>CM067328.1:107162500-108509375 GCA_034376525.1 Nicotiana benthamiana
ACTGATCCGGTTCCAGTGCTTTCTGATACGGAATAGAATAACTTGGATGACCTCCACACTAAAATCGATATCCTGCCCACCTATTGATGGCCCTAGCGGGGGGATATTTCATTGATGTTAATAGCCAGGGTATTGTGCCTTCGACGAATACCGCTTTTTGATAGGTTACGACATTTCTCTTTTCCCTTGGCGGAAGAGTTCTGCAAATTTTATAACATCTGCCCGGCTCAGCTTACATCGTACACGCTTAAAGTGCTTCTGCTACTGGCCAAGTACACGGAGTTGGCTGAATGTGACGTATCAGTTAATAATCTCTTGCACTTGTTTACGGCCGGTTTCCTTAGAGGGACCATGGTGCATTTGAGAATCCGTGGTACAAAGGGGTTGGCGGTTTGAACAGATGACTGTGCAAGCCGTGGATTTTGGCGCAAGTATTTCTTTGTCAGGACCGAGTACATGGTCTCTAACCCCACTGGGTTTCCAGAGAGGTGGAACAGGACACATAAGTGTTGTAGTTTATTAGGTCCTTCATTGTATGCTATTACTACAATTCTAAGTTTTGCATTGAACCCATGGCTCGTCCGCCCCAGCACATTATCTATCTCATAAATTGGGTTGCCGGTATGCTTCCTCACGCGGAGAAGACTCGAACTTGGCCTTCCTTTATGCGACGTTACGACCCTAAAGTTTCTTCAGGTAAAATTTTGATTTTTTTTCATTGGTTATATGATCTTGCTTGACTATGTGATTGTGGAAATAGGTCGAGGTTCTTTTAGGAAGAGGGAGCCAGTCCCTACTTTCATGCGACCCAATGCCGCCGCGGATGCTCGAGATATTCTGTGTGAGTCTGTCCAAGAGGTTCTTCCCTTAACTTCCCAATAGGGGGCCACATCCAGGGCTGCAGCTATGGGGGAGTTGACCTCATTGGCACCGGTCCCACAACCTGCCGACGAATCTTCTAACGGTGATGAGTCGTTGGAAAGAAAAAGGAGAAAACTGGAGATGGGAAAGGGGGTGGCCACTAAAGTTGACGAAATTGGAGCATCTCGGATGACCCCGATGCCCACGTTTATGGCCGACGCTATTTGATCGGGAAGACCGACCAGTGAGGAGAAAGTTGGCGTAAGAGTCAGTTTGGTGCGTCCTACTAAGGGAGGTTCATCGACTAATGTCGGAGGGCCTAATGTTGAAGCTGATAAGTCAGGTTCTGATATTGCCCCGGAGGACGTAACTGAATTTTTGGGTTGCCATACCCATTTGGAGCCAATGATGGATGCGTCTGACCGTCTGATAAAAATCCCTGGAGATTGCAATTTGCTGCTAAATAGTGGGTAGGTCGCATCGACCCTTAGCCTTTTATGTGCCACTCTTGAGAGTGGGACGCTCAGAGCAATGAATGATATGAAGCTGTCTCGTAAGGTCGACGGCATGGCCTTATAGGTAGGTTTCATCACCCCCTTTTTCGGTATTGTAGGATTATCATGGAAATGAGCTTACCTTTGTTTTTTTCTCAGACCCTCGTCCTGGACGTGGAGAGAGATAGTCGTGATCGAAAAAGGAAGGATCTGAATAAGAAGATGTCAAAAAAGAATCGAAAGTACTGCACCGAGAGATGACCAATCTCTACTATCAGGACCCTGAGTTTCAAGTGTTACGTGGGGGGCTTAAGCAGAAGAGGCCCAGTTGGAGCATAGAGGGCAGAGTGGGAAGAGATGGATGAGGAATGTGAGGGTCGTTTCTCGTAACAGTGAATTGGAGGCTCTCTTTAGGATGAAGGAGGATGAACTCGAATTGAGTCGATGGGTGACTGCGGAGAATGCCAACCTACAGAAGAAGGTAGTTGGTTTGACCGCTGAGCTTGGTGTTAAGATTGCGGAAATTAATGGACTCAGAGGCGAGCTAAGTGTTGATGCTGATAGATTAGCCGTGTTGCAAAGGCAGGTCGCACCATCAAAGTTAGAGGAAGCAGATCACCATATAGGCCCTCCTCATCTCGTCCACCATCTGGAGGGGCCCTACTCATAGTACATATGAGATGTGGGTCTATCGGAGGCTCTACTTAATGTATATAGAGCTTTTCATACCGAGGGCCAGGAGACAGAGGCGGAGGTTCAGGCGGTGCAAAATAAGGCATGTACAACTCGCAAATTATGTGGATACGACTCTATTTCTCCAAATGGGGAGGGTGTACTTCTGATGACATCAATCTCCTTGACTAAGATATGTGGTATATGGATGCTTATCTCGCAATGGGGGATGAGTACTTTTAAGTTTGTCTATTTTTTTGCATTTTTGGCTGTAGGTTGTACTAAGGCTCGTCCATAGGGACGGATGTAAATGATTTTTGTTGTAATATCAACTCTTGTTTTTGTTGCTTCATCTATTTGCTGCTTTTTCCTTTATAGGTTTTTTCATGACACTTAGTCTCCGCAGAGTTTTTTACTACTTGTTAAAGGATTTTGTCGTGGTTCAAACGAGGTCGAACTGAAGTTGATGGCCTTGGCCATTAGGGTATTGCTTTGAGTGTCATCGAAGTAGTATCCATCGTGGTTCAAACAAGTTTGAAATGATGTCGATGGCCTTAGCCCTTAGGATGTTGCTTTGACTATCATCGAAGTACTATCCGTCGTGGTTCGAACGAGGTCGAACTAATATTGATGACCTTGGCCATGAGGATGTTGCTTCGACTAGCATCGAAGTAGTATCTATAATGGTTCAAACGAGGTCGAACTGATGTCCATAATCTTGGCCATTAGGATATTGCTTAGACTGTCATCAAAGTAGTATCCGTCGTGGTTCGAACAAGGTCGAACTGATGTCGATGACCTTGTCCATTAGGATGTTGCTTCGACTATCGTCGAAATAGTATCTGTTGTGGTTTGAACGAGGTTGAACTGATGTCGATGGCCTTGGCCATTAGGATGTTTCTTTGGCTATCATCGAATTACTATCCGTCATGGTTCGAACGACGTCGAGTTGATGTCAATGGCCTTGGCCATTAGAATGTTAATTTGTCTGTTATCGAAGTAGTATCCATTGTGGTTCGAACAAGGCCGAACTGATGTCGATGGCCTTGGCCATTAGAATGTTGCTTCGACTGTCGTCGAAATAGTATATGTCGTGGTTTGAACGAGGTCTAACTGATGTTGATGGCCTTGGCCAATAGGATGTTTCTTCGACTGTCGTCGAAGTAGTATCTATATTGGTTCGAACGAGGTTAAACTGATGTCGATGGCCTTGGCCATTAGGAGCTGCTTTGACTATCGTCGAAGTAGTATCTGTCGTGGTTCGAATGAGGTCGAACTGATGTCGATGGCCTTGGCCATTAGGATGTTGCTTTGACTGTCGTCTATGTAGTATCGATCGTGGTTTGAATGAGGTCGAAATGATGTCGATGGACTTGGACATTAGGATGTTGCTTCGACTGTCATCGAAGTACTATCTGTCGTGGTTCGAATGAGGTCGAACTAATGTTGATGGCCTTGGACATTAGGATGTAGCTTCGACTATCGTCGAAGTAGTGTCAGTCGTGTTTTGAATGAGGTTGAAGTTATGTCGATGGCCTAGGACATTAGGACGTTCATTCAACGGAGATTCGTCTTCCGTTCCTGTAATGGAAATTTTTGTGTATACAATGGAGATCGACCTCCGTTCATATAATGGAGATTTCTGTGTATCAAATGGATATAAACTTCGGTTCATATAATGGAGATTTCTATGTTCATAATGGAGATTGACTAGTGTAGTCCCTTCACTATTTTGGCCTAAAGACTGTGTCGGTGGGCTGAGGTGATGAACTGCGCTTTGACCCACATAGTATACCCTTTGCCGCCTCATTAAAAACCTCCCCGAAAAAAACCAATTGGGGCAAAACTCGGGTGAGAGAAAATGAGTAAGACTTAGGAAATGCCTTTCACAAGTGGAAGTACTTGAGGTGGGCGACGTTGCAGTTATTTTGGAGCGGTTTTCCCTTCATTGTTTCCAGTTGGAATGCTCCTTTGTTCGTGACTGCTATAATTTTATTCGGTCCGTCCCAGTTGGTTCCCAGCTTTCCCTCATTTGGGTATTTCGATGCCAGTGTTTTGGCCTTGAGGACGTAGTCGCCAAATTTGAGTGATCTTCCTTTGGATTTTTTATTGTGGTATCTTTCTACTTGCTGTTTCTTGGCTATCCTTCTTATATGGGCCATGTCTCTCTGCTCTTCAACTTTATCTAGGTCTTGCAACCTACTTCCGTCGTTATCCGCTCCACTGACAGGGGATTATCTTAGGTGTGGTTCCCCGACCTCGACGGGTATGACTATGTCGGTCTAGACCAGTGAGTATGGAATTTCTCCCGTGCTGGACTTTGGCATAGTTCGGTATGCCCATATTACTTCAGGTAGAATTTCGGGCCATATCCCTTTAGCTTCCTTGAACTTCATTTTCAGTATGTTTAATATTACTTTGTTGGAAGACTCGGTTTGGCCGTTGGCGGAGGGGTGATACAGAGTGGAGAGTATCTGTTTGATGTGCCTATTTTTGGCGAACTTGATCATTTTCTTTCAGAAGAATTGAGGCGCATTGTCGCAGCTGATTTCTTTGGGGATGCCGGAACGGTATATAATACTTTTCCATATAAAAGCGATGGCTCATGTTCGCGTATTTGGACGTACGCATATGCTTCCGCCCATTTAGCGTACATTTCCTTGTCCGGCTGGTAGGGGGCCGATTATGTCCATCCCGCATTTTATAAAGGGCCTTGGCGAAGTGACGGAATGGAGGAATTCTCCAGCTTGATGTATTATGTGGGCGCATTTTTGGCACTGCTCGCATCTCCACATATAGTCTGCTGCTTCTTTTTTTCATAGTAGACCAGTAATAGCAAGCGCGGATGAGGCATCGGACGAGGACGCGGTTCCCAGTATTGGCGCCGCAATGTCCCTCGTGTACCTCTTCCAGTACTTGTCTTGTCTGGTGCAGTCCGAGGCATTTAGCGAGGGGGTTTCCAATGTTCTCTTGTAGAGGTCATGATTTACCAAGCTGTATCGGGCAGCCTGCACTCGAAGTTTCTTGGCTTCGTTTTTGTCTTGCGAGAGTGTTCCATCCTGCAGATAGGATACAAGGTGGTTTCTCCAGTCCCAAGCTAAGTTAAAGGAGAATACCTAGACGTGGCCTTTGGCCGAATGGAGGAGGGTAACCACATTTTTTTTGTTGATATTCTTGGTGGTCGCGGCTAGCTTGGCCCATCTGCTTCAATGTTTTGTGCCCTAAGGATCTGCTCGGGGCGGCTTTCGACGAACTTTGGCATCAGCTTAAGGATCTCTGATTGATACTTCTGTAGTCTCTGTTCTTTGATTTGGACAGTTTCGATGACTTGATGTACGACGAGTTGAGAGTCGCAATGGAGGTGTAATACCCTATATTTTGAATAAGGGTGTATTGGTAATTAGTATAATAATAATAATAATTGTAATAATAATAATTGTAATAATAATAATGATTGTATAATAATAATAATAATAATAATAATAATAATAATAATAATAATAATAATAATAATAATAATAATAATAATAATAAGCAACCATCTATTAAAAATAAAATAAGAACTAATAAAAAAAAGGAAAAAGTACGGAATGTAAGACAAAGGGCCGCAACCCATTACAATTCATACAAGATTTTAAAAGGGTTGTTTGCACCCTTTCTAAGGAAAAGAAGGAGAAAGCTTCAAACGACAAAACAAAACAAAAACCAACAGAGAAAGAAAATAAGGGGGAAAAGAGAAGAAGAAACTTTGGGCAAAGACCTTAAGAAGATTTAGGAGCTGAAATTGAAAGTATTAAAGCTCATATTTGGTTCAAGAGGTTAACCTTCTTCCCCTCATCTATTGAATTATTTCACCGCACCTATGAAATTTCATACAGTATAAAAGAATTCAATATTAACTTTCTCTTTTATAAAAAGAAATATACAATTACTATGGAGATAATGAGGCTATAAAGGTTTTGTTTAAGCACTAATAGGTCTAATTTTAGAGAAATAAATTATACTAAGTAGTTGGAAATTGATAGAATTATGGACTAGTTCTATGATTTAATATGAATTCACAAACTAAGAGTTAAACGTGAACCCCGATGATAGGGTATTCTAAATTATTGATGGATTTAGCCTAAACATAGAAATTAACATGAGACCGATATTATGTAATTATAGATTGAATTGGAGGAAGTTGTACGAATTCCTTGAGGTGAAACATTTGGAATTTCGTCACGAGTACTGTGAGTAATAATCTTGCCGCAGTTTGTGTTTTCACAACTTACATGATTTAGGCATGATTTTTAATATGAATATGTTATTGATTATTTTGAGTTACATGTGGTACAAGTATTTTACTTGATATGATACTGAAATAGTTATTTGAGATGAATACCGTGGTTTTAAATATTTTCGTTGTCACTAGATTTATTTTACCATTACTTGAATTTACTGTTATCGAAAAGAAATTATATGATTTGTTAAGAACCAAAATCCATATATTGTTTTAAAAAAATTTCTACGAGTATATATGGATTAGAGAGACAAGTATAAATATGAGTAGACATTGAAGGATCCCGTAGCTAGCGGCGGGTTCGATAGACCTGATGTACCTTGTAATTACAGATTACTATTATAGCCCTCGCTAGTGGCGCGAGGATAGAGAACTAATCAACGGAATTTTCGGGGCAAGTTATGGTACCATATCATTGCTCCTTTTGACAGAGTCTCCATGAACTTCTTTAATAATACTGACTCGATAGTCGCCTTCCAAGTTATTACCCTTGATGGCGATTGTGTAGGAGGTCAGATGTTAATTCAGATCCATGGTTCCGTTGCATTTTGAATATGGTACATACAAAACCTCTTCGTGATTGGCTTTGGTCCAACGCTCGGAGGAAAAGGCTTTTGGGAATTTTTTGTTGTCTGTGCCTTTCAATATTGGGGGCGCTCTTGGAATTTGATCTACCCGGGAATTATATATCTCTACCTTTTTGTCGTTTCCTCAATTTTCTTCTCACCTGATTCCACCCATTTCAGTAATCCTTCAAGCATATTCATTACTTAGGGGCTGACACCAGACTCAACTCCATCTGGCATTTCGGTGATATTCTCATTTCTTCGGGTGTTTTCCGAGATGGTTTAGGCTCAACTAGGCTGGGGGCGCAACATTGATATCCGGTTGGGCACGAATGTCATAGCCCTATGTTAGTAGTGAGCAACCGTTTGCAGTTCTTTTCGAGATCTCGGAGCTCATTTCGGGTTCGGGGGGGGGGGGTGTTTTGTCTTGTCAGGCTGGGTAGCGAGCACCCCATTCTAGCCTCGATTTAAAGAGTTCTTGGATTCGGTCTCTATCTCATACATTCATACTTCTTACTTCGTTTGACTCTCCGGGAACTCGGGTGTGTGTTGACCCCGAGTTCACCCGTATACACTCACACCTTTAGGGAAACAATGCGGGCGTGGTCCAAAGCGAACAGTACCACACCATGTTAAATATATCTAGAGATTGTTTTAGTTTAATAACTAACTAGTATAAGAGACTAGGTGCAGCGGAAGGCTCTTCAACAGGCGAGTATGATGATGGTGGAGTGATGGTGGATGGCTCAATTTGCTTATTCTTATCTTGGAGGCGTGCACACACATAGAAGCTAGTTGCGTGCTTCAGTTACCTAGTAAATACCCTAACGATGTGGGTGGCACACCGTAAATCTCTTAAATTAACTCATGGATCGCGATAATGGGCTATATGGATCTTATACGAGGGGGAGATTGTTGGATGTACGAACAAAGTCTTACATTTTGAAGAAAACCGTGCAAGCCTGGCCCAAAGCGAAGAATATTATACTATGTTAAGAGCATATGGGTTGTTTTACCTCAACAGCAGTTACTGGGTGATTTGCCTTGACAAAGATGAAATATACTGCATGCTAATGGTCCTTCATGAATGGGGTAATGTTGTCCTCCAACTGCATGCTAATGGTCCTTAAACAGCTATCAATATCACTAAATAAAAGATGGGCCTGCAGACAGCTGCATCTTTTACAATGGGAAAGAAAGGCGTCAACTTTCTGTTGTTGACTTTGTTAGCCTCGAGGTTCCTCACCTTTTGGATTCGATCATTAGAAAAAATATACCAACAAAATCAAGCTAAGTTATTGAATTTATGAGAAGTGAAAGTTGTTTGTAGAAGATATGCGGATTATGTTTGTTTTGTTAATTAATTATTAAAAATTAATACGTTTGAGTTCTTAAATATATTAAGAGAAATTATTGAAGAGGGAGATTTCTTTTCGTATCCAAGACACTTCCATGGCTAGGGCTGCTAATGGTCCATTCCTCTGATTTCTTTTTATCTACTCCCTCCGTTTTAATGTATGTGAAACTTTTAAATTTGTAGTGTAAAATAAAGTACATATATTTTGCGTGGTTATAAATTATTACATAAATATAAATTGTTTCCAAATAGATAAAGATGTCAGTCTTTTTGACACGGATTACAAAAGAAATAGATTCATATCAATGAAACGGACAGAAAATTACTTAGATCTTTGCCAGTACTTTTGACTAGACATTTATTGGTCCCTTTTCACAATTCTCATTCCTGTTCTTTATGAATAAAACACACGTAAAAAGCAAACTTAGACATGGTTCTACTAATTTATGTATCCTATAAAGAGTTTACATGCTGTAAATTGGGACTGTAAGAATTTTCATGCTATCAAGTTGTTTAAATAATTACTAAAAAAATAAAGCAGTTAACTTACTATAATAGTTAAATTACACTAATATTACATGTAAGATGTAATATTATTACATTATCCGTGTATGAACGGTTTTTAGTACTACAGCTATACTTATTGTCCGGCAGAAAAGAATCAACGGTCTAAGTTGAGCAGGAAGCACGCAATTGGAGTAATGGACCTCAAATAGATAGGCAGTAAATAAGATGGGGACGAACACAGTCTGCTGGAAAGTGGGGATATCTCTACTTTAATTTGCTCTGTATTCCCATCTATTTCTAGGTGAAATAAACACGTCATCATTCCATCTGCTGTTGACCTTTTGTTTGCCTCGAGTTAAGATATCAATTTAAAATATATTTTTGCCATGAATTTTTTTGGGATATAGTAAGTTGCATATTATTCTTATTTTTAATTTTATTCAATATAATATAAGATCTGACTAAGATTTGGGATATAGTCGGTTGCATATTATTCTTATTTTAAATTATATTCAAATATAATATAAAATCTGACTAAGATTTTAAAAGTCTTCTCTCTTTCGTAAATTCTGTTTCTTTCGAATACCACTATACAAAAGGGATTTTCATACGAATAGCCTATCAGATTTACTATTTACTTTTTTTTACCCGATATACATACATAAAAACACTAATCTTTATATATATATCCACACAGTCCTTGAATGATTCTTCTTGTAATGAAGTCGAGTTATGGCATCGTAGATTAGGGCATGATCCCTATAGAGCGAAAGAGTTGTCTGGTGTATTGGGTCGAGTTTGATAAATCACGTCCCAAAGTCAACACGACCAACCGCCGAATACCTACGAGTCGATACGGGAGACGACCCAAGGGAAAGAGGAAAAACGACCTCACGTTATCGTCAGCTCTGCTACAGAATGTAATCTAATTTTGTCGTTGCAATAACTAAGTAAAGATCCGCTATTATATAAAGGGGATCCGACCCTTGTAATAGGTAGATGGAAAATATACAAGCTTATTCTCTCTCTCATCTTTATTTCTCCACTATTTCCTCTCTTTCTCCCTGACTAATACTGTTATTTTCTGATTATCAAAATTATCCTAGGGTTTATCATCTTCGATTAAGATTTACCCCTTCATCTCTTTTAATTGATTTTCTTAGAAAGAGTTCAACTTCTTTTGACTCAAACTTTGGCGCCATCTGTAGGGATTTGTGTAGTCGAAGTCATAGTTCTCACCTGGGATATCAGAAACAACGATCAATGTTCTTCGCACTCCATAGAAACCAACGATGGCAAAGAAAGAAACAAGGTTGAAGATGGTAGCAAATGTCTCAAATAACCTTTTGGACTCCCTCAACAAAGCCGGTAGAGAAGATACCAAGAAAATAACACCAAGAGATATACCGAAGGGGGAGATCTCACCCTCTCCACTCGAGGATCTGAAGATCTTGCATGAAATGGGAGCCTCTATGTTCACGGCAAAATAAACACCACCAGCAGTCAAAAAGCTGCTAGAGGAGTGGTTGACGAGCACTATAAGAAACATGCTCGAAAAATCCCCCTCAAGGAAATACCGAAAATTCGCTGACGAAGCAAATTGCTGATGTCAGCGACGAGCCAAGCGTTGTACAAATGTGCAACACTCACATTATCATCGATGCAAGTTATTATGCAGTCGCAACCATCCTGAAGAAAATGGAAGAAATCGAAAACGAGAACAAAGTGCTTCGCGATCAAATGAGAGAACACCAGGAAAGGGTTGACAAGATACCTGGTGCCCCTAAGTTGCTGCCAAAATGCAATATGGGAAGGTTTGTCGAACAATCATATAGTGAAGGAGCTGCTCCCCACCCCATCCCGAAAACAGTCATACAGTGGAGAAGCTGGCCCCTAAGTTGCTGCCAAATTTGCCATTGCTCATGCAGGAGCAAATAAGGTTGAAGCGAGGGTCAACGACATATTCGCCATCAGGCAGACAGCGGGCAAAGAACTCTGGGACTTTCTGGCCCGATTCAACAAGGTAAGAATGGGACTGCCAAATGGTGTCAAAAGGAATGGCGGTCGCAGCCTTCCAAAAACGGGCTGAACAAAAATGGGTCAAAGGTGACCAAGAAATTGCTCAACAAACTAATGTCGTACCCCCTCCCCCCATCACATGGAAAGAGATTCATAGCGCCTATCGTGCCGAAGTAAAAGCGGATTAAGATGATATCAATGGTCCAACCCAACGACTAACATCAGTACATTCTGAAATAAGGAGGGATTGACGTAACGACGGGCGAAGGGATCAACTCCCACGCTTCAACAGAGAAAGGCATCAGCCTTATGTTAGATTTTTCAATCCGCCTCCCGAGTCATAGAGATGTCGTGCCACGACATATCGCACCCCTTTGAAATGAAAGAGGTATGCCTCCATTGTTATCTGCTCATAACTTTTGCGTTTCCCCTTCGAAAGTAGTGTACGCACTAGAGAAGCTGGGCATAAAGTTGCAGTGGCAACAAAAGATGAAATCGGACCCAAGTGCAAGAAGGTCAAATTTCCTCTACAAATTCAATTAGCTAAGAGGACACAAGACCGAAGATTACATATGTTTACGATAGAAGGTGGTCAGAATGCTGAACAATGGATACCTGAAAGAACTGCTCAGCGATAAAGGAAGCACTAATTTCACTAGAGGACGTGACCCATCCCAAGGACCGCCAAAGCCACCATAGCAGGCACGTACCATACATATGATCATCAGTGGTGGGGATTACTCGGTGATAAACCACGTGTATTTCACCACCATACATAAGCCGAAGCGTACAATAGCTCACGAACTGTATAATGACTTCGAAGGCAGTATGACCTTCGAAAAGTCAGATGCCGACGATTTGTCCTTCCCTCATTACGATGCTTTAGTTAATACATTACGCATCACTGATACAGATGAGAAAAGAATCATGGTAGATGACGGAAGTGGTTCGTGTATTATCTACCCGAGAGTTATCATGCAAATGAGGCTCAAGGATAAAATAATACCGCTGTTGCATAACACTAACGGATTATAACAATGTTGTAGAGCGGACATCCATAGAAATAACACTGCAATACTGGAAACCACATTCCACGTCATGGACCAACAAACAGCTTATAGTGGCATTATAGGACGCCTCTGGATACATGCCATGTGAGTCGTCCCCTCAAGCATCTATCAAGAAATCAAATTTCTCACCCCGTGGGGAATATTCAGCATTCGAGGTGAGCCACGCTTTGCCCGGGATGCTATCGGATCACCCAAGATTGCACACATACCAAATAGTATAAAGGAGCAAGCTTATAGGCATAGCAATCAGCCATGTTAGTAACTAAAACTGACCCGCCAGTAGAGGTCATCAAAGACCCAGACGTTGTAGAAGCTTGCAAAGCCACTATTGAAAATCTTGACCCTGTCCAACTGGATGACACCGACGACACAAAAAAGGCTTATATCAGACACAACCTCTCTGAACCAGGTAAGTATCACATTTTTAACTAACACTAGTGACCTATTTGGCTTCTCACACTCAGATATTCCGGGGATCCTAATATACACCGCCACTCATAGGGTGAATGTCGATCTGCTCTATCCAGTTGTACGGCAAATGAAGAGGAAATTCAATACCGCAATTAACAATACAGTCAGTGAAGAAGTGGAAACTAGCCAACGGTTCCATCAGAGAATCAAAATACCCCCAATGGGTCTCCATTGTGGTCATGGTCAAAAAAAAAATAGGAAGTGGAGAATGTGTGTGGACTTCACCGATCTGAACAAGGCATGTCCAAAAGATTCCTTCCCATTTCACCATATCAACCAGCTGATCGACGCAACTGCGGGGCAACAACTACTGAGTTTCTTAGACACCTACTCCGGCTACAACCAAACCCTAATGGTCGAGGAGTATCAAGAAAAGATAACTTTCATCACCCACCAAAGGACTTACTGTTATGAAGAGATGCCATTCAGACTCAAGAACGCAGGAGCCACATACCAGATGTTGGTTTCCAAGATGTTTAAAGAGCAGCTCGGCAAGCCAATGGAGGTCTATATTGATGACATATTGGTAAAATCATCAAAGAAGGAGGACCACATCATTTGAAAGAAGCCTTCGAGATATTGAAGTGGTGCGGGATTAAATTGAATCCAGAAAAATGCACCTTCGACGTGGCATCAAGAAAATTTCTAGGTTTGTGTCACAAGGCCATAGACCATAGACACAATACCTTAGGTACTGAACAACAAGAAACATGTACAGAAACTGATGGGGAGAATAGCCGCCCTATCGAGGTTCATTTCCCGATCCTCGTACAGGTGCCACAAGTTTTTCAATGTACTGAGAAAAAATCATGGGCTACAATGGAACAAGCAGTGCATAGACGCCCTGAGGAAACTGAAAGCATATCGATCCTCACCACTACTACTCGTCAAGGCAGACCCAGGCGAATGTCTTCACGAATATCTGGCAGTGTCAGAAGTTGTTGTCACCGCAATCCTGGTCCGTGAAAACAAAGGTACTTAATCCCCTATTTATTATATCAGTAAGATAATAGATGTTGAGACAAGGTACCCACACCTTGAAAAACTGGCTCTGGCACTAGTCATAGCTTCACGAAAGCTTAGACCCTACTTTCAATGCCACCCCATAAAAGTAATAACAACCTTTCCCCTAAGGGGCATCTTGCATAAGCCCGAGCTCTCGGGAAGACTCGCCAAATGGGCCATAGAGCTCAGTGAGCAAAACATAACTTACCACCCGCGAGCTGCCATTAAGTTGCAGGTGCTCGCTGACTTCGTCGCCGACTTTAGTATAGAAACTTTGCTAGAGGCAGCCGACCTCTAGACGTGCCTCGAATGCCTCGAGATCGGGACTAGTACTTGTGCTCAAAGTCTCTACGGGTGAAGTAATTTGCCAGTCCATTCGATGCCCCAAAATGACAAACAACGAGGCCGAGTATGAGGCTATGATCGCAGGTATGAAGTTAGCACTCAAGTACAGACCTCGGCGACTCATATTCCTCTCACGACCTAATTAAGGATCGAGACCGTCTCTTAGGAGCAAGTGCTCCCAAGTAAGTCTCATCGATATTGTACAGAAAATCGAATAGAGTTTCCCCTATTTTTCGACTATCCCAAAAAAACATTCCTGTCTCAAATCAGCAACCAAACACCCTAATAGCAATTCAAACAATCGACAACTTATTAATTAACTAAAATAATCTTCGCCATGACTAATCAACCCACTAACAACTAGAACTACTAATTTGTCTCCGACTTTGATAATAACAAATGATACTCGACATAAGACTAATAGAGAAATGATACGCATGACACTAAAAGAATGACTATGGAGCGACTCTATGAATTCAAAGAAAAGACCATAACAATTTATAAAAATCTGTGCCCATGCTAACAAGTGCGAGGCTTACCAAGAATTCTCAACATGTGCGCTCTAATTTACAAAATCATCGCCCGCGTCAACTGCTGCCTCTGAAAAAAATAATTAGTGGAGAATGAGTCGCAAATCTCAGTGAGTAATAACACTTAACCACAACCTTTTTTATTGGAGATATGTCAGAAAAGATTCTAGTATCTCAAACAGATAATATCAAAATGCCCTTTCAGAAACAATAAATGATTTTCAGTCCCATCATGCTTTTTTGTAGTATAATACAAATAACAGTTCTGTAATAAGCTCGGTAACCACTGTATAATATCAATATTCACATTTGGGAGGTTTCAATGAACGGATCATGTTATCGGTATAACTGTGGACTTCTTCACAAGAAGTCAAATATAACGGTAGTCCCTACTCGAGGGAAGTCGGTAACGGTATGCCAGTTCTACCTTCCTAATCTGTAGTCCAGAGAAGAAATTAATTTCTCTCATCATGATCATTTAAAACTCACTCCCCATTAGGTTAGCAAATTCCTTACTCAACCTATCTGTAGTGGCCCCAAATATTATGTCATCACCATATATTTGTACAATGCTTTTGTAAAGGCTCATGATGGGGCCATCAAGGTCGAAACCAGAAAATCGAACCTTTTCAAGGTTAAGCAAAAAGGCAACGAGATGCTGAAGGAGTTCATACCAAGGTTTCAAATGGAATGGATGGAGTCACCTCCTGTTGTGGACGATAGGGTCGCTCAGGAATTTACTCAAGGATTTAACCCCTAAAGGTCCTTGCCTTCGCAGCATCTAAAACAAATTTTAGTAAAGTATCCGGCAGTAACATGGGCCGACGTCCACAATAGGTGCCAATCAAAAATTAGAGTCGAGGATGACCAACTCGGAGCACCTTCCAGGTTCATTTATCCCATCAGAACCAACCAATGGCCTAATAGAATCGTCAATCATGAATCAATGACGGTCTGAGATCGATATCAACCATACAGTAAAGATCAGAAGGAAAACATGCCTCTGCATAACCCCATGAGGAATGATAATAGAAGCAATCGTGGGACCAATAGCCGAGGTTTGATGAGTAAGAATGTTTTTGACAGTCTGCTCTTTGGAAGGAAGCACCAAGATTATCGGAATACAACTTCAATATTGATGCAACCAACATCGTTCAGCCATCGGGCAGATCAAGGACACCAAGTGGACTCTCCCATTGCAATCTGGTCCTACCTAGAAAGATCCTAACCTGATGTGTATGTATCATGAAACTCATGTGAGGTCTGCCGACAATTGAGAGAAGAAGTTGCCCGGTTGTTAAATAATGGGCACCTCCGAGAGTTTCTAAATGATCAAGAAAAAACCACTATAGGAATAAGGACTCTAACAAACATGCCGATAAGAAGAACCTGAACATAACATCAACATAATCATTGGAGGCTCCGATGTCCCCCTGGGACCAATAATAAAGCGCGCTAAATTATCCATGAGGGAAAAATGCACCCGAGATTACATTCTGGACGGAACCATTTCATTAAGATACAAGGATGCCAAGGGTATTGTACAACCTCATAACGATGCACTGGTGATATATCGACTTATCAAAAAATCTCGAGTCAAACGTGTGTCGATTGATCAAGGAAGCTCGGCTAACATCATCAGATCGAGGGTCGTAGAGCATTCGGGGTTACACGATTAAAAAGTGTTGGCGGTTCGGGTGTTCAACAGATTTAATATGGCATGAGAGACTACTAAAGGAGAAATAACCCTACCAGTGAATATCGTCGGGATGATTCCAACAACAACAACAAAATCAGCCCAGTATAATCCGGTAAGTGGGGAATTGCTGGGTCAATTTAAGATATTAAATTCTACATAATCGAAGGGAACATGAGGTATAACGCCTTATTCGAAGCGCCATAGGTTCACAAAATGAGGGTAGTACCCTCGACAATACACCATACACTAAATTTCCCTACGCTGGAAGGAATCCAAATTGTCTACGGAGAGCAGCTAACTGCGAAGGAACTGTTCGCAGTCGACGAGGTGATCCCAGTGCCCGTGGTCTCAACATCAAAGAATACAGAGCCAACCAGGAAGGAAGAAATTAAATAGCAATCCCCAATACCAACCCTGACTTAGGGGTGTGCAGTCGATTTATCGATTCGATTTTGAATCTTATCGATAATTACTTATCGATTATCGATTTGTACATATGCTTATCGTTATCGCTTCAATAAGTTTTCGATTTTTTCGATTTCGATTTATCCATTTTGGGGGCTTATCGATTCGGTTATCAATTACAATAATAAGAAATTTACGGGATTCCACGAAAAGTATATCGCTATAAACGCGCCTAACTAATATGGACAAAAAGAAACTAAAATAAGAAGAATACCATTTATAATATAAAAATTGTGTCAATAAGCATATGCAACAAAACTAAAGTAAGGGATCAAATTTATGCCACCAACACCCAAAGGTATAAAAAACAAAACAAAACAAAACACATCATCACGAATAATTCTGTTTCCCATAAATTTGAACTTCATTCCCTTGATCTTTAAATATTATCATTCCTTAAATGTGGTAGAGTAAATAATAGGGTAAGGGACTTAGGGTAAAGTAAAGGGTATAGATTAGGAAAAATAATATTGTATGGCCGCTTTCAAAATAGTAGCAGAATATATACACATTCTGTATGTTATATTAATCTACACAATTAGGTAATTATTCATTTAACAAGTATCTACAGTCTAGGGGTGCGCATTCGATTTATCGAATCAATTTTGACCCTAATCGATAATTACTTATCAATTATCGATTTGTACATATGCTTATCATTATCGTTTCAATAAGATTTCGATTTTTTCAATTTTGATTTCGATAACATATCAATAAACCGATTCAAATAGACACCCCTACCCCGACTTTTATTTTATACTCAAATACCAGACAAGAGGGGGGTGATTTGTGTGGTACCTAATTTGTTGTTTATCCTGATTATAGAAGAACCTGGTTCTTCTATGTGTTCTAACTACTACTGTTGCGGAATAATATATACATAAAATAAAGAATACAAATATTTTACATGATAAATACCTGGTTCAAAAGGTAAAAAAAACATGACATGCCTTCTAGTAGGATTTTCCCAAACTCTCTACTAAAATCACTTAGCCAAAAACTGCATTTAAAAAATCTATTTTTTAAACTTGGGATTAGCTCTAATCCCGTTGTGGCATACAGACTCAACTGTTGCGACAACTTCAAGTTAACTCTAACTTGAAAACTCTAAGTACCTAATACAATTTTTTCTAGATAAGCTGATAGGTACAAGGTAAAATCACATATTACAATTGAACTAGAACAAAAAGACAAACGCTTGGAAGTGGTTCTTTTATCTAGTTCAAGGATCTTCAGGATTGCATGCTTGAATCGCACATAAATTTCTTGCAAAACTGCCTTGCTATTTTGCTCTCGATTCACCTTTTACTTCTGCTTATGTGTATTATGTGTAAAAGAAAACAACACCGATATTTGTGGAGTTAGTAAAAGAGATTAACTAGAACACATATACTGCTCTTCCTTGGTGGAAGAATTCTATTTGGTCTCATCTTCTAACTCTATCAATTTCTTAAGCCGTGTTTCTTTTTGTATAAGGATTCTTTCTCCTTATCCATTATGCAACCTCTTTGATCAGGATCAGGAGGTATCATTTCTAGTAAGTTAGGTTTATCTCCTTTAGTGCATCTCACATATTTGAGTTGATCATAACCCTCCTTTACAAGATGAACCTGATCCATGTTTGAGTTCCTTTGTCATCCTTCAAAAAATCACCTTTACTTGGGCCAACACATTCCCCCTTTTTGACGATGTTAAACTCTGTGCTTTTCACTCACTTAGGCCCTGTCAGAACTCTGCTTATCCATCAATACAAAATTAAACAAAATTACTTATCATCGACGACCGGGTTCATTAGGTTATAAACATCACTTATCCAGAATACATAAAGCACAATATCTCTTCTCCTTTTTGAAATCATCAAAAATTTTCATAAACATAGTGTGATTCCGAGAATTTTAACAATTACTCGTGGCGACTCAGGCAATTGCAAGTGCAATCATGGATTAATCATCAGTAATCAAACAAACATATTCAAACTATCAAGAAAACATTAACAATCAATAAGAGCAAAGAAGTAGATATCTTTGATAAGATATATGTTGCTACCACAATCCGCAAAAAGAAATATTCAAAACGAGCAAATAAAAGAAAAATCTCTAGTCCGGGTCATTGCTGGTACTAGAAAGGTTCAGGAGATGGAGGCTAGAAGTTCTAAGGCTTGGGAGAGCTAGAGGGTTGGTTTTGGGCTTGGAGAAGGGTCAACATATTTTTAAGTATACCATCATTCTTCTCCTTTTCCTTGGTGGCTCAGTTGTGAGAGCATCCCTCTCAGATTCAACCTCTGTTAGGCGAGCCTTCAGCCTAGCTATCTCAACATCATTTGCCCCACTATTTTGCACTAGATCTCTGACTTTGCTATTTATAGGTTTCTTCTTGGATGAACCAGGTTCATTGGGAATGGTAGTGACTTGATAGTCACAAGTATTCAAAGTGTTGATTCCAAAGTGATTCTTACTTGTAGCTATTTCTCACTTCTTCAGAGGCACCTTACAATGATCAAGCACAGTAGTCAGAATAAACCTAAAAGGAGTAGCAAGGGCTTTGGAGCCATGATAACCCTGTCCAGTAGTTTGATAATAAATGCAGGACAGTTGATCTCCCTTCCACATTCAAGACACTCCATCAACACCAAGTTCATATAGTTAGCAATGTGCCTTCTTTCCTGCCTAGGAACTAAGCACTTGTTGACAAATTCAAGAAGAACCTTATGTTGTGTCTTTATTTCACTCTTATGCACAAATTTGGCCACATTCACTTCAGGGAAATCACATAATTTACTGGTGAGTTCAAGGTCAGTAGGAAGGAAGTCCAAACTTGGCCATCTTTACCTTGTGTAGTGATCATATCCCTTAGTAGGGAGGTCAAGAATCTTAACCAACTTCTCTGTATCGAAGGTCACTTGAACCCCTTTCACTTGGCTGGTCACTCTGCCATCCTTGATCTATGTATTGGCCATGAATTCAATGATTTCATTCCTAGCTAGCCTTCCATCCATTCGAAGGACCATGTTCTTCAGCCCTGAATAGCTAGTGCATCAACCAATCGAACCATTCCTCGTCCACCAAGTCTTTTAGCAATCTAACTTTCAAAAGATTTCTTTTGCTATACTTGGCCAGCTTGTCTTGTTCACCTTCAGACTCACTCTCTTCTTCACCGCTCCATTCCTCCTCCTCAGTAATTCTAACTTATTTATTTTTCAATCCAGACGTTGTCCTTTTGGGAAGGTTCAGCAGCCTTAGACACAGATGAAGACTTCTCGGAAGAAGTCTTGGTCTTTATAGGCTTGGGGGTCTGAACCTCCACAGTTGTATGTTCCTCCTGATGGACCTATTCCATAACCTCAACATCAACAGCCCCAGAGGATTCTGCAACCTTACATTTTCCTTTATCCATCCTCTTCTTCTTGCTTTTAGCCAAAGCCTTTTGTAGTTCGCTCTCACTCTGTTTCACCATTCTTTTTGTGGCTCTTCCCTTTGGAAAGGGAATTTCAGCAGTTGTTGGGGAATTAGCCTTTTTTTCTTCTTCTTTATAGTGTTGAGAACTTTAGGTGTTGGTGTTCTCCTTTTCTTGGGATTATAACTGGCTCATAATTTCTTCAGAAGGTCTGCTAGGGTTTCTTAAATAGGTGAACCACGTTCATCCATATGAGAACTTAAATTTACCAAATCTTCAGCAGCCTCCCTTGATCCACTTCCCCCTATTTACTTGCTACTTTCTCCTACAATTTCATCCTTAGTCCCACAAATTGCTGGTCTAATCATCTCAGAGGTGGGTGACGAATCAACCACTTCTATCCCTATTCCCCTCACATCACAGCTTGAACCTTCACTCTCCTTTTCTTTTTTATTATTACTTTTACCTCCTCTCCTTCTCAACTCAGGTATTTCGACATTTTCATTGGACCCAACAAGAACAAACCTGTTTTTACACTTTCAACCAAAACAGAACATACCTCAGAAGGGGAACTCTAAATCTTCTCAGAATTAAAAGACCCATTTCCTTCACCCTCACTTGCAGACTTGAAGGAATCGGCTGAATGTTCGTATTCTTGGTCTTGGATAACCTTCAGTTGTGCGTTCAATCTTTTGGACGGTGCACCTGTAGCCACAGTTTTATGAGCGAGCATCTTAACACGTCTCTACCTAGGATGGGAGTTGTATTGGGTTGAGGAGTTGTGGAGGAATAAAAAGAGGTAGGTTATGGAGGAGTGCCTGGGTTATCTTAAAGGCTCGACATTGTGACGGATTTCGTGAGAGAATTTGAGGGTTTGGCTTTTGGAATAGAGAACATATAAGAATGAAGAAGATTTGAAGATTTTGTGATAATGAGGGTGGCAGAAGGTGATGATGGGTTTTTAATGAGAGAATCCTCATTAATAACTAACGGTAGTTTTTTGCAGCCAATTAAATGTCCAATCAACATGAAATTTCAGGTTGAATGAGCGTTTAACCTTCCTTAGAGTTTAGGCAATTTGAGGTGAGAATTCTAATAGAGACGGAACTGGTTCAAAAAAATAACTGACAGGATTTTCAGATATTTTTTAACATAGGTAGGACTCTGCTCATGATTTAAATATTTATATTTCTAATTATGCAAAGTATAGAAAACATACCTCGTTATTCAGATGAACCAATACTGATGAACCAGATTGTTCATTTAGAGTCCTCTTGATCATGCCTCTATTTTCCAAACTAGAGAAATTTGTTAGATATCAGTGAGTTATATCAACACATGTAACATGAGTATGCTATTTACATTATGAGACTGAGCAACGATTAATCTAGATATTTACACAAGTTCAAGATTTTCTAGCTAATGTTCTTTCACTAATTTAAATTTATTGTGCATTCTGAGTTGGTCCAGTTATGTGATATATCCCTAATTCTAACTTATTCCTTTCATTACTAAAAAATCAGGTTTCAGCGATGGACAAATTCTGTAGCTAAATAAAAATATTTATCACTAATCCCATTCAGCGACAGATTAGCAACAGATTATTAAGCAATTTTTCTAGCTACGAGCGTTATAGCGACCGATTAGTGACGATATTTGTAGCTAATTCAAGTTTTTTTGTAGCAAATTTCATAGCTTTATCTACTAAATGCTTTAGTAAAGATGTCAGTAATCTGCTTATCAGTAACACAAAAGTCTATAGTAATCAATCCTTTCTCATAGTTGCCCCTTAAGAAGAATTGTCTAACATCTATGTGCTTAGTCCTCTTATGATGAACTGGGTTCATAGTCATATTAATAGCACTAGTGTTATCATAAAAAATATGGATGCAACCAACTTCAATGCCAAAATCCAGCAGTTGTTATTTGATCCATAGTAGTTGACCACAACAAGAGGCGGCAACAACATTTCAAATTTCTTGGACTTCAAATTTCTACTTCTCTGAACTTCAGGACCGCGGACCGCTTAGAATTTACCACGGCCGCGGAGGAAGTTGGCACGGTCTACACAGTGACGACCGCGAACCGCATTACTTGGAATTGGCCATTTATCAAACTCTATGAACCTCATGTTCGCGGACCGCACAAAAGAGTAGTGCGGCTGCGGAGCCCTAAGCGCAGAGTGTGAGAAGTGTGTTGCGACCTGTAGCCTTCAACCTGATTATACCAACTCTCTAATCCTCCTAATGCATCCGCAATCACTTTTGCGCGGTCCGCCCTACGCCCTCTTTTCTTAATCTCTTGGTCTTTGATACTTGATCAGGTTTCACTCATTTTTGAGCCGATCTTTGACATTTTGTCACTTTGTCGATCAAACCTACAATCAAGAACAACCTGTGAGTATTTTGGAACAATTTTGTAGCAATTTATAATCAGAGCATAGGCAAGCAGGGGCATTAAATACGTTAAAATCCCAAGTTATCAATACCAGACATGAACTAAGAAAATGACCCATACTTGAGGTACTTTTCCTATCTACAAGGAAACCTGCATAATCAACATCAGCATATCCTACTAGATTAAAGTTACTACCTTTAGGGTACCAAAGGTAAAGGTCGGTAGTGCCTTTCAAATATCTCAGCATCCTCTTGACATAAGTCAAGTGGGATTCCTTAGGATTTGCATGAAAATGAGCACAAAACCCTACACTGAAGACAATGTCAGGTCTGTTAGCAGTAAGATACAAAAGTGAACCAATCATATCCCTATACAACTTCTGATCAACAGATGAACCATGTTCATCTATGTCCAATTTGGTGGCTATCGCAATAAGAGTGTCTATTTCTTTTGATTCTTCCAGTTTAAGCTTCTTATTCAATTTGATTACATATTTCTTCTGATGGATCATGATTTCGTTTAAGTTTTGTTTAATTTGCAAGCCCAAGCAGAAATTAAGCTTACCCACTACACTCATTTCAAATTCATTCCCCATAAAGTTTGCAAATTCCTTCATTTTTCAATGGTTGCCCCAAAAATTATGTCATCAACATAGATTTGTACTACAAGAAGGTCCTTACCTTTTTCCCTCAAGAATAGAGTACTGTGAATTTTACCTTTCTTGTAACCATTTTCAATCAGCAATTTGGACAGTCGTTCATACCATGCTCTAGGAGCCTACTTGAGTCCATAGAGACCCTTGTCTAATTTGTATACATGTTCCGGGTACTCCTTGCTCTCAAACCCTGGAGGTTGCTTGAAAAACACTTCTTCCTTTAACTAGCCATTTAGTAAAAAACTTTTGACATCCATTCGATGAAGAGTAAATCCCATGTGTGATGCAAAGTCTATGGGGAGTCTTATTGCTTCCAATCTTGCAACTAGAGCAAAGGTCTCATCATAGTCTATGCTTTCCTCCTGGCTGTAATCTTGAACCACCAACCTTGCCTCGTTTCTTGTAGCAGTTCCTTCTTTATCAAATTTGTTTCTAAAGACCCATTTAGTGCCCATTACTGATATGTCCTTGGGTCTTGGAGCCAGATGCCAGACTTGAATTCTCTCAAACTGATTGAGTTCCTCTTGCATTGCATTTACCCATTCTGTATCTTGCAAAGACTCAGCAGCATTTTTTGATTCAATAAGAGATAAGAAAGCATCAAAAGTACATAGATTCTTTAATTGAGATCTTATTTTAACTCGAGAGGTTAGATCAGTAATTACATTCTCAATGGGATGAGAACTTGGATACTTGTAAGATTTCACAACCAACTGGTTTCTATTTGATGTTTCTCTCATGTTCTGTTGCTAAGGAACAGGTTCATGGATAGGTTCCATTCGGGGATAAGATTCAGTTCTTGTTTGTTCATTCCCCCATGTCATGTTGCCCTAGATGGAAGAACATGTCCCATCACATATTCCTTCTTTTGGTGTAGCTTCATTTAACTCTTTTACCAGCCCAGTAGCATCATCTTCATGTTCTTGTCACTCAGAAAGAATGTAGTTTTATCAAAAACTACATATACACTTTCTTCTACACACATAGTTATTTTGTTGTATACTTTATAAGCTTTGCTGTGTGAAGAATATCCCAAGAATGCTCCCTTATCACTTATGGGATCGAACTTACCTAGGGAATCCTTTCTATTATTGTGCACAAATCACTTGCATCCAAATGCCCTAAGATGGGATATATTTGATTCTCTCCCTTTAAGTAACTCAGATGGAGTCTTCTCTACAAGAGGTCTAGTCATGCATCTATTAATGATGTAGCATGCATTATTTACAACCTCTACCCAGAAGCTATGTGTATTTTACTATAAAGAAGAATAGTCCTAGCCATATCTTAGAGAGTCCTATTCGTCATTCAACTACTCTATTTTGTTGAGCAGTACTAGGGTAGAGAAATTGTGATCTATACCATGCTATCACAAAATTCAGCAAACTTAGCATTTTTAAATTCAATTCTATGATCAGAACTAATTGACACAAGTTGATTACCTAGTTGTTTATGAGTTTTTCTAACAATGGTAGTAAACATGTCCAATGCTTCATCCTTAGATGTTAAAAAAACAATGTCCAAGTAAACCTAGAGTAATCATTAACAAGAACAATTACATATTTCGTACCACCTCTGCTCAATGTTCTCATTGGACCATAGAGATCCATAAGAACCAGTTCGATTGGCCTGATCGTGCTTACCAATTTCTTCCTTTAAATTGAGGATCTTAACTACTTCCCCCTTTCACAAGCCTCACATATTTTCTCTTCCTTAAACTTGATGTTAGGTAACCCAATCACCAAGTCCTTGGAGACTAATTTGTTGAGTTGACTTAGACTTGCATAGCCAAGTATTTTGTGGCGTAGGAGGGGATCATTGTCCTACCCACTTAAGCAAGTGAGTTCATTTTCTGAAAGAGTGGAAAAAACATTGTCAATGGTAAGATTTATCACAAAACATTTGGTAAAAGTGAATGCTACCAAGTTATCTATATCACACAATTGTGATACACTAATTAGGCTATATTCAAGCCATATATCAAGTAGACATCTTCAATGGAATGTGAGTCTGTCTTACCTACCTTTCCAATCTCAATTATCTCACCTTTCTTTCCATTTCCAAAGAGACATTACCTCATTTTAGGTCCTCAAGTGAAAGGAATTGGTTCTTTCTTCCAGTCATATGCTTTGAACAACCACTATCCACGTACCATATTTAGCTATTCCCCTTCACTTGGAACTTAGATTCCTCATAGAGTTCTCTAATTTCCATAACTGCTTGTTCATCTCCATTTTAATCTTCTGAATCCTCATCTGAGCTTTCTCCCCAATAAACAACTATAGCTTTTGTTGATCCTTTGTTTTTATTGGGAAGAACCTATTCCTTCTTCATGTTTCTTCGTTCAGCTCTTTCCTTCTTCCATTCAATTTCCCATTGAGGATATTTTTTGATCATATGGTATGTTTTACCACATTTGAAACATCCCTTATTGTTTTTTCAGGGACCCTTGGTTTGTTGTAGGTTTCCCCTCTTGAAAAACCCTTTCCTCGCATTAGATACTTCTTGAAATCCCTCGTGATCATAGCCATTTCATCCTCCTCTAGGTCTGCACCTTCAGAGATTCTGAGAGTTAGGCTTCTTTCCTTATTGGGAGCATCCATCTTTATGGTTTGCCTTCTCAGTTCGTAGGTAGTGAGATTTCCAATTAACTAACCCAACTTGATAGTGGTAATGTACTGTGATTCCTGGATAGCAGTGATTTTGCTTTCCAGGGTATTTGGCAAGACCCTTATCAGAATTTTCTCAGTCTTATCTGGTTCAAGGATAATCCTTCCAAGAGACTTAAGTTCATTTGTTAGTGTTGTGAGTCTTGTGTATATCTCTTGGATGGGTTCTCCTTCCTTCATGGTGAAATTCTCATATTGAGAGTACAACAATGTTCCTCCTGATCTCATCACTTATGGAGTTCCTTCGTGATCCACTTGTAAAGTGTCTCAAATTACCATAGTAGCAGTACAACTTTGATTCTACTGTACTCATCTGGACCAAGTACACACACAAGCCATTTATTATCCATTGAATTCTTTTTCCATTTTTTCAAGTCTTCAACTATGTAGTCAACTCTAGTTTTTGGCACTTCTACTCCTTAAGAAGTCTTCTTCGTGGTAGCCAGGTTACCATCAATGACAATGTCCCATAGCTCATAGTCTTCACCTACGATGTGATCTCACATCATGTTTTACCACCAGGAGTAGTACTGGACATTGAAGAGTGGAGGCCTAGCAGTGGATTTTCCTTCCGAGTTTCCACAGTTGCACTCATCTTGATCTATTCCTAAGGTGTTAGCCTATTCAAGGATAACCCGTTCTAATACCAATTATTATTTTATAGTCCAATACCACACAAGAGGGGGGTGATTTGTGTGGTACCCAATTTTTTGTTTATCCTTATTACAGAAGGACTAGGTTCTTCTATGTGTTCCAACTACTACTGTTGCGGAATAATAAATACAAAAATAAAGAATATGGAGATTTTACATGGAAAACACCTGGCTCAAAAGGTGAAAAAACTACGACCTACCTTCCAGTAGGATTTTCCCAAACTCTCCACTAAAATCACTGAGCCAAAAACTACATTTACAAAAACTCTTTTGTAAACTTAGGATTAAATCTAATCCCGCTGTGGCACACATGCTCAACTGTTGCGACAACTTCAAGTTAACTTTAAGTTGAAAACTCTAAGTACCGAATACAATCGATTCTAGATAAGGTGAAAGGTACAATGTAAAATTACCTACTATAATAGATCTAGAACAAAAAGAAATACGTTTGGAACTGGTTTTTTATCTGGTTCAAGTAGCTTCAGGATGCACGCTTGAATCACACATAAATTGTTTGCAAAATTGTCTAGCTATTTTGCTCTCAATTCACGTTTTACTTCTACTTATGTGCATTACCTGTAAAAGAGAACAACATTGATACTTATGGAGTTAGTAAAAAAGATTGACTAGAATACAGATACTACTCTTACTTGGTGGAAGAGTTCTAGTTGGTCTGATCTTCTAACTCTATCCATTTCTTAAGCCGTGTTTCTCTTTGTGTAAGGAGTCTTTCACCTAATACAATATGAAACCTTTTCGATTAGGATCAGGCGATATCATTTCTGGTAAGTTAGGTTTATCTCCTTCACGTGCATCTTACGTGTTTGAGTTTATCATAAATATACTTTAAGGGATGGACCTGGTCCATGTCTGAGTTCCTTTGTTAGTCTTCAAAACTTCACCATTACTTGGTCAAACATCGACCAAACCTGAAGAGCGAGGAACGTGCAAGAAGGATAATTGCAAAGTTCCTAGGTCGTTATACGCTCCCGATGTTTTCGGTGCCACCAAATTAACAATCGACGAGTTGGAGTAAGTCATATTGATCGAAAACTTACCCGATCTGAAGGTATACCTGGGCAACTCCCGAGCTCAGGAAAAAACTTATTCAATTTCTTATGGATAACATAAATTTTTTTGCTTGGTCCCATCTTGGCATGACAGAGTTCCCACCAGAGGTAACCACTCATAACCTGGGTATGGACCCGAAATTCTATCCGGGTAGGAAAAAAATAAGATCGTAGTTCGAGTCCAAGCACACATTCAAAAAGGATGAGGCATCTAAACTCCTTAAAATAGGATCCATTCGAAAAGTTAAGTACTCTGACTGGCTAGCCAAAGTAGTGGTAGTACCTAAGAAAGAAATAAGCCAAGAATGTGTGTGGATTATAAAGATCTGAATAAGCATGCCCTAAGGATTCTTTTCCTTCGCCTTACATCGATCGGATGATCGACGTGACAGCCAGTCACTTGATACTCAAATTTCTCGATGCCTATTCTGGGCAAAACCAAATTCACATGGACCTGGGTGATCAAGAAAAAACTTTCTTTATCACTAAATTCGGAACATATTGTTATAACGTTACACCATTCGGATCGGCACCACTTATAAAGGACTAGTAAACTTGATGTTCAAAGAACAAATGGGAAAATAAATGGATGTTGATGTTAATAAACGTCAATACCATACAGGGGGGGGGTGATTTGTGTGGTACCTAATTTTCGTGTTAGAAGAACTTGGTTCTTTTAAGTGTTCTAACTACATCAGCTTGCGGAATAATAAGAACTGAATGTAAAGTGCACAGAGATTTTTATGTGGAAAACACTTGGCTCAAAAGGTGAAAAACCCACGACCTACTACTCAGTAGGATTTTCACAAACTCCACTAAAAATCAATGAGCCAAACAACATTTACAAAGACTCTTTGAAAACCTAAGGATTAAACTCTAATCTCAGTGTGGCACACAGGCTCAGCTGCTGCGACACTATCAAGTTAACTCTAACTTGATTACTGAAGGTACCTAATACAATTGCTTCTAATAAAGCTTAAAGGTACATTATGAAAAACCTACTCTAATTGAACTAGAAATAAACATCCAGATGGAACTGATTCTTCTCTATTAGTTCATGTAGATTTAGGCATGCACACTTGTATATTGCATATGTTGCTTGCAAAAATAGTCCCACTCTTTTTTCTCTCAAATGTGCTTAACTTCTACGTTTGTGCATTTCCTCAAAAAGACAACAACTTGGTTATTTAATAGAATAACAGTTACAGTTTGACCGAGACTCTAATGATGTCCTTAGTCCTTTTGAGTCCTTAACCAATACAAACTCTCATCCTTATCCTAGCTTAGGATTATGTTCTCTTATCATAAGGAGACTGTCCTCCTTAGAACTCAATGCAACCATTTCGATTTCATTCAGAAGATATTTGCTGCATAGTCTTAAATACATATCTTCCTCACGTTTCTTCCATGTGCAATGGTTATGACTAACTGTGTTTTCTAGGATAGACAGGTCCTTCCCTGAGTTCATTGTCAATCTTCAAAACTTCAACTGAACTCGGGACAACAAATTCCCCCTTTTTGATGATGACAAACTCTGTGCTTTTAGACATCAGAAAACTTGTGAATCTAAGCTGAAATATCATCACTCAAAAAATTTCTTTTTGTCATAAAGGGCCAGATTTATGTTAGGTCATAAATATCACTAGTTCAGATAATGAATTTAATCATAAGCACAATATCTTCCCCCTTTTGGCATCATCGAAAAGATGTACAACTAATGTGAATCCTTGAAAGTTAATTAATACTCATGGTCACTGGGGCAACTACAAGTAAACACATGCTTTGTTAATCAAAAATCAGCTTAGAAATAACTATTAAGAACAAAATTAACAAGAACAAGGAAGCTGCATTCATTGAATAAGAGGTGTTTCTAAAAGCAGTCCACAAAAAGAAAAACAAAATTTCCAACCATAAGCAAAAGTAAACAAAAGCAGAACTAACAAGCACACTTCCCAAACTTGGTATCTAAATGGATACTAGACTGGACACTAAGGACAGGACACCTAAGTCTTAGAAGAGCTGGAGGGCTGGGCTTGCAGCAGATTTAGCATTTGTTGTAACATGCCTTAATTTTTCTCCTTTTCCTTGGCAACATCAGCTCTCGGCTCGTCCCTTTCTCCCTCCAATTCAGCAATTCTGGCATTGAGCCTTTCTATTACAACATCTTTAGTCCCAACCTCGTGAACCAAGGCTCTGACCTTGCTATTCACAGGAGTATTAACAGATGAACTAGGTTCAACAGGGACTGAACTTATCATATAGTCACAGGCTTGAAGGGCTTTGATCCCAAAGTTCTCTTTGGTGGAAGCCATTTCCAACTTTTTCAAGGGAACATCAAGTCGTTCAAGCAAAGTTGTCAATATAAAACCATAGGGAATGTCATGTGCCTTTGATCCATTGATCACCCTTTCTAGCAGCTTCACAATGAAGGCGGGCCAATTGATCTGCTTGTCTTCCTTCATACATTGCATGAGAACCAGATCCATATAATTTGCTGAATGTCTTCTCTCCTGTCTGGGCAGAAGGAATTTGTTGATAAATTCAAAAAGCACTTTGTGCTCTAGGCTCATTTCACTCTTCTGAACTGCCCTGGCTTCAGGCACCTCCTCATCTGTTTGAGTATCACAGAAATTTTTGGTTATTTGCAGATCAGAGGGCAACCCATCCAGACAAGGCCACCTTTGCCTTCTGTAGTCATCATACCCTTCACAAGGGATGTCCAGAATTTTGCATAGTTTAGCAGCATTGAACTTGACTTTCACTCCTTTCACACTGCTGGTCACCAAGCCATTTTTACTGTCCCATTGGCCATGAACTCAACAAGTTCTTTCCTAACCAACTTTCCATTCATCTGAAGGACCATGTCCTTCCAGCCTTGTGCTTGCAGTGCTGTCAAAAGTCTCATCATACCTGGCTCCTCTAGGTCTTTCAACAATCTCCCCTTCAAGATCTTTCTCTTGCTAAAGTTTGCACACCTATCCTAGTCCTCTTTAGATTCATCTCCTTCTTCTTCACTCTCATATTCTTCTTATTTTTCAGCCATTTTAACTTGCTTTCCTTTAGAGGCTGACCTAGTTCTCTTGGAAAGAGAGGATTCAACAAGTACTGGCTTTCAGGGTTTCTTGGAGGAAATTCTAGCTCCCTTTGGTTTTGAAATTGGAACCTCCACAGTAGTATTTCTTTCTTGATGGACCAGTTCCATCTCCTCTTCCTCCTCTTCCTCCTCTTCAGGTGCAACTGCAGAACTTTCACCTACTTTCCGTTTCCCTTTTTCTTTTCTCTTTCTCTTACTCTCTTCTAAGTCTTTCTTCAACTCAGCTTCACTTTCTCTAACCTTACTTCTTGTTGTTCTAACCCTAGAAGCAGACTTGGGTGATAAAGGTTTGGTTTTCTTCTTTGGTTTGAACGCAGTAAGGATCCTTAGAGAGGAAGCATTGCATTTCTTGGGGTAATAGCTTGCCCCAATTCGTTTCAACATCTCAACCAAGGTCTACTCTACAGGTTGTTTGCTTAATTCAACTAACCCTTCAGCAACCTCCCCTGATTCACTTCCCCCTGACTTAGAGACCCCATCTTCCCTATTTCCACACATCGATAGAACCTCCTTCCTCCTTTTCTTCTTCAATTTGGTCGAATCAGTCTCAGACACATCTTTTGCAGCCCTATATAACAAACCTATTCTCTACCTTTTGAACTACATCAACAGGAACAAAGCAAGTATTTACCTTTTTTGGGGTTTCTTGATGTGTGACTGTGTCAGAAGACCCAGGTTCATTTCCCTCACTGGCATAGAGGGAATCATCGGAGTCAGAGTTTGAATTTGTCTCTGTTGCTGAGACATGCTTCCTTTAACTGGACTGTATTTTTGGATTCAAGGATTTCCTTAGGGAACCAGTAGCTACAGTTTTTCTTACCAGCATTTTCTGGCGACAGAATATAGGTCTTGGGGTTTCTATGGGAGGTGAAAAAGATGTGGTGGAATTTGGACAAACGGGAGGTGGAGTTCCAGGATTATCTTGGGGATTTTTCATGCTTTTGAATTTCTGGAGAGCTTAGGAGAATTTTTGGGAGTTTTGGAGTTTTTTGTAGACGAAGGAGATGATCAGAAGCTCGTATGATGGAGTGACAGTTGTGAACGGATTAGAGGGCTTTTAAAGAGAAGTAATGATTATTTTAGAAATAGCAGCCTTTTATCAGAAGTCAGTAGAAGTCTAATCAAATAGGAAATTCGGTCGCCTTAGGATTAATTAGGATTGCAAAAATCAGGAAAGCATTCTGTTATATGTAGACTTCTAGTTTCAATGAAACTGGTTCAATTAGCCCTAACAGATAGAAATTTGGGACGTTTGGTATATCTAAGATTCTTGCTCATTTTTGAAAATTAAATTTCTCTAATTGTTCAAAGAATACAAACATACCTGAACTTTCTCATGAGCATAATTTGATGAACCAGGTTCTTCATGTGAAACTTCTCTTTTATGCCTCAAATGTCAAAATAGAAGATTTATAAGAGACTGAGTATAATATTTACAGTATGATACTGAGTAGGAATTAGTCTAATATTCACAAAAATTAAGAACTCCTAGCCAAAAAAAAGTCCCTTTTTTTCGTGCATTCTAAACTGGACCTTTTAGTGGATCTTAATCATCCCTAATTCCACTATTCCTTTCAAAATTTTCTCTACTCAGTTCTTAGTGAAGATGTCAGCTATTTGTTTATCAGTAGCACATAATTCTATGGAGATCAGCCCTTTCTCATAGTTGTCTCTTAAGAAGTGGTGTCTAACATCTATGTGGTTAGTCCTTTTGTGATGAACATGGTTCTTGGTCATACCGATTGCATTGGTGTTATTACAAAATATTGGTATGCACCCTACTTCAATTCCAAAGCCTACCAGTTCTTGCTTAATCCACAGTAATTGAGCACAACATGAAGCAGCAGTAACATATTCAGCTTCAGCAGTAGAGAGTGCTACTGAATTTTGCTTTTTGGTATCCCATGATACAAGACAAGATCCTAGAAAGTGTGACATACCTGAGGTGCCCTTCATCTCCACTATATAACCTGCATAGTCAGCATCTGCATATCCAATTAAGTTAAAATTGCTACCTTTGGGATACCACAGACACAGATCGGTTGTTCCCTTCAAGTATCTCAATATTTTTTTGAATGTCAAGTGTGACTCTTTTGTATTTGCTTGGAAACAAGCACAAAGTCCTACACTGAAAACAATGGAAGGCCTGCTGGCAGTAAGAAATAAAAGTGAACCAATCATACCCCTACACAACTTTTGATCAACTGATGAACCTGGTATCAATATCTAGTTTTTTGGCAGTTGTTATAGGTGTATCTATTTCCTTGAATTCTTCCATTTTAAACTTCATGATTAGTTCCGTTGTATACTTCTGCTGATGGATCATGGTTCTATCTGGACTTTGTTGTGCTTCAGTAAAACAGTAGTGCTCAGCTCAATAGCACTATAATATCATTAAATCTCGAGTTGAGTATAAATGTAGCTGAGTTCACAAAATAATATAATTCAATTGGACTAAGTTCAAACAATATTTCAATTTGTGAGGAAAATAGTGATGTAAATTCATAAAAGATTTTAGATACTTGGCACGAAGCACAAATATGGCAATAAGCCCCAATCGTATTGAAAAACATTTAATCTTTATCAAATACGCGGTAAAAATGTCAGTAGGATGGACCAAGTCACAATCCCCAATAGAAAATGACCCCGCACCTGTCATACAACACGTGTCTAATCTCAACATAGCAGTATGTTGTGCAATCCGGGGTTTCAAACTCTCAATGTATCATTTAAAATCATTACTCACCTCGAACCAGTGAAATCTATAGCTTGCGACACCTTTGCCCCTCAAATCAGCCTCCATGCGCGTAGAATCTAATAAAAATCAGAGTGAATACATCACAATATACTAAGGGAATAATACCCAATCGAAAATACTCAAAAAATACTAAAAATCACGAAGTTGGCAAAACTCGAGCCCCGGACTCACTTCTCAAAAAATTACAAAAGCCACATCACCGAGTCCTCGTCTCGCTACGATTCCGTACATATAAAAATTTTACCAAAATCGGAGTTCAAATGACCCCTCAAATTTTCAAATTCCTTATTTTTAAATCTCTAGGTCCATTTACACCTAAAAATATGTAATCTAGTCGGATTATTCGATGATAATTCAATATAATGGAGTAGAAATATTTACAAGTGACTTACCTCAATATTTTCCATGATTTCTTGCTCAAATATCGCCCAAAGCCGTGTTATTTTGCAAGAAAATAGGTAAAAAAACGAGCAGAAATGCAGCAGCTTTTAATAAGAAAATTTTGTCGTTAAAGACCCAAATCTGGTCGCTACAGGTGCTAATCTGGTCGCTAACAGTGCCACACCAGACCTGATGTACCAGTACACTTTAATTTCACTAAAAAGGCTCTAACTCCTTTATACGAACTCGGAATTAGACGATTCTTGTTCCTATGTGTCACAAATAATAATACAAACACAATCCTTTAATTGAAACTCAATTTGAAGCTCATTTGCCCAGTGCGATATCCATTTTCCTCATTAAACAATTACTAATATTTCGCGTCCAAAAACTAATCGCATCTTGATGAAATTAGACTAAAATTTTCAGATCAACCCTATAATTCATTATCAAACTTATGGAAGTCTCGGAATCAAATTTGGATCTCTAGAACTAAAAATGAACCTTTATATTATTACATTTATGCTCAACACAACAAAATTCTTCCAAAAACTCTTCCAAGAAAAGCATACTAACAACTCCCATAATATGACACAAACTTAGTTGTTCCTTAGAATCACCAAAAACAACGCAAAAATACTAAATTCACCTCGGATTCAAGAATATAAACTTTGAAACTTCTAATTTTCACATCCGATGTTGAAACACGTCAAAACTAGTCCAAATGATCTAAACTTTTGCAGAGAAGTCCAAAATGACATAACGAAGCTATAACAACTCTCGAAATTCCATTCCGAGCCTCGGATCAAAATCTAACCTATCAACTGGAATTCACCAAAACATTAACTTTGCCGATTCAAGCTTAATTCTACATCAGTCATCACAAAAATATTCCGGACACACTCCTAAGTCCCAAATCACCTAAAAAAAGCTATCTGAACCATAAAATTTGCAATTCCAGTGCTCTAACACATAAGTCAATAACCGGTTGACTTTTCTAACTTAAGCTTCAATTAAAGAGACTAAGTGTCTCAAACCTTACAAAAATCATTCAGGAATGACTTCAAATTTTGCACAAAAGTCAGATTCGACATTACGGACTTGACCCAACTATCGGAATCGTATTCCGACCCCGATATCAAAATTTCCACTTTCGGTCGAATTTTCTCAAAAAACCTTCAAATTTCTATATTTATCCAAACGGCTCCAAAATGACCTACGGACATCCGAATTAACTTTTGATTATGCTCCCAAATCTAGAATTGCCATACGGAGCTACTCCCAATCTTGGAATTCGAAACGGACATCAATAACACTGAAATGCATTTTGAGCCAAACTGATGCAATTACTTAAAAAATGCTATCTTCCACAATATGCGCCAAAACACTCCCAGGTTATCCTAAACCCGATCCGGGTATACACCCATGTCCGAAATCATCATACGAACCTGCTAGAACATTCAGATCCTAATTCCGAGGTCGTTTACTCAAAATTCCAATCCTAGTTCATTTCTTCAATTTTAAGCTTTTGAAATGAGAATTTCCATTTAGATTTGACTCCAAACTTCTTAAATTTTAATTCTGGCCATACACACAAGTCAATATACCTGATATGAAGCTGCTCATGGTCTCAAACTACTGAATGACACACCGGAGCTCAAAATGATCGATTGGGTCGTTACAATCTCCCCCACTTAAACATACATTCGTCCTCGAACGTGCTGAGAACTACACTGAAGTAGTCTAAAATCACTTGTTTAACACCTCATGCTCCTTCTCATGCTACCACCACTCAGTTGAGCACATTAGCTCGATACCTCTGTAGATATACTCCCTTATTCAAGCAAATAAGCCATTTGGTCCAATTCCAACATCCTGAATTTCCTGCCAAGCCTGTTTCCATCATACGACCACTATACCAATCTCCACACGCTGTACCCAAACATGGCTGCATAACTTTGCTGAATTCACACTTAGCATCACTTTACTCATAGGACCACAATAACATTCTTTAAACATAATAGTCGAAATTCAACAAATCTGATGCTTCCATTGCATCTCATGACCTACATAGGTCTTGCTCTAGTTTTTACAACACCGATATGACTGAAGAGATGTTTGGAAATTCATAATCAACTGTTGAATCAACATTTCATTGTATATATACTCCTGATAAGTTCCATTACCTTGTCCCAAACCAAAGAATGATCTTGTCTCTATAATATACTTCATATAATTAGTTTGAACTGACCCCAAATCTAGTAACCTCGTCTCACCCAGTACGAACTGCTCAGTCAATAAGCCACCTCGGACATAATAAAAAATCCCACAAGATGTTACAATGTGTCAGTGGGCTACCAATTCAAACGCGATACAAAACGGAGGCGAACTCTAGGAGGAACTACTCAACTCGCACGCTAACATGGACTTCCTCAGAAAATAGGGAAACAGAACACATAATATCAAATATGGGCACTAAACTGAATATCACACTGTTGCGGCGAGCAACCCGATCCAAAAAACATACCCATGGCGTCGTGCCACCCGATCCACAAATAGGACTCACATAAGGAGATATACTTCGAGCTGAATAGCTCACCACATCAAAATACCTAATATCGGTCATAAACACACTAAGGTGCATAATACCATTCCCAAGGAAACATATAGCGTTATAGACTACAACTCAAGCACAACTTAGGTGAGATACATGATCTATGTATCAAGAGAAATCCTACTCATATAACATCACCGTTGAGCAGAACCTCAACACATAAGGAATTTACCAAGCCGCCTCACAACTATACATCGCAATATATCTTTACCTGAATTATCTGACCACGAAATAAGAACACGACTATCCTTAAAAAGCGCATTTCTGAAATAAACACATCTGGCCCTACGTAAGGCTCACTTCCACATTTAATTCTATCCCCCGACCTCAAGTCGATTCTGATCGTGCCAAGCTAGGCCAATAATATTTCACAGGTCTATAACCCAATAAACAGAGTGCCCTCCAGGCATAAATTCTCAAATGGATGATATTACCAAAATCCCATACTTGGTCTAAATTTCTAATTAATCAAGTGAATGCATGTCGCACTTATACAATCTTCCTGTGGTACAAGCTCCCACCATCTTCCGAAATAATTGACGGGTTCGCACATTAAAACCATCGGCTGCACTAACATTGAAAAATGATCAAGAATCCCTAACCAGGATGCCAATTCTTTCTCACAGAACAGCGGTCTCACGTGATACTGACATAAATATCCATCTTACTCAAAACACTGGAACTCCTTTCCTGCTCATCCGAGCTTGTGAAATCACATTCATTGACCAAATTGTGACCTTGGTCCTTACTTTAAATTCCATACCACTTACTGCACCTCTCGTGCCGATATATGATAGACATGCTTTCCAACACAACTCGGGAACCGCCGATAGGATAATATTTCATCACATAAGACTTTCCATTTAAATTACTTTGGGATAACTATAGCAACATACATGCGAATTCTCATAACCGTCGAATATGCCAAAATCTAAGTAGTTGTCAAAGCCACCATAACCCTTCCGGGATTTTCCTCCACATAACAAGCCATATGATACGCTCAAATTACACTTTAATAAATAGTGTAAGGCGGTTGATGTCAAATATAATAACCCAACAAGGTTGGGGTCGAATCCCACAGGGAATAGGTGTGAAAAGGTTACTTGTTCAGTGTGTTGCTCGGCTAAAGTTCGATCTCTATTCAGTTAATAGTAACAAGAGAGAATGGTTTATAGTAACAAGAGTATGTATGGTGTTTGATTTGAAGTAGCAACTAATTTCAACAATTAATGAGTAAACAAGTGGATTAAAGCAACCAAGGTTGTATCCCCTTTAATTAAGTGTAATGCCAACAGGTGTTCATATGATATATTTCTAATGGGAGGTTCTTTAGATATGCAAATGATGCCTAAGATACTACCCACTATTTCCCAATAAATGAGTAGTATTTTCTCTTTGTAATTTTCCCAAATATAAAAGAGTTGCAATTAAGAATCATCAATAAATGCCAATTAAAACTCACTTATTCCTAAGTGATTTTATCAAACAAGGTTTAAAGCCTTGAGTCATTGATATTTACTACTATCAAATTCTAATCCACATTCCTAAGCAAAGCAAGAATTTAATGGCTTTTGTTAATGTTTGCAACCACCAACAATAAATGAAGAATAAGAAGTAAATAAATATCAACCAACCATTATACATATATTCAATGTTAAACACCCATTAACATACACCTATTTAGGGTCCACAACCTTAGTATTTAAGGCTAGCTACATATGCTAAAACACAAAAACGAACTAATATTAAATGTCATCAATGATTACAAAGAAGAGAATATTCACCCAAAAGCTTCTAAAAATAGAGAATATTAATGTCTTGGAGTGTAGCTCAAAAGTAAGACCAGATGAGCCCACAAAGGCTTCTTAAACTATTTATAGAGGGACAAAATTCGGGATAGAAAATGGACAAAATTTCCCTTTAAGGTCACGTGTGCGACCGCATTCTTGTCGCAGAACAAGTACGCGGTCCGCATCTTGAGCAGTTTCTCCGCAGAACCAAAACCTTAGTTGTCAGGTCTTCATCGCATTTCCATTCTGCAGTCCGCATTTCAGTTATGCGGCCGCAGATTGCGTCGCATCTTTGACCGTCATTGTTCTTGTTTGTTCTGCGGTACATCTGTTGTCCACATGTTGATTCTGCGGTCGCAAAGTGCGCCGCATTTGAGATGAATATTAGCTTCAGACTCTATTTTGTTCTGCGATTGGATGCACCTTTCTGCGGTTCGCATGTGTGATCTGCAACCACGGAATGGGACGCAGATCAGTATATGTGCAATATTTGGCTCTTTTCATATCTTTTTGCTTCCATTTTCATGTCCTTGGGCTTCTCTTCCTCTTATGCTGTAAAAACAATAAATCTACATGAGTACCAGTTATAATTGCATTAAACAAGCTAGAATCTAAGCAATTAGTATTAAAATGTGCAGAAATTCTCCGGCACATCAACACCCCCAACTTAAACTCTTGCTTGTCTTCAAGCAACTAAAACATACTTAGCCTATTTTATACTTTATTTACAAACACAAAACATCAATGACTCAGGATGGTTTTCATTTCTAGCCCTTCAAGCATGCATTTACAGTTGCTTTACCCTTCCTAAATTAGTAGTATGTACAGAGAAAACTAATTAACATGTGAACTCTGAGCCTCAAACATTGAGACAAGATGTTACCCTCAACTGAGTGCACTTTCATTTGATTGAAAAATCTCAACTTCTGTTCAACTCCACAATTCATGTACCCTTACCAGAAAGGAAGTCCCAGAATCACAATATTTACAAGGACGGCAAAAAAGGATCATTTATAGGCACACTCACTCTCAGAAGGAACTTCAAGTGTTACAACATGTCATACCATAGGCTTGCCCTTATTTTAATTCTCTCCTTGTTCAAGAATGTTCGGTTGGAGGTCTCATATGGGCTTTTTAGCTTGTAATGTAGGTCAGTGATGGGTTGGAACATTTTGGTCTAAGTGACTTCACCCTCTTTGAACACTAATCACAATTTACCATTCTTTTGCACTTCATTTCAAACCCCCATATCCCTGTTTTCATCTAGCTTCCGCTATAGAGCTACCATACATACCTCTTTCAATTATTGTTCAAGACTCCACATTTTGTTAACGCACAAGCATTACTATACTTTCTTTTCTTTTTTCTTTTCTTTCTCTTGATTTTTATCACTTTTTTGGAGCTTGAACAATTTCACAAACTCTTCTGAGGCATGTTGTCCTAAACTCAATGTACAACCTTATAGATCTCCACTTCTACCTTACCCCCAACATAGGCTTTTAGCCTCATTCTCAATGTTGAAAGAGGGACGGGTTCAAGATAGGTAATTATTTTTCAAAATGGGAAAAGTTTGAAATGAGTTGGCCAAAGAAAGGTTTAAAGGCTCAAATTGGGAACTAGTGGTATCATTTATACAAGGGTAGGCTTGAAAGGCTAAAGAGGTTTTGCAAATAACACAACAAATGCCTAAGATCATTCCTCCAAACGAACATACTATGCAAGTTCAAGATGATAGAATTAAACACAAGAATTATATACACACAGAGAACTCACACCCACATGGTACATGAACTGCTTCATTAACATAATTTGAAACTTCCAAGTAAACACTCGGCAACTCAAAACTTTCATCATAAACACAAGTATACCTCTAGGTCTCCATAGAGTCATAGAGCGAGTCTCAAATTACAAAGTTGATCACATAGACTAATTCTCTTAAGAAAGTCGTCAATCCATCTATCATTGGGAAAAGTCGACAAAAATGACTGTAGAAGGGTATGTGCTATGTACAGATACACATGTTTGAGACTAGGAAATTACACTAAACTAGTCAAAATGATTTACATCTACAATCCTGATTCTACTATTAGAACCTTGGAAAAGAACTAGAAAAAGAAAGACCAAGGAGAATTGATTCCTAATCAGTGATATTAACAAAAACAAAATAAACCCTGATATTATAACAGATCAAAAACAACATCACAGCACTACTCATATGCCAAAGTTATACCAATGTATACAGATACACGGTATGCATAATTACATGAGTTTCCAGCTATATACACAAAAATTCATAAATGCTACCCGCCACCCCCAACTGAAAATGATGCATTATCCCCAATGCATACAAATAAAGAGTAAAGTTTGAGGGGTAGCTCCCTGAGGAACACTAAGTGCTATGGGAGTAGGAAGCCGGCTGAGTGCCGGAGGGATCACCCTCTGATATTGCTGGAGGAACTGACAATGGCTTAGTCTGAGGTGTGATCTCCTCCGCTGGGATCTGTTCTCAGGTAGGGGAGGGAATTGGCAGTGCAGCTGGAGCTGCTATTGGAGGTGTAACATCATCTGGTGGCACCTGTGAGCTACTGAAAGCACCCACTGTAGATGGGGAGGCTACAAGAGCTATAGAACCCCTTCTATCTATCAAAGATCGCTGAAGGGAAATCTGCATCTCTGCCCTTTCTACGTTGTCGGCAGCAGCATCCTCAACCTCTGCATCCTGAGTAAAAGCCTCAGCAATCTTCTTCCCCTTATCTTGAGGGGCTTTTCCACTGGAAAACCTCGAACTGTCTTCTTCATCCTCATCATCATCCTCTTCATCACCCTCCAATTTACCTGAACCTCTGGTCTCCTCATCAGAAGGAATATCAATAGCACCAATAGGAGCTGTGGTGTGAGAACCTCTGGGAGTAGGAAGCACATGATCAGACATCAAAGTAGAAAAATCGAGTCCCAAGTCTCGAGGAGCTGTGCTTGCACCGTGATCACCTTCCGAAGGTAGGAGGGATGAAAGATCGAAATCCAAGTTTTGCATGTTTTGGAACTCGACCTTCATTGATCCAACCTCCTTCTTGTGTTCAGGCAGTCCACTCACCTCACCTCTTTCTAATTTCTCCACCCACAACTCAATTCCCTTTAAACGCTCCGCATATGCTGATTTCTTCTGCTAAATATCTGTCACTCCCGCTTGCATGGGAGTGAGTGCTTGCTTGATCAAATTGGAAAAGTCTTCAGAAGTTTGTCAACTTTTGCATTCGCATGTTGGGCCAATAGACCAAGCTTTAAGACTATTGGAGTAGCATGTGGGGCTTGCGCAGTGGTAGGCTGAGCAGTGGTGGATGTAGGTGCAGTATGAGGAGTGGAGGACTCTGCAGCATCGGCCAGAGGAGTCACAGAAAGCTGGGTTGGAGAGAGATCCTCCTAAACTATCACTAGTGGAGGCACCACAGCGTAACCAAGATGGTTGATATCAATAATCCCTGACTCCTTACCCTATATATCTTTCCGTTCATCTACCGGGTCATTCACAGCTTGCCACAGCGTAGTGATCAATGATGGGAATGGAAGAGATGTAGCCTCTTGCATGGCTCTTTTACCCATCTCCTAAAACATGATCGACCCCACATCTATCTTGATGCCCTACATGTTGCAGGCTATCAGGAGAGCCTTCTCAATGGCAATCTCCGTTTCATTCTGAGTAGGGATCAATCTGGATGCGAGGAATGCAAGCCAGAAGCGTCCCTCCCATGAGAAACTCTCCTTGTATATCTTATAACCTGGGTTTATCCACGCAGGTGTCCCATTGGCAATGTATGAGGCAATCCACCCACGTTCACCCTCTTTGTTCGCTAACTTTGCATCATATTTTGTTGTGCCCTCTTCCCAGTCTGGAACAAATAATTTGTTTATTGTTTTGGCACTGCATTTGACTGTGAATCCACGAACTTCCACTTGCTCCAGATACATCCGATGGATCTTATGGTGCTTGGTTCTAGATTCCCCATAAGATGCATAGAACTCGCGCACAATTGATTCATTGTACTCAGTAGGTGGTTTGGTTAAAGAAAACCATTTCCTTCGCTTTATGTTAGCAGGGATGTGAGGGAACTTCTCCTTTAGCCCATTCTGGCTCAATTGCTTCTCGGGTAGGAGTGATCTCTTGATGAGCCCTTCTCTATACCTGTCCCTAGACCCCTCGACTCCCCAGCGTTGATGATATTCAGCACCTTCACCCCCTTGCTTTGCATGGCCTCAGCCATTATATCAACCTCAGGGTGAAGCCCCTCCTCGTCAGCCTGGGAGGGGTGTTGTTGTACGGGTTCAACTTTCTGTCTCTTTGCCTTTGGAGGCTTAGTTGTTGCTCGTCTTTGTTGGAGAGCTACATCTGCACAAGGGTGGAATAACAACGTCAAGACCTTGGGAGAAGAAACAGAGGAATTTAAAAAGAAAAGTTCAAAACGTTGTTTACTCTGCGGACAACAGATTACCGCAGAAATGCATGCTGAACAAGTTGGTCAATCTACGATGAAAAATGCGGTCGCATAACCACTATGCGAACCGCATAATCATTGAAGAATGAACATCTCAGAATGCCAATTTACCAAATTCTCTTATCTACTCTGCCGTAGATATGCGGACTGCAGATCAATTCTGCGGCCGCATTCTCCACCGCATTTTCACTATTTTCCTCAGACAGTCAGAGAGTCAATTGTGCAGTCATTCTACGGACTGCATTTCAAGTTTTTGATCGCATAATGACCGCATTATTTAGTCTTCTCTAGGTGACCTAGGGTTAGGTTTGCGATCACAATGCGGTCCGTATATCAGACATGCGGACCGCAGAACTCATCGTTCTCAACAGAAACCTAGTTTTCTACAATGGCTACCCTATTTTTGTTCAACCCCATTCCCCACATCATGCTTAGCCTAAAGTCGACCATATTTAGCAAGAAACAACTACACAAACTAATTGGGACCAAACCTTTGCACACGAGTTTTGAATAAAAGAGAAGGAAGAAAATTACGTACCAGAATCGGTACACTGATGTCAAATAGAGAGTTGTTGGTCACTTTGGTTGTTGTTCTTGTCTGGGTTCGATCAGTTCCCTTGCTCTTTTATATTTTTCCATTTTGTTTTGTTTTTTTTCATTTTCTTCTTTCTCTCCCTTTTTTTTTGTTATTAATCAAAGGATATATGGGAACGTACCTGGTAATTCTGCAATGCAATATGCGGTGAACAAGGAATCGCATAGAACACTATGCGACTGCATATGTGTTATGCGGTGTGGGTCATGAAGGGAATTAGAAGGCCTCAAATGCGGTCTAATCTGAGGTCATAGATTCAACATGCGGACCACAAAATTCTCATTTTTTCTGCATTTTCAACAACCATTTTTGGCTCCTCTCTGATTATGTCTGCGGTGGATCTGCGGACCGCAGATCAATTCTGCGACCGCATTTCTGCCGCAATTTTGAACCCCCTACACTATAGCCAACATTGTAACCAAAAAATGAAAAATGCAAAGACAAAAAAAGTGTTAACACCCATGGGTTGCCTCCCATGAACCGCTTGATTATACGTCGCGGTACGACGAGGTTGATGTTCCTTTGATTTCACTCAGTGGTCGGGCAAGTAACATCTTTGAGAGCCAGCTGCTCCACCAAATATTTTTCACCATCAATGCCCAAGTAATGCTTGATGCGCTGTATATTTACCTTGAATGTCTGAAACCCGTCTGTTGATTCTAATTCCATCGCTCCATACGGGGAGACATTTACCACTTTGAAGGGACTAGACCATTTTGATTTAAGCTTGCTCGGAAATAATTTGAGCCTCGAGTTAAAGAGCACGACCAAAGCCCACGCCTTGAACTCCACTTCAAGATCGTCTTGTTGTGGATAAACTTCATCCGCTCTTTGTACACACCGCTCATAAGCATGGAACCGAAATTCCTCCAGTTCATTGAGTTGTGTCAACCTCAAATTTGCAGCCTCAGTCCATTCTAGATTCAACTTCTTCAATTCCCACATGGCTTTGTGTTCCAATTCCACGGGTAGATGACATGTTTTACCAAAGATGAGCCGATAAACAGAAGTACCAATAGGAGTTTTGTAGGCCGTACGGTATGCCTACAATGCATCATCTAGCTTCCTTGACCAGTCGTCCTATTTGTGTTCACAATTTTTGATCTCCCGATTAGAAACCTCAACATGACCTCTTGATTGTGGATGATAAGGTGTGTCCACCTTGTGCTTGACACCATATTTCTCAAGTATCCCCGCAAAAGCTTTGATACAAAAATAAGACCCACCATCACTATGAATGGCTCTAGGAGTTCCATCCGAGTGAATATGTTCTTCTTCAGGAATGCGGTCACACTCCTTGCCTCATTGTTTGGTAAGACAACGGCTTCAACCCATTTGGACACGTAGTTCACCACCACTAAGATGTACTTCATCCCACAAGAACATATGAAGGGACCCACGAAGTCGATTCCCCACACGTCGAAGATCTCTATCTCCATCACAAAGTGCATAGGCATTTCATGCCTCTTGGAGATTGAGCCCTGTCGTTGGCATTGGTCACATGCCTTGACCACTTTATTGGCATCATGATAGATGGAAGGCCAATAATATCCACATTCAAGAACTTTAGCCACCGTCCGGTTGCCTCCATGATGCTCCCCGACCGGTGAGTCATGACATGCCCTAAGAATTGGCATAACCTCTTATTCGGGAATACACCTCCGGATAATATTTCCAGCACAGATACAGAACAAGTATGGTTCCTCCCAATAGTATTGCAGGCAATCTCTCAAGAATTTCTTCTTTTGGTAGGATTCCAATCCGTCAAGGAAAACGTCACTCACCAAATAATTAGCAATGTCGGCATACCAAGGAGAAAAGGTGCTAGACAATGCCAATATGTGCTCATCCGGGAATGCATCATTGATTTCAAGATCCCCCTTTGGTCTCCCTGCTTCTTCCAACCTCTATAAATGATCCGCCACTTGATTTTGCATTCCTTTGCGATCCTTGACTTCAAAGTCAAATTCTTGTAACAACAAGACCCAACAAATCAATCGAGGATTTGCATCTTTCTTTGCCATAAGATAATGAAGAGCTGCATGATCCATGTAAACTATAACGTTGGACCCCTAAAAATTTGCTCGGAACTTCTCAAAAGCATACACAATAGCAAACAATTCTTGCTCAGTCACTGTGTAATTCATTTGTGCCCCATTGAGAGTCTTACTTGCATAGTACACCAGGTGAAGAATTTTGTTGTGGCGTTGGCCAAGCATTGCCCCAATGGTTATACCACCGGCGTCACACATAAGCTCGAAAGGAAGTGACCAATCGGGTGTATCAATAATGGGTGTCATGGTGAGTCTTTCCCTTAACTCCTCGAATGCCTTAAGACATTTTTCACCCAACACAAACTTGGCATCTTTTTCGAGGAGTTTGCACATGGGGTAGCAATCTTGGAGAAGTCCTTGATGAAACGCCTATAAAACCCGACATGCCCTAGAAAACTTCTAATACCTTTCACAGATGTTGGTGGAGGAAGCTTTGAAATGATTTCGATCTTTGCCCGGTCAACCTCAATGCCATGCTTTGAAATTTTGTGCCCAAGCACGATACCTTCATCAACCATGAAGTGACACTTCTCCCAATTTAGCACAAGATTGGTTTCTTCGCATCTCATTAGCACTTGTTTCAAGTTGCTAAGACAGTGCTGAAATGAATCACCAACCATCGAGAATCATCCATGAAGATTTCAAGAAAATCCTCAACCATGTCGGAGAAAATGGACATCATACATCTTTGAAAGGTGGCCGGATCATTAAATAAACCAAATGACATCCGGCTAAAAGCAAAGGTTCCATACGGGCAAGTGAAGGTTGTTTTCTCTTGATCCTCCAAAGCGATGTTAAATCTAATTATAACCAGAATACCCATCAAGGAAATAATAAAAATACTTTACCGCTAGCCGATCAAGTATTTGATCAGTAAAAGGCATAGGGAAATGGTCCTTGCAAGTTGCACTATTAAGCTTCTGATAGTCCATACAAACTCGACATCCTGTGACAGTTCGTGTTGGGATGAGTTCGGTTTTCTCATTTCGATCAAAGTCATGCCACCCTTTTTTGGAACACATTGTACTGGGCTCACCCATGAACTATCCGCAATGGGGTAGACTACCATTGCGTCCAACCATTTGATGATCTCTTTCTTCACGTCCTCTTGCATTGACGGATTTAACCATCTTTGATGCTCAACGCTGGCTTTGTCTCGCTCTCCTATTGGATTTTATGTTCACAAATTCCCGTGGGAATCCCACGGATGTCCGCAATAGTCCATCCAATAGCTTGATTATGTTCCTTCAAGACCTCCAATAATTGATGTACCTGCACATCATTTAAAAAAGATGAAATGATTACGGGTAAAGTATCATTAGAGTAAAGAAATTTATACCTCAAGTGTGGAGGAAGAGGTTTCAGCTCTAGCTGTGGTGGCTCAATGATTAAGGCTTTCCGGGGGTTGTGGCCCGATTCTTCAAGTCAAGAGAAAGCTTTCCCAGAGTGTAGGTGTAGGATCCAAGACCCTCCAATGCATTCACGGACTCCATGTACCCTTCCATGTCTTCACCATCAAAATTTACCGATGGCCGCCAAAGCCTCACCAACGCATTGTTCTTCCATTATAACTTGACGGCATCTTCAACTTCATCTACCACTTCTATAACAGAAATGCTCTCATACTCATGGGGTAGCTTTATCCCCTTGCTCGCTTGAAAAGTGACTTCTTTATCATTCACCCGGAACTTAATCTCATTTTGATTTGAGTCTATGAGTGCTCTCCCCGTAGCTAGAAATAGTCTCCCCAAGATTACAGGGATCTCCTTATCGACAGCATAATCAAGAATCACAAAGTCAGCAGGCAAATGAAACTTTCCAACTTTCACAAGCACATCATCAACAATTCCTACCGAATGCTTGATAGATCGATCGGCCATTTGTAACCTCATGCTTATTGGTCTCGGCATCCCTAGTCCCGCTTGCTTATACATGCCAAGCGGCATCAAGTTAATGCTTGCCCCATTATCACAAAGAGCTCTTGAAAAATCACGCTCTCCGATAGTGCAGGGGATAGTGAATGTTCCCGGTTCCTCTTTCTTTTGGATGGAGCTTGTGGGTATGATAGAGCTTACCGTTGTGGTCCTCTTTTTGGTGATCAAATCTTTCAAGTATTTGGCAAACCCTGGCATCTCTTGGGAGGCTTCCAAGAATGGAATATTCACCAACAATTGCTTTAGAATATCATTAATTTTCTCAAGCTTGATATCATCAACCCTTCTAACAAGTCTTCGAGGAAAAGGAGGAGCAAGTCTAGGAATGGGAGATGCAGATTTTGGTGTCTCCTTCTCCTTTTCCTTTACCTTTTCTTGGATTACTTCTTGCACCCTTTCTTCTTCCGGCACCCTTTTAACTTCAATAGCTACTTGTTCTTCGGTGTTGACTCCTTGCTCAACTTCTTCCCCAACAACCTTATGTTCAATGTCCCCTTGCAAGACCTTCCCACTTCTAGTAGTTATCGCCATGACGTGAGAAGTTGAGCCACCTCCACCACTCTTTGGGTTCGCAATGGTATCACTAGGTAGTTGCCCTTTTTGTTTTGCGTTTTGATCTCTTGAAAAGCCTCTCATTTGCATCTCTAGCTTTCGAATCGATGCGGTGTTAGAGCTAACAACTTCTGTCATGTTTCTCATGGATGCGTCTGGCTTCTCCTTATTTTGCAACACTCTTTCAAGCATGCTTTCTATGTTGGACTCACTTGACGACCCTTGATTTGCATATTGACCCTTTGGTGGAACATAGGGGTTGGAGCTCTGATTTAAAAAATTGTTGTTGTTTCAATTTCCTTGGTGCGAATTACCTTGATCATTTCTTCATTGTTGGTTGCCTTGCTCTTGCGGGTTTGGCCTCCACTGGTTTTGTTGCCCTTGGCCATGGTAGGGTTGCCTTTGATACCCTCCTTGAGGGTTGTTGATGTAATTTGCCTCCTCGAAATTTTTCTCAATGTTGAGTTGGACATCTTCCACTACATTTACTTTCTTCATTTGATTATCGGTAAACATATTTGTTAGTACATTCACATTTGTAGCAAGCCTGGAATCACTTGGTCTCTTTCCTGCTTTTCCTTGATCATAGTGGTCAAAGAAGGGAACCCATATGAAATTCCTCCGGTAGTATCTTCCGAATTCCATGCTCGGTTGTGCTTTGCCATCTTGTCCAGAATTTGAGTCACTCTAGCAAACGATTTGTCCATGAAAGATCCGTCAGTTGAATTCTTTGTGATTTCTTGGTTCATATGATCCAAACCCATGTAAAAAATTTCCAACAACATGGAATCCGGGAAACCATGGTTTGGAGACCTCACCAAGTATAAATTGAAGCGATCTCGTTCCATATGCAACTGTTCCCCCTGCATCTGCATAAAGAAAAAATCTTGTCCCGCTATTCAAACTTTTTTGCTCTGCGAGAACCACTTAGACATAAATTACCGAACAAGCTTGGTCCAGAAATGGATAGAGTTAAGAGGTAGATTCTGGAGCCATCTCCTTGCATCCCCAGCTAAATAATACTTGGATCATCGCAACCTCAGGGCTTTGTTGGATACATTGTTCCCCTTGTGAATTGCGCACACATCCAAGAAATTCCTAAGGTGTTGTGTTGGATCATCATCGGTGCAATTTTTGAAAAATCCTTCTGCCTTAAGCATCAGGATTAAACCGTGTTCCACCTTAAATATAGCCGCTCCAACGACCGGAGACACAATGGCGTTGGCGTCCTCAATGTATTTTTCGATGTCTGCAAAAGGATTTTCTCCCATTTCTCCCTCCGCATCATCATCATAATCTGACATGTTTCCTATCAACACCAAGCAAAGCAAGCAAAGTGTGATGCACTAGAAATAAACTTAAGTAAAGTACACACTAAATAGTAATTTCAAGAAATGTATTCCCCGGCAACGGCGCTAAAATTTGATAAGCTCAAATTACACATTAACAAATAGTGCAAGGCGGTCGATGTCAAATATAATAACGCTACGAGGCTGGGGTCGAATCCCACAGGGAATAGGTGTGAAAACGTTACTTGTTCAGTGTGTTTCTCGACTAAAGTTCGATCTCTATTCAGTTAATAGTAACAAGAGAGAATATTTATAGTAACAAGAGTATGTATGGTGTTTGATTTGAAGTAGCAACTAATTTCAACAAGTAATGAGTAAACAAGTGGATTAAAGCAACCAAGGTCGTGTCCCCTTCAATGAAGTGTAATGCCAAGAAGTGTTAATATGAAATATTTCTAATGGGAGGTTCTTTAGATATGCAAATGATGTCTAAGATACTACCCACTATTTCCCAATAAATGAGTAGTATTTCCTCTTTATAATTTTTCTAAATATAAAAGATTTGTAATTAAGAATCATCAATAAATGCCAATTAAAACTCACCTATTCCTAAGCGATTTTATCAAACAATGTTTAAAGCCTTGAGTCATTGATATTTACTTTTACCAAATTCTAACCTACTTTTCCAAGCAAAGCAAGAATTTAATGGCTTTTGTTAATGTTTGCAACCACCAACAATAAATGAAGAGTGAGAAGTAAATAAATATCAACCAACCATTATACATATATTCAATGTTAAACACCCATTAACATAACACCCATTTAGGGTCCACAACCTTAATATTTAAAGTTAGCTACACCTGCTAAAACACAAAAACCAACTAATATTTAATGTCATCAGTGCTTACAAAGAAGAGAATCTTCACCCAAAAGCTTCCAAAAAGAGAGAATATTAATGTCTTGGAATGTAGCTCAAAAGTAAGACTAGATGAGCCCACAAAGGCTTCTTAAAACTATTTATAGAGTGACCAAATTTGGGACAGAAAATGGACAAAATTGCCCTTTCAGGTCAGGTGTGCGACCGCATTCTTATCGCAGAACAAGTAAGCAGTCCGTATCTTAAGCAGCTTCTCCACAGAACCAAAACCCTAGTTGTCAGGTCTTCATCGCATTTCCATTCTGCAGTTCGCATTTGAGTTACGCGGCCGCAGATTGCGTCGCTTCTTTGACCCTCAGTTTTCTTCTTGTTTGTTTTGCGGTACATCTGATGTCTGCATGTTGATTCTACGCTCGCTGAGTGCGCCGCATTCTTGACATGAATTTTAGCTCCAGACTCTGTTTTGTTTGGCGATTGGATGCACCTTTCTTCGGTCTGCATGTGTGATCTACGATCGCATAATGGGGCGCAGATCAGTATATGTGCAATATTTGGCTCTTTTCTTATCTTTTTGCTTCCATTTTCATGTCCTTGGGCTTCCCTTTCTCTTGTGCTGTAAAAACAACAAATCTACATGAGTACTAGTTATAATTGCATTAAAACAAGCTAGAATCTAAGCAATAAGTACTGAAATGTGCCGAAATTCTCCGGCACATCACCATAACAGAAGAATTCTTCTGAACAAAATCAATTACAGTGGTCGACAACCCTCACACGTACCGCCACAAATCACTTGCATAACTTGCTCACGCTGAAGGAACTGATCACTGACCCCAATATGCCAATTCAACTATGGCTAATCAACCTACCTCCTTCCAATTTACCCTTAATTGCCTTGGAAATAATACCTCTCTATTCAACACATATCATACTCCATCTGCACTCCTCCCGAGTGACTTTGAATCACCAGACCATGCTTTCTAAAATCCCACAAACCATTTCATATCTCCCAAATGCTACACCACAAGTCAAAATATTATAGAACAATTTGGGAACCTTCTCATAAGATGCTACAAAGCTTGATTCTTATCTGTATCTATAATGTCGACATCATTACGCACCACACTTTGCCCTTTGAATTCACGAGAACCGTTACTGAGAGCCACCCGCTCTGACTTTGCCCCGAATGCAACCACTCCACTGAATTTTATAACATATGAATACCCTCTCTATATAGCGCCCATCGGGATCACTTCCCTCAAAGCTTGCACCTATGCGAGGCATAAATCATGAATCTTCCCTCAAGTATGAAACTGAGCCAATAAGGCTAACCATAACATGCATTCAACAATTCATTAATCAAATTACCACTCATGGTCCTTTTCCGTAGCCGCAATAACCCATCAATACGCTAATAACCAGAATTCACATAGGTAATTAACCATGCAACCCAATCGTAAGCGGTGGGACTCTCCTACTCAGCTTAAAGCCACTATTACACGACTCTCGAACACATTAGAACCATTCTTTCAAGTCATTTACTCTTATTCAAACTGCAATTCACCTGATCCAAGGAATATAACCACACGTGCCTCATTAGCACTCTGACACCGTAGGGTATGACCTCATTCCAGTACAACCAAACATCTTCTGCTCCATGCACCGAGCATTCTTTACCAACAACAGCTTAAGACATACTGTGATTCGCACACCTCTATAAAGCACCATGTAGCCTTTCTCCAAGTTTTCTTTCACTCGTGCCATCTTTTGACCAATTTTCGTAACCAGAGCTGATTCGCCAGCATGCCTCAAACTGGAACCAACATAGCACATGACCGCACAATTATCAAATCAATAGCAAACTCACCAACTTGGCTCGAAGCCATAGATCACAACACATATACACTATTGCTGCCGTAATACCATGGTGAGATTAAACTCACTCCTTCATTCACTCACACAACAGTTAAGCCCACTATTATGCGACAATTTTTTTTTTTTACTAAGTCCCAAATTTTTCAAAATTTTGGCAGAGTTTCCTTTGTAATTGGGCCTATCCACCTGCCATAGAATCACCAAAACCATCCTAACAACACATCCACAATTTGACAAAGCATCACAATGAAAAAAAATCAAACACTTAATAGTCCACCTATCATCCAACAAGTCTCCATCGTCACTTCCAAGTCAAATAGATACATCTCGTAGTTGTAACATACTCATCATGTAGCTATCCATCCATCATTCCCACTAATAGGGACAACAGAGAACATATAAGTTCAAAATACTTGCTCACATAATTAGCACCCTGGTGCTCAAACCATAGGCAATGATCCGGCCTCAAGTCCTCCCGAATGGCCTAACATCAAACTCACAGAGATTACACATCGCCCATCGATCAAGGAATTACAAGCCATCAAGTCACATCTAATATTGATCATTCGTTCGCACATACGAATATGTGGAAGGAACTATAAAAGTTACTTTTTCAAGTTGAATCAAGGAGGCACGATTAAGAATTCAAGAATATGAAGTTTTTCCTAAAGGTTCTGCAGCCTCTCGAGGATAAGTACAGACGTCTCTGTACCAATCCGCGAGACTCTCATAAACCAGCTCATGACTCGCGAAACCTAGTAACCTAAAATCACACCCCGGTCGTGATGGCACCTCTCATAACGACAAGGCCAGCCAATCAACAAAACAGTACATCTCATTATAATTACTTAGCATGAATAAATCTAAAACATGGGCAATATAATCTTAAATGTGAAATAAACGTGATGCAACAAGGAAAGCCATCCCAACTCATCCCGAAAATGGGGTATCACGAGTCATGAGCAACTACAGAGTTTACTAATATTATACTAAGTCTGAAATTATCATAAATAACAAAGATAAGGGAGAAAACGGGGCTACGGATGTCAACAGCTACCTCGTTACTCCTAGTCACCGCGTGGTCTGGAAAGAATCAGCGCTCAGGAGCAAACTCAGCTCTGCATGTATCTGCACACATGGTGCACGAAGTAATGTGTACTCCGACCTAGTGAGTAATGAAAATAAATAACGACTAAAAGCATGAAATCTCATAAAGTCACAATATAACGCTATCTCAAGCAGTAAAATCAATTATACAACAAAGCCATAAGATATTAGATAAATTCTCTTTTTAAAACAGTGAAAACAACCATTTCAACAAGGAATAATCAAAGGCTTGCCCCTCGGGCTCAATATCAAACTCTTGTTACAGTATCAGCCCCACACGCTCACTCCCAACTCACCAGCACACAACATTAGCCCCTCGGGCTCACTCCCAACTCACCAAACACAAACAACGGCCTCTTGGACCCACTCACAACTCACCTGGGTACCCTGCGCTCACTTGGGGTGTGCATAGACTTCGAAGGGGCTCCTACAGCCCAAGCCAGTATCATAAGGCCTTAAAGCCTCCACACATCATAATCGAGGCCTAAAAACCTCCTCTCAAAACACTTGAGACCTCAAAACCTCCTCACATAGCACTCGAGGCCTGAAAGCCTCCTCACATAACACTCGAGGCCTAAAAGCCTCCTCACGTAACACTCGAGGCCTGAAAGCCCCTCACATAATAAACATAACCTCATGTATGGCCCTCAGCCCCAATCAGTGCAGAAAATAATCATAAGCCTCTTGGGATTCAGTAAAACAATAGTGCTCAGCTCAACAACATTGTAAACATCATTAAATCTCAAGTTGAGTATAAGTGTAGCTGAGTTCACAAAATAATATAATTTACTTGGATTGAGTTCAAATAATATTTCAATTCGTGAGGAAAATAGCAATGTAAATTTACAAAAGATTTCAGATAGTTGGCACGAAGCCCAAATATGGCAATAAGCCCCAATCGAAGTGAAAAACAATAAATCTTCATCAAATACGCGGTAAAAATATCAACTGGATGACCAAGTCACAATCCCCAATAGTAAATAACCTCGCGCTTGTCATACAATGTGTGTCTCAACTCAACATAGCAGTATGTTGTGCAATCCGGGGTTTCAAACCCTCAGTGCATCATTTAAAATCATTACTCACCTTGAAACAGTGAAATCTACAGCTTGTGATGCCTTTGCCCCTCAAATTAGCCTCCACACGCCTCGAATCTAACCAAAATCAGAGCGAATACATCACAATATGCTAAGGGAACAATACCCAATCGAAAATACTCGAAAAACACTCAAAATCACGAAGTTTACAAAATCCAAGCCCCGGGCCCATATCTCGAAAAATTACGAAAGTCACATCACCTGATTTCTCGTCTCGCCAAGAGTCCGTACATATAAAATTTACCAAAATGGGATTTCAAATGATCCCTCAAATCTTCAAATCTTATTTTCAAATTCCTAGGTCCCAAATCCCCAATTTACACCTCAAAAATATGTAATCTAGTCGGATTGATAATTCAATATTATGGAGTAGAAATAATCACAAGTGACTTACCTCAAGATTTTCCATGATTTCTTGCTCAAAAATTGCCCCAAGCCGTTTTATTTCGCAAGAAAATAGGTAAAAAAAAAATAAGCAGAATTTTTAATGCAGCAGCTTTTAATAAGCAAATCTGTTCGCTAAAGACCTAACTCTTGTTGCTAAAGGTGCTAATCTGGTCGCTAAAAGTGCCACACCAAACCTGATGCACCAGCACTCTTTAATTTCACTAGAAAGGCTCTAACTCCTTCATACAAACTCGGAATTAGATGATTCTTGTTCCTATGAGTCACAGATAATAATACGAACAAAAACCTTTAATCGAAACTCAAATTGGAGCTCATTTTCCTTGTGCGATATCCATTTCACTCGTTAAACAATTACTCATGTTTCGCGTCAAAAACGCAATTGCGACTTGATAAAATTAGACCAAAATTTCCAAATCAGTCCTATAATTTGTTATCAAAATTTTGGAAGTCTCGGAATCAAATTTGGATCTCTTGAACTAAAAATGAACCTTTAGATCATTACATTTATGTTGAAAACGGCAAAAAGCTTCTAAAAACTCTTCCAAAATTTATCCGGACCTCATGGGATCCCAACAAAGTATACTAACAAGTCCCATAATATGACACAAACTTAGTTGTTCCTTTGAATCACCAAAAACAACGCAAAAATACTAAATTCACCTCGGATTCAAGCCTGTGAACTTTGAAACTTCTAATATTCACATCTGATGCCGAAATACGTCAAAACTAGTCCGAATGATCTCAAAATTTGCAGACAAGTCCAAAATGACATAACGAAGCTATAGCAACTCTTGGAATTCCATTCCAAACCTCATATCAAAATCTTACCTATCAATCGGAATTCACCAAAATACTAACTTTGTCGATTCAAGCTTAATTCTACACCGGTTATCACAAAAATATTCCGAACACACCCCTAAGTCCCAAATCACCTAATAAGCTATCCGAACCATAAAATTTGCATTTCGAGCACTCTAACACATAAGTCAATATCCGATTGACTTTTCCAACTTAATCTTCCTTAAAAGAGACTAAGTGTCTCAAACCTTACCAAAATCATTCAGGAATGACTTCAAATTTTGCACACAAGTCATATTCAACATTACGGACTTGCCCCAACTTTCGGAATCGCATTTTGACACCGATATCAAAATTTCCACTTCCGGTCGAATTTTCTCAAAAACCTTCAAATTTTTATATTTAGCCAAACGACTCCAAAATGACCTACGGACCTCCGAATTCACTTCCGATCGCGCTCCCAAATCTAGAATCACCATACGGAGCTATTCCCAGTCTCGGAATTCCAAACGGACATCAATAACACTGAAATGCATTTTAAGCCAAACTGATGCAATTTCTTCTAAAATGCTATTTTCCACAATAGGCGCCAAAACACTCCAGGGTTATCCAAAATCCGATCCGGGTATACGCGAAGTCCAAATCATGATACAAACCTACTGGAACCTTCGTATCCCAATTTTGAGTCGTTTACTCAAAATTCCAATCCTAGTTCATTCTTCAATTTTAAGCTATCAAAATGAGAATTTCCATTTAGATTTGACTCCAAATTTCCTGAATTTTAATTCTGACCATACACACAAGTCAATATACCTAAGTGAAGCTACTAATGGCCTCAAACTTCTGAATGACATGCCGGAGCTCAAAATGACCGATCTGGTTGTTACAGATTCTCTCCTCATAGTAAATCAAGCCAATGGGACGTTCGATGTGGAAAAGGGATGAACTCAAAGGTATTTAGACAAGATACAAGTAATGTTGTATTAATTCAAGGAATTGACCTACACCACGTGCCCCGAGATCAAAATGGAAAGGTTGATGCTTTGGATAACAATTATGGATTCAGTTTAGGAACACTCGTACAACTCATAAAATCGGTGATAGAAGAAGGTCACATCAAAGTAAACTCAACAATTTTAACCAGGGATTTGAGGAACAATATATAGATTACTTGAAAACTGAGAAATTGCCTTCGTATCCCAAAGAATCAAGAGCCCTGCGTACCAAGGCTGCCGGATTTAGCTTGGTCGAAGGGACATTATTCCGGAGAATGTTCGACTTCCCGTTAGCTAGATGCTTGGGGCGGGGAGATATCGAGTACTCCTATATAGAATTTAACGAAGGCACTTGCGAGAACCATTCGGTTCTCTCTCTTAGTCCACGCGAAGATTCCATTCCTTTCCTTTCCTAGCCTATTCAATGTGGTCATGTATGTAATTGAATTCAACGGGAAGACCTTCTAGTTGGACCCAAACTGGGAAAAATCTTGATTGACGACGTCAAGTATTTTCAGTTTAGATCTTATTACTCGACTTGTAGATGGTGATACCACCACCTTTTGCTACGTGATCTTTTCTTATTCACTTGTGCTGGTGTCGGCACGGGACATCAAGTAAGTCTATCTTTATTGATTAACCAATTTCTAAACGCTGGAGTACATCCAAAACCAAGCGATGGTTGTTTTTCCTTGGCATATCAAACTAGTTTTTGCTCATTCCTTATTTGATGACTCCTAATAGAGAAATCCTAAATTTTCTGAATGTTTGGTTTGAAAATTAATCAGGAATGCCTATTATTGGACCGAAATGGAGAAGGATGTGAAAGACATCATATGGAAATGAAACAACAGTTAGAGACATGCGCTAATGATCCATCAATTGGGAGAGCTACTCCAATTGGTCCTATCCCCGTGACCGTTTATGAAACGTGGAACGGAAATCATTAATCCCCTACCATGGGCACCCGGTATAGCTCAATTCATACTTCATATGACTGATTATTTTTCCAAATGGGTCGAGGCTTGATAGAAACTAAGCGTCCACCAGACTATATAAAGAATGACTCTCTATTAATTCCCACTGTAAGTAACAGACCGTAAAACCAAATAGTATAGGGAATCAGGTTCTCTAATTGTTCCCCATAGTAACTTTTCAGTAAATAAAGAATACAAAGGATTTTTACGTGGAAAAATCCCAATTCAAGGGGGAAAAAATCACGACCTACACTATTAGGTTTTCAACTTCACTAACTTGTGTACACACTATTACAAGACACTTTGTAATGACTCTATTACAAAGACTTCAACTCAACTAACTTGTGATACACTTACCACAAGCCACTTTGTCACTCACTAGTTATAAAGACTTCAACTCAACTAACTTATGATGCACTTAGCACAGCCACTTTGTCACTCACTAGTTACAAAGACTTCAACTTATGACTCACTCTAGTCACAAACCAAACTCAGAATTTTTATGGTTTTACAAAAGGGTTCCTAGAAAATGCTTCTAACTAAGCTATGTAGGAGTTACAAATAAGGACATAAGATGTCTTCAATCTTTGGATCTGGTCCTTGAGGTTACAGTAGCTTTGTTCTTGAGAGAGGTTGTGGCTAGCACTTGAGAGAATATTTTCTTTTTGATTTTTGCAAGTCTTAGAGAGATGAAATCCCTTGCCTCGTGTCGATAGTATGTGTGTGTGATGTCATCAGGGATGATGCAATTATGTTCCCTTTAGTTAGGCCTTATCAAGCTATAGATTTGTTGTTGTACTGCTGCCAGACAATATAGTGGAGCAGTCTACCAGACGGTACAACACAACAGCTTTTACAGCTTTTACTTATGCCCAAAGCACTTGTAACCTATCAATTTTTCCTTTTCTGATAATGACAAACTTAGAATTTATATTCTCTCTGAGAACCAGATCTCCACATTGTTCCCCCTATGAATCATCCATATCCCTCTTAAGAACCAAACCCAAGGAACTAATCACAACTGCTTCCTCAAGACTGTTTGGGCAAATCATCAAAACTAATAAAACATAACTTATCAACTTCCCCCTTTTTTATGATGAAAAATCCAAAATTAATATTCCTCCTGAGAATTAGATTCCTTACATCTACTGATCATATCTGGTCCGTACCCAGTTCCTTGAGAATGTTTGTCATCATCAAAACATGAGATAGCACAACTTAGAGCAATTTTTCCATTTTTGATGATGAGAAACCAAAAATTAATATAACATTTGAGAACCAGATTCCTCACATGTTTCCCTACGGATCAGACCTATAATCAACAAATTATCAGCAACATTCCCCCTAAGAAGCAGAGCTATCTTCCATGCACAACACAACATATCAATTGAATTTTGTTCCTCCCCCATGTTGACATCTATATAACTTCCCCCTTTTGGCATCATGAAAAGAATAAAAGAAGAAGCACAATCAAAAAAGAAGTTCAGCAAAATTAACTCATGCCACTTGGGCAACACATCCTAAACATAACAAAAACAACAAGTGAATGTCATCGCACAAAATAGAGTGATCTCCCATTGTAGAGTAACTATAATAAAAGTGCACTAGTTTCAACAATACATAATATAAAATTTCAAACAACTAGTGTACTAGTGCCATCGAATATAGGGATCAAAAGAAAGCAAGCAATCAAGGGAATTTTGAAGGAGTGAAAGACATGGATCACTAGGCAGGAGGAAAAGTAATAAGCTAAGGCCTTGATGAGCTTGTCCATTCGTTCATTCACTTTCCTTTGATCAATAATCATCCGCTTTCATAGTTCCTCCACCTATTTCCTCAATCTTTCATTCTCACCCTTTAACTTAACATTCTGCCAAGGTCCACGAGGACCGGGTTCTCAACCTATCTGAGTAGGTTGAACCATCAATCAAATCACCAAGAATATCCCCAAGCTTATTCTCATCAAGAATAAACTGAGTCACATGCACATATATCATCAGAGTATCACATAAAACAAAGAAGTTTTTACTTTTTCTTCATAAATGTTGGGACTTGGAGGAACGAAGTAGTGATTCTATTTTTTGGACTCAACAATGTCAAGAAGTTCCTCCCATTTTTGGACTCAATAATTAAAATTGACTTCCTGAGTATGACTTGAGGGATCATGTCCCTCAATCAGTTCTCATATTTACTAATTTTTCCATATTCAAGACTTGCATAAATCCAGCAACAGTTTCAACCTTACGCTCTAGAATATTAGATCTACCATGTTCCCTTCCAGTTAAACTTCCATCAAAATCAACCAAAGACTTATTGGGGTTTTGATTTAGATGGAGTTAGGATTTTGGAAAATGAGTTGGGTTCACTTCTAGCATATTTGGAGAGAAGGATTCTTTTGAGATAAGGTTGATTTTGGTTATGAAAAAAAGAATCGGTTTTCGTTGGGTGTAAGATAGAGAAGTTTTTTTTTTTTGGGCAACGAGTTAGTTCAGAAGAGGTTTAACATTTTGGAACTTCAAAAATCAGGAGGGAGGCAAGAGAAAGGGGGAATAAATTAATGACATGATACTTTAGTAGCTTAAAAAGGCATATAAGAATTGAAGAGACCACTAACCTGAGTCGCATGAACCAGGTTCCTTAACAGTTTTTAAAATCTGAGCAAAGACTTCTAGAAGTGCAATATCACTCTTACTTGTATTTGTCCTGAAACTGTCATATGTGTATACCTGTAACAATATATATTTGAGTCATCGAGGGACCAGGTCCATCTGTGCCTTTTGCAGAATCTGATATATCTTTTACATTGCTCTGCTTGACTTGACACATCAATCGGCCTTTCCATTTGCAATATCTATAGCTTCACCAGGAGCATTTGTGAATTCTCCATCTTCATCTACTTTGTTATGTGACCCTTTGCCACCTTTGTTGAGAACAAAGCATTTTGCATCCAAAGTCTCTAGTGTAAGTCAGCTTGAGTTTTCTCCCATTGAGTAGTTCATAAAGAGACTAATCGAGAAGGGACCTGATCATGAACTTGTTAATCAAGTAGCAGAAATTGTTGACTGCTTCAGCCCATGAACCAGGTCCTCCATAACCAACATGTTCAGCAAATAAACGCTCACATGCCCCAGTTATCTATGCCATAACTCAGCATCATCATCAATGACACTTAGGCATGTTAGATCACCACCATTAAGTGAATTAAGGTCTGAAACATAGATGTTCTTTAACGTTTTGGCTATCAATACCATTCACCAATTTTGAGATTGGTGACAATGAAATATTTGGACAAGAACTTCACTTCATTTTTCCTTATCACAGATTTGAGGCACACTCAACAAGCTATAGTTCAAGCCATTCACATGGTACACATTTTCAGTTTGCATGGGAGAGTGTTTTACCAATTTTGCCAATACCAAGAATATAGCCCTTCTTTCCATTTCGAAAAAAAACATATTCCCACCTTGGAAGGCCTAGAGTGAGAGTAAATCATCCATTCTTTTAGCCATATGCTTAGAGCAGCCGCTATCCATGTATCACTTTTTGACTGCCACCCCTCACTCCAGCCTGCACATGAAATCATTGATTAGACTTAGAAACCCAAGCCGACTAGGGTCCTTTACAAAGATAGAATGGGCGGATCAAACTTTTTTTTCCCATGCAGGCAACATATATATTCCTTTCAAAGGGCTAGGTTCCTCAACAATATGCTTCTTTTCAACAAAAACTTTATTTTTGTGTAGAGACTGAATTTTAACTTTATAAGAGTCCTTGTAATGAATAGTTTGACCATAGTGAGTACATAACCTATTATCCGTAACAGTTACATACTTGCTCTGGGGATTATAGTGGGTTTTAGCCTTTTGGAACCCGATTCCTTGTCTGTTTCAACCATTACTCCTATACATAGACGTTATTACATCAGAGGACCATGTCCATTTAGACTTATGAAGATCATTTTTAACCCTTTTTAAATCCTCCTGAAGTTGTCTATTCTTTTCAAGATCAGCAACAAGACTTGTTTTAACTTTCTTAAGCTCGCTCTCAAGCTCAAGTTGAGCCTCACTAGCACTTCTTTACCCTTAGTGTTGTCCATCCATTTTTTTGTCTATTTTTTAAACAAGTTATGTTCTCTAGTTACTTTTTCCACTTGTTCCTTCAAGTCTTCAATGGAAACTACCATTTCATCCCTCTCTTATTCTATGTCACCAATTTCTTTTATTAAATCATTTTCCTCATTAATGAGGCTATGATAGGCATCAATCAACACATTTGCTAAGGAAATCAATTATTTCTTAGAGTAAGCTTTTAAATTTCTTTGGACATCAAAAAAAACTTAACTCATCTTCCTCATTATCCTCATCATCATCAAATTTATCCATAAATACAAAGATTGACTCATACTCATTGTCAACAACCATCATAGATCCATCTCTTTGGTCATCCTCACCTTCAAATTCACTGGAGGAATCTCCCCAGCCAGCCAAAGCTTGATTCACCATGTTGTCAGCAGCATCTCTTCTTTTGAATTTCGTACTAGGGACCGGGTTCCTTTTAGCTTCTTTATTACTGTTGGTTTTGTAATGATCCTGCTTATGAAGAGGGCAGTCTTTAATAAAGTGTCCAGGCTTTCCACACTTATGACATCAATCATTTCCTTTGAAATTCCTTTTGGAACTTCCTTTCTTTTGTATCCTACCATTTTTACGAACCATCTTTTGAAATCTTCAAGTGAGATATGTCATTTCAGATTCATCACTATTTGGGTCGGTAAGAGCAGCTTTGAAAACCAGGTTCCGCTCCTCATTGGTCTCTCTTATTTCAAGATCCTTCTTTCTATTCATCTCATATGTTTTTAGATTCCCAATAAGCTCATCAATAGTCAGGTTCTGTAGGTCTTTGGCTTCAGTGATAGCATTAACCTTGCTCTTCCAGGAACCTGGTAGAACACTGAGTGTCTTCCGGACCAGCTTGTTGGTTGGAATGATTTCACCAAGTGAATGAAGCTCATTGATTATGCAGGTGAAATGGGTATGCATCTCTTAAATGAACGCATGCTCTTCCATTTTAAAGAGTTCATACTCAGTTGTAAGCATATCTATTTTGGACTGCTTCACCTGAATAGTTCCCTCATGAACCATTTGAAGTGCTCCCTAGATTTTCTTGGTAGATTCACATGACGAGATACGATGATACTCGTTTGTTCCAACAACATATATAAGAATCTTCTTCGCCTTGAAGTTCTTCCCAATAGCTTTCGGTCACCACCAATATATTCTTTTCTTGTTTTTGGAACAGTCTTTGTTCCCTCTCCAACAACCTTCACAGGGACAAAGGGACCATCATAAATCACACCCCAAAGCTCGGAGTCCTTGGCCACTATGAAGTTGTGCATTCTTGTTTTCCACAAGCATGGTCTTGGCCATTAAATCTTTGTGGTCTGTATACTGATTGTCCTTCCTTGAAGTTTTGTGGAGCAGCCATGAAGATCCTTTCTAGGTGTTAACCTTTTAGAAAGAACACGTTGTGATATCAATTGATAGACACTAAGTGTCCACCAGACAGTATAGAGAACTGGATTCTCTATCAGTTCCCAATGTAAGCAACATGCTATAAAACCAAATAGTATAGGGAATCAGGTTCTCTAACTGTTCCCATAGTAACTCGGCAGTCAATAAAGAACACAGAGGATTTTTACGTGGAAAAATCCCAACTCAAGGGAACAAAAACTATGACCTACACTTGTAGGATTTTAACTTTACTAACTTGTAAACACACTATTACAAGCCACTATCTAATGACTCTATTACAAAGACTTCAACTCAACTAACTTGTGATACAGTTAACACGAGGCACTTTGTCGCTCACTAATTACAAAGACTTCAACTCTACTAACTTGTGATGCACTTACCACAAGCCACTTTGTCACTCACTAATTACAAAGACTTCAACTTATGACTAACTCTAGTCACAACACAAACTCAGAAAGTTTATGGTTTTACAAAGGGGTTCCTACACAATGCATCTAACTAAGCTAAGTAGGAGATACAAATGAAGAACAAATAACAAAGACCCAACAAACCTAAGGACTTAAGATATCTTCAATCTTTGGATCTAGTCCTTGAGGTTGCAGCAGTTTTGTTTTTGAGAGAGGTTGTGTCTAACACTTGAGATAATATTTTCTTTTTGATTTTTTCAAGTCTTAAAGAGATGAAATCCGTTGCCTCATGTTGATAATATGTGTCTGTGATTTCATCAAGTATGATGCAATAAAGTGCTCTGTACTTTGGCCTTAGCAAGCTACAGTTGTGCTGATGTACAGCTGCTAGACGGTACAGTGCAGCACTGTGCCAGACAATACAATTCAAAAACTTTACAGCTATAGAGTTGACTGTACAACGATGAGAAAAATTGATCCCTATCTGGTCCCTCCGTTGTTTCCTTATCTGATTTCATTGAGAATCGAACCGGTCACCTGACTAGTTATTCTAAATGCAATGGAACTTAATTGTGGCAGATTCCTTATCTTGTTCTCTCATGAAGCAAGTTGTTTTACCTTCCTGGATTATATTTATACATGTGTGACATCACTTAAAACGATGCAACAAATCCTTCCACAGAAAGTTAACTGTTGCATTGTTCTTATATAGTAGCGTGTGCAGGCAGCAACTTTCCAACTAGAGAATTGACTTCATACAGTCTCCTCAGTCTCAGCTGTTCCTTCCACTCTAAAAAGTTGATTTATATCCCACGCTGGATCCCAACCTGGAACTTTGTGATATTAAGTTCTTGTAGATGTGTAGCAGGTTTCTTTTCTGGTTCTAGATGGTAAGTTTGTTAAATCATCAAAATATAAAGTAAAATACTTATGCCCAAAGTACTTGTAACCTATCAAGGCTCAATAATTTGAAAAGTTCGGGAAAAATAAGTCATTTACTTCATTTGGGACCACATAATATGTCGATTTGGGATATTGGCCGAAGTCATATGCGATAATAGAAACAATTCATCTGCATCAAGGTAAATAAATTTTTTGAAGATCACAAGATTAAGATGATACTCTCAACACCTTACCATCCTAGTGGGAACGGACAGGTGGAATCAACAAACAAGATCATACTTCAAAACCTAAAAAAGATGTTGACCGATACCAAAGGGAAATGAAAGGAATTCTTTTCTAAAGTGTTGTGGGCATATCGTACAACCTCAAAATCTAGTACTGGGGCCACCTTGGTTTTTGTTTGCCTATGGGGTCGAAGCCCTGACACCATTCGGGGTAGGAGAACGAGCCTTAGGTTACAATATGCGACTGAAGAGTCAAATGGAAATGCCCTGGTCATGAAACCAGAACTATTGGATGAAAGGCGTAAAGCAACTTTAGTTTAGTTGGCCGTCCAACCACAATGGATAGAAAGAAACTACAACCGAGGAGCTAACCTCTAACATTTCAAGATCAGGCACTTAGTCTTGAGGAAAGTGACATTACAAACCCGGAACCTAAAAGAGGGAAATCTAGTTTCGAATTTTGGAAGGAACATATCGAGTCATTGGAATTACCATCAAAGGCTCATACAAACTCGAAAAGGGAAATGGTGTGCAACTACTAGAGAACTGGAACGTGACACACTTAAAGCAGTGTTATTGGTAAGGTATGATCCTAACTACTCTTTAATCATTCTATGAATTAGACTAACCCTTGTAGGCAACAGTCAATGATGGATGTGGCTTTTAGGTTTGAATGCATGTGTTGCAGTCTTTCTCCCTAGAACATGTTTTGTCCCAAAATGGGGTTTTTTGCAAGGTTTTTAACTAGGAAATAGTAAAACATGCTAAGTTAGATTTGAAGGCCGATCTCATATTGGACTCAATGATCGTTTGCTCCATGACGCTAGTATCCAAGCCCTCTCAAGCTCAAGCTCAAATACAGGGGGCCATTACTCTCTAACTAATTATCAAGGTCTTTTAGCAAGGATGAAGAAAAACATTGTATGCTAGAAGCTAAGGCTTGGTGGTTAGGATTCACGGTAAGGACCAAGTGGTCCTATGAGCCCACGTGTTACCCCTACTCGAGGACTATCAAGCCCAAGGGGTATCCCTATTCGGGGACCGTCGTTCGAAGAAAGTTTGAATAACCCAGGATACCGAATCCCGGAGGCACCAAACCTGTGAGATGTTGCCAAAATATGAAAGTCTAAGGCCACCATATAGATGGCTTAGAGACATCCAAAGCTCATATTCAAAAAGTAAGGCCTTTATAAGAACTCGAAACATACTAAGAGGTTACCCTTAGCAAAAATGTCATCTAAAAATTTGCTTAAGCATCTTGAGAAAACCTGGTCACAACGAGTTTTCAAAGCCTCGACCAAACAAAGTTATATCGAGGTCAGGCCCTGTTTGTACCTATAAAAAATGAACTCCCCATAACTACAATCCATTTTATTCTAAGGCATTAGAAACATTAAATGAATAGAAATGATGGAAAAATGCTGGAAAAGTAAAGGTATATATATATATATATATATATATATATATATATATATATTGGAGTATATTTATAAACGGAAATATAAAATAGGACTCAAAATAAACAAAAAAAATGTACATGAGACGAAAAATATATTTTTTAAAAAGGATAGAAAGTGCTAAAGTATCTACGCCTAGTCTTCACATGGACCTGACTCGTCGTCAGTACCGTCGGAGCCTTCAAATCCATCGGAGCCCTCAAAACCATCTAAGCCTGTGGCACCTTCAGGCGCGTAAAGATTTTTTGCCTCGGCCTCGGACCTTTTCGCTTCCCAATCTCAACCGATGTGTCAAAACCTCAAACATGGATCTCTTCGAGGGTCTCTCTTTGGGATAAACGCTTCATATATTTGGCCTTTTCCTTAGGCAGACCTCGGCTGCCTCCACATCGGCCTTGTACTGGGCCACCATTGTTTCAGCATTGGTGAAGGTTATATCCAACTTGGATGTGACTGTCTCGTATTCTTTATAGAGTGCATCCCCCTTTGTGACAGCCGAGTTCAGCTCTGCTCAGAGATCTTCATTTAGCTGAGACCACTTGTCAGCTTTGTCCTTCGTCACCCAGAGTTGGTTCTCAACAGATGCCAGCTCTGCCTTAGCGGTTTCCTTTTTCGAAGCCAGCAGGTCCATTTTGCTTTTCCACACGTCAGCCATGGCTTGGACCTCGTTCTTCTCGTCTCGAAGTTGGTCGATCAGGTCGATCTTCTATCGGACCTACGAGGTTGTGTTATTATCCACCATGACTAGATCCTCCTTCTTAACTTCAAAGACTATTACCTTTTCGACCAGGTCAGCATGATCCCGCTTCAGGGTCGAAGCTCATTTCCAAGACTTACCAAGCTCAGCCTGAAGATCCTTGACGGCACTGTCCTGTTGCTCACTGAGAAGCCTTTACATGTCTTTCTTCCGAACATGCTCCTTGAGCTCTAACTTGAGCATGTTTATTTCATAGCAATACCGGAAGAAGCTCTCATGGTAAAGCACAGAGGCCTGCAAAGAAACGAAAATAGTAAGAAATATTGAAACTTAAGTAGAATTCACGAGAGACTGATAATGTTGTTCCTGATACAGCACTTGTTGCGCCTCATTAAAGAGACTCTACGCGCCCACTTCGTTGATCTTTCACTTGTCCTCCTCAGTCACCAGGCATTGGAGGTAGGTGTCTATGCTCACTGGAGCAGATAGAACCTAAGCATCCTCTGGGACATAAAAATAATTGTTCTCTTGCTACCAGGGTCCACCCTCGGAGCAGGAAACTGCTTTACCAGTTTTGGGCTTTAACTCAACCCTCCAGCTTCTAAAGGTCAATCTTTCTTCAGGATCTCCAAGTCACCAACCCAAAAATATCTTCCAAAGTGGACATGCCCACGCTATCAAAGAAGGAGTGGAGAGGGTCATCCGCGCCGCAAACACCTTCACTTTACTTTTCCTTTCATGCTTGGGCCTCTTCAAGTATAGACTCGGTGCAGGAGGGCATCTCACTGATGTCTATTACACTAGTCGCCTCCTTCAGAACAGAAGCAACTTGTCAATATGTCTAAGACTCCATCTCTATCTCGGCCTCCCGAGTTGAAAAGAGATTGGCCTCATGGATCTTTTCCTAGGTTGCCATCGGATCCTTGGCAGGAGTGATCCGTGAGTGAAAAGGATGTCATCTTCTTCAAAGTCATCCCTGAGCCGGTGAAGCCAGTCAGAATCCGGCACCCCTGAGCTGGTTTTCTTCATGGGCTTACAAACCCGGGAAGCTGCCCTCTTTTTTTGCTTCACCTCAAGACCCGAGGAGTCCCAAAGACTTTTCTTCCTCTTCTTTTTCTCCCTGTGGCAGCCTCGGGCTATCCCGTAATGTAGGGATCAACTAGCAAGGGCGCACTCTCGTCTCCTTCCAGGGGCCTAAGTTTGGTGGTCATAGGCAAACCTGCGAAGAAAAGAGAAAGGGTCAACATTATGTAAGTTCGGTGCATAATAGTAACTATTCTTAGAGGAGCCTTACCATGAGAACAGGCCTCTCATAGGACCTTCGAAAGTTTATGCCACGAGAGCTCGAAGTATGACATCTGCTTGCAGATGCTTTCATTCCACTCCTTAAGTTGGGGCACAGCATTAGGAACCCAAGTAACAGCTGCACGATCATAAATACTGATGGTGAGAAAGAAAAAAAACGACTTGACACTTAAGGAAAGACTACACTTACGATATGCAATCCACTTCTCAGGAAATAGAAGGAACTCGGGAGGGATCAAATCTTAAATTCGTAATCGAATAAAGCGCCCCTGACAGCCTCAGTCTTAATCCTCGTCAATGCTCGAAAAGGGAGTCCTTTTGGCCTAACGAGTGAGTTTGGTTAGTTCCCCTCAGAAAATTTGAGGATTGTACAGACGGAGTAGGTGGTCGAGGGTCAACCGAGGAGATTCGATGTTGTTCACAAAATAATGTAGGGGGATCCAATAAGACAGGTGGATTTTTCCAACGCACACCTCATATCTCTTGTAAAAGGACAAAACTATTGGGTACGTCGGGCCCAGTGTGAAAGGGTAAGTGTAAGTACTTAAGTACCCCTCCACATGAGTAGTAATATCATCCTCAGGCCCGGGGACTACCACATCCTTACCTCCTCATTTACAGTCCTCTAGGATTATGAAAAGGGTATATTTGTTAATGGATCATATATATATATCGATGCCCCTTCACTTAGGTCTTGTTTGGTTGAGGCCTTCTCGACTTTGAAGTTGTGGACAATTGAATAGCCCCAGCGAATAAAGCTTTTCATAGAGGCTCCGGGTCTGCTTCGGGGCAACCACCACGGGAGCAGCTGTATCAAGAGCAACCACCTCGGGAACGGCCGCCTCAGTACCTATGGTGGGTGGGAAGATGGAGAGGCAGCCTACTGAGGAACTGATTTGGAAGTCTTAGCCATGGTGATCTGGAAAATAAGACAATTTGAACAGAAGATATGAAGGTTTGAAGGCAAGGTATGAAGGTTTGAAGGAAAAAGTATGAAGGTTAGAGGGTAGGATGAAGATCTGGGTAGAAACCCTAAGAATGGTTGTGAAGATCTAAAGATCAAAGGTAAAGGGTTGAAGATTTGAAGGAGTTGATAGCCACTAGAGAGTTCAAAAATAAAAGTTAGGATCAGAAAATGGAAGAAGTACATAAGGTCGAAGCTTTTATAGGAGAAAATATAGTTAATACTCGACATTTCACATTCGGAGGCGACCTGCCGATGATTGACACGTGTCCAAAGTCAGAACAACATGACTGATGGGACATTTCGGCTTATTCGTCGTCTCGGTTGTAATGTACGAAGTAAGAAACCATGGTTCATCAATTGTTTCCATCATTTCGGTGAACTTGCTCTTTGAGAAACGAGGGGATTATCTGTATACAGGTGAACTCAGGATCAGTACACACCCCAAGTTCCTGGTGAGTCAAATGAAGTAAGAATTATGAATGTACGAGACAGAGACTGAATCCGAGAACTCTTTGAATCAAGGCTGTAACGGGATGCTCGCCACTGGACCTGACAAGACAACACCCCTCGAACAAGGAACGAGCTCCAAGACCTCAAAAAGCACTACAAACTGTTGCACACAACTAACAGAGGGTCGTGATATGCGTGTCCAATCGCGATATCACGGCACAGATCTCGCCCGATGTCGGTAGCATTATAGTAATTGACGTACAAGGAGGATTTTTACCTTTTTTAGAATTGTACTAGGGGTAAAATTCTCCTACTATATAAAAGGGAAGCTTTTACTCAATACACACATTGTAACACGTATATCAAGGCAATACAAACTTATTTCTCTACTTCCTAGCTATTAAAAGATTCTTATTTTAATCATAGTCCTTCATACACATTTGGCTTCGAATCAAGGGTCCGGTCGAGGGCAAAACTATTGCTAAGCTTAAGTCCGTGCCTGGACTCAATGTCACAGCTGGGTTGCCCATTTATTTTATTTATCTAATATTCTTGATTATTTGTATTGAATCTATCCATATATTTTTAAACTCACGTATAAATTTAACAATAAAAGGAGAAGCATGAGAAGTTAAAAGGAACTGCCTAAGGATCGGAAGAGACGTGGACCATTAATCCAATAGCACATCGTGGAGTACATGAAAGAAATTGATCTCCTCATTAAAGTTGCATTTTTCACCCATGTACCTTTTAGTAGTAATAAATAGGAGTAGTACTTTATACTGATCTTTTCTGTAACTGGACTCTTCATCTGATTTTTTTTTCACTTTTTTTCCCTTTGGCTTTCTCTCTTTCCTTAGTTCATTTTTAGCAAGTCTTGGACTTTCCCCTAGGTCTCACCAAGAGTAATTAAAGCATGCTATCTGATCTAGCAAAAATCGGTCAGTATTTATATCGTTTGAGCATCCTTGAAGTTATAGAGGAATTATAAAACTAAAATGGAAATCCTTTATTGTTCTTGACTTGGCTCTGAATACTGTTAGGGCAACGCGAAAATCACTTTGATGTCGTATATAAAATCATTTTGTCTCATTTCTTTCCTCAATTTCAATAAATGTTTAATTACTGTTCAAACATCATTATACAATTACACTTCACTATATTCCAACTCTTGTATCATTATTCTATACCGCTTTATCAACATTTAACCTATATACAATGATGATATAAAAAGATTCGGTAAGATCATTATAATTTCAATATTTGGACAAGGCGAAGTTTCTGTATGATCAAATATAATTTCAATAATTTGACAATGCTATTCATTCTCAAGTTACTTATTCGCAATTATAAAAAATAATTATTTATAGTTAACTTTTAAATACCTTAATAGTCAACAAAAACTACGCATACGAAATTCAAATTTTTTTTATCTTTAAATCTTATGCATTTAATATCTCATGAAAGTTCGTAAAGGCATCAACATGTTCAATTTTTTAAATTAAATTTCAATCCTATAAAAAAGGATAATCCTTGTACCAAAAGAAAGAAAAAAAGGGGGTTGGATATGCACTTTTTACGTAACGAGTGCCGCCATCACATTTTCATCATCTTTTGATCCTTCAAAAAGAAAAGGAGGGCCCAAAAATGTGCTCTGCGATAAGGTCCATGTGCCCTTGTCCGCTATCCTTTCTTTTTGTCGCCTAATAATAATAATAATAATAATAATAATAGACGGTATGTCTAATATCAACTGTCATGATTCGATACTTAAACTAATATAATATCATTTCAAACAAATACATCCACTCTGCCTTTATGCATCGTAGTAATCAGTGCAAGTAATGATCGCCGTGCATAAAAACATTCACTTAGTATTTGTCTTAATATTATCTTCATGTTTCTTGAGTACACCCTTTTAGTTATGTGAATTATTTTTTTTGTTCGTTTTAAAAAGAATGACTTATTTATAAATTTAAAAATAATTTAATTTAAATTTATAATTTTTATCTTAAATGAGAAGCTTTTATAATTAGATAAGTATTCTGGTCCTTTTTAACTCGTTTTAGACCACAAATTTCAAAAGTCTTTATTTTTTCTTAAATTTTACACCGGTTAAACTGGTTCACATAAATTAAAACTAAGGGAGTATTTTATAAGGGATAAATATAAAACACGAATTTTGTTGCGACATCACTGTGTAACATTTCAATCTTTTATACATTATATATAATCCATTTAATAAATTTTTTACATATTTTTATAACCAAACAACCCCTAATAATACGCATAAGAACCTGTTTCCTCTTATTGTTGAAACAAAGTCACAAGTAATCTGATTAACTCAGACTTTAAAATTGAATTATTTTAATATTTATTGAATGATCGAAGGTTTCTACTTGACGCTATGAGCTGCCCTTCCCTGCCATATAGGAGTCGAATAAAGTAACGGATACAGCGGCTCACTATGAAAAATCAAGAACAATACTTTGTTTGGAACCACAGACTTTCCTTTGGGGTTTTCCACCTTTACATCCTTTAGTTACTTTTCGTAAAAACTTAAGTGGAGTTGTATTTGTGAGTATGAAGGAGCCAATTCTGTAATGGTGAGTAGTGAGCCAGTTAGGGCAGCTGGCAGAGTTATTGCTTGCAATAGTTAGTTGATATAGTTAGAGTTAGTTGTCAAAGATTAGTGGTCTTAGCTTAATTAAATAGTATTTAGCTATGTTTATAAATACAGAGTTGTATATGTTATTGTATATACAACTAATACACTGAAAATTTCCCACTTCACTTATCTCTTATTCTTCTTCCTCTTTCCTACGTAACACTGTTACATTACTTCATTAAGCTCAACTCACATGGTATCAAAGCAAGTGTGGCTAGGAGTACAGGAACAATGAAAATGTATTGTTGATTCCAATAATTGATCTTCCTCTTAAGCTCAACAATGGCAGATGATAAGATCGATCATACTTATCAGAGATTAGGATGCCTCAGTTAGCACAATGAAGCATATCAAGTCTTTACAGCATGCAACAATAGATCTAAAAGCAAATAACGATTGTTCAGTTTGTCCTTTATATGGATACATACAAGACTATATGGTACGTAGAACCCCGATGGATCAAAGAATTTAGTAGGAGGAAATAAAATCCCCTTTCTCTTTGTTTCATATTAAATGAGATACTTTTCTTTTTCGTGTGTTGCAAAAATAAATAAAATATTTGTAAATATAGAAATAATTCAACTTTAAACTCTTTCATTTTACTCATTTACCCTTAATGAGAAGCTTTTATAACGATGCAAATGTCATGGTCCCACAAACCTTTTTACCCCTTAAGTTTTTAAGACAACAAATTTCAAAAGTTTTTTTTTTCTTAAACTCCGTACCGAGTTAAACTACCTTATCTAATATAAAATGGAGGGAATGTTTGAAAACAATAGCATTAATTTCTAAGATGTCTATCACTCTCCTATATATTTTAAATCTATGCACAATATGGAGCGGAATTTGATAGAAACTGCAAGTCTAGAAACACATTTTATTTCAAGTACTACTCTCTCCGCTTCATAATAACTGTATAATTTTCTTTTATCGCGCCCATTAAAAAAATATTAAATTATATACAAATATACCTACTATGATTAAATAATTCCTAATTAAATATTCAATATAAGGAGTAAAAAAACTTTTTAGTTATATGTATATAAGGGTTATTTTGTAAAACCAAATTAAATTTTTTCTTGATTATATAACTGAATACTTATTTCAAACTAAAATAAAAAAAAAATTGAACACTTATCATAAAGTAGATTAAATTGGTGTAACTTAGTTCAAAATTTAGATTAAAGTGGTGTAACTTCATTACTTCGTTACTCGGAGATATTTTCGTACATTTGGTGGTTAGCTAACTCTGACAAGCGACAATTTAATTAGTTGCCAACAACTAATAAACATAACTTTCCTTGAAAGAATATAGTACCTAATAAATCTGATAGTCTGAAAGATATTAAAGGAATCTTAAAAGGAAATTTATAAATATTACACAGTTATTGTAATTATTGCACGGTTAGAATTTGTGGTATTAGACATTGTCTAAGCGAATAATTGCACGGTTAAGTAATTTAACTATAGATTCTGTAGTATTTATAAATAGAGTCAAACCCCTCTTGTATTTTAAGAGGCTATTGGTTTCATCTTTTACAGGGCATTAGAACTAATCTATGTTGCTTTTAAACAGATTTAGTTGTACTTATATCTCAATCTGAATACAAAGATCACATATTAAAATATGTTTTAATCTTCTACGATTTCTAATTTCAACATGTTACTCTTTTTATTGCAGGAAATTAAAGGAGAGGTACATTACATATATATAGGAAGAATTCTGCCGCTGTGATGGTAAGTTAATTTCTACCAATTATTCATGTCACTGAATTTAATTCCTTGTTCTATTTCCTTAACCATTTAATTGTATTTAGTTGAAACAGGAGGATTTTTTTTAAAAACTAGGCATATATGGTACATACCTCGTATGAATAGAGGTTGTGAGTTCGAGTCTCCCCAAGAGCAGGGTGGGAAGTGTTTGGAGGGAAGGATGCCGGGGGTCTATTTGGAAACAGTCTCTCTACTCAAGGGTAGGGATAAAGTCTGCGTAAACACTATTCTCCCCAGATCCCACTAAGTGAGATTATATTGGATTGTTATTGTTGTTGTTATTAGATGGGAAAGAAACGTGTGGATTACTAATTTATTAATCTGCACAAGAAAACAAGCATAGTTAATGTACGTTTGAGAATGGATATACATTATCCTATTCTTGTCCTTTTCCTTTTTTTCCGAAATTTTTGTCTCTGTTTTACCAGCTTTTTAATTTTGGGGGAATCTAACTTCTCGATCCTATTCCTTTTTCTTTATGTTTCCTCCGATTATTTACTGGCTTTAAATTAATTGAATTTTAACTAACGATTTAGTATGTGTTTTGTGATATTTAGTGCTACTTATCTCTAAAAATTAATTAAAGTAACATTCCAAAACTTACCAAGCAATTTATCGATTGACTACTAAGTAGGTGTTTGGACATAAAAATGATGATTTTTGAAGAAAAAAAAAGGAGAAGTATTTGGAATTAAGCTGAAAAATAATATTTGAATTTGAATATGCATTTCACTTTGAAAAATATTGCACGGAAAAAAAATTCCAAAAAGTTTTAATTTTTTGAAAAAGTTATTTTTGAAAAAGACTTAAAATTTTATGGACAAACACGTTTTTTAAAAAAAAATTGTACTAAGGACAATTATTAAATATTATTTTTAATACTACAAACATAATTATGACATACTTTCTTACACAATCATGCCGCACAACTAAAAGTCGATCTGTTTTATCTTCTTTGTAATTTTCACATTCTCTTAACAAACTTTCCCACCAAAACGACGAAAACAGTTGCTAGCTTTGTTTCACTTTTACCTAGTCCCCTCTTCTCTACCCCCACAAAATTAGCTGACGGCAACAACAACATAACTACCCAGTATATTTTTACCAGATCGGGTCTGGAGAGTATAATATGTAGACAAGCCTTACCCCTACCCGAAAGGACAGAGAGGTTGTTTCCAATCGACCCCCGGCTCATAGGATAAAAGGAAAAACAGCAGTAAAACAAAAACAAAGACAAAAACAAAAACAATAGAGCATTAGTAACTCCAGCAGAAATAGCGTAAATAGCGTAAATAATTATCTAAACATACGAAACATAAATACAATCGTATGCAATAATATCATACAGTAACTACCATAACTAACAGCAATAGGGGATACATAAGCTAAAACACAAATCATCTATGGGTAACCCTGCTGACCCACACCCAACCCCGGATAAGGCGTACGAAAAACTCTAGGAGCCCCTATCTTACAACCCTGATTCTAGACCTCCAGACTTTCCTATCAAGGGTCATGTTCTCGGAAACCTGCATTCTAGTCATGTCCTGCCTAATCACATCTCCCCAATCCTTCTTAGGCCTCCCTCTGCCTCGCCGACCACCAACAATCTCCAGCCGCTCGCAGCTCTTCACTGGGGCATCGGGACTTCTCCTCCGCACATGCCCGAACCACCTCAGCCTCGCTTCTCGCATCTTCTCATCCACCGGGGTCACCCCCACCTTCTCTCGAATAACTTCATTCTTAATCTTATCTAGCCCGGTGTGACCGTACATCCACCTAAGCATCCTCATCTCCGCAACCTTCATTCTCTGAACATGCGAGTTCTTCTCTGAACAGAATTAGCTGACGGCGACGTCAGAAATTCCGTTACTCAACTAAACGATTCCAGATCTCATTTAACAGCTGTTAAAAACTCAGGTCTACAGAAATGACAGCACTACTCATCAGCCAATAATAAGAACCACAATCCGACGAAATTTGCTCTCATTATTATCATCCTCACCTTCTTCACTATTCTTTTTCTCTCTATCTCTCTCTCTCCTCTGCAAAAGAAGGTCTGCTCAGTGAGTACTTTAATTTAAGGGAAAGGAAATTTCTGAAATTCTTGATCAGAGCTTCTGTTATAGAATTGAAGATAGAGATATTTCATTATTTTTGTGCACGATCGAGGAGAGTCTTATTTTCAAATTCGAAATTTAATGTTCATACATAACTAGCTGATTCACATATATAGGATCTAGGCTATTGTTATTGAATAAGCCTACGTCTACATATGGTATATAAGTGAGAGGAATTGATGGGAAGGTATATGAGGAAGTGCAAGGGAATTGGAAAGGTCACAATTATGGAGGTGTCAGATGATGTAGATTTGGACGTGCCGACTACGACGACGAAAAAGAGGAGGATATCAAGTGATGGAGATGTGAAGCTCATATCTCCTGCTCTACTTCGCTGCCGAAGTCACACCGGAGTCGGAGATACGCCGGCCGGAAAATTGGTTTCTCCGTCGGGTTCGTTCAATTTAAAGGAGAATGATGATGATTCTAACATAGATCACGATTTAGCGTCTTGTTGCTCAAGGAATGGATCAACCAAGGTCACAAAGAGCAATTGGAAATCCCTAGATCTGAATGTACGACGCTTCTGAGTATAACTACTTAGAATTCAATTATCTCCTATATGTTATGTGTGTATATATGTTCAGACTCAGAATATGTATTTTGCATTTAAAATCTGGATATGTTGAATATATGTGAAACTTGAATTTTGAATCTTCTGTAATGCAGGAGAACAATGTGGTAGCGTCTGCAGAAAGGTAAATAGTATTATTATTAAATTTGTTTTTTCAATTCAAAATTTAAAAAAAAACTACTATAATTGATTTTCAACATTTATGCGATTACCAGTATTGAATATAAAACGTACTTTTTGCAGTAAAGAGGAGAAATTATCAAGCGAGCATCAACGCACGCCGGAGAAAATGCCGTCTGAAAAAGAGATTGAAGATTTTTTTGCAGTTCACCAGAAAGCTATATTTAAACGATTTAGAGAAAAGTACATTTCCTTCTCTCTTTTCTGGCCTTTTGTTTTCTTTCCTTTTATGTTTTTTCCTCCGGCTTTTGTTAACTTTGAACAATATTTTTCCAAATTGACCAAAAAAAAAAAAAATCAAACAAACATATTTAATTATTTTAATTACGTAATTATGAAGATTATAATGAATGTGTGTAATTGGTGAAGGTACAACTTCGACTTTGAGAAGGAGGAGCCGTTGGAAGGTCGCTACGAATGGGTTCGAATAGAAACTTGAAGACTGACCAGAACAGTATCAGTTGCTGCAATTCTTAATTTATTTTTGCTGGTACTACACCAATACCTTGTTTGGGTGTTCATGCTTTTCTTTCCTACATAATAATTATTCTTTTGTCTTTTTTATTTGAGGACTAGGATTTTGGAGATGAACAATTAATATGGATTAACAATGTAGGCAGCTCGCATACAACTTTCCTCGTCTTCAATTCAAATATTATTAAGTACTAGTATTAATTTACAAGTTTTCTCCGCCATAAAATTATAGTATTTCTTTAAATGAACCAATACTTAATCTTCTAATAAGTGAGAGTACTCTCTCCGATCCACAATAAATCACTATTTTGCTTTTTTTTATTTTGGTTCAAAATAAGTGTCCATTTACACAATTTAAAAATTATTAATTTTATTTTTTTAAAATTTAAAATAAAATAAAATAATTTGCCCGTATTTACATATTTTAATATATCAAGGTAATAATTAATTAAGGTTAATTTAGTAAATACATCTTTTTTCTCTTGGAGCTTGTATTTTCTTAATGAGTGTGTCAATGATAAAATGATTATTTTTTGTGAACCGGATGGAGTAATATATAGGACTAAAAGCCACTAAGAGGACGTTTGGTTGGAATTACGATTTACACCGGTATAAGTTATATTGGGATATGTTATACTGAGATTATTGTTTATTCATTGTTTGGTATATTATATTAAGTATGCCAATTGCATAATTTCTAAGAAGATGGTATAAATAATACCGATACTAATTACCCCACATTCTATAAAGTATAAACTATCCTAATATTTAAATTAGCACTGGATTAATTTATAATTAATTTACTAACCAAATAAAATATTAAAATAATATTTAATTTTTATACCACACTTATCCCTAAGTTCTCCTAGCAGTAGAAGAGATACCATAAGAGATGGAAGTGAAAGTGAGAGTGACAGCAACAGTAAACAAACAAACAATATGTAGAAACAGCACCAACAGAGCTTGCCGTATAAGTTACGGACACCTATTCAAAGAACGGGACGCCCCCATGTGGATATGAGTTTTCTGGTCCCTTCACCTATAATCATTTTCATCTCAAAGTAAAATATGTACATGCTCAATTGGGAATTATTATTACCTCATTTTCATCACAAAAGTGAAATATGTACTTATTCAATGTAGTTGTTTTATGTACGAAAGCCAATTGACGATGCAGTTTTCTTGCCCAATTGAATAGGACTAAGGACACATGAATGAGGTGTAGTGCAGGAATTGTAAAATTGGTATGGTGACTCTCTGAAAATTACACCAATTACAGCCAAATCGCTTAGCAGTTTTTATTTTCTTTTCTTCTTTAAACTTTTCTGGGTGTGTCATTGTGTATTTAGAAGCATGAAACAATGATGACAACTTATTTATCGAATAAATAGGAATTACGTAGTTGAAAAGTCAAGATTAGGTAGCTGAGAGGTCATACTACTAAAGATTAATCTCTGTAATCTGTGAGTTGGGATCCCAATAAAGGAAAGCATTATTAACTGTTTAGTTAAATTCTTGGGATTAATCACCCAAAAACGGGCATAGGCCTGCTTTCGGAAACAACCTCAATCTCAGAATCCACGAATAGTGATAATATTTACGTAGACATTATTCTTTTAGATTCACTAATAAAATTTTACTGAGTCACAATTGTTATATTTAATAGACTTTTGACCGTCTAATATAAAAGAGCTCAACTTTTGTAGCCAACAAGTTAAGATCAACTACAACATGAGGTAACTTTTTGATATTCTAAAATTGTATTTCCTCCGTGCAATTTACTTGTTCATGTTTGATTTGACACACTCCTTAAGAAGCAATTCATAAAATGATAATTTTATTATATTACCTATAATTATAATATGTTGTGCAATGTATTGAAAATTATTAATACTTAATAATAAGAGTAAAATAAGTACAAGTATAAAGTATTTCTTGGTTTTTCAAACTGGACATGTAAATGTTTATTTGGGATGAGATGTTTTGATTTTTCATGCCCTTTAAGAAATAATAAATAAATTGCATAATTTACAGTAATACTCATATTAATTTATGCATATTTTATTGAATTTGAAAAAATAATTTGAAATAAATAATAAATACTATAGGTATAACATGAAAAAAAATTATCTTCTCTTGATATGTATTAAGTGACAAATAAAAATAAAAATGTGTTTTTAATATACGTGCCAAGTAAAAGAAAACCGATGGAGCTGTGAACAAACAAAAATTGAAAAAGTGGAGTAATAAATAACCTGCTATATTTAGCAAATATATTGTTAATGGGAAAAAATTATTTTAAATAATTCAATGCCAATAGTGGTTGCCATCATTTACTACGCTAGCATTCTTCTTGGATCTGGTGAATATTGCTAGACCTTTGGGTACTATCCTACTACTTTGAGTAGCTGACCTTTGGGTACTATCCTACTACTTTGAGTAGCTGAGAATGAATTTTCTACAACTTAGGTATTCCTAAATAGGTGTATTAATTATCAGAGTGGATTAAAGCCTGAGACTTCTTATTAATGAACCTCTCTGGAGATGTGCCCCCTTAACTCAGTTATTAAAAAAGCTTTAGCTATATTTATTATGAGTACTATTATTCATACCAAAAATGGGAATGAAATGCTGCTCCTTCTGCTATCAACTGGAGTATCTGATTAATTAGTTGGATTCTCCAAATAATTTAACTGTCAAAACTTCCCTGTTTAATCCGAACTAAAAAATGTGTATGTTTCCAAACTGATACAGATATTCCTTTTGGGAATTCATCTTTTCTATGCTAAGCAACAAGAAAATCACTAATCTCCTTGAATTTATTAAGTTTACCCTCACATACAAAGAAATAAATCACCATCTAAGAAACAAAGGTAGTAGGACTGTGTTGACCAATGAGCATTTCTGGAAGGAAAATTTTCGTAAAGCACTATCTTTTAGTGGTAATTAGTTATCTATAAATATTATTCGCTATATTATGAATTATAGATACCTTTTATGTGGTTATAAGATGTATTTGATGTATTTAAGGTATTGTATTCATGAATACAGTAGCAAAAATAGGCATGAATCAGGGAAGTCCAGCTAATCAGTTGTTGTATTTGAATGTATTCGACTGCATTCATGGAGTGAAACATGGGATTACAGCTGGACAGATTATTCTATTCGACTGTATTCACGGTATGAAATAGAAGATTACACTATTTTTAAAAGGAAAGTGAATAAATTAAAATAATAGACTCCTAATATAACTCAATAAACTCAATTATAACAAACAAATTTTGTATTTTCAGTTATAAAAAAGAATCTCAACCGAAAATACCCAAAAACAACACAATCTTCATAGTTTTTATATAATACATCTGAATACGTAATTATATTAATAAAAAAAACTTATGAATACATTAATGGCATATAGCAAAACGGTGAATACGAAAAAATACATAGAATACAACGGAATATATTGAAATACAATGAGAAAAAGACAGTGAATACAGTAAAATACATGGAATACAACAAGATACATTGAATTACAATAAAAAAATCTTAGAGCACGAGTTTGAATAGTATAAGAAAGAAAATGATGAATAAGAAATGAAATTTTTAGATAACAATCAGGTGGAGGGGATGAGTCTTGCGATTGAAATATTTCAAATTCATGATGAGCATCCGCATATCTTCTTTAGGGTTATAATCCTCGAGGGTAAATTCCCAGAGGAATTACTGCACTGTGAAGATACATCGGAGAATCCGATTGAGATCGATTAGATCGATAAGTATTTAAGCTGTTGGATCATACGGTTAGTATTACAAATTTAACCATCTCACACTATCAGTTGCATATTTCCAAGGTTGTTGAAGACAAGATGAGAATTTCATGGATTACAGAAGATTCCGACACGCCGACGACGGTGTTGTACGGTACAACTCCGGGAAGCTACCCATTTTCAGCAAATGGGGAAACTACATCATACAAACATATTTTGTACAAGTCGGGGGAAATTCATAATGTTGTATCGGCAAAGGAGAAATCGCAAACGAACGAGATAGAGAAGAGGAATAGAATCGAAAATTTTAATGGGACGGAGAAGAGAATGGGATGTATCAAAGTAGAGAAATAAAGAAAATATTGTAGCTGATTATTGCATTTACACGCTCAGGAGGTAACCAAATTAAATATTCCGCTATAAACTTTAAAAAGTATTTGTAGAATATTATTTTTAAAATGATATTTATTTAAAATAAATAAGATGTTAACTTTTCCTATAGGAGATAAAAATTTCTTGAAGCTGGCAAATACACTTTGGGCTATACACGGGTCCCATCACTGGGCTGAGTTTTAGCCCCTCATATTTTAACTAAATACTACATTTACACAAAAAAAAAAAAAAGGTCACATGAGACCTTGGGAAAGCCCGTAACAGATGAAATTTTCACATATTTTAGCCATCCTTTTTTTTTTATTGATTGAAGAAAGAAAAAGGAGGGGAGCCTTGGCGTTGCCATATGATCAGGAGGGCACGAGTTCAAATCGTGGAAACAGTTTCTCATAGAAATATAGGGCAAGGCTGTATACAATAGGCCCTTGTAATTCGGCCTTTTCCCGGACCTCACGCATATAGCTTAGTGCACCAGGCTGTCCTTATTGAAGAAGAAAAAAAGGGAGAAATTTAAAAATAGCCGGATTTACCACTGGTCGTTGAAAAATAGCAGAGTTTCGAAGTCATCGAAATTTAGCCACTTTTTATGTAAAGATAACTCTGAGCGAAAACACTGTTCAAAATTCGGAAAATACGTCATATTTTGCGGGAGTTCCAGCATAAGTATACTTGTACTCCCGCATATTTTACGGGAGTTCCAGGATAACTATGCTGGAACTCCCACAAATTTTACATGAGTTCAAGCATAATTATGTTGAAACTCCTGCATATTTTACGGGTTTTCCAGCAAGTATAAATGTCCAGTATAGTATACTGGAGTTTGGAGAACTAGTGTTCCAGTCTCCCGCAAATTTTACAAGAGTTAGCAAATTATACTGATCCAACATAATATGCTGGAGTTCGTACACAAATGCACCAAAACTCCCGTATATTATACGGGACCGATCCCCGTTACAGCAAAATAGTAACTATTTTTCATTAATTTGATACACGCTAGCTATTTTTGATTGACCAGTGTAAAAACTGGCTATACCATGATATTTTGACAAAAATATTATGAGGTGAGATCTCCGGAAGTCGTATGTCATTTCCATGGAGTGAGTTGGTTAAAAATGAAGCAGGTTTCGCCCCGGCAATGACGTGGCATAGTACAAGGCACGAGAAATAATCAGCGAAGCGCCAAACAGAAGACGACTAACTGTAATTACACTCAAATTGCATTCAATTAATGTATTACAGCTTAAACGTTAGTACTCTTCCCATCTGTCTAAACTACTACTACTACAACAACAACCCAGTATAATCCCACTTAATGGGATCTGGGGAAGGTAATGTATACGCAGACCTTACCCCTACCCTGGGGTAGAGAGGCTGTTTCCAAATACTCCCGGCATCCTTCCCTCCAAAAACTTCTCACCTTGCTCTTGGGGAGACTCGAACCCACAACCCAGTATTACCCATCTGTCTAAACTAGTTAAACATTAACTGTGCTGGTGGAAGGTAATAGACACCCGTTCTTGAACGTGGGAGAGCATCAATACACAAAATGAATAACAATCTAGGGAGGAGCAGAAGAATGCAACTTTTATAATTACTTACAATTTGCCTTTTGCAATATTTAGTTGAAGAAACACAAGATTACTCAATAATCATTTTTCAGTATTAATCAACAGCTGCATAAGAGATTCAAGCATTGTAGATTTCCCTTAGTACTCCTAAAACCTTGTTTGCTACTTCTTGACCAAAAAGCCTAGGAAAGCTTGATTCAAGATCTATCTCAATAGTCTTATTCTTAAATATTTTATCCCTCTTTGCCAAAGCTGTACTTTCGTCCTCAGTCAATCTTCTCTCAGGACAAGCACACAGATCCAACCATGTCTCTAACATTACCTTAGCAACAGGACTTATGTGGTCCTGAATAATCTCATCAATGCGAACGGCCTGAGAAGCTTCGGTTTCTATAGAAACCAAGATAGCTGACGGAGAGACAACAGCTCGGATATATAGAGATGACGAGAAGTAAGGCTTCACCTCAGGTAGCTTCTCGAGAAGTTGTCTCTGTTTGTCTAATTGTGTTTCCTCGTAAAAGTTTTTAAGGTAATCAGGATGCTGGACAAGGTCCTTTCGTGGAGGTAGATCAAGAATAAGGATGAGAGATGTTGGACTGCTGCGGATGACTTCCATTAAGAAGTTAGGTGCATCAGTTGAAGGTCTCAAATAGGCGGAGAGGCTTGTGATGTTCAAGGTTCCACCAGTGGGCAAGTTGCAGTGAACCCAACTACCGAGTATGAAATCAACCTGTCACACATTAGAAAGGCAAAATGTTAACTTTGCATGGATTCCTGATGCTAGCAAAAAGCGACAAGATTCATGGAGCTTAAAGCGAAAAGCAAGAAACAAATCGCACAGTGTAAGAAATTCCAAACGTATGTGAATTTAATGCTTTAAGAATATGCAATTAGAATAACTAATTTCATCATCTCATATGCAATAAGGCCCATATTAATCCACTCGTCAAAGTTGAGATTCCCAAGAACCTATTGTTTCTTGTTTGGATCATATTGGCTTCACTTTTTTAAACCCCACACTCCTCTGAAACGCATTTCTTGACTGAAGCAATAACCCCCCGCTTCAAGCGACGAAGCGATAGCTTTTAATAAACACATCAAGCGATGAAGCGAAAGCTTTTAATAAACATCAGATTCTAGAATGACAAGAACTGCTTTATTAGACGCCTTCTCAACTTGTGTAAAAGTTGAAATCATTTACTGCGTGTTCCCAAAAGTATCTTATATTGAACACGTGCTAGAAACAGAATATCAAATCACAAAGAGAAACAAGACCTAACGAAGAACTATAAAGCAGTCAATGAAACTATTGATTAAGCTGATAAATGACGGAATAAGAACTTATGAGTAGACACCAGATCAAATTCAGGAATGAATAAGTAGAGGAAGCAATGTTCAGGAAAGCGGTCACTTTCTCGCTTTAAGCGAGAAGCGAGGCGAGGCGACTGGTCAGACGCTTCAAGAGTTAGAAGCGACGCAGGTACGATAAAGCGTGCACTTCAACCCTAAAAGCGTGAAGCGGAAGAAGCGATGGAAGCAATGGAAGCGTGCGCTTCTTGAAATTAATAGCCCTAGGCAGTCTTTCTTCTTCTTCTTCTTCAACCAGTCTTTCTTCTCCGGTTCTTCTTTTTCAACATTACAACAAACAAGCTAGGGTTTTTCTTCTTCTTCTTCTTCTTCTTCAACATTACAACAAAAAGAGAACAACTTCCAAGTTTCAAGACTCAAGAGGTATGTTTTTATTTTTATTCAATCTTCTTCTTCTTCTTTTTCTTTTTCTTTTTGTTTTTCTTTTTCTTTTTCTTTCTAAACGTCCAAATAGCACCGAAATGCTGGCGAATTTTTCTAGAAATTTTCTGCCCCGTTTCTGTCCTGTTTCTACCCATAATCTGCCCATAATCTGGCCAAATTTCTGCCAAAGTATACAATTACATGTGTTGTCTAAGCTATATTTAGTTTTTTTTTTTTAAATTCCGCTTCACTTCAAAAAAGTGGGCGCTTCGCTTCTCGCTTCTCGCTTCTCGCTTTTCGGGAAATGGGGTTGTCGCTTTTTCTCACTTCACGCTATTTTGAACACTGAGAGGAAGATCAGATTGTGGTCAAATTTACTTCCTTAATCCTAAGTGGAACTAATTTAATGCTCCTTAAGACTTTCTGTTTACAGTCTCCACCTTGGTCTTGCAGTCCTGATGTATACTTCAATAAGAATATATCAAGTAAAAGAAACTCTACACCAGCATTGAAGGCTACAAACTATGCACACGGATAATTCTAAATACAAGTCCAGCCAGGATAGTGTCCGCACCAAGTATAACCATATTGATTATACCAATTTTGAATACTAATAACCCATCGAAGTAGAAATTCTTGAGCTAGAAAGATCTTTTTTCATCTCCACACAAAGGGGCATGTCCAATATAAATTGAACCTTAAACTGTTCCTATTTACTGATAAGCTGAAAATTGCTTGAATTCACCTTATTATAGAGGAACGCCGCAAAATTCAACAAATTTGATAAATACCTTATGAAGAATAACCAATCCCAGGTTCTAATGGAGACAAAATCTCTACTTATGTTCAATATGATCCTCGTATATAGACAAAGGCGCAGAGATAAGAAAACTACATTTGCTCTTCTTAAACTTGCACTTGGCTTTTGAATTTGTGTTCTTACTCCTAAAATGGGTGAAATTAAATTAGAATAATCAGTAAGAAAGCTCACATTTACTTGAGCACAATTTGGCATGGTTTTAAATCCTCTGAATTAAGCAAAAGCAACTAAAGTTAGATGATTAGAGTTCTATACTTATACAAGAACGAGAATTATCAATCATAATCATAATAAATCTCAAATGCACAACATCATGCGTAAAATATAACAAACCAAAGAGGTCGAGACGATTCTCTTTGTCCTTTATTATCTTTGCCATGTAAATTTAACAGCGAAAGAGAAGAGGATTTGTTCTCACATAGGAGCCGTGCTACATTCTATTGGAGGCAACATCATGATCAAGGGAAATGGTGAGAAGAACAATTTATTTAATCAAGTCTCAACCATCCTCTAAAAAGGAAAGGACCAATTCTGTGGATGCTGTTCAAGTCGATTTTGATTATTGTCCTTCCAAGATTTCCTCAACAACATTCAAAATTATAGTTAAATCTATACTAAATCCACACTAAGTCTTTACAAAAGGAATGGTGAATGTAATATTCCATATCTTCCTATTTTACATGGCATTCTTTCCTTTCTGTTTAAAAATGAATGTCACTAATCTATATTTGAATATTCTTTAACTTTAAACTATGCATTTGATCCTTAATGACATGCTCTTATAGCCATAACAAAGTATCATGGCATAGGGCCTAAGTTAGGGGAGGTGGAATCATGAATTTAAAACTTATGCGTAACAAAATTCTAGTTTTTTAAGCTACTCGGTTCTAAATTAATAATTTGTACATAATTCAATGAATTTCTTAGCACAATACATGATTTGGACCAAAGTTACCAGCCGAACCCGCAACCAAAATGCTAGCTCTGACCTTAAATTAGAGTGTGGGTTACGGGTTCGGCCCAAGACAGTAGCTTTGAGCCAAACCATGTATTTGTATTAAAAAAACTCATTTAATATATTCAAAATATTAATTTAGAATACAGTGACTTAAAAAGACTAGAATCTTGAAAAAACCTAAGCTTCAAATTGTGGCTCCGCCTATGTCATGGCATGTCTAAAACCACAAATTCTAAGTTATTTTGTCTTAACTTCATACTCAGCCATACACCACAAGATAAACTGTGCTTTTTAATCGAGTAGCATTCTCATATGTTTCTCAATAGACAGTTACCAATTTATAGGTAATGGAGGCTAATTGAGGGGTACCTGGGAAGAGGAGTGGCCAGATCTGACATAGAGAGAAGCATGAGCAGTAGCAGTCGAATTCTCAAAGTACTGCACATTACAAGGCAGAGTACAAGGAAGAAGAGCTGTTCCAAGCCGATTCTCCACAGTCGATACAAGTTCAACCATTAACTCCCTATGTGGCACCGACACGTATGGAAATTCCTTGAATTTCGACTTGTTTTCATTCTGCTGTTCCATGTAGTTGGAGGATGAACAAGATAAACGACGTTTTCTGAGGAAAACAGAGCGAGAAGAAGAAGGGAGTAACGGTTGAATTGAAGTGAATAATTGGGCAGAGGATATTGAAATAGCCATAGCAAAACTGCCATAGTGTTCACTGCTTTTGTTCTTGTTCAAATAAAAATGAGGAACGTGACGTGTGGGGCTTTTCTTCTGTCTCAAGTCCCACTCCACTTGGGAATTACGAATTTGCACCCGGGTATTTAGGTCTCATTTCTTTGCACTTAATCGAGGTCTTAAATTTAATTTGTATTAGAACTCGTGTGATGCGCGGATCGTAATAAAATGCTAATTATTTCAAATTGTGATATCTGTTATTTTGAGCATATTAGATTACATTACTTTTAAAAATAAAAATTCAACTTCCACTTTAATTTTTAATATAGTATATCAAATAAAAAAATCTACATGAAATTAAAGGAAGTAGATCATAACGGAATAATATTTTTATTTTTTGTTTGTCTTTATTATATTATCCAGCAGTTAAATATATATATATTGCTTGAAAATTTTAAATCATTTAAATTTTAATAAAATTTTTAATTATTGTACATTTACTTTATTTTATTTTCTAAACGTATGATTTTTAAATATCCTCATATTCTCTCTAATTTATTTTTATTAATAAATATTTTTAGTTTTTGATTTTATCTATTAGACTTTTGAGCTATATAGACTTATCCATATTATGAATTTTATTTTTTCTTTATTTATTATTTACTTATTATATTATTTAATTCCTAATATTATTACACTATCATGTGAATTTTTATTAGCTTGTTTGAATTTAATATCTATTTCTACCATACTCATTCTAATATAATATAGATAAAATTAAATAACTTTCTCATATCAAATTCAAACAATCTTTATCATTCTATTTTCTAAATTAGACCGTATTTTCAATGGAGTAAGTTATGAATGAACTCGCATAATAGATTAATGTTTTAAAACTCCAGTCATTTCCGCTTTTACGGTCCCAAAACCGCCTTTGCGGGATCGCATCTGCATCTTTTCTATCGCTTCTACGGTTTTTCCTAAAATCCCGACTGTCCGCTTTTGCGGTCTCACTTCCGCTTTTGCAGACCTTTTTTTTCCGCTTCTGCGGCTCTCCTTCCGATTCTGCGGACCCGCATGAGCGACTCCAAGACCGCTTTTGCAGAAACCTCTCCGGCCCTCTCTTGGCTGCTTTTGCGATGGAACTAGCCGCATCTGTGGAACCGCTTTTGTGGCTCCTCTTCCGGATATGCGGAAATACCATAAGCTAAAAATCCATTTTCATGCAACATCTCCGGAAATCACCTTGAGGCCCCCGGGACCTCAAACAAGAGCACAGACCCGTCCTAATACTCCGTCCAAACTTGCTAGAATCATCAAAACACTAATGTTAACATTAGAATCCTCAATAATGATCAAACCAAAGCCTAATTTTCTTAATAACTTACGATTTGCATATTCGGTCAAAAACCCGACCTAAACTCCTCCGAATGTCATGAAACTTTGCACACATATCCAAAATCACTTAGCGGAGCTTCTGAAACTCTCGGAATCCCATTCCGACCCTCGGATCAAAATCTCACCTATCAACCGGAATTCGCCAAAATTCAAATTTAGCAAATTCAAGCCTAATTCTATTTCAGACCTCCAAATTAAATTTCGATTTCACTTCTAAGTCACAAATCATCCCCCAAAGCTAACAGAGTAATCAGAATTCACATCTGAGCCCTCTAACCAAATTGTGAACTTCCCGTTGACTTTTTCCCAAAACAAGCTCCCCTTTAAAAGACTAAGTGTCTCATTTCCATCAAAACCAATCCAAACCTACCCGAACAACTCAAATGCGAATATAAGAACATAAAGAAACATAATCGGGAGGAAAACAAGGCAATAACTCACATGACGACGGGCCAGGTAGTCACATCATCCCCAACTAAAACAAACGCTCCTCCTCGAGCGGGTCAAGAAACATACCTGGAGTCTCAAACAAACGAAGATATTTGATCCGCATCTCCGGCTCGTTCTCCCAAGTAGCCTCCTCCACGGGCTGATCTCTCCACTGCACCTTCACCGAAGCTATGTCCTTTGATCTCAACTTTCGAACCTGAAAACCTTAAATAGCCACTAGCTCCACATCATAGGTCAAGTCCTCATCCAACTAGATCGTGTTGTAGTCTAATACATGAGACGGGTCCCCAACATACATCCTGAGCATAGAAACATGGAACACCGGGTGAACTCCCGATAAGCTAGATGGCAAAGCAAGCATATACGCAACCTCCCCAGCCCTCCTAAGTATCTTAAAAGGTCCAATGAACCGCGGACTCAGCTTCTCTTTCTTTCTGAACCTCATATCGCCTTTCATAGGAGAAACCTTCAACAAGACCTTCTTGTAGAAAATCACTCTATCTATGATATGTGCGCTTTGGTTGTATGAGCATGATTTTCAGGTATAGGTTTTGATGAATGACAAACAATGAAGTCAAGTGTCAAACAACGATATTATCGAGATTGAATAGCGAGCCACAGATATTATTGATGACGGGATTGCATATACAAGCCAAGACGAGCTCAAATGTTCAAGACCAAAGACCCAAGGCGTAGGTCGTTAGGTAGAACCAATGTAAGAGCAACGTTTCAGTTATCTCGTCTTTTGGCTCAACATAGGTCATCATAAATATGCATAATATTATTTTATTAAATCATATTTATCATAAACATATTTTAAATACTTCAAACAAAATGATGTTAAAGTTTTCATTTTAACCAAAATAGTTTTTGAAGTAAGTTTTCAAAACTAGACTAAAATAATCGATTATACAAATCAGCATAATCGATTATGTTGTAACAGTGGCCAGTGTTTGAACACTGCCACAGAATAATCAATTATACAAAGTGCATAATCGATTATGTGATTACCGTTGCCAAAGTGTTTGAAACACTGTCTCAATATAATCGATTATATCAATTAGATAATCGATTATCCAGCGGAGAATCAGTTTTTGATTTTCGGAACGTTAGAGACATAATCGATTATCTCTATCAAATAATCGATTATTTGGCAGAAAATCAGGGATTCTGATTTTCGGAACGTTAGATGCATAATCGATTATATGGATGAAATAATCAATTATATGTGAGCAGAATCATTCCGATTTTGTAACGTTAACAAATAATCGATTATGTGATATAAATAATCGATTATCTCAGCACAAAATCAGCATAATTAATTGTCAATTAAGCAACGGTCATGCACCCTTTTTCACCTATAAAAAGAGGTCTTTTGAGCTGATTTTAAACACACAACACCTCCCACTATTGATATACATATTGATCATATTTGAGCATCATTTTAGAGCTTTTGTTGAGCCATTTGAGAGACAACTTTGTGTTGTTCATAGAGCTAAATTTGTATCTCTTTCTCCACTCTTTTGAGAGAGTTCTTGTGTAAGAAGAGAAAGGTGTTTGAGAAGAACATATCTTCTCATTTGTCGGGTTCGCTAAGTACCCTAAGTCTTAGTGTGTGAAGTCTTGTGGTGCGGTATCCACGAGCAAGGTGAAGTTTTGGGGTGTGGTATCCTCGAGCAATCGAAGTCTTGTAGAGTGTACATCTACGAGCAACTGTAACGGTTTGTTAGGCACCCGTAAGCTTAACAAAGTTAGTGGAATCTCGAGAGAGTCTCTCGGGGACTGGACTAGCCACAGGTTGTGGTGAACCAGGATAAAATACGGTGTGTTCTTTTTTTATTATTTCAATTACCGTATTTACTTTATTCCTGCAATTTTAATTCCGCATTATTTATCAATATTCTCGTGCCTCACTATTCACCCGCCCTCTAGTGAACGGCATAAATCCTAACACTTCTCGCCTACCATATAAGATACATCTCACACTTTTCGATCAGCATAACTCTTCTGACGCGACTGAGCTGTACAAAGTCTCTCCTGGATCACTTTCACCTTCTCTAAGGCACCCTGAACTAACTCTGTCCCCAATAGTCTAGCCTCGCCGGGCTCAAACCAGCCAACCGGAGATCTACATTGTCTCCCATAAAGCCTCATACGGCGCCATCTGAATGCTGGATTGATAGCTGTTGTTATAAGCAAACTCTGCAAGTGAAAAGAACTCATCCCAAGAGCCTCAAAAATCAATAACACAGGCACGCAACATGTCCTCCAATATCGAGATGGTATGCTCAGACTGTCCGTCCGTCTGAGGATGAAATGTCGTGCTCATTTGTATCTATGTGCCCAACTCCTGATTAGAAGTTCTCCAGAACTGGGAAGTAAACCGAGTACCCCTGTCTGAGACAATAGAAACTGGAACCCCATGCAACCGTACAATCTCCCGGATGAAAATCTCTGCTAACTGCTCCGGGGAATAGGTGGTACACACTGAAATGAAGTGCACGGACTTGGTCAGCCTATCCACAATCACCCAAATAGAATCAAAGTTCTTCGAGGTATGAGGAAGACCACTCACGAAGTCATAGTAATCCTCTCCCATTTCCACTCCGGAATATTCATCTGCTGAAATACACCACCGGGTCTCTGATGTTCATACTTGACCTGCTGACAATTGAGACACCGAGCCACATAACTCACAATATCCTTTTTCATTCTCCTCCACCAATAATACTGTGTCAAATCCTGGTACATTTTTGCGGCACCCGGATGAATAGAATACCGCAAGCTATGGGCTTCCTCTAATATCAACTCTCAGAGCCCATCCACATTGGGCACACAAATCCGGCCCTACATCCGCAACACCCCATCATCACCAACAGTCACATCTCTGGCATCATTGTGTTGGGCCCTGTCCTTTAGGACAAGCAAATGCGGGTCATCATACTGGCGCTCCCTAATGCGATCATATAAAGAAGATCGGGAAACCACACAAGCCAACACTCACCTAGGCTCAGAAATATCTAACCTACCGTTCGATTAGCCAAGGCCCAAACATCAATTGCAAGGGGCCTCTCCCCAACTAGAATATGCGCCAAGCTACCTATTCTAACCGCCTTCCGGCTCAAAGCATCGGCCATTAAATTGGCCTTCCCTGGATGATACAAAATGGTAATATCATAATCCTTGAGCAACTCAAACCATCTCCGCTGTCTCAAATTGAGATCCTTCTGTCTAAACAAGTGTTGAAGACTGTGATGGTCTGCGAAAACCTCACAGGACACGCCATAAAGATAGTGACTCCAAATCTACAAAGCATGAACTATAGCAGCCAACTCTATGTCATGAACATGGTAGTTCTTCTCATGGGGCTTTAGCTGACGGGAAGTATACGCAATAACTCTACCCTCCAGCATCAATACACATCCGATCCCAACTCTTGAAGCATCACAATACACCGGGTAAGAGCCTAAAACTGACGGCAATACTGGTACCGAAATTGTGGTCAAAGCTGACTTGAGCTTTTTGAAGCTCTCCTCGCACTCATCTAACCACGCAAATGGAGCATTCTTCTGTGTTAACTTTGTCAAAGGCGAAGCAATAGATGAAAAACCCTGAATGAACCTGCGATAATAACCCACCAAACCAAGGAAGCTCCGAATCTTAGTAGCTAAGGATGACCTGGGCCAGCTTTGCACCGCCTCGATCTTACTTGGATCAACCTGAATACCATCACTAGACACCACGTGTCCCAGAAAAGCCACGGAAAAGAGCTAGAACTCAAACTTGGAGAACTTTGCCTAAAGTTTCTCCTCTCTCAACCTCTGCAATACCACCCTCAAGTGCTGCTTGTGCTCCTATTGGCTATGCGAGTACACCAGAATATCATCAATAAACACGATCAGAAAAGAATCCAGATACAACCGAAATACACTGTTCATCAAGTGCATGAAAGCGGCTAGGGCATTAGTCAGCCTAAATGACATAACCAGGAACTCAGAATTCCCATATCTCATCCTGAAAGCTGTCTTAATGATATCAGAATCCCTAATCTTCAGCTGGTGATAGCCTGAACGGAGATCAATCTTAGAGAATACCTTTGCCCCCTGAAGTTGGTCAAACAAATCCTCAATACGGGGTAGTGGATACTTGTTCTTCACTGTCACTTTGTTCAACTGTTTGTAATTAATGCACATTCTCATCGTGTCATCTTTCTTCTTTACAAATAATACCGGTGCACCCCATGGGGACACACTCAGGCGAATGAACCCCCTATCTAGGAGTTCCTGAAGCTGCTCTTTCAACTATTTTAATTTTGCTGGTGCTATACGATAGGGAGGAATAGAGATGGGATGAGTGTCGGGCACCAAATCAATACCTAAGTCAATATCCCTATCCGGCGGCATGCCCGACAGGTCTACTGGAGACATATCAGGAAGTTCCCTCACCATGAGAACCGAATCAAGACTAGCAGCCTCAGATCCCACATCCCTCACGAATGCTAGATATGATAAAAAACCTTTCCCAACCATCCGCTGGGCCTTTAAGAATGAGATTACCCTGCTGGGTCCATAATCAGTCGTACCACGCTACTCGATCCTCGAAATACATGGCATAGCCAATGTGTCTGTCTTGTCATGACAGTCCAGAATAGCATGGCACGGTGATAGCCAATCCATGCCCAGAATAACATCAAAATCTACCATGATCAATAGCAGTAGGTCTACTCGGGTCTCCAGACCCCCAATAGTAACAAGACAGGACTGATACACGTGGTCCACAATAATAGTATTGCCCACCGGAGTAGATATGTGCATAGGTAACGCAAGACACCATCGGGTAGTACCCAAATGATGAGCAGAGTAAGAAGATACATAGAAATATGTGGATCAGGATCAAATAAGACTGAGGCATCCCTGTGGCAGACTGAAATAATACCTGTGATAACAGCATCTGAAGCAACAACATCTGACCTGCCTTGAAGAGCGTAGCAACGAGCGTGAACACTACCGGATCGGCCTCCCCCTTTGAGGCGACCCCTAACTGCCTAACTCTTACCCTTTACTGGTCGGGTGGGTGCTCAAAACACTGAGTTAGAAGATGAGGGCTGGCCCATCTACTGAGATACACTAGATGCATGGCGGAGACACTCCCTCCGCATATTCCCAAACTCGCCACACTCATAACAACTCCCTGGCACTCGGGGCTGGGACTGAAGGGAACCCTTCGCACTAGAGTGGCTGGCCGAAGAAGTTGGCCGAGATGAGCCCTGAATATATGGGGTATGAGACGAACTCTGCACTGGAAGTGCACTCTGAGATTGCTGATGCTGCTGAGAGCCCTGATAACCCCGACCAGAAAATGACCCACGGTTCACTGAGTGAGTTGGCTGTGGAGGCCTCAAAGAACGACCCCTGCTCTGCTGAAACCCCTCGATGGAGCACCACAGGAGCTACCTGATCCTCGAGGCCTCTTGGCCTCCCTCTCATCTCTTTCCTGACTACGAGCAGTCTCAATATCATGTGCTATATCCACTGCCTCCTCAAAGGTATGGATTAGGACCCTCTCTCGAGTCATCAGAATATGAATGGGATAAATGAGTCCGTCCACAAATCGTCTGATCCTCTCCCGATCCGTCGGAACCATCCAAGAGGCATAACGTGCTAACTCTGTGAATCTCACCTCATACTATGTCACAGACATATCCCCCTGACAAAGCCACTCAAACTGCTTGCGCAACTCTTCCCTTTGCGACCGTGGTACTCACTTCTCCAGAAATATAGTGGAGAACTCCTGCCAAGACCACGGCGCGGCACCTGCCGGCCTACGCCTTTCATATGCCTTCCACCATGTAAAGGCTGCTCCTGAGAATTGAAAAGTGGTAAAATATACCCCACTCGTCTATAAGATCCCTCCTGTCCGAAGCATGCGTCGACACTTGTCGAGACACCCCTGGGAATCCTCGCCCGAAATACCGCTGAAAGTAGGAGGTGAAAGCCTGTTGAACCTCTCAAGACGACGCTGCTCGTCATCAGGCATCACTGGCACTCCATCACCTTGAACCAGAACAACTGGCTGAACTGGGGCAACTGGCTGAACTGGGGCAACTAGCTAAACTGGTGGTGCCTCCGGTATCTGCAAACCCTGTACACCTTGCTCCGGAGTGCGAGCTGCGGGGATCTGATGACCACCCCCGGTTTGAGATGTAGCTGCGGCAGTAATAGCCGAGACCGCCTGAGCTAGGCCAGTGCAAACCGATAAAATCTGAGCCAGGGCCTCATGAACACCCAAAATCACAATAGGCACAGCTGGTGCCTAGCAGGTGCTGCTGGAACCTCTACAGCTGGAGGCTGATCCTGAATGGGGGCAACTAATGGGTCAACTGGCGCGGTCCCTGCTGCTCTACCTCGACCACGACCACGTCCTCGGCCTATAGCACGCGTTCTCGCAATTCACGAAAGAATAGAATATAGAAATTCAGTTCTCGGATCAACAAAGTCGCACGACAAGAATTTCAAGTATATGAAGTGTTTTCTAAAGGTTCCGCAGTCTCTCAAGGATAAGTACAGATGTCTCCGTACGGATCCGCGAAACTCTACTAAACTGGCTCATGACTCGTGACACCTGGTAACCTGGTTGTGATACCAACTTGTCACGACCCCAACCCCGGTCGTGATGGAACCTAACACCTTGTTAGGCAAGCCCGACCATTCAAACATTTTCAGCCAATTCATTAACTTAAAGTACCAAGTTTAACATAAATTTCTCAGTTTGATATTAATAGAAATAGTGTGGAAACCATAACCAAAAGTAATAACAACCCAAAAAATCCGGCATCGCAAGTCAGAGCATCTCAGATACAACTGATCAATATCCTATATAAGGAGATCTAGATGCGGAAGTAAAAGATAGATAAGAGGAGTAATTGGGTCCTGCGGACACCGGCAGCTACCTCGATAACTCCGGTACTGAACTGGAAAGCAGCAAACAATCACAGCTAAGCCTACGAGATCCCTGTATCTGCACACATGGTACATGGAATAGAGTGAGTGCTCCAACTCAGTGAGTAATAGCAATAAATAACAACTGAATATAAGAAATCTGGTAAGAACACTACTCAGTTCTAAAATCAACAGTGAAGGCAGTAAACATGTGCTAGGTAGGAAAAGAAACTGATAAGAACTCCTCTATCTGTCCGACTGCGGCGCGCAGCTCGATCCAATATGATATATAGAATACTGTGGGGCGTAGCCCAATCCAATAGACATAGTCGACTGCGCTCACTAGGGGTGTGTGCAAACTCCGGAGGAGCTCCTTCAGCCGAAGCGCTACAATACTGCGGCGTGCAGCCCGATCCCGTATAATGAATCACTACGGCGTGCAGTCCGATCCATATATATAATATATCGGCGTGCAGTCTGATCCAATACATGTATGTGTATATACTGATGCGGCGTGCAACCCGATCTGGTATATATCAAATACCCTCACTATGGGGTCCTTGACCCCTCTCAGTCAATATAGACTTTGCCTCTCGGACCCACTCAACTAATACAGGGTATTCAACCCTAGGTATTACTCATTTAGGGTGCAAATTACTAAGTCCGGTTCATTTCATGATTCACAGTTGAGGACAGGACTGAGAGTATGTGCTCAATAGATAAAGTGAGGTCAATCAGTTCAGCATGCTCCCTAAGAATTCTATAGATCGGCATAAGGCCCCAAATATAACAACTAGTCTAAAATATACAAATATAAGCTCTGTCTCGGTCAAAAGATACAGTAAGCCATCAATCAGAGACATGTAAAAATCCTTAAGTCGTATTATCATTATTATGGAGGAATACAGACACAAGTCATTGATTACTTTTTAAACTTAACAGTTGGTTTATGGAAATAGCTCCTAAATGAATGTTCCAAATATAACATGAAAACGTGGAATTGACTTGTACTTTAAATTATGACAGCCAGTTGAATCAAACTAAATTGATAATTAAGTAATAGATATAGTTTTAGATTGTAACAAAATGCCTAAACTGTATTGCACATTTTCTTACACAATATTCTTGCTACTACAGTATTCAAACATAGAGTTCTCTCAAGAATGCAATTTAAGATACATAGAAACAAAGTGTATGTTTAAAGAACGTGACTTGTATATTAACATCTGGACACTGTTGAAAACAATAAGAACTTAACAAAGTTTTGCCATGAAATTCTAATACGACAAATCCGAATGGGATGGAACCTTAAAGCATGGATTTTCATATGACGGTATACTAGTATTTACTGTTAATGAACCCAAACCAACTATATATCAAAGTTAGCTAGATCATGATATCACATTAGTCAAGAACTACGATACACTCGAGATGCTTGCATAAGCATTTTATCGTCATTTACCATTCAGTTACATGGAAACCATAGATTCCTACAATCATGGCATCTAAACGCACATGATAGCGAAACAATTTTTAACAGAGGAAAGCAAGGAAAAGAAAGAGCACTGATCAATTTCAGGGCAGAGAACTGAAGCGTCGTCGTCGAATCTATTCTCACGTCATGGACGAATTCGAATTTGAACAAACAGATCTGAAGGTCGTCCTTCAGAGTGAAGGAACAACCAAGAGCTCGGAAAACCCGTCGCGAAAATGTATTGATACTTAATGTCGGCCAAAAAAGCTTAGTATTGTCCACCGTATGTGAGAGTTTTTTGTTTTGTGCCCTTTCTCGTGCTCTCCAACCTCTGAATTTATAGGCAGATATTCAAACCTTATGGTTTCTGATTAGGTGCGATTTTGAATTAGCTATTTGGAAGTCAAATTAGCCGTTTGAAAATAGAGATTGCCACGGACATTTTTCTACAGATATATTCAAAAGTTTTGGATCTTCACGTGATTTACTTTGAAAATCTTAAGAGCGTTTGGCTTCTTCTATCCAAGGCTAATAGGTGAGATTTGACGTGAAAGAGGAAAGAGGGACAACTTTTGACTAAAATACACGACAATCTTCTTGCTATTGATCGTAGTAAATAGAAAAAGGATTTTGATGTTAGTAAATAAGGACAAAAGGTGAGGTGGCGCGTGGATCTTTGGTGTTGGATATGATTAAATGTGAGAGTTTGAAATCTAAAAAAGAAATATTTTGTAGTAGTGGAAGAATTTAGAAAAAAAACAAGACTTGTGCTAATATTTTGGGATAATTAATAAATTACTAGAGTTTTCTTGTGGTTTGGGCGGGTAGAGTTATTACGAAATTATTGAGTAATAAATAAGCTTAATCTTCTTTCTTTGGGCTTCTAATAATCAACAATAATAATATTAATGTTAAAATAATTAAGTAACTAACTTAGTTATAATTACTAAAGTTTAAGTAAAATACTAATCATAAAATGACGCAAGATTTGCTAAAAATAACTTCATAATATTTAAAATTTATTGCAAAAAAAATATTCTTATAATAATAATAATAATAATAACAATAATAATAATAATAATAATAATAATAATAATAATAATAATAATAATAATGGTAGTAGTAGTAGCAGCAACAACATTAGTAATAATGATATTAAGTAGTAGTAATAATAATAATAATAATAATAATAATAATAATAATAATAATAATAATAATAATAATAATAATAATAATAAGGTCAAGCTTGTGCTAAAAATGGTAAAATATTTATTTCTTACATTATTAGTGATATTAGAAGCTTAAAGAAATAGTTTGGAAGAAAGGATGGTCAAAATTGGATGTCAACACTCGTACTTTTCAGGAATACAACTCTCAGAAACATCACACTCATCCACAGTTACTATCCGCACACAACATCCCCAGCAGCCACAATATCGCAATCAGCTATCAGCTAAGAGATTTTATTACTATTCGTCTTTTATTTCTCTGCAGTGCATAAGGCTACCATTCTGCCTTCCGAGGTTAAGCTCTACGTCCATCTGCATTTCTCTCCATTGCATAATGCTACCATTCTGCCATCCGAGGTTAAGCTGTACCTCCATCTGCATTTCTCTACATTGCATAAGGCTATCATTCTGCCTTCCGAGACTAAGCTCTGTCTCCATCCTGCATTTCTCTACATTTCATAAGCTACCATTCTTCCTTCTAAGACTAAGCTCTGTATCCATCCTTCATTTCTGCATGGCCGAAAGATCGCCACTCATACATTCTTGCATGGCTGAAATGTCGCCCCCTCATTTACATTCCTACATGGCTTAAATATTGCCACCTTATTTACATTCCTGCTTGGCTGAAAGATCACCACCTTATTTACACTCCTATATGGCTGAAAGATCGCCACCTTTTATTTTACGTCTTGCATCGGCTGAAAGATCGCCATCTTCTGCATTTCATGGGCTGAAAGATCGCCAAATTATCCAAAAGCGTCATTGTTCAGAGGCACCATTTTCATAGCCCGAGAACGCCATGCCATGGCCTAAGGACCCCTTTTATCTCTTGCATATCATTATTCAATGGCATCATAGTTTAGAGGCATCATTCTCATAGCACGAGAATATCATTTCACAGCCTGCGAATCCTTTATTATATACTTCATGGCCCAGGACCTCATGGTCCAAGGACGCCATACTAACAGTCCAAAGACATCATTCATGGTCCAATGGGAACTTGCATCACGTTTAAATTTATGCACAATATATGCTTGTATTGCTCATTTGTAGGTAGACCGGCAAGCAAAGACCATCTCGGTAGGAGCGGCCTCGCTTCAGTTCCCGCAGCCCTGATCAGACTGTAACTACCCATCCAAACCTGAAAATCTCGTCCATTGTTGAAAGATTTCCATCGGCATATTTCGCCGACGGAACCTGAACTACATATGACCTGATTCTTGTAAGACCAGGGATATGTAGGAGCTTAGGAACCAGAGCACGGCCAAATTCTTCAAACCATTTTATTCGGTCAAATTGGCGCTTATATCTTTACCCGATAACTCTTTCATCCTTTTCGGATAAAGATGGGCAGCTGTTGATACTCAATGTTTTCCTGTATATTTTCATATATACAAAATACTTTCAGAATAATATTAATATATATATATATATATAGTATGCTTAAGTATTTTCATATTTTCCCCAATTTTTAAAATAAAATTTAAATAAATTTATTGTCCATTTTAGTAGTATAAAATCAATAATTATTTCCAAAATAATCAATTTAGGAGAATAATTTATTTAATTCCCATATTTATATGAAAATAAGGTCAAGATAATTTTTATATATGCTTTACATATTTATTTGCTATTTTAAAGTTAAATTGCATATAATTGCAATTCTAGCCTATTTAATATTTAAAAGTATTTTATAATTATAAAATTAATTCTAATATTTTTTATTTAATATTTATATATTATTAACTTATTTAGTACCTTTAATTTGTTTTAATAATCATATTTTGCTATTTTTCTAGAATAAAAGGGAAAAAACTGCTATTTAAATTATAGCCCCAACTTGTTTCAATTCTAACCAAATCGAGCCTCCAATTGACCAAATCTTAAACCCCTAATTATCCAGTCCAAGTTCAATTTTTAACCCGACCCCTTAAAGCTCTTCTCTGATCCGCCCGGTCCTTCTTTTAGTCCAAGCCATTGATCGTTTTGATCAACAACCACGAGCGTTCCTTGCCTTTTTTTAATTGCCCAACCTAACCTAATACCCTCATTTCAATCAGTTAACCGCCTTTGAATACTCTGCCTCTCTCAAACTCTCTCGAAGGCTCCTGGAACCCTAGCCTCTCTCATCCTCTCCGACCATAACCTCACCAGAATCCATGATTTCTCAGGCCATGGATGGCCTGTACTCAGCTCCCTCCACTCTTAAACATTTGGGTTTTGAATATTTGAGGTCTGAAATCAATGGTGTCCGTTCAGATCTTCTCAGATCCATGGTTTTGAGACCGCTCCGGCACATCCAAAGCGTTTCAAGACTGATTCTAACTCATCAGACTCAAGATCGGACTTTCTTTCAAGCCTTTCTCATTTCTAGGGTTTCTATGAAACCCTAGCTATTCGAGGGTTTTCTCTAATTATTTGCTTAAATATATGCTATATGTATGTTCTACTGGAGTTTTAAAACGTTTTCCCCAATCTTTCTTCTCAAAAAATTACTTCTCTTTGATTGAGGGCTTCTGAAGAAATTTCAAAATGTTTCTCTGACTCTTCCTCTTCTTTTCTTTGTGTGTATCTTCCTGTGCTATGTTTGTATGTTTTCATTTCCTACCTTGCATGTTCTTCTCCTGTGTTCTTATGTTTGCATTATTATGCATGTTCTTCTATTGTGCTCCGTTATTTCTTCTACTGGTTTATATATCATGCTTTACCACGTTTATCTTATGTGTGCGTTTACCCCTTTGTTCTTTTACTGTATTTTCTTCTAAGCTTTTAGGTCTTTATTTACCTTCTTCTAGACTTCATTTGAGTTCTTTCTAAACATATTTCATCTACTATTTTCTTAAGCTTAGATCACCTCTTTTCTCTTTTGAAATTGTTTAAGTTCCAAGATTTCTTAAAACATGTTCCTGCTACTCTCACTATGTTTTGAACCAGTTCTGCATTCTATTTGCCTTGAACATGCTAATTTGTTTTGTTTGTTCTCTCATGAGTCACTGAAAGAGATCTCTAGGCCATTTCAATTATTTGCTTCTTCGTCTCTGCATCTTATTCAAGTCGAAAACCCTAGTATTTGGGGGGTTGGCGAGTTTTGATCTTGTGTTTGAGACTAGGGTTCTATTTGGACTTATAGGTTTCTCAGACTTTGTTTGAGTCTTTGTACTGAACTCGAACTTCTTTGACTCTGAACTTTTCTACGCAAGGCTTTTCTAATTAGCATGACAGTTCTTTCTTGTTTAACATGTCTGTATGCTTTATATATGAGAAAATTTTCCTTCAAAAAAGGATTTCCAACTCATGATTGGATTCGGAATCTCTCTAGGTTTGATTGATTATTATTGATTTTCCTCGGTTCAATCGAACAAAGCCTGCAATTTTGATTTTACTGGCTATTTGATTGATTCCTTTTCCTTATTCTCACAAACGGTGTACTATCAAGCTCTTTCCTTAAATAAGTTTCTGTGTATTTACCCTTCTTGTATTGCTTTGGAAAAAAATCTGATCAAACTCTTTTCTTAATTATTTTGCCCATTTGAAATCATAATCCCTTAATTAAAGGGAGACTTTATGTAATTGATTGCAAAAATATTTTCTTACCGATTTCTACCTGCTTTCTACACTATAAATGGCACGACCCTTCTGCACTTTGCACACACAAAACTTATTGAACACTTTTAGCTTCAATTTCAATATTCTTACACTCTCAATTCAACACTCCACTCTCTTCTAAAATCTTCTGACTGTGTGTTTGCAATTTGGCTTTACTATTTCTCTTCTCTCTTTATTTTCCTGAAACTAGTATGTTCTAATTTCATTTTCAGCTTCATCCCTATGTGTTTGCTTTACAGTTTCTACAATCTAGTCTGCTTTGCTGTTTATGTTCAGTATTGAATATGTTGTTCTCTTTGCATCTGTTGCTGTTGTGAATTCCCCCATACCCTTATTTTCTTCTATGTGTTTGAGTTAAAGTTCAGGCATGGCAACATCCAAATTGTTGCTCATGTTTGGACTTGATCCTAACTTCCAAACAATGTGACTAACCGGCTGGTTGAGGTGTGCCAGCACTCCTAATTGTTGGGTATGACCACTAGCCTGTCTTGGCTTTCCCTAAAATCCCCTCTATATACTTGCACTCTCTCTTCGATTCTAAGTTCTACTTCCTCCTATGAGCCTTGCTTTGGGACCTTGAGCTCCCTATGAACTTGGACATTTGAGGGCTGGCCCTTTCACATTACACTATAATTCAATTCTGCAATATATTTGGGTGTAAGCACTGCCCGAAATCCATTTGAGACTCTTAGGGAACTCTGAGACATCCCAAATAAGAGAAAGTCTTTGGAATATGATCTTTTGAGTTGGTTTACTTCAGGCTTCAGACAGAAGTCTGAATCAGGCTTTCCTTGGTTGGGATTTTTAGTTTTCTTTATTCATTTTTGGGATGTAATAATTTGTAATAACTTATGGGGTTTATAGTGAAAAGGGGAGGGTCACTCTGTACGCATAAGGAAAGATATTATGTACATAGGTATTTACTTCTGCAAATCATGTCAAGTTTCACACTCCTGCATTTTTTATATAGAAACCATGCCTACAGGTCCTACATTTTTCATATAGACATCCTGTCTTTAGATTCTGCACTTCTGCGTTTTAGAAATCCTGTCTTTGGGTTCTGTACTTCTGTGTTATTTTTAGAATTCCATGTCGTTAGGTTCTACACTTCTGCGTCTTAGAAGTTCTGCCTATAAGTTATGTATTTCATACATATATATCATATCAATCGCTTTTGCATTTCTGCATCTCTTATAGAGAAAATGCCCATAGGATTCTGCATTTTTCCTATTATATAGAGAGCATGTCTATAGGTTTTCCTGGATTCTGCATATGTATCCATCATTAGGCAAACAATATATAGTTTTTAATAATAAAAATAAGTATTTTAGACACCATTCCTATAGGATTTCTGCGTTTTCGTAAAGGTTAAAATCAATAACACTTAGAAAGTATGCCTATCGGAGTAATCAACTAATCTGAATCCCTCAACTTGATTATAAGTTTAAAATCAGTAATAGCATTGCTTAAGCGCTTGCAGAACATATGTTCCTGTTGTTAATAAGTCTTCTTCTGAAATCATTATATTTTTCTCGTATTGTTAGATATCATGTCTATAGATCTCACTTAGGCAAGCTATAAAGTAAATTAGCTAATCGAATCAGACTATATTCATTCCAACCAGCATGCAGGTCTGATTCCGGTATCTTATCTGAAATGTGTAATAAACCAGTCTGCCTCCTTAACGTTTAAGTTTAGTTCAGACCATAACCAGTACATGCAAAAAATGCTAAACAACATGTCTTTAAGTGAGGAGGCCTATATGAGTCTTTTAAATTGTTATGTGTTCCCCATAATCCGCCTTATGTGTTTTTTTGTTTGTCGCATTAGAATTTTATCCTTCTAAACCATACAAAACCCAAATTTTCCTTCCCTTTAGGACTAGTAGTCCCAAATGCCTCCGGGACTGACAGGATTGGGATGAATAGTAACATGCAATAAATAACGAAACCATTCCGTGATTAATACGTCAACGGGATGGGAAAGGGTAGATATGGATATAATAACCGGTGCGATAATATAATGTGTAACCCCTCTTCTAAGGAGTGATTACCGAGTATTGAATTAATGTGATCCATATTATTTATAAACCTAGGATCCCCCTTCCCTATTTTTGCTTATTTTATCACTTTTCAGGATTTTCAATCTATTTCTTCACTTTTCAGCTTTCGTTGTTTCTTCAAAACTTTAACTTATTTGCACTCACAATATGACAATCCCTCATATTTCAAACCTTTATTTTCTTACTTGTTATTTGTGCTTAATGTTACAATTGTAGCATCACCGGGAATCACACTAGTGGATCTTGAAGGGTGCCTAACACCTTCCCCTCGAGATAATTTCTAGCCCTTACCTAAATTTCGTGTTTCTAAATCAAACCCTCTTAGTGTCCTAATGCACTTAATCATTAGATGAAAACTCTTCAATTCAAAACCCAATTCCCAAAAGGGAACGAGTTGTCCTCATAAATGTCATAAACCCAATTTCCCGAGAAAAAAAGTGAACGACACATACCGACCTCGAAAACAGCATTCACGGGGAAGCCTCGATCAATAGACCGGGGTACACACAACGCCGAAGGAGATGGGATCAATTTATGAGTAATCTTCGAAATGTTACAAGCTCAATATGCGGCAATAGCCCAATTGCAGAACCAAAGTCACGCCCCCAAGAGTTGAGCCCGAACTTGTTACACCCCATAAGTTTAACCACCTTGATACTGTCATGTATGTGTATATATATATATATATATATGGTGTTTTGAGCGAAATATTTTTGTAAATGGTTTAAAAAATATGATTTCATATAGTTATTAATATCAATACTTTCGAATATGTTTTAAATTATACACCTAATATGAGAAAAGTTTATGAATTTTTTTTACTGTAAAGATATGAATTATTTTCTCACAACTAAAGAAAGTTATCTCTTTCTTCCCATTTTAAGATTAAGCATACGAAAATTTCTACTCTTTATATGAGATTAGAAATATTTAAAGTTAAGAAAATATATGTATTTTTATATAAATATTTTAGTAAAATAATAATATATGTATTAAGTTTATATGGTAGCACATTACCACGATAATTTATGTATATAGTGTATTAAGAATAAGTAGAATTTTAAGTAATTTAAAACAATTCATAATTATATGAGTAATTAATTAATTATTGAATAGCGGGATATTACTTAATTAATTAATATATTCGATAAAACTACAACATAGAAGCTTTGGCTAGGTGAAAGTATGTCTCATAAATTGTTAAAATATGTGGCATGATCAAACGAACATATATGAATTTCTTTCTTAATTTCCTTCATGCTTTTCAGACCAACACTTGTATCAAAGATTCTAATCTGAATTCCTAGTTTTCCATCTGCTTAGGCTAAATAAGCTTGATAATCCCTCATAACAAGCCCCCATAAGAATTTGCGGGATTAAAAGTGTGCATAGTGTATTCTGCTTCAATTTTTAGTTCAAGTCGGATGCTTTCCGTCTTCTTCTGCTTGTCACACCAGCTTGGTGTTGAACGTAATAGAGGGATTGTTCAGAGAATCGACATAGGTATGTTACGGTTATTTTTTATTTTTTTTGGCATGATCCAAATTATACAGAAGAAATAAGCAATCGCACAATTTTAAAAAACAACTATATTCATAGAAATATTAGGGATATCTATTGTTTAGCTCAAAGTTATCATGCACTTTGCAAGCCTAAAAACAATCGAAATAAATCAAGGGCGAATCATATCATATTGTAATAATAAAAAGATCAAATGGAAAATGCACAAGACAAATATTATTTATTAATGAGAGGAAGATAGAGATCTTTCATTGATAATATTGTTTTGGTCTGCCTCTCCATAGAGAGGTTCAGAGCATTACAATGATATCACTCTTTTCTTGGAAATAGTAGTGAAGAAGAAGAACCGCCCCCTTTTCCAAGGTTCCTTCTCTTTGTATTTATAAATACGAGATGTATGAGCTGGCAGTAATGACCGTGACTACGCTAAGGTCCCATCCCTATGATGGTGAATAGGACATAACCTTAACGAGTGAGTCAGCCGATAATCGGGTATGGCGATTGATAAGTGGTCATATCATTTATTAACTCTGAATCAGCTTAGGATATAATTTATTTCGTTAGCCTTGAGATCATATTTTGATCCATACAGTTAGTCCCTCCACTTATCGAGGTCGTGCCTTGACCGGGCTCGATGAGAGGACTTTTTCGGACGCAGTTTCGGTTGAGGTCAATGACGGCCTTGGCCATGCAAGTGACTTCGACCATAGTCGAATCGTTTGCGCGCATGTTGAGGATGGCCATAGCCAGTTATTCATTGGGAATAACCATAGCCTTAATATCGTGGACGACCTTAGCCGTTTACATAATGGAGATGGCCATAGCCTTAATACTGTGGACGACCTTAGCCGTTTATATACTGGATATTGCCATACCCTTAACACTATGGACGACCTTAGCCGTTTACGTACTGGAGATGGCCATAGCCTTAATACTGTGGACGGCCTTAGCCGTTTACATACTGGAGATGATCATAGCCTTAATACTGTGGACGGCCTTAGCCGTTTATACACTGGAGATGGCCATAGCCTTAATAGCGTGGACGGCCTTAGCCGTTTACATACTGGAGATGGTCATAGCCTTAATGTTGTGGAAGGCCTTAGCCGTTTATATACTGGAGATGGCCATAGCCTTAATACTGTGGATGGCTTCAGCCATTTACATACTGGAGATAGCCATAGCCTTAATACTGTTGACGACTTTAGCCATTTACATACTGGAGATGGCCATAGCCTTAATACCGTAGACGACCTTAGCCGCTTACATACTAGAGATGGCCAGAGCCTTAATGCTGTGGACGGCCTTAGCCGTTTATATGCTGGAGATGATCATAGACTTAATACTATGGAGGGCCTTATTAGGTTTTAACCTTGTCTTACGTGGTCGATTCGTATGCCATGCGGCCGATAGGACTATGGGTGTGCCTGACGCGCAACTTGGCGGCGTCCGCACTTCGAAGGCATATGGAATGTCTTTTAGATAACCTCCGGTTTTTGTAATTGCTCGAAAGGTAAAGCATCAGTTTGTAACTGATAAGCTGTTTCGTGGTGCTCGTCATAATGGCGCACGTTTCTGTAGAATTGAACCGCTTTGCGGTTGGTCGTGGAGTTAATGATAGTTATTAGAATTCGTAAAAGCCACTTGTGTTGCCTGTAAATAAGGGGTTGTGTCATTCATCTCTTACGTTTCCAGCTTTGTTTAGGTGAGATTTCTGAAGAAGCTTCATGTCTATCAGTTCATCTTCTTTCTTGTTCGTCGGTGTTCTTCGTTTTCCTTCTCTTGAATCTTACTCTGTTCCCGTTTATCTATAAAATATGGCAAGTAGTTCTTGTGCTACCCTTGCTTCGGTGACTATTCCGGCGGCTAACGGATCGTCTACCACTGCGAGAGCCACTGAATCGGATAAAATTGGGGGAGGGGAGGTCCCGTCGGTGGCCGATTTTCTATCCACGCCCGGAGGTCCGACGACTGACTTCACCGCTGATAAGGGGGAGGATCAGGTGGATGAAGCCCCACTGATGGGAAAGTGGGTGTCAGCCAGCTACGGGTGTAGTGGTGCATTCCCCGATTTGCCGATATATCCCTTGCTAGGCGTAAGGAGAGGGTCCATACTGACCATAGAGGGTATTGCGTTTTCTACGCTTATCCTTTTAGGTTGGGGTTTAGGATCCCCCTTCTAATGTTGGCGGTGGACTTTTGCAATCACTACAGAGTATGTCTTGGCCAACTCGTTCCTTCCTTTTACAAGCTTTTTGTCATGCTCCTAAAATATGTTGAGCTGGCCAGGAGAGAGATCATGCTGCAACACGTGTTGACCCTCTACACTCCCTAGAGGGTCCATGGTACGATGATTCGAGCCATCCCTCATGGGGCGAGGGGTTTTACCACGGAGTTGGATGGTGCGGTCGAGCCTCACACATATGAAAATTTGTTCTATTTTAGGACTGAACATCTGGTGGTATGTTCCACTGGATTCCCAGAGACGTGGAATCATGCACGCAAGGCTTTCTCTTCGTCAGTTTCTTCATTCCGTCTTTTTTAGTCCTGTTCTGTTAAGTCCTAACCTTGCCTCTTGTTTCTAGCTGAACGACTGCCACAGGCTCCACTGCCCGGCATTCGCGAATGGGTCGAAGCTGTGCTCCCTCACACAGAGGGGATTCGCACGTGGCCGTCTTTTTGGGAAAGGCATGGTAGCAGGCCTGCTTCGGGTGTGAATTCTAGCTTCGCTCTTTCTCTGTCTTATTCATGTTTGATTCTACTGAACTTTTATTTTTCCTCTGATTATGGAAGGCACGCCGCATGAGGGAACCTCAATTAGCTTTTTGCAGGCCAGGCGCGACTGCAAGACTTGTTACAATCCAGACGCTTCCTCCAATGCGTAGGGCGGCTTCAGTTGAATCCTCGACGGCCCATTACCCAACACAATCTGCACCTCAGGTCGAGGAGCCTTCGGGGATCGTACGTACTAGGGAGGAGTTGGCTCCGAGCAAGGATGAAGAGGAAGAAAAAAGGTCACTGGTCAGGCGTAGGGTTGCATTTACACCGACTCCGGTGGTGATAAACTTGGACTCCGCGCTATCGGACATGAAGGAGAGTTCAGCTGCGGTGCCTGCCCTTCAGTGCGGGCGTTAAGTTCTGGTTTCCCCGATTGGCTCAGGCCAAGGTGATACTACTGCTTCGGCGGTTCAATTATCAGCTCCGGTTGCTGAGAGGGGAGGTGGTTCCTCAGCAACTGCATTGGTTGGAGAATCAGGCGCCATGGTGTTGGCGGGGGGAGGGGGGAGCCTCCACTTCCCGATCGGCGGGCAAAGGGAGGGGAACCGTGGGTGAAGGGTCTAACTCTGACTCCAACCTAGATCCTTGACAACACCCGCATGCTTCAGTACAGCCACACCCGCACAACGGAGCATGCTGAAGGGCAGCTTCGTTACGTCGAGATCCTGATGGAGCAGAACTTGATGCTTCAAGAGCAGAATCTACTGCCGTTGTTCGAGGTACTGTTCTCAGAGGAGGAGAGTACGTCACTGAGGTTCATTTCAGACGTCGGGTTAATGGGCGAGGTGGCTGCGCAGAGCTTGAAGGTATGTGTAATGACTTTTAGCTCATCTTTTTTTTGTGTCTTACTTTGCCTATTTTTCTGTCCTGATTACTTCTTCATTCTTCCAGCTCTTTTTGTTTAAAGTGGAGAGCATTCGCTGAAGCTAACGTCTGTTCGGGGATTTGTTCGCGGGTGCTGGAAAAGTACCATCGTTATCGAGACCGGTGCCGCGAGATGCGTGAGCACATGAGGAACGACCCCCATAACCGGGACCTTGTTGAAGAGCTGGCAAGGTGGGAACTTCAAACGCAGCAGGCCCTTGGTAGGGTCAACACTCTTGAGGAGCATCTTCGTCGTAAAGACGAAGAAATGGAGGCCGAGAGGCGGGCTGCTGCTGAAAAGGTACGTCAGGATCAAGCCAGGGCGGCAGAGGCCTTTGAAGCTTCGACCAGGCAGGTGGCCGCTTTGTTGACCGAGGCCATTGCCTTGAGGCTGTAGGAAAGGGATGCCGTATTGAGGGTCGTAACGCTGGAGACGGTAGACCATGTCCGCGAATAGGAGCGGGAGCTAGAGAGGGTCGCTTCGTCCTTTCGAGAGGGAGCGTTGGAGGAACACATTGGCTTTTATAAACGGGATGCCCAAACTGCGGCGGTCCGAATTACGGCCTTAGAGGCCGAGAATCGGTGTTTGAGGAATCAGGTTGCCTCTTCCGGCCCGGCTCGCGACCTTTGGACGTTTGCTGAGGCTCAGCTTGACGTGTACAAGAGACTCTGGGAGGCCGGCATTGTGCCTAAAACCTCTTATGACAAAGCCCGTCAAAAGTCTCGTGAGGCCTGTGTCGATTGTGGCTTTGACCCGTCCACTCCGGCAACTGACGATGGTGCCGATGGCGCTGATGGTGGTGATGCGGGTAGCGCCGAATGAAAAGTTTTGTAGTGTTGGTTTTATTTTGTTTTCCTAGTTGTTGTTGCCATTTGTCTATCTTTTTATATATTTACCGGCCTTGGCCGGGTGTAAGCGGGGATGACCCGTTATAATTGAAGATGTAAATATATGCGATTCTATTTTCCTTTATTCTGCCAGGTGATTGCTTTGTACCTTTCCCATGTCTCAGACTTTAATGGTGGTTATGTCCTTGACCATGGTAACGTTGGCTCTGGTGCATTCGACTGTCATCGAATCGTTTGCTTGCCTTAGTCGTAGACTAGGTCAGCTGTTTGGCAGTTACAACCTTGGCTGTGACTAAGCACTTTTAGTGTAGCGCTTCTCTTTTACTTGGTGTAAATAAATTGTGGCCATTATTTGGTGATAGTGGAACTTACTCAGTCCCATTTCGGGCGTGGTCGAACTACTGGCCGCAATGGAAAGAAATGCGGCCTTGTATTTCGACTGGGGCCGAACTTTACGCGGCCCAAATTTTAACTCGAGTTGGGCATACATACTTGAATGGCCGAGTTTGGCGAGGGAGATTTAACATGTTTCTTCGCCCGTTGCTTTTAGTTTTTAGGACGAGGGCATTAGGCTTTGTTGTTTGAGCGAGATTGGGTTTACGATGGTGAAGGCATATGGCCTGAGTCTCAATTCAATTTGTAGTTGAACTTTTCGGTGAAGGTACGTAGCCTGAATCGCTGTTCAACCCTAGTTGAACCTTGCAAATTTTTGTTGGCGAAGACACATAGCCTGATCCTAGTTCAGCTTGTAGTTGAACTTTTCGGCAAAGGTACTAGCCTGAATCGTTGTTCATCTGTAGTTGAACCTTGATATTTTTTTATGGTGAGAACGCATAGCATGAATCCCAGTTCAGCTTGTAGTTGAACGTTTCAGCGAAGGAACGTAGCCTGAATCGTTGTTCATCCGTAGTTGAACCTTGCAATTTTTTGTTGGCGAGGGCGAATAGCTTTAGTCCCAGTTCAACTTTAGTTGAAATTTTCGGCATCGGTACATAGCCTGAATTGTTGTTCAACCGTAGTTGAACATTGTATTTTTTTGTCTGCGAAGGCGCATAGCCTGAGCCTCAGTTCAACTTGTAGTTGAACTTTTCGGTGAAGGCACGTAGCCTGAATCGTTATGCAACCATAGTTGAACGTTGGAATTTTTTATTGGCGAGGGCGCATAGCCTGATCCTAGTTCAACTTGTAGTTGAACTTTTTGGCGAAGGCATGTAGCCTGAATTGTTGTTCAACCGTAGTTGAACACTGCTATTTTTTGTTGGCGAGGGCGCATAGCCTGAGTCCCGGTTCAATTTGTAGGTGAACGTTTCGGCGAAGGCACGCGGCCTGAATTGTTGTTCAACTGTATTTGAACGTTGCAATCTTTTGTTGGCGAGGGCGCATAGCCTAAGTCCCAGTTCAACTTGTAGTTGAGCTTTTCGGCGAAGGCACGTAGCCTGAGTTGTTGTTCGACCGTAGTTGAACGTTGAATTTTTTTGTTAGCGAAGGCGCATAGCCTGAGTTCGAGTTCAACTTGTAGTTGAACTTTTTGGCGAAGGCACGTAGCCTGAGTTGTTGTTCAACCGTAGTTAAAGGTTGCAAGTTTTTGTTGGCGAAGGCGCATAACCTGAGTCCCGTTCAACTTGTAGTTGAATTTTTCGACGAAGGCACGTAGCCTGAATCATTTTTGTTCAACCATAGTTGAACGTTGCAATTTTTTGTTGGCAAAGGCGCATAACCTAAGTATCAGTTCAACTTGTAGTTGAACTTTTCGGTGAAGGGACGTAGACTGAGTGGTTGTTCAATCGTAGTTGAGCATTGAAATTTTTTGTTGGCGAGGGCGCATAGCCTGGGTCCTAGTTCAACTTGTAGTTGAACTTTTTGGCTAAGGCACGTAGCTTGAACGTTGTTCAACCGTAATTGAACATTGCTATTTTTTGTTGGCGAGGGCCCATAGCCTGAGTCCCAGTTCAACTTGTAGTTTAAATTTTCGGCGAGGAACGTAGCCTGAATTGTTGTTCAACCATAGTTGCACATTGTAATTTCTTGTTGGTGATGGCGTATGGCTTGAGTCCCATTTCAATTTGTAGTTGAACTTTTCATCGAAGGCACATAGCCTGAGTTGTTGTTCAACCATAGTTGAAAGTTGCAATTTTTTATTGGCGAAGGCGCATAGCCTGAGTCCCAGTTCAACTTGTAGTTGAACTTTTCGGCGGAGGCACGTAGCATGAGTTGTTGTTCAACCGTAGTTGAACGTTGCAATTTTTTGTTTGCAAAGGGGCATAACTTGAGTCCCAATTCAACTTGTAGTGGAACTTTTCTGCGAAGGCACGTAGCCTGAGTTGTTGTTCAACCGTAGTTGAACGTTGCAATTTTTTGTTGGCGAAAGCACATAGCCTGAGTGCCAGTTCAACTTGTAGTTGAACTTTCGGCGAAGACACGTAGCCTGAGTTGTTGTTCAACCGTAGTTGAATTTGCAATTTTTTGTTGGAGAGGGTGCATAGCCCGAGTTCCAGTTCAACTTGTAGTTGAACTTTTTCGCGAAGGCACGTAGGCTGAGTTGTTGTTCAACCGTAGTTAAATGTTGCAATTTTTTTTGGCGAAGGCACATAGCCTGAATCCCAGTTCAACTTGTAGTTGAACATTTGTTGAACTTTTTCTCCCGCATGACCCATTGTTATGCGTATGGGGCATTAGCGGTCAATTTTGGTTTTAGATTTCGCATGGTTTATGTGATGTCCTCTTGATTAGTTCGCGTAGGTTACCCCGTTGTGGATCTCGGTTTTGAGACGTCTTCGAGCCTTTCCCTGGCGGATTATTGCATCGGGGGCGCGGGAGTATCTTCAAGTTTCCTTTGTTCGATATATCGCTTCAGCTTGTTTGAGCAGGGTTGGTCTTTGGTGTTTCTTTCCTTTTGGTCCTGGGAAGAACTACGCGATTCTGCAATGAAATGCCCACAAACGGCGCCATATTGTTTAGCTCAAAGTTATCATGCACTTTGCAAGCCTAAAAACAATCAATATAAATCAAGGACCAATCATTGCATATCGTAATAATCAAAAGACCAAATGGAAAATCCTCGAGACAAATGTTATTTATTAAGGAGAGGAAGATAGAGATCTTTCATTGATAATATTACTTTGGTCTGCCTCTCCATAGAGAGGTTCAGAGCCTTACAATGATATCTCTCTTTTCTTGGAAATAGTAGTGAAGAAGAAAAACCGCCCCCCTTTTCCAGGGTTCCTTCTCTTTGTATTTATAGATACGAGATGTATGAGCTGACAGTGATCGCCGTGACTGCGCTGAGGTCCCGTTGCTATGATGGTGAATAGACCCTAGCCTTAATGAGCGAGTCAGCCGATAATTGGGTATGACGATTAATAAGTGGTCATATCATTTATTAACTCTGAATAAGCTTAGGATATAATTAATTTCGTTAATTGCATCGAGGTCACATTTTGACACATACATCTATATTATTGATTCCCCATGTAAACTATTGTTATATCATATGTTCATGAGTCTCAGAAAAATATATAAGTTGAAAAAAGTTTACTTGATGATATTATTTAGAGGTATAGTGCAGAATTGCTCAAAACTGCGGTTAAGTATGTCACGAGCTGTTAAATTTTGAGGTAAATATTTTATATACTCAAAATTGGCAAAAACAACTATCCAAACCTGTTGATTTTGAAGCTCTCAAAACTATATCAAGGACGCCAATTATGCTTTTTGAATCAGGATCTTGTCCTGTTAAACTGTCTATGTTGTCCACAAGCCTACCACATGGAAGCTGTCAAAAGGATTTTATTTTAAGTGTTTTTTTTTGTGTGTAGTTGAATCTAGTCTTATGCTGGATAATGCTAAACAACATATATATGTCTATTTTTTAGGCTAATATGATACTGACTCTCCGTAGTAAGCAGCCTATCATTTGTCTAGAGATTGAATATCTGCATGTCAATGGAATACAAAGCACTACATTGGTTGGTTTCAAAATGAGCAACTAAAATCGGAAACCATGCTTGAAACATATATAATATCTTCAATCTCAAAAAAAATTTAAGCTAGAAATATCCCCATGATCTTTAAGTTCTGTTTGATCACTCTTCTACTCTTTGAATCTCTTCTGTTCTTATGAGAAGCTCCACTTATTTATTACTCCAGTTTATAATCAGAGGTACAATGACACGAATTTAGTGAGTATTAATGTATCTTTTGTGGCCTGTGGGTCGAGCGAGCACTAGTATAATGGTTTTATGATATTCCGGAAGATTATATTAACGTATTTCTCATGCATTGTATTTATTTATATGTATATTCATCCAAGACTTAGACGGCGTTATATACGCGTATATATGTATGTATATATATGTATATATATATACACACACACACACATGTATATGGGATATGGGAAAAGGTTACTGCGTTATATACGCACCACTACATGATCAGCTGGTATATGATGATGATGTTGCTCACAGTGGCTGAAATATGATTCAAATGGCGTTATGAATACATACATATATTCGTATGTATGTATTCAAATTAATTATTTTTAATTTAATTTTAATTTTCTGACCGATTTGGTCAGAAATTATGAATTTAATTCAAATTAATTACTAAAATTACTGACCAAAATGGTCAAAACTGTCAAGAAACAATTAATAAGTTATTTTAAATGTGCAACTATTTTTGTCGTAAAATTACCAACCATTTCGGTTGCAAAACTAAAATTTAGCCGGTCTTCCAGTCTTTTCCTCTTTGGGACTATTTTTGTCGCAAATATCCGACCGATTTGGTCGAAATTTTTTTTCAACCATCTACATTCCGATCACTTCCAATCCATTGGAAAATCATCAGAAATTAAGATTTTTGACCGATTTGATGATCTCGAATTTGATATTTTTTAGTAGTGAATATTGTGTTGACTGAAAAGTAAAGACATGGTACATTTCTTCTCTATATTTTATTATGTGCACATTGATTTGATTCTTAATATGTATCTTCTCTATATGCTAAAATTGATGATCCTTTGGTGATAAAATGCATATCTTCCCTATATATTGAGCTCTAAAAGTGTTATAAGACTTGGGCACATCTTCTTTATGTCCATTAATATGGTTATGACTGTATTTCATGTTTTGTTTTCTACCGTTACTGTATACTTGGATATTTATGACTTGAGCAGGTCGTTAAGAAAGTGTCATGGTCATTCTTACCACACTATTTCGCCGAAGTTAGTCATGATATTTGCGGAGTATATGAGGACAGTTGTACTCATACTATATGATAAATGGAGGTTTTAAAATATTATTTGCTCTCTTTTACTTGCAGTATGGAATTAAAATGCGTGAAGGCATTCCCGAAAACTAATGTAATATGCTTGCTTGCAGGAATTGATCAAAATGAGCCAAATAAGGCATAATCAACTCATAAAGGTATTAAATCTGGTACAAAAATCAAGGCTGGGCAAAGAGATCTGAAATGCGAACCACAAAAATATTATGCGGCTGCGAAAGCTACAACGCGGTCGCGATCACAAATACGCGGTCCACGAAGTGAAGATAAGAGAATGCATTTTAAGGCCAAATGTTAAGCGAAGTCCGCACCAAAAATGTGCGGCCGAGAAAGTCTCGCTACATCCGCGATACAAATTATACGGACTGCGGTGGCTGAGATACAGAGAGTGCACGTTTCAAGCAAAAATAAGGAGTGCGGTCCGCGGTAGAATTACAAGGCTGCAAAATCCACTACGCAGCCGCGATGAAAATTATGCGACCTATGAAACAAACTTTAGCCCAGATCCAAAAGATAACACGTGGATCGAGGTCAGTACTACGCGTCCGCAAAAGCAAGAGTGCGGCCATTGTGAGAATTATGTTGCTGCAAAACCTTTGTAGGAGCATTTTCGTCTAGAAGTTTCAGCTTAGTATAAATAGAATTTTTAACATTATTAGGCTACGTTAGGTTTTAGCTGAGCATATGAGACGGATGCTACTTGTGTTTTGGGAAAATTTGGTATTAAAATTATCTGTGAACATTAAATTTTCATTTTCTAATATAGTATTATGAATTTTATCTTTCAATTCTTCTTTGATTTCTACTATTTCTATGAGTAGAAAAACCTATAGCTAGGGTTGTGATCCAACCTTAGTGTGGGTATTTGATGGGTCTTGGATTTTAGGGCTTGAATGTGTATTGGTTGTCACACCTCTTGTTTCGTTGTACACCCACGCAAGGAGCGTAAAAGAATTTTTTCAATTAAAAGACAATCGGAATGGGATTTATTTATTAGAGTTCCGAGTCGCCACTTGGGATATTAATGGTGTCCAATGTCACCGGATTAATCCCGAACCGAGGAAAATTATGACTCTGTTAACAGTCTGCGAACTAAAAATCGGAATAAGAATTTTTGTTAATCCGGGAGAAGGTATTAGGCGTTCCCGAGCTCCGTGGTCTAGCACGGTCGCTCAACTGTTGCATTAAGCTATTATTTGATTTTATTACATGAAGAAACAATGTGCCAATTTTTACTTTTAATCGCTTTTATTTAATACAATATTTATTTAAGAGAAAATAAACGTCGTTTAAAGTGTGTTTTCGGAATGCGCTGCATCAAATGAACCTGCAATCCTAGGCTCACTCTATTCAACGGTTTAGGATTTGAATTTGGGTCGCACGTATGCGCCTAAAGCAACTACGCGTTTTATCTTTGCGAGGGCCATAGAAATTTGCTAAATGACACGCCTCTAATTCTAAGGATCAATACAAGATTAATTAAATTGAGGGCCATGCAATTGTGATTTTTTGTTTGGCATGGCCACCTCTAATCATTAACTCAACCAACAAGAAAGTAACACATTTAACCAAAAAAACTAATGAAGCCTAACACTTCATATCCATGGTGCAAACATGTTATTGAACATGTCCCCAAGAGATCGATTCTGGTGCTACTGTATATCATTTCTATGCATTAGTACAATTTAAACACATTAATGAGTAAACATATAAATTCAAACCGAGAATTACATATAAAGCAGATAGCATAAAGTTGAAGCAAAATGCTAACGATAAAGCATTTTATTTCTATAAAAAAACAAAAAAATCTGCACCATGGACAACTAGAAGAACACCAGTAACAACGTAATACCTGGATTTAAATTGCAAATGGACCTTGATTTACACAGAACCTTCTATATATGAAAATCTCTTTAACACAAAGGCAGAAGTTCGGAAAGAACACATGGAGAAACAAAGGACTCGTCGGCAACTACACAAACTCGACTAAAGAACAACGAACGAGTAGTCGGCGGGACCAACGAAGGGACCTCAAACTACCCGGGAAGCTTTGAACCTCAATCGACTCAAACACTGACTTCGAACGAGGAACTTCAGGTCGCCGACGACCTCTGTTTTAAGGCTAAAAGATGAGAAGGCGAGTCGATGGACGTTGGCGGAGGGGTGTTCGGCGTTGTGGTGGTGCATCAAAACGACTGAAGCGGCTGTTGGGATCGGCCTGCTGGTTGAAGGGGTCGTTGGTGTATTGCTGTTGAAGAAAACAAAATCAAAAGAACGGGGAGGGGAAAGGTTGAAGATGATGGTTCGGGGGTGGGTCCTTGAATTGCGGCGCTACTGTTCTCAGCCCCCGTTTGGGCATTCTTTTTCTTGTTGTTTTAAGACAAGAAGGGTTTGCTCTGATGGTAAGCAACCCCCACTTCCAACCGAGAGGTTGTGAGTTCGACTCTCCCCAAGAGCAAGGTGAGAAGTTCTTGGAGGGAAGGATGCCGGTGTCTATTTGAATCCTCTCTACCTAAGGGTAGGGATACCTAAGAGTCCACAAGGGTCCCTAGACTACACAATGACTCTTTGATCTTATTCTGTATTATTTTTTTAATAAGATAGAAATATTACATAATGCCAAAGCTAAAATGAAACTATACATTTTTTATTTTCAAAATTATATAAAAATAAAAATAAGGTAATACTTTTATATATTTTTTTGAATTTATGAAACTGCATAAACTAAAATATTTTTTTTATTTTCATTTTTCTTGCACTACAATAAAGTAAAATCGTCAAAACTAATTGAAATGGCTATTAGGCCGAAATTAAATATTTACATGTCAAAATATAAAATATCTTGGGGGGGGGGGGGTCAAAAATCGCATATCTATATTGGTTAGTAGTATTTAACCTAGTTCTTGCTAGAACTATGGAATTAGTGGTTGCAAACGATGATTTATGCTTTTATGACTTAGTCTCTACTTGAGAAAGAGGAACTAAGTCTAGGGTGGTCATATATGGGGTAAAACAGATAACCCGAATAGTTAATTACTTATCGGATTATCAGTATTAGGTTATTGGGTTAACAGTTCGGTAAAGGGTAAAAAAATATTTTTTATTGGGTTATTAGTTCGGGCTCAGTTTAGCAATTCTGTTATTGGGTAAACCGATAACCTAATAAGGGTTAACTAGTTTACTAGTTTACCCTTAAGTATATACATGCTAGGGTTACATATATATAGTCAATTTCTGAGAAATGGAGCTAATACTCAATATGTTACTGCCACAGCTTTGCTTTTCAATTTAGTGTTTATAGTGGCCTTTGCCAAGCGACGGGTAATACATATCAGCACTTTTCTGATGCTTTTCACAATTTTTCCAACACAAAAGCATGGATGTTTCGAGTTCATCTCTTGTGATGAACCTATGGTTTTAACTCAAAAAAGTAATTTTGAATCGACAGATCTTGGGATTCTAAAAGTCCGATTATGTTTTTACACTATATATACACATAGTACGTACCCAAAGCCATCTTTATCAAAATACTAAAATGTAGTAAATAGATTTTCGTCTCTTTCTAGCCTGTGCTTATGCATGGTGGCGGTGATGAATTCAGTTTAGTCAATTAAGCCATTTCCATCCACATCAGTCTGAAGTTTACAAGACATGAGATATTATAATTGTGAAGGAAAGAAATTGTTAATACTGTAACATTTAGGAGTTGTTATGCCTTACAGCTTCCATCAATTGCTTGACTTCAGCATCTGTGAGCTTTGGCAAAGGCCATGGTAATACATATTAACACTCTTAATTTTAGTTTTACCTTATCGGGTAAACCGATAACTAAACCGATAATGATCAATAATTGATTAAGCGATAACCGATAATGTATTGCTAAAATTATTTTTCCTTATACATTTTAAAAAATAAATAGTAAAATTTACATAAATGACTATAGAGTCTTTAATAACTTAGTGTAGAGTAATCCAAAACCTATCTCAGAACCTGGTGTCACAAGTGCATGAGCTATTTCTAGGAATCAATAAAATACAACAGCCATCGAGAATATAATGGACAGAAAGTAAATACAATACGCTGAAGGAGACTTACTAGTTGCGGGTCGCCTCAAGAAATGCAGCTCACCTAGTCCTCGTATTATCCACGCTACTACGCCTAGACTTAAATCGACGGACAATTCTCCAAAACTAGCCAATGATTATAAAAATCCATTAATATATTCTCAATTACTCATTATAATCTAATTTATAGTAATTCCCAACTCCGATCGCAAAGTTGATAAAATTGCACTCAGGCCCACGTGCCCGGATTTCAAAATTTTTTGAAGATAAGGTTTATTCATGAACTCACGAACTAAAATAAATGATTTTCTCTTAATTCCATACCCAAAAACGTGGTCAATTTCCAAGAATGCTAATTTTCTAGGTTTTCCCTCGAACGCCAAGTTTTCTACAAATTTCATGTTCAATTCCATACATAATTGATGTATTTAACTCTAAATAGGTGGGGATAGCCTACCTTGTCATTTATGATGAAAAACGCCACATGAGGCTCTCCAAAACCGCCCATGCCAAATAAAAAAAATAAAAAAATGGGCTAAAACTCGCGCTTAAAATAATCTGCCAAGGCTTCATCGAGTTGCACCTTACGTTGTACAGGTCGCACATCCTACTACCATTTTCCCCTTATGTACACCTTTTAGTAAAAGGCCCATAACCCCTTGTGGAAATATCCAAATAACAAATAGTTTGAAGATTTAGAAACTAGGCTCGAAGATCTTTCATTTGATAGGCTGTACACCGTATAACTCCATAGATATTGGCTTCTAAATCTGGCTCAATACATCAGAAAATTCTATCGAACTGCTCTACCAGCCATGTTCAATCGATCATAACTGTCCGATAAAATTTCCAATTCATAAATGGTTTAACTTCCTCGAAACAAGAATGCAAGGACAAACACTTTTATGTTTTGCAAATTTTTAAATTCCTTATAGATTTCGAGATATAAGCTTCTAATTTAGACTCTTCGATTGCATCATTGTTGTCCAAAAAAGCAGTTGCATCAGATTTTTCCACAGCTTTAAAGTTCCAAAATCGATCTGTTAGCCTTCCGAAATCCACCCGAGACCCTCAGTACTTCAATCAATTATACCAACATATCCCAAATTACAATACGAACTTAGCCGAGGCTTTATATTACATCAAACAACGTCAAAATCATGAATTATACTTTAATCTAAACTTTATGAACTTTGAAATTTCAAACTTCTACATTCGATACCGAAATCCATCGAATCACGTCCGGTTGACTTCAATTTCTGCACACAAGTCATTTTCGGCATTACGGACCTGCTCGAATGTCCGAAATTAAAATCCAACCCCGATATCAAAAAGTCAAACTCTCGGTGAAACTTCTCAAAAACCTTCGAATTTCTATCTTTAGCCAAATGATTTCAAAATGACCTACGGACATCCCAAATGACTTCCGATCCCGCTCCCAACTCCAGAATCATCATACAGGGCTATTCCCAGATTCGGAATCCCAAACGGACACTGATCACCCTGATATGCACTTCGACCCAAACTTATGAAATTTCTCTATAATGCTAACTTCCATAATAGCGCTAAAACGTTCCCTAGTCTTCCAAAACCCGATCCGGATATATGCCAAGTCCAAAATCATCATACGAACCTACTTGAACCTTCGAATCCCGATTCCGAGGTCATTTACGCAAACATCCAATCCTGGTTAATTCCTTCAACTTTAAGCTTCCAAAATGAGAATTCTCTTTTCAAATCAACTCTGAACTTCCCAAAATTTAATCCCGACCACGCGTACAAGTCATAGTACCTGACATGAAGCTTCTCATGGCCTCAGACTGCTAATGACGTGCTAGAGATTAAAGCGACCAATCGGGTCGTTACATTCTCTCCCACTTAAACATACGTTCGTCCTCGAATATGCTGAGAACTACACTGAAGTAGTCTGAAATCACTGTTTAACACCTCATGCACCTTTCCGTGTTACCACAACTTAGTTGAGCACATTAACTCTATAAATTCTGAAGATATTCCCTTTTATTCAAGCAAATAAACCTTAGATCTCAATTCCAACATCCAGAATTCAACGCCAGACTTGTTCCTAACATACAAACATCATGTCAATCACCACACGTTGCACCAGAACATGATCGTACACCTTTGCTGAATTCACACCTTGAATCGCTTTGTTCACGGTACCACAATAATATTCTCTAAGCATAATAGTCAAAATTCCACGAATCTGATGCTCCCATTGCACCTCATGACACACACAGGTCTTGCTCTAACTTATACGATACCGCAACGACGGATGAGATGTGCAAAAATTCATAACCAACTGTTGAGTCAACCAATCATTGTGTTTATTCTTCTAACAAGAACCACTACCTCATTCTGAACCAAATAATGATATTTGCCCCTTAATATATTTCATGTAATCAGATTGCACTGTCCTACATCCAATGATCTCATCTCACCTAGTACGAATTGCTCCGGCAATATGCTACGCTGGCATGACCAAAAGTCCCATGTAATGCTACAGTGTGCCAATAGGCTACCAGTTAGAATCTGATACAATAAGGAAAAAGAACTCTAAAAAGGATATCCAATTACCCCGCTTGTGAATCATACATGTGATGCGTGCAACATACTAAACAGACACCTCGCTCGTGAATCTACATGCGACACGGGCTCAGAACTAATACGAGCTTTCCTCAGAAAATAGGAAACGAAACACATAAATATAGGGACCTGTACTCAACATCACATTGTTGCGGTGTGTAATCCGATCCAAACAGCATAGCCATGGCGGCGTGCCACCCGATCCAAATAACATACTCATGGCGGTGCGCCACCCGATCCACACGTAGAATTAACATTTAGAGATGCACATCGAGCTAAATACCATCCCTGAGGGCACATATAGCACTATAAGCTATGAAACTCTAGCACAACTGAGGTGCGATATACGATCCGAATCTCAAGAGCCATCCCGCCCACATATCATCATCTTTACGTGGAACCTCAACACAAAAAAAATTCCCCAAGCTATCTCACAACTCATTCGACGCAATATATCATTACATGAAACTGCTGACAACGAAATTAAACCTCGACTACTCTCCCCTATGCAGCGCATTGCTGAATTGAACACATATGACATGATATCGAGCCTATATTCACATTAAATCCATCCGCAGACCTCAAGTCGGTTTCTGATTGCACCAACTAGGCTAATGACCTTTCATGGGTCCATAATAACCCCCTTTTCTCGTAACACACAAGATCAACTGTCATAACCGGAGAAATCCTCCATAGTCCATAACTCAATAAACCGAGTGCCCTCCAGGCATAAGTTCTCAAATTAATGATACCACCGAAATCTTCATACCTTGTTTAAATACTTCAACCAATCAAGTGGCTACATGCTACACTTATACAACCTTCCCGTGGGTACGCTCCTACAAGCTTCCGTAACAATGAACAAGTCTATACATCTAAACTACTGGTCATACTAATGCTGAAAGCGATGAAGAATTCTTAACCAGGATGTAAAGCCTTTTTCACAAAATACCGATCTCAAGCGACGCTGAAGACAATACCAACTTACTTTAAAAATCAAAACTCCTTTCCTGCCAATCCGAGCTAGTGATATCCTTTTCAACACCGAACTACAACCTTGATCTTTACTTCAAATTCCATATTACTCATTACACCCAACATGCCACAATACAATAGAACACACTTTTTATCATAACTCTAGAACCACTGATATGTTAACACTCATCATATAAATTTTTTTTACTTAACTCACTTTAGAAGAACCATAGTAACACACAGGCGAATTCTTATAGCCGTAGAATATACAAATATCTTAGTGGTCTAAGCCACCATTTCCCTTTCAGGATCCGCCTACACCTAATAGTAGAATGCTTCTGAATAATATTAATTACGACGAACGACAAGCCTCACATGTACCGCCACAAATCACATGCATAACCTGATCACGCTGAGAGAACTGGTCTCTACCACCAATATGCCAACTCAAATATGGCTAACCAATCTATCTTGCTTTGATTTACCTTAGAAAGAATAACAACTCCATTCAACAAATAGCACACTCCATCAACACTCATCCAGAGTCACCTTGAATCGCGAAACCATGCTGTCTCAAATTCCATGAACCATTTCATACTTCCCAAATGCTACACAAGTCAAAACAACATAGAAAATTCTTTCCTCTTCTTATAAGCTGCTACAAATCTTGATTCTTAATCGTACCTATAAGATCGACATCATTAGGCACCATACTTTACCCCTTGAATCCACTAGGACCGTTGCTGAGAGCCATCCGCTCTGACTTGGCCCCGAATATAATCAACTACATGAATCGTATAGCATATGAATAGCCTCTCGACGAAGCACCCGGCAGAATCACTTCCCTCGAAACCTGCATCTATACAAGGCATAAATCCTGAATCTTCCCCGATTCTAAACCTGAGCCGATAAGACCAATCATAGCCACATTTAGCAATTTCTTTTCTCAAATTACCACTTATGTTCTTTTCCCATAGATGAAATAACCCATAAATATGCTAATAATCAGAAACCTCGCTAGTAGTTAACCTCGAAACCTAATCGTATGCAGTGAGACTCTCGCACTTAGCTTGAAGCTACTATCACACAACTCTGGGATTCACCAGGATCCTTTATCTTTTATTTACATAACCTTGCGCAATCACCCGCCAGAACTCTCGGAATCTTACTATAAAACCCATTTTTATACGCTGAATCATCAACCACATTCGCACGACCAATCTCTTTGTTGTATATCCAATAAATTCAACGCAGAAGCTTCACCAACCATGCGATCGCCGATCTTCTCACTAGAGACAACCCATCTGTGCAATTTACGTGCCGACATCTTCCAATACTGCTGCACGGGATACGATCACTATGACAACAATAACCCATCCGGAGTCTGATCTCACTCTGTAGCTGCACAAGTCCATTCACCCCTCGTGGGAAGCAATGAAATATGCGGAAAATCCTTCCATTTCAAAGTTATATTGCATCCTTATTCATTTAAGCGGATCCGTTCCATTATATCAAATCTCCAGCCGCACGATAGCCCCTACTTAAAATTAGATCCATAGACCCCAATCACCAATCACTTAAAATTCCCAAATAGATCCAAACTCTCCTCAAGGTGCGTAGTCATCCTACCACAAAGCCATATGAAACTCCACCACTCTCCCACTTTGGGAAAACTCGCTTCTTTAATCAACCACTCGACCTGCGCTTCTCATACCTGGCTTTCCAGAAATTTTAAACACTGCCTAACACTTCTCACATGCCCTTCCTCATACTTTTCTGCTTCATTGTTGCGTTAAATAAAATTTATCTTTGTAGAACTTGAACCCACGAGTCACCATTAACTTTAAACCTTTCGAAAATTATCTTTCTCGAGCCGTCAACACTAGGAATACCGATTCCATCTTGAACCACCGCACACCACAATCTCTGACCATCACTTCTTCATTATTGACCCGCAATATCCTTCTCCAAAGACGAATTGAGAAAACCATAACACTTGAAACTTAACATATTCAGTTGAGGAAGACGATACCACGTCACCGATGAAAACTCCACCACACTTGAAAATACCAAGTCTCGTTCCCCCATCAACCCAAACCTGAACATACTCAGCCTGACTGCCTTTCCCCTATTGGGAATAAACACCAAATCTCTAGAACATGGACTGAGTAAACCTCCCTTTAAGTCATTCACTGCCCCGACACGTAGGCAAATATCCTACAATCATATCAATATTGCAGAACATTCGATCATATGCATCATAGAAACTTGTGCCTGACCTCAAAGCTCTCAGAAGCACCGCCACTGAGCAGAAACAATAGAATATCCTTCCACAAGGCGACGATAATAGTCCAACCAACTATACCGGGAGAAACATGCCGCACCACATCTGCAGTACCATTACGATTCTTCAATTCTCGATTTACAACAAGCGTTATGAGTCTCATAAGATGGAGTAGGAAAGAAACATAGGCATAAGCCTAAAGGAAATCAAATCGCACGATGAATAATCAAGAAGGGGAGTACTCCTAACATCCCTATAGCCTCCCAAGGATAAGCATAGACGTCTCCGTACCAATCTACGAGACTCTACTAAACTTGCTCATGACTCGTGAGACATAAGGGAAACCGTGTTCTAATACCATGCTGTCACGACCCAAAATCCGCTAAAGGTCGTGGTGGCACCAGACATCACTATCAGGAAAGCTAACCAAATATACTTAATTAAATTTCAATATTAGTATTTGCTTAAATCATTTTTCCATATACATTTAAAAAAATAAATAATGAAATTTAAAGAAATGACTATAGAGTTTTTAACAACTTAGTGCATAATAATCCAAAACCTATCCCAGAATCTGGTGTCACAAGTGCATGAGCTACTTCTAGGAAGCAATACAATACAACAACCATCCGGAATATAATGCACATTAAGTAAATACAATGCGCTGAAGGTGACTATACAAGTTGCGGGTCGCCTCGAGAAATGCAGCTCACCTAGTCCTCCTATTATCCATGCTACTACGCCTAGACTTAAATCAATGCACAGTTCTCCAAAACTAGCCAATTATTATACATATCCATTAATATATGCTCAATAACTCATTACAATCCAATTTATAGCATTTCCCAACCCCGATCGCAAAGTTGACAAAATTGCCCTCGGGCCCAAATGTTCCGAAATTTTTTGAAGATAAGGTTTACCCATGAACTCACGAACTCAAATATATGATTTTCTCTTAATTCTATACCCAAAATCGTGGTCAAAATCCAAGTGTACTAATTTTATAGGTTTCCCCTCAAACTCCAAGTTTTCTACAAATTTCATGTTCAAATCCATACATAATTGATGTATTTAACTCAAAATAGGTGGGGATAGCTTACCTTATCGTTGATGATGACAATACCCACTTGAAGTTCTCCAAAATAAGCCATGCCAAATGAAAACAATGAAAGAAATGGGCTAAAACTCGTGTTTAAAACAATCTGCCCAAGCTTCATCCAGTTGTACCTTACACTGTACAAGTTGTACATCATATTACCATTTTTCCTTACTATACACCTTTTATTAAAATGCCCATAACTCCTTGTGGAAATATCGAAATGACAAACGGTTTGATTATTTAAAAACTAGACTCAAAGATCTTTCATTTGATAGGTTCTATGTATGAGCTTTTAAAATCGGCTCCATGCATCAGAAAATTCTGTCGAAACTGCTCTACCAGCCATTTTCAATCAATCATAACTTTATGATAAAATGGCCAAATCATAAATGATTTAACTTTCTGTAAGCTAGAATGTAAGAGAAAAAACTTTTATGTTTTGCAAATTTTCGAATGCCTTATAGATTTCGAGATATAAGCTTCCAAAATAGCCTCCTCGAGTGCATCATTGCTGTCCAAAACAGCAGTTGCAACAGATTTTTCCGCAGTTTTGAAGTTCTGAAATCGATCCGTTAGCCTTCCGAAATCCACCCGAGATCCTCGCGACTTCAACCAATTATACCAACATGTCCCAAAATACAATACGAAATTAGCTAAGGCTTTAAATCACATCAAATAACGTCAAAATTATGAATCGTACTTCAATCCAAACTTTATGAACTTTGAAATTTTAAACTTCTACATTCGATGCCAAAATCCATTAAATCACGTCCAATTGACCTCAAATTTTACACACAAGTCCTATTCGATATTATTGACCTGCTCCAACTTTCGGAATTGAAATCTAACCCCGATATCAAAAAGTCAAAATCTCGGTCAAATTTCTCAAAAATCTTTAAATTTCTATGTTTAGCCAAATGACTTCAAAATAACCTACGGACCTCCGAATTCACTTCCGATCGCGCTCCCAACTCTAGAATCATCATATGGAGATATTCTCGTACTTAAAATCCCAAATGGACATTGCTAACCCCAAAATACACTTCAACCCAAACTTATGAAATTTCGCCAAAATGCTAACTTCCATAATAGGCGCCAAAACATTCTCGGGTCTTCCAAAACCTGATCCGGACATAAGTCCAGGACCGAAATCATCATAAGAACATGCTGGAACCTTCGATCCCTATTCTGAGGTCGATTACTCAAAAATCCAATCCTAGTTAATTCCTTCAAATTTAAGCTTCCAAAATGAGAATTATCTTTCCAAATCAACTCCTAATTTATCGAAATTTAATTCCGACCACGCGTACAAGTCATAATACCTGAAATGAAGCTGATCATGGCCTCAGAATGCTGAAGAACACGCTAGAACTCAAAACGATCGGTCGGGTCGTTACATAGTGTGAACTAGAAAAAATTGATATCCCTAATTAAAGGGTTAAACCTAGAGATAGTAATAACTGACTTGAGCTAAAATCACTTGAATTGCATGAATACCCATTTGGACTTGAGAAAGCCAAATTGGACAAAATCAATCAAATTACCGAGAGATATAGAGTGAGTAACCGGGCGTGGTAGCTATATTACGATCCCAATTAATCACATCATTGCCCTAGAATTTTGCTATCCATTAGATATCTACAGATCTAGGTGGAAGTCTCTACCCTAGTCCCTTTGAACCCTTGAAAATCAACAAAAAAAAAATATTGTACTTAGTTTCAAATACTGCATGCCACAGAATAGAAGTAGAAGTAGAAAACAAACCAACCATGTGTGAGTAATTAAGAGCAAAACCCGCATCTAGACTTGGATATAAACCTAATTCCAAACAAATTAACTCCTTGTGGATTCGATCCCGACCTAGTTGGGTAAAACTGCATCGACCACCCTCGCTACTCAAGAGTAGTGCAGGCTTGGACCCGATCATTATACTCTGCACGTAATTGTCCAGGTTGAGGAGTTAGATCTAGTCTAGCCTTGTGAGCAGATAGCTTCGCTGTGTTTTGGAGATCGAGGTAGAGCAGTTTTCTGATTGTAGTCACCGACATATCTTCCTATGTTTATATACTATTTTTGTTTCGTATAGTATTTTGTATTTCGAACTTGTATTTGTATAGAGCTCATGCCTTAATGTTACCAGTTCGGGGGAGTCCTATTATGATTTTATATTATCTATTGTTATTTATCTTCCAAACTTATTTATTTTGTAATTCGCTATCATGTTTCGTTTTATGACCGGCTTGCCTAGCAAGTGGGCTAACGCCATCATGACTTGTGCTAGTTTTGGATCGTGATACCTACAACCCATACCCTTGTCAAGTGACATCAATATAGTACCATCACTCTCTTAAGCATCTGAGACCTCTCATGCTGACTCAAACTCATGATCTTTCTTTTGATAATGAACTGTAACATTTTTCATTCAATCCCAATCTCACATGACTCACTGTATTTATCATGCAGCCATACGAAAAAACAATAATTGGGCCAAACTCAATCACACGTTAGATAGGTCCCTTTAGAAGCATTGCATCACTCAGAAGCACACTACTTAACATACAACTACTAGAAAAAAAGTGATTTTTGTCCACAATATCCGACCAAATTCCGACCGTTTTAAATTGGACGGAAAAATAATGGTCGCAGATGCATGCTGATCGCAATTGGTCGAAAATTTCCGACCGAAATCGTTCGAAACATATTGTTTCTACCAAAGTCGGTTTGAAAATTCACTACGTTGACTGCCCGTTACATTTTCATTTTCGATCAAAATTTGTCGCAAATTATTAATATTTTATTTTTAACTTTTAAATTTCGATCGTAAAATATTATTATTATTTTATTTTTAATTTTAGTTTTCTGACTGAATTCGGTCAAAACTTTTAGAAAATAATAATATTATTTAATTATATAAATATTTATAAATTGTTAATTTATTTAAAATATATATAAATTCATAATTTGCGACCGAAATCGGTCGAAAACTATAAATTTCTGGGAAAAAATTAGTTTCCGGCCGAATTCGGCAAGAAATCTGGGTAAAAACTGGGCAGAAAATGGCTACTTTTAAGCTACACCGCCTGCCAATATAAACCAATATACATCCTATAGTGGCAGCTTACATTGCTGCCATTCAACCATGAAAATCCAACAACAACAATTAATAACCACAACAACAACTAATAACCACATAACAACTACGAAAGTGTTCAATAACAAAATAACACTATTATCATTATTCAAACCAACAACATAATATTGACAAGGTCACAACTTTGTCTAACAATACACAATATTCTATGAGGTTTTTTTATGTAGCATCATCTTCATCGCCGGTCCTAGAACCTTCATCGCCGGCATGTGGGGAAGGAGGAAGAGATCGGGGAATACGAAAATTAGCACCACAAGCAAGAAGATTGGCCAGTTGACCTTGAAGGAGATCAAATTCTTTGTCCCTCCTTTCTAGCTCACCTTGAAGGGTAGTCTTGGTCTCTTCAAGCTCTGCTGTCAGCTTTGTGATCTTCTCTTCCATAGACGATATAGCCGAACTATCAATCGTCTTGCCTTGGGCGGAAGTACCTATACTTTGCAGTCCAGTCCTGTAGCGTCGGAACTATTCATCTGAAAGGCCGTATAGTATCCCCTTTTTAGGACCCCCGACAGTATCCAACCATATCCTCTCATGTTTTTCATCTGAAATGGGCAGTCGCTCGCCTTGCTCATTTGGTGGCAAGCTCTGAGTGTATTCCTCCAAATTGGTCTTGTAACGATCCTTGAAGACAATCACATCATGTGAAAAACTTTTTACTCCTATAGAAAATATCAATCTCAAAGTCGTGGTCAAAACCATCATAAAATCTTTGAAGTTCGTTGGCACATAACCAAGCTACTAGAAACAAATCTCCTTGAATCAACCAAGTCACGCACGCCACCAAACCCAAAAGTCAAACTGCAAAAGTGTCTAAAGTAGCCAATTACCAAAGAAATCGATCATTGATATTTCCATGCTGGTCCAAGTCGCCGTTGTCTGACCCCTTTTCTTCAAATTACTCTAGATTACATCAGTAATGATTAAATAGTAACTTTACATCAGTAATGATTTAATAGTAATCTTACTTCCCAACTGACTAGCCCATTTCGTATCTGCCTGTTACAATTATTTATTATACGTTATATAATTGACTTTTAACTAATGATATAATAATGATAAATTTCGTGTAATTCGAGATTAATTGATTCTCCCGTCATTCATACCAGATCTTGTAGAGTTCCTTCATGATCAGTTCCAGGACTAATGATTACAGTATTAATATGTTTAGGTTTGAGTATACTTTATATGTAATTCTTCACTTCCTTCGTAATTTTGCTGATACGTGTTACCATTTAATTGGTCCATGCGACGGATTTATTTAATTTTAATACTATGATACTATTTTTGTCACGACCCGAATTTCCCACCACCGGGATTGTGATGGCGCCTACAAGTAGGAACTAGGCAAGCCAACTCAAACTTATATTTTTATTTTTAACAAGACTTAATCAAACCTAACATTAATAATATCAAAATTTAAACGAAATAATAATTTAGCGGAAGACTTAACAAACTTTCTTTTACGAGATGCGATACTGAAATTCCAACATAAAACACTACCCAAGAACTGGTATCACAATACTCACAAACTTCTAAGAATAATACAGATAACCGTCTGAAAGAAATAGAATAATGTTTGTCTCGAATATATGAGATAACCGACTGAAAATAAAGATAGAGGAGATGTCGGGTCCTGCAGACGCCTGCAAGGCTACCTCGATGTCTCGATGATCAAAAGCTAACACCAGCACTATTGCTGCTGCTGCTGTCCAAAACCTATAGCTGTGCAAAAAGAGCACAGAGTGTAGCATCAGCATAACCGACCCCATGTGCTGGTAAGTGCCCGGCCTATCCCAGCGAAGTAATGACAAGGCTAGGACCAGACACTCACATAAACCTGTACAGTTCAAAATATATATGTACAACAAAACTGCAGGAAACAACATTTAATATTTTGGAAGGGAAAACATGCTCTGGGTAATAATAAAATATATTAACATGTGCGTAATAAATGAACTTCAATTAATGAGGAAGGGTAAATCAAAAACTGCACTGCACCAACCATCGTGCTTTTAATCTCGTTCTCACCAAATAATTAATTAAAATGTACGGTATCACTCATCGTACTTTTACTCTCGTTCTCACCAAATAATCAATTAAGATGTACGACATCACCCATCCTACTTTTACTCTTATAGTCTCATATCGAGGCACGAAAAGACCCATCGTGCATAATCACTATTTCTTGTCTCCGGAGACTATGGCCAATAACAATAATCACTGTAATATATATATATATATATATATTAAGGCACGGAAAGACCCGTCGTGCATAATCACTCTTCCTCGCATTTCATTTTCAACTTAGTTCGCAATATTTCACTGGCAACTATGGCCAATAACAAAAATAAATATAATATTTTACCAGCAGAAAACCAATAATAATTAATCAACAATATATATCTATTACCGGTATGAAACAAATAATCTATTAAATAAACAATATAAATATTACCGGTATGAAACCAATAATCTTTTAAATCAACAATATAAATATTACACTATGAAACCAATAATCTTTTAAATCAACAATATAAATATTACCGGTATGAAACCAATAATCTTTTCCTTTCATATAATCACATAAGATTATTATAAGTTAAATCAATTAAAGACTCACGGTCATGCTCGATCCCAACATATAGATACTCGTCACCATGCCTATACGTCGGACTCTACACATTCGCAACTAGCAAATAGACTCACTCCTATTCCTTTAAGCTAGGATGGATCAAACACTTACCTCGAAAGTTTAAGGCCAACTCAATCCTTAAGCGCCGCTTTTCCTTTTATATTTGTCTCCAGATGGTTCAAATATATTCACAAACAATTCGAAATGCTCAACACGGGTCGCATGAATAAATTGGATAATAAATTTACTACTTTTTTGGATAGAATCCGAAATTTTATTTTAATATTCAATATTGGGATCCACAATTTGAATCCTGAAAAAACTTGCGAAATTCGAACACCCATTCCGATACGAGTTCAACCAAACAAAAATTACTAACTTTCGATAACATTTTGACCATCAAATCCTTAAATCTATTCGAGAGGGTTTCTAAGCTTTTTCCCGCTAAATTCACGGATTTAATGGAAAAACTTGCAATAGATTCGACTAATATAACCAAAATTAAATTAAGAACACTTACCCTGATGATTTCCTTGAAAAACACTCAAAAAAATTGCCTCATTGAGCTCAAATTGCCAAAAATAGCAAAAAAAAAAATTCGGAACTTCAAGTATATTCTGCCTAGAAATTTCTGAGTTACTGTTCATGGGTACTGTTCACAGCAGAATTTTTCTGCAATTTCTGCATATTTTTCTAAGTCCGAATCCCTCTGAAACACTCCCGAGCCCTCCGGGCTCCAAACCAAATATGCACACTGACTTAAATACATAACACCAACTTGTTCGAGCGATCAAATCGCCAAAATAACATCAAAATCAATGAGCGATCAACTTGTTCAGTCTAGATCAATCCCTCCTGAATCTTTTCCCTTATAAAGTGGAAATCAATTTCTATGTGTTTAGTCATTTCATGATAGATTGTATTTGCAGCAATCTGCAGTGCAGCTTTGCTATCACAATGTAACTCCATAGGTTCTTTAACATCAACTGTTAGTTCATTTACCAAGCCCTTCAACCATGTCTATTTTTCCACTATATGAGCCATACTTCTGTATTCAGCCTCAGCTGAGCTCCTTGAAATAGTAGACTGCTTCTTTGCCTTCCACGAAATGAGAGAATTCCCAAGTTTGACATAGAATCCTATCACTGATTTCCTGGACATGGGACATGCTCCCCAATCTGAGTCACGGAAGCCTTGAACTTTCTCTGTACTACTGCTGGACATTACAATTCCCAATCCTGATTGATCCTTAATGTACTTCGCAACATGTAATGCAGCTTCATAATGAGATTTCCTTGGAGCATGCATAAACTGACTCAGGCTCAGCACAGAATAAGCAATTTCAGGTCTTCTGATTGTCAAGTATAGAAGCTTTCCAACTAGTCTTTGAAAGATACTTTTGTCTTCCAGAATACTGTATTCAATGTCTCCTTTACAATCTCAACAAACTTTGTGCTTGTAAGCTTCAGATTCTTTTCCATTGGGGGTTCTTTTTGGGCTTTGACCCTGAGAGTCCTGCTTCTGAAATCATTTCCAATGCATACTTTCTTTGGGACATAAAGATGCCTTCTGAAGATCTAGCAATTTCAATTCCTGGAAAGTATCTCAATTCTCCAAGGTCCTTCAGTTTGAAGTTCTGATGCAAAGATTTTTTTGATGCCTCAATCTCCTCAAGATCATTACCTGTAATGAGTAAGTCATTTACATAAACAAGTATGAGAACAAACTTTCCATTAGTTGTTCTAGTAAACAATGAGTAGTCATGTTTGCTTTGATGGAACCCAGATTTAGAAGAGCTTGTGTCAATTTAAGCCATTGCCTAACAGCTTGTTTCAAGCCATAGAGGGATTTGAGTAGTCTACATACCATGTTCTCTCCTGGCTACCAAATCCCTGAGGCATAGTCATGTAGACTTCCTCATGTAGTTCACCATTTAGGAATGAATTGTGGACATTCATTTGAAAAAGTGGCCAATGTCTAAGTGCAGCAACTACAATAATAGTTCTTACAGTAGTTATCTTATCTACATGAGAAAATGTATCAGAAAAGTCAATCCCCTCGTGTTGAGTATATCCCTTAGCCACCAATCTAGCTGTAAACCTTTCTACTAAGCTATCTACATTATATTTAATCTTGTAAACCCATTTACACCCTATATGAACTTTCCCATGAGGTAAAGTCACAACCTCTCAAGTGTTGTTTTGTTCTAATGCCTCAATTTCAAGTTTCATGGCCTTGATCCACCTGTCATCTTTGACAGCTTGAGAGAAGGATGTTGGTTCAAGATCAGAAGAAAAAGAAGCGAGGACGGCCTAAAATGGAGAGGAAAGATGAGATTAGGAAATGAAATTGTGTATAGGATAGAGTCAAGTAGAGACAGAAGTAGAAGTAGAAGGTAAAGGGCGATGCACATAATCAGTTAGCTAGATGGGAGGTTTGGAGACCCTAGTTGACTTCCTAACTTGTGAGTTTGATGGACAAGAAGAATTAGATGGAAACTCTGTGGGCAAAGGAGGAGCAGGAGAAGGTGAATGAGTAGGATCAATAGAGACATATGTAATAGGATCAGGGGAAGAATCAAGTGAGGTTGTGAAATTATCTGGAGGATCAGTGATAGGAGCTACTGACTCATTGGTGGTGGAAGCCTCTGGTGGTGTATTTGAGGATGGAAATATATATGATTTAAAGTGATAGGGAATAGGATCAGAAGTGACTAGGAACATGTGTTTGGGATGTTTTAATGGAAATATGTCTTTTTTCAAAACCACATACCTGCTAACTATGAACTTATTAGCAGTTATATGATACACCTTATATCCCTTTTCTATTGGAGAATAGCCCATAAACACTCCAAGTGTGGATTTAGGGTTGATCATGAAAATCAGTTTTAGTGGCATAGAAAAGGCAACCCAAGGTTCTCATGTGAGCAAAAGAAGGAGGTTTCACATGGAACATCTCATAAAGAGGTTTTCCATGTAGGACAGAACTAGGCAGTCTATTTATGATATATGTTGTTGTTAGGATACAATCCCCCTAGAATTTCAAGAGTATATTTGCTTTGATTCTCAAGGATCTTCCTATTTCAAGAAAGTGTCTGTGTTTTATTTTCATAACTCCATTTTTAAAGGAGTGTGGACACAGCTGATTTGGTAAATTATCCCTTTGGACTTAAAAAGATAGAAATGAAGATGTTAAAAGATTCATTCATGTGGGCTGATCTAACACATTTGATAGTAGTATTAAACAGATTTTCAATAAGCTAGAGGAAATATTCAGAACAACATACACATAACCGTTAAGCTTTAAATGAAACACCCATGTAATTCTAGTATAGTCATAACAAAGAGTCAGAAAGTATTTGAAGCCATTGTAGGTACATACTCTATAGGGTCCCAAAACATTCATATTAACTAAATGAAAAGAAGAAGTAGATTTGGAAGTACTGATAGGAAAAGGTAATCTAACTTGTCTAGCATGGGGATAAATAGGAAAATTACAAACAGATGTCTTAGACAGGCTTTTATTTAACTCAAATATAGTTTGTAAGACTGCCATAGGGGCATGTCCCAATCTTTGATGCCATAAGGAGCTTGAACTTGGTTGATGTGAAACTGTCATGCATCTTGAGGAGGAAGAAGCAGTAGGAGGTTCTGAAGGATTGAAGATGTAAAGACCACCTTTGAGTCTACTAATCGCCTTTACCTTACCACGATAGAGATCCTGAAAGATACAAAAACCAGGATAAAAATGGACAGCATTATTTAACTCTTTAGTGTATTTTGGTATAGACAACAAGTTATACTTGAATTCAGGAACATAGAGAACATTATGATTGGTTTTTGAGTCAAACAAGTTGCAGGAACCAGTGTGAGTGATATAGGTACTATTAATATTTGGTAGGTGAACTGAGGGTGTCCTAGGCTCAGGAACTTGGATGATTTTTTACAGGATATTCAAGGATGAAACTATTTGATTTAAGGCACCAGAATAAATATTCCAAAAGCTATGCTAAGTTAGTGACTTACCTGCCATGTTAACAACTTTTGTTGGCTCAGGTTCCTTGCTCAATAGTTTTAGAATCTGCTGATATTGCTCTGGTGTGAATCCTTGCACAGTTTGAATAGGTGGAATATTCTGCACAGTGTATGCCTGCCCTGCACTCTGAACATCATCTCCTACATTTACAGTATGAGCCACAGGCCTATTGTTGTCATAAGTTCCTCTTCTCTTACTGCTGTTTAAATTAAAACCTGGTGGATATCCATTCTGTTTGTAAAAATTATCCCTTGTATGTCCCTTCATCTTGCAGTAATCACATGCCAAAATTGTATTCTTTCTAGGTCTCATATTAGAAGCATTTGTTGTCACTAGTGCACTACTTTCTATTCTTAAAGGTGCTCCTCCTAATATTCCATTCTGTGCAGTAGAACAAACACTCATTCTCTGGCTTTCCTCTTGAACAATCATGGAATATGCATGGTCTAGTGTTGGTGTAGGGTGCATCATCAGGATCTGGATCCTTTGTGGTGCATAAGTCTCATTCAACCCCATCAAAAACTTCATAAATTTCTGTTGGTGCAAAATCACCACAAACTTCCTAGATTTCTGACAATCACGACCAAGAAATAGGATGATAGATTCAATCCATCCCATAGGTCATTCCATCTAGAAAAATACACAGACACACTAGAGATTCCTTGTGTCAAGGAACTTATTTCATTGTTCATGTGATAAATTATCGTACCATTCACTTTAGCAAACCTGTCCTTCATAGATTTCCATACCTTTTTCTGCATCTGAAGAATACACAATTCTTCTCCTAAGTTCTGGTACCACTGAACTTCTAATCAATGCTATTGAATTAAGTCTTTCCCATTGCCTTAACCTAAAGTTAAGCTGGAGGAAATCTTTCAGAAAAACATACAAATAACTTTTGAGCCTTAAATGAACACCCATGTTATTCTAGTATAGTCATCAACAAGAGTCAGAAAGTATTTGAATCCATTGTAGGTACATACTCCATAGGGTCCCCAAACATCCATATGAACTAGATAAAAAGAAGAAGTAGATTTAGAAGTACTAATAGGAAAAGGTAATCTAACTTGTCTAGCAAGTGGACAAACAAGACAATTACAAAGAGATGGCTTAGACAAGCTTTTATTTATCTTAGATATAGTTCCTAAGACTGTCATAGGGGCATGTCCCAATCTTTGATGCCATAAGGAGCTTGAACTTGGTTGATGTGAAACTGTCATGCATCTTGGGGAGGAGGAAGCAGTAGCAGGTTCTGAAGGATTTAAGATGTAAAGACCTCCTTTGAGTCTACCAATCCCCTTTACCTTACCACTGTAGAGATCTTGAAAGATACAAAAATGGGAATAAAAATGGACAGCACTATTTAACGCTTTAGTGTATTTTGGTATAGATAACAAGTTATACTTGAATTCAAGAACATAGAGAACATTATGAATGGTTTTTTAGTCAAACAAGTTGCATGAACCAGTGTGAGTGATATTGGTGCTATTACCATTTGGTAGTTGAATTGAGGGTGTCTTAGGCTCAGGAACTTGGATGATTTTTTATAGGAGATTCAAGGATGAAACTATATGATTTGATGCACCAGAATCAATAAACCAATAGCTATGTTCTGTTTGTGACTTATCTGCCATGTTATCAACTTTTGTTGGCTCAGGTTCCTTGCTTAGTAGCTTTACAATCTCCTGATATTGCTCTGGAGTGAATCCTTACACAGTTGGAATAGAAGAACCATTTTGCACAGTATATTCCTACCCTTCACTTTGAACATCTTCTCATACATTTACATTATAAACCACATGTCTATTGTTGTCATATGTTCATGTTCTCTTACTGCTGTTGAAATTAAAACCTAGTGGTTATCCATTAAGTTTGTACCAATTATCCCTTGTATGTCCCTTCATATTCCAATAATCACATGCTAAAATGGTATTCCTTCTAGGTCTCATATTAGAAGCATTTATTGTCACTAGTGCACTACTTTCCATTCCTAAAGGTGCTCCTTCTAATATTCCAGCCTGTGCCGTAGAACCAACATTCATTCTCTGGCTTTCCTCTTGAAAAATCATGGAATATTCCCGGTCTAGTGTTGGTGTAGGGTGAATCATCAGGATCTGGCTCCTTTTGTGTTGCATAAGTCTCATTCAATCCCATTTCAAACTTCATAAATTTATGTTGGTGCAAAATCACCACTAACTGCGTATATTTCTCACAGTCACAACCAAGAAATGGGATGATAGATTCAATTCATCCCATAGGTCATTCTATCTAGAAAAATGCATAGACACACTAGAGATTCCTTGTGTCAAGGAACTTATTTCCTTGTTCATGTGATAAATTTTCGACCATTCACTTTAGCAAACCTGTCCTTCATAGATTTCCACACCTTTTTCTGCATCTGAAGAATACACAATTCCTCTCCTAAGTTCTGGTACCACTGAACTTCTAATCCATGCTATCGAATTGCATCTTTCCCATTGCCTTAACCTAAAGTTAAGCTGGAGGAAATCTTTCAGAACAACATACAAAGCACTTTTGAGCCTAAAATGAAACACCCATGTAATTCTAGTATAGTCTTCAACAAGAGTCAGAAAGTATTTGTTGCCATTGGAGGTACATACTCTATAGGGTCCCCAAATAAGACAAACAGGATAATTACAAACAGATGGCTCAGACAAGCTTTTATTTATCTCAGATATAGTTTGTAAGACTGCCATAGGTGCATGTCCCAATCTTTGATGCCATAAAGAGCTTGAACTTGGTTGATGTGAAACTGTCATGCATCTTGAGGAGGACGAAGCAGTAGCATGTTCTGAAGTACTAAAGATGTAAAGACCTCCTTTGAGTCTACCAATCCCCTTCACCTTACCACTGTAAAGATCCTGAAAGATACAAAATTCAGGATACAAAATGGAAAGCACTATTTAACTCTTTAGTGTATATTGGTATAGACAACAAGTTATACTTGAATTCAGGAACATAGAGAACATTATAAATGGTTTTTTAGTCAAACAAGTTGCATGAATCAGTGTGAATAATATTGGTGCTATTACCATTTGGTAGGTGAATTGAGGGTGTCTTAGGCTCAGAAAGTTGGATTAGTTTTTATAGGAGATTCAAGGATGAAAGTATATGATTTGATGCACCAGAATCAATAATCCAATAGCTTTGTTTAGTTAGTGACTTACCTGCCATGTTAACAACTTTTGTTGGCTCAAGTTCCTTGCTCAAAAGTTTTAGAATCTGCTGATATTGCTCTGGAGTGAATCCTTACACAGTTGAAATAGGAGAAGCATCTTGCACAGTATATTCCTCCCCCGCACTCTGAACACCATCTCCTACATTTACATTATAAGCCACAGGTCTATTGTTGTTATGTGTTCCTCTTCTCTTACTGTTGTTGAAATTAAAACCTAGTGGATATCCATTAAGTTTGTACCAGTTATCCCTTGTATGTCCCTTCATCTTCCAGTAATCACATGTCAAAATGGTATTCCTTATAGGTCTTATATTAGAAGAATTTGCTGTCACTAGTGCACTACTTTCCATTCCTAAAGGTGCTCCTTCTAATATTCCATTTTGTGCCATTGAACCAACACTCATTCTCTGGATTTCCTCTTGAACAATCATGGAATATGTCCGGTCTAGTGTTGGTGTAGGGTGCATCATCAGGATCTGGATCCTTTGTGGTGCATAAGCTCATTTAACCCCATTAATAAATTCATAAATTTATGTTGGTGCAAAATCACCACAAACTCCCTCGATATCTCACAGTCAGAACCAAGAAATGGGAAGATAGATTCAATTCATCCCATAGGTCATTCCATCTAGAAAAATACAGAGACACACTAGAGATTCCTTGTGTCAAGGAACTTATTTCTTTGTTCATGTGATAAATTTTCGCAACATTCACTTTAGCAAACCTGTCTTTCATACATTTCCATACCTTTTGTGCTCTGAAGAATACACAATTCCTATCCTAAGTTCTGGTACCACCGAACTTCTAATGCATGCTATTGCATTGCAAATTTCCTGTTGCCTTAGCCTAAAGTTAAGCTGGAGGAAATCATTCAGAACAACAACTACATAACTTTTGAGCCTTAAATGAAACACCCATGCCATTCTAGTATAGTCTTCAACAAGAGTTAGAAAGTATTTGATGCCATTGTAGGTACATACTCTATAAGGTCCCCAAAAATCCATATGAACTAGATCAATCGAAGAAGTAGATTTGGAAGTACTGATAGGAAAAGGTAATCTAACTTGTCTAGCATGGGGACAAACATGACAATTAGAAACAGATGGCTTAGACAAGCTTTTATTTATCTCAGATATAGTTTGTAAGACTGCCATAGGGGCATGTCCCAACCTTTGATACCATAAGGTGCTTGATCTTGGTTGATGTGAAACTGTCATGCATCTTGAGGAGGAAGAAGCAGTAACAGGTTCTGAAGGATTGAAGATGTAAAGACCTCCTTTGAGTCTACCAATCCCCTTCACCTTTCCACTGTAGAGATCCTGAAAGATACAAAAATTAGGATAAAAATGGACAGCGCTATTTAACTCATTAGTGTATTTATGTATAGACAACAAGTTATACTTGAATTCAGGAACATAGAGAACACTATGAATGGTTTTTGAGTCAAACAAGTTGCAATAACCAGTGTGAGTGATATTGGTGCTATTACCGTTTGATAGGTGAACTGAGGGTGTCTTAGGCTCAGGAACTTATATGATTTTTTACATGAGATTCAAGGATGAAACTATATGATTTGAGGCACCAGAATCAATAATCCAACAGCTATGTTCAGTTAGTGACTTACCTGCCATGTTAACAACTTTTGTTGGCTCAAGTTCCTTGCTCAATAGTTTTAGAATCTGCTGATATTACTCTAGAGTGAATCCTTGCACAGTTGGAATGGGTGGAACAGTCTGTACAGTATACGCCTTCCCTGCACTCTGAACATCATCTCCTATATTTACATTATGAGCCACAGGTCTATTGTTTTCATATGTACCTCTTCTCTTACTGTTGTTGAAACTAAAACCTAGTGGATATCCATTCAGTTTGTAACAATTATCCCTTGTATGTCCCTTATTCTTGCAGTAATCACATGCCAACAGGGTATTCTTTCTAGGTCTCATATTAGAAGCATTTGTTGTCACTAGTGCACTACTTTCTATTCTTAAAGGTGCTCCTCCTAATATTCCATTCTGTGCAGTAGAACAAACACTCATTCTCTGGCTTTCCTCTTGAACAATCATGGAATATGCATGGTCTAGTGTTGGTGTAGGGTGCATCATCAGGATCTGGATCCTTTGTGGTGCATAAGTCTCATTCAACCCCATCAAAAACTTCATAAATTTCTGTTGGTGCAAAATCACCACAAACTGCCTAGATTTCTCACAGTCACAACCAAGAAATGGGATGATAGATTCAATTCATCCAATAGGTCATTCCATCTTGAAAAATACACAGACACACTAGAGACTCTTTGTGTCGAGGAACTTATTTCCTTGTTCATGTGATAAATTTTCATAGGATTCACTTTATCAAACATGTCCTTCATAGATTTCCATACCTTTTGTGTATCTGAAGAATACACTATTCCTCTCCTAAGTTCTGGTACCACTGAATTTCCAATCCATGTTATTGCATTGCATCTTTTCCATTACCTAAACCTAAAGTTATCTTTCTCATATTGATTCCTAGTGCAAGTTTCATCTATAAAACCTAGTTTATTCTTCACCAAAAGTAACATTGTCATAGATCTACTCCATTCCAAGTAGTTTTCTGTTCCAATTAGTAGTTCTGGTACAAGTGAGATACTTGGTGTGTCTGAAGGATGTACATAAAGCGGATCATTACAATTGATTATTTGAATATTTGCATGTGATGATTCAGCGGTTGCATCAGTGGTTCCAATAGCCATTTAAGCAAAAGATCGAACAATTTCTGAGAATTTCTCACTCGAAAAATGAATTTTGAAGAACAGTTTAAGAAGAAAGAAAACAGAGAATTTAGAAGAATCGATGAAGTGCTGGAGCTCGAGAATCAGAATCGCTTGGAGTTGGGATCTGATACCATGTCAAATTTAGGCACTAAATTTGCCATGGTTGTGATCTGAGCTTCAACTAAGAAGGAAGAAGAAGGCAGAGAAAGAAATGAGAAATATCTGATCTCATTCTTACTAACTGGAAAAAAATGAAATGCACTGTACACATACATATATATAACCACCGACTAACTAACTCTAATCTCTACAATGAACCTTCTAGAACAATGCAACATAAATAGCTATAGGTACAATACAATTAAGCTGACTAAGTTGCTAAGTAAACTAAGCTGCTAATCTCAACAAAAAGTCTATTATTTTAATTTCGTGTTCAATGAAAATGCATTACATAAAATGAGACAGAGCAAGCTATTTCATTTTTTTTCAAGTGACATGAACTTGTTGAGTTGTCCCACATCGGAGGGATTTGAGGTCCTTGGTCTTCTTATATGGCTTGGGCAATCCTCACCTCATAAGCTAACTCATGGCCCAATGTCCATTCTTATCATGGTATCAGAGCCAGGCCTATCCCAATTATTGTTGTCGATGTTGGGCCCCCATTTATGTTGTCCACGCTCCAGAGATTTGGGCGTGATGGGGGGTGTTGAGTTGTCCCACATCGGAGAGATTTGAGGTCCTTAGTCTTCTTATATGGTTTGGGTAATTCTCACCTCATAAGCTAGCTTTTGGGGTTGAGTTAGGCCCAATGTCCATTCTTATCAGAACTAGAAAAGAACCAAAAAGGCGAAAGAATAACAGAAAATACAAGAAAGCCAATGTCCATGCATTGCATAGATCCAATTTGAAGTACAAAGTACAATGCACCGAGTAGTTGGATAGGTTGCAGAATGCAAAATTTGACAAGAAAAAGTATATTCTAAGTGCTCCAATCTTTATATAACAAAAAATAAAAAATAAATAAAGTGTAACACCTCATGGATTAAACAGCATTGATTGGTTTCCATTGATAGGAACAATCCACGATTTTGAGTCTAAGGAGTCAATACATGAATAAATCCTTTATTTGGAGTGTCCGCATTTTATGACACTTGGCACCATCATTCATATTTCTGCTGCCATACGGCTTCATCGGGAACTAATCCTATTGTTTTTATTATATTGGCGTTGTATTCTAATCAGTGGTGTATGTGGGATATCTCATAAGTGGAATTATAATATGAAAATGCGAAATAATAAATAAATTATTAGAAATAATAAGCAATGTTATTTATTATATTTATTTTTAATATTTTTATTTTTTACATATATTAGTAAAAAAAATTACAAAATATTGCCTCATGACATCGCATGCAACAAGGTACATTCGCCTCTAATTCTAATATGATGGATAGAATTCATGTACCCTGTCTTGTCTTAGTCAGAAGTTGCATATTTGAGCTTTGAGAATAAAAAAATTCTGATAACAAATACTTTTCATTTTAATGTGTCTTACATGACATGAAATTAGTTAGACCTTCGGACAAGTATTAGAGACCGAATGAAAAACCAAAATAAAATATTTGGGCAGATCATAGAGATAAAACTATTATTAATTATTGAGTATTCGATTAATGCTCTACTACTAATTATTCGTCTACAAGTCTACTTTTTTCTAAAATGCTAATCATATATATTTGTTTTGCACTCCTTCAGAATTATAGGGCTCTTATGCTTAATGTTAAAGGGATTGATGCTCCACCGGTTAATGGAAAACGGACTTTAAATTTGTTGGTAATATGTTCACGCTAGTTCAAATTAGTAAACCAGTTAATAAAGAATATAATAAGCTTTTACAAACTTAGGTTTTATAGCAAGTCTTGAATCGACAAAACTACTCAATGAAATTTATAACTTGAGCTGATAATGTTGAAGAGAAAATGCAAACTAATAGAGTATAATGACGTCCTAATTCCCATGTTTCAAAACCTTACCTTATTCTGATAATCAAATGAAAAATATAAATCTTGAATTATGATCTCTTATCCTTTTTGTAATACAAACAAAATACTTCCAATAGCTCCATAATAGAATCTTCTAATTTTAATCCTTCCATGTTATAAATATTAGTTTAAGTTATATTCTTCTAGTTTTTTCTGGAAATGTTAACTCATAATTAAAAACAAAAACACTTCTAATTGTGCTTAGAAAAAAAAAAAGGACAATTACATTTGCAATGGTCACTTTTTCATTGAAACTGTTAACAAAATTATAAGTACCTTTCCTATTTCACTGAGATTCAGCTTTTTATCGCTTTGATTCATACAAAGAAGTAAAAGATTCGCTCGGTGTTGTGAAACGCGAGACTTAAACTAAATCTTTACAAAAACTAAATGAACATAATGTAAGATATATGGATTTATATTAGATATATGGACTTATATCTATACACATATGAACAATATATGGATAATTATATGTTATGTGCTATCTTTTGGTTTGGCCTAATTATGTGGTCTTATGGACATTATGTTAAGGGGGCCAATGTGTTGTCATACTAAAGTGTAGGACTAATGTGTAGATACCCAAAAGGGTAACCTTAGTTTATGATGGGCTAACTAAGGTTACAAATGTAACTATGGTTACATGAATGCTTGTGACTCTTGAGTTTTGTAACTCTTGCAAGACATAACTCAAGACATAACTTTTGTCTTGTAACTCTTGTCTCTTGGGTTATGTAACTCCTAGAGTTATAAAGTGGGGTTATGGTTCCCATTCTTTAGCAAGACAAGCTCTTCTTCTTCCCATTGAATCAAGAACTATATTGTCCATTGTCTTGCAAATAGGGTGGAAAACCATAAGCCAAATTTGATCATTGTCATATTATTGTTATTGTGTAACAATTCTCATATTGTTAAATCTTGTGGATTCATTCTTGTGGTAACATACAAACTTCAAGAAACTTGAAGAAAGGATCAAGAGGTTCAAAAGGAATCAAGGACAATTATCAAAGGTGGTTCATAAAATTCCACACATATGGATTCAGGTTAGCTTCCGCTCATGTAGTTATAATTCCGGATTATTCAATATGAAGGTTGTTGTCTTTAGTAGGAGTCATAATCCTAACACATAATCATGATTTAACTTAGCATTTTGCACATTAGAGCTCATCAAATGAGGAGTTTGGCATGACCTAAAAGAACTTAAATAATCCACAGGTTGTGCCATTGGTATTGTGGAAAATCCAGTAACCATTGGCCTATTAACAGCAGCTTGTTCCAAATATTTGAGTTGTTTTTTCAAGAACATAACATAATGAACAGCCTCATCTAACATTGAAGCTGTGTCCATTTTTGTACCACCAGGAACAAGTCTCTGCAAAATCCTTATTTTCTCGCTTATTTTTTCCCTTCGATGCCTAGCTGCAACACTCTGTGGATCCTTCGATATCTTAACGTTCTTTCTCTTAGGTGGTTTTACTGATTCTGGATCGATGTTGATAGGTTGCATCATCGCCATACGAAATATCATCTCCCTCATGGCATCCATTGAACTCCGTTTCTCAATATCAAGAGTCTCGTCGTGCATGGATAAAAGATATGGCGCGTTATGTTCGTCGATTGAGTTGGACATGAAGGACAACGAGTGAGGTGAAGTAGTCATCAAATAATCAGTGTTATGATTTGGTAGGAATTGAGTCATTTCAACATTGTTCATGGATTGTGTAATGTCATGTAAATCCATGATATTTGAGAACTATATTTGCTGAGAATAGGAAGATAGAAAAGTTGGGAATGAAGAAAATGTTGGAAAGAACAAAAGGATGTTAAATATTCAAGGGATGTCAGAAGAAGAAATTTTCCTATGAGCATAGCATGGGGATGTCAGTTATATATATATTGCAAATTGTGACCTACTCCTTTGTTTAAATATTTACTAAATCTCCATTATATTCCGAACGATAGGCATCACTCTCCAAGTTTATATATTCACTATTCTTCTTTACACAATAACTATGAAGTAAAGAATAAAACGTCAATCAGACAGAAGTTGGATCACCTATATAAATTCTCATTGTTCAAGCCGTTTTATTTCATACTCATCTCAGTCCAATATTACATATGATGTAATGCGTTTATCTAGGTGAGCACGTCATAACGTATACTTTCTCCATTCTAATTTACATGAACCGATTTTCTTTTTGATTTGTTTCAAAAAGAATGATCCATTTCTAAATTTGGGAACAGTTTACTTTAAACTTATTCTACCCTTAATAAGAAGCTTTTATAATCACACAAATACTCTGTGCCCCTTTTTAAGTTGTTTGAGGATCACAAATTCCAAAAGATTTCATTTTTTCTTAATCTTCATGCTCAGTCAAATATGTTCACATAAATTGGAACGGAGGGAGTATTATTGTTGTGAGGTTTCGCTATTATACCTAGCTAGTTTTACGCTAGTTATACGTCAACTTTCCACAATTTTTCTCCTTGATTCGCCTTTGGAACCATATATATAAAACCATGAAGTGCATGAGTAGTAATATGTCAATTTTGATAATAATTCCAAAGTAAGAATAACTTCAAATAGCTTAAGATCAAAGTGAATGAATGAGGACTGGAATTCCATAAACATATAAGAAATAGGGCAGATCGATGCAATAAATTCATGTTATGCGCGGGTCCGAAGAAGGATCGGACCACTAGAATATATTGTACACAGTTTTATCATGCATTTTTGCAACTGCATGTTTTCACGGTCGAATGATCTTCTGCTCACATAACAGTAATTTTACCAACTACGCTAAGGCTCCCCCATACGTAAAAGAAATAAAGGGATATAATTCCATACATAAATTGAGGAGCCCAGATAAGATCAAAGAAGAGGAAAGTAAATGAATAAGGTGCATGAACCAAAATCTACCCATCACTGAAAGAGTTAAACCAGTTATGGTCCCGAGTGAAAAGCTATAACTTTGCCATGAAAATTAACTTGAGAAAAACACGAAAGGTAACCCCGCCAATCACATGACATATGTCAGAAGGATAACAACTCTGGTTTCAGAAGTGGGGTTGCAGATGAAACAGCGACTTACCTGTAAAGTAGTGAGTATTTCTAGTTTTGGGTATAAATTTAATAACGTAAAGAACATTTATACTAACAGTATTTTAATAAGTTGTAACACGTAATCTGTAGCCAAACCAGGAATTTTATAATTAAAAAATGTTTAATATTTAATATGTTTTTGTAAAAAGTAATTTTTGACCTACATGCATAATATAATTTTTATATATTCAATATAATTTTCCGATAAAGATTGACTCTGTGTGACTATGCCACTGCATGCATATACCTTTGTCTTATTTTTTATATTCTTGGTCTCACTTTTTATAAACGGTTATATGTAACCTTGGCGTAATCGGTAAAGTTGTTGTCATGCGAACAGGAAGTCACAGTTTCGAGCCGTGGAAACAGTCTCTTGCAGAAATACAAGGTAAGCCTGCATATAATAGATCTTTATGGTCCGACAATTTTTTAAATTCCACACATAACGGAAGCTTAGTGCATTGAACTGTCCTCTTTATATGTAATTAGTCTCGTTTAAGCAATCTGATAACGTAAGCGATTCGTTAAAAAAAAATTGGTGTATTTTTACTTTCAATCTGTCACCCATCCTGCATACCTGGTGCAACTGCATTTCTGTAATAATGCTTCCATATGGCACCCATCTCGATCCAGATTTTGGAAGTTTTGAGGAGTTTACTTGCACCGACTCTCTGTTTTGAATCACATGACATGCTTGTAATTAACTTCTCTAGGTAACTATCTAAAGGACTGCTTCAGATGAATCATTAGCTCAGGCCCCAATTGAGTTTACCTGACGATCCAGAAATATTTTATGTTGTAATTCAACTTATTGCAGTAGGATTGTTTAGCTTATTTTACAGACAATTAATTTTAGTTATTATGCAAAGTTTGGTGTAGTTAGCTTTTTAGTAATTTAATAATGTAAAAGTTCTCGTACAATATTAGTGATAAGAGGTTTACGTCAACATGAATTCTTATTGTTGCCTGTTGGTGCACCCATGAAAATATGTTTATTACTACACGCCTGGAATGCTCAGTTATAATATCCATAAACTAATGTTTCCTTATATGATTTAGTAGTTCTCACGGCGTGAGCTAACTTTTAGGTTAATTCGGTTCAAGATCTAGTTTATTTAAATGGTGTTAGAGTCGGACCTATTTTTGTTCTTGATTTATCTGTCAACACACCAAATGTCTAGTCACGGACATGCGAGGTGCACGCACTACACATAATTTACGGCCTTAGCCTTAGTTTACAAGGAAGCTTTGTCGTACTTAGAAAAGGATGGTTCTAAAGTAGGTGTCAAGTTGAGAAAAGGCGGAGAATTTTTTAATTCAAGAAAAGAAAGGCATTGCCCAATATATTTATTATATATAATAGGAATTCCAAGCCGTAAAAGGCAATGTGAATTCCTACGGCTCCTCTTACTCTGAGGGACTGATTGAACAGCAGCTGTTAGGTAAGGATCTCTATCATTGATTTATCAGAAGCCATCAAGTACGAAAGCAGCAAGGAGTATGCTAGTGAGTCCCAAGCGAAGGAAAGAAGGACATGAGAGGCATAAAGGTGTCATAATTCGAAGAAATTGACAAATTCATTACAATGACAAGTGGTGAAATTTTTATATGTATCCCCATAATTTCATTTTTTTCGTTATAAATATTTAGTGAAAATCTTCGACCAAACGGTATCCCATGATACCGCATGATATAAGGTACACATGCCCCAGAGTGTTCATCCCATATTCGGTTAAAGAAATTGATGTTGTCTCGTTATACAGTCTCGAGGAACTCTCATTTCATGATCTAACTTTTGAAGTTCAGTTAGGACAAATATTCATTTTTTTGGATGCTCTGTGAATAAACGCAGAAATAGCAGCAACAAAATCAAAATGGCCTGAGTATTTTGGTTTGGATTCCGTAATAGCTTATATAATAGGATAAATAATTTTATCAAGATGACCTCTGCAACATCCTAATGTAGCAGAGTAGCAGTCGATAATTTTATCAACATGACAAGGAAATTTTAAATGTTCCAACCCATTGTTGTTGGTTCTAGTATTCTATATGATTTCTTTGTATAGTGCAACAACATTAGACGATCAGCACCTGCCTACAATCCTAATAATGTCATATGAGGAACTTTTATATCAAGATTTTCAATCATTTCATCAGTATAATAGATAACATGTACAGAATTGTAATATTGCTCTGCTAGTGGTTTACAAGATAACTATGTTTTTTCTTTTTTATTTCGGGAAAGGTATAAAAACTTTCCAGACTAGTCTTGATATTTTTAGTTATACACATTTTTTTTGTGAGGATTCTGTGAAATGTGAACCACCTGTAGGTTCTATATACGGGTAAAATCATGCACGCCCGATTTTTCCATTATTTCGAGATTAGAGAACTGTACCGAGGGTCAGCCTCGTAATGAATTAGGAGCACAAAAACAAGCTACCGAGTTCAGAGATTGATGTACCCATCGAGATCGAGGTCCCAAACGATCGAGACCAGATGTGATCAGCTTCAAGTGGAACGCAATAACGAAAAGGTAAAATATCCGTAATCGATCGGAGATCACGGCAAAAATCTCGGAACGGACCAAATCAAGGGCGGTTATTTATATCAATCATGGAATTTACTTCTGTAATTAGAATTATACCACAATTAAGATTCCTCTAGGACATAACGAGGGGTCCCATCATTTGTAAGCATCTTGCATTCATACTTATCAAAGCAATATAATATTTCTATATTGTTCATCAATTTATTGTTCTTTAAGTGTTCTTGCTTTACTACTTTCGAGGGTTCACCACCTCAAGGACACTGTCCAAACATCAGTTTGTTTTATATTCTTGTCTATTCCATCACTTATATCCAAATTAATCAATTGATATTAAGTGAAATCACGTGTCATTAAAACCACATTACAAGCTTAATTGTCACTCGATTATTAGGGTAAACAGTTTGGCGCCTACCGTGGGGCTAAGGATAATAGTGATTGCTTAATATTAGGCTTCGTAACACACTTCTTCTACATTTATTCTCGTAAGTGTTTTTAATTTCAGGGATTAACATGTCACACTCTCAAGCAGTGCCCACTCACAATGACATCGGCCTTGGTCTTCACGGTGAAAAGAACACGGAGTCGTCCTGGGAAATGGAGTGCCTCCAATCAATCGTGACTCATCACATGACACGGATCCGACTGATGTCAATTCTCATGTCGCCATTCATGGATATTGAGTTGCCGACCCAGAAAATAGTGTCCGCAGAGACGCCCGAATAGTCGATTACAACACATAAAATGGTGAAGAAGGTAGAATTAGCTTTAGAATGATATTTGACATGCTGCAAATTCATTAGGCTACGATATCCCAACCCTAAAATCAGAATTGAGCTCTAAGCATAATCAAACTCGATACATCACAAAAAGTTGCTTGTAGGGTCGAGCCCGTGCAGGAAAAATTGAACGGTAGTGGATAAGGAACTGTTCCCGCCATCATGAAAATGCTCGAGGAGATCACTAAATGGATAGAATCAGCTGAAAAGAAAATCGAGGCTAGTGATAAAAAGGTAGAAACATACAACTCACGAGTTGATCAAATACCGGGAAACACCCCCGATCCTAAAGGGTTTGGATTAGAAGAAGTTCGTGTAGAAGTCTTTTCCTCAAAGTGTAGCTCGGAAGCCCATTCCTAAGAAGTTCTGTGTGCTGGACATCCCCAAGTACAATGGGACCACTGATCCTAATGAACACTCACTTCGTACACATGCAGAATAAAAGGAAATGACCTAGAAGATGACGAGATTGAATTTGTTTTGTTGAAAAAAATTGGAAAAACTTTATCGAAGGGGGAAACGATATGGTACCATAATTTTCCGCTAACTTCCATCGATTCTTTTGCAATGCTCACTGATTCTCTCGTAAAGGCACACATCGAAGCAATAATGGTCGCGACCAGAAAGTCGGACATCTTCAAAGTAAGACAGAAGGACAATAAAATGCAAAGGGAGTTTGTATCTCGATTTCAGGCGAAATGGATGGACCTACCCCTGGTTACCGACGATTAGGATATCTAAGCCTTTACCCAGGCTTTGAACGAGTGGAGTTTGATAGCATCACGTCAACTAAAGCAGAATTTGAATGAGTATCCAGCGGTGACCTAGGCCGATGTACATAATCAGTACCAATCAAGCATCAGAGACGAGGATGGTCAGTTGGGAGCTCCATCCGGCTATGTTTACCCAAACAGGTCCAAAGGCAGGATTTAAAGGAACATCCATGGAAAGCCCTGAGCAAATAGAGATCGATAACAACCATATAGCGCAAATAGAAAGAACAATGGAACAGGGCATAATCTTGTTCAAACTGATGAAAGGAATTATCGAGGTCAACATTATTAAGGGCTAATGAGTAAGAATTGATTCAATAAGCACATAAGCATAAATAAGCACCACGATTCTTTGGTGTCTATGATTCAGGTATTGTGCCGGCTATTGGACAAATCAAGGATACTAGATGGCCCAGATCCTTACAAACTGATCCATCTCAAAGGAATCTGAATCAAATGTGAAAGTACCATGGAACCCATGTTCACATAACTGACGACTACAGATAATTAAGGGAGGAGGTAGCTCGTTTATTCAACGAGTCTTCTTCGAGAGTTCTTGAGTGACCGAGCAAAAAATCACTTCAGAGATAGGGATGCAAACAGGAAAAACAAATAGGAGGAACGGTAGCACGTGATTCATATGATTGTCGGCAGGGTCCATATCCTCAGGGTCCGACATTTAAACGCACCAAAGTCACAATTACAATGGAAAAGCGTACTTGGGACGCTGATGAATAAAATCCACGTTAAATATATTTTGGTTAATCCATGTAGCTCGGTGAATATTATTCGATCAAGGGTTGTGGAGCAACTCTGTCTTCAGGATTTGATCGTGATTGAAGCTCGAGTGCTCAACGGTTTCAACATGGAAAGTGATACCACGAAAAAGGAAAATCATGTTGTCAGTGAACGTGGCCAAAACTATCCACGAAATAAAGTTCCACGAGATCAAAGAAGATATGAGGTACGATGCGCTGGTCGGAAGACCTTGGATTCATAATATGAGGGCAGCACCTTCAACATTTAACCAAGTCTTGAAATTTCCAACACCGAAATGAGCCAAAACGGTGTAGTAAGAACAACCAACAACCAAAGAGATGACTGCGATTGATGAAGTAATACCAGTATCGGTACTGACATCAACAAGGGATTAGAAACGAAGGAAAGGCAGAGAGTCAAATAGAAACCACAGTCGCCAACTTTGACTAGATCAGAACAACAGGAGACTCTCGAGGACGATGATTGTTTGATACCTCGAACCTTCATAATCCTCGATGATCCCGATACCACGAAGTCAATGGTCGAAGAGCTAGAAACACTCATATTGATCGAGTATCTGCCTGATTGAAAGGTATACCTGGGCATGGGTTTAACTCCCGAGCTCAAGGAAAAACTCATTAAATTCCTTATAAAAAATATGGATTGTTTTGTTTGGTCCCACCTTGACATAAGAGGGATACCATCGGAGATCACCACTCATCAATTGAGTTTTCACCAGAAGTTCAAACTAATAAAGCAAAATAGAAGGCCGTAATCCGAAGTAACGCATGCATTCATCAAGGACAAGGTAACCAAACTTCTCAAAATAGAATCCATCCGGGAAGTAAAATATCCTAAGTAGTTAGCAAACGTAGTTGTAGTCCCCAAGAAGGGGAATAAACTTAGAATGTGTGTAGATTACAAATACTTAAACAAAGCATAGTGGTCACGCCTAACTATGCCTTATTAAAAGGACAAAGCGGTCGCTGCAAATATAGTTTGGTTAACAAGTCTGGAGTTGAATCCCACGGGGAATTAACCTATCAATCACAGCTATTGGTCTCATAGAAATTCACGTATTCAATCATCAGAGATATTTGAGTAACACATTGGGTGTTTATTAACTAAATATTATGTAATAAAATGCAGTAACAAAAAATTAGCAATAAATGATATGTATCAAGAATGAGAATGATCTAAGGTTCTGATTCCGCCTCTTGTCGGAATCCTTTCCGCCATGTTTTCTATAAATTTTCCTAAGTCTTCTCTATCGGTCATGAGCACTCTGGCTATCATAACTCTCTCCTGAGTAATTACAACAAAATACTAGATATATTCTCCCGAATTACGCTAGTTAGCCTTAGTTACAGCTCAAGTAGATCGCACCCAAGGTTTTATTATCCCTAATCTCACCTTTAAACCTTTCGTATTGATCCCTCATATACATTAGGAGTGGTATTGTTCAATAAGTAACAAAATATACACTCTCTCTCGAGTAATACATACTAAATAGGCACTGTGAATTGATGGTCCTTCAATCAACAACGATCACAATTAGTTGAACAAACAAGAAAATATTATGGCAAATCTATATTAACATAGCAAGGAATTCATCCTCTAAGAGATTCCGTCAAAACCCTAGATTAGGATTTTATCTATCATAATCATTTTAACAATCATAGTGCTTGAATTTAACATCGATGATAAAAACAAGAAGAAGAAAAGTAAAACACTATGCCGAATCTTCCGCCTTACTTCTTGCTTGTTCTTGCCTTAAAAAACCTTTATATCCTTTTTTTGGCGAGCTAGGCTTCTTATAGGTCAAGAAGAGTCATTTCAAAATTACACAATTGACCCTGTATTTTTGGCTCGCCTCAACCCGTCCGCGGTAGCAGATTACACCGTGGACACAACGTCTGTTTGCAGCCGCAGACCTGAATGCGGATTTGGTCCTTGCTTTTACTTCTCCTTTCGGTTGTGTTATCCTCCGATTGGCCTTCCATGCTCCACATCGACTCCAAAAATCTCTTTTAGCTTCCTATATATATATATATATATATATATATATATATATATATATAGCTTAGAATGGCTCCTGCAAATATAAAAATCTTAATTAGAGCATTTTGTTATCCTTTACATTCAAACTTAAACCTTTGCTCTTCCTTAAGCAATCAAACCACACTCTACAACGGCCTAACTTCACTGAGAGGCTTCCCTATCTCATCACACCAAGGGCATTACACAAGAATTGAGCCCACTAGTGTAACATCTCTACCTCAAGAGCTGACTCTCCCATGCCACGCAATATTCCTAACTTTACTCACTTACTCTAACGCAGAGGTTAAGAATCACCTTTCCTTCATGAATCATGTGCACTTTCATAACAAATGAGAGTGGTTCCACACACAATAACAGTTAAGAACAACTAGGAACTCAAGATAGAAAGAACATTCATATGCCACATAAAAATGCATCATAGGCTTGCCCGTAGCGTACTACTCTGCTAATCGAGCTCATTCAGTACATGATCAATTAGGACTTTATTTGATTGTAATGAGGCTGCGAGACGAGTAGGATACATCTAGGTATAAGAGTGGCTATACCTCCCTAAACACTTTAATACATACACTTTAACATTTAAAACCTTACATTTATGTCAAACCATAACTCCACCTTCACATCACTATATATTAAATCCATTCTTATTTAAGCACAATTACATCAAGAGCCCCCATTTATCAAGGAATATTTTTTTCCACATCAATACAACTATTATTTTCTTCTTTTTTTCCAATTCAAGTGGCTCTTACTTTTTTTCCAAAGAATGCACATTTCTCCTTATTTCATAGTTCCACTCAAAATTCATACCAACCACCCTACACTTTAACTTTTACACAGTTCATAACAATTCAAGTGCTCGTGAGAGATTAGAAGATTCAAATAGATGATTAATTCAAACAAATAGGAAAGGCTTGTATTGTAGTTTCCAAAGAAACACGATTACAAGCTCAAAGGGATTAACTACGACACATAAGAGTTAGGTGGAAAAAATTTATATGGATTAATAAAGAAATGCCTATATCACTTCCAAGACTGAACAAAACTACTATTTCGCTTTGCAAATACATCGGGCAATTTCTAGAAATCCAATGTGGTGCATAGAATACAACAATCCTCACACACACATACACATGACTTATCCAGATTGGATCATCGAAATATTCTAGTCAGAGTACTTAAGCCAAGTTAAGAACATACAATTTAAGGCACTCTAATAAGAACCAACAACTAAGCCTAAGTGTCGCACTAAAGTATCTAATGTATTCAAGGCATAATGATATTAAGGAATCCTCCTTCCAAATCATCCCTTAGCCCCTTTATACACCTAATTAAAAATTAAAAACTAACTAACCCCGTTCAAACAAAAACCCTTGGAAAAGAACCACGGTCCAAACAGTTTTGATAGGCTACTTCGGGCCAGGGAAGAACCAAGATTGTTGGTATACAACTTCAATAGTGATGATGCCAATATCATATTACCTACCGGGCGCATCAAGGAAACCAAGTAGCCTCGACCATAGTAGTCCGACCCTACCTAGAGAGATCCTAACTTGATGTGTAAGTATCATGGCTACATGACCGAAGACTGCCGCCAATTGAGAGAAGAAGTCACCCAACAGTTCAATAATAGGCACATACAAGAATTAATTAGTAATCGAGCCAAAAAGACTTCGGGAATAGGGACGCCAACAAACACACCGTACAGGAGGAATCTCCGCATGTCATCAACATGATCATTGGAGGGGTCGATGTCCCTCAAGGCCCAATGATAAAATGCACCAAAGTATCCATCACGGGGGGAAAATTCACCCGAGATAATATCTTAGAGGGAACCATTTAGTTCAGCAATGAGGATGCCGAGGGCATCATACAACCTCAAAATGATGTACTGGTAATATCCGCACTTATCAATAGATCTTGAGTTAAACATGTATTGATTGATCTAGGTTTCTCGACCAACATCATCAGATCGAAGGTCTTAGAGTAGTTGGGGCTACAAGACCAAATTGTGCCAGTAGTTCGGGTGTTGAACGAATTTAATATGATATGCAAAACTACTAAAGGGGAGATAACCCTGCTAGTAAATGCTGCCAGGACGATCAAACAGATAAAGTTCTTCGTGATCGAAGGGTACATGAGGCACGATTCCCTACTTGGAAGGCCATGTGTTCATAACATGAGGGTGGTACCTTCAATCTTATACCAAGCACTGAAGTTCCCAACGCGGGGTGGAGTCAAGATGGTCTATTGAGAGCATTCGGTTGCAAAGAAAATGTTTGCAATTGATAAGGAACATGGAGCCGACCAGAAAGTATGAAATTAAATAGCATTCACCGATGTTGAATCTGAACACACCGGACCAAAGGAGCAAGGAGTAGACGAGGCATACGACTACAGAATTCCAAGGTCATTCATAGCTCTTGATGATACCGACACCACCAAATCGGTGGTTGAGGAGTTGTACCAAGTCATATTGATCAAATACCTACCAAATTGAAAGGTATACCTAGATACGAGGTTGACCCCCGAGCTCAGGAAAAACTCATTGACTTTCTCAAAGCTAACATAGACTAGTTTGCGTGATCCTATCTTGGCATGATAGGGATCCACCCCCTGAAGTGAGGACTCATAAGCTGAGTTTGGACCCAAAGTTCCACCAAGTCAAGCAGAATAGGAGAACATAGTCCGATGTCAAGCATAGATTCATCAAGGATGAGGTATCTAAACTCTTTAAAATAGGGTCCATTTGGGAAGTTAAATACCCTGACTTGTTAGCTAACATAGTGATAGTGCCTAAATAATGAAAATGTGGAAATATGTAAAGTCACATTAGTTTAGCGTAAGCTTCTTTAGAAATGCCTTTTTAATAGTTAAGCAATTAAATGCAAAGCATCTAGAAGAGATATACACATATGAATCCGCCCCTCGGGCACAATGTCAGCAGAATCCGCCGCTCGGCCAATATCATGGAACTACACAAGCCCCTCGGGCTATATCTCATATCACAATGGGTACCCGTGCTAAGTGGGGGTGTGTAGACTCCTGGAGGGGCCTTTTATGACCCAAGCTCAATATCAAGCTATATTGTGGCATAATCAGCAGGCTCTCGACCTCATATCAACAAGACACCTCGAGGAATACAATCTGAGGCCCTCGGCCTCATAATCATAATCAGTGTATCACTGATGTAGCATGCAGTCCGACCCCAAGTATCCTTACAACACAGGCCCTCGACCTTACTCAATCAGAATCTCATTAGCCTCCTGGGCAATAGTAAAACATGATGCTCAGCCCAAATTATGATTTAAAACATCATTTAATAGGTTAAAACAGAGTAAACATGGCTGAGTTATAAAAAAAGTAGAATATAGCATGACTGAGCACAATCATAAAGTTAAAATAGCGAGAAAATATCACTAAAAATCCCCTATTGGTCCAAATAGTTGGCACGAGGCCCAAATATGGAATTTATCCCAAAACATGATAATAGCAAACAGTTTTCATTCAGATACGGGGTAACATAATCATTCAGGACGGACTAAGTCACAATCCCCAACTGTGCATGACCACACGCTCATCATCTTGCGTGTGCATCACCTTAATATAGCACCACGATTTGCAATCCGGGTTTTCATACCCTTAGGACAACGTTTAAAATTATTACTCACCTTGATCCGGTCCAAACTCTAGCTCGATACCTTTGCCCTCTCGAATCGGCCTACAGATGCTCCGAATCTAACTAAAATCAGTACATAACCATTAAAATATACGAAAGCAACAAATCCCACTCGAAAATATCTAATTAACATCAAAAATCTTGAAATTGCTCAAACCCGACCCCCTGGGCCCAAATCTCGAAATCCGATAAAAATCACATCAACAGAATCCTCATCCTCTCACGAGTCTATCCATATCAAATTCATCAAAATCCGACCTCAATTTCCCGTTAAAATCCCCAAAATAATTCTCAAACTTTTCTTCCATTTTTCCTCAATTTCCACTCTAATTTCTCAAATTAAATGATGAAATTCAAGACTAAATCATGGAATTAAACCAAATATGAGGGAAGAATACGTATCCCCATAGCCTCACTAAAAATCTCCTCAAATTTCACCTTCTCCCAAGCTCTCCAATGATTGCTTTTATGATATTGGACTTAAACCCTCGATTTTAAAAAATAAACTGTCTGCCCAGATACTTCATCATCCCGACATGGAATATCCCTCACGTTCGCGAATTACATAACTTCACTGACCGGAATCCCTTCTTCACGAACGGGAGAACCGAAGCACAACAGACTCAACACTTCGTGAACGCGGTCCCTACTACGCGAACGCGTAGAACAAATGCATTGGGGACCAGCTACTCCTCTTCCTCTATGTGAAGGCGACACACAAAAGACGAACGCGAAGACAAAATTTTCCGCTTCAGATAACACCCTTCGCGAACACGAGTCTCTAACCGCGAACGCGAAGAACAAATCATCTGCAACAAAAATCAATAAAAACTCTCGAGTCTAAAGTCCAAAATTGATCCGTTTAACCACGCCAAAATCACCTGAGGCCTAGGGGACCTCAACCAAACATCCAAACATATCCCATAACATCGTTCAAACCTGTTCCAACCTTCGAAACACTCAAAACAACATCTAAACATCAAAATTACATTGAATTCAAGTCTAAGAATTCCAAGAACATCCAATTTTTCTCACACGCATCACTAATGACACAACTGACCTACTCTAACTTTCGAAATTCCATTCCAACTCCTATATCAAAATCTCAGCGATTAACCAGAAAACACCAAAATTCCAATTATGCCAATTCAAGCCTAAACTTTCTGCGGACCTCCAAAACATATTCCGACCATGATCCTAAGTCCAAATTCATCTAATGGAGTCAATCAAGTCATAAAAATTCCAATCCGAGGTCATTTACTGACAAGTCAAATCCTTGTCAAACCTTTCAAATTTCAAGCTTCAAACTGAGAATTGTTCTTCCAAATTCATTATAATTGCCCTAAAAACCAAAACCATGATTTGCATTAGTCATAATGCATAACACAAGGCTAGTAAAGCCCAAGAACTGGCGAGCGAAGTGCAAAATCTCAAAACAACCGGTCAGGTCGTTACACGTACACATGATTTCTTATAAGCGATGTCGATATTTAACGAAATAAAAGAACAATCTAATATAATGACATTATAGATTAAAAAATTAAAATTCAGGTCATATTAATAAATTAACGTAATAATATTTAATGACTAATAAACTCAAAAGTTGACTCAAAGTTAATAGAAATAGCACGATGCTAACTTCTCCCGGAAATTCGAAGTCACAAGTACATGAGCAACTAGAATACTAATAAATAGTCTGAACCAAAGTACAACCATTTGACACTATATAATTGGTAGAATAAATCAAAAGGGGGACTTCAGGGATGCGATCACCGTGCAGCTATACCTCAAGTATCTAGTATAGCTGAATCCGAGTAGAAGACAACTAGAAGCAAATGGGATCAACACCACTATCTCCACAAGAAGTGAAGAAGTATAGCATGATTACAACCAACTCAATGTACTCCGTAAGTATCAAGCCTAACCTCGACGAGATAGCAACATGGCAATGACAGGACACCTACGTAAAATCATTTATAGATATATACATAAAGCAAAAAAATAACAAGTATGACAATTAAAATATTAAATGGGAGGGGGCATGTAGAAAGGGTTATGCAATTAGAACGGCAAGTACATAACCATCAAATGATGTTTCTATGATAAACAATAATAATGCAACAAATTAAGTCCTCAACCGGAAACCAAGTAAAGTAATGAACTCAACAATAGCACGGCATCACCCTTCATGCTTCTACTCTTATCCTCACCATGTAATATCATTAATAAAATGGCATTTCATCATCATTCGTGATTTTTCTTTCATCCTCACATGATATGATAAATGATGATAAGCACTCATATATACGGCATCACCCTTCATCTATAATCTTCATAATCTCTCAAATAGATGATAATATATGAAATAAGGTATGGCAATGCCCTTTGTGCTTTTTACTCTTCCTCACCAAGAAACAATACAAATCTGAGTTAACAATGCAAGGCGGAAAACAATTCCACATTAGTTATAGTGCTATGATAACAAACGCAGCTTTTAAAATTTCAAACATCTTTAAAATAAAAAATAAATACTTGGTGGATAATTAAATAAGTAATAATCTAACATAAGCATGAAAAACATAGGCAAAGAAACAACATAATACAATAAAATAGTTTTCACTCGCATGTTATAAGGCAATAACAACGTAGATATACTCGTCACCTCACATATACACTATTGCTGCATACAATTCACGTAGCAAATAGACCAACAAGTCATAATCCCTCAAGTCAAAGTTAATCACAACACTTAAATCATTATACAACCAAATCAATTCTCAACCATGGCTTTTCCTATGGAATTAGCCGCCAAACCAATCAAATCTAGTCTAATATTTTAAATAAGTAAAAAAGATTCATTATTTAATAATTTTGGAAAAAATCCAACAAAATTCAACACTGGGCTCGCTTGATAAAAACCAGATATTCGGAGCAAAATCTAATTACCCATTTACTCCAAGCCCGATTATGTGATTTGTTTAAAAATCTGACCTCAATATGATGTCTAAACCTTAAATTTATAAAATCCCCAATTCTACCCAAATCTCTAATTTTCACCATTAATATTCCTAGATAAAAGGTTAAAATCAAAGGATGTTTGTGTGAATGCAATAAAACAAGTTAAAATTTACTAACCAATGAAGTTGAGATGAAAAATCTGTTCATAATCACCGGTAGGCCGAGCTCTAACTTCAAAATGGTGAAACCCCTAGGGCTCCAAACTAAAAATGCACACAAGTGTAATAATATCATACGAACTTTCTTGCGCGAGCAAAACACTAAAATAACATCTGAAACTATGAATCGGATATCAAAATGCCTGAAATTGCAAAGAAAACTCAAGAACATCTAAAATCACGATCAAGCGTCTGAATCTTATCAAACCAACTCTGATTTACATTCGCAGACAAGTTTCAAAATAGAAAAATGGACGTATACCAAGTTCTGAACAAAAAATCCAACCTGATACCCATATGGTTAACCAACAGTCAAACACAGGAAATTTTCAAGCCTTCAAATTACTAGCTTTCAACAAAACAATTCAAATCTACCTAAGGACCTTCAAATTCAATTACAGGCATATGCCCAACTCCATAATCACGATACCGACCTAACGAAATCGTCAAAATACTAATCCAGTGTTGCTTATATAAAAAAATAATATATATATATATATATATATATATAATATATTTGATGAAGCGGTGCGTGATGACACCGCTTAAGCTAAGGTAGTTTGCCCCTGGTTGAGCCATATGCTTATTTAAAAAATATTAAGACTCTATGCTTTTATTTGAAGAAAGTAACAAAAGTCTCCGAAGTTCAGGTCTGAGAGTACCATTTTTCTTTTTGCCTGCTTTTTTAAATTATAAATAGTTCAACCGTGGAGCCTGTAAAACAGCCCGCAGGCAGCCATGAAAAGCAATAGTTGAAACTACTGTGGTATATGGACAATTCGCGTGCAGTTCCTGCTCTTAAAGGAGCTAGTTAGAAGGAATAAGCTAAATTTAAATTTCTTGGTTGGAACTCTTGTGTATGTTGCAAAAGTTAAAGAATTTCACAATAACATTAGTTTCACTTATTCTTTATTTGTAAATAAAATTGGTAGGAGTGGTGTTTTGACTGTATTTTAGAATAATAATAACAATAATATTGTGAGCATATAAACTTATATTCTAATAATTTTGATCGACCTTATAATGAAAATGGGAATGTACATACTAGTATAGAATATTCTAGATTACGTAGTTGATAAGTTAGCTAAGACTATATATATGTGTACATGAGAATACATTGTACATTTGAGTAAATTGAAATACAATTTCATTTCTCTCTTCCAATATCTCTCTCTCTATATTATATTGTTCAATCTTCTCTTCTGAGTTTGGGTTCACCATTAACACCAAAATCTACATGGTATCAGAGCGAATGATTGCAATTGCGAGTCCACAACATTGATTATGGGATACTCTGTCAGTTTCATAACTCAATTGATAGGTGAACTGCAAAATTGGGATTCAACAATGGCGAGACATACATATTTGGACCATAACTATCTGTTGTTCCTTCATCCTTCAGATACAACTGGAGCTTCGATAATTTCAATTAAATTGACCGGTTCTGACAATTGTGTCACCTGGAGTCGAGCGATAGAAATCCAGCTGCTTGGGAAGAACAAGCTAGTGCTAGTCGGTGGGACTCTGAAAAATGGGGATTTTGATGCAGCACCAGGGCATCAGTGGGATAGATGAAACGCTATTATATTAGGATGGATCATGAGCTCATTATCGAAGAAATTGATAACAGAGATTGTATATGCGAAGAATGCTAGAGCATTTTGGGAAGATTTGAGGAAACGAGTTGATAAGGTAAATACCTCACGAGTGTATCAGTTGGATAAAGCAATAGCTACAATCATCTCAAGGAGTTGATAGTGTATTTTTCAAAACTTCGAAATCTCTGGAATGATTTTGACAGCATGGTGCCACCTCTATGTGATTGTGCAAATTCTAAGAATTTCATTGAGTTTATGCAAAAACAGAAGGTCTTAAATATTTTGATGGGATTGAATGAAACCTATGAACAAGCTAGAAGCCAAATTCTGATGACTAGCCCTACATCAAGCATTAATAAGGCTTATTCAATGCTAGTTGAGAGAAAGAGCCAAAGATCAATAGCCAATATCATCACAGCAGGAGATGCAAGTGATTCTGCAGCACATTTAGCCGGGAAAGGTGATATGCATCAAAATTATCCAAGACTGAAGAGGAACTGGAATGTGCAATGCGATTATTCTAAAATGAAAGGCCACACGAATGAACGATGCTACAAGATTATTGGATAACCTGCAGGTTTCAAAGGAAAGAACAAAACGAACAACGCGCATAATGCTTTTGCAAGAAATCCTCCAAATGTAATTGAAAGAAATGTGGGAGGGACTTATCAACCTGAGGGAATCAACAAGGGAGAAATTGGCAGAGCACCACAGTTGACTGCAAAGCAGTATGATCGAATCATGAAGGTGCTGAATCTGAATACTAATCGAGAACATCAACTGGAAAACACATCCAACATGACAGGTAATGCCTATTCATTTCTTGTTGATATAGCAAAAGAGGATTGGATAATTGACACAGGAGCAACTAATCACATGGTTGCTGATATAAGACTGTTGAACAATGTTAAAGCAATTAACACCAAAAATACTAGGAAGGTAAATCTGCCAAATGGGGAAATGTACAGGTGACACATATTGGAAACTACAGAGTAATAGGAATAGGGGAAATAAAGGATGTATTGTTTCTACCTGACTTCCAATATAATCTTATGTTATTGTCTAAGGTGACAAGAGATCTTAGGTGTTTGATTGCATTATATCCTGACTTGTGTCTGTTCTAGGACGTCTTCAAGGGGGAGGTGAAGGGGATTGGTAGAGAGAAAGATAGCCTCACAATCAAATAAAGCAACTGGAATAGAATCAGGGGAAGTCACAAAATGATTAACAGCACAAGGGAACAAATAAGAAATGATGGTATGGCACAAGAGATCGAGGCATGCATCAGGAAAGGCTATGGAGAAGCTGCTAGGTAACAATTTAGAGATGTGCAAATCTGTAATAGATAGATGTGATGATGTCCATTAACCAAACATCAGAGATTACCTTTTCCTTTAAGTACTAGTAGAACAAATAAGGTGTTTTCATTGTTGCACTTGGATGTCAGGGGACCATATAGTACACCAACCTATGATGGAAATAAGTAATTCTTAACGATAGTCGATGAATACTCTCGTGTAACATGGATTTTTCTGCTGAAATTTAAATCAGATGTAATCATAGTACTTAAAGATTTTCTCAAGATGATACCAACACAGTTTAATGCAGTGGTTCAGATAATAAGGTTTGATAATAGATGGGAGTTTGTGAACTTAGAAATGGAAGATATGCTTAAATCCTTGGGAATCATACACTAAATAACATGTACCAACACACCCCAACAAAACGGGGTAGCAGAGAGAAAGCACATGCACCTCCTTAAAGTAGCAAGGTCATGCAAATTTCAAGGACGTATTCCTATCAGATTTTGGGGACATAGTATACTAGCTGCAGCCTATGTGATCAATAGGCTACCATCAGTAGCTCTTGAATGTAAATCTCCTTATGAGGTATTTTTTTCATAAAAGACCTTGTATAAGGCATTTGAAGACCTTGGGATGTTTATGCTTTGCTGTTGATTTGCCAAGGGGAGACAAACTTGAAAGCAAAGCAATTAAAGTTGTGTTTATGGGGTATTCTAGTGTTACCAAAAGGTTACATTCTATATGATTTGGAGAAACATCTGTTCGTTGTGAACAGATATGCCATTTTTAGAGAGGAATTCTTTCCATTTTAGTTACAGGATACATAATGGATCAAACAATAGATCCATTCCTCATATATGATAATGATTGTTTACCGTCAGAAGGCTCAATACCAACATGTTTACCTGTATTGAACTCCACTCCAGGAAGCATATGTGAAGTTGATCCAGTGATAATTCCAGAGGCAGTTACTTTCACTGCACTTCCACAGGTAAGTTCAACCTTAGGGGGAATCCCTGAGCATGAAACTTTTCAACATATGGATGGATGCATTTGCAGAGTCAGCTGATTATAATGAAGACATACAAAACATTACTGATATGGATGAATCAATTATGTGAACTGATAATCTTGAACAGGTTTTGCCATCCACAAGAAGCATTAACAATGCAATTCCTCTTTGAAGATCTCAAAAAGGATCCAAGGAGCCAGTGTGGATGACAACTATATACCAACTCAGTTTTATATCCCATTGAGAATGTTGTTATCTATAACTAGATGTCCTCATCTCTATCACACCTACCTTAAATCTTTTTCAACAGCCACAATCCTCAAATTTTCCAGCAGGCATCTCAAGACAGTAGATGGTTTGAAACTATGCAGACTGAAATTCAAGCCCTTCAAAAGAACAACACTTGGAAATTGGTTAAGCTGCCACCAGGAAAGAAACCTATAGGTTGCAAATGGGTATATAAAGTGAAGCTAAAAGCGGATGGCTAGGTAGAGAGGTTCAAATCCAGGCTAGTAGCTAAAGGGTATAACCCAATGGAAGGGTTAGACTACAATGAGACATTCTCCCCGATTTTTAAAATAGCTACTGTGAGGACTATCCGTTGCTGCCGTCAATAATTGGTTCATCCATCAGCTAGATGTCTATAATGCTTTCCTTCAAGGAGACCTCCATGACGAAGTCTATATGGAGCTTCCACAGAGATTTACAAGCTAGGGGGAGTAGGGTATGGTTTGTAGTCTTGTAAAATCATTTTATGGCCTTAAACATGCTAGTAGACAATGGAACCTCAAACTGGCAGAAGCACTTCTGCATTCTAGTTTTCTTCAGAGTAGCCTAGATTAGGGTTGCTTATCGGGCAAATTGGGCGGTTTTTTACTCTTAACAGTTTGGCTTAACGGTTATTGGCTTTTAAATGTATTAATTCATTAGACACCCAATAAAATATCGGGCGAATTGGTATCAGTTTAGCTCTTATCGGGCGGTTTATTGGCCTCACATACATATTCACTAAAAAAGTTTTGGCAGCAGCTTGCATTAGTCATGGCATAACATTACCTACTTGGTACTGATGCTGCATATTCAAAAAGAGATCAATTATATAATTGTTATAAATAGAACTCTATTTAAGGTGAATGTCTATAATTAGAGAGATTCTAGGGTTTACTACTTGGTGGCTAAGTCACCACCTCCCTATAAATATAGGGGTTCTATTCTATTGTAAACCATCTAAAAGTATCAATAAGAATACTCCTCTCTCTACTTTTCTCTCTATTGTTCTTGTTCTTGTATTATTGTTCTTGTTCTTATATTATTTCATAACATGTTATCAGCACGAGTCTCTAACCAATTGAATTTGTAGAACTTATGCAGACGGGAGGAACGAGATTTGTTTTCCAAGGGAAAATTGTGGAGAAGTCCAAATTTGGTCTTGTGCTACAGTAGGTCATCGCCTCGAATTTTTCTAAACCTTCTGGGAATGAATTATTAGTTAGTACTATAATAAATACCTACTAGTCCTAAACAGAGAGGTGTGAAAATGGCGTGCAAGTGTGCCGCAAAAGATAAAGATTAAATTCTGGATTTAAGGTATGTATTTTACCTTTCTCTTTCAAATTCTTGACATTCTATAATTTGATTTTAAATACTAGCAAAGACGACAAAGTTTGATTATAACTCTAATGGAGTTTGTAAGAAATTACACTCACATGAAGTGGTAAAATTTCTATGCCTTGCCATGATCAAATTCATGTATGATTGTGGGCAAAAGATTGAAAATCCGTCCCATTGAATTTGCTCCATTCCCTTTAGAGAATGTAGTAGCAGTATGTGATAAGTCTAAAAGAAGACAAAATTATTACCATGAAGGTATCAATGGATGTGGACGTGGCAATATACGAAATTATAATCGTCATTATTGTGATAATGAGAATAATAAAGATTCTCAAAATAATCTTTCACTTTATGAAAGTAATATTTGACATGAGATTGTGTATAGCACATGATTATGATCCATTCCCTGAAGTGAATGTGATAATTGCAATAAAGCCCGTAAGTATGAACGCGTTCTTGATGTAATTTTGTTTTATGTCTGACATCATGAAAAGAAAGTTCATTGCCCTTGAAATTTCGGGCAAGAACTATATGACATGGGTGTTGGATGCTGAAATCCATTTGGATGCAATGGGTCTTGCAGACGCCATTAAAGACAGAATAATGCATCCACCCAAGACTATGCTAAGGCCTTGATTTTCTTGCGCCATCACCTTGATGAAGGTTTGAAAATTGAATATATCACAGTCAAAGATCCACCTATCTTGTGGAATGGCTTATAGGAGAGATATGACAACCTGAAGTTGGTCACTCTGCCACAAGCACGATACGATGAGAATCCAAAAGCAAATAGTTCATAAACTATATATTATTGTGGTGGAAAAGGGCACTGGGCGAAAATTTACCGTATACCAAGACATTTGGTTGAGCTTTATCAAGCATCCCCAAAGAGAAAAGGCTCTGAAACCAATTTTGTCTCTGACGACAATTTTGACATCACCCACTTGGATGTGGCTGGCTTCTTTGAGCACCCTGAGGGGAAAATAGATCACTTGATCGGTGATGGATCCATGGTTAAAGAAGATTGAGCAGCTTGATGTTTCTGCTTGTTTTATCTACGATTATTTGAAATTTCATACATTGTTGATTACATTTATCCTGTGTATTTTAGTTTTATTTACAACAAATAATACGTAATGATTGCAGTGTATGTACTATTTTTGATAATCCATCTATAAACTGTTGGTGTGCAAATTCGTGTACAATTTAGTATGTACTGCAATGTAGTGTGTGATGCTAGTTTGATCAATCCTATTACTGTTATTAATGTTATGACCTGAAGCATACATTTGACGTTATATTGCTTAAATTAGTGATGTGCATTTACCGGGTAATTTCTCATCCCTCCAATTGCAACTTCCACTCTCTTTTGATTGAAAACTGCTGTTCCTTTTTTTTTTATTTGTCTTTCCCAATTCGGTTTCTGCAATCAAACAGACTGATACAGCAAGGTTTTATTATGTGTATTCTCATGTTTCGTTCCTTTATACTATTCCTGAATTGTCATTGGCAGAATGAACAAATAAATAATTTTGTTACAAAAATACGCTTCTTGATGTGTTTACAGTTGTACACATGCAAGCTTTAATAAATAATGAATTTCCTATATGTTAGTTGAATGACATGCATATTGTAGGTTCCCCTGGAATAAGTTTTTATCTTACTAATACATATGCTTTATTCCTATATATTATGCCAGTATTGTGCATTGTACTGTTCAAACTATATGCCATATCTCGTCAACTATTATGCATCAATTCAAATATTCTTATACTTACGTCCAATTGTAAAAATATTTGTTTAATTGATTCATGTACAACACATACGATATTTAAAGAGAAGAAATATTTCTCTCATTTAAGTATGTATAAGACAGATGTTACTACAATTTCTGGTAGTAGTAAATTGATTGAAGGCTCCGGAAGAGCAACTATAACTCTGCCTAAAGGAACAATATTTTAGAGAATGCAATGTTCTCCTCCAAGTCTAAGAGGAACTTGTTGAGTTTTAATGATATCAGTCAAAATGTTCTCCTCCAAGTCTAAAAGGAACTTGTTGAATTTTAAAGATATCATTCAAAATGGATATCAGATTGAGACAATACATGAGTATAATCTTGAATACCTCATTTACTCATGACAACGAGGCTGCCCACTTCGGTTTGGTGTCACGCTATTTTGCATGCAGCAATGCTAGTTCGTCTCTGACTGACAAATTGTCACAAATATTCCCCGTTGCAATTAGTTTTGGGTCATGAACCTAATATATCCCACTTAAGAATTTGTGGATGTGCAGTATATGTGCCTGTAGCACCGCCATATTGCACCAAAATGGGTCCGCAAAGAAGGTTAGGAATATATGTTGAGTTTGAATCGTCCTCCATTATTCGCTACCTCGAAACATTGACAGGGCATTTGTACACTGCACGATTTGCAGACTGTCAATTTGATGAGACACTTTTCCCAAAATTAGGGGGAGAAGTTGGTGAAACCAAACGGGAAATTTTGTGGACAAATGCATCATTATCTCATCTTGATCCACATACCTCTATTTGTGAAAATGAGGTGCAAAAGATTATCCATTTGCAAAGAATAACAAATCAAATGCCAGACGCATTTACAGATTTGAAAAGGATAACAAAATCACATATCCCCGCAGTGAATGTGACAACATCTGATTCACGAATACATATTCATTATTGGAAGAATATGAACATGAAATTGGTATAGAATATACCATACTCACCCCTAGAAGGAGGTTTGAGATGATACCACACTCACCCCTAGAAGGAGATTTGAGATGATATATGGCATGAATGATCGTTGGTCACGTACCTATTGTACGCCAAAGTATTTTGGAAATATGACTATTAAAGGACAACGATAATGCAAGAAACATATCTTGCATATAAGTTTGACATGACCATAATGGTATAACTTTCTCTTTAAGAAAGATATTCACCACATGGATGTTGATGAATTTGTGGTAGTACAAAATTAATTGAGAGCTCTAGAAGAGCCAATTATTACTATGTTGGAGAAACACAATTGAGTATTGTGCTGTAGTAAGTCTCAAAGAAACTTATTCAGTTTTCAAAGTACACGCGAAAGCGCTGATTATATTGAGACTATAAATAAAGGAAAGATTTGATATCTTCTATTACTACAACTTGTAGCGGGATAATTTGTATATGAAAAGCTACCCGCTTTATTCTCCAGTTTGTACTACACAAACAAAAGAATGCCACAATAAAGTGGATATCTATTGGTATAAAAATCCATGTCATAATAAACCTGAAGTTTATTGATAAGTGCACATGTCATGGTGTAAATTTGTAGTTTACCAATATTGATAATTTATTCAGTTGGCATTCGTGTTAGCCATCTCATTTTAAGTATGATGTGCAAATTCACATAGGTGAATATTAAAGAACTAGAAAGTTCTTTACGAATTCTCTTGTATCACTTGTTCTCATTAATGAACTGACCAACTAAAGAGTTCGGGTTGAAACCCATAAATTCTGGAAATATCAAAGGTGAATATGGGCCCATTCACCTGCCATGTATACCACATATGATGCATCTATGAAATGGTTACATGCGCAATTGTTATTAACCCGCAGGCTGGCCGGTGATTGCGAGGTAAATTGCTCAGTAATCTAACTTCGAGCATAATTTCCCGATTCTCTACTCAAGATAGTTCATCTTGATAAGTTGGTTTATATCAAAGTTGGTTTAGCAAGATAATTATTGAGTGCTTCCACTTAATAGCTAAACTGTTTCTTATGAGAACAAAGTTATATATATCACTTTGATATACGTTGTATACGAGAGTATATTCTCCCCTCACAAGTGGTTCAGGGTCAGGAACCAAATAATTTCATCTTATTATTAATGTGCTGTGTATATTGACATAATAATACACAAAGAAGATTTCCCAAAGTTGAGGAAACAAGTTAGCTTTACTAACATGAGGGGGAGACATGATAAACACTTGAGAAAAGGTTACATGGGATGAATTATCATTTGTATATGTAGACCCCCGAATATCATGATATGAACCTGAAGTTCATAAAAGGGATAATTCAATTGCAACATATTGCAAAGTACGCTATACGCATTTGCTGACCCAAAGAATGTAACTATATTCTCACTACAAATGCTCATATTAAGTCCCTGAAGGACAAAGTCATGGATACGCTTGAAGCGTATAGACAAATACTTGATTCCATGTGAAAGACATGTAGATTTGGACATGTAGTTCAAATACTTGAGAGTATAAAAGTCAAAGGTATGTATAATCAGTTTTCGATATCTTATTTGTTTAGCATGACGTGAAAACTTGATATGCATCTAAAGTCTATTATGTGACTTACATGACTTAACTTGAAAAGATTTAAGTTGCTTGAAGCATATGCAATTCTTGGTCCTGAAGTACCACATCCTAAGTACAATTTGTGTACATATGTATCTTGCTATAACTATAAGCATGATGGCATCGAGAATACATCTATGGAGATATTGAAGAGTCATTTCACGGCATTATATGAAGATGTTCATATCTATCAAGAATGATAATTTCAAGGTGCGGAATATTTATTCAAGTCAATATGGTTGATTTATTTATCAAATCTCTACCAAAGATTGTTTTGATGATGGTGCACAAGATTGGAATGCAAATGCTCAAGGATGTGAATTGATGCTCTATTCAGGGGGAGTTAATGCGCGTTGCACTCTTTTTCCCTTACAAGGTTTTGTCCCAACTGGGTTTTCATTGCGAGGTTTTTAACGAGGCAACCAATAGGCGCATATTCAAATATGTGTACTCTTTTTCCTTTTCTTAAACTTTTTTCCCATTGGGTTTTGTTTTAGTTAAGGTTTTAACGAGACACATTATTGAATAGACATTCAAGGGGGAGTGTTATAAATAGAACTCTATTTAAGGTGAATGTCTATAATTAGAGAAATTCTAGGGTTTACTACTTGGTGGCTAAGTCACCACCTCCCTATAAATATAGAGGTTCTATTCTATTGTAAACCATCTAAAAGTATCAATAGGAATACTCCTCTCTCTACTTTTCTCTCTATTGTTCTTGTTCTTGTATTATTGTTCTTGTTCTTATATTATTTCATAATAATAATTTTATAGTACTGATGGCAGAATATTATAGAATTTTTTAATTAAGCTAAAGAGATCAATTGCACCTATTTAGGAAGCTAAACAGATCATTTTAAAAGGTTTATAGCCACGGAAGTGAAAAGTAGAAACAAAGGTAACAAACTACCTGATAATGAAGTAAGTTTTGCACTTTCACAGTACATAGATATTTGCATCTCAATATCAACAGACCTAGGAACAATTGTTTCACACATAAATTTTCCTTTTTTATTTCATATGAACCCTTAATGCATGAAATCGTGTAATGTGTATTTTGAACTCATTAAAGAAAGTAGATCGAACAGACTTAATTACCATCGAATTTCAGCAACATCACCATAATGTGAATTTTTAATCCATCTTTATTTTTGTTTTGAACCAAAGATTGCATAAAAAGTATCTATTTTTTCCTCACCTCCTCGTATTTTTTAATCAATCTTTATTTTTATTTTGATCCAAAGATTGCATAAGAATTTATCAGACTACCTTTAAATACATAGGATCTTGAACATATCATAATGGCAAGCAACAAATATCACGACCATAAAAAGATTTGAGGAATTTGACAAACTTAGTAGTAGTAAACAAAGATTATGGTGCAAAAGTTGACAAAGTATCATTTGTAAATCTTTGAAGCTAATGTATTGTCTGTGATTCATTAAAGTGCACAAGACCCAAATAATAACAACTGTAGCATATTGTATTGCAGAACTCATTGCAAATAACCTGTCACGACCCAATTTTCTAACACGATTGTGATGGCGCCTCTCGTGAAGATAAGGACAGCCAACTAATCCAAATCATTCCATTAAAAATTGTTACATAAATGAATAGATAAATACAGCTTAACGACAATAATAACTAATGTTTACAGCCCAACATAACTCGATCGGGGTGTCACAAGTCACGAGCATCTAAAACAACCTGAACACAACTACATGGCCAATAATATACAAAATTAAATTCTAAAATTTTAAAGACAATGCCCGGTATTATCGCAATGATATTTTGACGTGAAACGCATTATTTGTATGATCATAACCACATTTCTGGTCTTACTAGTTGTTCATAAGTAATTCCATCATTATCAATAAATTTCATATTAACTACCACCTCATTTTAAATTTTCACAATACTGAAAATATAATGTGAGGCATGAAGACCTCATTATTACTTACTCGGATTAATGAGTCACATTTAACGCCACCTGGGAACTCATCTCATAAGCTAAAACTCAATGTTTACAGTATGAAAATAGCTTAATATGAACGTAATATATATAAGAATTATCAAATCAACATAACTAGCATGACTGCCTTTTAATATTATCGTACAAATTAACCTTTACAAATTAAAACTTTAAACTCATAAATATTTACCACAAGGACCTTGTCCTTACATAACCTCCACCACAGCTTGCAGCCCAGTTAAAATATTTCACGTTGTGCCAACTGCAGTTTCAATATCCTTTCTTTCTTCTTCTCAATTGATTTCGTAAACACATTAAACCCATTGTAGTGAATAATAAACATTACTTTAATCTTACCCCAAAATCCTTGGAGCCCAATTTCTAACATCCAGAATTCTTTTCAAAACCCGAATCTCACATACACATACTGTATAAATTCGAACAAACTGTGTCAAGCCATAACAATAACTCTAGATATAATTGCATAACATACTACACAACTCGTATACTCGCAACACCATTCTCGATCACCATAACCACTCAAACCAACCAAGTACCAATAGGAAACCACACATTAAATAGAACCTCGCTCCAAAACCTTCGTACCCCATCAATAATGAAGAAATAAACAGGAACTCACAATACGTAATACGTTCCCCATACTTGTAGAAAGTATATATTTTAAACCATGGTAGAAACTATAGGTGACCAACGGGTGGGCCGGGCCGGGTCCGGGTCCAATTTTTCTGACCCGTCCGGGCCGGTCCGGTCCGGGTTCAATTAGAGGTGGGTTGTTAACGGGCTGGGTTGATCCGGGTCGGGTCGGGCCAGGCCGGGTTTTTTTTTTTTTTTTTTTGGAATTACGTATAGTATAAATATTAAGTTATATTAATACTTTGTAATAATTGAATGAACACAACAAAAGATGGGGAAAAAATTGCACTTATTGCAAGTGCTACTTTATTTCTTAAATTCAAAATTTCAAAACTAAAATGTATCATAATTAGTTTACAATTTACATCAAATGGTTTGCATTGCAATAGAAAGTTCTTCAAAATTAATATGAACCGAATGACCTTCTTCTGGAGAGTTAAATTCGGATGGGTTTCCGTGCGTTAATATATCTCCAAGTTCTTCGTCTTCCGGGCTATCAAGATCTTCCTTTCCTTGATTTCTTCGTTCAGATCTTATCCAATCTCTTAGACACACTAAGACTTCCAAAGCATTGCTTCCCAATGAGTGCCGTGTGTCTCCAAGTTGTTGTCTTGCTTGGCTAAATGCACTCTCGGATGCAACAGTGGAAATTGGGACATTCAGGACATCCCGCGCCATAGCGAAAAGAACGGAAAATTGCTTTGAATTTTCATGCCACCAGCCTAACGGTGAAAATTCCTTGGTGCGAGGCTCCTTTTGCTTCTGCAAGTAAAATTGAAGTTCATCTATATTCCTGCTACTACTTTGAGTGTTAGAAATAGTTGAAAAAATATTAAAACTATCAATGCCTTCATCATCATCTTCGACTACATTAGAAGTGCTACATTGCATAGTGGGATTTGCAGCAGTTGAAGCACGAGCATTATCACATTGAGTTGCATAATAAGTATATAGATATTGTAAATGTTCATTTAGTTGGTTCATAGATTCATACAAATTTGGGCTTTCAGTGGGCCCAATCTCCATATAAGTGTATAAAGCATTCATTAATTGTTGACAATCAGACATTTTAATTGAAGGATTTAAAACTGCACCAATTAAATAAACAGGAGGAATTGGAAAGAAATATTTTTTGAATTTTGCTTGCATACTTGCAACAGCATCCGTATATCTATCTTTCTTCTTAAATTCATATAGTAGCAAAGAAATTTCAGCTATATGTACTAAAGCCAAAGTAATAGTTGGGTAATATGCCCCAGAAAACACAACAGTAGCAGTATAAAGTTTATGTAAAAATTTAATCACATCACTAATGACCTCCCAGGTATCAGTTGTTAACATACGCCTAGGATCAGTACAATGTGCATTAGCAACTTCTGTTATTGGAAATCTATATTTGTTTGACCGGGCCGGTCCGTGCCGGTTCCGGGTCAACCCGGCCCGGTTGACACCCTTAGTAGAAACCATCAAGAATACTTGAAAATTCACTTTCCCCTAATCAAGCTATCGGAACTAAATTCCTCTAATTCAACCAGGACACACAGGTCATCAAACTCAAGAATATTTCCATATTACTACAGCTAGTTCAATAAAACTTCTTCACAAGCTTAGGCAACACAGACCTTAAAATACCTCAATTCCACTACTAAGATCACCTTCACTCTCGTGATAATCAACTCAACTTTCTCAATTTGAGTCAAATTTAAATCTCAAAACATACATCCTGTTAGTAAAAAGAAACTCTCTACTCAACATTATAAGAAACACACCTAGGTAGATTATTCCGCATGAGATAACTCACCCGCTTTGCCTCCAATTAATATTTTTGTATACCTTCCACCGTCATACACATTACACAATAACTTAGCCTTCCTAAGTCAAAACTTATACTGTAACATAAAATTTACTTTACTTAAAACAGGAGACTTGAAAAGATTCTTCACGCACATAACTCGGAGCTACACCTCTAATCACAATTAAAATCATACACTTAATAGCTCACCTATCATCCAGCAGATCTTCCTCGACACTTCCAAATCATATAGAAACATCTTGCAGTACTAACATACCCATCACATTGCTACCCTATCAGCATTCCCACTAATAGGGGCAATACCGAACATATAAGTTTAAAACACTTGCTCACACAAGCACCTCGATGCTCAAGCCATAAGAAAAGATCTAGCCTCAAGTCCTCTAGACTGGCCCAATATCAACTCATAGAGATCACGTCTCACCCCTCAATTAGGAAATCACAAGCCATCAAGGAACATCTATTACTGAGCGCTCCTGCGCACATGGGAACGCATTGAAGGAATTTCAAGAGTTACTTTTCAAGCTGAATCAAAAACGCACGATAAGAATTCAAGAATGTGAATTTTTCCAAAAGGTTTTGCAGCCTCTTGAGGAAAAATACATACGTCTCCGTACCAATCCGCGAGACTCTACTAAACCTGCTCATGACTCCTGAGACCTAGTAACCTAGGCTCTGATACCAACTTTTCACAACCAAAACCCTACTCTGGTCATGATAGCGCCTCACGTGAAGACAAGGCCAGCCAACCCATGTACATAGCCTTTTTCAACAATGTATAAACATGAATTAAACAGTTTTACGATAATTAGATAAGATGATTTCGCGGAATACAACCCAATTTAGCCCAAACTAGGGTATCATAATTCACGAGTATCTAAAGAATCTAAACACTATTACAAGACCAGTAATATACATAATGGAAATTAAAAATTAACGGAAGAAATCTGGTGTCACGAACGTTGGCGAACACCTTGCTCATCTATGATAAGAAGTCTCCAATAAGCATCAGAACCCACCACTGGGTGAACAAATACCTACATCTACACATGAGGTGCGGGGAGTAAAGTGAGTACTCGACCTCAGTGAGTAATAAAAGTGAATAACAACTGAGCCATAAGAAATAACGTAAAACATATCGTCATGATGTATTGAAGCAGAAAAAATCCCTTAAAAGGGGAAAACCAGTGAAAACTTGTGAAAAACTTTAGAAATTTCTTGGCTCAGTTTTAAACCTCTTTTGAAAATGATCTTTTCAATGGTCACCAAATAATTCTTTCAAAACAATTTGCGACAATATCCACAGAAATCCACCCCTCAGGCAATACCCTTGTCCCTGGTCAGCCTCTCAGGCCGCAACACTCAATGATCATATAGTACCAGCACAACAGATAAATATCTCAAGAAAACATCACAAACAACAATTAATGAACAAATGCATGAATGCAATGCAATGCATATGATGGTACATTCCAGTACCCACTGCAGCACGCAGCCCGAGCCACCCATAATCATTTAACATCGACAGTGCTCACTAGGGTTGTGCACAGACTCTGGAGGTGCTCCTACAGCCCAAGCGCAATATAAATTCATCTCGTGGCATCAATCAAATCTTGGTCAGCCAATGTTACCTGACCCATTTACATCATACAGTACCACTATTTCAAATCATTGCTTCGTCAAGCAAGCCGAGCCACCTATAATCAGTCCAGAAAAACATCATAAGCCCCTTGGTCATTTATGAAATAGTAGTTTTCAGTACGAAATAACATATAAAATATCATTTGAGTTTTCAAAACTTAAAAATATGGCTGAGTTTTAAAAAGAGTATTAAAAACCTTGGACTGAAACCAAATGATATGCAAAATATGCTAAAACAGTAATATCAATCCCCAAAAGGGTCCACAAGTCAGCACAGGGCCCCAAACAATGGCAACAAGCCCAATTTATAGTAATAAAGTATGTGTCTCAATCGCCAATATAATAGAAATAACACTCACAATTCCCAATAGTAAATGAACCCGCACTTATCATAGAATGCGTGTCACGCCTCAATATAGCATTATGATGTAAAATTTGGGGTTTCAAATCCTCAGAATATCATTTACAAGCATTACTCACCTCGATCCGGTGAAATATCTAGCACGCAACACCTTTGCTCCTCAAATCAGCCTCCACGCGGTGTTGAATCTATCCAAAATTAGAGAGAATAAATCACAATATGATAAGGGAACAATACCCAATCGAAAACAATCGAGAAATAACTAAAATCTCGAAACTAGTAAAACTCGAGCCTTGGGCTTGCTTCTCCAAAAATTATGAAATTCAGATCACCGGATTCCTCGTCTCACAACAAGCCTGTACATATCAAATTTACCAAAATCGAAGCTCAAATGACCCCTCAAATCTCCATTTTAACTCTCTTAAGTTTCAAGCCCTAAACCACCATTGTTTCCCATAAATTACTTGAGTTTTCAGTTCTAGTCCATGTATTAGCATCATAAAATCGAGTTTTAAGCTCAATAATCTCAAGTTGTTTCCCCCTTGGATCCCTCTTTAATCCACACCAAGAAGCTCTCAAAATGATCAACCATGGGTGAACAATGATTCCGAAAATCTGGGCGGTAAGTTTATATCCAATTTTGGACCATTTTTCCTCCATGGTTGATCATTTTGAGAGCTTCTTCGTGGGTAGTAAAGAGGGATTCATGGGGAAAATGACTTGAGTTAATTTCTTGAACTTAAAACTCGATTTTATGATGCTAATACATGGATTAGAGCTGAAAACGCAACTAATTTATGGGCAAAAATGGTGGTTTAGGGCTTGAAACTTAAGAGAGTTAAAATGGAGATTTGGGGGGTCTTTTGAACTCTGATTTTGGTAAATTTGATATTTACGGACTCGTGGCAAGATGATGAATCCGGTGATGTGAATTTCATAATTGTTTGAGAAGCGGGCCCGGGGCTCGGGTTTTGCTAGTTTTGAGATTTTTGCTATTTCTCGATTGTTTTTGATTGGGTATTGTTCCCTTATCATATTTTGATGTATTCGCTCTAATTTTGGATAGATTTGACATGCGGGGAGGTCGATTTGAGGAGCAAAGGCGTCGCGTGCTAGAGATTTTCCCATATCGAGGTGAGTAATGCTTGTAAATGATATCCTGAGGGTTTGAAACCTTGGATTTCATATCGTAACTCTATATTGAGGCGTGACACGCATTCTATAATGAGTGAAGGGTCATTTATTATTGGGGATTGTGACTAGGTCCATCCCAAGTGTTATTTCTATTATATTGGCAATTGAGACACATACTTTATTACTATGAATTGGGCTTGTTTCCATTGTTTGGGGCCTTGTGCCGACTTGTGGACCCCTTCGAGGATTGATATTACTGCTTTAGCATATTTTGCATATAATTTGGTTTTAGTCCAAGGTTTTTAATCCTGTTTTGAAAACTCATCCATTTTTTTAAGTTTTGAAAACTCAAATGATATTTTATATGTTATTTCGGGCTGACTATTGTTTTGTAAAAGCCCAAGGGGCTTATGATGTTTTTCTAGACTGATTATTGGTGGCTCAGCCTGCGTGCCGCAACAGTGATTTGAAACAGTGGTAACAGTGGTACTGTATGATGTAAATAGGTCGGGTAACAATGGCTGACCAAGATTTTATTGATGCCACGAGATTGCTTGAATTGCGTTAAGTTGTAGGAGCCCGTCCGGAGTCTGTACACACCCGAATGAGCACCTTCTATGTTTAGTGATTATGGGCGGCTCGGGCTTCGCGCCGCAGTGGGTACTGGAATGTACCATCATATGTATTGCATTGCATTCATGCATTTGTTCATTAATTGTTGTTTGTGATGTTTTCTTGAGATATTTATCTGTTGTGTTGGTATTATCTGATCATTGAGTGTTGCGGACCGAGAGGCTGACCAGGGAAAAGGGTATTGCCTGAGGGGCGTATTTCTGTCCATAGCGTCGCAAATTGTTTTGAAAGCATTTTTTGGTGACCGTTGAAAAGATCATTTTCAAAAGAGGTTTAAAACTGATCCAAGATATTTCTAAAGTTTTTCACAAGATTTCATTTGTTTTCCCCATTTGAGGGTTTTTCTCTGTTCTATACAGCATGACGATATGTTTTACATGATTTCTTACCGCTCAGTTGTTATTTACTTTTATTATTCACTGATTTGGAGTACTCACTTTACTCACTGCACCTCATGTGCAGATGCAGGTATTTCTTCATCTTGTAGTGGGTTCTGAAGCTGATTGGAGACTTGTTATCATAGTTGAGCAAGGTGGCCGCCAGTGTTCGCGGCACCAGATTTCTTTCGTTAATATTTCATTTCCATTATGTATTCTACTGGTCTTGTAATAGTTTTTAGATTCTCGTGACTTGTGACACCCCTGTTTGGGCTTAATTGGGTTATATTCCTTGAAATCGTATTATCTAATTATCGTGAAATTATTCAATTAATGTTTATATATTGTTGAAAAAGGTTGTGTAAATGGGTTGGCTGCCTTGTCTTCACGAGAGGCGCCATCATGACCTAAGCGGGGTTTGGGTCGTGACATAACCTAATGAATATCCCAAATTTATGTTAGCGTCTATACTCTTATAAGAACTGAGAAGATAAATTTTTCTAAAATGACTAATAATTCGGTGGGAGACGAAAATTCTAACTTCCTTATTTGCTTATTATAGTAATATTGAGTTCCTAAATAGGTGGAGACGAGACGGCGAGAGGGAGAGACAAGATGACAAGAGGAAGACCGGTGGCTAGTGGAAGTCGACGACGATGAGGACTGTTGGCCGGTGGGCGATGGCTGCTGGTTAAGGCGCTACGGACTCAGGGTTTCTTTGGAATTAGGATTTTAGGAACAGACAGGTTTGTTACTTTGTTTAGAGACAGAACAGAACAGACGGCCTTTTGTTTTTCTTAATCATTTTTAAGGATTTTAGTTTTTTATATTGAATATATATAAATAAAAATAACTTTTATGTATATGTTTATATTCTTAACGGGTTAACGGATTATCCGTTAATAAAATTGAATAATCCGCCCCCAAACTGATAAGTCGTTAATAAAAAAATTCAATCTTTTCCCCGTCCACTAAGCCGTTAAACCGTTATCAGTAAACTACTAAACTTCGGTTCGGATCGGTTTGGAACACCCCTAGCCTAGATCATTCCTTGGTCATCAAACAACAAGGACCGGACATTGTAGTAATTCTAGTCTATGTGGATGATATGCTAGTGACAGGTAGCAGTTTGCATTTGATTGAAGCAACCAAAAACTCATTGCACCAAGCATTCAAAATCAAAGACTTGGGAGAATTGAAGTTCTTTCTTGGAATGGAGTTCAGTAGATCAAAGAGAGGTATACTGATAAACCAAATAAAATATGCTTTGGAGATAATCTCTGAGTTGGGGCTTACAGATGCTAGGCCAGCATGGACTCCTCTAGAGCCAAATGCAAATCTAACAATTCCAGAACTTGATAAACTGACAGAAGCTGAGGATGATAATCTATTGGCTGACAGTGGACAATATCAAAGGCTCATTGGAAAACTATTGTATCTAACATTGACAAGGCCAGATATAGCATTCTCAGTAAAAACACTAAGTCAATTTTTACAAAGCCCTAAGAAATCTCATTGGGATGCAGCAATGATACCTTAAAAAAGCTAGGAATGGGGATTCTATTAAGTAGCAGGCGTAGCAACATGTTAAGTGTGTATTGTGATGCAGACTGGGCTTCATGTCCCAATACAAGGAAGTTAGTATCAGGTTTTCTGGTGAGATATGGAAGTTCTTTGATCTCATGAAAGTCAAAAAAAATATAACACAATCTCAAGAAGTTCATATGAAGCTGAATATAGAAGCATGGCAAGTGCAGTATTAGAAATAGTATGGTTGACATCATTACTAAAGGAGTTGGGGACAAAAGTAGATTTACCAATTAAGGTGTACAATGATAGTAAGGGTGCTTTGAAAATTGTAGCCAATCCAGTATTCCATGAGAGAACGAAACAAATAGAAATAGACTGCCACTTTATCAGACATAAGATTCAGAAAGGCTTGATAAAGAGAGAACATGTGGGAACTAGAGATCAAGAAGCTGACATTTTGACGAAAGGATTAGGAAGACAGCGGCATTAATATCCCGTGGGAAAGCTAGGTGTGCTGAACATGTTGCACCACATAGCTTGGGGGTAATGAGAATGGGAATGTATATAGTAGTGTAGAATCTTCTAGAATCAGTTAGTTAGTTGGAAAATTAGTTTAAGTAGTTGATAAGTTAGCTAAGACTATGTATATGTGTACATGAGAATACATTGTACAGTTGAGTAAATTGAAATATAGTTTCATTTCTCTCTTCCATAATCTCTCTCTACATTCTATTATTCAATATTCTCTGCTGAGTTTGGGTTCACCATTCACACCAAAATCTACGCCTTATTGTTTCTCCTATGATCTAAGAAAAGTGGAGATTAATGGGTTTCTATGGCCTTCTAAACCGTCATAGAAGGAGAGGCACTTGGATCTACTTTAATTCATTTTAGTTCTATTTCGCGGCTGCCAGGGTATACTATAGGATATTTTAATGATATTTTTGTTGTTAGTGATAAAAAGAAAGGTACAGTCTATTCTCAAAATTTAATTTATGGTTCTCGATATACTTGTATGGGTCAGAATCCGAACCAACGGTAATTAACGAAGTTAATCCCGGTTTAAGCTAGGTAATGATTAATAAGGTGTATGACCACTCAGAGCCAATAGTATTTAATCCTATCTGATTCGACCAAAAATGCCACGTCCTATTCACCATCATAAAGGCGAGTTCACGGCATGGTCACAGCCACTTATTGACAGCTTATGAGGCTCAAGCTATTAATACTAAGAGAGAGAATCCTAAAAAGGGGCTTCTTCTTGGCCAGTATCCACGAGAGAGAGAACGGGTACTAAGAGACCCAGGTGATGGAAAAGAGGAACACCATTGTAAGTCTCTGAACCACTCCATGGAGAGGCAGACCAACTCAATGATATCAATAAAAGCTTTTAATATTTCCTCTCCTAATTCTGAGTGTTTATCTCCGCTTCTTTCGCTTGGTTTAATGGATTATTACAGTTTGATATGATTTTCCCTTGATTTATTTGTATTGTTTCACACTCAAAATGTGTATGATAACTTTTTAGCAAATAATTTGGTATCGTCTGTGTGGATTTATCGCAAAATCACGTAGTTCTACCCTGTACCAAAAGGAAAGAAACGCCAAAGAAAAATCCAGCTCAAACAAGCCAAAACGGCATATCGGGCAAGGGGAACTCGAAGATCTCGAATCAAGATCCAACTCCTCTGTCTCCCCTCTCTCAGATAGTGCAAGCAAGCAAATAGAATAAGAGGCCCCCTAAGGGAGGATCTCTGTAAGGCATCTCTCGCATCCCTGATACAGACTCCAGCCAGACCGGCATGATGAGATCTCGAATCAAGAGTCGCCTTAAGCCAGCCTACATACCCCGATTGGGAAGATAGTGTTTAAGCTGCTCAAAATCTCAAATCAAAATCGAGCTTCAGCTGTCAAACACCGACATAGCAAAATCATGGCTATGTGTCTTCACCAGCAAGTTCAACTATGGTTGAACCAAGACTCGGGCTATGCGCCTTCGCCGTTAAAACAACGCTATGTACCTTCGCCAATAAGTTCAACTACGGCTGAACCAAGACAAGTTATGAGCCTTCGTCATCAAAATTGACAAAGTTCAACGACTGTTGAGCTGGGACTCAGGCTATGCGCCTTCTCCATCAAATTTATCAAAGTTAAACTATGGTTGAACCAAGACTCAGGCTATGCAGCTTCATCGTTAAAATCGACAGAGTTCCGCGACTGTTGAACTAGGACTCAGGCTATGCTCCTTTGCCAATAACTTTATCAAAGTTCAACTGCGATTGAACCAGGACTAAGGCTATGCACCTTTGCCATCAAATTTATCAAAGTTCACGGCTATGCGCCTTCGTCATCAAAATCAACAGAGTTCCACGACTGTTTAACTGGGACTCGGGTTATGTGCCTTCGCTATCAAATTTATCAAAGTTCAACTATGATTGAACCAAGACTCAGGCTATGCGCCTTCGTCATCAAAATTGACAGAGTTCCACGACTGTTGAACTGGGACCTTCGCCATCAAATTTATCAACGTTCAACTACGGTAGAACCAAGACTCAGCCTATGCGCCTTCGTCATCAAAATTGACAAAGTTCAACGACTATTGAACTGGGACTCAAGCTATGTGCCTTCACCATCAAATTTATCAAAGTTCAGCTACGGTTGAACCAAGACTCGGACTATGCGCATTCTTCATCAAAATCGACAAAGTTCAATGACTGTTGAACTTGGACTCAGGCTACGCGCCTTCGCCATCAAATTTATCAAAGTTTAACTATGGTTGAACCAAGACTCGAGCTATGAGCCCTCATCATCTGAAAAAGTTTAACAACTGTAGAACTTGGACTCAAGCTATCCACATTCGCCATCAAAATCGATAAAGTTCAACAATAGGTAAATTGGGACTCAGGCTATGCGACCTCGCCATTAAATCTAATAAGTTCGACCCGTTCGAACTACAATGATAGACCCCTCCATCCTCAAATCTAATAAGCTTAACCATAGTTGAACCAGGACCCAGGCCAAGTTCATTCATCATATAACTCAGCAAAACCCGACCTCCGACGAATCGAGGTGCATACTAGGCTCCCTCTCCAATCAAGTAAGTTCTAACAACTCAAACTAAGATTCAGGCCATGTAAAGTTCGACCCACTTAAACTACCAGGCCACACGTTTTATCATCACGGCCGATAGTTCGACCACTCCCGAACTGGGATTAGGGCTATGTGCCGCTATCGCCAAATAATGGCTCCGACTCGCTCACACCGAGTCGAAGAAAAAGTCATCAACAATCAAAATTAAGCATGCCCACTAGAGTCAAACTCAAAGGGAAATCACCCCTTCAAATGCGTGCAAAGAAAGGTCTAAGGGGGCAGAAGGGAAGGTACAAAAATAAATACGAAGCAAATAACGAAAAAGGAATATCATTTATCTACAAAGTTAAATACGGGTCATCCCCGCTTACACCCGGCCAAGGCCAGTCAGTACAAGGAAAGATAAAAAAGAAAAACAAATGGCACCTAAGCGCCAAGCGGTGAATAAAACAAAAAAAATACAACAAACACTTTTATTCGGCGCCGTCCGTGCCACCACCTGCACCATCATCAACCTCTGGCGTCACCGCCTCAAAACCATAGTTAGTACGGGCCTCACGAGCCTTTTGGCATGCTTCCCATAAAGGAGATTCGATCACTATCTCTGCCTTCCAAAAATTCTTATACATATCACGTTGGGCCTCGGCAAAGACCCAAAGATCACGAGCCTGGATGGAAGAGGCGGCTTGGTCCTGCAACGCTGATTCTCTCTTCCTAAGGCCGCAACGTGATCCTCCATAACATGGGCTTCTTACTCAAGAAGGAAAATCCACTCCTCGAGCCTTTCTTCCCTCTCGGCCGCCATAGCCCTTTCCGACCAACGCTGAGATTCATGCACATGGATCGCCTCCTTTAACCCTGCGACTCTCGACGAGGCAGCACTCGCCTGAAGTCTTAGAGATGCAACCTCACTCTACAAAGCGTACACTTTCCCGCTCCAGGCCGCAGCAACCTCAACCTACTTATCGTGGCCCCGGCTCGTTCTCAGCCACAGCTCTCCTTCCTACATCGAGTTCCTCATCCTTATGACAAAGCTGCTCCTCGAGGGCGTGAATTCTACCAAGTAATTGTTGCGACTGAAGCTCCCACCTCGCCAGCTCCTCGACCAGGGCTCGGTTGCAAGGATCGGATCTCAAGCGCTCACACAACTCTCGGCACCAATCTCGGTAGCAGCAGTACTTATCCAGTACCGGCAAAAATATCCCCGAGCGAACGTTGGCTCGACGGATGCCCTCCACCTCCAATAGGTAAGACTATAAGGAAAAAACAACAAGCAAGATAAAGAATAAACTAAGTCAAGAAAAAATGGATCAAGATCATAATACGTACCCTCAAGCCCATCACAGCCACCTCATTCATCAGCCTGATATCTGTGACGTCCCTCAACGACGCATTCTCAACCTCAGAGAATAGTACCTCAAACATCGGCACCAAGCTATTCCCTTGGAGCAATAAGTTTGACTCAGTGGGAACCTCAATGAAGCAATATTCCCCTCTGCATGCACCGTTGAATTTGTGTAGCCTTCTCGTAAGTACGAACGTCATTGGGGTCCAAGTCGAATTCGGACCCATACTCATCCATAGCATCCCTCCCATCTTCTCCCACTGAAGGGGTGCTTGATTCACCAATAACAGCAGCCACTTAGGAATTGCTTCCCGTCTCAGTGGCTGGAACCACTAACTGAGTCGCCGAAGCGATAGTATCATCACGGCCTAAGCCAACCGCGGCAACCCCCACTATTTGTTCACCCTCAGGGGCAGGCACCGCAGCTGCCCTCCTCTCAGTATCCGCTGGAAGAGAGTCCAAATAAATCACCACGGGTGGAGCCGGTGTAAACACGACCCTCTATCTAACCAACGGCCTCTCCTCCTCCTCCTCAGGTGAGGGAGATTTTGCTATGGGGCGTACAACCCTTGACGGCCCCTCGTCCCGAAGTGTGGCCCATGCTAAAGACGGAGCAGCCAAAGACTCATCTAATGCTGCCCTCGGTATTGGGCGCAGAATCGCTGCTACAGTGAGTCGATCAATTGCACCCGACCGATGGAAGGCCAACTGAGGGGCCCTGACGTGGCGTTCCCTTCCTAATCACGAAAAAGCAAAGCTAATAAACATTGTTGAAACAAAGAGGGAAAGAAGAAGAAGTCAACTTTTTACATGTCACATGCATATGGCCATGCCTTTCCTAGAAGGACGCCCACGTACGTATCCCCATCGTATGGGGAAGCACGGCCTCTACCCACTGACGTATCCCAGCCAGCGGAGCTAGAGGTGACCTTTCAGCTACATAAGTTTCACACAAATTAATGCTTGCGGGTACAAGACGTAAAGAGGGGAAAAAGAGAAAATTCTATGATTAAAAAACATACGTGCATGGTTCCAAGCCTCTGGGAACCCAGGTAGGGACGCCACTAAATGATTTGTTCTGATGTAGAAGAAATGCTCAAAAGGGTGAAGCTCTGCCTCATCATCTAGTTCTACGGTAAGGCCACTTAACCCCATGAGGACGTGCTCAAATCATGGTACTGCAGACCCTCTGGGGAGCGTAAAGAATGAGCACGTGCTGCAGCGTGACCTCCCTACTGGCCAGTTTTGCATACTTGATGAACATCGCTAGCAATTTGTAAAGAGAAGGAGCAAGCTGACCGGGGAACACCCCGTAATAACGGCAAAAATCAACTAGCAGCATGGGAAGCAGAAGCTTAAATCCCAACTTGAAGCGATAGGCGTAGAAGACGCAGTACCCCCTGCGGTCGGTGTGTACCCTCTCTTCGGTCGCCAGCGAGAATGATGTCGGCATAGCTGGGGATTCCCCATTGTTCCCGTATTTGGGACATCCTAACTTCCCCCATTAATGGGGCTTCATCCACCCGATCCTCTCCACCTCGTCTGTGAAGTCAATCATCATGCCTTCGGGCAGAGATAATATCTCATCAATCCACAGAGTTTCGTCGATCTCCGCCTGTCCTGCACCTCCCGTTAGCAGAGATGACCCATCAATCACTAGAAAACAAACCAAAAACTTCGTCGGAAGTATTTGAGAAGAACTGCCTGCCATCACTTATTCACTAACAAGAACCAGATAATATTTGATGGGCAAAATAGAAGTTTTAAATCGAAGAACAAAGAGGAAGATGGATTAGTAAGAAGAAGAGTTTTCTTCAAAATCTCTCTCAGACCAACAATAAGGATATGAGAAATAAATGTCTCAACCCTTTATTTGTAAGCATACAAGAGGCTTTCATGAACCCAATAGCCATCATTAACTACATGACCAACCGCAAAAAGGTTTGTTTTTACAGAAATGTGCGTCATTATGATAGGCTCCACGAAGTGACTTTTCAGTTACCAACCGGCACCTCGCCATCGAAACGGTCATAAAGACTTGTGGGCACTGAGGGGATATTCCGTACACCCTTGAAATTTCTGACATCACCAAAAGCGTATCAAGCGTATTCTCTCCCTCCTCGGCCGTACAGCATACTACCCATCCGCCGTGATTGACGGCTACGCCCCCAATAAAACGTATGCTTCAAAGCACAATAAAGCACGACCTCACTCAAATTAATATATAAGGCTAAATGCCTTCGCCAAAGAGGAGAGGTTGACCTTGATCGAATGACAACGAAACAAAATAACGAAACACTAACATTCCATAAGGCCATCGATTGTATTAAGGCTAAGGTCATCTCCATTGTATCAAATGGCTAAGGTCATCGATAGTATTAAGGATAAGGCCATCTCCATTGTATCAAGCGGCTAAGGCCGTCGATGGTGTTAAGGCTAAGGTCATCTTCAATGTATCAAGCGGCTAAGGCCGTAGATAGTATTAAGGCTAAGGCAATCTCCAATGTATCAAACCGCTAAGGTTGTCGACAATAGTAAGGCCAAGGCCATCTCCAGTATATATAAACGGTTAGAGTCATCGACAATATTAAGGTTAAAGATCATCGCCGAAGAGAATTTATTCCCGATCGAAGAAACAGTTGACCTCCCTATCCGAGTTTCTCGAACTATAGTCGACGAAGTCTGCTCATCAAGATCGGCCAAGGCACGACCTAAATAAGCGGAGGGACTAACTGTATGGGTAGGAATCCTACCCCACGATAATTAACGAAGTTAATTCCAATTTAAGCTAAGTCATGAGTAATAAGGTGTATGACCACTCAGAGCCAATGGTATTTAACCCTATGTGATTCGACCAAAAAGGCCACGGTCTATTTACCATCATAAAGGCGAGTCCACGGCATGGCCACAACCACTTATTGACAGCTCATGAGGCTCACGGCTATAAAGATTAAGTGAGAGAATCCTAAAAAGGGGTTTCTTCTTGGCCACTATCCACGAGAGAGAGAAAGGGTACTAAGAGACCCAGATGATGGGAAAGAGGAACACCATTATAAGGCTCTGAACCTCTCCATGGAGAGGCAGACCAACTCAATGTTATCATTAAAAGCTTTTAATATTTCCTCTCCTAATTCTGAGTGTTTATCTCCGCTTCTTTCGCTTGGTCCAATGATTATTACAGTTTGCTATGATTTTCCCTTGATTTATGTGTATTGTTTCACACTCATAAAGTATATGATAACTTTTGAGCAAACAATACTCTAAGTACTTATGATCTTCAGGATTTGCCTATTATTTATTTTTATTTTACACTCATTTAGATCATTCAATCCTACTTCCCATGGACCAGAATAATTTTATAACGGGCCATAAATTCAAATTTTGGTTTGATAACTCATGGCTTATGCATTTTGATATTACGCAGATTGTGACAAAGGTTGTTGTATTGATTCTTTTTCATCTCTTCTTGATATAATCTCCAATAGTGTTTAAGTTCTCTCAGATTGTAGCAAAATGGTGAATGGTGATTTTTGAAAAACCTAAATGAATTCTTTGCTCAGCTTTGATTATTCGCAGAAGGCGTGATTTGGATAGTGTTGATGCGGTTAGTAAGTTGAAGATCAATTTTAATTAAGTCTTGCTACAAGAAAAAATCATTTAGAAGTAGAGAGCTAAAAATTTTAGCTACAATTTATTATTCTAATTAATAATAAAAAGTTGGGCAAAGCTGTATTTCATATGCATCCAGATAAGTCACCAGGGCCTAATTGTGTAAATTTTATTTATTTCAGAATTTGGTATTTGATTGGGCATGACATTACGGTGACTTGCTGGTACTGGTTAGAAAATAAATATTTTTCGCACTCATTAAGTAAAGTCATTTTGTCCTTATACCAAAAAGAAAAATCCTTCTATAAAAGCAAATATACCAAAAAATTAAGGAGAGTCAATCCATAGTATATATACATATAATTTATTTATATTGCCCACCTATATATATAATATATTTTTCCCGCAAAAGGGTGTCATTTGACACATCTTCGTATAAGGTAGCTCCGCCACTGACGTCATATTACTTTATCTACTGAATTAGGAGTTTATAACCCATTGATCTTATAGTTATTTAAGCTTATCTTCATTAATTGGCGAAAATAAGACTCAACTTTTTACTTTTCTAAAGACAAGGTGAGGTAGGGTAAGAAATTTTTTATCTGGAGCAGGGAAGTAAGTTTTAATTAAGTTATTGGCTCAAGCTATCCCTTCACACTGTATGCATGGGCGAAGCTATGTGCGGCCACAAATAGTTAATTAAACACCTTTCGTCAAAAAAATATTACTTGCTATTGATTAAAAAAATAGACTTTAAATATCCTTACGTAGCCTACTGGAAAAAGATGTTCAAAATTTGAACACTCTTATTGAATTTTCATAGCTTCGACACTAACTATATTGTTTTGTGCCTTATTCCGCATTCTTTATGTGATGACCTGGAGAAACTGATGAACTCATTCTGGATGGTTCAAAAATTAGAGAGCAAAGAAAGATGCATTGGCTTTCATGGAGACACCTTTGTGAACAAAAAGTTACTGAAGGTATAAGTTTTTGTAACAGTATTATCTTAATATTGCTACGCTTGGGAAGTAGGGTTCGAGATTTCTCACTGAACATGTATTGAATTGATATAAAATAGAATCATGGATCATGAATAGTGATTCGATTGATGATAAAACGAGATTCTTGATTCAGTTCTCCGCCTTAATGATAGAAAATATGATTGATCAATTCTATTGAGTCTGATTCATAGTGATTATGACTCTGGTTATTAAATGATTAAACAGTCGCGAGCAATTTAATTATGACACCTAACTGACATTCATAAAAAAATTATCTAATGAAGTATGTTTTCAATACATCATGTTTCGTAGAAACACGGATATTCCTTCCTTATTTTCAAAGCTAAATATTTTCATTACTATGGGCAATGACCCTGGGCTACTTTCAAATAATAATTTTTTTCTCAAAAGTCATTTATTTGTAGAAGATCAAGACATGCGAGCTAGAGATCTATTTTGTGAAGATGGCAGAAGGTAGGATAAAAATATAATTTCTCTATCTTCAAAGAAAAAATAATTTGTATTATTCCGATTAGTGTAGGGTAAGTGCAGGGGCGGACACTTGTTCAATGAAGCGATCTCACGCGACAATGCTTCGTCGGAAAAGTACTACTAAATATATGTATTAATACTGCGAGGAAACGGATAAATAAAAAAAAATGACACCACTTGACACAGATTATCTCCTGACGCATTGGTTATGTGCCTGATTTTGCTCTAAGAGGTCGGAGTTCAAATCGCAACTAGCATATATATTTTTATTTTATTTTTGCAAATATTTGAGAGACAAACAACAACAAGTCCAGTGAAATCCCACAGGTAAGAAAATATTTGAGTCTCTGTGATTAAAAATTGTAATTAAGTAGAATTGAACTCATAACCTTTTCTAATTTAAGACTCAACAAAACCAAAGAACCGCTGAGGGTTAACATATAGTAAAATTTTATAATACATTAATTGCGAGGAACTAGACTAATCATCAAGAATTTGATAGTAATAGATGTTTGCCATCAAATTTTACACCAATTCTCTTGCATATAAAGTAAGGATATCAAATTTAGGCCATAAGAATATAACTCGATCGATTTGTTCGAGTTTAAGCGAGTTGGACTGATCGTATATAGCGAGTCAATTTAGGCACGAGTTAAATTACAGATATTATCTTTTTGTCTATTTGGATTACATAATATGTCCAAAATGGATATGGGAAAATGAAAATTTGCGATGGTTTGTTAGATACAACTACAATTTAAAAGAAATGATTCTTTTAGTTTGTTATTATTAAGAACAAACAAATAAACAAATCAACAATTATTTGAGATAGGCAAGTTTGGTTATGACTCATTATTTAGCTATGGTTAACCAACACATCGATCCAATATTCGACTTTTGAACAAATTATGACAACTCTCCTACTGTTACAATCAGTTTTAATCTGTCGAATTTAACTCGACTCGTTAATGCAAGTTGGGTTGTTACAAATCTTTTAACAGGGAAAAGTAAAGTAGATAACTTAGTATAATTCATAATATTTATGGTTACAGGAGTATTCAACAAGGGCGCCCATGGCCTAATGGATAAGGCGCTTGACTTCTAATCAAGCGATTGTGGGTTCGAGTCCCACTGGGCGTGTGTATACAATTTTTATAAAATACACGATACTATAATCCAGGTGCTGTTGCTGATTGTCTTTTAACAAGGAACTTAAAACTTATTAAGTTTACGGTGTAAACAAGCAAGATACTCTCATCCAATTTGTATCATCAATTTTGTATGCTCATTCCAAGGTCGCTATACTATTTATGCTAATTAGAATCGCCTTCGTTATATCATTTCGTAATATAAATAGATATAATTTTATGGGGCAATTTAGAGGTACATCTTGTACTACAACTCTTCCTATCCGGTAGAAAAGGACCCTACGGATCTTAAGGGTTGCAACTTGCAAATTTCAAGTATGTCTACAAAGAGCCATGGTTAGACCTGCGATGCTGTATGGGGCGGAGTGCTGACCCGTAAAGAATTCCCATGTTCAGAGGATGAGGGTCGCGGAGATGAGGATGCTTAGGTGGATGTGCGGGCAGGCTAAATAAAATTAGGAATGAAATTATTCGGGAGAAGGTGGGGGTGGCCCCGGTGGACGAGAAGATGCGCGAAGCGCGGCTGAGGTGGTTCGGGCATGTGCGGAGGAGAAGTCCCGATGCACCGGTGAGGAGCTGCGAACGACTGGTGATTGCTGGCGGTCGGCGCGGCAGAGGGAGGCCCAAGAAGTATTGGAGAGAGATGATTAGGCAGGATATGGCTAGAATGCAGGTTTCAGAGGACATGACCCTTGATAGGAAAGCCTTGAGGTCTAGTATCAGGGTTGTAGGATAGGGGCACCTAGAGTTTCTTGTCCGCTCCTCCCGGGGTTGGGGGTGGGGTAGCAGGGTTATTCATATATGATATGTGTTTACTGTACGATACTATTACTTGTTATTGTATTTTGGTATTTTGTTTCCTTTGTTCAGATTATTTCTAACGCTATTTATGCTGAAATTTCTATGCACTAATGATATATTGTTTCTGTTTTGTTTTGTTTCTGTTTGTGTTACTACTGTTTTTCACCTAACCCTATGAGCCGAGGGTCGATTGGAAACAGCCTCCCTGCCCTGTCGGGTAGGGGTAAGGCTCGTCTACATATTACCCTCCCCAGACCCCACCTGGTGGAAATACACTGGGTAGTAGTAGTTGTTGTTGTTTTTAATTGATTACTTTTATGTAATATTAATTGATAGATTCTCATTTAATAAGTGCATCTTGCGTATTTTGGAACATTGTCTCCATGATATGTACTTTTGGGTTCCATCGCCAAGAACTAAAATAGCTAGTTGAGGAAGGAAAGAAATAATGGTAGGAAATAAACGAAAACAAGAGAGAGAAAACGGACTGTTATTCATTTCTTAAACATCCAGGGGGGATCTTATACATTCCACCGGAAGAAAAGAAAAGGAAATTGATGTGCATGTTATTGGAAGAAGATCCTTTTCTGAACAAACTATAAAAAATCTTTCAAAAATTCTATTCTTTCATTTGCTGATCACTGCAATTCCCCAACAGGTGCTTCATTCAGCCAGAGGAAATGGATGAAATCATACAACTTTGCGCCCACACTAACCTGCTCAGTAATTCAACCAAAACCAACAAAATTTGCGAAAGAATGCTTCAGCCAGGGACGTATGGAGCATATAGTCAATCAGTTCAACTGAACCCCCACATTTTCGGCATGGAGCATATACGTGTACTTACATATACGTATACGTGTGTGAGAGAAATCAGTAAAGTTTCAACAAGTAATAAATTTTGAACCCATTATTTCAAAAGTATGATGAGATCAGTGGTAACAACATAAAGGTTAAACCCATCAAAATTACTAAAGTTGTGCAAGAATTCGAAAGTTGTAGTTCTTATCAGCAATACCTTGTATGGTGTTGGGTTCAGCTTTCTCATGTGATCCGGCCGCATTTGCTACAATTGTTTAATACATCGTTCCATAATCTCCTTCAAGGGAGGTAGGTCTTCTCGTTTTTTATCTTCAGAAATGATAAAAGCAACATCAACTTTTCCATATTGGATAAATTGTTACAAGAGCAGTTGATTTGGAGGCATGGTCCTTCTGTTGACCATTTTCACCGTTGAGAAAACTGAAGTAGACTTTTCAGAATGATAAAGAGTGTATGAAGTCCAAAACCCAGCAGAAACAAAAAAGACTTAGGTGATTTCCTTCTTATATGCCTAAATCTTGATGGTTAGAGTTACCTAGTACCTGTACTAGTGGGAGGTAGCATCAATTCGGTGGAATAGTCGAGGTAGTTGGAAGTTGGTCCAGACACCACCATTATAGATATAAAAGAATAGCACATACTCCCTCCGGTCCACAATAAGTGTCTAATTTACTTTTTGATTTTGGTCCAAAATAAGTGTCTAGTTAGGTAATCAAAAAAAATTCAATTTATTTTTACTCTTTTACCCTTATGTGCATATTCCTAAAAAATTCTCTCTCATCATGTGCCAATATTTAATAAGGATAGGTTAGTCATACTCGGTAATTTTGTATAGGATTTAGTAACATCCTTTGTCGAAAAATTTTTTCACTTCTTTTAAATTTGAATAGTCTTAAGAAAATTTCTAGCTTCGCCACTGCTAATAGGTGCTTTTCCTTTTTTAATTTTTTATTTGTCACAATTTCCTGGAAAGTTGTGGTTGGTGGTCTTAACACACTATAAGTACTATATTTTAGCACAATAGCATCTTGAATAAGAAAGAAATTTTAGTACAATACAATTCTAACAACAAAAAAATGCCATCCATAATTAAAGATACAAATTCATTTCTGTAAAAGCAGAATCCAAAGATTCTCTAGGCGTGCTAAAAGTAAATTAGACACTTATTGTGGACCGGAGGCGGTATTTAAGAATTTGACACAAGTACCAATACATATCCAGCAAATACTACAGAAATTTAATATTTCAACAACAGTTTTTCCCGTTTTTCTTATTGTGGAAATGAGACAAGGAAAAAAAAATTGTACTCTACTCTTTCTTATCTAAATCATAATCCCCATCCCCCCCCCCCCCTCCTCCCACCACCACCACCACCACATAAAATAATTGAATGGCTTGGTTGTGTTTAATGACTAAACCTCCGTATACGATGATTGAATAATGTCCTCATAAAAGTAAAATGCAGCAGTTGAAGGCCCTACTCACTTAGCAATAACTTGCAAAACTAACAACATGTAGCTAATTAACTCAGCATCCGATGCATTTTGGAATTGACGAACTGTAGGGTCACATTTTTTCTCAGAAAATTTTCCAGCTTAAAAGTTACTATAATTCTAGAGAAACAAGTCTCACCTGAACTTCAAGGCCAAAAACACTTTAAAAGCTCCTCAACACGCTGGGGTACAACATATGCCCTTTTAGATTCACTGAATGGATGACGGCACAGAATCCGTTCACCTACCTGTCAATATTTCTTTCTTTGTTAACCATTGTATACACCAGATAAATCTTAAGGACCGCAACTTAAGAACTAGACATGACAAGCTTTGATAAATACCGTAGGATGTACTGAAAAACTAAAATAAAAATAAAGTACCTTGGGAGGTGGTTCATTTTCACCAGCCATTATGTCGACAAGAGGGTAGCCTTCCTTTCAATACAATCTGAAACACTGTTTTTTACATGGAATAGAGACCTAAAAAGGAAAAAGAATGAACCTCCATATTCATGGAATAGAGAGGAAATAGAATGAAATCCATATTGGATCTCAAATGCCTACAGAGTGTAGTATAGCTTCAGCAAACCTTTGTAACATCTTCAGAAAGTTTGATCCTGGGTTGATTATTTATTTCAACCAACTTGAAAACAACACCTACAGCGGGCTGTGCGTAACAGGTAACCAAATGTGTTCCAATACCAAAAGAATCAACCTCGTGTCCCTGTTTAGGACGTAGGCCAAATTATTTTCCTTTAATCAAGGGCAAAAAATGGAAGGCAGTGATATAAATGCATGAATTCAAGCTATAGCTCAAGAATTTAAGGTTATAAAAATGAAAAGGTGTCCAGTTGGGAATTTGTACTCATGCCTCCGAATTTCTAAATAACGAACATACACTAGGAGGTGATGCAAAAAAGAAATAGAAGATATTATTAGAATATTTTACCGATATATTCTTGCATCATTTTTCACCGATCGACTCATAAGTGCTAATCATGTAAGCGAAACTGAAATGGACGTGAACCGCCATATTTTTCATTACTTAACAGTGTGTATGTTACTTAATACCAAACTCAGGTTACTTCCCAAATCTAGATGCTCCCTTCACTGCTCTAGTTGCAATATTTACCATCCAAACCCTCCCCCCACAAACCCAAAATCAAGAAAGATGCCACTTGCTGCCCTTCATGCATTGCCCTTTACGGGAACAGAAGACATGATAAAGGTTGAACAACATAGGACAAGATTCTATTATTATGCCTGTATTATATTCCTGATGCTCTAACCTGTTTATTTAGCGCATCCAGTGTTTCCTCATTAAGGTCATTGCTAGCCGTGATACTCATCTTTCCAAAGCCAGACACTCCAAACTCTTTTTCAATAGTTTGAAAGAATTTCCTGGCTTCACACGACTGATAAGCAAGATCACCAGAGTCTAATCTAATGCCAACTGCTCTATACCTGCAAATATAACATGAAAACAACATACAAAGAAAAAAATAAGGCATGACCGTGTTCCAATGACCACAGTAGAAATACAAATACAACAATAAGAAAGACTTGGTCAAACAAACTATGTTTCAACTAAAACAGTAAATCCTCAGAGGAGAGAACAATTGATTAGGACAGAAAAAGGAGGTAATCATGCTGAGTTCGTATAATTGGCATAGCCCACTATAACTAAGAAAGAAAACTTTCTGCTTTGTCGACTTTTCCATAACCTAAACACAATGTGCTAAAGGGAAAGAATGACCTTGGATCTCTAAGGAGCTTCTCAACTCCTTTCTGTTTTTCAGCTTTCTTTTTCTTTTTTTTTTTTGGGAGGTGGGGGTAAACATCTTCAGAAATCTGTGAGATCCATTTCCAGACAAATTGTTCTTTAAATTGTAGTTAGATCATCAACTGGAAAGATTAACAATGCAATGCATGAGAGAATCAGATTAAAAATAGCTCTAGGAGTTCCAGCAGCCATTTCCTCTTCCATACGTGTAATATTACAAAACTTCCAATAGGACACCTTTCAATATATTAAGCAGCATATGAAGTAGAGGACATGCATAAAAGAAGGCAAAATGTGTAAACTAAATAGAACTTATCAAGTGAAGCACTTACCCCAAATCATTAAGTGCAAGCGCAACTGCACAAAAAGTTGGAACACCACTTCTCAGGACCTGTTAAAGTACATGTTATAGAAGGTCAACATCAACAAGAAAGTTTATAGGATGCCAAAGCAGAATATAATCCAAGAACAGAGTGGAAATGCACCATAATACAAACTATAAAATTAAATCAAAATAATCCTATAAGCGGAAGTTTAGGCCTCAGCTGATAACTGGATACCATGAATAAACTGTTCTCTTCCAAGTATATTTCCTTAGTTTAAGATACTGACGCAACTTAACTTTGTGCTCTTTCAACTACACATCCTTAGTTTACAGATAACAAGGCCAAGTCCCGAACAGAAAACAAAGTAAAGCAGTGCCATAAGAAATCTAAAGGTGCACTTACATCATAAGTGTCTGCAAGGGCCAAAAAGCTTCCAGGAAAGGCGAGCCCATATGAGGTGAAAGCTGCTAACTCACTTTGGTTTGTCTCACTGAAAATTCCACCTAATATGCGTGACCCCTGAAGATAGCACAGTCATCATAACAATCACATCCAATCTCAAAATGGAAGAGAAGAAGCATCAACCACCTCCATCAACTTAAATTTTGATGATTATCAAGATTTGAGAGTTGCTCAATTTTGATAGAGTATCAATTTCTTGCAACCTCTGATAGAGGAAGGGGAAAAAGGGAGTAAGTTTTTAGAAGTATTTAAATAAAGATCTGTTGAGGAACTAAGAAAATCCCAGATGATACTCAGAAGATTTTGTTTTGTTTTGTTTTTCAGCTTCATTATGGAAGTGCCAAGAGAAGTCTGCAATAGATGAAATTGTTTCCATGTAATCCCTCATATATACTAATATTTAGTGAGTTTTGTTATTAATTCTGACATCTAACTTGTTTTGGAAGTAGACAAATCGAATGGAATGGGAGGGATGAAAGGGCACGACCTAGAAGGATCTGCTACCCCTTATTGTGCAGCCGCTTAAAATGGCATGTGAACTAAACTCCACTTATAGTGCAGCCGCTTAAAATAGCATGTGGACTAAACTCATTCAGCTTCAACAGTGAAATTTATCCAAAAAGTTTCTTTCAAATGGGAATAACACATTGGGGATCACAAGTTCGCAATTAGCCACTTATCTACTCAACTGCTCCCCACTTCAAGCTTCCACTTAGGTTAAGGTGCATTCACTTCACAAGATCAGAAAAAACAACTTATTACCCTTGCGCAACGGGACTACACCGGTAAAGAGAGAAAAGCATTTACAGCCGGACAACCATCTGAATTGGATAAAACCCAAACATTTCTTAGATTAATCAAATTTTGAGTGATCATAGAAGATAAAAGCCCCAGAGTAAATTAAAATGCAAAGTAAAAAAGGTGAAGCCAAAATAAAGGATACTTGATAGGAAGGGACACATGTCAAAGCGCAAAAGCAGAATGAAATGAAAATGATGACTGAAGATGGAAGTAAATAATAAGCCAACAGGGACACAGCATTTAAATTAAGTGGGTGAAATAATACCTTTAATTTATTAAGCCACGTCTTTACCAGACTAACAAAATCCTTACAAATGCTAGAATCATCATGATGTTTAAGTGATTTATCTGTGATCTCGTCTGGGCTCTGCATAATATCAGATTAAATTAGATAACAGATAACTTTGAGCCAGCGTGAGACATTGAGCATAAAGTTATAAGTACTGAGCATCTAGAGACCATTATAATCTAGATAGTCTGTATTTTAGTTGTGTTTATCTTCATTATGAACAAGACGAACAAGACGAACAAGACATAACCAATCAATTGAAAGAACCAAACCTTGAAATTAGAAACCATGTATGTCAAAAACGTGGCTTACTAGTCGACAGCTAACAACTCACTTGCCAAGTAGTGCTAAAGCCAGAAATGAAGATTGCTTTACCATATAGAGAACAAGAAGCACATAAGTTGGAATTCTAATTCACATAAAGCAGATTTCACTTCAACTTAACGTAAAGATTATCTCATTGTCAAGCAACGATCCATGACTAAGATTATCAAGTGATGCAAGTATATGTCACTGTAATTATACTTGTTCTCCGAGAAATCTTTGTCTGGCAGCCCCTTCCAACAATCAAGGGCACTATTACAGAGTTCACATTAAAATCAATAATACGTCAATCTCAAGCCTCTATTACAGATTTCAAGAAAAAGAAATTTTAGTGACCAAAATCAAGTTTTTCCCAATATCCAAATCAGGCTTATTCCTACGACTATCCCAGATGTGTTACACAATAAATGGTATTTGTGCATCTAAATTAACTAGGAAGAATCTAGATGATGATTTGCATCTACGGAAATAACAGTAACAGTGATGATAACAACAACTACCCAGTATAGTCCCACAAAGTGGGGTCTGGGAGGGTAATATGTAGACGGGCCTTACCAACCCGAAAGGGCAGAGAGGTTGTTTCCAATCGACCATCGGCTCAGTGAAGGAAAGGAAAAACAAAAACAAAAACAAAAGAGCATTAGTAACTCCAACAGAAATAGCGTAAATAATTATCTAAACATAAGAACCATAAATAAAATAGCATGCAAACAGTGATGATAATACTAATATAGTAGATGTGGAATGAAGGCAAACTAGCATTCATGGAAAAGGACAAAGATGAAATTAAAAGATTTGATGTTATAAACTATATTGCGAGGACTCTCCAAAATGTAGCCGCACCCGTGTCGGATCCTTCAAAAATACTCTACTTTTGGAGGATCCGACACGTATCCGGCCACATTTTCGGAGAGTCCGAGCAACATAGGTTATAAAACACCTTTCAGTTACGCTCCTTATAAAAGCCCAAGTCTCTAAGCAAATATCATTGTGAGTTGTGTGTAACCAACAAACTTTTGAAACACTTACACACTAAAAATACCACTTATATTACACAGAAGGCAAAGTTGTTGCAAAGGTTCCACCTATCAGAAATGAACTAATGAAGGCATGGGAATGTGTTCCACGCAACGGGATTCCAAATAACTTCCCAGCTTCCACATTGCTATCAAACAAAGTTTCCAAGGAAGATATGATCCTCATGGCTAGATTTATATGATAAAATTTTAAATCTCAAAAAGAAAGGAAACAAGTATCACAGTGTTCTGGGTTTCACATTCTTCTCATTAAAACATTTTTTTAAAAAGCTAAAAAAGCAAAATTAAATTGCTGCAAATAAAGCAGTTGAAGATAATCTCAGCAGTTAGAGTTGCTAATCAAGAGAATTTATTCATCTTATTAATCAAAGCACATCGTAAAGCAAACGGTAAATGAAAACTTATGTTAGAATTACATCAATTGATGTCATCCACCCATAACAAGAGCCTATTCTATTGTTTCGAGGTCAAATTGCAATTGACTTTCCAGTGTAGTGATCCTTTTTAGAAAATGTTCAATCTTGTTTCTGGAAGAGCTAACACGAATCCTTTACCTATTAAAATAAATTTTGGAACTTAATAGAATTTGATTTTTTTTTAATAAAAAGAATTAACGAGGCTGGTGACTTCTTATACAATGTGTGAGCTTGCTCTCTTGCTGGTTCATTACCCCGATAAAAGAGGAGAGTTACAGTAGACTAGCAGTCACCTTAACAAGTCAATTTACGATGGATCCTCACTATACATATGTGCTTAAATGAGCTACAAAGACAATGAGGATTCATATAGCTGACCCCAACTTGCTTGGGATTGAGACCTAGTTGTTGTTGTTGTTGCTGATGGCGACTTCCTTTGAACTAATTTTTAGAAATCTGGCAGTCAAGAGCTATTTTGTTCGGACTCTCTGAAAATGTCGTTGGGTGCGTGTTGGATTCTCCAACAACATTGTATTTTAGGAGAACCCGACACGGGTGCGGCAGTATATTGGACAGTCCGCACAACAGAGGTCGAGAGTGTTCTTAATTATACCAGTTATACAGTGACACATTTACAATGTCATGACTGGTTGTAAGATGCTTAAATTTTTTATTCAAAACTTGAATTTAGAAAAAAGGATGTCCGGAATGAATTCAAAAGCTGCATCTAACTTAGAAAGAAGAATAGATAGTGGCACTATTTCCTGAAAGCAGATTTTTTTTATTTGCACCGGGTGTCCGAGTCTCTATGAGTCCCGACTAATCCCGGGGTGCACAGGCCCTCGGCAAGGAGTTTCCCGCAAGTGAACCACGGTTAATTCAGGTTTTACCCAATCCGATGGCCCTCAGAAAGTGTTTGCACCCCGTAGGTTTCGAACTTGAGACCTTGAAAGGGAGTATACCCCAAGGCTCCAGTCAATTGCCACCAGGTCAAAGCCAACCCCCGAGGGTTCCTGAAAGCAGATTACAACAGGAGACTTGTGTAAGGAATTACCTTGTTGCATCAAATCCTCCCATGTAGCAATACTTCGATGCTGATATACCACCATCAGGACCCTACTCATGAAGAAGCAAAGATCACAGCAAAAATTTGTAAGAGAGACCTTCCAATTTCAAGTTATCAGAAAGAAATATCAAAAATAAAAAAACCTGTGCTCTTCGAAGCCCAAATTCCAGCAGCAGCTTGGAATTTCCAGCAACAAAACGATGTCTTGCAGCATTAGTAGTGACTAGCGATGCATAGTTGACAAAAGCAGTTTCCAGTAGTTGAACCACCTTTTGAGATTCAAAGCAATCACCAGGCACATTAAAATTGGACATAAATTTGAGAAAATGCATGGAGCATAATTACTGAGAACAATGCATTCTTCACATTCAAGCATGAATAAAAGTATAATTTAATCGGTACTTACAGCAATTGGCCCTTTAATCCTCATCAGCGGTATCTTGGGAAAGACAACTGATCCTTCAGGTATAGAATATATCTCAACATCTGAGCAGTTAATTCCTCGAAGGTAGTCATAGAAGGCACCCTAAAAAAGCCAAAACAGATGCTTATTACTCATGCTCTTAAGACTGTAAGTAGGTCAAGTTATTCTTTAAGAGGTCTTTTGGTTGAGAAATAAATTGTGCTGGGATTGTAATTTAGGGCATTCATAATGCAGGGATTAGTAGTACGGGGATTGTAATGCACAGATTAAGCAAAACAGCAAATGCAAGATTATAAAGAAGACTGTTTTGTCCAAAATTATCGAGATACACTTCCATATGTTTCCAAAACAAAATCTAGAATAGAAGTAACAATTCGAAATGAGCCACCAGTTCACTCATGGAAACTCTTGCTTATAGTTATCTCATTAATCACCCAGGTTTTATCCTAACGGAGATAACATATTTCTAAGGTATCATGGAGCAGGAAAATCATCTCTAGAATTCATGCACAAGTTTCCTATAATGACATATAAAAACACAAAAACAACTATTACCCTAAAAGGGAAAAAGATACAAGCATATTTATGTCACTAGTCAAAAATAACTTTTACATACATAAAGCTGCTTATTTACTTTGTCAATAATGAATCTACCTCACACGTTTGGGGCAATGATGACCTGATAAAAGCTATTTAATCCTCAGTTAATTTTAAATGAGCAATAAATTTTATGCATTCTTCTAACCCCGCGAAAATTGTGTATTCACCACGAAATGGATTCTTCCGAAAATACAAGTCAAACCTGAAATATTCAACCAGATGGGAATAAGCCATTTTGTAGCTCACTTGATTTTAGATGAAAAACCATTTGCTCGAGAAAAAGAAAATAAGAATGTTAGTGTTGTAGACCTAAAATAAACAAATAACGGCGAGGCAAAGGGAGGCCTAAGAGGTATTGGGGAGAGGTGATTAGGCATGACATGGCTAGAATGCGGGTTTCCGAGGACATGTCCCTTGATAGGAGAGTCTGGAGGTCTAGTATCAAGGTTGTAGGATAGGGGCTCCTAGAGTTTTTTTTGTACTCCTCACCCGGGGTTGGGTGAGGCTTGGCAGGGCCATCCATAAATGATTTGTGTATTGGATTGTGTCTCTCTTATGGTAGTTATTTATGGTAGTTACTGTCTGATATTATTGCATGCTATTTTATTTATGGTTCTTATGTTTAGATAATTATTTACGCTATTTCTGCTGGAGTTACTAATGCTCTTTTATTTTTGTTTTTGTTTTTCCTTTCCTTCACTGAGCCGAGGGTCGATTGGAAACAGCATCTCTGCCCTTTCGGGTAGGGGTAAGGCCCGTCTACATATACCCTCCCCAAACCCCACTTTATGGGACTATACTGGGTAGTTGTTGTTGTTGGTGGTGGTGGTGTCCCTCTCTAACAGTGTTGTTCACTCAAATAATATGGTGGAGCAAGCAGAGATCCTGAGTTCGAATCTGAATATCACCCATTACTCCAAACGCTTTCATATGTTAGGAAGAAGCAAGAATTAGACCAAACGTAGGCATGCTGCCGACATAAAATTAATAAATAAATGTTTCCTTTTTTTTCTTTTCAGCAAGGCATTGAGATAAATAAACAGTTAGAAATCTTGAAGTGTTGATACTTACCATCTTCACTAAAAAAAATGAAAAAAAAAAAAAGAACTCATAGAAACATTTATGAGGTGTCATCTTCAATCGAGACAATGATCAATATTTGATACTTCGATCAACAATCGAAATCAATAATTTAATGCCAGAATTGAAACTCAATAATTGTCATTAATTCACTTTTTTTTTTGAAAACCAAGAAATTCTTGAGGGCCAGTTGTGCTGTGGCGGAGCCAAAAACTCTGACAAGAGGATTCAAAAAAATCCAGATATACCACACCTAGGATCTGAACCTGCATTTCTCTTATTTTCATGGAGTAAAAATTTTATATACACATAAAAGGAATAATTTTTACCATATTTGCTCGGTATAACTTTCTGACTAAAGGGATTCAACTGAACCCCTTCCTTGCATGTGGCTCCGCCACTGCGCCAGTGGCGCATGGTTCGAACCTCTTGGATAATTGTCATTATTTCATTCTATCAAACACATTAACTGCATGGTAAATAAAGATGCATTTGGGTGAAAATGGGAAATACAGGCACTCACACGGCTCGTTCATCGTGTTTTCCAGCTTTCCAGTAAGAATAGGCCATAGTAAACTGATAAAGATCCGTCAAAAGAGGTGTCATCATTGGATTGGCCGGTCCACTAATAACCGCACACTTATTAGGCCGTGTTTGTTCTTTCTTCAACCCATTAGCTGCTGCGGCCGCCATGATTCTTTTCTATAGGAGTCCTACGATTAATTAGATTTATAGAAGGAAGTGAAAAGGGACAACCTTGTAGAACACGGTTTCGATGGAATAAAACAGAATTGTTCTCTGGTACAACGTTAAAAACTAAGTGGAGATTATATTGTAAACTTACGATCGATGAGAGTTTATTTTTTGGCCTTTGAATTTCACCAAACAATTCCGTACCGGTGCCGGTGCCGGTGCCGGTGCCTGCCGCTTCTTCCCTGCTGCAAGAAACAGAGGAAGAGAGGAAGATGGAGGCCCAGCTGTTTGATAAAAGTTTCAGTTTTCGGCCTTTGATGTCACCAAATGCTACACTTCTCGCTTCTGGCTCCTATCTAACTGTTTGGGTTTTTTCACGGAAGTGGCGGATCTAAATTTTTAACTAGTGGACGTAAGTACTATTATTTTTGTTTTTGCAACAATAGACACGAATAATCTTAATTTGTGCTCGTATTTTTTAATTGTACAGAAAAGAATAATTTTGGAAAGAAAATATAGTATTGATCCAAAAATATAGGGTAGATACGCATAGGAAAATTTAAAAATCACACGGTTGAACATGTAAAGTAAATAATTACCCAGGAAATCAATGAGTCAAGATTTTACTCGCATGAACTTAGTCGGAGTACAGGGAACAATTAGATAATCACACAGTTGTAGCAAAATCAATTAGGGTTTTGGGAAAAATGGAAGAACAGTACCATAAAGACTCTGAAGTCTGAACATGCAAAAGCTAGGCATAGCAGAATAGACATGTAGCAAAACATATATGAAAAAGCAATTAGGTAGCTAGGGTTATACAGAGAAAGATGAATGACAAATACCCTTAGAAATTAGGGTTTTAACTACAAGTCAGCACACAAAAGATATCATAGATGGAGAGGAATAAGAGCAGAACATTGTGAAGAGATCATAGCACGAACTAGATGAAAACCCTAGGAAGGTAATCAGTGAGGAAAATATTTAGAGCTAAAGTAGAAGATGCTCAAAATCGCGAATAAGAACACATAGTAACAAGAAATAAGCAACAAAATCAAAGAATCAAACAGTTCATAGAACACTAGGTTTTAAAAAGACGAACAGTCTTTGAAATACAACCAGGCGAAGAAAGGATGAGAGATACTTAAAAACCTTTAGAAAACAAACAAAACTCAGAGAATATCGTGAAATAATACTGAGAGACAGGAGAAAGAACCTTGAATCAATTAGGCTTTTTATAAAAGGCTTCAGAAATGGCGAGAAAAGACTGGACGGCTCATTGGAGTTTGATAAGGACCCAAGGCTTCAAAGGCTTGCCGGAGAGAAGCCTGACATGGCCGTGAAACCCCATTAAAGGACCTCTGGTCCAGTTACCCACGAAACAAAGTCTCAATCTTTGAACCCCAAGGCCAAGGATGGTGATAAATGATGGATAGAGGTATTCGATGGCTTGAGCATCCATGAACGCCGGCAAAATAGAGCTGGAGATGGGTTTGAAATGGGGATAGAGAGTGCTTAGGGATTCAAAGGCGGCTGGTTGAGAGAAATGATTAGGGTTAGAGGTTATGGGTATTTAATTATGGTAAATGGATTGTGGGTGGTTGATCTGTGAGATCAACGGCCAGGATTAGAAATAGAAACGGGGCGGGTTAGTTTAGGATTGGGTTGGGCTATTGGACTGGGAAATTGGGTTGAAAAATGTGGCTGAAATTGAAAGACGAATGGGCTAGAATTTAAATGACCAATTTTTCCCAAATATAATTTTTACAAATAGCAAACAATTTTATAAAAATCCAACCACATACTGAGCTAATGAAATAGGTTTAGTAATTAATTAAAAATACTAGGAACTGTTATAAATAGAACTCTATTTAAGGCGAATGTCTATATTTAGAGAGATTCTAGGGTTTACTACTTGGTGGCTAAGTCACCACCTCCCTATAAATATAGGGGTTCTATTCTATTGTAAACCATCCCAAAGTATCAATAAGAATACTCCTCTCTCTATTTTTCTCTCTATTGTTCTTGTTCTTGTATTATTGTTCTTGGTTCTTATATTATTTCATAACACGTTATCAGCACGAGTCTCTAACCAATTGAATTTGATTTCTTCCTTCTCAAGAATTTCTATACGGAAAAATAGAAGAGATGGTATCATCATAAAGTAATGCAACGGGATGGAAACTCAAGAGGTATATTTGATATCACAACATTTATTGGTATACCTTAAAGGTAAGTAATTTACTTTTCCCTTTCAAATTCTTGAAATTCTACGATTTGATTTCATATACAAACCAAGACAACAAAGTTTGATTATAACTCTAATGGAGTTTGTTAGAAATTACACTCACATGAAGTGGTAAAATTTCTATGCCTTGCCATGATCAAATTCATGTATGATTGTGGGCAAAGAATTAAAAATCCGTCCAATTGAATTTGCTCCATTCCCTTTAGAGAATGTGATAGCAGTATGTGATAAGACTGAAAGAAGACAAAATTATTACCATGAAGGTATCAATGAATGTGGACGTGGCAATAGACGAAATTATAATCGTCATCATTGTGATAATGAGAATAATAAAGATTCTCAAAATAATCTTTCACTTTATGAAAGTAATATTTGACATGAGGTTGTGTATAGCACATACACATGATTATGATCCATTCCCTGAAGTGAATGTGATAATTGTAATAAAGCCCGTAAGTATGAATACGCTCTTGATGTAATTTTGTTTCATTATGAAAAGAAAGTTCGTTGCCCTTGAAATTTCGGGTAAGAACTATATGACATGGGTGTTTGATGCTGAAATCCATTTGGATGCAATGGGTCCTGGAGACGCCATTAAAGACAGAAATAATGAATCCACCCAAGACTATGCTAAGGCCTTGATTTTCTTGCGCCATCACCTTGATGAAGGTTTGAAAATTGAATATATCACAGTCAAAGATCCACCTATCTTGTGGAATGGCTTAAAGGAGAGATATGACAACCTGAAGTTGGTCACTCTGCCACAAGCACGATATGATTGGACTCATCTGAGGCTCCAAGACTTTAAGTCTGTTTCTAAATATAATTCTGCAATGTTCAAAATTACTTCTAAATTGAAACTCTGTGGAGATGCTATAACTGATTATGATATGCTTGAAAAAAAAACGTTTACAACGTTTCATGCCTCCAATATGGTTAACAAATGTAAATCACACGTGTGCGCTGTGATCAATTATCATCATAAGATATGTGACACAAATGAGGTTAAACAGCAAAGAATATCGCTCTGTGCATGATAGTTATGGCATAGTAAAGTTATAAATTTGTAATTTATAATTGTGCGAGTGATCTATAGTTTGCTATCATCGTGATCTACACTACTTCATTGTATAGAAAACGAATTTTTGACAAAAACTGACAAATTATTCAACTGACTGTTCGATACTTATTGTCACGACATTACTCACAAGCTATTACACATGAATAGTACTGTATACTACTGGAAACTTTATCCACACATACACTGAAACAGCCTATTCTATGCGCTTATGATAATGTTGAAAAGGTTTTATTGTAATCCTTACTCTTTTACGAACATTGTTATACAACGTTATTATTAAATAACACCATATATTATTTGATCTATGAACTAATTTAAGTTTATTTTTATATGAGACAAGTGGTCCATATATTGTAGTGTATATGTTTTTGAATGATCATTCTTTACAAATGTACGTATCATTTTAGGTATATAGTAATTATTTTGTTTTGAATCATCATATACTAACTACTCAATGAATAGACGTCTTTTTAAGAAATGATATTTTACAGTTAAATCATTAACTACTGTAAACACACTTTATGAATTATATATATTGTATTATAATTCAATACATACGACAATATTTGTTTAATTGATTCATGTACCACACATACGATATTCAAAGAGAAGAAATATTTCTCTCATTTAAGTATGTGTAAGGCAGATGTTACTACAATTTCTGGTAGTAGTAAATTAATTGAAGGCTCCGGAAGAGCAACTATAACTCTGCCTAAAGGAACAATGTTTATCATAGAGAATGCAATGTTCTCCTCCAAGTTTAAGAGGAACTTTTTGAGTTTTTAAGATATCATTCAAAATGGATATCATGTTGAGACAATAGATGAGAATAATCTTGAAAACCTCATTTACTCATGAAAACGAGGCTGCCCACTTCGGTTTGGGGTCACGCCATTTTGCATGCAGCAATGCTAGTTCGTCGGCTGCCCACTTCGGTTTGGGGTCATGCTATTTTGCATGCAGCAATGCTAGTTCGTCGGCTGCCCACTTCGGTTTGGGGTCACGCCATTTTGCATGCAGCAATGCTAGTTCGTCTCTGACTGACGAATTGTCACAAATATTCCCCGTTGCAATTAGTTTTGGGTCATGAACCTAATATATACCATTTAAGAATTTTTGGATGTGCAGTATATGTGCCTGTAGCACCGCCATATTGCACCAAAATGGGTCTGCAAAGAAGGTTAGGAATATATGTTGAGTTTGAATCGCCCTCCATTATTCGCTACCTCGAAACATTGACAGGGGATTTGTTCACTGCACGATTTGCAGACTGTCAATTCGATGAGACACTTTTCCCAAAATTAGGGGGAGAAGTTGGTGAAACCAAACGGGAAATTTTGTGGAAAAATGCATCATTATCTCATCTTGATCCGCATACCTCTATTTGTGAAAGAGAGGTGCAAAGTATTATCCATTTGCAAAGAATAGCAAATCAAATGCCAGACGCATTTACAGATTTGAAAAGGATAACAAAATCACATATCCCCACAGTGAATGTAACAACATCTGATTTATGAATACATATTCATTATTGGAAAAATATGAAAATGATATTGGTATTGAATATACCACACTCACCCCTAGAAGGAGGTTTGAGATGATATATGAAAATAATGTCATTCTTATGGCATGAATGATCGTTGGTCACGTACCTATTGTACGCCAAAATATTTTGGAAATATGACTATTAAAGGACAACGATAATGCAAGAAACATATCTTGCATATAATTTTGACCATGACCATAATGGTATAACTTTCTCTTTAAAAGAGATATTCACCACATGGATGGTGATGAATCTGTGGTAGTACAAAATTAATTGAGAGCTCTAGAAGAGCCAATTATTACTATGTTGGAGAAACACAATTGATTACCAATAAGGTATTGTGTTGTAGTAAGTCTCAAAAAAACTTATTCAGTTTTCAAAGTATATGCGAAAGCGATTGATTATATTGAGACTATAAATAAAGGAAAGATTTGATATCTTCTATTACTACAACTTGTAGCGGGATAATTTGTATATGAAAAGCTACCCGCTTTATTCTCCAGTTTGTACTACACAAACAAAAGAATGCCACAATAAAGTGGATATTTATTGGTATAAAAACTCATACCATAATAAACTTGAAGTTTATTGATAATTGCACATGTCATGGTGTAAATTTGAAGTTTATCAATATTGATAATTTATTCAGTTGGCATTCGGGTTAGCCATATCAATTTAAGTATGATGTGCAATAATAGAGAATTCACATGGGTAAATATTAAAGAACTAGAAAGTTCTTTACGAATTCTCTTGTATCACTTGTTCTCATTGATTAATTGACCAACTAAAGAGTTCGGGTTGAATCCCATAAATTCTGGAAATATCAAAGGTGAATATGGGCCTATTCACCTGCCATGTATACCACATATGATGCATCTATGATATGGTTACATGTGCGATTGTTATTAACCTGCAGCCTGGCCGGTGCTTGCGAGGTAAATTGCTCAGTAATCTAACTTCGAGCATAATTTCCAGATTTTCTATTCAAGATAGTTCATCTTGATAAGTTGGTTTACATCATAGTTGGTTTAGCAAGATAATTATTGAGTGCCTCCACTTAATAGCTAAACTATTTCTTATGAGAACAAAGTTATATATATCAGTTTCATATACGTTGTATACGAGATTATATTATATTCTCCCCTCACAAGTGGTTCAGGGTCATGAACCAAACAATTTCATCTTATTATTATTGATGTGCGGTGTATATTTTCATTAACACCATAATGCACAAAGATGGACTCTCAAAGTTGAGGAAACAAGTTAGCTTTTCTAACATGAGGGAGAGACATGATAAACACTTGAGAAAAGGTTACATGGGATGAATTATCATTTGTATATATAGATCCTCGAATATCATAATATGAACCTGAAGTTCATAAAAGGATAATTCAATTGCAACATATTGCAAAGTATGCTATACGCATTTGCTGACCCAAAGAAAGTAACTATATTCTCACTGCAAATGCTCATATTAAGTCCCAGAAGGACAAAGTCTTTGATACGCTTGAAGCGTATAGACAAATCGGTTTCAAAAGGAACTTCTTAATAAAGAAGATGAGCAAATGATCAAAGTGATCATAATAAGGAGGCAAGTGATCCAGAAGATCACATGACATAACACTTCATAAAATCTCATGAAAGATTCAGGTACCTGAATGTGTGAATGAAGAGATCTCCATGTTATGTCCTTATGAAAATTTATTGGAACCGATATAAAATGTTCGTCGACGACATCTATGATAGCGCTAAATATCGATGAGGATCTTATGTTTGTCGAATACAAACAAAATATTGACTAAATGGAAGAGATACAATTCAAGTAGAATTGACTCCATATGAAAGACATGTAGTTTTTGGCATGTAGTTCAAATACTTGAAAGTATAAAGTCAATGGTATGTGCAATCAGTTTTCGATATCTATTTGTTTGGCATGACATGAAAACTTGATATGCATCTAAAGTCTATTATATGACTTAACTTGAAAGATTTAAGTTGCTTGAAGCATATACAATTCTTGGTCCTGAAGTACCACATCCTAAGTGCAATTTGTGTACATATGTATATTGCTATAACTATAAGCATGATGGCATGAGAATACATCTATGGAGATATTGAAGAGTCATTCCACGACATTATATGAAGATGTTCATATCTATCAAGAATGATAATTTCAAAGTGCGGAATATTTATTCAAATGAATATGGCTGATTTATTTATCAAATCTCTACCAAAGATCGTTTTGAAGATGGTGCACAAGATTGGAATGCAAATGCTCAAGGATGTGAATTGATGCTCTATTCAGGGGGAGTTAATGCGCGTTGCACTCTTTTTCCCTTACAAGGTTTTGTCCCGCTGGATTTTCCTTGCAAGGTTTTTTACGAGGCAACCAATAAGCGCATATTCAAACATGTGTACTCTTTTTCTTTTCTATAATTTTTTCCCGTTGGGTTTTGTTTTAGTTAAGGTTTTAACGAGGCACATTATTGAATAGACATTCAAGGGGGAGTGTTATAAATAGAACTCTATTTAAGGTGAATGTCTATATTTAGAGATATTCTAGGGTTTACTACTTGGTGGCTAAGTCACCACCTCCCTATAAATATAGGGGTTCTATTCTATTGTAAACCATCCCAAAGTATCAATAAGAATACTCCTCTCTCTATTTTTCTCTCTATTGTTCTTGTTCTTGTATTATTGTTCTTGTTCTTATATTATTTCATAACAGGAACGATTTTATACTTGAAATACTCGTTAAATTGATAAATATGCTAAAATTGCAATTTAATGCAATTTTCGTTTAAAAATGCCTAATGGCTTTGTAAAAACCCGTAAAAATTATATAAATTATATTTTTATGTAAATGAGAGAATAAAATAATTTTTTATTAAAATAACAAGATTTGACACTAAATATTAGGTTTTAAAGTACAAAAATAAGTTATAAATTGGTTTTGAAATGTTTGAAAAATTATTAAAAAATACCAAACCTTTTGTGGATGCTTATACATGCATTCACAAGCTATTTTTTAAAGTATTTTGGGTACAAAAATACATAGGGAAAAATTGGGTATCAACATCACTCATGTCACCACACAACTCGCAGCAAACAGCCATTTGGTTTGCATGTTGCATTAGTTGTGGTTGTTGTATTGCCATTCTTGTCATCTGATTTGACAACTTTGCTAGTTCTGCTCTCAAGGCTGAAACCTCATCTAGTTCAAGTACCCCAGCTGCTTTCTGCTTGACTGCCCTTCGTGAATCACCATCACCCTGCCAGTTGTTATCATTAGCTGTAAAAGTTTAAAGCAAGGTTTGGATTTCACTATATGGTCTGGCCATGCAACTACCCCCACATGCTGAGTCTAAATTCATTTTTGAAGCATCGTCCAACCCATCAATAAAAGTATGCCCCAACACCTCGTCTGTCTGACAGTGATGAGGACAGTCTCTGAGCATCTTCTTGTATCTTTCCCATGCCTGACGAAGTGTCTCGCCAGCCTGCTATTTGAGCGCAAGAATTTGACTCCTCAAAACTTTTGTCTTCCTGGTGGGGAAGAACTTGATCAAAAACTTCCTAGCCAGATCATCCCAAGTGCGGATCGAATTTGCTGGCTCTTTGTTCAACCACTCCTTAGCGTCCCCAATGAGTGAAAATGAAAACAATGTCAACATGACGTAATCCTTGGGGACGTTCGGATAGTTATATGTATCAGTGATTTCCAAGAAGTTTTGCACGTGTCGTTGTGGGTCTTCATGAGGTAGACCCATAAACAACCCTGCATTTTGAATCAACTGCTACTATTTCAGCTCAAAATGCGCAGTTATGTCAGGCTTCACAATTGCTTGAGTCATATTTGCCAGACTGGGCCTTGCGGCTTCAATAACCGCATGTTCATCATTGCCTGCCATCTCAATTGGCTGTGGTTGAACTACTATGTCGAACTCTCATTCGATTCTAGTCCTAGCGTCCGCCTCCCTCCTCAACCTGTGAAGTGTCCGTTCAATTTTTGGATCAAGAGGAAGGAGATTGTTTGCATTTCTACTTCTTCGCATTCAATAGAAAATTCTGTATTAGCACAAACAAGGTGAACTGATAGTTAAATCTCGAATAAACAAATAATATAAACTCAATTCAATCAAATGGCTAATTTCTAAGTCCCGGGAAACGGCGCCAACAACTTGTTGCGATCAAAACACTCACGCAAGTGTACGTGATCGTCAAGTAATAGATTAGTGAGTAGAGTATCGTTCCCACAAAGACTTATGATTAGCTTGTAACTGATTCAAACCTAATATCTTTTTCTATCCAAGAACTTTATCATAAAAGAGATTTAAATGTATTTCTAACTAATTTCTAACAATTTAATCTAGCTAAAGCAATTAACTAAACAAGCAGCAATTTCGGTTGACAGACAGTAAAGGAGGATATTCCAAGGTCACGGGCATATGTAACAATCGTGTTGTGTCTTTAGCTTCAAACGACTAATTCAGTTATCTGGGTTATTGATTGACAAGGTCAATATTACTCGTCAAAATCTGTCGAGTCCTTACTCGCCTATTCAAGTCAACTTAATGCCTATATGTGTATGGAATCAAAATTAACAAGAATGCATGTAAAACTCATGTATTTCAACCAAGACAGGTAATTGGGTATATGTCTATCCCAATCGTGAATCTATTTCCTGATGCCCAGTTTCAAGAACTTGCTCTATTTAATTCTATATGCAATCTAAAGTTCCCACTTTCGAGTTCAACTAAAGATTCGTAGATAGTACATCACTGTTAGCTACTCAGCAAAATAACTAAAATCAGAATTAAATAAATAACCCAAATATGATAAACCGACTTCGTCGAATCAAACTTCAAACAACAACATTCATGTTTTACCCATGACCCTAGAACAATGAGTTCTATCCCCTATTACTATTGTTCAACATAATTAGATTTAATATCATCACAATTGGAAAAACAAAGAGTAGAAAAGAAGACTTTGATGATCCAAAATTCTCCTTGCCTCTTGCCTCTATAATCCTTCCAAAACCTTATGAAAAATCTTGATAATTTGACATTGAGCGAGCTTGACTTTATATAGGTTAAGTGGAATTTTCCCCCAGATTTCCATATTTTCCCATGACTTTGACTCACGATCTCCCGGACATGCGCGGTCGCGCATTGGGCCACGCACCTGGCCGCCCATGTCCCATGCTCTCTGTAATGGACACGCACAAAGTGCGTGGGCGCGTACCTGGGCGCGCATGCCCAGGTGTCTAACTTCTTCATTTTCTTGAGTTCTCTTCAATCTCATTTATTCCCAAGGGGTCTTAATTGCTCCCGAATGATTCCAATCGGCATTTTCTTGCACAAAATAGGCTACTTAACCTGCAAAAAGTACGATTCGCTATTAAAGCCCATCTTTCATCAATTAATTATATACGATCGAAATATAATCAAATGGAGGTATAAACTGTTAGATAATACGCTCAACGCTAGAGAGGGGGTGAATAGCGTTATAATAAAAATTAGCGTAAACTTGCGGAATTTAAAAACTTGCAGGAAAAATAAGTGTGGAAATTAAATGCAATAAAGAACAAACGCACCGATGTATTCTGGTTCACCACAACAAGTGGCTAATCCAGTCCCCGAGAGACTCTCTCGAGATTTTCCACTAACTTGTCAAGCTTACGGGTGCTCAACAAACCTTTACAACTTAAGGACACAAGCCTTAACACCTTTGCTCGGAGATACAACACTCCAAGACTTCACTGTTAAGCTTATGGGTGCCTAACCAACCTTTACAACTTAAGGACACAAGCCTTAACACCTTTGCTCGGAGATACAACACTCCAAGACTTCACTGTTAAGCTTACGGGTGCCTAACCAACATTTACAACTTAAGGACACACGCCTTAACACCTTTGCTCGGAGATACAACACTCCAAGTCTTCAACCAAGGAAACACAAGTTCCTTACAACAAGAGAATCACTATTCTCTTACAAGTGTACAAAACACTAAAACACTCAAACAAAACACTCCTTAATGAGTAGATATGAGTAAAAGAAGTAAGCTCAAGATCACAACAACTTTGGACAAGAATATGGCTCTCAAAACTTATGTAATGAATATAAAATAATTAGCAATAGAGTATGCAAGCTTATAGCAATTGTATGAGTTGTTGTGTGTTATTGTGTTTAAAACACTGAAATGAAGCTGTATTTATAGTTGAAAAACTTGGCATTACCGTTGCCTAATTGCCAATTAAGAGTTGCTGATTTTACTGTGTAACAATCGATTGTCAAGAATCCACAATCGATTGTTTGCCAATCGTTCCAAAAATCAATCCCAGATTTTATGCGTAACAATCGATTATCCAAGATCAACAATCGATTATTAGCAACGTTCAAAAAATCATTTCCAGATTTTACGTAAAATAATCGATTATACAAAATCAATAATCGATTATTCAGCAACGTTCAAAAAATCCTTTCCAGATTTTAATTTCAACAATCGATTGTACAAAATCAACAATCGATTACCTGACGGTATTTGAAAACTTTACGACAACGGTCAGCTTCACAATCGATTGTGCAATGTTAACAATCGATTATTTATCAGACTTTGAAAATCATTTTAGACACTGCCTCAACACAATCAATTGTCATATGTTCACAATCGATTATTTTGTGACTTTGAAAAATCTGATGGACACTGTCTCTTCACAATCGATTGTCATTAACTTCACAATCGATTATTCTGAGTTTTGAAAAACTTTGATGTACACTGCCTCATCACTATCGATTGTCATAAGGTTCACAATCGATTGTCATGCAGGTTTGAAAAACCTGATGCTTACTGCCTTAACACAATCGATTGTCATTAGTTCACAATCGATTGTCATGCAGTCTTGGCTTAACATAATCGATTATCATAAGTACATAATCGATTATCTTAGTCCAGATTTAAGAGGCATGTTTAAAAATCATTTTGACTATAGTAAATATGCATGATTTAAAATCATTTAGCATTAAATTAAATATGCATGATTTTGTAAGAATAGTTTTACGAGAGAAGCCATGTCATGAGTCAAGTTGTCGGGTCAAGATCACAATTAAGAACGACTCATGTAAAACTATAAAACTTGGTTTTGTGCTTGAATCTCGTTATATATATCAATTGTGCGCTTGTACTTGAGCTTCGTCATATGTCAATTTGCGCTTGTTTGTCATTCATCAAAACCTACACATATAAACACACGTTTTAGTATAATGCTTTGAGAACGTGTTTCCAACAATTTCCCCCTTTTTGATAATGGAAAACTTTAAGCGGGATATGCAAATTAGACAATTCATATTGACGATTTAAGACAAGTAAATATATGCAAAAAGTATGCAAAATTAGTTCCCCCTCAATATATGAATTCCCCCTCAATCAATAAGAATTGAGAGTGCATACCCGTTAATAAGAATTGAGAGTGCATACCCGTTATCTTCCCCCTTTTGCCATTAGCAAAAAAAATGTAATAAGATGCCAAAGATGTAAATAAAGCTTGTTTATTTATTGGAAAGAAAAAACAATTACATAAGGAGGGGACAATAAAGCATATCACAATAGAACAAAAAAAAACAAAGAAATCATTCATCATCATTTCCTGCCTCATCATCCGGCACTGCTTCGAATGGAACAAGACCCGCATATGGATAATGAACATGGTCAAAATATCCATGGATCTCATGAGTCAATTGACCAACAGAGGTGGTCAAGGAAGCAATTTGGTCAGAAATGGATTGGAGAGTGGGCTCTTGAGGCGGACGAGTTCGACGGGTTGGAGGAGGAGCAGGCGCTGCATGATCATCGTCATGATGAAAGGAGGATTCTGAAATTTCGCACTTCTTAGTACTCTTTTTGAGAGGACCGTTGGAAGTGATGAATCCGGAGGCTTCAAGAAAATTCATGATGAGGAGAGCATAAGGAAGAGGCCTATCATCTCCGATAGCGTCACACATGTGAATCTTGACGAACCGACACCAATTGATGTTAGCTCCGGTAATTATGGCATGCATGAGCTTGGTGTCCTCTTGGGAAATGGTAGTATGGTTATGCTTACGAGGCTTGAGGACTCGGGTGATGAAATAGAAACTCAACCGATAATTGGGATACATTCCCGTAATTGTAGGACGACGGGAGGAAAGATTTGGATCATAAGAAGTAAGTCCGGTTTGATGTAGGAGGACTGTTTCATCAAAAAGGGCTCCGCCTCTCCGATGTACCGAAAAATGTCTTCACCATTATGAGGAAGACGGGCAATGGTATGAAGGTTTTCATCGGAAAGAAGAATTTGAACACCATTTATATCTGTCACAAGCTCACCGTCATCATCCTCATGAAGGTTGGAGTAAAATGCTTGAATCAATGTAGTATTGATGTAAGGATGGGTAAGAAGTAAGAAGTCAAGAAGTTGACAATTTTTGAGCATATTTGCAGCAGGGCCATAAGATTCAAGATACTTGTTGGTTGAAAAGCGGGGAGGAAGAATGTCGCGCTTTTCAAATTTTGTTAAAAATCGAGTAAGCTTGATGTTAGAATTAAAGTATAGAACGGAACCATCTTGATAAGGATAGTTGGAGCAGTAGAGGATGATGCACCATGCCTAGCAGAACGGGAACATTTGGAGTGACGGCCCGACATTTTCACTGAGTATTGCTGGAATTTGCAAGAGACTTGAAAGAATTTTGATATTTTGAGAGCTAAAGTTGATGCTTGAGTGAATAAAAATGAACATATATGGAGCCTAGTTATAGAGGGGAGAAAGGCATTTCATTAATGGAAGAATCTGCAGAAAATTGAAAGCTGAAACAGTCAGAAACGGTAAAAATAAATCTTACTGACCGTTTAGGCAATCGATTATTGGAATGAGATAATCGATTGTCATTAGGATTTGACTGAATCTCGGAACTGACACAAATCGATTGCAGGAATCTTCAGAAGCCAAACGGTAACAAATTTTTGAAATACTGACAGAAAATAATCGATTGTCAAATATGGTAATCGATTGTTATGTTACAGTGAGTACAGAAATTTTCTGACTAGGAAAATAATCGATTATATTTTTAAACAATCGATTGTTTTAGAAAAACAGTACTGAATGGCTGAGACGGTAATCGATTTAACAGTTAAAAATCGATTATTAAACAAAACTGCATAATAAGCATAAACCATAAATAATCGATTAGTGATACTGCTAATCGATTTTCTGCACAGTAAGATAATCGATTATTTGCTTGGAACAATCGATTGTTCTGTGCCAAAACGTAATAATTCCCCCTACCTTTAGGGTGATACCTGCAAAATAGAATTAAACATCTCCGACGCTCAAGTCAGTAATTAAAATATAAATGCAACCTAAAATGTATGCATTTAGATCAACGTTTACCCGCATTCAATACTTCATTTGGACATGACGCTAAATATTTTATCAAGTCTACTAGCAATAAGGTAAAGTGAGGAACGATCATACCTGTGTAGTTCTTGGTATTGCTCGTCTTACCTTTCACATTTCTGTCAAGATGGTCATCTAAATTCATTGAAGTGACCATTGGTTTGGTGTTGCTCTTTTCGAATTGATTTGGCAACTCCTTGCGACATTTAGATGGACAAATGAGAGTTCCCTCTTTCATTTGCTTAATTTGCAGCTCCAAGAAGAAATTAAGCTTGTCTATTAATGATATCTCAAATGCGATTCACAGATTCCTTGCATGACACTTATTAGTTGCTCCAAAGTAATACAAATATTTTCTAAGATATCATTTTCCACAAGATTTGGAATGCAAGATATTAGTGGCATGAGAGTTTAAAGAAAATAACATTGCCAATATAGAGAGTTGTTTTGAGATTCTGTCATCAAAAAGATAGTAAACTTCATGCAATCTATTTCCCCTTAATCAGAAATTTATCAAGACATACCAACAAGATATAGATATACCAATTGTTATAAAACAATGATAAACCCATTTGTTGGATGCAATAACAAGTGTACCAAAAGTTATTTTATTAACAGTGATACAAATTATTATTTTTAGTAAAGCATATTACAAACAAGTGTTGACTGTTAACAGATCAACCATACATCGAATTTTGAAGAACATACCAACCATTATCCAGAACAAAGGATGTGTTCATCAAGAGACGATTTTTAACAGAAGGATTTTTGTCAATTGTTAGAAACATGAGACATCTCAATTATTTTTCAAAACTGAGGATAGCATTCATCAAAAACGTGAGTGAAAACTTTTTGAAGAATATGCTAATAGATAATACACACCACACAGTATACTAACAGTTATTTAAACCACAGATAGCAATTATCAAATCATGAATGAAATGATTTTATTAAGCTAACTGTTAATACATATCAACAGTTTTGATCTTTTAAAAGCAGATAACTAACAAGTAAACTAATTGACACCAATTGTCATTTAACAACACGTTTTCAACATATGAATCAACAAAGCTAATTGATATTGATTGTTGACAAGGATATCTCAATTGTTAATGCACATCAACTATTACGACTAAGCTTATCAAAGATTCAACAATAGGGGAATCAAATTAACAACAAATAAGTTAATATTGGTTGCTAGCACATATCAACAATTCGATTTTTGTCAAAAAGGATAACTAACCGAAATTTCCTCTTGATGCAATGAGGTGTCGTGCTCGGTGCATCTACTACAATACTGTAGCCTTTCAAGCACACCTGCAAAACAGATTAATGATCTTTTGGTACCCATGCCATTTTGGGTCCTTGGGGGTTAGGCATATCATAATGATGCGATTGAGTGATATGTCTATGTCGTGTAAAATATGCAGGAGCAATATGACCAATACGTCTACAATAATGACAAGTCACGTTGGGGTTATGCATCCTTCTAGGTTCATAGTAACTTGACGGACGAAATGGTTTACTCTATTTTCAGCATAATGACTATTGCGCGTTTTATGAACATCATTTCTCCTACTATGAGCAGCATTTCTAGAATAATTATTTCTACGTTGGAAATCATTTCTAGGTGCTCTAAAGGGTTCAAAATTCCTTCTAGTATTTGGCCAATAATATGCATCATTTCTAGGGTAGTTATTTCTAGGTGGTAAGTCATTACTGGGTCTTCTAAAATGTTAAACATTTAGTCTAGCATGCATATTGGTTCTAGGATTGCTATTTCTAGGATAAGCATTTTTATTATTAGTCCTAGGTTGAGCCTTAGGTTGTTAGGGTTTAGCTTCAACCTTTTCTTTAGGCTCATTCGTAAACCCTATGCCATGCTTGGTTGACTTCAAATTATCAAGAACATCATTCAAATTTTTGTGCGAAGAATTAAACTTATCTAATGTGCCTTTATGCCTTTCTACTTCATTTTTCAGATGCAAGCAAGAAGTACACTTTCTAATAGAGCTTTCGGGCTTATCGGCGCTTCTTTTTCCGAAAAACTTGTTTTCCTCTTTCAACTTCTCATTTTCTAAAACCAGTTTTTCAAAATCTTTTTCTTTTAGAGAGAGTTGTTTTTTAAAATCTTTTTCTTGCAACGACAGAGTTTTCTGCAAATCTTTAATAGTCTTGGAAGCATCAACAAACTCACTATGTAATTTATTATAAGCATTTTGCATTTCTTCAAGCGAGTGAGAGTTGGACGTACTTACCTCTTCTTATTCGTTTGCCATGAGACATTGGCCAGTTGATTCATCATATGAGCTGTCCGCTTTTTGAGGCATGCTTTCATACATTTCCTCCATCTTATCCCACATCTCTTTGGCGGTTTTGTAGTGGGAAATTTTCTGATAGTCTTCCTGATTCAAGGCGCTATACAACATATTTATTGCATTACTGTTGTATTCACTTACCTTGGCTTTCCCAACTTTTGTTGTCATTTGATCACCATGCTTGATGATTTGCCATAGATAAAAGTTGTTGGCTATGATGAAAATTCTCATCCGATCTTTCCAATATAAGTAATTATTTCCATCAAATATTGGGGGCAACAAGTTAAAATCACCTTCACCTATTCCTGCAAAAGAGTCACGAGTAGAAGCTATGGATGGTTCTCTCAAACTGATAAGTCTTCAGAGAGTTGGGCTCTGATACCAATTGTTAGATAATACGCTTAACGCTAGAGGGGGGTGAATAGCGTTATAATAAAAATTAGCGTAAACTTGCGGAATTTAAAAACTTGCAGGAAAAATAAGTGCGGAAATTAAATGCAATAAAGAACAAACGCACCAATGTATTCTGGTTCACCACAACAAGTGGCTAGTCCAGTCCCCGAGAGACTCTCTCGAGATTTTCCACTAACTTGTCAAGCTTACGGGTGCTCAACAAACCTTTACAACTTAAGGACACAAGCCTTAACACCTTTGCTCGGAGATACAACACTCCAAGACTTCACTGTTAAGCTTACGGGTGCCTAACCAACCTTTACAACTTAAGGACACAAGCCTTAACACCTTTGCTCGGAGATACAACACTCCAAGACTTCACTGTTAAGCTTACGGGTGCCTAACCAACCTTTACAACTTAAGGACACACGCCTTAACACCTTTGCTCGGAGATACAACACTCCAAGTCTTCAACCAAGGAAACACAAGTTCCTTACAACAAGAGAATCACTATTCTCTTACAAGTGTACAAATCACTAAAACACTCAAACAAAACACTCCTTAATGAGTAGATATGAGTAAAAGAAGTAAGCTCAAGATCACAACAACTTTGGACAAGAATACGGCTCTCAAAACTTATGTAATGAATATAAAATAATTAGCAATAGAGTATGCAAGCTTATAGCAATTGTATGATTAGTTGTTGTGTGTTATTGTGTTTAAAACACTGAAATGAAGATGTATTTATAGTTGAAAAACTTGGCATTACCGTTGCCTAATTGCCAAATAAGAGTTGCTGATTTTACAGTGTGACAATCGATTGTCAAGAATCCACAATCGATTGTTTGCCAATCATTCCAAAAATCAATCCCAGATTTTACGCGTAACAATCGATTATCCAAGATCAACAATCGATTATTAGCAACGTTCAAAAAATCATTTCCAGATTTTACGTAAAACAATCGATTATACAAAATCAATAATCGATTATTCAGCAACGTTCAAAAAATCCTTTCCAGATTTTAATTTCAACAATCGATTGTACAAAATCAACAATCGATTACCTGACGGTATTTGAAAACTTTACGACAATGGTCAGCTTCACAATCGATTGTGCAATGTTAACAATCGATTATTTATCAGACTTTGAAAATCATTTTAGACACTGCCTCTTAATAATCGATTATTATATACTCACAATCGATTATTTAATAACTTTGAAAAAGTCTGGAAGACACTGCCTCAACACAATCGATTGTCATATGTTCACAATCGATTATTTTGTGACTTTGAAAAATCTGATGGACACTGTCTCTTCACAATCGATTGTCATTAACTTCACAATCGATTATTCTGAGTTTTGAAAAACTTTGATGTACACTGCCTCATCACAATCGATTGTCATAAGGTTCACAATCGATTGTCATGCAGGTTTGAAAAACCTGATGCTCACTGCCTTAACACAATCGATTGTCATTAGTTCACAATCGATTGTCATGCAGTCTTGGCTTAACATAATCGATTATCATAAGTACATAATCGATTATCTTAGTCCAGATTTAAGAGGCATGTTTAAAAATCATTTTGACTAAAGTAAATATGCATGATTTAAAATCATTTAGCATTAAATTAAATATGCATGATTTTGTAAGAATAGTTTTACGAGAGAAGCCATGTCATGAGTCAAGTTGTCGGGTCAAGATCACAATTAAGAACGACTCATGTAAAACTATAAAACTTGGTCTTGTGCTTGAATCTCGTTATATATATCAATTGTGCGCTTGTACTTGAGCTTCGTCATATGTCAATTTGCGCTTGTTTGTCATTCATCAAAACCTACACATATGAACACACGTTTTAGTATAATGCTTTGAGAACGTGTTTCCAACATAAACAATGGCTAAATCACCCAGATTTCGCCTATTATCAATAGAGTACCTGAATTCTTCTTGAAAGGTCATAACTTCACGTGGCCTTGCCACAACGAGCGATCCTATCCAACCACCATTACCCATGAAGCACCTCAAGTCACCATGCTCAACACGGACAGCCACGCACATATTGAGGTCTAAAACCCAGCAATCCATCACACCCACTGTGAAGCAAGTACTATACTTTATTCAATCCTGAAAGGACACAGCCGATATGCTATTCGCCGAGCAGCACCCAATACGAACCTTCCTCAGAAATCAGGAAGCAAGGCTTACAAAGTAACATATAGGAAACTATTCTCCATATCACACTGTTGCGGCGCGCAACCATGTCTAGATAACGTACTTGTAGCGGCGTGCCATCTGATCCACATATATATATTTCACAAAGGAGATGCACCTCGAGCCAAATCTGCTCATTACAATAAACACATATAGTCTCATGCCCGGCCACAAGAAACGCATCTGAAACCTCAATAGCGGAACTGAATTAATGGTAGAAACCTCTGAACTGACATCCGCCACGAAGGCCCAACCAATAAAGCAATGCTTGACAGCCGTCCGCTGGTCTCTGGAATACAAGCTATCCTGCTAGAACATAATCCGATGCACCTTGCCACGCAGCCTATGGCATTTTTCGACATAGCCCATAACATATTAGTCTAGATAATCTGACACTAGAACAACCACTCTGCCATCTAATATCATAACCCAGATTTAACATACCATGCAAAGAAAGATCCACTCGGACCTCTAATTTCCAATAAGCGCTAGACGATATCGATACACACGATCTACAACCACTGCACAGTCGGATCACTAGAACTTCTAGTCTCCAACACATATAACACATGAATGACTGTTCCTGATCCCAGACTCCACAGTATCAAACATCAAGTATCCATTCATAACACGAAAGATATTCAAGAATTTCCATGCGCCCTCAACACCCAATTATCAACAGTCGATCCCACAAGGAAAATGTCGCAATACCACTGAAGTATCATCAGTTTACATCACCTTACCCTTTTTGACTGAACATATACCCTTGTCAAACCACTATAATAGCAATACCATCTCTTTAATCATCTGAAGGTCGATTCTTCATTCACCTGCAAATGCTCATGCTGCTCAAGAATTTAATGACTTCCCATTATGAACTGAACCCAAACCTTGAACATGCAAATCCCAATTCTCCATATCATAACACATAGACCATACCACATCGGGATAATATGAGGACTCCTATCTCTCTTCTACGTTGCAGACATCGACGCACTCGATTAGTCAAGAACTTTCATGATCCCATATAGGAGAAAAATTATTACACACTCCATGCTTCACATACCCATAGGAAATATATTCATTTTCAAACCACGGTAAAACACATCAAGAACTCTTTCTCCCAATTCCATTGCACAAGCTAAACTGCCAGGATAGAATCCTTCTACCCAAACCAAGTTAAGCAAACTACCAGCACTTAGAAACTTTGCTGCAAAATACCTGTAAGGCGTATTACCTTGAACACATAAAATAATTAATCATATCCTTACCATACCGATTTGGTTCATTATCAAGCTATTCCATTTATCCAATTTCCTTCCCGATTCATCTTTGATTTGATATCCTCCCTTGTTGTAGCACCACAATACCTCGACCCAGGTTACCATACGAGAATCGCACATAAAACCGCACTGTCTAAGACCCATAGGCCACTGAATAACCTCTCAAACCCAGAAATACCACCTTCCAGAATGCTTTACTTTGATGAAATTCCTGCAATTCTGAATTCGTTTACCATTACCTTCCAACTGCGGATACGTAGAATCCCATGATTAATACAAAGAACCACAAGCCTTGATCTTTTTTAACGAAAATACAATCTCTAGCCACATACACAAACTTAAGACACCTGATTGTTACATGCAAAATCTTGAACATAGTAAAACCATTCTTGAGAGTCATTCGCTCTTATTCAGCTGTAATCCACCCGCTTTACATGAACGGAACCACTCGCGCCTCATTAGTACCTTGACACCGCAGAACATGATTTCATACAGACACAAACACCCATTTTCCTTCTTTATGCACCGAGCATTCTTTATCAACAGCAGCTCAAAAACACCCTAATATTTCCTCACTCGTGCCATCCTCGGCTCAATTTCTACAACCAAAACTGATCCGCCATCATCCCTCGAAACAGAACCAGCATTGCACATAACCGTGCAATCAGCTGACCAACAGCAACCTCCCCAACTTGGCTCGAAGCCATATACCGAGGCACTCTTAACAACTCATAGCACTTTTACTCCAATGATGCCACAATGTTATAGTGAGATTAAACTCAAGTCATTTACAAGTTTGTGAATACATAGATCATCTAGCACTGTCATTCTCTGCGAATCTCGCATTCATTTCCATATCAGCTCAGTCCATTTCTTACGCATCCCCAAATTCTCAAATTTCAACACATACCCTTCAATTAGACCTTCTAACACACACAAGGATCATACCCCTCAAAAACACTCCGCAGGAGATAACTCACCCGCTTCACCTCATTTCGATATTTCAATATACCTTCCCACCATCATATACGTTACAAAACCAATTAGTCTTTCTGAGTCTGAGCTCACACCCTCACATGAAATGTACATTTTCCCACTAAGAGGCATGAAAAATATTCTTCACGCGCCCATAACTTGGGGCTACACATCAGACTGCAATAGAAAACAAAGACTTACCAACTCATCTACTATCCATCAGACTTCTTCGTAACTACCAATATCACATAGATACCCCTCGCAGTACTGACATACTCATCACATGGATATCCCTCCGCCAACCCGGCTAATAAGAATATTACTGAATATATAAGTTCAAAACACTTGCTCACACAATCAGCACCTCGGTGCTCAAGCCATAGGCAAAGATCTGGCCTCAAGTCCTCTAGACTGGCCCAACATGAACTCACGAAAATTACATCTCGCCCCTCGATCGGGGAATCACAAGCCATCCAGACACATATACTACTGAGCGTTCGCGTGCGCATACAGACGTGTGGAAGGAATTTCAAGAATTATATCTCAAGCTGAATCAAGACACATGATAAGAATTCTAAGAAAGTGAAGTTTTTCCTAAAAGTTCTGCAGCCTCTCGAGGATAAATACAGACGTCTCCGTACCGACCCGCGAGACTCTACTAAACCTGCTCATGACTCGTGAGACCTAGTAACCTAGGCTCTGATACCAACTTGTCACGACCCAATTCCCTAACCCGCTCATGATGGCGCCTCTCGTGAAGACAAGGCCAGCCAGACCAACACTACTTAAAGCAGTTCGTCAATTATATAACAGTTCAAATCTGAATTAATGATATTAATCAATATGAATATAACCCAATACAGCTCGACCGGGGAGTCACAAGTCACGAGCACCTAGGAGTGCTTTTATTAAAATTTAAAAGTCTATAATACACAGATAAAAATATGGGAATCAAGAAGAAGAAGAAACTCGATGCTGCGAACGATGGCGGTCACCTTGCTTAACTACGATAGCAATACCTTCAATCCGCTACTAACCCACTACCGGCTGATCAGTACCTGTAACTGCAGGCGATGTGCAGGGAGTAAAGTGAGTACTTCCAACTCAGTGGTAATAAGAGAGAATAATATCTGAGCGATAAGAAAATACGTATGAGCACACCAAACTGCTATAAAAGACAGAACAACCCTTTTTGAGAAAAATCAAAATACTGTGAAAAATCCCTTTGGAAAATCTCAAGTTCAGTTCAAAATGTCTTTTACAAAGTCTCTTTTTCAAATATCTCTTTTATTTCAACAGCCCAGCATATGAATGTTATATCAGATAGAAAAAGTCAGCTCATAGGTCTGCCCCTTGGGCACAACACTCCTTAACATATAACACAGGGGTATCTGGTCAACAAGGCAAGTAACAGTATGTATGCCAATGATATATGAGTGTTAAATGTCGTGCCACGTGGTACAAACAAGAGTGAATGCATGAATGCAATGCAATGCACATGAACGCTATGGCGCGTAGCCCGATCCATGGGTACCCTGCGCTCACTGGGGTGTGTACAGACTCCGGAGGGGTTCTTACAGCCCAAGCGCAAAAATATTGCGGCGTACAACCCGATCCAATATAATATATATAATGTTGTGGCATATATATATATATATATATATATATATATATATATATATAATGTTGCAGCGTGCAGCCCGATCCATGCAATATGCTTCTGCGGTGTGCAGTCCGATCCATGTATGAATATGCATATGCACACATAACACTCGAGGACTGGAAGCCTCCGTATATCACTCTACATGCCCTCACATATGGCCCTCAGCCTCAATCAGTCCAAAATAGCCAAAAGCCCTTTGGGCATCCGTAAAACAATAATACTCAGCTCAAACAATAGTTCAAATTTCAGTTAAAACTCCAAGTTTGAAAAAAATATGGTTGAGTTCATAAAATAGTGTAAATCACATGGACTGAGTTAAATGATATTTCAAATAGTGAGGAAAACAGTGTTGATAGTTCAATAAGAGTTCAAATAATCGGCAGTAAGCCCCAAGTATGGCAATGAGCCCAAGTCATAATGATAACAACAAATCATTTACAATTTCGAGGTAAAAACCAACAACCGGGACGGACCAAGTCACAATTCCCAACGATGTTCTACCCCACGCTCAGGTCCATCATGCAAGTCACCACAATATAGCACTAGGATGTGCAAATCCAGGGTTCCAAACCCTCAAGATACCATTCCCACGTGCTACTCACCTCGAACCGGTGAAATTCCTCGCTCGCAACGCCTTTGCCCCTCAAATTAGCCTCTACGCACGTCAAATTTAACCAAAATTAGTACAAATATATCATAATATGCTAATGGGGAAACACCCAATCGAAAACAATCGGACTATAACAAAAATCTCAAAACTAACAAAACTCGATCCCCGGGCCTGCTTCTCGAAAAATTACCAAACTCACATTACCGTGTTTCTCGTCTCGCCACGAGTCCGTACATATAAATTTTATCAAAATCGGAGTTCAAATGGGCCATCAAATTCCAAATTTACATAGCAAAAACCAAGCCCTAATTTCTTCAATTTATGTACCCAATTTCAGAGAATTAATGGATGAATCTTCAGTAAAATTATGTATTTAACTCATAAAACTTACCTCCAATCGATTCTCAGTCAAAACCCTCTTAATTCCTTGCCAAAAGCTCCCAAGTTTGCTAAAACATGGTGGAAAATGAACCCAAGTCGCGGATGTAATGTTATAAAAACAGGTCTGCCCATTTGACTTTCCTTCTATGCGAACGCGGTCAACGTTACGCGTTCGCATTGAACAACTTATGTTGACCCAGAAATTACTCTACGTGAACGCAGTACTTCACCCGCGATCGCAATGCACCAGATGTTCCAACTATGCGAACGCATCTGCCTCCCCGCGATCGCGATTCACAAACAACCCCTTATACGCGAACGCGAACCAGGTATTGCGAACGCAATAACCAAATTTCCAAGCCCTTCCAAATACCTCTACGTGTTCGCATCACACACCACGCGAACGCATAGAAGAAAAATTCTCTGCAACACTCAGCTGAAACCTGCTGTGTTCTAAGTCCGAAAATAGCCCGTTTGATCACCCGAAATCACCCCGAGGCCCTCGGGACCTCAACCAAAAACACCAACCTACTCTAAAACATTATACGAACTTGTCCCAATCATAAAAACACGTACAAAACACAAGAATCATCAAATTACCACGGATTCAAGCCTAAATTTTCCTTTAAACTTCTGAAACTCACATTCGATCAAAAACCCGATCAAACGACATCCAATTGACTTGAAATTTTGCACACATATCTAAAATCACCTAACGAAGCTACAACAACTCTCGAAATTCCATTCCGACCCTCGAATCAAAATCTCACCTATCACCCGGAATTCGCCAAAATTCAAACTTCGCCAATTCAAGCCTAATTCTACACCGGACCTCCAAATTCAATTTCGATCACACTCCTAAGTCACAAATAATCCTCCCAAGCTAACCGAACCACCGGAATTCACATCCGAGCCCTCTAACCACTCAGTTACCTTCCGGTTGACTTTTTTCATATAAGCTTCCTTCTAAGAGGTTATGTGCCTTATTTTCAACCAAAACCCACTCAATTACACCCCGATCAAATCTAATACCGATATTGAAACATGAATCCATACAATAAGGGGAAAACGAGGCGGTAAATCACGTGACGGCGGGTCGGGTCGTCACAAATTTCATCTAGACATCTTTACTCATTCAAAAATAATATTTTATACCCTTCTGACAGTGTGTGTTCCTCAATCGCCTCATTGTATTATCCACGTCAGATAAAAATATTCCATATCATTATTTTTATTCACAAAAACTATTTTTGGAAAAGAAAAAGTTGAATCCTAAAGTTTTCTCTCATAAACACATTCATGTCTTTCTTTCTCTCTGAAACAACCATTAGCAGGGACTCTTACATTGTATTGTACCTCGGCGATTGATAGAGCAGCCACGAATAAGTTGACAACACTAGAATTTATCTACAGTGACTTCATCTCTCAAGCCCCCATAAGCTTCCCTTCTTCAAGTCAAGTGACTTCATCTCTCAAGCTTCCATAAGCTTCCCTTCTTCAAGCCAACCGTGAAATGAAACTTTGATTTTTCAGATGAAATAGCTGTAACTTTTACCCACATCATCATTTTCGTTTTAGTTCCCTCTATGTCTGCTAGATTTCCTTTCTCCAAATACCCAATAACAGCTGTAGAGAAGCGTAATACAAACGAATCCCTGTAACCAACTTCACATACTGAAGGAATATAGACAGTAAGCTTCTTGGTTTCTTCATTAAACTCATAGTTGATGGCATCACGAGGGAAAATGCCTTCTGGAAGGTCATACTCCTTCAGCAGTTCTGACAATGGCTTTTGTATTTTTCCTTTAATCTTGTTCACCAGTCATTTGCTTCCTCCTTCAATATTGGTTTGCAGGGAGTTAATGTCATCGCCGACGGAATTGAACTCTTTGTTGGCTTTCTGACCAATCCAGTAAGAACCCAACTTTTTCAATATCTGATCCATTTATAAGCTTCTGAGTACAAAGTTGACTTTACTGATCTACGAGATTAAACAAGTCTTCTTCGTCGTCGTGGTGTTCTTCTCTCTCCGAAAGAGAAACCTCTTTGACCTTTTTCTTAAATTTATTTAATTTTTGTCTTTTTCTTTTTCTTTTTATCTTTTCTTATTTTAATTATTTCTTGTTTAGATATTTACCTTCAGGCTCCTTCCATGAGCGAAATACATGTATTTTGTTCAACTCAGCTGTCAAGTTGCCACATAGACATGATTAACGGTAAGAGGGGTTTAAAATATTATTTTTGAACGAGCAGAAGTATCTAGATGAAAATTCATTAAGTTTGGGGACGGGGATGACAAAGTGGCACAAGTATAAGTGCTATTTAGACTATTCTGCCATTTATTTATTGTAAAAAATATTGTCCAGGTTTTGTTGGTTATGCAAATATAGGCATTTTCTGAATTCAAATAATCTATTTATATGTGAGGGTGCTGCCATATTATTATTTCACAAAGCAGTAAATTATTGGTACTTATCCATGCCATGTCAGTATACTAGCAACTGATAAAGCAAGTAACTTAACACACAATAGATGTGTGATTTTTCCTTGAAGAGAAGATTCTAATAATAGTGAAGGCGATAATATTTATTTATCTTAATTGAAAGAAGGATATATTAAAGGAGATAGAATAAAGCATATATTTCATCAAAGTTCTTTACCACACAATTTTCACCGAACGGTGAAATAGATGCTCAACAAATTTGTTCGCTTGATAATTTGGTGTTATGTTCAATGAAGCATGAGCAACCTCAACATTTGAGAATTTGTTATACAAGATCGGAACACGTCATCTTGGAGAAACAAATTGATGTTTTCATGAGGGGAGGGGATACATGTTGTACTCTTTTTCCTTTAGCTAAGATTTTATTCCACTGAATTTTTTTGGTAAGGTTTTTAATGAGGCAACAAATAATGCATATTACAAGATATCTGTACTCTTTCCTTTTGCTAAGATTTTCTCCCACATGATTTTTTCTTATTAAGATTTTAACGAGGCATATTATTTGTGTACATCCAAGGGGGAGTATTATAAAATACATATTTTATGAATGTCCACTAATCAAATATAACTTTCAATACTCTTCTCCATTATGTACATAACCCCCACTACTTTTCACCATTATAGTTGTAACTCTCACACCTCCATAACCTCTCCATTATCTTCCCCAATATTTTCAATAGTTAACCATGTTCATGACATCCCTTTGTATTATCTCAATATCATCCTATAAATAGAGGGTCTGATCATCACATTGTAACTTGGAAAACACTTTAAGAAATAAGAATCTCTCTTCTCTTTCTCTCCACATTCTTATCTATTTGCTTATTTCATATTATTACTTTGAACTAACTTTTTTAACAGATATATATGCTACCTGGAAAATATAATAATGACCTGCTATAATTTGATTAAAATATAAAATATATTGGTAGTGTAAAAAAATTTTTACGATGGCAGTGTATATAACTTGATTCCAAACCGGAATCCTCACAATCAATTCTTTAAGTTTAGTTTACATGCATGTTCATTTGCATAAGATTTGCAGGAAGGGAGAGAGGAGAGCAAAATATATAGAGTGAGAGTTGGTCAAATAGGTTCAAGGGACAAAACAAGAAAATCTATATAGTTTACTTATATGTATAAACATTTCTTTTAGTCTCATTTGCATGCATGTATATACTAATAAAGACATAGGTATAATTAAACATCCATATTCACATATTCATTCAATTCAAGCACACATTCTTTAATGCAAAAAGATTGGGAAATTAAAACAACTGAAATCCCCATAAGTATTTAATATTAGTACTTAAGCTTAAACACCAAATTGGAAAAGTCAAAAACACCATTGTTCAAGCTACAACTGAGAATATCCCCAGCTACAACCTGACTAATACTGAAAATCCACAAAAACACCAAACTGGAAAAGTCAAGAACACCATTGTTCAAGCTAGAACTGAGATATCCCCAGCTACAACCTGACTAATACTGGGAAAAAAAACACCAAACTGAATAAAAATTGGATAATTCTACTCCCCCGTCTTTGTCCGCCAAGCCAATCAACGAGAACCATGAGCTACTATCTCATGGTGTCAAAGCAGTCCTTTTGCAAATAGGACAGCAATTCTTGCCCCTCAGCCACTTTCTGATGCAATCATAATGGAATTCATGGCCACAGTCAAGTTGTCCAAGATTGTCCCCATAGCCAAACGTATCCTATATATACATATTCAAAGAGAGAATCAGGTTGCAAGCAAGCTTAAAACTGAGGACAGCTGAAAAAGTTTGGTGCTCCTTACCAAGCATACACAGCAGGAGTCATTGATATCGTTCATGTTGATCGAATGATGATACTTGTTCTGCTTCAGAAGTGTAGAAATAACTTTCTTTTTCAATCCGGTGCTTGCATCTCCCATATTCTCTTGAAGTGCCAGCAATTCCTAAAACACAAACCAACCGTTATTCGAGAAAATATTTGATTGAGTACTTTAAACCATATCACACATTCATGTATTGCGGCTCATTGCATTAATTACCTCATAAGATAGATTCTCAGTATTGAAATGAATGGCACCCTGTTGAGCTGCCTCGTCTTCATTTTCCTGTAATTTTGAGCTCTCAGTAGCAATGACTCATTTTGCATACCATATGAATGGAAGCTCTACATTTCACTTTCTCTTACACCAAAGTATGAAGTAGAATATCTAACATGTAACAACAACAACGATAACAAACCAAGTGTAATCACATAAGTGGGGTCTGAGGAGGGTAGTGACCTTACCATTACCCTATAAAGATAGAGATACTGTTTCCGATATACCCTCGCCTCAAGGAACGGTGAAATAAAGCAACAAATAATAGCAACAACAATGTAATTGGGTAACGGAAAAGCATATCTAACATGCGAAGATTACTTTTGGCAACCCTATTTTTATGAACCACAAGGTTTTAATGTTCTTAAATCGCCAATTGGAAATGAACAGTATTTAATAGTATTATTAAAATAGTTAGGCTAAGCCGTTACAAGTTACTCATGCAAGCATAATATGGATTGGTTCAATCATGCTGGTAACAAGTGTAGATCATATCTTCAAGTCTTAATTCACAAAATCTTATTTTAGCCAAATAACACTAAAATGAAAAGAGGTTGAACTGGCAAGTGAGATCACACTACTTCCTTACAATCATACTAGGTAAAGTATGCAGAACGCTGACCTCGATAACAATGGGTTGATTTCTGCGCCCCGGCTCCCTCACAGCACCAGCCTATGTGTTGAAGTTAATTGGGTGAGAGTCACCAATAATTAAAAGAAAACGTTAAGTATGCTTCAGATATGCCAAAGGAAAAGAACAATGATAATCGAAGTGAGTATTATTATTTCAAAAACAGTCAACAACGCGTAGATATTATGAACACAAACCTATTTACGTGCAGTAAATGCATGTTAACAGCCTATGCACAAGACAACACTTTATAAACTAAGCCACATACAACACAATATCTAGGAAATTCAATCAGATAACAAGGAAAGATGTACCGAAAAGGGCTCATGCTATATGTATATATATATATATATATATATATTTTCTCTAAAGCATCACGTGGAATAACAGGAGAAACAATCATAACTTGTAGATTGCATGATATTCAACGTCTTAAAGAATCTAAAAGTTTATTAAAAGCATAATACTTAATCTTTCTATAAAAGAAAGGATGTGTACTAAAAGCAGTTAAACTAATCATAAAGTGAAGTATTCTTTCATGCATAAGAACTTCAGACATAAACACATCAACGAGATGAAGTAGCTCGGAAATATTGAATGCAGTGTGTACTTAAAAGGGAGGGCTGATTGAGGGAATATTTTAAAGGAATACTTTTCAGCACCAAAAGATGGATGGCTAACTAAACGAGAAAATACATATAGTACAGAGAATGGATTGAAAGCTCAGTGAAATTAAGAAAGTGAACAGTATTCACGTTATGATTGAAGAACTAACCACAGACACCAGCCTATCTCTATCAGCAGCAACAGTTTCCCCAATTACAGGGGGGAGTGGTGGAGGATGAATTTCATTGAACTCTGAGCGCCTTCTCAGAAAATCAGCAATTCTTCTTGTCCTCAATTCATTTGCTGTCAAATCTCTTATTGCACTACTTGAAGGCTGAATAACATCATTAGATTGATATCTTGAAGCAGATGGAATATCACTATGGAAGTTTGTATGTTGCTCAGTGAACATCAAATCTGAAGCGTTTTCCACCAGAGCTATCCTTGAAGCTCCAGGAAAGTACGTGCTCTGAGAAGGTGGAGCTGTTGGGGCATGCCATAAGCCTTGCATTTGAAGAGAGCTCCCAGCATTATTTGCTCTAGGGATGCGAGGAACTGAAGATGTCCCTACAAAGCTTGAGTTATTCATCCGGCGTACAGGTGAACTACATCTCTGAATCAAAGGCTGGAGTCCAGCTGATCTCGCATTTAGCAGAGAGGACATCCTGCGCGACGGAGTTGGTGAATAGCGCTGAGTATTTCCAGCAGATATTCCATTTAGGCCTATGCTTAGCTGACGCTCTGGAAGACCAAGGCTGGTATTTCTTGCGAAGTCACTCACAGCACGAGAAGTTCCAGACATGGAAATTGCTCCTGTTGTGCCCCTAGGAGCGATCTGGTTTAACTGACTAGGAACATAAGGATTTGTTGGCCGATTGCTTGAGCTTGAGCTGCTGGAAGTGCTGTCACGTGCTTTTCTCTTTCTTCCGCAAACGCACTGCTGATTATGCATCACCTCATTTAGATCAAATCCAACTGGCCCATCTATCTCAGAGTTGCCGCTGTCAGGAACATATGGAACATTCAGATCTATCAAAATACGGATAGAATCAGAAGAAGAGCTTTCTGAATCAACTGATGTAGTCCCATTTGCATCCAAACCACCAACACCAAGAGCAGCTGGGCGGGCTGTAGCAAAATCATTGCTACCATTAGGAGTTCCGTTAAAGGCTGTATTTCCCGCAATGGAATTGTATCTCCCCATTTGAGAATGCGTAACAAGTTATGTAGCTTACTTCAAAAGAGCTAAACCACTCTATCACAGAAAATTTCCTGAAATTTCTCGCCAGACCTGTAATTTTACCACGAAATGCAGTGTAAATGTCTATAAAACTGGCTCAAACACGACTTCGCAAATGAAATTAGTTACATTTCGTCATACCATAGTAAACAAGAATAAATAGAAGGTGCATGCACAGAGAGAGAAAAAAAAGTAGAAACGGAAAAGGAAAAACATTAAAAAAGCTCTAAAATATGTGAAATCTCTAAGTAAAACTCAAACGTACATAACTTCTATGTATGTCATTTGCAATGATGTAAGAACAAGTTCAATGTAAGTTTGAGTTAACAAGGATTCTAGAGCACACATAAGCTCTTATAAATTCCAAAAGTAAAACAACGAACAATCTTGTATTATCATTTCTAATAGTAGTACATTAGAGGGAGAGGAAAAGATGGGTATAAGTTGTCTGTATGGCTAAGAAGAATCAATATAAGTTACTGTGCGGCTGCACCATTGCCAAATTTTAAGTCTTAGGCATTAGGCATCCTCAAGTTTTCTTATTTTTTTATGCACAAGAACAACATAACTATATTAAGAATGCCCTTACGAGTAAGTTCTCAGTAGGATATATCCTCCCATTTGTTTGAAGAGTCTTTTTAACATGATGTTGACTTCATAAGAAAGATATAGTTCAGTAAACTCAGCAATAAATAGTCTTGCATTACAGGAAATTAAAACGTTAACCGCAACATCTACAGAGTTTGTAGTTGCTTATGACTCACAAGCCAAAACACACGCTCACATTTCTACTACCACCTAGGTCAGCTTCCCCCCACCCTGAAACTCCACACCAAATAGGAAAAGATATAAAAGTAAAAACGGAGTGCCTATAGTGTCACATTGAAGCTATTGACTACCAAGTTGAGCAAAGATCGTTTAAGATACTAATTTCCAAATTAAACTTGAAGAATTTATGAAAACTGTAAAACAAAATGCCATGGAAAAGTTCACAAGAAAACCACTTGCCAAATAAAGAGCAAACAAGTATTAGGATGATTGTAGCAAACACACCATATAGAGACATTGAACAAAACTTCTCAGTAATCCGTAAACCACATAAAAGTTGACCATGGTAAATAAATCGAAACACTGAAATAAGCAGAAAACTGAATACCACAAATCAGCCAACACCTTTGTTGAGCGTCTGAGAATCAACGGGTCTTGCCTTCGTGGCTGGTGTGCTGCAAGAACAAAAATAAGCAACTTTAGCCTCTAATCAATAAGTTTTATAATTGAGTCTCCACGCAAAATGATAGAACAAAACAAAGACATGAGAACATTTCTGAAACAAATAAAATTGGAGAAGGAAATAAAGAAAACAAGGCAGAAAACACACACATAAAGGTTCACACATGAAATATCAGAAACAATCACATTTGAGAAGTTTAAAACATGAAATGTTTAAGACCAAAGGAAGAAGAGTAACACTAAAAATAAGCAGTAGACTAATTACTACATGATACGAACGATATCATTTTGATAACAAATGGAAAAGAAAAGAATGATCCACAAGCCTTAAGTATACAGCAAAAAGGAGTGTATGGACCTTTCTCTTCCGGCTTATTTAAGCGGTACAACAAAAACTCTCTGGGGCAGGATGTAGGGAACAACCATCGATTTTCCTCTTAGACGTAGTTAGGTTTATATGAACCTAGAAGCATAGACTAAATCTTATGGATCTAGTGGTATTAAAACCAACATGTGGTCTCGGCTTAAAAATTTAGATTCAAATAAGAAAGTTCATAGAACTTAATGAGCACATCGAGCAGTGTCTCTACCTAATCTTGTTAAATGTTTTATGAGAATGCTTTTTCAGAGATCAGACAATGAGAGCATCTGACAAAACATGACTTCTCTCAAAAGACAAGAAGTGGAGAAAGAATTGAATTTTGAAAACCAAAACCTCTACCAAATCCTAATTCACAGAAGAAAAATGTTTAAGGCACATGATGATAATCTGACAAGCCAGTGGATTAGTCGAGATACACGCAAGCTGTCTCGACACCGATCTTACCTCGAAAAACACATGAAAGAAAGCGATAACTCTTATTCAACTTGAAAACTCTTAATTCTATTCAGATTCTATAAAGCTCAAGCATTTAGGCAAAGGTGGAGTCAAGAAAACCAACCCAAAAAATTGGTACAAAAATAATCTAGGGATGAATGTCATAACATTCATGAGTTGAGACATCATCAGAAAACCAATTCTTGTTCCAAAAAGAGATGAAACAGGAAATAAATCAAATCAACAAAAACACATCATGAACAAACCCGATATCTATACTGATGGGAGATAGCAAGTATCCGGTGGAATAATCGAGGTGCGCAAAAACTAGCCCGGACACCACCATCAATAAAAAATAATCATAAACAATCAGGGTATGTAAACATGCATGAAAATGAAAAAACCAATCATCAAGATAAACCAACAAGATCATTCTACAGATAAAAAAAAACAAAACAAAGAACCAATGAAAACCATAAACAAGACTCACCATTTCTCACAAGAAAGCAAAAAAGGAGAAATGTGTGAAAAATGAAAGACCAAAGGGAGGGGTTGAATTTATACTAGAAATTAAACAAGTGATTATTGTAATTAAATTGATCAAATTTAAAGATTGGCAAGAAAATAATTACAACCTTTTCAAGAGTGTAAGAAACCAGAGAGGAGCCTTTTGTATCACCAGCTGTATGCTGATGAAGCAGAGTAGTGAAACTGCCATTTTCATCCTCATTAGCCACCATCAAGATTACATTTATCAGATTACATGAAATATGTTCTTACTTAAAATGCTGTTAACCATTTGTCTTTTGCATAACGAAAAATTTGATGGAAGATATTTTCAAAAAAATCACTTTTTTTCGAAATTAACGTTTATCCATAAAATTTTTAATTTTTGCTTCAAGATGCATTTTGAAAATTTTCGAAAATTTAAAAAACTGCAATAAAATTATTTTTGTTATAAAATAGAAGTCTATTTAGAGTGAATGTCTACGAGTTTTAGCTTAAAGCTAAGTCATTCCTCTTCCTATAAATAGAGGGGTCTTACCCCATTGTAAATCACCCCAAGTATTAATAAGAATACTTCTCTCTCTCCCTATTCTCTCTCTATATTGCTCTTGTTCTTGTATTATTGTTCTTGTTCTTATATTATTTCATAACACGTTATCAGCACGAGACTCTACCGTCACAAGAAGCTCTTTAAGAAGATTAAGCCACCGTCGTCTGCATCAGTGGAGAAAAGGAGAAAACATTGAAAATATAATTGGTATACCTTAAAGGTAAGTAATTTACTTTTCCCTTTCAAATTCTTGAAATTCTACGATTTGATTTAATATACAAACAAAGTTTGATTATAACTCTAGTGGAGTTTGTAAGAAATTATAACCACACGAAGTGGTAAAATCTCTATGTCCCGCCATGATTAAATTCATGTATGATTGTGGGCAAATAATTGAAAATCCGTCCCATTGAATTTGCTCCATTCCCTTTAGAGAATGTGGAAGCAGTATATGATAAAGTCTGAAAGAAGACTAAAATATTACCATGAAGGTATCAATGAATATGGACGTGGCAAAGAATTCCGTCCAATTGAATTAGCTCCATTCCCTTTAGAGAATGTGGTAGCAGCATGTGGTAAGTCTGAAAAAAGACAAAATTATTACCATGGACGTGGCAATAGACGAAATTATAATCGTCATTATGGTGATGATGAGAATAATAAAGACTCTCAAAATAATCTTTCACTTTATGAAAGTAATATTTGATATGAGATTGTGTAAAGCACATGATTATGATCCATTCCCTGAAGTGAATGTGATAATTGTAATAGAGCCCGTAAGTATGAACACGCTCTTGACGTAAATTTGTTTTATGTCTGACATTATGAAAAGAAAGTTCGTTGCCCTTGAAATTTCGGGCAAGAACTATATGATATGGGTGTTGGATACTTAAATCCATTTTGGATGCTATGGGTCTTGGAGACGCCATTAAAGACAGAAATAATGCATCCACCCAAAACTATGCTAAGGCCTTGATTTTCTTGCGCCATCACCTTGATGAAGGTTTGAAACTATGCTAAGGCCTTGATTTTCTTGCGCCATCACCTTGATGAAGGTTTGAAACTATGCTAAGGCCTTGATTTTCTTGCGCCATCACCTTGATGAAGGTTTGAAACTATTCTAAGGCCTTGATTTTCTTGCGCCATCACCTTGATGAAGGTTTGAAGATTGAATATCTCACCGTCAAGGATCCACCTATCTTGTGGAATGGCTTAAAGAAGAGATATGACAACCTGAAGTTGGTCACTCTGCCACAAGCACGATACAATAAGAACCCAAAAGCAGATAGTTTATAAACTATATATTATCGTTGCGGTGGAAACGGGCACTGGTCAAAGGCTTGCCGTATACCATGACATTTGGTTGACCTTTATCAAGCATCTCGAAAGAGTAAACGCCCTGAAACGAATTTTGTCTCTGACGACAACTTTGACATCACCCACTTGGATGTGGCAGACTTCTTTGAGCAACCCGAGGGGAAGATAGACCACCTAACCGGTGATGGATCCGTGATGAAAGAAGATGGAGCTATTTGATTTTATTTTACTTGTTTGTATTAGTGAATGAATAAACTAATAGCCATCAGTATTAGCTCGTATTAGTTAGTTCATGACATAATGTTAGTATTAGTTCTTTAGAATGTATCAATATGCTCAAATATCAATAATATTTTTACTTTCCAGTAGAGGTAATCGACTAACCTGAAAAACTAGTCGGTTATCTCATATTTCGCATAAAAACTGCAAAACAATCGATTGTCAATGATCAACAATCGATTGTCTTTAAAACAGTGTGATCTGGAATTTTACAAAAACAGTCAACAATCGATTGTCTATGATTAACAATCGATTGTCTTTAAAACAGTGTGTTCTGGAATTTTTCAAAAATCATCCACAATCGATTGTCTATGTCTAACAATCGATTGTCGTTAGACAGTGTAATCTGGAATTTTTCAAAAATCATCCACAATCGATTGTCTATGTCTAACAATCGATTGTCGTTAAGACAGTGTAATCTGGAATTTTTCAAAAATCATCCACAATCGATTGTCTATGTCTAACAATCGATTATCGTTAGACAGTGTAATCTGGAATTTTTCAAAATAGTCAACAATCGATTGTCTATGCTTAACAATCGATTGTCTTAAGACAGTGTGCTCTGGAATTTTTTCAAAATAGCCAACAATCGATTGTCTATATTTAACAATCGATTGTCTTAAAACAGTGTGATCTGGAATTTTTCAAAAATTGTCAACAATCGATTGTCTATGTTTAACAATCGATTGTCAATGCTCAACAATCGATTGTGTGTGTTTAACAATCGATTGTTTTATGAAAACGTTTAAACTGAAATTTTCAAACTGCATAGTAATCGATTATGGAAGTCATATAATCGACTATCTGATTTATTTTAGTCAACTGACATCAGCAGATTTTGAAAATATTATGTGACACAAACGGATTGAAGTTGTTTATTCTCATATTTTCTTTTATATGTCAAACCATGGGAAGTAAATTGATTGAAGGCTCCGGAAGAGCAACTGTAACTCTGCCCAAAGGCATGACGTTTATCTTAGAGAATGCAATATTCTCCTCCAAGTCTAAGAAGAACTTGTTGAGTTTTAAAGATATCATTCAAAATGGATATCATATTGAGACAATAGATGAGAATAATCTTGAATTCTTCATGAAAATGTCGGCTGCCCACTTTGGTTTGGGTTCACGCCATTTTGCATGCAGCAATACTAGTTCGTCGGCTGCCCACTTCGGTTTGGGGTCACGCCATTTTGCATACAGCAATGCTAGTTCGTCTCTGACTGACGAATTGACACAAATATTCCCCGTTGCAATTGGTTTTGGGTCATGGACCCAATATATCCCATTTAAGAATTTTTGGATGCGCAGTATATGTGCCTTTAGCACCGCCATCCCGCACCAAAATGGGTCTGCAAAGAAGGTTAGGAATATATGTTGAGGTTGAATCGCCCTCCATTATTCGCTACCTCGAAACATTGACAGGAGATTTGTTCACTGCACGATTTGCAGACTGTCAATTTGATGAGACACTTTTCCCAAAATTAGGGGGAGAAGTTGGTGAAACCAAACGGGAAATTTTGTGGAAAAATGCATCATTATTTCATCTTGATCCACACACCTCTATTTGTGAGAAAGAGGCACAAAAGATTATCCATTTGCAAAGAATAACAAATCAAATGCCTGACGCATTTATAGATTTGAAAAGGATAACAAAATCACATATCCTCGAAGTGAATGTGACAACATTTGATTCACGAATACATATTCATTATTGGAAGAATATGAACATGAAATTGGTATTAAATATACCACACTCACCCCTAGAAGGAGGTTTGAGATGATATATGGCATGAATGATCGTTGGTCACGTACCTATTGTACGCCAAAGTATTTTGGAAATATGACTATTAAAGGACAACGATAATGCAAGAAACATATCTTGCATATAAGTTTGACATGACCATAATGGTATAACTTTCTCTTTAAAAGAGATATTCATCACATGAATGTTGATGAATCCGTGGTAGTACAAAATTAATTGAGAGCTCTAGAAGAGCCAATTATTACTATGTTGGAGAAACACAATTGAGTATTGTGCTGTAGTAAGTCTCAAAGAAACTTATTCAGTTTCCAAAGTACACGCGAAAGCGATTGATTATATTGAGACTATAAATAAAGGAAGGCTTTGATATCTCCTATTACTACAACTTGTAGCGGGGTAATTTGCATATGAAAAGCTACCCGCTTTGTTCTCCAGTTTGTACTACACAAACGAAAGAATGCCACAATAAAGTGGATATCTATTGGTATAAAACCCATGTCATAATAAACCTGAAGTTTATTGATAAGTGCACATGTCATGGTATAAATTTGAAGTTTACCAATATTGATAATTTATTCAGTTGGCATTCGTGTTAGCCATCTCATTTTAAGTATGATGTGCAAATTCACATAGGTGAACATTAAAGAACTAGAAAGTTCTTTACGAATTCTCTTGTATCACTTGTTCTCATTAAAGAACTGACCAACTAAAGAGTTCGGGTTGAAGCCCATAAATTCTGGAAATATCAAAGGTGAATATGGGCTCATTCACCTGCCATGTATACCACATATGATGCATCTATGATATGGTTACATGCGCAATTGTTATTAACCCGCAGCCTGGTCGGTGCTTGCGAGGTAAATTGCTCAGTAATCTAACTTCGAGCATAATTTCCAGATTCTCTACTCAAGATAGTTCATCTTGATAAGTTGGTTTATATCAAAGTTGGTTTAGCAAGATAATTATTGAGTGCTTCCACTTAATAGCTAAACTGTTTCTTATGAGAACAAAGTTATATATATCAGTTTGATATAAGTTGTATACGAGAGTATATTCTCCCCTCACAAGTGGTTCAAGGTCAGGAACCAAATAATTTCATCTTATTATTAATGTGCCGTGTATATTGACATGATAATGCACAAAGATGATTTCCCAAAGTTGAGGAAACAAGTTAGCTTTACTAACATGAGGGGGAGACATGATAAACACTTGAGAAAAGGTTACATGGGATGAATTATCATTTGTATATGTATATCCCCGAATATCATGATATGAACCTGAAGTTCATAAAAGGGATAATTCAATTGCAACATATTGCAAAGCATGCTATACGCATTTGCTGACCCAAAGAAAGTAACTAAATGGAAGAGATTCAATTCAAGAAGAATTGATTCCATATGAAAGACATGTAGTTTTGAACCTATAGTTCAAATGCTTGATAGTATAAAGTCAAAGGTATGTATAGTCAGTTTTCGATATCTTATTTGTCTAGCATGACATGGAAAACTTGATATGCATCTAAAGTCTATTATATGGCTTATATGACTTAACTTGAAAGATTTAAGTTGCTTGAAGCATATGCAATTCTTGGTCTTGAAGTACCACATCCCAAGTACAATTTGTGTACATATGAATCTTGCTATAACTATAAGCATGATGGCATTGAGAATGAATCTATGGAGATATTGAAGAGTTATTCCACGACATTATATGAAGATGTTCATATCTATCAAGAATGATGATTTCAAGGTGCGGAATATTTATTTAAGTCAATATGGTTGATTTATTATCAAATCTCTATCAAAGATCGTTTTGAAGATGATGCACAAGATTGGAATGCAAATGCTCAAGGATATAAATTGATGTACTCATTAGGGGGAGTTAATGCGCGTTGCACTCTTTTTCCCTTACAAGGTTTTGTCCCACCGGGTTTTCCTTGCAAGGTTTTTAACGAGGCAACCAATAGGCGCATATTCAAACATGTGTACTCTTTTTCCTTTCTTTAATTTTTCCCAATGGGTTTTGGTTTTAAGGTTTTATGAGGCACATTAGTGAATAGACATTCAAGGGGGAGTGTTATAAAATAGAAGTCTATTTAGAGTGAATGTCTAAGAGTTTTAGCTTAAAGCTAAGTCATTCCTCTTCCTATAAATAGAGGGGTCTTACCCCATTGTAAATCACCCCAAGTATTAATAAGAATACTTCTCTCTCTCCCTATTCTCTCTCTATATTGCTCTTGTTCTTGTATTATTGTTCTTGTTCTTATATTATTTCATAACAATTTTTAAAATTTTCGCTCAAATCACTCACAAAACTTCAAAAATAACTCAAACTAAAATTTACTCCAAATACAACTCTAAATTTCAAATATTATTTTCACTTAAAAAAAATTTCACAATTTTTTTGAATTTTACAATTGTTATGTTCAAACGCCTACTCAGTCTCTTCTTTGTTTGGCTTTTGCTGGGCTCATTGGTCTTTGCTCTTTATCCAGTAAATGAATATTTCATCACTTTATTAAAGTTGACTCTAAAATTTAAATTTAAAAAAAATCCAACAATTTATTGAAGTTGACGAAAAAAAATTATTTTAAAATTGACTCAAAAACTAAAAAATCATTTCTGTTATGAAATAATATAAGAACAAGAACAATAATACAAGAACAAGAACAATAGAGAGAGAAGTAGAGAGAGGAGTATTCTTATTGATACTTTGGGATGATTTACAATGGGAGAGAACCCCTTTATTTATAGGGCGGTGGTGACTTAGCCACCAAGTAGTAAACCCTAGAATCTCTCTAAATATAGACATTCACCTTAAATAGGATTCTATTTATAACACTCCCCCTTGAATGTCTATTCAATAATGTGCCTCGTTAAAACCTTAACTAAATAAAACCCAATGGGAAAAAATTATAAAAAAGGAAAAAGAGTACACATGTTTGAATATGCGCCTATTGGTTGCCTCGTTAAAAACCTTGCAAGGAAAACCCAGTGGGACAAAACCTTGTAAGGGAAAAAGAGTGCAACGCGCATTAACTCCCCCTGAAAAAGTATCAATTCACATCCTTGAGCATTTGTATTCCAATCTTATGCACCATCTTCAAAATGATCTTTTGTAGAGATTTGATAAATAAATCAGCCATATTGATTTGAATAAATATTCCGCACCTTGAAATTATCATTCTTGATAGATATGAACATCTTCATATAATGTCGTGGAATGACTCTTCAATATCTCCATAGAGGTATTCTTGATGCCATCATGCTTATAGTTATAGCAAGATACATATGTACACAAGTTGCACTTAGGATGTGGTACTTCAGGACCAAGAATTGTATATGCTTCAAGCAACTTCAATCTTTCATGGATTGACATATAAGTTAAGTCATATAAGCCATATAATAGACTTTAGATGCATATCAAGTTTTCATGTCATGCTAAACAAATAAGATATTGAAAACTGATTACACATACCATTGACTTTATACTTTCAAGTATTTGAACCACATGTCCAAAACTACATGTCTTCCATATGGAATCAATTCTGCTTGAATTGTATCTCTTCCATTTAGCCAATATTTTTGTTTGTATTCGACAAACATAAGATCCTCATCGATATTTAGTGCTATCATAGATGTCGTCGACGAACATTTTATATCGGTTCCAGTAAATTTTCATAAAGACATAACATGGAGATCTCTTTATTCATATATTCAGGTACCTGAATCTCTCATGAGATTTTATGAAGTGTTATGTCATGTGATCTTCTAGATCACTTGCCTCCCCATTATGATCACTTTGATCATTTCCTCATCTTTTTTATTAAGAAGTTATTTTGAACCCGATTTGTCTATACGCTTTAAGCGTATCAAAGACTTTGTCCTTCTGGGACTTAATATGAGCATTTGCAGTGAGAATATAGTTACTTTCTTTGGGTCAGCAAATGCGTATAGCATGCTTTGCAATATGTTGCAATTGAATTATCCTTTTATGAACTTCAGGTTCATATTATGATATTCGAGGATCTATATATACAAATGATAATTCATCCCATGTAACCTTTTCTCAAGTGTTTATCATGTCTCCCCCTCATGTTAGAAAAGCTAACTTATTTCCTCAACTTTGAGAGTCCATCTTTGTGCATTATGGTGTTTAATGAAAATATACACCGCACATCAATAATAATAAGATGAAATTATTTGGTTCCTGACCCTGAACCACTTGTGAGGGGAGAATATAATATACTCTCGTATACAACGTATATCAAACTGATATATATAACTTTGTTCTCATAAGAAACAGTTTAGCTATTAAGTGGAGGCACTCAATAATTATCTTGCTAAACCAACTATGATATAAACCAACTTATCAAGATGAACTATCTTGAATAGAAAATCTGGAAATTATGCTCGAAGTTATATTACTGAGCAATTTACCTCGCAAGCACCGGCCAGGCTGCGGGTTAATAACAATCGCACATGTAACCATATCATAGATGCATCATATGTGGTATACATGGCAGGTGAATGAGCCCATATTCACCTTTGATATTTCCAGAATTTATGGGATTCAACCCGAACTCTTTAGTTGGTCAATTAATTAATGAGAACAAGTAATACAAGAGAATTCGTAAAGAACTTTCTAATTCTTTAATATTTACCCATGTGAATTCTCTATTACTGCACATCATACTTAAAATGAGATGGCTAACCCGAATGCCAACTGAATAAATTATCAATATTGATAAACTTCAAATTTACACCATGACATGTGCAATTATCAATAAACTTCAAGTTTATTATGGTATGGGTTTTTATACCAATAAATATCCACTTTATTGTGGCATTCTTTTGTTTGTGTAGTACAAACTGGAGAATAAAGCGGGTAGCTTTTCATATACAAATTATCCCGCTACAAGTTGTAGTAATAGAAGATATCAAATCTTTCCTTTATTTATAGTCTCAATATAATCAATCGCTTTCGCATATACTTTGGAAACTGAATAAGTTTCTTTGAGACTTACTACAACACAATACCTTATTGGTAATCAATTATGTTTCTCCAACATAGTAATAATTGGCTCTTAGAGCTCTCAATTAATTTTGTACTACCACAAATTCATCAACATCCATGTGGTGAATATCTCTTTTAAAGAGAAAGTTATACCATTATGGTCATGTCAAAATTATATGCAAGATCTGTTTCTTGCATTATTTATCGTCCTTTGATAATCACATTGACAAATTATTTTGGCGTACAATAGGTACGTGATCAATGACCATTCATGCCATAACAATGATATTATTTTCATATATCATCTCAAACCTCCTTCTAGGGGTGAGTGTGGTATATTCAATACCAATTTCATGTTCATATTCTTCCAATAATGAATATGTATTCGTGAATCAGATGTTGTCACATTCACTGCGGGGATATGTGATTTTGTTATCCTTTTCAAATCTGTATGTGCGTCTGGCATTTGATTTGCTATTCTTTGCAAATGGATAATCTTTTGCACCTCTTTTTCACAAATAGAGGTATGTGGATCAAGCTGAGATAATGATGCATTTTTTCACAAAATTTCTCGTTTGGTTTCACCAACTTCTCCCCCTAATTTTGGGAAAAGTGTCTCATCAAATTGACAGTCTGCAAATCGTGCAGTGAATAAATCCCCTGTCAATGTTTCGAGGTAGCGAATAATGGAGGGCGATTCAAACCCAACATATATTCCTAACCTTCTTTGCAGACCCATTTTGGTGCAATATGGCAGTGCTACAAGCACATATACTGCACATCCAAAAATTCTTAAGTGGGATATATTAGGTTCATGACCCAAAACTCATTGCAACGGGAAATATTCGTCGTTCTGAGACGAACTAGCATTGTTGCATGCAAAATGGCGTGACCCCAAACCGAAGTGGGCAGCCTCGTTTTCATGAGTAATGAGGAATTCAAGATTATTCTCATCTATTGTCTCAATATGATATCCATTTTGAATGATATCTTTAAAACTCAACAAGTTCCTTTTAGACTTGGAGGAGAACATTGCATTCTCTAAAATGTTGTTCCTTTAGGCAGAGTTATAGTTGCTCTTCCGGAGCCTTTAATCAATTTACTACTACCAGAAATTGTAGTAACATCTGCCTTACACATACTTAAATGAGAGTAATATTTCTTCTCTTTGAATATCGTATGTGTGGTACATGAATCAATTAATCAAAAGAGATATACGAACATGAGAATAAACAAATTTAATCTGTTGCTTCATAATTAAACAATATTTTCAAAATCTGATGAGGTTATTCGACTAACTTAGTTGATAGTCGACTAACTTGGGAAGCAGTCATTAGGTTATTCGAATAACTAAACCTTATATTCGACTAACTAGCCTTGCGGAAAAATCCAGTTTTAATGCGAAATATTGGTTAGTCGAATAACTAATTAGTTATTCGACTAACTTAGGAAACAGTCTTCAGGTTAGTCGACTAACTAAACTGGTTAGTCGACTAACTTAGCTTGCGAAAAATCCAGTTTTTAATACGAAATATTAGATAATCGACTAACTGTTAGGTTGGTCGATTAACTCTACTGGAAAATAAAAATATCTTTGAAATTTAAGCATATTGAAACATTCTAAAGAACTAGTACTAACGTTATATCATAAACTAATTAATACGAGCTGATACTAATGACTATTAGTTTATTCACTGACTAATATAAATAAGTAAAATAAAATCAAACAATTCCATCTTCCTTCATCACAGATCCATCACCAATTAAGTGGTCTATTTTCCCCTCAGGGTGCTCAAAGAAGTCTGCCACATCCAAGTGGGTGATGTCAAAATTGTCGTCAGAGACAGAATTGGTTTCAGGGCATTTACCTTTTAGAGATGCTTGATAAAGCTCAATCAAATGTCTTTGTCATATCTCTTCTTTAAGCCATTCCACAAGATAGGTGGATCCTTGACGGTGAGATATTCAATCTTCAAACCTTCATCAAGATGATGGCGCAAGAAAATCAAGGCCTTAGCACAGTTTCAAACCTTCATCAAGGTGATGGCGCAAGAAAATCAAGGCCTTAGCACAGTTTCAAACCTTCATCAAGGTGATGGCGCAAGAAAAACAAGGCCTTAGCATAGTCTTGGGTGGATGCATTATTTCTGTCTTTAATGGCGTCTCCAAGACCCATTGCATCCAAATGGATTTCAGCATCCAACACCCATGTCATATAGTTCTTGCCCGAAATTTCAAGGGCAACGAACTTTCTTTTCATAATGTCAGACATAAAACAAAATTACATCAAGAGCGTGTCCATACTTACGGGCTTTATTACAATTATCACATTCACTTCAGGGAATGGATCATAATCATCTGTATGTGCTATATACATCTCATGTCAAATATTACTTTCATAAAGTGAAAGATTATTTTGAGAATCTTTATTATTCTCATTATCACAATGATGACGATTATAATTCCGTCTATTGCCACGTCCACATTCATTGATACCTTCATAGTAATAATTTTGTCTTCTTTCAGACTCATCACATACTGCTACCACATTCTCTAAAGGGAATGGAGCAAATTCAATTGGACGGATTTTTTAATTCTTTGCCCACAATCATACATGAATTTGATCATGGCAAGACATAGAAATTTTACCACTTCATGTGAGTGTAATTTCTAACAAACTCCATTAGAGTTATAATCAAACTTTGTTGTCTTGGTTTGTATATGAAATTAAATCGTAGAATTTCAAGAATTTGAAAGGGAAAAGTAAATTACTTACCTTTAAGGTATACCAATAAATGTTGTGATATCAAATATACCTCTTGAGTTTCCATCCCGTTGCATTACTTTATGATGATACCATCTCTTCTATTTTTCCGTATAGAAATTCTTGAAGAAGGAAGAAATCAAATTCAATTGGTTAGAGACTCGTGCTGATAACGTGTTATGAAATAATATAAGAACAAGAACAATAATACAAGAACAAGAACAATAGAGAGAGAAGTAGAGAGAGGAGTATTCTTATTGACACTTTGGGATGATTTACAATGGGAGAGAACCCCTTTATTTATAGGGAGGTGGTGACTTAGCCACCAAGTAGTAAACCCTAGAATCTCTCTAAATATAGACATTCACCTTAAATAGGATTCTATTTATAACAATTTCTTCATTAATAGTAGGGCTCATGAGAACAAAGTCTAATAACACATCTCATATATTTTATTAACCCATCCCCTTATATATTTCAATTTTATTCATATTGTAAATGGTCACACGAAATTATTTCCTTTATTTACCAATCTCTCATGAAAATAATTATATAATTGAAAAATTATTTGTAATAGGTCATTAAATCATCTCCGACTGATTTTCGAACCAAAGAAAAACTAATCCTAGATCACTCTATGTATTTAACTAACTAAGATCAGTTTATCATTTTTGTTTCTGCACAAATAGTGTACATCTAACTAATTATGAGGAAATTTGCATATTAATTTAATTATGTGGAATTTAATCTAGAACATAATAAACCAGTCTTTTCTTTTTGTTTTAAGGTTTTGGCGCAAGTCTTGACTCTTGTGTAGTAAATTTGAAAATTCGAAAAATATTGTTGACCCCGAATTATAAGATGACCTGTCATTACTATCAGGAAAATTTAGTTAAGATTACAAGGATAGCATGTATTAAATTATGGGGAAGTATTGGGATGACAAACTTATTTATTAAAGGGATTTTTATATATCTATACCATATAGCAAACTTTATTACCTCTTATATTTGATGTTTGTGTTTATTACATTTAAGCATATCAACTTTTAATTTATGTACTATAATTCTATTTAAATCTTTAATTATAGCCACATTAATTGTAGGCATGATTTTTGGAACCGTATCTTCTCATATTATATCACCACACGCTTCTCTCTCTCTGTCTATCAAAACCTATGATTTATCTCCCCTGTTTTAATTACCCTCCCCCCCCCCCCTACGTTTTTATCAAAACCCACGATTTCTCTCTCTGGTTGAAGTTCTTGCACCATTATCGTTCGAGAAATCTCTTCTCAATCCCCTACAGTTTCAATTCCTAAATTTGTATTCAAGTCAGAAATGGTGAAAAAAGCAAATACTCCAAAAAAACAACAATCAAAAGATGTATTACCGATATTCCGTCTTTTGATTTGGGTGTTTTAACACCTAAATCACCACCCAAAAACCAACAATCTCTCCATGCAACTGAAAAAATAGAGGTCGTGCATCTCCAAGACAAATCCGTGCTGAAATGCGAAGCAAGCATTTGCACAAGTTTGATGCTACCGGAGTAGAAAAAGAAGTCGACAAACAACGTAAGCGCAAGAAGAAAGACTTGATGGTAGATGATGATGATTTTGTAGAATATTCACCCAAACTTCAAACTCCGAAAAAATAAAAGGTGTCTCATTCCCTCAAAACAAAAAAAGAAGAAACCCTCAAAAAAATCTACAAAATTGGTTCCTCAAAAAATTTCATTAAAGGTAAACATTCTTTATTTCTCCTCACTGTTTTGTAGTTTAATTTTTTTGCCAAAAAATATTCTGCAAGTGCTTTTTTTGGTGTTTAAGTTTTTTTGGAAAAATGTGATATTGACTCAATTTTGTAGATTATTTGTCGCAATTTTGTAGTGTTATTTGGAACTGGGATTAAAAGACAGGGTATAAATGTAATTACATTGTAGTTGATTTGTAGTCTGCAAAATAAATTGTAGCTATGCTTTTTGTATTGCAACTTGTATAGCTGCTATATTTAACTTCATGCTCAATAAATTTATATTATATTTTTTTCAAGGTTACATTAAGTAAGTGTTAACTGTTATTTTGTTCTTTAATTTTTTTTGCCAAAAAATATTCTGCAAGTGTTTTTTTGGTGTTTAAGTTTTTTTTGGCAAAATGTGATATTGACTCAATTTTGTAGATTATTTGTCGCAATTTTGTAGTGTTATTTGGAACTGTGATTAAAAGACAGAGTATAAATGTAGTTGCAGTAGTTGATTTGTAGTCTGCAAAGTAAATTGTAGCCATACTTTTTGTATTGCAACTTGTACAGTTGCTACATTTAACTTCATGCTCAATAAATTTATACTACATTTTTTTCAAGGTTACATTAAGTAACTGTTAACTGTTATTTTGTTCTTATTTGTCTGTTCAAGTGTATTTTTGTAAAATTTATTTTGGTCCTACTTTTGTAGATTATTAGGCTCAATTTTGTAGTTTAATTGGAGCATGCCTTTTATTATATTTATACATGTAGTTAGAATGTAGTTTAAATGTAGTCTGTTGATTAAAATTGTAGGTATGATATGCTACATTCTATCTTGTAATGCTGAAATCTATAACGTCATTCTAACCACAGTTAATATACTTTTTTTGCATAATGGACCTTACTTTGCTCAACAAAATATTGATTATGGTGTGATCCGATTCCACAGCTTGTGTGATCCTGCAATACCTAGCCAGATAAAGGCTTTACTATCCCCAAACCAATTACGTGTTTTCAAGAAAACGTATTTTGGTTATTTATTAGATCTGCCCCCAATCTGTATGCAAAACCATTCCATTCATCTTCTAATGAAGTATGAGTTGTCAAAGTCTACTGACAACTACTTTTCTGTTCTTTTAAATGGTCAAAAATTGATATTTTCTTTGAGAGATTTTTGTTTGATTACTGATTTTAATTGTGTAAATAGTTTCTCAGACTATGGTTACAATTCGAACTATGTTAGCCATTTAATGACTAAATATTTCCCTAACAAAGAAAGGGTTGAGAAACGGCTTTTGAAAAATGTAATGACTAAGAAATTATGGACAAACGATGTGGATGTTGTACAGTTGTGCATACTTTATATGTTGGAATTCTTTGTTTGTCCTTCTGATAAGGACAATGTTACTTTGATAGACAAGTTTATGTTCTTTCTTATCGAGACTGGTAATTTTGAGTCGTACCCATGGGGTACAAAATCCTTCAAGCATATTATTAAATCTGTCTGACATCGTCTCCCAACGTCCATTCTTATCTTATACGTGGATGCTCATTAGCCTTACAAGTGTGGCTATACGAGTGTTGCTCTTCTGTCAGCACCAAGCTTGCTACACGGTGCTCTGAATCGATTCCTCGTATTTTAAGATGGTCAACTACAAAGGGACAGATTTGGTTAACTGTAATTGAAGACAAGATCATCAAGCCTGAGTGGCTCAAGGTTTTTCTTAACCTTTGTATAATTCTTCAATTACTGTTATAGTAACTACGTTACATCTATATTTTTCTTTTCAATTGAATTAACTGTCACTTCCATCATTCAGCTCTCAAACATGGTTGAATCTGGAGAAGAGATTGGAGTGCTTAATCTCCCAGAGAAGAATAAATATGAAGATGATGAGGTTGGTCAACCATCAAATGTCCCAACTGCTGCTTCTCCGACAATTGAACCCGAAGAGGCTAATTCTCCAAATGCAATGGAATCTGTCAGTAGCAAGATCAGGAAGTTGGAAAAGAAGCTTGAGTAGGTATTGTGAGAAAATACAATATTTTGGTCATTATTTAGCACCACTTGAATTCATTCCTGCTACTTTGTAGTTTCTTTTTATTTAAGTGTAACTAATAGAATATTCTTACCAACTAATAGACATAATTAATTTTTAGGTTTATGGAAAGTTATATCAGTTTAAGAAGGATATTTTTGATGAACTGTCAAGCCTTCGAGAGTTCATAGATGAATCTTTGAAAAGTGTAATGAATGTTGTCAACATGAGGAATGAATTGGATGAGTCAAAGGTAAGAATTTACATATGATTTATGCTAAGTCTATGTAATACTTATGACAAAAAATCATTCTCAAATATTCCTCAAAAACTGTAGTTTGCTGGTAGTTCAACAAAATATAATGAACAAAATCAAGGAGACAAAAACAATCATTTTCAGTTCAATGTTGGTGTTCAACTCCGTGCAAGAACAAGTAATACATGTATCTACATAATTCCTACATACATATCTACAAACTTCAAGAATTGCTAATAACTTTTTCACTTTGTTTTTCAGCTCCCACTTCTCCTCAACATGTTCAACTACAAGTTGACTTGTATGCTGACTTCCAAGAAGCAGCTGAGGTAGCAAAAGAAGGTATTGTTTAATAATGTAGTTTTTAATAGAAAATAGTTGATTATACACTGGTATAATGCTGTTAAGTATGTCATTTTTTATGTAGCAGATGTTGAAGACAACATTCCACAGTCACCAATTCATGGCGTAACAGTGACTGAAGTTGTCCATGAATGCCTTGAAAAAAAGAAAAGACTGGAGTTGTGCCTGAAGGAATTGAAAAGAAAGGTGTGATATTGGATGATTTTGGACTTCCGGAAAACCTATCACAGTTGGTCATGTATGGCGAGCCCATACAAGTTGATTCAACCCCCGTTCATCATGGAAGAACAAGGTTACCCGGAAAACATGCACGATCAACATTCACTCCACTCTATAGTACTGAAGGCAGCACCTCGGTTGGGCCAAATTTTTTTTTAACTAAAGCACCCCTTCACAAGTGTCATAGGTGAAGATGTTGATCCTGAACTAATAGATAGGTTCACAACCTGGTTATACCATCGCACTGACAAAGTATCTAGGAGGTATGGTGCTTAAATTTACACTGTCTGTATGTACTTGTTTTCTATAACTTTCAACCTTTTTAGACTTTAAAGTTGTAAATCTTTTTGAAATTTTTTTGTATTTGTTTCATTATATTATTATTACAGGAGGAAAGACTTCTTTTCAAAGAAGGATAACCAAATCAATCCTTGCTTGGACTTGGGTTGTGAGAAAATTGATAAGAAGAACTGGTTCTATGACCTTGCTCACCCCGGACAAGTAATCAATAGCACAGTAAGTATATAGTTTATAATTGCAGTTTTGTCTTTAAATATTATGTATAAATGTAGTTATATTGTACACATCATATATATGTTACTATATTTATTCTTCAACTGTAAAATTTGTTGAAACACGTTCTCAAACTAAACGTATGTTGATCTATGTAGGTTTTGATAAATGACAAACCAACGAGGATGGAACGATAACAGTCAAGTACAAGAGAAACAGTACAAGATCAAGAATCGTAATGAAGTTATTGTTGAGTTTATTGTTGAGTCGTTTTATTTTGTGATCTTGATTCAACGACATATTCAAGTATTGGCTTCTCTCATAAAATCATTTTTCATCAAACGATGCATCTTTAAGTTAAAACAAATGAGTTGCATTTTAGCCAAAATAATTTTTAAACATGTCTTTTGAATCTGGACAACAACAATCGATTGTCTAAGACCAACAATCGATTGTGTTAAAGACCGCCAAAACTGGAACTTTCAAAATTAAGTAAACAACCGATTATCTAATTTCAACAATCGATTATATTATGTCACAATCGATTATATGCTTTAAACAATCGATTTTATTAAGACAGTGTTTAAACAAAATTTTCAAAACAGTCATACAATCGATTGTCTGCTTTGGTACAATCGATTGTCATGAGTCAGTGACTAAATAAAATTTTCAAATAAGTTATACAATCGATTGTTGACTTGGAACAATCGATTGTCAGTGTCTAAAAAAAATTTCAAAAGCAGAACAATCGATTGTGTTATGTAAACAATCGATTGTACTGAGGCAGTGTGTTACCGAAATATTTCATAAAACAAAGCAATCGATTGTCATGGTCTAACAATCGATTATTTTCATACCGTTGTCGAAAATGTTTTTGAATCCTTAAACAACAATCGATTGTAATAGGATGACAATCGATTGTTGAAACTACAAAATCCTAAACAGATTTTTCACAATCAATTTTCTTCTTAAAGTCAAGATCTGTTGGTTGAAAATTAATTACACAATCTGTTATATTCAAACCTTTGTCAGAAATATTTTGAATATTTGAACCACAATCGATTGTACACATCTGACAATCGATTGTTGAATTACAGAATCCTAAACTGATTTCTTACAATCGATTTTTCAAGATTTGTCTTTTGAAAAATTAGTCACACAATCGATTGTTGAGTCTTGAAAATCGATTGTCGCAGCACAAATCGGGGATTTTGTTTGACAATCAGGAAACAGTCTGATACTCTTTGAATGCTATAAATACCCCTCTGAAATACGTTTTTCCTAACAACAACAGAGCATAAATCTTACATATTATTATTGCAATCATTCAATCTTAAATTCATTATTTTGAGAGCCAATCTTTGATTAAGTTGTTGTGTTCTTGAGCTGATTATTTTGTACTCATATCCACTCTTTGAGAGAGCTATTGTATAAGTGAGTATTGAGTGTTCATTCACTTGAAGGGATTTCTATAATCCCTTGTTGTAAGAAGGAATATTTTTCCTTCGTGTGAAGTCTTGGGGTGAGGTATCCTCGAGCAAGGTTGTTTGAGACTTGTGTGATTCAAGTGCTCAGGTTGTAACGGTTTGTTAGGCACCTGTAAGCTTAACAGAGAAGTCTTGAGGTGAGGTATCCTCGAGCAAGGTTGTTTGAGACTTGTGTGATTCAAGTTCTCAAGTTGTAACGGTTTGTTAGGCACCCGTAAAGCTTAACAGTGAAGTCTTGAAGTGCGGTATCTTCGAGCAGCGTTTGTTGAGGCTTGTGTGATTCAAGCTCTCAGGTTGTAACGGTTTGTTGAGCACCCGTAAGCTTAACGAAGTTAGTAGAAATCTCGAGAGAGTCTCTCGGGGACTGGACTAACCACAGGTTGTGGTGAACCAGTATACATCGGTGTGTTCTTTCCTTTCCTATTTATTTTCCACACTTATTTCATTCCTGCAGTTTTTAATTCCACAACTTGATTTTATTTCTGCATAATTTTTATAAACGCTATTTACCCCCCCCCCCCTCTAGCGTTAAGCACTCGTTTTAACAAAATTTTGTTTTTTTGAACCTCATGCAGTCAGTGTAAAAAAGAAGGTAATGTGTAGTTCTTATGTAATTATGATTGGTCAATTATAGATATAGTACTTGTTTTCTATATCTTTCATACTAAATGCAATCAAATTACATTTTGTGATGCACTTGGGCTAACTGTTATATATCTGTAGTTATGGCGTTGTTATAGTGAAGCAAGCTGATAGATTTATTCATAATTTCTAATTGTAGTTAATATGTAGTTATTTTGTTTATGTGATTGTCTACACTACAACTTATTGTAAATTGCACTTTTACTTTTGCAGTACATTGATGTTATCATATACTATCTGAGAAAAAGGGGGAAATATGGCCCCAACATCCAAACTAGGTTTACAACAACCGATTGCTTGTTCAAGACAAAAATTGAAAGAATCTACGAGAAGTTCACTACTTTTCCACTGGATCAAAGGAATTTTGTTGTTAAAGCCGAGGATGATATTGGAGAATATATTATGGGCTATAGAATTCTTGCTAATGTAGCATGAGATCTTGTGGACTATGTGCTAATGCCTGTTAACCTTGTGGAGAACTTTCATTGGTTGTTGCTAGTTTTTGACATAAAGGACCGGCAACTTTATGTTTATGATTCATTGGTGAGGGCAAAGCGTAATCAAACTGTTCAAATATTGGTTGACAAATTTTCAGTCATTATTCCTCTCTATTTGTCATGCACTGGTTTCTATGGTAAACGCAAAGACATTGACGTTAAGACTATAAAGTCATACATAGATAAACCAGTTACAGACCCTCTCGACATACAATGGATGGTTGCTGAGATTCCACAACAAAAGGAAGGCTCACTGTAAAAAACTAATCTCCCTTTCTATATGTTTAATTTTTTTTTTATGGTTTGGTATATAATGAAAAATTCTCATATTCTGCAGGGATTGTGGTGTATTTGTGGCTTCTTTGCGGAGTATATTAGCAATGGTGATTTGTCTATCCCAAAAGAAGATCTTACTGATATTGACCAACACCGTAGACGCTATGGAGCTCTATTGTGGGACTATGCCACAAAGAAGCTAACAATGGTTCAATAAGTGAGAGTGAGGTTACTGGCAGACTTGCAAGGAGGAAGGGTGCACCGGCAAAGAATGAGAGGACTAAAGTTCAACGAAAGAAGAAGTAGACTATTCTGTTCATATTTGGTAGTTGAATTGGAAAACAATGTAATCATTAAGTCATTTTGGTTGTAATCAATAATTTTTCTTGAATACATTATACTCGAGTATTCGAGCTATCTAATAGCATTTTTGCCGTAACAGCTTTGTCTTATAATTTCACTTTAATGTTGGAGTTATTTTTATAAAATACCTTCAGTTGCCATTTAATATGTTTATATAACTGTCAGTTCTTACACGGCACAAAGATGAAATGTATATAGGTCTCAGATAAATAATTTAGCCATCCCTCATCAATAATTATTGTGGGAAAAAATTATTTATCTACAATGACTACAATTTAACTACAACTGCATATAACTACAAACTAAACTACATATAACTACAATTGCATATAACTACAAATTGGAACGACAATGCTACCAACTACTGTTGCAGTACATTTGCGATGTATGAATGTTTCGTCCATTTGGCAGCATGTGTGTTTTCGGTTAAAACTTCTTATCTTGAACAATGAAGAATCATGAATTGACGTTGCCTTGAAATATCATTTGCAGTTCTCAGCTAAACATACAAGCCAGTAGCTACAAAAAAAATACAATTTTCAGACATATTTATTAAACACTACAATTAACTACAAACTGACTACAATTTAATTACAATTGCATATAACTACAAAATTGAACTATATATAACTAAAATTCCATCTAACTACAATTGCATATAACTACATTGAACTACATTTTAACTACAAATTCTCATTAGGTGATTCCCAGTACTACATTTAGAACACACTTACAGTACATTATAACTACAATCTGCCAACAGTTTACATTCATTGTTTTCTTTATTAACATCAGACGTCTTCCATATAGCTTTTACAAAAGTTTAACTATACAATAAAAAATGAAAAGAATTGATGCTTGATGGAATACATGAAAATGTAAATAGTGCAAACACTCAAATATATGATTATACTTCTTTATTATCGTCAAAACGTAGAACAGTTACACAATAAATTCCGATAATTTGGGCTCACTAAAATTTATTTTGAATAACTATTCTAGCTACATGATATTCATTTCTTTTTCAGCGCATTCTTGCAAGTTCTTTTATTATGCCCTTCACCTCCACAATTGCCACATGACACCTTGTACTTCTTTGAGTTTATTTTATCAAATGTTTTATATCTTTCCTTGTGAGGTCTACCTGGCTGCCTTTTATCTCCCGCCGGTGGCTTTACTACCTCATCCAAAATATGTTGTGGAACATCCCATTTGGCTTCATCAGGAAGAGGATTAACTGGCATTTTATAGGTAAGAAGAAGGCTCTTCGTTGTGTAATACGGAGAGCAATAGTTGTCAGGCCTTTCATTCCTATGCCTTAATACTATGTTGGTATACATGTATACTATATTGATATCATATATACTATATCCCCGTTCAGTGATATATTCTGTTGGTATACATGTATACTACATTGGTATCATATGGTAATATGGATATTTTTCCTTTCATACTTTATTATCATTTATTCTTACTAGTGTGCTTAATAATTGTAGGTAAATAACACCACCCCAACTGATGATGAGAAGAAATAATTTGATGTGCGTGGTCTAAGATTTGAAATTGAAGCTGAGTGCCCTGACAGCCAGCCCTGACAGCCCGAATACTTTCAGGTTTTTGGTACTCAATTACCAAAGACACAAAGTATGTCTGAAAGTACTGGAGTTGATCCCCAACCTACCAATGCTGAGGTAATGAAGGAGTTGAAAGCTTTGAAGCTTTTTGTAGAGAACAAGTTTGAGGAGGTGCTTGCAGCTATTGGTAGGCAGTACAATGAAACCAGAGGGAAATTCCGCGATATTCATTTTTTATATAATATAATGCTATAGTATATTGTTCAAAGATGAAATATATACTTATAGGATACTATTCCATTCTTTACTTTTAGTGCACATAATATTCTTGTAATATACATAATACTAAAATTGTTAGTTTCTCATTTTCAGCATAAGCAACAATATCATGATCCTGACTTTCGTGAGATGCGTAATGATTATGACCAATTTGAAAGTGTCCAAGTTGGGAATTATCCTGTAGTCATTGGCGATAGCAGGCCCAAAGCACCTTCTAGTATGTAAATCACAAATTTGATTGATTCTTTTTTGTTTTGTTTTTTGAAAATAGTACTCTGGCTTATACTTTTATATGTTTAGTATATGGTTTTGGTGGGGTTGGTTAAGATGGATGTGCCAGTGGTGTCAATGTGAAGAACGTCACAACAAGTGATGGTGTAGTTAATGATGATTTGCCTTCTGGTAAGATGTTGTACATGTAATTTTTTAGTAATTTTTTATTTATTTAACTCTATGTATTTATGCATTGACTAACCTTCTTTTAAAAAACTTTTTCCAGCCCCTACGTAAATGTGCATGATTTTGGCTTTGATTCTAACTTTGAACTGTCTGCACCTACACTTGATCAAATCACTGCCATTACACAACAAGCAACATATAAGCAGTCATCTCATGATGTTAAAAAGTTGGGTCCTGCTCCACTGCCATCAAGAATGCCTGTACAGATACGAGCAAATGTTGTTATTGAGTGTTATGCTGCTCCACAGGGTACGATGTTGATATTACTAATTTTATAGTTAGTTTGTAAATGATAGGTTCTTGATAATTTTTTATTTTTTATTTAAGTAGTTATGTTGATAATGCTTTTATGTGTTCACCATATCGGGTTGATGGTGTTGGTCAAGTGGTTGTTGGTGGAAGTAATGTGAATTTGCCTTCTGGTAATGTCTTCTATATATAATTTTCATTCTTTTTTTCTAATCTTCTTAACTTTGTATATTTATCTATTCACTAGAATTTTCTAATTTAAGATCCATGTCGACACGAGGGTGATCTTCACTTGGATTCTAATTTTGAATATACTGATTCTCAACTTGATCAAGTCGCTGTCATTATACAAGGAGGGAGATGTATGTTAATCAATTAGGAAATGAACTGACAACTGGTGTTGCAAATAATTTTGAACCTCATCAGTCCATATCAAGAAGTATTATCAAGATACAAACAGACGTTGAAACTACTCATGCAGTTTTGACACGGAAAAGGCGGCCCGCAGCTGTAAAACAGTCGTCGTATAGGAATGACTGGCAATCTGGTGTTAGTGCAGTTGGGGAATCCTCGAAGGTTATCAAAGGAAGATTTCCATTTGTAAATGACATTTCAGAGACTGTTGATTTTAAGCTTACGACTGCATTCTCCAACTTTGTTGAAGCAAACATGCAATTGGGAGAGTGCGTATTCATTTCCATGTACTTTTGTTTTCATTTTTCCTTAATGTTTGTTGTTATATTTCTTATCCATATCTTCTTTCATATGAAATAACAGGGAAGTGTATTTACCCGCGGATCAAAAGCTAGAGCCTTGTTTTGACTTTGGAGTTGAACAAATTGATGATAAGATGTTTTGCCACACCTTAAACTATTCTGACAGTCCGCTTTCTAGTTCGGTATGTATATTTATTAGATTGCATCCATTTCAAACTCACTAACATTAAATTATGAATCTGTTTGAGCAATCATGGTGCTGGTGTACTTGTCCAAAAAAAAACCTTAGCCAAAAACAAGAATGCGAGTTAAATAAAACTCGAAGAAGTCATAGATTTTGAGGTTTTGGCCATCTAATTTCCCACCTGAATTTTATCATTCAAGATATTGGCGTAGTTCAAAGTTTTATTTTTAGAGATACGACAGCTAGGGTTTGTAGACAAGAAGAGACGAATATAGAGAATAGAGGCGGCTGAAGTTTGGAAATAGGATTAGGATTTGGGATGATGGGATATAAGGAAATGGGAAGGTTTTTGTTGTGGGTCGTTGATCATCTAAGATCAACAACCATGATTCAAGGGAAGAGGGCGGGTCGTTTAAACGGGTCACTTCGGGTCGGATTAAAGAGATGCTTAGTTTGGGGTGTGGGTTATTGGGCTAATGGCTTGGGCCAAATTTGGTGCGAAATTAGCCCTATGTTGGGGCTATAAATTAAATATATGAAATTTAATAAAAAAATAATTAATTAATAGTAAAAATATTACTTATACAATAAAATAATTGAAAATAATAACTTAAGACTAAAAAATAAAAAATGCTATTTTAGTTATGAATAATGTAATAAAATATAATTACACATAGCATATAGGCTATTATTGTAAAATTATGTAATTATCTTTAGAAATACAAATATAATTATATAAAATAAAGTAAAATATTATGAAACAGACATGTGGATACAAATAATAATTTTGGATGGTTAAGTCATCACAAAATTGTTAGAATATACGCTTAACGCTAGAGGGGAGGTGAATAGCGTTATAATAAAAAATAATATAAATTTGCGGAATTAAAAATTGCAGGAATAACGTAAGTGCAGTAATTAAAGAGATAAGGAGAGAACACACCGAGTTTTATCCTGGTTCACCACAACACGTGGTTAGTCCAGTCCCCGAGAGACTCTCTCAAGTTTTACACTAACTTCGTTAAGCTTACGGGTGCTTAACAAACCGTTACACTTGCTCGTAGATATACACTCTACAAGACTTCAACCTGCTCGAGGATACCGCACCTCAAGACTTCAAACCAAGGAACTACTTTTCCTTCTTACAACAAGGGATTAGACTATCACTTCAAGTGTGTACAAACACTTAGCACTCAAGACAAGACTCTCTTTATAGAGTAGATATGAGTAAAAACAATACGCTCAAGAACGCAACAACTTCGTCAAGAGTTTGGCTCTCAAAAACTTATGAAATGAATATAAAATGATTGCAAAGAGAGTATGTAAGCTTTAGCAAGAATGTAATCAGTTGTTTTTCTTAGAAGACTGATTTTGAGTTGTATTTATAGTGCTCAAAACACCCAAGACTGTTGCTTAATTGCCAATCACAAATTGCTGATTTTGTGCATCTGATTCTGCATAATCGATTATCTGCCAACGTTCAAAAATCAATCCCAGATTTTAAGCAGAATAATCGATTATTCAAATCGTATAATCGATTACCTGACAACGTTCAAAAATCAATTACCGATTTTTTTTGTGCTTAACATAATCGATTGTCTGATTGTATATAATCGGTTATCTTTCAGCGTTTGAAAATATTTTGGCAACGGTCTTTAATATAATCGATTACCAGAAAAGCCATAATCGATTATTTTGCTACTTTGAAAAATCTGATGCTCACTGTCTCAACATAATCGATTAGTCTAAGGCACATAATCGATTATTTTGTAGCTTTAAAAAATTTGGTGAACATTGCCTTAACATAATCGATTATCATAAGGTACATAATCGATTATCTTGTAGCTTTGAAAAATCTGGTGAACAGTGCCTTAACATAATCGATTATCATAAGGTACATAATCGATTATTATGCAGCTTTGTACAATCTGGTGTACACTGCCTTAACATAATCGATTATCATAAGGTACATAATCGATTATCTTACAGCTTTGTAAAATCTGGTGTACACTGCTTTAACATAATCGATTATCATAAAGTACATAATCGATTATCTTTGTCCAGATTTGAAAGACATGTTTAAAATTCATTTTGGTTAAAATGGAATGTTTGAAAATCATTTTGCTTTAAATTAAAGATGCATGGTTTGATAAAAATGATTTTACGAGAGAAGCCAAGTGTTGAGTCAATTGTCGGATCAAGATCACAATTATAGAACGACTCATGTATAACTTTGTTGCTTTACTTAATCTTGATCTTTGTTTCTCTTGTGCTTGGACTTCGGCATATGTCAATGTTTCGTTCGCGTCGGTTTGTCATTTATCAAAACCTACAAATATGAACACACGTTTAGTTTAGCGACTTGAGAACGTGTTTCAACAATTTCCCCCTTTTTGATAATGGCAAACCAATATCGAGATATGCATATTAATTAATTCATAATGACGATCCAAGACAAGTATATAGATATGCAACGAGTTCCCCCTCAAGTTATGAATTCCCCCTCAATTTATGCCAATATGTATATATGTGCATAGTCCATATCTTCCCTCTTTTGACATTAGCAAAAAAATAACGAACTCTTTATTGATTAAACAATATGGCAAATACATAAAAATAAAAGACAGAATATTATGCAAACTAGAAAAACAAAGAGACAAAACATTATTCATTATCATTATTGACTTCCGTCTCGACATCCGGTACATCTTCCCGAAGGACAATTTGGGCATACGGATAATTGACATGATCAAAATATCCATGGAGCTCGTGAATCAATATATTGACATTCATATCAATACGATTTATGGATGTGGACATGGAGGCAAGTTGCTCGGAAATAGATTAGAGGGATACATCGGACGGGGTCGGATGACGACGTCTTTGAGGTGGAGGAGGAGGATGCTCACCGATATTGGGAAATGAAGATTCTTGGATTTCCCAATGTTTTGTCGCCTTTTTGTGAGGACCGACGGAGGTGTCGATACCGGAAGCAACAAGAATGGTCATAACGACAAAAGCATAGGGGAGTGGCTTATCTTCCCCAATTGCATCATATAAGTGAGTCAAGACGAACTTGCACCAATTGATGCGAGCCTCGGTGATTATGGCATGCATGAGTTTTGAATCCTCATGAAGATAGTTGTGTGATTAAATTTTCGCGGTTTTAGAACGTGAGTGATGAAATAAAAAATTAGGCGATATTCGGGGAGCATATTTGTGATGGTTGGACGACGATGGTCCGGAGTAGGAATAAATTCACCGATGCCTATTTGGGTGAAGAGAAATTGTTCATCAAATAACGCGCCTTCTTCCCTAGTATAGTGAGAAATGTCTTCCCCATTGCGCGGGAGTTTAGTGAGGGCGTGAATATTTGCCTCAGATAGAAGAATGGAAGTTTCATTGACGTTCGAGACAATTTCACCATCTTCGTCCTTCTTGAGATTTGAATAGAAGGCCCGAATTAGAGGAGGGTGAATGTAAGGAGTGTGAAGATATAGGAATTCAAGGAGTTGGCATTTGTATAAGCATATATGTTATGCATGGAGGGGTGCTTTGATTAAGGAAACGATCCGTGGAAAATCGAGGAGGAAGAATTTCCCGTTTTTCAAATTTTTCAATGAAGCGCATAAGTTCGGCTTCACTATTGAATCGTAAATAAGAACCATCTTTATAACAATGAACTAGTGGACGAGTGACGGGAGAGGAGGCAACATTTTTGCCGGAACGAGATCGTTTGGAAGTTTTGCCCGTCATTTTGAATAGATAGTAATAGCCTTTGAAGAGTTTTGAGAGTTTTTTTGAGAATTTGGGAGCTAATATTGATGTTTGAGTGAAGACATTGAAGATATAATGCACCTATTTATAATGTGAAGAATGGGATAGCATTAAAGTGAAGAAATCTGCAAAAATTTAAGAGGCAAACGGTCAGAAACGGTAACTATTTTGAAATACTGACTGAGGATAATTGATTATGGAATTATGGTAATCGATTATTCTGTCACAGTGTGCCCAGTGATTTTCTGACTCAGGGAATAATCGATTGTGCTTTTGAGATAATCGATTATTTCAGGAAATGTAGTAACGGACATCCGAGACGGTAATAGAAAAATCGATTACACTGTTTTAAATAATCGAGTCATCCAGTGACTTAACACCTGAAAATAAATGTCAGCATAATCGATTAGGGATATGTGTAATCGATTTTTATATTTAACAGCTAAAATCCTGCAAAGCCAAAACTGTTAGATAATCGATTGTAGTGTTGTATAATCGATTATGTCAATTTTCCAGCATAATAAACATAAAACGTAAATGGGGAATAATCGATTATTGACTTTAGAGAAATCGATTATTCTGCACCAGTGTCTGATAATTCCCCCTGTCTTTGGGGTGATACCTGCAAAAAAGAATTAGGCGCCTCCGATGCTCAAGTTAGTAATCGTTAAAACATAAAAATGCAATGCATGAATTAGATCAACATGGAGTCAAGAATCCCGAGTTCACTACGAATTCGGAAGAAGGACTCTTTCTCTAAAGGCTTTGTAAAGATGTCGGCCAATTGATTTTTGGTTTCAACAAATTCAATTTCGACATCGCCCTTGAGAATGTGATCTCTTATAAAGTGATGTCTAATTTCTATGTGTTTCGTTCTTGAGTGAATAATAGGATTCTTTAAGAAGGTTTCGTGTACTTACCCCTTTCTCGATGTTGCCAATTACCTGGTCAAGTGGATGGTCTTTAGACGTCCTCCAAGCCTTAGACATCATCGATTCTTCTTCTTGTGGTGGTACTTCTTCCGAAGGTTGTTCCATGACTTCATCTTGAACTTCCTTTAGATCCTCCTTTTGTACCTCTTCTTGAAGATTGATTTTCTTTAAAGTATCTGCAAGATCAACACAAGAATCCTTTCTCGCCAAACAAGTATCATTTTCACAAAATACTACATGAGGTGATTCCTCAACAGTTTTGGTTCGATTATTAAAAACTCTATATGCTTTGCTACGTGATGAGTAACCAAGAAAATTCCTTCATCGGACTTTGCATCAAATTTTCCCAAATTATCTTTTCCGTTGTTGTGAATAAAACATTTATAACCGAAGACTCTAAGATGAGAAAGATTTGGTTTCCTTCCCTTGTAGAGTTCATAGGGAGTTTTCATGAGTATCGGTCTAATGATAGCTCTATTTAAAATATAGCTTGCGGTACTCACGGCATCCACCCAAAAATATTTGGGAATATCGGCCTCTTCGAGCATGGTTCTAGCCATCTCTTCGAGACATCGATTTTTACGTTCTACCACTCCATTTTGTTGTGGTGTACGTGGAGCCGAAAAGGTATGTTCAATACCGAGTTCGTCACAAAGGTCCGCGAAGAGATTGTGATCGAACTCTCCCCCATGATCACTTCTTATGGAAGTGACGGTTGTGTTCTTTTTATTTTGAATACGTTTAAGAAAACTTTTGAAAGCATGAAAGGCATTACTTTTATGAGCAAGAAATAACGTCCATGTAAATCTAGAATAGTCATCAACAATAACAAAAGCATAAAGATTCCCACCATGACTTTTAATTCTAGAGGGTCCGAAAAGGTCCATGTGTAGAAGTTGTAAAGGTCTAGTGGTTGAAACAACATTTTTGGATTTAAAAGAAGCCTTTGTTTGTTTCCCTTTTTGACATGAATCACAAATAGAGTCTTTTTCAAATTTCATATGGAAGACCAAGTACTAAATCTTGTGAAACTAGTTTGTTTAAAAGATTCATATGTACATGAGCTACTCTACGATGCCATAACCACATGTCGTCTTCTTTACTCAAAAGACAATTCACATAACTTGATGAAGAATTTTCAAGATCAACCATATAGATATTATCCATTCTAAAACCACGAAGGATAATTTTAAAATCACTACGACGGATAACTAAGCATTCTTCGGAGTCAAACAATACAAGATTTCCCTTGTCACATAATTGACTTATGCTCAAGAGATTATGTTTAAGACCTTTAACAAGAAAAATATGCTTAATGGAGGAGGATTCGTCCTTACTGACCGATCCAATGCCGATAATCTTTCCTTTGTTATTGTCTCCAAAAATGACATTTCCTCCTTCCTTGGGTGTTAGTTGAAGGAATTTTGATGCATCCCCGGTCATATGTTTGGAGCATCCACTATCAAGGTACCAAAGTACACTTGATCCCTTCAAACACACCTACAAAACAAATTAATGAGATTTTGGTACCCAAGCCATTTTGGGTCCTTGTGCGTTAGGTGCAGCATATTGGTGTAATTGCCCTGCAGTGAAATGTCTATGTCTAGTGAAGCATGCGGGAGCAATATGTCCAATTTTATTGCAATAATGACAAATGACATTCGGATTGTGCATTCTTCTAGAATGATAATAATTTAGAGGTCTAAGATTATTCACTCTATTTTTAGGAATGTAGTTTTGATGTAGTTTTCGAAAATCTTGTCTAGGTGGTCTATACATGCCAACGTTTCTTCTAGTGTTCACTACATTTTTAGAAATATAGTTTTGATGTGGTTTTCGAAAATCTTGTCTAGGTGGTCTATACATTCCATTATTTCTCCTAGCATTTGTTCTAGGATGAGATGCAATTCTAGGATTAAAATTTCTAGGTTGAGTGTTGACATTTATTTTGTTTTGCCTAACTTGAGTCTTAGGTGGTTTAGGAATGGACTCAACTTTTTCTTTCGTCTCGTGTTTAAAGCCTATACCGTGCTTAGTGGATTTCAAATTTACAAGCACTTCATTGAGATTTTTGTGTGAAGAATTGAATTTGTGCAAAGTGCTTCTAAGACTTTCTACTTCTTCCTTTAGAGATTTGCAAGAAGTACAATCCTTATTTGAGCTTTCGGGTTTATCGGCGCTTCTTTTGCCATAAAACTTGTTTTCCTCTTTTAATTTCTCATTTTCAAGAGTAAGTTTTTCAAAATCCTTTTCTTTTGAAGAGAATTGTTTTCTTAAATCTTTTATAGATTTAGAAGCGCTAATAAACTCTTTATACAACTCATCAAATGCATCTTGCATTTCTTCTAAAGTAAAATAGTTCTTAGAAGAAGTACATACCTCATTTTGCGTTTCTTCGTGTGCCATAAGACACATGTTTGAAGTCTCGTTTCCTTCTCCATCACTTGATTCGTCTCCGGAGTCGCCTCCCCAAGAGATGTATGCTCTTTGTTTTTTGAATGGTCTGTTCTCCTTTTTGATGTTCGGACAATTTGATTTGATATGCATCCATATCACTTCAATTGGTCGACTTGTTGCTTACCTTTTCGTTCATACTTCTTTTGCATGAACTTGTGAAATTTCTTAATGACTAGTCCAAGCTCGACATCTTCATCATTTGACTCCTCCTCGTTTTGAGGTTGAGTAGTTGATGCTTTGAGCGCAATCTTCCTTTTCCTTTGATCATCCAAATGAGAGTTAAGAATAGTTGATTCATAAGTTTTAAGATTACCTCGTAGTCCGTCGATGGTGACGTTGGTGATGCCGATTGATTCTTGGATAGCGTCGGCTTTGGAACGCCATTCCGGAGTGAGGCTTCGTAGAATTTTTCGGACAAGCTCTTTATCCGTGAATGTCTTTTTGAGGGCGTGTAGGTCATTAACGATTTTTGAGAATCGTTCGAACATGCCATCTATCTTCTCGTTTTCCTTCATGCGAAACAATTCATATTCGTGGGTTAGGAAATCAATTTTAGCTTCCCTTACCTGGTCCGTACCTTCGTAGGTGATTTCTAATTTGTCCCACATTTGCTTGGCAGTGGTGCAACATGATATTTTTCGATAGTCATCGGGGTTCGTAGCACAATACATCATGTTGATTGCCTTTGCGTGATCTCTACCTTTTTGATATCGTCCGCGTCGTATTCGTCTTCCATTTTTGGAACGAGTTCTTCTCCAACCTTCTTGGTAGGTAGTGGTTCTCCATTTTTGATAATTTTCCACAATTGGAAGTTGTTTGATTGTATAAAAATTCTCATTCTCTCCTTCCAGTAAGTGTAGTTGGTACCATCAAAAAGTGGTGGCCTTGTGAAGCATTGTCCTTCACCTAGTCCTGCATAAACACTACGAGTAGAAGCCATGGAAAGTTTCTCTCAAACTGTTAAGTCTTTCAGAGAGTATGGCTCTGATACCAATTGTTAGAATATACGCTTAACGCTAGGGGGGGGGGGTGAATAGCGTTATAATAAAAAACAATGTAAATTTGCGGAATTAAAAATTGCAGGAATAACGTAAGTGCAGTAATTAAAGAGATAAGGAGAGAACACACCGAATTTTATCCTGGTTCACCACAACACGTGGTTAGTCCAGTCCCCGAGAGACTCTCTCGAGTTTTACACTAACTTCGTTAAGCTTACGGGTGCTTAACAAACCGTTACACTTGCTCGTAGATATACACTCTACAAGACTTCAACCTGCTCGAGGATACCACACCTCAAGACTTCAAACCAAGGAACTACTTTTCCTTCTTACAACAAGGGATTAGACTATCACTTCAAGTGTGTACAAACACTTAGCACTCAAGACAAGACTCTCTTTACAGAGTAGATACGAGTAAAAACAATACGCTCAAGAACGCAACAACTTCGTCAAGAGTTTGGCTCTCAAAAACTTATGAAATGGATATAAAATGATTGCAAAGAGAGTATGTAAGCTTTAGCAAGAATGTAATCAGTTGTTTTTCTTAGAAGAGTGATTTTGAGTTGTATTTATAGTGCTCAAAACACCCAAGACCGTTGCTTAATTGCCAATCACAAATTGCTGATTTTGTGCATCTGATTCTGCATAATCGATTATCTGCCAACGTTCAAAAATCAATCCCAGATTTTAAGCAGAATAATCGATTATCCAAATTGTATAATCGATTACCTGACAACGTTCAAAAATCAATTCCCGATTTTATGCTTAACATAATCGATTGTCTGATTGTATATAATCGATTATCTTTCAGCGTTTGAAAATATTTTGGCAACGGTCTTTATAATCGATTACCAGAAAAGCCATAATCGATTATTTTGGTACTTTGAAAAATCTGATGCTCACTGTCTCAACATAATCGATTAGTCTAAGGCACATAATTGATTATTTTGTAGCTTTAAAAAATCTGGTGAACACTGCCTTAACATAATCGATTATCATAAGGTACATAATCGATTATCTTGTAGCTTTGAAAAATCTGGTGAACACTGGCTTAACATAATCGATTATCATAAGGTACATAATCGATTATCTTGCAGCTTTGTAAAATCTGGTGTACACTGCCTTAACATAGAGGTGACCAACGGGTGGGCCGGGCCGGGTCCGGGTCCAAATTTTATGACCCGTCCGGGTCCGGACCGGTCCGGCCCGGGTTCAATTGGGGGCGGGTTGCAATTGGGCTGGGTTGATCCGGTCCGGGCCGGGCCGGGCCGGATTTATTTATTTATTTATTTTTGAATTACGTATAGTATAAATATTAAGTTATATTAATACTTTGTAATAATTGAATGAACACAACAAAAGATGGGAAAAAAATTGCACTTATTGCAAGTGCTACTTTATTTCTTAAATTCAAAATTTCAAACTGAAAAACTAAAATGTATCATAATTAGTTTACAATTTACATCAAATGGCTTGCATTGCAATAGCAAGTTCTTCCATATTAATATGAACCTCTGGACCTTCTTCTGGAGTGTTAAATTCGGATGGGTTTCCGTGCGTTAATATATCTCCAAGTTCTTCGTCTTCCGGGCTATCAAGATCTTCCTTTCCTTGATTTCTTCGTTCAGATCTTATCCAATCTCTTAGACACACTAAGACTTCCAAAGCATTGCTTCCCAATGAGTGCCGCGTGTCTCCAAGTTGTTGTCTTGCTTGGCTAAATGCACTCTCGGATGCAACAGTGGAAATTGGGACATTCAGGACATCCCGCGCCATAGCGTAAAGAACGGGAAATTGCTTTGAATTTTCCTGCCACCAGCCTAACGGTGAAAATTCCTTGGTGCGAGGCTCCTTTTGCTTCTGCAAGTAAAATTGCAGTTCATCTATATTCCTACTACTACTTTGAGTGTTAGAAAAAGTTGAAAAAATATTAAAACTATCAAAGCCTTCATCATCATCTCCGACTACATTAGAAGTGCTACATTGCATAGTAGGATTTGCAGCAGTTGAAGCACGAGCATTCTATCACTATCTTCTATCTCATCAAAAAATTTCCAAACAGGACTTCTTTTTCTACGATTAGATTTAGAAGTTGGAGCGACTGGTGGTCTTCTACCCCTTGTTGCACTAGCAACTCCAACTCCAATACTACCAACATTTGCACTAGTAGGTGTAGGTGGTATCTCATCTTCTATTCCAATTTCGTTATCTTCTATTCCGAAATCTTGGTGTAATTGTTCATAATCAATATTTACATCTTGCAAATTAGGCGATGATTCAGAAACATGTGTTATTGGTTCATTATTACTATTACTACCAGAAGCTATAGGACTTTTTTTACTACTTCCACTACCACTTCCACTCCTACCAGTAACTTTTCTACACGCTCTTTTAGCAGCATTCAACATATTGGAAAATTTAATATATAAGCTAAAATCAAATATGCAATTAAAATATTAAATAAGAGAAAGAATTGGAGAGAGTGCACCGAATTCGACAATAAATTGAGCACTTGAACAGTTGAACTTCAAGAATGTTGAACACTTGAACTTCAAGAATCAAGCTTCGAATGCCGATTTCCAAATAAGAAATTACGATAAATTAAATTCGGGAAAATAAAGACAATAAAATTATGAAAGTAGAATATGAATTCTTGAAAATTGAAGAGAAGAGAGTGATTGATATTTGCTAATTTGAGAATTGAGAGAGAGATAGATAATTTTGAGTGAGGAAATGAAGAAGAGGGGAGGGTATTTATAGATTTTTAGAAGGGTTATTAATGTAATTTAATAAAAACAAAAAAAAAACAAAAAAGGGCCAAAAATGCAAAAACACCCGTTGGCCAACGGTTCTGGACCGTTGCCAACGGGCAAGTGGGCCCCAGCAGTTAAAAAATTTTTTTTTAAAAAAAAAAAAAAAAATTTTACCGTTATAACCGGTCCGGGCCGGTCCGGGTTGGCCGGTTCGCCCGGTATTTCTCTTCCCGGGCCGGTCCGGTCCGGGTTAATTGCCCGGTAAGGCCTTACGTCCCAACCCCGTACCCCCCCCAACCCCACCCCCCCCCCCCCCCCCCGCGCTAAACCGGTCCGGTCCGGGCCGGTTTTGACCGGGCCGGTCCGTGCCGGTCCCGGGTCAACCCGGCCCGGTTGACACCTATACCTTAACATAATCGATTATCATAAGGTACATAATTGATTATCTTACAGCTTTGTAAAATCTGGTGTACACTGCTTTAACATAATCGATTATCATAAAGTACATAATCGATTATCTTTGTCCAGATTTGAAAGACATGTTTAAAATTCATTTTGGTTAAAATGGAATGTTTGAAAATCATTTTGCTTTAAATTAAAGATGCATGGTTTGATAAAAATGATTTTACGAGAGAAGCCAAGTCTTGAGTCAATTGTCGGATCAAGATCACAATTATAGAACGACTCATGTATAACTTTGTTGCTTTACTAAATCTTGATCTTTGTTTCTCTTGTGCTTGGACTTTGGCATATGTCAATGTTCCGTTCGCGTCGGTTTGTCATTTATCAAAACCTACAAATATGAACACACGTTTAGTTTAGCGACTTGAGAACGTGTTTCAACAAAAATAATTTCAAGGGGTAATTCAAGTAATTTAAATGCAGGAAAACTAATTTTAAAGCTTAAAAAATTATATAAAATACTTGTATGACTCTTGTAAATTGGTGATGATGCAGGAGTGATATTTTAAAAGCCTATATGGCATTTATAAAAGCATGAGACAAAATTGGATATTAACAATAATTTACCAGGTTTTACTTTGATCACTGCATTAGTTTTGTAGGTTTTACTTTTACGATTAGTATTTTTAGGTTTTTTGAAACTGTGTTTGTGTTTTTTATGAAAATGCTATATATTCTTTGGTGATTCTTGAAGACGTTGAAATTTTTAAAAATTTTGATACTTAAATAAATGATGGTATTAAACTATGAAGTTTATGATACTTCTAGCATACATTAAGTGTGTAAAGTCTGAAGTTAGAAGACTTTAAAATATAACTTAAGCCAAATTGTTCTGAAATTTTTTATGATTCTTCTGAAGTTATAAAAGCTATAAATTATGCCATAATATTCTGAAGTTATTTTTTCTACCTTTAATTTTTTTTCAATGGATGACATCTTCGAAATCCAAAGCACCTAAAGATCCTAAAGCATCTAGAATACATAAAGCTCATTCAGCCCCTGTTGCTATACCTACAAAACTACGGGAGATATATTATGAGTATCGAAATGTTTAATTGTCTTACTTACTGGAAGGGGAACCACAGTATGAAGGGGTTAATTGCAACTTTTTTGACTCCTGCACAACAAGGAGAAGCTGAATAATGGTACATTCCAGTGTATCATGGCTATGGAGAATTTTTATTGCAACATAAAATTGGTTCATTGTTTGATTCTTTCTCGCGTATTCACCAATTACCGAGATTCTATTAGTTCAAGATTTTTCGCCATGATGTGCCATTCAGCCTTGAAGATTTTCACATTATAAGTGAATTGAGGATCACAACACACAATGTTGAAAAACTAATTAAACGATATAGTAAGATTCTGAAGCACTCTTTTGAGAGGTCTAAGGGTGTGACCTTGAAGGACATTCGACCGTGTATGATACAGAATCAAATTAAGAAGGATGTTGTGAATTTCAAACACATATTCGAGAGTGATGAAGATGTTGTGAAGCTTATGAAAATTCTTATTGTGGAGTTTATTTTGTTCGGAAGAAAACATGAATCAACTATGTTGGAAGAGTATGCAACTATTGTTGAAGATGATGAGGCTTGTATTAATTATCCTTGGAGTAATGCGTCTTATGAGAAGCTGATTACTTCAATGAAATATGTTTTGGACAAGAAGGACAAAATCAATGCAATTAATTATAATGTAAGCGGATTTCCATATTCATTATGCGTTTGATTCTATGAGCGCTTCTCAAATATTCAGGATACGTATTTAAAGGATAACGAATACAGTGATGTCCCTCAGGTTCTCAGGATACTACGTTATCCATATTTGGGAGAGGCTAAAATTATTAAAAAATATCTTTACATTAATAACTTAAATCCAATCTTATCTGCTTAGTATAGATAATTTAAATTATATCTATGTAAGTATATTACTTAACTATAGTTAGTCTCCGCTTGCTTGCAAGGTGATTATCACAAAGTCATGCAAATGAAATTGGAACTGTTGGAGGGGGGAATTTTGAGGCTACATTCTATCAATTTGGCTATAAATGTTGAAGTATTGGGCCAGCCCAATGTAAAAGGCAAGCAGCCCAATGTGCAAGACAAGCTGATAGCCACAGACATTACATAAGTAGCCAGTTTTGATATTGCAAATATAGCCATTCTTTTATTTATACATTTACAACACATGTATACACACACACACGGATATTTTAATTTTTGTACTTTTGTATTTTTGATATATTCGAGGGGTCAGATGTACAAAACATTCGAGGCATTCAATACACCGACTTTTTCATTTTTCTCTCCTTTCTCTTTCTTCCGCACTGTTCATCTCTGTGCTTTAATCCTCACATCCATGGATTCCATGGATGTTAACATGGTATCAGAGCGGGTAATCCGACTCTCCTCGTCAAGCCCTATCTTCCGGTACTAGTTTCATCCTCTATCGTTGAGTTTTTCACCAGCTTTCACAACCTAGGGTTTTCTCGATTTTACTTCGCAATCGGTTAGTGGTTCCTCTTCGATTTGTCAATTTTGGAGTTGTTTGTTGGTTGATCGGTAGTCCTCATGATGTATTCACAAAAGTTTTGTGTGTTTCCACTTTGATTCATGATTTTTTTAGTCTGGTGGTTGTTTCATTTGTTCATCAGTACGGATGGTGATGTGTTTACAGGAGTTTTATGTTTGAAGTCTTGTGTTTGAAGTCTGATTGTTGTTTCCTTTGTTCATCGATACTGTTGGTGGTGTGTTTAAAGTCTGATTGTGTTTACAGAAGTTGTATAGCCTTAAATCACCTAGTTCTCTGAATAACATTTTTTTTATCCTATACATTTTGTTCATTTGTCATACTTTACACTCAAAATGACTGATGATAGTGTAAATCCTCTTCCTGTACCTGCTAGTTTTGTTCCTGACCCATCAAATCCTCTATTCCTTATGTCTTCCGATGTTCCTGGGGTTTCTCTAGTTACCAACCAATTTTCAGGTGTTGGTTTTGGGGGTTGGAGAAGGAGTATAATTGTTTCCTTGTCAGCTAGAAACAAATTAGGGTTCATCGATGGATCTGTCCCAAAACCTGCTGCAAATTCCCTTCAATCTAAGCAGTGGGATAGGTGTAATAACCTAGTTATATCCTGGCTCACAAATTCCCTTTCCCTTGAGATAGCTGAGAGTGTCCAATACTCCGACACTGCTCAGAGTATTTGGAATCAATTGAATATTAGATATGGAGCAGTCAACGGCACAAAATTGTTTGAGATTAAGCTAGAGTTAGCTTCTACCACTCAGGGTTCTTTGGACATAGCATCATACTTCAATAAGTTGAAGAAGCTGTGGGATGAATTGAATTTCATGAGGTCTTCAAGGTGTAATGCAGCTAGTTGTGGTGCTGCATGTACAGCTAGGGCTGAATTTCAGCAGGAGGATGAGGAGAATAAGTTGCATCAATTCCTTATGGGGCTGAACGACACATATTTGGGAATCAGAAGTAACATTCTCATGATGCAACCTCCTCCCTCACTAGACACTGCCTACAATATACTCCTTCAAGATGAAAGACAAAGACAGGTCAGTCGTGTACCCTCCCAGTTTGGTGGTGAGTCCAGTGCCTTCAACACTCACTTCATAAATAAACCTCCTATCAAAACCACTACACCATATCCACATTCCAAGCCATTTAACCAAAAACTCAACTTTGACACCACTAAGCCACCCATTACATGTAGATACTGTAAGAAACCAGGTCATGCAATTGATAAATGCTATAAGTTGCATGGATTCCCATCAGACTTCAAGTTTACTAGAAACAGAAGGGTTGCTGCTAATGTTGAAACACAAGGTTGTGCAAGCTCAGTTGATTCTTCAAGCTCAAGTGAGGGTAGTCAAGGGCAATCCAATTCAGAGGCTGGTATACCTGGGCTAACAAAGGATCAATATGCACAGCTCCTGATGCTTCTTCAACAGACTCAGCTTTCAGAATCTCAGCCTCAACCAAACATTATGGGGTCTGCAAACTTTGCTGGTACTCTTCCTTCTCATTTCAGTCCTTTAAAAGATGTTTCTTATGGTGCTTGCATGTTAACTAGAGTTAATACATACATTTGGATTATAGATTCTGGTGCCACTGACCATATGACCTCTAATAAAACTCTTCTCTTTGACATCAAACCATTAGTTGTACCTTTCTTAGTTGTGTTGCCAAATGGTTACAAAGTGAAAGTGACCTGTACTGGATCCATTAAATTTTTGTGTTTTACCTTGCATAATGTGCTGTATATACCTAGCTTTCAATACAATCTCATCTCTGTGTCCAAACTTGTTCACCAACTGAACTCTATTGTTTCATTTACAAAATTTTCTTGTTTGATACAGGCCCCTTCTCTGAAGAGGCCAGTGGAAATTGGTAAACTGGAGGATGGTCTTTACAAACTTGTTCAATCATCTGATTTGTCCATTTCCCCTTGTCTTCCCAATTCCCCATTAGTTGTTGCTACTGCTACTTCTTCTACTCATTGTGAAAACCATTCTGCTTTGAATAAGTTGGAAATCTTGTGGCATAATAGGCTGGGACACATCCCCTTTGTAAAAATGAAAACCATGTCTTCTATTCCATGCAAGTTTTCTAATAAACAACCTTTTGTATGCACTATTTGTCCATTAGCTAGACATTCTAGACTACCATTTCCTGATAGCTCTATAAAAACAAATCATCCTTTTCAACTTATTCATTTGGACACCTGGGGGCCATATAACACTGCTACTTATAATGGCTGTAAATATTTTTTAACCATTGTTGATGACTTTACAAGAGCCACCTGGACCCATCTCATGGGGTCCAAAAGCAATGCCTTCCCTATAATCAAAGCTTTTCTTGCTATGGTTAAAACTCAGTTTCACTCTTATGTCCAAACCATAAGGAGTGATAATGCTCTTGAACTTGGTTCTAGCAAAGCTGGGATTGATTTTCTTACTGAAAATGGCATCATTCACCAAACTTCCTGCCCTTACACTCCACAACAAAATGGGGTAGTTGAAAGAAAACATAGACATTTGCTAGAGACTGCCAGAGCTTTACTTTTCCAGTCTCATCTCCCTATACATTTTTGGGGGGATTGTGTCCTAACTGCCACATACCTTATCAATAGATTTCCTTCAAAATTGCTTAACAACAAATCTCCTTATGAATTACTTTTTGCTCACTGTCCTTCCTATGCACATCTTAGGTCTTTTGGTTGTTTATGCTTTGCCTCCATACCACAGCACCATAAAGGAAAGTTCCTTCCAAGGGCTGACCCTTGTGTGTTCCTAGGGTACCCATTAGGCAAAAAGGGATATAAATTGTACAATTTGAAGACTAAAACAACCCTTGTCTCTAGAGATGTGTCCTTTCATGAACACATTTACCCTTTTGCTACTTCCACAAATTCATCCATCCTCCATCCTCCTGTTATGTGTCCAGATGTTGCTGATGATCCTTCTCTCAGTTTTTCTTCCTCTCATCCTCCTTTCTCTTCAGTTCCAACTGTCTCCAGCATTCCTCCACCATCTTCTCCTGTTGATACATCAATCCATTCCTCTCCTACTGTCCCTGTTCCATCCCCTCCTCTAGATCCTGTACCACCACCAGTTAGAAGATCATCCAGACCACATGTACCTCCTGCCCATCTTAACCAATATGTTTGTAACCTACCTCCTTCTCTTTCTGGCACTAGTTCTTTATCCTCTTGTTGTACTAGTTCTGTTTTCATGGCATCTACTGAACCATCTTCCTACCAGCAAGCTGCATCTGATCCTGCCTGGCAGGATGCAATGACCAAGGAATTTGAGGCTTTGCAAGCCAATAATACTTGGTCCATTGTCCCTCTTCCTCCTGGGAAGAAGCCAATTGGATGTAAGTGGGTTTATAAGGTGAAATATAAGGCTGATGGTTGTGTGGAAAGATACAAAGCCAGATTAGTGGTTAGGGGTGATACTCAGATAGAAGGTGTGGACTTCACTGATACTTTTTCCCCAGTTGTCAAGTTCTCAACCATTAAATCCTTAATTGCTGTTGCTGTAAAGCAGTCCTGGACTCTTTTCCAACTTGATGTCAACAATGCCTTCCTCCATGGTGATTTGAATGAGGAGGTTTATATGAAACTACCCCCTGGCTTGGTTGTCTCTTCTTCTCCTGCTTCTTCTTCCTCTTCTTCTTCTCCTCCTTTGGTATGCCTGCTTCAGAAGTCTTTCTATGGCCTAAGACAAGCTTCTAGGCAGTGGTATGCCAAACTTTCTGCAGCTTTACTCTCTAAAGGGTTCTCTTCTTCTCTTAATGACTACTCTCTTTTTCATAAAAAGTCTGGTTCTTCTATTGTGCTATTGGCTGTATATGTAGATGACATTATTTTGACTGGGAATGACCTCTCTGAAATTACTGCTTTGAAGTCCTTTTTGGACTCTACTTTTAAGATAAAAGATTTAGGTGTCCTCAATTATTTTCTTGGCATTGAGGTCTGTTATTCCTCCACCGGGATCCTTCTTCATCAAAGAAAATTCATCACTGACCTCCTTTCTTCTTATGACTGCCTTGACGTTTCTTCTGTCATTTCTCCTCTTGATCTTAATGTCAAACTCAAACATGACATGGGTCCTCCCCTTCCCTCACCTGAAACTTACAGAAGTCTTGTTGGTAAACTCAACTTTCTTACTCATACTAGACCTGATTTGGCCTTTACTGTTCAGCATCTAAGTCAGTTTCTTCAATCTCCTTCTACTGTACACATGTCTGCTGCTTTACACACCTTAAGGTACCTTAAGGGGACTATTGATCTTGGGATTTTCCTTAATAATTCTCCTAGCCTAACCCTTTCTGCCTATTGTGATAGTGACTGGGCATCTTGCCCAGACACAAGAAGGTCAGTTTCTGGTTTTTGCATTCTTTTGGGGGGTTCTTTGATTACTTGGAAAGCTAAAAAGCAGCCTGTAGTGTCCTTGTCTTCAGCTGAGGCTGAATATAGAGCAATGAGCAAAGTTGTGGGTGAAATCACTTGGCTTACTCGTTTGTTTTCTGATTTTGGGTTCCCTGTTTCTTCTCCTGTCCCTATCTTCTGTGACAACCAAGCTGCCATCCATATTGCCACCAATCCTGTTTTCCATGAGCGTACCAAACACATTGAACTTGACTGCCATTTCATTCGGGCTAAGCTTCAGGAGGGTCTCATCTCTTTGCATCATGTAGTTTCTGGTTCACAACTTGCTGACATTTTTACTAAGCCCCTCACAGGTGTGTTGCATCATTCCTTCTTGCCCAAGCTGGGTGTTCAGCCACCCTCCAGCTTGCGGGGGGGTGTTGAAGTATTGGGCCAGCCCAATGTAAAAGGCAAGCAGCCCAATGTGCAAGACAAGCTGATAGCCACAGACATTACATAAGTAGCCAGTTTTGATATTGCAAATATAGCCATTCTTTTATTTATACATTTACAACACATGTATACACACACACACGGATATTTTAATTTTTGTACTTTTGTATTTTTGATATATTCGAGGGGTCAGATGTACAAAACATTCGAGGCATTCAATACACCGACTTTTTCATTTTTCTCTCCTTTCTCTTTCTTCCGCACTGTTCATCTCTGTGCTTTAATCCTCACATCCATGGATTCCATGGATGTTAACAATAAATAAAATTTAAATTTGTTGCTAAATCAATTTAGATTTTTGCCATGAATATCAATCAGTATGAGATTGGTCTTCTATTAATCACAAAAACTGGGCTTACTCATAAAATAAATTCAGAGAAGGCCCTGGTTTTTCTATTGATCATCAGATGTTAAGTAGCAAAATTTATACAAACAATATGATAATATAAAAGCAAGTTTCAGTTTATCTTTGTTATCATCGTTAAAATAAAATTCTATTCATTGTTTGTGTCAACAAAGGCATAAACCACGGACAAAGACAATTTGAACTTAGAAGTATATCACCGTGTTCTTTATCATATAATACTTCATTAATGAGGAACAAAAAAGTAAAATAAAAATTAACAGGTCTAATAAAAGTAATTAGAAAAAATAAAATAAGCTGTCTTTTAATTTTGAATTGACGGACAAGTTTTTATGAGCCCGTTTGGACATAAGAACTTTTTCTCTTTTTTTCTAAAAAGTTTTCATTTATTTATTGTTCGAAATCAGCCTTGTTCATAAAATTTTCAAATTTCACTTGAAGATGCATTTTGGAAATTTTTGAAAATTTTAAAAACTCCAAAAAATTATTTTTCAAAAATTTCACTCAAACTACTCAAACTTTAAAAATAACCCAAAATTATATTCATATCCAAACACAACTCTAAATTTTAAATATCATTTTTACTTGAATTTTTTTACCCTGGTTTGGAATTTTACAATTCTTAGGGGTTGTCTTTCCATTGAGCCGGTGAGACAATCCAAATCATAGTCAGTGTCCATTATTTGGTTGAGCACGACATGGTCTGCTCGTTTGGACATAAAATTTGATGGAAGATTTTTCTAAAAAAATATTTTTTTTCGAAATCAGCATTTGTTCATAAAATTTTTAATTTTTACTTGAAGATGCACTTTAGAAATTTGTAAAAATTTGAAAAACACTCAAACCACTAACAAAACCTTAAAAATAACCCAACTTAAATTTATACCAAGCACATTCAAATACTATTTTCATGTGAAATACTTTTTCACCATTATTTCAAATTTTACAATTCTTATGTCCAAACGTCCACCTAGTTTACAGTCTTTTCGTTTTGCAGTTTTGCCCATCATCATACTATATGATTTTTAGGTAAAGTTATTTTACTAAAATATCCTTCAAAAAATTGAATGACCAAATTAGTCTTTAGTCAAATAAAATCCATTAAATGATTATTTACCATAATCAATCATTTCTGGAATACTGTAACATATGTGAAGAGTTGTTCATCTTCTACTAATTATTCTCGACCGTGTGGTATATCAGTTTGGTTTCAACCAATATGGCCATTACTCATTTGGCCAACAAAAAATTAAGTTGGCTATTACATTATATTGGAACCCTATTACTCCAAATGGTATGTAATTACTACAATGACTTTTAATTGGAAAGAATATTTATTACAATCTTTGCCTTTTCACCTCCTAACTCTAAGAGTTTAATGTTAGCTGAAAAACATTAGTTTCATCTCTAATCTATGATCACTTTATGTTGTAAAATCTAAACTTCTCAATTTTTCTGTCATACGTTAAACTAAAAAGTTTATAGATACGGTTCAAAACTGCCCTCAACCTATCGACTCCGGAACAAAATTGCCTTTTGGCGAAGAAAATGCCCCCACCGTTAACTTTGTGGCCTATTTCTACCCCTAAAATTTAACAGAATCTTGAATTTCATTTTTAATTTTTTTTAATGCCACGTGTCACGTTTTGATTGGGACATATAAAGAACGGAAAATTGGGACATATAAAGAACGGAAAAAGGGTCAAAACTGCCCTCAACGTATTGACTCCGAAATAAAATTGCCCTCCGTTAACCTTTTTTGGGTCGGGTCGATCGGGTTGAAGTGTAATGTGATTTCCCGCTTTCCAACAAATGTAAAGAGCTTGATATATCACATATATTCATCTTCAGTTAAAGTGGATTGGTCATTCCTATCCAATGGGGGGCTGGTTTTTCATGGCTTGGTTATGGGGGACGGGTTGGACGCCTGGTTCGTGATGGAGGGGGGCTGTTTGGTTGTGAAGTTTTCCGGCGATGTGAAGGTGACGGGCTGGACGGGGAAGATGAAGCAACGGGGTAGCCATGAGAGGTCGTTTGGTGGTTTAGGGTTAGAGAGGGTGTGTTGTGAGGAAGATGAAGAGAGGGTTTGGTGTTTTTTGGGTCGGGTCGGTCGGGATGCTTGTATTTCATTTTTAATTTTTTTAATTCCACGTGTCACGTTTTGATTGGCCATTAAATAAACTTGACCCAAAATCAATTCTCACCCAAATTCCGACACAACCCGACCCAAACCGACCCGACCCGATCCAAAAAAGGTTAACGGAGGGCAATTTTGTTCCGGAGTCAATATGTTGAGGGCAGTTTTGAGCCTTTTTCCGTTCTTTATATGTCCCAATTTTCCGTTCTTTATATGTCCCAATCAAAACGTGACATATGGCATTAAAAAAATTAAAAATGAAATTCAAGATTCTGTTAGATTTTGGGGGTAGAAATAGGCCACAAAGTTAACGTTGGGGACATTTTCTTCGCCAAAGGTAAACAGAGGGCAATTTTGTTCGGAGTCGATAGGTTGAGGGCAGTTTTGACCCTTAACCGTTATAGATATAACCAATATGAGGTTTGGTGAAACATAAATTTCTGAAAATCAAACTAGAAGTCCAATATCAACTACACATTTAGTGAAAATAAAAGAGAGATCAGCGTAACAACAAAAAGCCTAAAATGAAAGTGTCAAAATATTTCTAGGGTTTCTGAGGCAATTAAAGGAAGCAACTATGTGTCAACAAAATATCTATGTATATTAAATGATCAATTTATGCTCTACTTTGTTTATTAGTGTATCTTACTAATCAATATAATAGAATTAACTAATCAAATAATCGGCTATAAAATGTATGTCAATTCATCAAGATGCGATTTTTTCTTAATTAGAAATACTCAGCTCTTATTACAAACGATATTCGTCATTCTTTCAACTACTCTATATGCATTGTTTTATATTCTCTCTGAAAGTTTCATTGGACCAATTACTCAAGTTCCATTGCAAAAGCAATTAAAAGATATTCAAGACAAAAAAATTCTCATAAATTTAGTATCGAGTATTGCAATTAAATTTAAGCGTGAAACGTTTTCAATACCCCGTTGTGACTATTGCTGCTCTTCTTCTTCTTCTTCTTCATTTTTCACTTCTCTCCACATGCAAAAAATTTAATTGGATTATAGTAATAATTTGAAATAGATTATAGCGCAATAATTCAGATATTTCTTAAATGATTAATAATCCATTTTACAATTTTTTTGTTATATTAAAGACATAGTTGTCATATTCGAATTCTTTTATTTACTTATACTTTCTATAAATGTGTTTATATACCTGTCCTAATATTTAATATTTTTCTTATACATTATTTCGTTTATTTAACATAATATATTTATTTAAAGGATGGAGCGTTAATGGAAAAAGGACAAAATAAGTAACTCAAAACTTCCAAAGCTTTGAATCATATTTAATTACTATTTACTAATGCTTCAATCTTGACCGACTTTGCATATATATGGAACATTCCTTTTTTCTTTGTTTGTTTCTGTTTTCCTTTGTTATGCCGATACACTTTCCTCCGCTCCAAAAATTAAAATTTTCCTCGAAGACTCTTTCAAGTTGTATCATTACCCTATAATAGTAGTATGATCCAAGAGGAGTGCCAAATAGCAGCGGTGTTAATGCGTGAAATGAGAAAATGACCTTGGATTGCTAATGACTTGGTCCCTTCACCTCATTCATCTTAACAATAAACCTATTTATGCTTTACTTTATTGCGCCATGCGTGGATGTGATGTCTGCTTATATAGTGGGTTTCAATTCAAAATATAACGGTAAAGATTCTATTTATTCAAATTATTTAATTAAGGGATGCATATATAAAGGTGTAACTGAAAGAATATGGAAAAATCCATGATCACATAAAATTGTAATTGAAAAAAAGAATAATTAATTTTATAACCGAAATTTTGTGTTAAGATTTTAATATCAAAATATAAAATGAATCCCAGATCGGGAAAATAGGAAATAATTATGAAAATCTGAGAAAAAAGATAAATAACATTGGTGGCTTAATATTATTTATATTATTCTAATAGCATGCACCGAATGATAAGGCATACACGTATAACAGTTAATTTGTACTGAAAATTAAGGAATATATATGCAACGCACATATTGAGAAACTAATCTAAAATAAAAGCAAAAAGGTGTGTCCGAATAATCAAAATTTAAGTTGACTCTATATCAATCTTTAATTTCGAATAATATTTCGAATAAAGTAGAATGAAAAAAGAAAATGGAATATCTCAGTACTAGGGTTTTTGTCCAAAAGCCTCAGCCAACACACTCTCTCCCGTTGGCTTTTCCTCTCTCACGTTGGCCATAATTTTAGCTGATTTTGCTAAAACCATAACTTAAAGGTACATTGATTCCTTTTTTTCCCCTCCTATACTGAAATTTGTGGAGAAAGATTATATTTTTATTTCAAGTTTTTATTTTTATTTTGTGTGTACTCTATTCTAGCTCAGTTTTTATGCTAAAAAGCTTTTTGTGTGTGTTGAAGGAAACGCCAAAAATGGGGTATAGGCTACTCCTTTGTAACAAATATTGTTCTTGAGTGGGGTATTTAATTGATTTTTTTCTGGGGTTATTTGATTTTGAGTTTTCTTTAGCTCGCGTATATTCTGTTACTTTTTTTAGAAGTTAAGGTTTTTCTTATCCCATAAATTTATCGTGCTGACTTGTTTCTTGTTTTTTTTTTTTTTTTTGGTTCAAAGATAATTTGTTTCCTCTTATTTATTGCAGCAGCAGATTTTTGCAATGGCAACGTCTGCTTGGGATATCACTGCAACAGAATTCTTACAAGTATGATGATTACTGAATTTTTTTTTCTAGAATATGTTCTGTATAATGATGTTGCAGAAATTGTTTCAACTCTGGTATTTATTTAAATTAAATTGCAGGGTTTTGATAGACAAAAGCTAGCATTACCCAGACATTCCAGTAAGCAGACAAATCGTTTGCTTTGGGGTACACTTCCAAGACAAAGCCCTGTTAAGTATTCACATAAGAATTTGAGTTTAAGGTCTCATATTCCGGCGAAAATTAGAGCTGTGGTCTCGAGGGAAATCAGTAGTGTCGGTAATGAAGATGTTCAGGAGGTTGCTGAGAAGGTGATGCATTTATATCGTGTTCCGTTTCTACAGGACAGCGCCACTGCTGAGCTTCTCAAGTTGGTTCAGTCAAAGGTCTCTAATCAGATAATTGGCTTGAAAACAGAACAGTGTTTTAACATCGGGCTCAATTCAGATATTTCAAGTGAGAAACTTTCTGTGCTTAAATGGGTTTTAGGAGAAACTTATGAACCTGAGAATTTGGGAAGTGAGAGTTTCCTCGATGAGGAGAAGAGGAAAATTCCAGATGCATATATCATTGAAGTTGGTCCACGGTTATCTTTCACTACGGCGTGGTCCGCTAATGCAGTGTCCATTTGCCAAGCATGCGGATTAACAGAGATAAATAGAATGGAGCGTTCTAGGAGGTATTTATTATATGTCGACGGGTCACTTCTGGATAGTCAAATTAATGAGTTTGCTTCAATGGTTCATGATCGGATGACAGAGTGTGTTTATGTTGAGAAGCTTACTTCTTTCAAGACAAGCATAGTTCCAGAGGAGGTTCGATATATACCCGTCATAGAAAGGGGTCGAAAGGCATTGGAGGAAATCAATGAGAAAATGGGCTTGGCTTTTGATGAGCAAGACTTACAGTACTACATCAAACTTTTCAGGGATGACATGAAGCGAAACCCGACAAATGTGGAATTATTTGATATTGCTCAATCTAATAGCGAGCATAGTAGGCACTGGTTCTTTACAGGGAAACTTGTTATAGATGGTCAACCTGTGGATAAGACTCTTATGCAGATCGTCAAGAGCACTTTGCTTGCAAATCCAAACAATTCGGTTATTGGTTTCAAAGATAATTCCAGCGCTATCAAGGGGTTTCGAGTCAAGCAATTGCGACCGATCAAGCCTGGTTCGACATGCTTCTTGGGCATGATTACCAGTGACCTAGCTATCTTGTTTACTGCAGAAACCCACAATTTCCCTTGTGCTGTGGCACCTTATCCTGGTGCCGAGACAGGTGCAGGCGGCCGTATCCGGGATACTCATGCTACTGGAAGGGGTTCTTTTGTTGTTGGATCTACAGCCGGATATTGTGTTGGAAATCTTCATATTGAGGGTTCGTATGCTCCTTGGGAAGATCCTTCTTTCACATACCCAGCAAATTTGGCTTCACCGCTGCAGATCCTTATTGATGCTAGTAATGGAGCATCGGACTATGGGAACAAATTCGGGGAGCCTTTGATTCAGGGTTATTGTCGAACGTTTGGAATGAGACTGCCAAGTGGTGAGAGGAGGGAATGGTTGAAGCCAATCATGTTTAGTGCTGGCATTGGGCAAATAGATCACCTTCACTTATCAAAGGGAGAACCTGAGATTGGTATGTTGGTGGTTAAGATTGGAGGACCAGCATATCGTATTGGAATGGGAGGTGGCGCTGCATCCAGCATGGTCAGTGGACAGAATGATGCGGAGCTTGACTTCAATGCCGTGCAGCGTGGAGATGCTGAGATGGCACAAAAGTTGTATCGGGTTGTTCGTGCTTGCATTGAGATGGGAGACTACAACCCCATCATAAGTATTCATGATCAGGGTGCTGGTGGAAACTGTAATGTCGTGAAGGAAATAATACATCCACAGGGCGCCAAAATTGATATAAGGGCAATTGTAGTTGGCGATCACACAATGTCTGTTCTGGAAATTTGGGGTGCAGAATATCAGGAGCAAGATGCCATACTAGTGAAGCCTGAAAGTCGTGATCTTTTGCAAGCAATATGTGCGAGGGAAAGAGTTTCCATGGCTGTTATTGGAACAATTAATGGTGAAGGGCGTATTGTCCTGGAGGACAGCGTGGCAATTGAAAAATCCAGGTCTGGTGGACTGCCCTCATCGTTAAAGTAAAATTAAAATTAATTTCTTAGAGTTTAACAATCATGAATAAGTTGACTAGATATCTATCACTCAATTACAAACCTCTGTCGATTCCACCCTAAAACTACTACAACAACAACAACAACAACATACCCAGTATATTCCCAACAGGTGGGGCAATTCCGCCCTAAAACTAATGATAATAAATTATATTAAATTTTCTATCAGGCATTTGTTCTTAGAAGAGTGATTTAAGTTTTAAAAAGAAGGATTATCTCAATACTAAGCTTTTGTCCAAAAGTTCCAACATACTTGCTAGCATTGCTAAAAACTGAATCTTTTTATGGATGCTGAAAATTTGTGGAAGAACGATTAAGTATTTATTTCAAGTTTTGATTTTTGGCAATGATATTTGTTGGTTTTGCTAAAGCAATAACTCAAAGCTATTTTCTTGTTGTAAAAATTGTTTTTTTTTGTATGCTGAAAATTTGGAGGAAGACTAATATGTATTTCCAAGTGTTGATTTTTGCTGTGCAATGCTGGTGTGTATGGCATTCTTGGTCCAATTTTTGTGCAAAAAAATCATCTGGCTGTTTGTTTATCGAGAAAGAACCAAAATTGAATCTTTTTTCTTATGCTGAAAATTGAGGATAAAAATTAAATTTTTATTTCAGGCTTTGATTTTTAGCATGCAAACTTGTGTGTAAGCGATTCTAGCTCTATCTTTTATGCTAAAAAGCAGTTAAAAATGCAGGTCTAGCGGATTGCCTCCTCCTCCACCTGCAGTGGATCTTGAGCTTGAGAAGGTGCTTGGCGATATGCCTAAAAAGACATTTGAATTCCGTCGCATGAACAATCTGCGTGAACCACTTGATATTGCTCCTGCAACAACAGTTTTAGATTCATTGAAGAGGGTCCTGAGGCTCCCTTCTGTTTGTTCGAAAAGGTTCTTGACCACTAAAGTTGACAGGTGTGTCACAGGTCTTGTGGCACAGCAACAAACTGTGGGTCCCCTGCAGATTCCTCTTGCTGATGTTGCTGTTATAGCTCAAACTTATACAGACTTAACTGGAGGTGCATGCTCAATCGGGGAGCAGCCAATAAAAGGTCTTTTGGATCCAAAAGCAATGGCACGGCTGGCTGTCGGAGAAGCACTCACAAATCTTGTTTGGGCGAAAGTTACATCTCTTTGTGATGTTAAAGCAAGTGGGAATTGGATGTATGCTGCAAAGCTAGATGGTGAAGGAGCTGCTATGTATGACGCTGCTGTTGCTCTTTCTGAAGCTATGATTGAACTTGGAATTGCAATTGACGGGGGGAAAGACAGCCTTTCCATGGCAGCCCACTCGTCTGGGGAACTTGTTAAAGCCCCAGGGAATCTAGTCGTCAGTACCTATGTGACGTGTCCTGATATAACCAAGACAGTTACGCCAGACTTGAAGCTTGGAGATGATGGCGTACTGCTTCATATTGACTTGGCTAAAGGAAAACGACGACTTGGTGGATCTGCCCTTGCCCAGGCTTTTGATCAAATTGGGGATGAAAGTCCTGATCTGGATGACGTATCTTATCTTAAGACTGTTTTTAATGAGGTTCAGAATCTAATCTCTGATGAGCTGATATCTGCTGGTCATGATATCAGTGATGGGGGACTTTTAGTGAATGCCCTGGAAATGGCATTCGCAGGGAACTGTGGCATTCGCTTGGATTTAACTTCTTTAGGGAGTAGTGTACCCCAAACACTTTTTGCAGAGGAGCTTGGCCTTCTCATTGAAGTTAGCAGGAAGAACTTCGATTTAGTTCTGGAAAAGCTCCGCAGTGGTGCTGTTTCAGCCAATATTATTGGTCAAGTTACTTCATCTCCAATAGTTGAATTGTCGGTTGACGGGGTTACTCATTTGAATGAGAAAACTTCTGTGCTGAGGGATATGTGGGAAGAAACCAGCTTTCAATTGGAAAATCTCCAAAGACTGGCTTCGTGTGTAGAATTAGAAAAAGAAGGATTGAAGAATCGGCATGAACCATCCTGGAAACTATCCTTCACACCAACATTTACCGATGATAAGTATATGACTGCCGTTTCAAAGCCAAAGGTCGCAATTATTCGCGAGGAAGGTAGCAATGGTGATAGAGAAATGGCTGCAGCTTTTTATGCTGCTGGATTTGAGCCATGGGATGTTGCAATGTCAGACCTTCTCAATGGAGTCATCACGCTTGATGAATTTAGAGGAATTGTGTTTGTTGGAGGTTTTAGTTATGCTGACGTACTTGATTCTGCAAAAGGCTGGGCAGCGTCCATTCGCTTTAATCAGCCTCTTTTAAATCAATTTCAGGCATTTTATAACCGTCCAGACACTTTCAGTCTCGGAGTTTGCAATGGGTGCCAACTTATGGCTCTGTTGGGTTGGGTCCCGGGGCCCCAAGTGGGAGGTGTTTTCGGTGCCGGCGGGGACCCATCACAGCCTAGGTTTGTACATAATGAGTCTGGAAGGTTTGAATGCCGCTTCACGAGTGTGACAATAGAAGAATCACCGGCCATAATGTTCAAAGGTATGGAAGGTAGTACACTGGGCGTTTGGGCTGCTCATGGTGAAGGAAGAGCTTATTTCCCTGATGATAGTGTTTTCAATCATATTGTTGGCTCCAACTTGGCACCAGTGAAATATTGTGATGATGATGGCAGACCATCAGATATATATCCTTTCAATCTTAATGGTTCTCCCTTGGGTGTGGCGGCAATTTGTTCTCCAGATGGGCGACATCTTGCGATAATGCCTCATCCAGAACGCTGTTTCTTGATGTGGCAGTTCCCATGGTATCCTAAAAATTGGGATGTTGAAAAGAAAGGTCCAAGTCCCTGGTTGCGCATGTTCCAAAATGCCAGAGAATGGTGCTCATGAGGTAACTCTTTTACTTCATTATCAACTCTTTTGTCATGTTTCTATACCTTTTGGAACTGTGAAGAAACATGTAGCATATAGACTGGTTTTGAGTGCATTATGTTTTGACTTATCCACTGTCATATTTCAATCACTTCTTTCAAAGGCCTGTTCTATTTATATGTTTCATTGCAGTTATACTTGCTGAGGTAGTTGTAGAATATGTCCTAGTCCCTTATGTAGTAGGAGTAGAATGTGTACTATATATAGGGCTCATTATATCATTGTTAATAAATTAGATTTTTCTCCCGTGCAATCTCACAGATTGTATGCCGCTAGCACTGTTCATCGAGTCTGCATCACAACATGATAATGAAGCTACCATGTAGTTACTTTTAGTATGGGTAAAGAAACTTATGTTTACTACATAAATTTTTTCCTGTGGGAAATCCCTTGCATAAGTTAAAGGAACTGAAAAGAATAACAGAATTATGTAGTGAGATATAATTTTGGGTTAAAATTTAAAAAGTTTTAGAAGTTGGAAAGGTTAAGCTTTCATTCTTCTTTATCAAAAAAAGTTAAGCTTTCATTCGCTCTGTCTGAGTGCTTTCATTTTCTGTTCTCTACTGCAATTCTTGCTGTAACAACCAGCTTCACGGTCTCTATAAGGTGCTGTATTAAGCTGGATTACGATGATCTTTAAATTTCTGTTCTTAATATATTTGAGTTGCGATTCACATTTTCAATCCAGAAGAGTTGTGTCAATAGTGAATTCTTTGGTTGTAGATCAAGCTATTACTATATCACCTTAGGTTATTATATATAAATATTTGCATAATTAATCTTATACAGTAGCACTTATTCCAAATGTATGTTCATTAGACATGCTTCTTTTTAAGTATGTGTACGGAAAATAAGTTCATGTTTTTATCAAATGTACAGATTTTCTGAAAATTCTGAAGTCATGACATTGCTTGACAGACATATTATTAGAGGGGCAAAGCTGAGAGGCAGGTGCTGTTCTTTATCACATAGAGGTTAAAGTGCAAAGATTTGACAGAAGCGACACAGTTTAATAGTCAGTGCTGAAGGTGCAGAGATTAAGAACAGTGCAGAGCTTGAGATCTCTACAATTTTGTTGCTGATACCATGGCACAAAGCAGATGAAATTTTCAGTTTAACTGGCTGATTGTCGTTTCTTTAGATACTGATGGGCTTTTTCATTGCCTCTTAGCTGTTTCGCTTGTTTCTTGTATACCATAATTGGTTTTTCTTATGTCTTACATATGAGATCAACTGATTTTTTTGAGCATTCTTCGTATCAATCTTCCAACTCCTCTTCACTTTGTGCATCATGGTCATAGGGTGTACTTGTGTTGGTTGTGGGGAAATGTCCTGTGTTATATTCCATTTCATTACAATATCTGAGTATGCATTTTGCTGTGTCTCCTGTAATTTTGTTTTCTTTAGGTTGTTTGGTTTTTCTTTTTCTTTTTTAGGGTTGAGGGTTTTTTTTGGTTGGGGGGGGGGGGGGGGTGGCACTGAGGTTAGGGAGGGAAATGCAAAGTGAAAGACCAGGAGCTTATGAAGATCAAACTTGATCCAGGAACCATTATGTAGCATGGTATCTGTTTAGATAGGACTGATTGACCCCTTCTTATAATGAGAATGTATATGACTATTCCAGCCTATTCCCATATGGCATGAACTTATAATCATGCATATACAGGAGGAAACTTCATTCTCGATTCTACGAGAGTTTTCTTGAAAGCAATATAGCAATTCCTGTTTATATTGCTTTAATTCTTATCTATTTGCCTTTGTTTTGCCCCCTTTTTCTTTGTCAGTTCTAACTGTGAAATTTACGAGGTGCCTATTTAAACATGGAAAAATGTACTGCGTGTATATTGTTTTGGAGAAGTTTATGCTGTTACATTTGAATTCTCTTTCGTGTGCTTACCCCTTTTATTTACACTTTGGTCATTATGTTAAATCGTTAATGAGGAAAGAAATTCTCACTTCTCTTCATTGCTTTTTTTCCTGCTTGTTCTTAATCCTAAATGTTGTGGCTGCAAAATAAACCTTGTTGGACCTTGTTTTAAGGACAAGGGAAGATGTTTGCTGTATTTGGAAACTGAAATACTTTGATAGTGGTATTTATAGAACACTTTAAGAGGCTGTCCAACCAAGTCAATTTGAGGTTTTTAGTGGTTCAATCATGAATTTCACTTGGAATTATTGAAGTCTTGGAAAAACTTCAGGCTACTTAAAACTCTGGGAATATGCAAACGTCTTTCCTGGATGACCTTTTCCTTCATATGAATATCAAAACATCAGCTATCTGTCAAATCATTGGCAAAGTGATATCTTGTTGAGTTCTCTCATCACGCCACCGTGTTTTTTGATTTGATAGTCAGGTTCATGAGAGAATAGGAAGAAAGAATCCTGAACAAGAACTTCTTGGCCATATAGAAACTAAAAAGTAATTCAAGTAAATAATTTTCTAAATGGAAAACAGAATTTCATATTATTATACTAATATAAAGAAGAGGCTTGGCAAGCAGGAGACGGTTGTTTTTGCTGTTTCAAATTTATCTTGCTTCCCTTTTTCTTGCTTGAATGTTATTTGACAATTGAGATGCATTTTTTTTTTTTGCATCAAAGGCAGTAGCAGAAATGTTTCTCTGAGGTACCATATTGTCCTTTTATGGAAATACTTAAGTACCTCATTGGTTACTGATTTTTTTTGTTGAAGTAAGGTGTTATCATTAAGAAGGCATCAAGAAGATGCATAAGCTGACAAAAGTTACAGAGAGAGGTGGCTGTTAGCTCTTAAGTAAAAATAACTATGTTAGGATCGGAGAGCTAACAAAGTCCAAAAAGTGATCAGTGCTACTTACACGGGTCATGAAGTTCCAGCTAAAAAGACTAACCATACATCTCCCCAATGGAAAGTGAGAAAATGTGTTATAGCTCATATATTCTCATTTTAATACTTTCTTTGTTTTTGTGTTTGAGTTGGTATTCAGTTTGTACTAAAGCTACTAACTGTAAGATAGTAAATTCTTGCCTTATTTCTGTTATGTGATACTCTTATGCATTAAGTTCTGACAATTTGTTAGATTTTGCTTGGTTTGCATAGAAGAATAATGTGTTTGAGATGCGTATATGTGACTCCTTTTATGTTTTAGGGAGTTAGTTTCTTCAGCACCGTTATGTAGTCAATTACACGATAACTACAAGTCTTATCCAATGTGAATATGAAAACATTAGGGGTATCCTTTTGCTGTAACCACAACTACTATTCATTGCTGAATGATTGGGACTCATTGGCTACTTGTATTTTGTTTTTTTCAAAGTTTGAGTTGCTTAGACTAAAATGAGATCGTGTACTTGAAAACAAGTATGCGTAAGAGGATATGAATGTGACATGCTTTAGTGTCGCTATTAGTATGTGGGCCTTTCTTCTATGGTGAGTTGATATTTTGGCAGAACTACAGCAAGAGGAAGTAATCGGAGATTTGCCCTGTTAGTGATGTATTCTTACCTGCTTACTGAAAGCAGGAATTTTTAACTTGTACAGCTCCACACAACTAAGCTATGACCTTTGGCTTTTGATCTTACAGGTTTCTGAGATAAAAGCAGAACACTTTACACCAAAAGTGGACGTTGTTGTTCAAAATGAGATACCAACAGATTTCTACAATATTGTCTGTGGAACTGGGGTATGTGCCACTCCCATCCAACTTTTGCTCTTATTACTCCTACACAGTTAACTGCTGAGTGGTTATAACTGCACGATGTGGTTACATAGAATAGAATGGAACTGGTTATCCCATTCTCACACTGTTTGATGCTGCTCCTAACTTTTCTTCCTGTCATAAAAATTGTTAGACCTGGTAAATTGAAAAAATTTAAAGATTGAAGAAGAAAAGAGACTAATGATAATTTCTAACGAAGTTCGCGGATATTACAGGAGCAGAAGTCAGTGCATGTTGATCTCAGTTCTTCTATTAATAAGAAGACACAGAAGATGAGTATGGTTGCTAAAAATATTTTTGAGGAACACACATTTGGCCGGTCGGCCAAAAATAATAACATCCGCTAGCCAAATATATAAAAAATAAGTATAAAGTATGTATATTATTATACATTAATATACAAAAAAATATGCATTTTACCTGCTATTATTTTTGGGAGCGACTATACTGTGTAGTTTCCCAAATTAAAATAAAAATAAAATAAAGAATCTAATCTATACTAATAACTCTATTTCCTCGTATTGTTGGTGCTTGATGAGGTTGGAGGAAGTGAAGGCGGGTATTACGAGGTTGTTGGAGGGATAATTCCAATATTTTTGGGAGCGACTATACTGTGTAGTTTCCCAAATTAAAATAAAATAAAATAAAGAATCTAATCTATACTAATAACTATATTTCCTCGGATTGTTGGTGCTTGATGAGGTTGGAGGAAGTGAAGGCGGGTATTACGAGGTTGTTGGAGGGATAATTCCAACCCCTCTTGTAGTGAAGGATACTAGATAAGTGAAAAAATGTGGTATATTGCTTGGTTTTGCTGGACGTCAGAGAAAAGTTGAAAAATGTTCATGTTATGGCTGTTTTCTCTTCCTAGCTGATGACAAATTTGAGAAGTTGGATAGATAAAAACAAGTGTTTTTCATTTAGAGGTCTTGGAATCACGATTTAGACTCCATTACTCGAGTCAGAGACTTCATGGACTTGTATTTTTATATAGTCTTTCGTATTAATTCAATTAGAGATGTCCTTTTTGGCTTGCATAACCCCTTACTCTGAAAAAGGTGACTTAATTGTCAACTTGATTCTCGCCTAACCCTGTATTCCAGAATGCTCCACATATATACTATTCTCATATGGCATGTCACGCCGTTCCTTAACCGAAAGAAAAAAAATAACGCCGCCTGTGTTTGAGTTATACTTTAACACAGCCAGTTTTCGTATTTAGTAGTAATAGCTTTACTACAATTTTCCCTAATCGCTTCTATTGTGAATTGAAGTTAACTAGCTGCTTTCTGGTTCCATTAAAGCAGAAAATATTGAAGCTATATATCACACTTTTAAGGACTCTGCTTTTATTAGTAAACCAGCTGGAGGAATTTGAATATCTGTGCTTTACAGTTCTAAATTGCAGGGCGTTAAAGCCTTCTTTTGATTTTGTTTCTCACTGTGTTAGCCGTATATAGGTGCTTTTGATGTCTATCTTTTTATATAAAGTGGTCAACACCTTGTTTCAAATTACCAGTTAGTCTATATATACATTGATGTGAACTGAGCATGTTCAGCGATCCTCTTAGACCTGCCTTTTTGCAAAATTCAAGTCTGCTCTGACTATTTTTTTAGCGTCCTGCATAAATAAATAAAAACTAGGCTACTTATTCTAATAGGGTGTTGAGATGTTTAAACTGAGATCTTGAGAATGGATCAAGGAAATCCTGATGCTCCGCCAGCCATTCCTCATGCTGAACAGGCTATGGGGGATCTGGATCTAGCCTTGCGGGGATCACCTCTAACAAGCGTATGCTTTCGAGTCTAGATTTTCACTCTCGACTTTCGCCATGTAAGGAAAAAGATTGTGGTTCGATTCCACAGCGTGCTTCTTTTATCCCATCAATCAACGCCTGCAAGGGTAGTTGTTAGCAGCTTGTTAGGACATTGAAGAGGGTATTCTTCTCATAGACGTTGAAATACGGGTGGATACAATTGCAGCCATGTAAATTGATAAATTAGTGTTCCATGTGTTCTCACTTCTCACCATTTGTTTTGACTTGCATTTTTCAAAAGTGATCAGGCATGATGATAACTTGGTTTTGAGTGCTGATTACTATCTTGTCTGAAATATCTTATGTATGTCAATTCCTTACAGAAATCTCTTAATTCCCCTGCTGAAAGTGAGAAGGGTCTATTACAATAGTGTTTTCCCTTGTAATAAAATTTAGACTTATTGTGTTCGTGTGCACTGCGGCATGAAGTAGAGAGACATGCCTGGAGTTTTGTTGATATTGTGGATAGCCGAAAGGAGGAGGATTCAGTGCACTCGTGAGCTAGAATTCCCTTGACAGCACAACAATTGTTTAATAGCAATAATCTTGATGCTGGAACGGCAAATACATTATGTTTTATTTTGTTAACATGGGAAAAAGTACATGTTCTTCAGCTGAATATTACTCCATATGATGAAAAACTGTATCTATCAGTCAGACAAAAGGGTATCATGCAAACTACAAGCACGGGCTAGTCCCATCTATTGTACATGGGAGCGGCAAACGAGCGGGTCGGATCGGATGTGGTTTGGGTCGAAATTTAAAAATAGCTAGTTTTACAACTTGTCATTCAAAAATAGCCCAGTTTTAAAAGTAATTGAAATTTAGCCACTTTTTATGTAAAGATAAATCTGAGCAAAAATGTTGTTCAAAATCCGAAAAATATGCCAGTGTATTATACTGGAGTTTCAGCATAAGTATGCTTGAACTCTAGCATATTTTACGGGAGTTCCAGGATAACTATGCTGGTACAACAGCAACAACCCAGTAAAATCCCACCAAGTGGGGTCTGGGAGGGTAATGTGTACGTAGACCTTACCCCTACCCCGATAGGGTAGAGATGTTGTTTCCGATAGACCCTCGACTTAGAAAGATGGAAATAAGAAAAACAAGAAAAGACAATTCATTAGTAACTTCATTAGAAATCGTAATAGTAACATAAGCATAACAACCAAAAGATGAATGACATGTAATAACAGTAACTAGTATCTAAGGCTCGGGGATAAGATAAACAGCAAGTATAGTGTGTATTTAACATAAACTGCAAGCCATCCAAGGTCAACTCTAACCAACCCCGCCTCACCCCTGGAAAGAAGTAAGGAAAGTTCTACTACTTCCTAACCTACAACCCTAATGCTTGACCTCCCGACCTTGCTATCAGAAGCCATGTCATCGGAAATCCGCATTCGTACCATGTCCTGCCTGATCACCTCTCCCCAATATTTCTTAGGCCTCCCTCTACTCTTCTCATACCCACCACGACCAACCGCTCACACCTCCTTATCAGCGTATTAATGCTTCTCCTCTGCATGTGTCCAAACCATCTGAGTCTTGCTTCCCGCATCTTGTCATCCACATGAGGCACATCCACCTTCTTCCGAATATCTTCATTCCTAATCTTGTCTATCCTAGTGTGCCTGCACATCCACCTCAGCATCCTCATCTCTGCTACCTTCATCCTCTGGATATGTAAGTTCTTAACCGGCCAACACTCTGCCCCATACAACATGGTAGATCTAACCACAACTCTATAAAATTTACCTTTGAGTGACAATGGCACTTTCTTGTCCAACAAAACTTTAGATGCAAGCCTCTATTTCATCCAGCCATGCCTTATACGGTGAGTGACGTCCTCGTTGATCTCTCCGTCCTCCTGAATCATCGACCTAAGGTACTTGAAGTTATCTCTTGTTAGGATGACATGTGATCCAAGCCTCACGTCCCTGCCTACTTCCCTCGGCTCAGCGCTAAACTTGCACTCAAGGTACTCTGTCTTATACCTGCTCAATTTGAAACCCTTAGACTCGAGGATCTGTCTCCAAACCTCCAATCTAGCATTAACACCGGCCCTTATCTCATCAGTTAGAACTATGTCATCAACAAATAACATACACCATGGCGCATCCCCTTGAATATGGTGTGTCAATGTATCCATCACCAATGCAAATAAGAACGAGCTAAGCGCAGAGCCTTGGTGTAATCCCATAACAACCGGGAAATGGTTTGAATCACCTCCCACAGTCCTAAGCTTAGTCTTAGCTCCATCAAACATGTCCTTGATCGGTCTTATGTAGGCTACCAGAAGGCCTTTAGCCTCAAGACATCTCCAAAGCACCTCCCTAGGAACCTTGTCATACTCTATCTCCAAGTGAATAAACACCATGTGCAAATCCTTCTCAGCATAATATGTTGGAGTTCCAGCATAAGTACACTAAATTCTAGCATAATATATTGGAGTTCCAGGAAGTATAAATGTCCAGTATAATATACTGGAGTTTGGAGCGCTCGTGCTCCAGTCTCCCGTATATTATACATGAGTCAGCAAAGTGTAGTCCAGTATAATATGCTGGAGTTCGTACACAGATGCACCGAACTCCTGTATATTATGCAGGATCAGTCTTTGTTGCAGCAAAATAATAGCTATTTTTTATTGACTTCATAAATGGTGGCTGTTTTTGAATAACCAGTCCAAAAATTGGCTATACCGTGCTATTTTAACATCGAAATCCGATAATGAATAAATAAATAAATTATCCGATCCGATTCATTTAATACGGATAAAATCGGTTAATCAACTGATAATATAGATAACCATATTATCCATGAATTCTTGCATATGATTTACTTTTGGGAGAGTTCTTAGTCTCCCTAACTTGAGGAATTCCCAATTTGAAGTTCAAATGTAAAAATTAGAGCCATTAATATGGTTCTTATATATATTTGATCAGTTTTTAAAAAGTTCATTATCCAACTCATATTTTAGTGGATAATATGAGTGGTTAACTATTTTCTTTTAACTATTTTGTCATCCCTAATTGTACATATAAAATGATAAATCCTCAGCGATGAAAACTACACCAAGTTTTCTTTATGTTCACGAGCAGAAATATTATGTTGCAAGCTCAAATAATTCGAGTACTCAAAAGTGCACTCTCGGGGGTGAACTTCAATATTCAAAAGTGAGCCGTTGAGCCATGAGAAGTGAAAGTAGGAGATATTGATTATCACGAGTTCCACTTGTACTGGAATCTGTTGCCACCCAAGTTTTATGCAGTGGAACAAAAATTACTTCACAGCAAGAGGAATATCAACAAATCTTATGGAACATCTGACTTTACGAGATTCCAATAAGATTTGGGAAAATAATTGAACAAATGTTGCATGTTCTATTACATGAGAAACAATGTGCTTTGAAACTACTAAGCCTGTAATAATTTTCCCGCTTGAATACACTCAAAGCTGAGAAGGGCCTAGTCCAGAAACAAAAAAGTCTGATCAGTTAACATGGAGATTGCAATGGCTTCTCCAGCAATAAAATGATTAGAAGTTCCATCTCATGGTCATCAGCGAGGATCTACGGAAAGAAGAATGATATTAATGGATCAAAAATCAGTTAAATAGACGCTCAATTATGTATGCTTCCTCGCACGACCACTGGAAGGAGCAGCATCCTCTTTCCTAGTACCAGATACCTCAGGCTTCCTTGCCCACGCGGGTGCACTGTCTGGCTCATAACGATAATCGTAAAAGAGTTCTTCTCCGGCGCAAATTCTTTCATTGGCAAAGATACCAACTCTGTGGTCTCCAGCCACCATCATGACCTATCGAAAAGTTGAGTCAGCAATGCAGAAACAGGAATTCTACCATGGCCTCGAAGTTTTTATATAAAGTTAACTACCTTAGCATAGCAATTCGGAACAGGAGAATGATTTGCAAATTTGAGTTTATCACCCTTCCGATGAGCATCAAGCACAAACTGCAACAGGAAAAAGATAAGTTGTTCATATGAGTTGGCGGCTGAGACCATTAATTCTAGACCAAAATACAAATAGGGGAGTATAGAGGGTGTTATGTCTCATGCCTGATCATTTAGATTGAATAGAAATGAAGAATTTTCACGATCATAAATCTTGCCACGCTTGTCAGCTTCACGGTGTGAAATTAATTCACCTGTGTACTCCCCAAGGTATTCATGCTTTCCAACAGTATTCTGAAAGTAATGTTTAAAGATGAGGCCCCAAGAAACATGTTTCCACTGTGTCAGATCTCATAAACCCATCATGTTGTCAGATCTTACCTTCAAGAAAGCTCCCCAGCCAGAAACATCAGATCTACCAAGAAGAACCTGAAGATGAATATAAGTCATCACAATCAGCCTAGAGCTGAGATTTGGCAACTTTCATTCTTAAAATAGAACACCACGGAGAAGGTGGGAAAGGAGAAGGAAAGCAGCAGCTTCCTTTTGATGACTAATTACAGCAAAAGCTCAGATGATACATAAAACTATAAATGTGCAATATTGCAATATAATTCTCCACCTCAAAATGAATACAGCAAGAGTTTTTTCATTTAGGGTGGACCATCACAGCAAGGTACTAGAGTACAAAATGAAAGGGCCTTCTTGTCAATTAGGACCAAGCCAGAAACAATCTTAAGAATTGACGCAACAACCTAGCCAGGGAAGAAGTTGAACATAAAAGATTAAAAAAGAAGTCATCTAATTCAAGAGCACACAAATTTTCAAAAGAAAAATCTCTTCCAGATAGGACAGAGGACAGTAATAGAACCCAGTAAAAGAATGTATACCCATTGGATAAGAAACTTCAATTCAAAAATTGATACCCTCTTTACGGAGAAAAGGGAAGACCCAGTAATAATTACTTGTCTATGTGGTAAAATTTCACCAAATTCAAGAAGAAATAACAAATATAAGTACCTTTTGTTGCTGTTTGAGAAGTAGCTTCATATTCCTGCATTCATGACTATCACCTCTTTGCGGAGGAACCCCAAGAGTACCATCACCACAACTGGGAAAGCCAAATAACATGTACGTGAATTATTTGCGAAGAGAGATCAGTGCTAAACATACAAGTTTTGTTCATTTTGAAAGATAAGACTATTGTTAAAGTCCGCACAAGACAAGCAGTATATGAACTGTTTAGCTTGGCAGATAAAAATAGTTACTACTAAGTTTGTAATAATTGCTAATGCAAAAAGGTTTAGTCCTTCAATTGGCATACCCACAACCCAAAAAAGTAGAATTAAGGCTTTGGAAAAAAATGATGAGATTTGGGACAAAAAGAAACTCCACTACCACTTTCTGCTAGAAAGGATCAAGATGATTAGCAAGTACTAACCCAAGGCAGGTATACAGAAGATTGGCGATCCAACCAAGGAAAAAAACTATTAAAGATGTCCGTGGGCATTAGAAACAGTTTCTGCTATGGTATTGCTAAATGCTAATCCAAATTAACAGCTTAAAGGAACTAGAAAGCAACAGAAAATAACAGCATGGCTGATAGAACGCACCTGATCCAACAATTTCGACAAACATCAGGATCACATTCCCTGCCTGCAGCAAAGCAAGGGCATTGACGGCTTCTACATTGACTTTTGGCACAATGACAACCACGAAACCTATTTTTGCAACTCTTTGGGCATCTAAGAATAAATATAGCAAAGCACAACATTAGCTAATCAAAGCATCAAATCTGTAATAACAAAGAGATGTATGGCAAAGGATACAAAGTCTGAGGTTGTGAATTTCAAAAGTGGTATCCCAGTGTCTACTTCACGGTTCTCATAGCAATTTCTTTTTTGATAAGAAGCAAATGTTCAATGAGAAAATCTCACAGTTACTCGTAGCAATTTCAAGAGAACAATGCTGACTTACATAAAGTATATAAGAAAATCTCATAGCAATTTCAAGAGAACAATGCTGACTTACCCACAGTATTTTTCACAGCAGGTCCCATTTACAATGCAGGGACACTCTTTTCCACAAGGGCCTTGACAGCCACATGGATTAAACTGCCGACAGGGCTGATCCTTCCTCTCAGAAATCCGTTTCCTAATTGCATGATATCCAGCGGATTTCCATGTGTATTTTAAACGGCGAACTCTGCCTCTTCTGCGTAAAAATTTGGATCTTCTTCGAGGTTCATTACCCTAAAATATATTACGAATTATCACAACAGGATTTACCTAAGTGGGCTATGACTCAACTTCCCTTACCTAAGCAGAACAATTTTGATAAAAGTAAACACTGACCATGATTTCCTGACCATCGTTGGAACCACCTTCAAGACCGCCATTCATCCCATCACATGCCCCTGAGAATAGCTTATTTCCGGAATTGTTCATATACTGGAAAACCTCCCAGCATGTCTTCAAACCATTCATGAGATTTCGAGCTATCAAACAGCTGTATAACAAATAAAGTTGATATCCAGGCTAAAATCAAAGGTGTAATGATACAAATGAGAAAGTCACTTAAATTTATCACCCAAAGGAAAAAAAAAATTTAATCTTCACAACCAATGAAACAAAAAGGAGTTCGTCTGTAGGTTTTCACATTCAATGTTTGAACAACTCAACTAGCGGTTCGCTTAGTACAAAGATTTTAGGCTGACTCAGTTCATCTCATAATGTTTGGACAAATCGCCATACCCTAAGTTTCTAATTTCTGAGAGTGAAGAAAATCACTGCCTTATGGGTAGATATGATACTTCTCTTGCTGCACAAACAACAAATGACCCCAGGATAAATTAACATTATCTCTCATTTAAGGATTGCAAATTAGTGACTAGAAGCTTGCTTTATGCGAACTTTGAGCGGTCTGATATCTTGGTACACAGTAGACCCGGTGGCAACCAAATGATCAAGGTTGTGAGTTGATAACAGACCAAGTTGGACAGGTGAACTTTTATAATGGCCAATGGGTAACAATAAATAAATAAACCTTACATTTTCATTAATTAGGAGGCACTGTAAAACGGGATTGGAATCCACAGCTTCAAAGAAAGCTATCCAAGCCAGCTTTTCTTTTTTCCCTTTGTTTGGACAACGGTGGTATCTAGGACAACTTGTGTGCTTGCTTTTCGAAAGCTAGCACAAGGCATCTAACTAATATGCTGAACATAATTATCTTTTTTAGTCAGAAGGCAGGCAATGTGATAATTTCACATCTTATAATACAAAACGCCAAAACTTAAAAAGATGCACCACGACCCAGATGTATGGAAGCAAAATAAGCAAGAGCAGAGATATAGCAAAGCATAGTTTTGGAGTTTACCAACCTGCTTCTACCAAACATTTCTAGACCCTTTTCAAAGAGAGCCTTTTCTATGGGTCTCCAATATTTAGCACTATCTATTTCTTGTTTGCAGTTACTCTCACCCACATATTCATTTTTCCTCGACGAGTCATCACAATTTGTCACAGGTTTGTCACTGGTAGCTTCCAGCAATTGGCAACCAAAAGCCTCTCCTTGCAAAGAATTTTTACTGTCCAAAACTGGAGAGTTTTTCCTCCTGGACCTTTTAGCACTATTACATTGTTTTTTTTGTGAAGATGGACTCACATCTTCATTTTCTTTCTGTGAAATAGAATGAAGATTCAAATCTTTAGAACCTAGACCTCCACTTGCAACAGAGTCGGATTCTAAAGCTGTCATTTTCTTCTGCCTTTTCTTAATGGCAACTAGAACATGTTCAGCTATTCGCTTGCTGTTCCTTTTGTTGCTCCCATCTTTACTGGCAGATTTGCTTTTCAATGGAGATGAAGAGTGCTCATTAGGAGTGACATTATTTATGGGTCTAATCTCTGAATCACTGCTCTCCGAGGTGTTTTTCGCATTTGATGGAGCACCTTCACCTTGTGAAGACTTTGATCTTCTCGACACATGCTTCCTACCTGGCATCTGAGTATTATTAGCAACGTCACATGGCAGGACAGATTTTTTGCCATGAGTAGAGCTCTGAGGACAGATCATTGTAGCATTACTTTCGAACTTTATAGCCTGAAGTGCATAAAAATGCAAATAAGATTTGGAGGTAGTACGACAAAAAAGCGATACAAAAACCAGCATACCTAATTTATACTGCTAGATTTTTTAGACATAAGAAAAAAAGCAGGAAGCCAAATTAATCCTCAAATGTCTAGAAATTGTACAATTTTAGAGAGGAAAGATACCCGATTGTAGCAATTTGGACCACAGGGCTCCATATCTGCATTAGAGCAGTACCATGGTAGTTGTTTTTCAGCCTAATTAATGTAAAAAGACATCATAAGCATCCCATTTCGAGTACATACAGTTCCAAGGTAATGAAACATCTGTCGGAAGACCAATAACGTACAGGAAAAATAAGATCCTGTGAACATCCATGTAATCTACAATCAAAGACCTGCCAGTGTGGGCAAAATGAGAAGGAAAACATTTTACAAGTCGGAAAAAATGCGAAACCAAAAAAAACAACGGGAAGAGAAGATTCGATATAACATATTATGTGGTAGTTTGGTGAACAAAAGTAAGAGGAATAACCAAAGATATACTTACAAGACATCGACGACAAAATAGATTATCAAAAGAATCCAGAGCGGCATCAAGATCTTTGGCAAGATATAAATCTAAAGAACTTTCCATGTACTCATTCTTTGAAGAGCCTGCATTATCTTTCTTAACAAGATCTTCATATCTCGCCTGTATAAATGTTTGATGGTGTTTTATCTCTGTAAAGCCAGCAAAAACCAAAAAATGGGAAATAGCTGGACCAGAGTTCGCACTATGACCAGTTTTATTAGATAATGGATGCCTAATGAAAAAGTGTACCAAATATCAAAACCAAGTGTGTACCTTCAATTCACTAGGTTTTCTAGACAAGCACCGTCCTAGCAATTCCAACACACTGTCGGACAAGCCAACTTCTTTGATAGTCATTCTGCGAATAAGCAGACAAAGATGCATTATCTTGATCATCGTATTCGTGACATAAAAAACTAGATCAAGTTCTACATTCAAGGATACATAAAAACAAGACTTAGCTCAAGTCTGGAAAGAATTATCAAACAATTGCAGTAGAATTAGACAGAATACAAGCTTAGAAATTTTGCATAGCCTTTATAAATTAAGAGAATACGGTCACCCATACTTGGCATCACTAACAGTAATTAATACAACTGTCATGATAGCATGAGATTAAAAAGGTGGAAGCCACCTCAAGATTAACTACAGTCAGATTGTGATGATCTTGTCTTCAAAGTAATTAGCAAGCGCCATAGGCCCAATGTCTGAACTTTTCTCCACACGACTGGAAAGTATGTTTTTTTTTGGTACGGGAATATTAGTTCTCAAGGTATAATATTCACTGTGGAGAAAGAAAAAAAATAGCTATGACATACATAACAGGTAAATCTTTCATATGGGAATATTACTGACCCAAAGTGGAGGAAAATATTGATGGAACTATCTAGTTCTAATCCCCTAGCTAAAGAATACTTCATCCTTCAGAGAAACATGACGCCATTGTTTCATGTGGAAAACGTTTTCTCTGAAGAAGACTCTCCATCTACCAGAAAGAAAAAGAAATTACTACAATTGACTTCAGGTAGCTTAATTTTACCAACCGCAGCATAAAATCTTCGGACTCTGCAAACACCTTCTTTTCTTCTTCTTCTTCAAGTACTTCTTCATCACTATCACTACAAATTAAAGTTTCTCCACCATTCTGGTCATAATAAATTCTTCTACGACCAACCACAGATTGATCCTCAGTCATTCTCTGATTTCTGCAAAACGCAATGTAGGACCAGAAAAATTAAAATATCAGGAAGAGAAATAACTGGCAATAGCTACAATGAACACTTTGACACCTACAACTATCAAAATGGTGAAGTGGCGTTGTTACTGGAAATTTTAACATTTAGAATCCCAGTTATATCCTGGCTTTGGACAGCAAAAAAAGGCAATAAGGAAAAGAGCTAAAGATATTTCAGATAGCCCTATCGCTGAAAACCAATGCAAATAACCCACAAAAAGACATGCATCAATTTCTCCATTCTGCCTTCTGCCTTCTGGGAGGCATCTTCTAAGAATAAAGAGACTGTACAAACTACTATGTAAAACAGGGATACTCAACATAGGTCTCTTTTGGAGTATGTGGAATAAAAAGGATAGGAGGTTGTTTCATAATAGAGGGAAGGATGTCGAAGCATTAAAAAATATTTTTATTTTACTTGTATTTTGGTGTAAAGAGAAAATACCATTGGTAGTTGATCAAGCTTGGTGGAAGAAAGTGTATCACCCAGGCAGACGCACATCTTGTACATATTTTTGGACACCGAATTGGTGTTTATTAATGAAATTATTTGACTTAAAACAATATTAAAGTCCTCTGTGAAGAGGGAGGAACAAAATCCAACAGATAACCACTTAATCAGTATTGACATACTAAGATCAGGTTCACATATCCAGAAACACAGGCATCAACTAAAATCCACTACTGCACTGATCTATAGCCTGTGGGAATAATAATCATAAAGAAGACGGTCCTGAAGTCAAGGATATTAAAGTTATATCTAAGATCATACAAGAGATTAAGATAAAAGCTGCTATAGACTATAAATTAAGAGGATAGGCAGTTCCTTTTTCTTTTCTTTTTTTGATAAGTAAGAGGATAGGTGGCTCTACTTGGCTGTCATTACAGAATACAAGCATTGGATAAAAAGTCCTATTCTGGGTATGAGATTAAAAGTTAACAAACTAATTGAAGACGAGGATAATGATTAAAAGCTATTCTCGAGGCATGTACAGTTTTAGAGGAACCTCATTAATAATTTAATATAGCTGGGGAGCTGGGGAGCATTGAACCACAAGCTGTTAAGGAAGCAAAATTCAAACTTGAACATCAGATGTGTACTTTGTCAAGACAACTTAACGCACCTATCCAAGAAAATCCATGTAGTATATGGAGGTATTCTTTTCTCTTCTGGAAGTTTAATGGGACGCACGGCGTTCTTGACTGCAATACTTGATCCTAAAAGAATTGCAGAAGTGGCATATCCGTCATCTTCAGAGCTATTGCTATCATCATCTCCATTATTGGTATCAATGCCATTTTGCATATCAATTGCATCCTTCTGCCTTTTCGATAGTAGATCAACTGTTCTATCAGCACCAAAAATTTCAAGAGATTTTCTCTCTGTTGCCAAATTGTAAAGATCCTTTGTCAGATTCTCCAACTTTTGTGTATTTCCGTCTACCCTTTTCTGCGAAGAGAAGAGAATCGGTCTCATTAGTTCAAATATAGTAAAGTACCTATAATCAAAATTCAGAACTGATTATTGGGCAGAATGCGGAATAAACTGAAAGACAGAAAAAGAAAGAGCACCTTTATATAATCAGCACGTTCAGAAGCAACTTTTTCCTTCAGCGAATTAATAACTGATAATACTTCCTCAGGTTCTACAGTTGCTTCTTCAGGTGGCACATTCTGTCAAGAAAGTATGATCCCATTAAATGATAATCTTTCAATTTTACAGTAATATCAACAATGCCTCAACCCAAACTAGCAGCCATTCGCCATATGAATCTTCAATAACCATTCCACTCCATTTGGATATGTGCCATTCCAATTTTGTATATTGAAAAAAGGAATTAAGTGTGGCAAGAGAAATAACAATTAACAAATATTGGAATGCACATGCAATATATGGTTTCACTTCCTCAAAATAGGCGAGAGCCTCCCCACATACGACATAAGCAAAAACACTCGAGCTCAAGCAGTGTTGTCAAAGGCACGCTTAAGCCCTAGAGCGAGGCTCAAAACATGTTGAGCGCTTCGCCTCGCTTTGTGGACGTTGCAGTGTTGCATCTAAGGCTCTATAGTATACTTTTCCTTGCCAATGAGTGTAATCCCGAAAAGGCGATACTGAACAATTGATATTTCACTTTATCATAACTTTTTTTCAATTTTTGTCCATATATTTGTTGTTGTAACAACAACAACAACTACCCAGTATAGTCCCACAAAGTGTGGTCTGGGGAGGGTAATATGTAGACGGGCCTTACCCCTACCCGAAAGGGCAGAGAGGCTGTTTCCAATCGACCCTCGGCTCAGTGAAAGAAAGGAACAACAAAAACAAAAACAACAACAAAAGAACATTAGTAGCTTCAGCAGAAATAACGTAAATAATTATCTAAGCATAAGAACCATAAAGCATGCAATAATATCAGACAGTAACTACCATAAATAACTACCATAAGGGAGACACAATCCAATACACAAATCGTCTAAGGATAGCCCTGCCAAGCCTCAACAACCCCGGCTGAGGAGTACGAAAAACACTAGGGGCCCCTATCCTACAACCCTGATACTAGACCTCCAGGCTTCCCTATCAAGGGTCATGTCCTCAGAAACCCGCATTCTAGCCATGTCATGCCTAATCACCTCTCCCCAATACCTCTTAGGCCTCCCTCTGCCTCGCCGTGCGCCGACCATCGCCAGCCGCTCGCAACTCCTCACCGAGGCATCAGGACTTCTCCTCCGTACATGTCCGAACCACCTGATAATTATTGGTCTTGGACTACATATACATATTTTTACTTTTTCTCCAAATTGCGCCTTTTTTCATTAAAGCCCAAGCTTAATTTGCGTTTTGCGCTTAAAGCCCCAACATGCCTTAGAGCTTTCTTGCGCTTTTCGCCTTTGATAACACTAAGCACAAGACACCAGCTCAGAGACACTCAGGATGAAAATAACCCTATGCGATCCAAAAGCAGTAATTCTAAACACAACTAAACAAATAGTGCAATAGAAGTCTTAATTAAATATTTCTGAAAAGTCTCAACGACTAGGACAACAAGATATATAGACACACCCATACTACTATTATTGTACTCGAGTACACAACACTCGGAGGAAAGGGGTAAATGCACTAAAGAAGCACAATAAAAGGAACATAGGCATTTTGCTGCGTGAAAATCAAAATGAAATAAGAGAACCACCAAAAAAACACCCCGAAAAAGGAAAGAGTTCAAAACTAGTTTCGCAATCGGGGATTAAAGTACCATTCACCCAAGATCTTTTGGATGTCATGAAGACATAGTTGAAATCTTTAGTCCCTTGTTTTTGTATTCTTTATAGTACCTACTTGGTACTGAACTCCAATGAAATTGACACTACTTTATAAATAAATAAAAAGTGTTTTACAAGGCGTTTCTGGGGCGAGTCACGGGGCGGGGCGTAGTAAAAAACACGGGGGAAATTTTGGGGTGAAAGTACAGCGAGGCATAAGCCCCATTCTTCTGTGCGTACTCTTAGGTGTCGGCGAGTTCTTTTTTGGTTGGGGCGTAAGCCAGAAAATCTTTCAAATTAGAAATAAAATTACTAAATAAGTCAATAATTTAATACAAAAAATGCAAGATTCAACTTGTTATTAAATCCTAAAACGTTAATGAACATAAAAGTCAAAAGATTTTTTTGTTGTTAGCCATAATTTTTGTTCTTTCTCCTTGTCTTCTACAGGGTAAAAGGAAAAATGATCAATTTGCAAACTCCAAAGCAAAATGCATCATCTTCCATCACTTGCTCCGGTTCGACGCTTCTGATGGTAGGTTCATTCATCGCTTTTCTCTTTTCAAATATCTTTTTTTTTTTGCTCTTTCAAGTTAGTTTAAAATTTTCTACTCAATTTTTTTTACAAAGTCTGAATAGTTTTTCAGATGACGCGGTTCTGATTAGTTTTTTAGTCAATTGTTGATTGTGATTAGTGTTTTAACATTAAGCAGTTCTATATGCCTTTTCACTTATATCATATTTTCAAGAAATTTAATTAATTTCAATGTATTTTACCTTCTTTTAATATTTGTCTTTATTATATCAATTTATTATATATTTTTTTATTTGCACCGGTGTCCTAGTCTCTAAGAGACCTGGCTAATCCCGGGGGTGCACTGGCCCTCGGCAAGGAGTTCCCGCAATTGCACCATGGTTAATTCAGGTTTTACCCAGTCCGATGGCCCTCGGAAAGTGTTTGCACCCAGTGGGTTTGGAACTTGAGACCTTGAAAGGGAGCAAACCCCAAGGCTCAAGTCAATTGCCACCAGGTCAATCCCTGAGGGTTTTCAATTTATAATATATTAATAATTAAAGATCCACGAGGTTTACGCCCAGAGCATTGAAGCCTATGCCTCGCCCCGTATCAGGTAAAACGTCTCGCCTTGCGCCGGTGCCTTTTCAAACAACGGAAAAATTACCATCCATTCATTGTTGTACGTTGAGCACATTGAAATTATCAAATTAGGGACATACGCTCATTATTATCTCTATGAACAAAGAATTAAGTATTAAAAATATATTTTTTTCCTATAAGAAAAACATATACAATTTTTCCTGCAAGATTAACAACTATACTACAAGCCCTTCTACATGTCCAAACTAGAACTGACAAAGACTCTGAGTTCATCAAGAACTTCTTAAGTCAAAACATTAGACTGTATACAACAAGTGAAACAAAGAATAAGTAACTCGTACAGATAAAAAACATAGCTGGCAGTACTTCTTTCCATTAAGCATAGCCGGCAAAATTCATTTTTTTGTTGAGAAATAAACAAAGGAGTAGAAAAAGTAAGATTTACCCAACTATGCTTACAACAAACACTAGGTAATTTCTTCTCATCTACCGAAGCCTAAGCCTTGGTGGACGGAGTTACACGGTACCTGTGTTGGTGAGAGGTAGCATGTAGTGAATTGATAAGGTGTGCAGGCTGGCCCCGGCACCACCAATCATAAAAACAAAGTTTTTTGTGGCCAGCTGCGTTTTCCACTGTATCTATTTGGTCTCATTGTGGGATTATCTACCTAGGACTTAAACTAGCTCCAAGAAATAACAATGCAGCTGGTAATTCACTATATAAGTTACGAAATCAAAGAGACTAAATAAAGTTACGATCTTTTCTATGTTCAGAGCAACTTTAAGAAATATCGAAATGCAGTTGAAAAGAAAAACATTAAATTACAGAATCGACATTGGACGAATTACCGGAAGATCATTTAAAGGTTGGGATATGCAATCGGATGGGGAGTCGTCGGACACCGACGACATTGCCGTCGTTGAGCACGATCCGGCAACGGAGCTCCGGTTATAGATCTGCAAAACCCGAATTCTGCGGGTCGGGTTAAAACCCTAGCTTTTTGAAGTTTCGGAGAGGAGAGGGAAGGGGCTAAAAGAGGAAGCTCTATTGGGTATATCGCTTTTCTTTTTTTTATTTTGGATTATAGGAGTACTTTTTGGTTGGAGCATTTATTTATTAAGTTAAAGTGAAAATTAAAGAAAGAAATGATCTGTTTGGCTTTTAATTCTATGTTTGGTGAGAATTTTGGTTCTGATCAGTCACTATTATTTTGAATTATTTGAATTTCTTGAATTTCAACCTTTCATGTTTTGGGGATGTGGATAAGTTTTCCATTTCTTTATTTATCCATGAAAAAATGGGAACTTTGGTCGCATTTAATGTTACTTTTAATAATGGTATATAAAAAATTAGAAATACATTAGTTTTACCCTAAATTTATTCCAAAAAATCAGTTACATCTCTTACCTCCTTATATTATATTTGGCCGAGTTTGAAAAATCAATTTATTTTGATAAGTGATTTTTTCAAAAGTATTTTTTTGGTTAAAAGTAGTTTGTATTTGACTAATTAATTTTAAAAAAATACTTCTACGCAGCAATTAATGTTTGACCAAGCTTTTAAAAAATGTTTGTAAGTATATATTTCTCAAAAGTACTTATCAAAAAAGTATTTATGAGAAAAATTATTTTTTTCTGTTTCTCAAAAATTACTTCTATTTCTGCGCAAATATATTTTTTTTCTCCTAAAACTTAGCCAAATACTTTTTCAACTAGGAGAAACTTGGCTTATTATTCTTCTTCAAATAATATTGATTGTGCCCCACAAAGGTGATGTGGCTAAATAGTATTTATACTTTTAAAATGCGTGATTGCGTGAATAATGTAAATTGTTATGAAATAATATAAGAACAAGAACAATAACTCAAGAACAAGAGAAAATAGAGAGAAGAGTAGAGAGAGTTCTTCTTATTGATACTTAGAGAATGTTATGAGTGATTTACAATGGTAGAGGGCACCTCTATTTATAGGGAGGAGGATGATTTATCTACCAATAATAGAACTCTAGAATCTCTCTAATTAAAGACATTCACCTTAAATAGAAGTCTATTTATAACACTCCCCCTTGAATGTCTATTCAATGATGTGCCTCGTTAAAACCTTAAAACAAAACCCAATGGGAAAAATTAAAGTAAAGAAAGAGTACACATGTTTGAATATGCGCCTATTGGTTGCCTCGTTAAAAACCTTGCAAGGAAAACCCGGTGGGACAAAACCTTGTAAGAGAAAAAGAGTGCAACGCGCCTTAACTCCCCCTGATAAGAACATCAATTTATGTCCTTAAGTCTTCGCATCCCGATCTTGTGAACTCGCTTCTTGAAGGTTGACTTTGGTAGAGATTTTGTGAACAAATCAGCCATATTGTCGCTTGAACGAATCTGTTGAACATTGATATCACCATTCTTTTGAAGATCATGTGTAAAGAATAACTTTGGTGAAATATGCTTCGTTCTATCTCCTTTTATGAATCCTCCCTTCAATTGAGCTATACATGCTGCATTGTCTTCATACAAAGTTGTGGGTAGTTTATCACACTTCAAACCACATTTGTCTTGGATATGATGTATTATCGACCTTAACCACACACACTCCCGACTTGCTTCATGAATAGCAATTATCTCGGAATGATTAGATGAAGTAGCCACAATTGATTGCTTAGTCGATCGCCAAGATATGGCGGTTTCTCCACAGGTAAACACATAACCCGTTTGAGATCGAGCCTTGTGTGGGTCGGAAAAATATCCAGCATCAGCATAACCAACAAGATCAGGGCTGCAATTCTTGCCATAAAATAAGCCCATATCGGTAGTTCCCTTTAGGTACCGCAATATGTGCTTGATCCCATTCCAGTGTCTCCTCGTAGGAGCCGAGCTAAATCTTGCTAAGACATTAACTGAAAAGGATATGTCAGGTCTTGTAGTATTTGCAAGATACATTAGTGCGCCAATTGCGCTAAGATATGGTACTTCAGGACCAAGTAGCTCTTCATTCCTTTCTTGTGGTCGGAATGGATCTTTGTTCACATCAAGTGATCGAACAACCATCGGTGTACTTAAAGGATGTGCTTCATCCATGTAAAACCGTTTCAGTACCTTTTCTGTATAGGTAGATTGATGAACAAAAATTCCGTTTGCCAAATATTCAATTTGCAAACCAAGACATAGTTTAGTCTTTCCGAGATCTTTCATCTCGAATTCATCCTTTAGATAATCAATTGCCTTTTGGAGTTCTTTAGGGGTTCCAATAAGGTTTATGTCATCAACATATACGGCAAGTACAACAAATTCCGATGTTGTTTTCTTTATAAAAACACACGGGCAAATGGCGTCATTTATATAGCCTTCTTTTAACAAGTACTCACTAAGACGATTATACCACATTCGTCCAGATTGCTTTAGACCATACAAGGATCTTTGCAATTTAATTGAGAACATTTCCCGAGATTTTGAATTGTGCGCGTTTGGCACCTTGAGTCCATCGGGAATTTTCATGTATATCTCATTATCAAGTGAACCATAAAGATAGGCAGTAACTACATCCATTAAGTGCATGTCAAGCTTTTCATGGACAGCAAAACTTATGAGATAACGAAAGGTTATCGCATCCATTACAGGCGAATATGTCTCTCCATAATCGACACCAGGCCTTTGAGAAAAACCTTGTGCAACAAGGCGTGCCTTATATCTTTGTACCTCGTTTTTCTCATTTCTTTTGCGTACAAAGACCCATTTATAGCCGACAGGCTTAACACCATTAGGTGTTTCAACTATAGGGCCAAAAACTTCACGTTTTGCCAGCGAATTCAATTCTGACTGAATTGCTTCTTGCCACTTCGGCCAATCCTGTCTTTTTCGACATTCTTCAACAGATTGAGGTTCGAGATCCTCACATTCTTGCATAATGCTAGATGCTACATTATAAGCAAAGGCATTATCCACCACAATATCCACTCGATTAATATTTGCCTCAATATTAATTGGATTTAGGGATAGTTCCGTATTTTCCAGAGTCTCGGGCTCAATGGATTCTTCATGAATCTCAGAATTTGTTAAATCATGAGATTCTTTCGTGGTGTCATTTTGATCGTTCTTTTTCCTCTTTCTAGGATTTCGATCTTTGGAATCTAATGGTCTGCCACGCTTCAGGCGTGCATTCGACTCATTGGATATGACACTAGATGATTGTCCAACAGGGACATCAATACGGATTGGAACATTTTCCGCGGGAATGTGGGATTTCGTTATCCTTTTCAAGTCCGTAAATGCGTCAGGCATTTGATTTGCTATTCTTTGCAAATGGATAATCTTTTGTACCTCTCTTTCACAAATAGAGGTATGTGGATCAAGATGAGATAATGATGCATTTTTCCACAAAATTTCCCGTTTGGTTTCACCAACTTCTCCCCCTAATTTTGGGAAAAGTGTCTCATCAAATCGACAGTCTGCAAATCGTGCAGTAAACAAGTCGCCTGTCAATGTTTCGAGGTAGCGAATGATGGAGGGCGATTCAAACCCAACATATATTCCTAACCTTCTTTGCGGACCCATTTTGGTGCGGGATGGCGGTGCTATAGGCACATATACTGCGCATCCAAAAATTCTTAAATGGGATATATTGGGTTCATGACCCAAAACCAATTACAACGGGGAATACTTGTGGTAATTCGTCGGTCTGAGACGAATTAGCATTGCTGCATGTAAGATGGCGTGACCCCATACCGAAGTGGGCAGCCTCGTTCTCATAAGTAATGGCCTTGCAATCAACTGCAGGCGTTTTAATTAACGATTCTGCAAGACCGTTTTGAGTGTGAACATGAGCTACAGAATGTTCAACTTTTATCCCGATTGATAAGCAATAATCATTAAATGCTTGGGATGTAAACTCAGCAGCATTATCCAGTCTAATGGACTTGATTGGATTATCTGGAAATTGTGCTCGTAGTCGAATTATTTGTGCCATCAATTTCGCAAACGCAAGGTTGCGTGATGACAACAGGCACACATGAGACCATCTACAGGATGCGTCTATCAAGACCATGAAATACCTAAACGACCCACTAGGTGGGTGAATAGGTCCACAAATGTCCCCTTGTGTACGTTCCAGAAACGTGGGTGACTCAGTCCCAACCTTTGTTGGTGATGGCCCGATAATCAACTTGCCTTGATAACACGAAGTGCAAGGATATTCATTATTCGAAAGAATTTTGAAATTCTTTAACGGATGCCCATATGAGCTTTCTATAATCCGTCTCATCATGACCGATCCTGGGTGTCCCAATCGATCATGCCAAAGTACAAAGGTATTGGAATCAGTAACCCTTTGGTTTACTGTTGAATGTGCCTCAATTGCACTAATTCTTGTCCAATACAGGCCACAAGATAAAGACGGGAATTTCTCAATAACCCTCTTTTGGCCGGAGACATTCTTTGTGATGACGAGATATTCAAGATTATCTTCATCCATTGTCTCAATATGATAGCCATTACGGCGTACATCTTTAAAACTCAACAAGTTTCTCTTAGACTTGGAGGAGAACATTGCATTCTCTATGATTAACGTCGTGCCTTTGGGCAGAGTTACAATTGCTCTTCCGGAGCCTTCAATCAATTTACTACTTCCAGATATTGTAGTAACGTTTGCCTTACACATATTTAGTTGAGAGAAATACTTCCTTTCTTTGAGTATTGTATGTGTAGTACATGAATCAATTAGGCAAATACTTTTACAGTTGGACGTTGATCCAAGTTCGCTTTGTGAGATATCCATATTTGCTATCCCATAGTTTGACATACAAAAGAGATACAAGAACATAAGAATAAACAAGTTCAATTCTTTTGTGTCACATAATATTTTCAAAATCTGCTGCTAACAGTTGACTAACAAAATCAGATATGTTATCCTTTACTTTGCAGTTTGAAAATTTCAGTTTAAACGTTTTCTTCAAACAATCGATTGTTACTTACAAACAATCGATTGTTGAACATTGACAATCGATTGTTAAACACACACAATCGATTATTTGCTATTTTGAAAAACTTCAGATCGTACTGTCTTAAGACAATCGATTGTTATGCATAGACAATCGATTGTTGGCTATTTTGAAAAATTCCAGACCTCACTGTTTCAAGACAATCGATTGTTATGCATAGACAATCGATTGTTGGCTATTTTGAAAAATTCCAGAACACACTGTTTCAAGACAATCGATTGTTATGCATAGACAATCGATTGTGGATGATTTTTGAAAAATTCCAGATTACACTGTCTTAACGACAATCGATTGTTAGACAAAGACAATCGATTGTGGATGATTTTTGAAAAATTCCAGATTACACTGTCTCAACGACAATCGATTGTTAGACAAAGACAATCGATTGTTGATCAATTATTTTTCAGCTTTAATGCGAAAATAGTAGATAATCGACTAGTTTTTCAGGCTAGTCGATTACCCCTTCTGAAAATAAAAATATTATTGATATTTGAGCATATTGAAGATATTCTAAAGAACTACTGCTAACATTGCATCATGAACTAACTAATACGAGCTAATACTAATGACTATTAGTTTATTCACTAACTAATACAAATAAGTAGAATAAAATCAAATAACTCCATCTTCTTTCATCACGGACCCACCGCCGATTAGGTGGTCTATTTTCCCTTCGGGTTGCTCAAAGAAGTCTGCCACATCCAGGTGGGTGATGTCTTCATCGTCGTCATAGACGAAATTTGTTTCAGGGCCTTTTCTCTTTCGAGATGCTTGATAAAGGTCAACCAAGTGTCTTGGTATACGGCAAGTCTTTGACCAGTGCCCTTTCCCACCGCAACGATAACATATAGTTTCTGAACCATTTGCCTTAGGATCTTCATGACCCCGTTTCTGCTTTCGGCGGTTATCTCTCTTCGGGGGGTGACGGACTTCATTGGAATTTCTTCCTTGTCTACGTCCCTGGCTATGACCCCGTTTACGACCATGACCATGGCCCTTTTCATGTTTGGCATAATGAGAGTGCACCTTATCTGCTTCAGGCAGTGGTGTAGACCCAGTGGGTCGATTTTCATGATTTCTCATTAGCAGGTCATTATTTCGCTCAGCCACTAGTAGAAGAGAAATCAGTTCAAAGTACTTTGTAAAGCCTTTCTCTCTGTACTGTTGTTGCAGTACTATATTGGAGGCATGAAACGTTGTAAACGTTTTCTCAAGCATATCATAATCGGAGATATTATCCCCGCATAGCTTCAATTTAGAAGTAATTCTGAACATTGCAGAATTATATTCAGAAACGGACTTAAAGTCCTGGAGCCTCAGATGAGCCCAATCATATCGTGCTTGTGGCAGAGTGACCAACTTCAGGTTGTCATATCTCTCCTTTAAGCCGTTCCACAAGACGAGTGGATCCTTGACGGTGAGATATTCAATCTTCAAACCTTCATCAAGGTGGTGACGCAAGAAAATCAAGGCCTTCGCACATTCTTGGGTGGATGCTTTTTCTCTATCTTTGATGGTGTCTCCGAGACCCATAGCATCTAAGTGGATTTCAGCATCCAACACCCATGTCATATAGTTCTTGCCCGAAATTTCAAGGGCAACGAACTTTCTTTTCGTAATGTCAGACATAATCGAAAATTAAATTAGGAAGAGGGAAATACCTTAGATTTCTCGAGAATGGTTCTTGAGACGGTAGAGTCTCGTGCTGATAACGTGTTATGAAATAATATAAGAACAAGAACAATAACTCAAGAACAAGAGCAAATAGAGAGAAGAGTAGAGAGAGTTCTTCTTATTGATACTTAGAGAATGTTAGGAGTGATTTACAATGGTAGAGGGCACCTCTATTTATAGGGAGGAGGATGATTTATCTACCAAGAATAGAACTCTAGAATCTCTCTAATTAAAGACATTCACCTTAAATAGAAGTCTATTTATAACATAAATGATTTTTTCAAGGAGGTAATGGTTATAATCTGGACTAACAACTTGTATGGAGTGTTACCTATTGTATTGTATCATATAGTTACTTTAAATATAATATTTACTTTGATTGTTACTTAAATTTTATTGTATCATATGGTTTATATGTCATTACGTAGCGATGAAATGTACCACTTTATGTAACGACCGATTTCGTATGATCGCATCGTTACCTTGTCTTTTTCTCTTAATCTCACCCTTTATTATTCTTAAATAATTTTATTTTATCATTTACTCTATCTTTTTTATATACCATATCATAATTTTTCTTTATAATATTGCAAGTTTATTCACTATATTACTAATGCATGATACCATAAAATAACGGTAAAACGATACAATATATCCAAATATTATATTCATCAAATAATACAGTACAGTACAATTCAATACAATACACATTACGAAAGGATATATAACAATCTAAACAAGCCGTAAGGGGGTAAAAAGATGCTCATAAATTGGAGTGTGTACATCAGTTAACATACGTTTGATACTATATGCTTCCTCCAAAATCTTGAACTTTAATGTCTACAATTCTATCCTAACTTGCTCCACAAATTTTTGGAGATTCTTCACGTTCCTCCTTAGTTGTGTAATATTCTAAGTTGGATTCTCCATCCCAACTCGAATGAAAGAGCATTTTCTTCGATTGATGTTACTAGTCTTAGGATACGAGCGTTGCGTATATATAAATATAAAATATTTAAAAAGTTACTATTACATTAAAAATTATTTCACTTGTAAAATTAAATTTAAAAAGTAAAGTTTCTTTAAAATACTAATTTCTTTTAAATCCTAGCTAACTAACTCAATAAGAAACAAAGTACCTCCTATAACTTTTCTTCATCTGCATCTTTCCACCAGAAAATAAAAAGGTTACAAGTAATTTTTCTTTTTAACAGATAAATCTCCCTAATCTAATTAGCCAACACCAAATAGGATATATTCTGGTGTTGGATCCATTGTGAAAATGTCTAATACTTTTATCTTTCTTCTTTTTGCACAAAACAAATAGTATACTTGAAATAAAATTGTTTCTTGACCTAGCCGGCGTTTGGACATAAGAATCGTAAAATTCTAGAAACAGGTACGCAAAAAAGTTATTAAGTGGAAATGATATATGAAAATTAGAGTTGTGTTTGAGCAAAAATATAATTTTGGGTTATTTTCGAATTTTTGTGAGTGATACTGAAGTGAATTTTTTTTTAAATAGTTCTTTTTTAAAGTTTTTCAAATTTTCAAAAAATTTTAAAATTTATTTTCAAGTAAAAATCGAAAATTTCATGACCGTATTGATTTTGAAAAAAAATGAAAAATAAAATCTTTTTTATGGCCAAACGGTCGCTTGACAAAAGCAATGCAGTGTTACATGATTCACTTATAACAGAATAAACAAATGAAAATACAAAATATTACCTCACTTTTTAAATTGCTCAAATAATCCTAGAAAACTCAAGAGCTTATGAACTTGATAAATTATATTTGCCTCGTGATAAGAATTTTGTAATTCATTCCAAGGAGCTCTATACCGTTATAGCTCCTAGTGCTAAATATCTCATTGTATTTTTCTTCTTCTTTAATAGTTAATTTTTTAAAATCAAGATTTCTTTTTTTTGAATTAATTCAATCTATGAATAATACGGAAATCTCTAGACTGTCATTTGCTAATGAATGTCTATGATCTTCAATTTGAAATCTTGTCGCGCTAAAAGCACTCTCCGACGCTACTGATGATGCTTGAATAGCCAGGATATCTCGTGCCATTATTGAAAGTATTGGAAAAGCCTTGCCACACTCCCTCTACTATGCCAAAAGTTATTTGTTGCCTTCTTCGTTTTTTATACTTTCCAATACTTGATTAAGATAAGAATCAAGTTCATCATCAATACAAGAATCAAAACATATTATATCATCCATATATTCTCATAGAACTCCTGATATAGACTTAGAAGTAGAAGGAGCAGTTTCACCACCTGTTGTTTCTATAGATTTATATTTATCAAATATTGATATAGCATAAGAATATATGCTAGCTTGACAGTCTTCGAGAGATGGTTGTTCATTTTTTTGGATTGCTAAATTCTCATAAATTTTACGAACAAATCCATTTGCACCTGTTAGTTTTAAAGATGGGCTAAGTATAGTAGAAATTAAATAAACTTGGGAAATATAGAAAAAATACTTTTTCAATTTTGTCATTATTTCATTAATGACCGGTGCATAAGTTATTTTTATTTTATACTTACGAAATACAACAGAAATTCCATAAATATACTATAATATTTGTGTAACATAGGATAATATATACTAGAAAATTATTTTGCATCATAACAAAACAATTTTAAAAATTTAGTAAGCTCTTTGATCTCATCCCAATCTGAATCAACCATTTAATCAGCCAGGATACCATTATGCATATTAAATACCTTTTGTATAGGCATCCGACAATGATAAGAAATTTTAAGCATTTCATATGTAGAATTCCACCTAGTACAAACATCTTTTGGAACTTTTCTAAATGGAAGGTTATCCCTAGCACATTGTTGAGCAAATTCATGAAGTCTACTCGCTTTATTAGCACGAAAAATACAGCCGCAAACATGTTGTATTTTACTACAAGCATCGAAAAATAAATTAATACCATTTTTTACAACCAAGTTAAAAATATGGCACGCACAGCTAACATGAAAAATTACTGGATTAATTGGACAAAGTTTAGTTTTTAAGCTAGTTGTTGCGGTTGTGTTAACAGAAGCATTATCTAAGGCAGTGGCGGATCTAGGAATTCAAGTTTGTGGGTGCTGAATTTTTTTTGTACATAAAATTAATGGGTGCTTTTATAAATTTTTTCAAATTTTCTATATAACTATACATACTTTGCGTCGAGGTTAATGGGTGCTCGAGCACCCAAAATTGAAGTGTGGATCCGCCACTGATCTAAGGTGATAGTTAAAACTTTATTAATGAGTCCATAAAAATCAAGTATTTGTAAACAATAGTTGCAATATATGCTCCAGTGTGTTTTGAATCAACAAATTTATAGCCAATAATACATTTTTGCATGTTCTAGTGATGATCAAACCAATGATATTTAACAGTTAAAAATCAAATCTATTAGGACTACGACCTATACGAGATGTGATAGACACTTTACAATCTAAGTGAAAAAATACACAACGAATATACTGAAGATATTCGGTTTGAAATTTAAAAACATCATTTCTAACCGTGGTCTTAGAAAAACCTTGAAAAACAAAGTTATAAGTTTCTTGTATGTAATGTTCAAACACACGGCGAGAAGAAAAAGTAAATGGTAAGCCACATACAGCCACCAATTTTGCTAAGTTTTCACGATCCCTATATTTATTATACAGGCGTAAAACATTACCAAAAGTAGGGTCAAGTTGTTGTTCTAAAAAGTTAGAACCCCCGCCAGATCCTCTAAGAGTGCCAATACCGATGCTAAGATCCATCATTTTTTCGGCTTATATGTTAGCTTGTATCCATAAAGATTTGTGCTCCTTAAGTAAGTGTCTGGTTAAACCCTCCCCCCTCCCGTCCCCCCACTTTTTGTGTGTGAAAATCATTGTTTACATTTTTCACATATAGCACGATGATTGACTTTATCATGTTTAAAAAATGTCCATACAAGTGATATTTTGGGACGTTCAATCTTAGATTTACTCCTTTCAGGAGGTACAAGGGGTAAAACTTCAGACCGAGATTGACTTTGAGTTGGTGCTTGTGTTGCGGGACTAGTGGGTGTTTTATCTAATTCTTCTTCGTCGTTTTTTTCATCCTAAAAAATATCATCGCCAAATTATCTTTGTAAAGGTTCATGATCTAGTTGTTCTCTGAAAATAATATTATAACATACGGGAGGGTAGAAAAATAAAATTTCATCAACATGAGTCATTTCATCTATATATTTTCTAATTTTAGGAGAAGGGTTAGGATTAGGCTTGCTACTACTTTTACCTTAATTATTTTTTTACTACTTTTTAAAATAAGCCAAATACATTTTTAGGTGCCATAATTTAAATACGAAATTAAATTTAAAAAGTTAACACAAAATTTAAACACACAAATAAAATATGAAAATAGAATCGTAAAGTAAACACAAAAAATAAGCACTAAAATGATACGCAAAATTATATATTAAAATTAGGAGATGGAACGAGTGCATCGTGATTAAATATTAAAACTTGAAGAAATTGCCCAAAATATCGCTCCAAATACTTGATGAATTAATTTGAAGCTTGAAAGTTGCTCCAAAAATTACCAAATGCTTGAAAGTTATCACTTGACAGTGAGAAAATTGAGAGAATAATATAGATAGAATGTGAGAGATTTGAGAGAGAATGATTGATTTTTATGGGAAAAAATAAAGAAGGAAGGAGGTATTTATAGTAAAAAATAGGGCCAAAGTATAATTTAATAAACTTATAGGTTATATTAATAGTTTGGGGAAGGGGGTGGAGGTCAATTATAGCCTTTTTGGTCGTTGGGAATTGCTATTTTTGCAATTGAAACCATTGCCTAATGACTATGATTAAAATTAAAAAAAGGACGGGGGATAAGCGGGACATGTGTAATAGGACGGGACGAACAAGACAAACGGGACAAAATGGACATCCTCTCCCAACCCATATCTCACATATAATGAAGTGGTCCGGGATGGGACGTTTGACAAGCATAGGCAAGACATTGGAAGAAGTCGTAAATCGACCATCAATCACATCCCAAATTAAAGATCAATTAAAACCTTTTAGGAAAAATGTATCTCCAAAAAGGACTCAAACCGTAAACATATCTAAACCTATTTATTTGATTAATAAAGTAGAAATTTATGTATACTAATTAAATATCAAAAGCTTCTAAAATTAGATGAACAAGCTGACGGATTAATGATTATCATCGACTCAAGTAATTATAGTTAAAATAGCACGGTATAGCCAGTTTTCGGATTGGTCAGTCAAAAATAGCCACTATTTACAAAGTCAATAAAAAATAGCCACTATTTTGCTGCAAGTGAGACCGATCCTGCATAATATACTTTGCCGACTCATGTATAATATACGGGAGACTGGAGCACAGGTGCTCCAAACTCCAATATATTATACTGGACATTTATACTTGCTGGAACTCCATTATATTATGCTGGAGTTCTAGTGTACTTATGCTAGAACTCCAACATATTATGATGGAGTTCCAGCATAGTTATCCTGGAACTCCTATATAATATGCTGGAGTTCAAGCATAATTATGCTGGAACTCCAGTATAATATACTGGGGTATTTTTCGGGTTTTGAACAATATTTTCGCTCAGATTTATCTTTACACGAAAAGTGGTTGAATTTCGATTATATTTAAAACTGGGCTATTTTTGAAGACCAGTTGTAAATCTGGGTATTTTTAAATTTCACCCGTAATTATAGCCTCTTCAATCGAAATTCAAATTAAAGCTGTTAAACGGGTGGGTCGGTCCGGTCCGGGTCAATTTTTTTACCCGTTCGGGTTCCGGGACAGGCCTGGTTGATACAGTAACGTGTTGTAGTGGGTTGGGGTAATCCGGGTAAAAATTGAACTATAAGGGTTACGGGTTGAGGGGGCCGGGCCGTGTCGGATTTAGTGTTTTTCTTTTTTTTTTTGGAATTTTCTTTAGCTATTGTAAGTTATATTAATACTTTGTAATAATTAAAAGATACAAGTAAGATGGGAAAAAATTACACTTATTGCAAGTGCTACTTTATTTCTTAATTTTAAGTTTCAACTTTCAAACTTACAAAATGAAATGTTTACATTTTCTAACAAGTAAACTAGTAAAGTAGTAATTTCAAATGTTTTGCATCGCCCTAGCAAAGCTCATCATAATCAATATTGAACTGATTGACCTTCTTCTGGCGTGTTAAATTCGGATGGGTTTTCATGTGTTAATATATCTCCAAGTTCCTCGTCTTCTGGGCTATCAACATCTTCATTTCCTTGATTTCTTCGTTTCGGTCTAATCCAACCTCTGAAACATACTAAAACTTCCAAAGCGTTGCTTCCCAATGAGTGGCGGGTGTCTCCAAGTTGTTGTCTTGCTTGGGTAAATGCACTCTCCGATGCAACAGTAGAAATTGGCACATTCAGCACGTCCCGAGCCATAGCAAAAAGACAGGAAATTGCTTTCCATTTTCATGTCACCATCCCAACGGTGAAAATTCCTTTGTGCGAGGCTACTTTTGCTTCTGCAAGTAGAATTGAAGTTCATCAATATTCCTGCTACTAGGTTGAGTGTTAGAAAATGTAAAAAAAATATTAAAACTATCAAGGCCTTCTTCATCATCCACAGTAGCAGAAGTGCTACATTGCATAACGGGATTAACTTGCCAGAAGCACGACCAGAATTATCACATTCATTTGCATAATAATTATATAGTTATTGTAAATATTCATTTAGCTTGTTCATAGAAACATATAAATTTGGGGGTTTCAGTTTCTCCAATCTCCATATAAGTATATCAAGCATTCATTAATTGGTGACAATCAGACATTTTAATAGAAGGATTTAAAACTGCACCAATTAAGTAAATCAGAGGAATTGAAAAGAAATATTTTTTGAATTTTTCTTGCATTTTTTCAACAACATCTTTATATTTTTCTTTCTTTTTAAATTCAGATAGTAGAAAAGAAATTTCAGCTATATGTACTAAAGCCATAGTAACAGTGTGGTAATATGCTTCAGAAAACTCAACAGTAGCTGTATAAAATTTATGTAAAAATTTAACAACATCATTAATGACCTCCCAAGTATCACTTGTTAACATACGCCTTGAATCAGTACAATATGCATTAGCAACTTTAGTTATTGGGAATCTATATTTGTAGAAATATTTTAAAAATATATATGTATAATTTCATCTAGTACCAATTTCTAGCATGAATCTAGGTTTAAGGTTATACTGAATACACTTAGACTTAAATTCTTTTATTCTAGATTGTCTATTATTTCCTTGAATAACGCAAACTGCTCTTCTAATATGAGTAATCTCAACTGAAAATAAATCAATGCCACTTTTAACAATTAAATTATAAACATGACATGCACACCTAACATGAAAAATATCATCAAGAGGTGGTTGCAAATGCATTTTTATAATATCATCAAGAGGTAGACTGCAAGCTGCAGTAGTATATTGCATGGATCGGACTGCATGCCGCAGTAGTATATTATATGGATCGGACAACACACCGCAGTAGTATATTATATGGATCAGATTGAACGCCGCAGTATTATATTATATGGATCAGAATAGGGGCAAGGTAAGAAAAAAACTGATAATAATTGGTGTTATTGCGGTGTTCTCTTGTTGGATCGACCGTTGATAATTGAGTTGTTGCTAGCGCAGGGAATTTTTTTTGAATATCTTTCGTGATACGAATGGATACTTGATGTGTGTTATGAATTAGTACGGCGGATAGTGGGACCATGTATATTGATTTATGTGTTATATGTGTTGGAGACTAGAAGTTCTCGTGATCCGACTATGCAGTGGTTGTAGATCATGTGTATCGACATCGTCTAGCGGTTATGGAAATTGGAGGTCCAAGTGGATCTTTCTTTGCTTGGTACGTTAAATTTGGGCTATGTTATTAGATGGCAGACTGGTTGTTCCAATGTCAGATTGTCTAGACTAATGTGTTATTTGCCATGTCGGAAAATTCCACAGGCTGTGTAGCAAGGTGCAGCGGATTATGTTCTAGCAGGGTAGCTTGTACCCCAGAGTCAAGCATACGGCTGACAATCATTGCTTTATTAAATGGGCCTTCGTGGCGGATGTCAGTGCAGATGTATCTACCATTGATTCAGTTCTGGTATTTGGGGGACTTGTTCAGGTGCGTTCTTGTGGCCGGGAAAGAGACTATATGTGTTTATTATAATGAGCGAATTCGGCTCGATGTGCATCTCATATGTGAGCTATTTGTGTGGATCGGGTGGCACGCCACCACGGGTATGTTATCTGGATCAGGTTGCATGGCGCAACGGTATAATGTGGAGAATAGTTTTCTATATATTACTTTGTATGCCCTGCTTCCTGGTTTCTGAGGAAAATCTATATTGGGTGTTGCTCGGCGAACAGCGCATCGGTTGCGTCCTTTCAGGATTGAATAGTGTATATTAATTGCTTCACTGTGGGTATGATGAATTTCGTGGTTTCAGACCTCAATCGGTGTGTGACTGATCGTGTTGAGCATGGTGACCTGAGGTGCTTCATGGGTAATAGTGTTTGGATAGGATCACGCGTTGTGGCAAGGTCACGTGAAGTTATGACCTTTTGAGGAGAATTCAAGTACTCTATTTCTATGATGTGAGACGGGATCTCAGTTTTGTGTTTTAATAGTGCTGTTGAGCTTAGGGTATAGATTTTTTGTTGAGTAATTGTCGTAATTTGAGTATGTTTAGACAGCTTCTCATTGGTGCGTGTATTACGTAAGTTGTAGATTAGGCCTGCGTCGAGGTTTCATATCACCAGAGGGGTGACTAGAGTCGAAGTAGTAATTGGAGTCATTAATGAGTACAAACCAATTTGATTTCAGCCTGTTAGAAAGGTAATATCTGGGTTTGACTCAGAAATTTGTTGTAGTAATAGTTAAAAAGGAAATGGATTCATGAATGGTTGATCGGAGAGATGGGTTCATTATGTCGCGGTTTCAGTTGCCGTTGGCAGTATATGAAGGTATTGAAATGAGACTCCATCAAACAAGAGATTTTCTATCGATATTGATTGTTGTGGGCAGCTGTTATCACTGCATGTGTTTGAGTTCTGTGAGGTATCATATGGTTGCAGTCGAGGTTGCAGGTAGGGATTATTACAGTTGGTCCGGGTTTATTCTAAATATAAATGTGAGGTTCTGATCTTGTGTATAACTTCGGAAAGTGCAATGCGGTCCTATGGTTTATGGGTTAGATGGACTGTGAAACTTCAGCTATGTTGTGTTGTCGGACCTATAAGAGATAGGGTGACGTGGGATAACCCAGGATATATGCTTGGTAAGATCATTCAGCTATTGGTTGGCTTCTAGAACAACTCTGGGTACGCTCGAGGACGAGCGTTTGCTTAAGTTGGGGAGGATGTGACGACCCGACCCATTGTCACGTGAGTTATCGCCCCGTTTTCCTCATTTTATGCTTTTATATGTTTCATTATATGTGTTTGTAGAGATTGAAGTGATTCAGATATAGTTTGGTTGGAATTGAGACAATTAGTCTCTTTAAGAAAAGGCTAGATTGGAAAAGTCAACCAGATGTTGACTTATGAGTTATAGGGTTCAGAATGGATTTTCGACAATTCGGCTAGCTTCGGGGGATGATTTGTCACTTATGAGTGCGTGTGCTATCGGAATCGAATGAGGAGGTCCGGTGTAGAATTAGGCTTGTATCGGCGAAGTTGGAATTTTGGCAAATTCCAGTTGATAGGTGAGTTTTTGATCTGAGGGTCGTAATGAGATTACGAGAATTGCAGTAGCTCCGTTAGGTGAATTTGGATATGTGTGAAAAATTTCAGGTTATTCGGACGTCGTTTGGTTGGACTTTTGATCGTGTGTGCATTTCGGAAGTTCTTAAGAAACTTAGGCTTGAATTGGAGGAATTTTGTGATTTTTGGTGTTAATGTTAGTGTTTTTATGGTTCAAGCAAGTTTGAATAAGGTATTAGATCATATATGTGTTTATGGTTTAGGCCCCCGGGGCCTCGGGGTAATTCCGGATGGTTGAACGGAGGTTGTAGGAGTTTTTGGCATTTTTTCAATGTGCTGCTTCTGCTATTTTCGCGTCTGCGAAAAAGGAGCCGCTTAAGCGGTTCCGCAGACGCGGCGGGTGAGCCCGCAAAAGCGGCCAATGGGAGGTTGGCCTGGATCGCAAGTGCGGAAGGAAGACCACATATGAGGTGACCGCGTAAGCTGTAGTTGACCGCAAAAGTGGTCCTTGGGAGAATAAGTTGGACTACAAAAGCGGTTGAGAGGCCGCAGAAGCGAGAGCCACATAAGTGGAGATATGACCGCAGAAGCGGAAAACGTGCTGGGTTTAATGAGCAGTGATTTCACAAGTTTGAAAGGAGAAGAACATTTGGACCTCGGACTAAGGCGAGTTTGGGAGCGATTTTGAAGAGGACTCTGGAGGAACATCAGGTATGGATTCTTGGACTTAGAGTATGTCATTATAGTGTAAAAATATGGATTAAACACTAAGAATTCAAGGTTTTTAAGATTAAAAATGGTGTTTAGGGCTTGAAACCCAAGTGAGTTTAAAGTGTTGATTTAAGGAGTCAAATGGACTCCGATTCTTGTAAATTTAATATGTATGGACTAGTGCATGATAAGGATCGTCTTGGTGTAAAAAAATTTTGAATTTCGAGATGTGGTCCCGGAGCTCGTGTTTTTCCAACTTCGTGTTTTTGGGTGTTTTTCGAGTTCTTTCTATTGAGTTATGTCCCATTAGCATAGTATGATATATTAGTACTGATTTTGGTTAGATTTGACGCGCGTTGAGGCCAATTTGAGGGGAAAAGGCGTCGTGAGCGAGGAATTTCACCTGTTCGAGGTGAGTAATACTTGGGAATGATATCTCAAGGGTTTGAAACCCCGGATTTGCACATCTTAGTGCTATATTGTGGTGACTTGCACGCTGGACCTGAGCGTGGGGTAGAGCACCGTTGGGGATTATGACTTGGTCCGTCCCGGTTGTTGGTTTTTACCACAAAATTGTAAATGATTGGTTATTATCACTATGACTTGGGCTCATTGCCATACTTCGGGCTTATTGCCGATTATTTGAACTCTTTATGAACTATTATCATAGTTTTCTTGACTATTTGAAAGATTATTTAAACTCCGTCCATGTGATTTACACTGTTTCATGAACTCAGCTATATTTTTTTTCTCAAACTTGGAGTTTTAACTGATATTTTAACTATTATTTGAGCTAAGTATTACTGTTATACGGATGCCCGATAGACTTTTGACTATTTTGGACTGATTGAGGCTGAGGGCCATATGTGAGGGCATGAAGAATGATGTAAGGAGGCTTCCAAGCCTCGAGTGTTATGTGTGCATATGCATATACATGAAAGGATCGGATTGCACGCCGCAGTAGCATATTGCATTGATCGGACTGCACGCCACAACAACATATTACATGGATCGGACTACACGCCACAGTAGTGTATTGCATGGATCGGATTGCATGCCGTAGTAGTATATTATATGGATCGGACTGCACGTCGCAGTATTATTGTGCTTGGGCTGTAGGAGCCCCTCCGGAGTCTGTACACACCCTCAGTGAGCACAAGGTACCCATGGATCGGGCTACGCGTTGTAGCGATCATGTGCATTGCATCACATTCATCCGTTCACTCCTGTTTGTACTATGTGGCACGACATTTAGCACTCATATATCATTGACATATATACTGTTACTTGCCTTATTGACCAGATACCCTGGTGTTATATGTTAAGAAGTGCTTTGCCCAAGGGGCCGACTTATGAGCCGACTTGCTCTATCTGATATAGCATTCATATGCTGGGCTGTTGAAAATAAAAGAGATTTTATTGTAAAAGAGACTTGTAAAAGAGATTTTGAACTGATCTTGAGATTTTCTAAAAGGACTTTTCACAGTATTTCGATTTTTCTCAAAGGGTTGTGTTGTCTTTATAGTATTTTGGTGTGCCCATACGTGTATTCTCTTCGCTCATATATTATTCTCTCTTATTACCACTGAGTTGGAAGTACTCACTTTACTCCTTGCACCTCGCGTGCAGTTGCAAGTATTGTTCATCCGATAGCGGGTTAGTAACTGATTGAAGGTATTGCTATCGTAGCTAAGCAAGGTGACCACCGGCGTTCGCGGCACCAAGACTCTTCTTCTTCTTGATTCCTAGATTTTACTCTATGTATTATAGACTTTAAAATTTTAATAAAGGCATTCCTACATGCTCGTGACTTGTGACACCCCGGTCGGGTTGTGTTGGGTTATATTTATATTGATTAATATCATTAATTCATATTTGAACTATTATATAACTGACTAACTGCTTTAAGTGTTGTTCTTAAACGGTATGGCTGGCCTTGTCTTCACGAGAGGCGCCATCATGACCAGATTTGGGAATTGGGTCATGACAATGAACCCTTCTGCCCCAAGCTATTTTCGCATCTGCGGGAGGTATTTCCGCTTCTGCGGAGTCCGCTTATGCGGTCCAGGGGCCACATAGGTGGAATCGCTTCTGTGATCTCCCCCTGGAGTGCCCATTTCCACTCCTGCGATCAAGTGGCCGCATCTGCGGTCCAAAAACCGCAGAAGGGGTTAAGGCAGAAGCAGCAAACTTCAGTCATTTTCCAAATTCTAACTTTACTCGAGCCTCGCTCGTTTGACGCTCGGGGCTCCCAGTCCCCACCAGAACATACCGACAAGTCTGAAATCACGAGGCGGACCTATTCAAACCCTCGAAACACTCAAAACAACGCTAAATCGAGGAATCAATTCCCAAAACCAAATGAATTAAGTCATTGAACTTCAAGTTCTTAATTTCCTTTTAACGGGTCAAAACGCCCTTAAACTACTCGGATTAACACCAAATTTCACGGGTAAGTCTTAATTGATATTTCGGCTGTACACGGTTTCGGAACTAAAAATCCGAGCTCAATACCTAGGAAATCAATTATTATTTAGTTTATTCAATTCCTTAAAACTTTAAGTTAATAATTTTATAGAAAAATTCATTACTCGGGCTAGGGACCTCAGAATTCGATTCCTGACATACACCTAGGTCCAATATTTTCCCAGAGACCCTCCGGGTTAATCAAATCACAAATTCAGGTCCGTTTCCTAAGAAAGTTGACCGAAGTCAAACTTGGCCTTTTTTTGAAAAACTTAATGAAGAAAATGGACATATTCTTGCTCAAAGCTCTTCTATCTTCCGAACCACCCGTCCTCGCAAGACATAAATTAGTTAAAGCAAGTGCGGGAAGTTTTATTTAAGGGAGTAGGATTCTACAACGCAAAATGACCAATCAGGTCATTACATTCTCCACCTCTTAAGCAAATGTTCATCCTCGAACGTACATAGAAAAGTACCTGGACTGCTGAATAAGTGGGCATATCGACTCCGCATGTCCTCCTCGGAATCCCAGTCGCTTCCTCAACCGGTTGGCCCCTCCACTGGACCCTTATCACAGAAATCCTCTTTTACCGCAACTGTCGATCCTGCCTATCAATAATGGCAACTTGCTCCTCCTTGTAGCCCAAGCTCTCATCTAACTGAATGGTACTTAAATCCAACACATGTGATAGGTCGGCATGATATTTCCGAAGAATCGATATATGGAAAACTGTATGAACTCCTGATAAACTGGGAGGTAAAGCAAGCTCATAGGCAACCTCTCCAACTCACCTCAACACCTCAAAGGGGCCAATAAACCTTGGGCTTAGCTTGTCCTTCGCCTTAAAAATTGCCTTCATTGGCGAGACTTTCAAGATAACCTTCTCGCCAATCATGAATGATACATCACGTGCCTTCTGATCCGCGTAGTTCTTCCGTCTGGACTGAGCTATGCGTAGCCTCTCCCGAATCAACTTTACCTTATCCAAGGCATCCTGTACCAAATCTGTACAAGTAACTTAGCCTCATCAGGCTCAAACTACTCGATAGGAGAACGACAACGCCGACCATACAATGCCTCATAAGGGGTCATCTCTATGCTGGATTGATAGCTATTATTGTATGAAAACTCCGCCACAAGCAAGAACTTATCCCACTGCCCTCCAAAGTCAATCACACATGCTCTAACATATCCTCTAAAATTTGAACAGTCCTCTCTGACTGTCCGTCAGTCTAAGTATGGAATGCCGTGCTAAGATCTACGTGGGTCCCCAACTCACTCTGAACAGCTCTCCAGAAATGGGAAGTGAACTGAGGGCCTCTGTCTGAAATGATGGAGACCGGCACACCGTGCAACCTGACTATCTATCGGATGTAAATCTGAGCATATCTCTCCGCTGTATAAGTAGTCCCACTGGAATGAAGTGGGCAGACTTGGTCAACCTATCCACAATAACCCATACTGAATCAACCTTTCGCAAAGTCTGTGGTAACCCAACCACAAAATCCATGGTGATGCGCTCCCAGTTCAATTTTGGATTGGGCATCTGCTGAAGTACGCCACCTGGCCTCTGGTGCTAGTACTTGACCTGTTGGTAATTCAAACATCTATCTACATACTCCACGATGTCCTTCTTCATCCTTCTCTACCAATAATGTTGTCTCAAGTCACGATACATATTTGTGGCACCTAGATGAATGGAGTACCTCGAACTATGGGCGTCCTCTAGAATCCTCTCCCTCAAGCCATCAACATTAGGAACACATACACAGTCCCAAAGCCGTAACTCACCATCCTTGCCAATAGAAATCTCCTGGGCACCTCCTTGAAGTACCGTCTATATGAGAACCGCCAAATGTGAATCATCAAACTGTCGGGCCTTAATCTTCCCCAATAACGAAGACTAAGCAACCACACATGCTAGAACTTGGTTGGGCTCCGAAATGTCCAATTTCACAAGTCTGTTAGCTAAAGACTAGATGTCCAAAGCTAATGGTCTCGTCTCAGTAGGAATGAATGCCAAGCTACCCATATTCTCTGCCTTTCTGCTCAAGGCATCCGCGACCACATTCGCCTTACATATATGATAAAGAATGGTAATGTCATAATCCTTTAGTAACTCAAGCCACCTACACTGCCTCAAATTAAGATCCCTTTGCTTGAACAAATAGTGCAAACTACGATGGTTTGTATAAACCTCACATGACACTCCATACAAATAATACCTCCATATCTTAAGAGCATGAACAATCGCCGCCAACTCTACATCATGCACATGGTAATTATTCTCATGAACCTTCAGTTGACGTGAAGCATATGCAATACTCACCCCTCCTGCATCAATATACACCCCAAGCCAACTCGAGAAACATCGCAATATACCTTATACATCCCTGCACCGGAAGATAACACAAGAACCAATGTTGTAGTCAAAGCTGTCTTGAAATTCTGAAGCTCTCCTCACAATCATCGGACCAACAAAATGGAGCACCCTTTTGGGTCAATATGGTCAGAAGTGATGCAATAGATGAAAATCCCTGCACAAAACATTGGTAGTAACATGCTAAACCAAGAAACTCCTGATCACGGTCACCAAAACAGGACGTGGCCAACTCTGAACTGCCTCAATTTTCTTGGGATCCACTTTAATACCATCTCCTGACACTACATGCCCCAAGAATTTCATTGACTCTATCCGGAACTCACACTTGGAGAACTTAGCATAAAACTGTTGCTATCGCAAGGTTTGAAGTACTACTCTCAAATGTTGCTCGTGTTCCCCCAGGCTACGTGAGTATATCAAGATGTCGTCAATGAAGACGATGAAAAAAGAATCAATATAAGGCCTGAACAGCCTGTTCATCAAGTCTATAAAAGTCATTGGAGCATTAGTCAAGCCAAAGGACATCACCAGAAACTCGTAGTGGCCATATCTAGTCCTGAATGCAGTCTTCAGAACATCTGAATCCCGAATCTTCAGCTGATGATACCCTGTCCTCAAGTCAATCTTAGAGAACACCCTAGCACCCTGCATTTGGTCAAACAAACCATCGATACAGTGCAATAAATACTTGTTCTTGATGGTGACTTTGTTCAACTGGCGATAATCAATGCATATCCGCATAGTCACATCCTTCTTCTTCACAAATAATACTGGTGCACCCCAAGGTGATACACTGGGCCTAACAAACCCCTTTGCTAACAACTCCTCCAACTGCTCCTTCATCTCATTAGGATCCATACGGTATGGTGGGATGGATATAGGCTGAGTTCCTGGAGCCAAATCAATACATAAATAAATATCACAATTCGGAGGCATGCCAAGAAGGTCAGAAAGAAAAACATCGGCGAACTCTCGGACTACTGGCACTGAATCAATCATCGAAGACTCTGCATTGGTGCTTCCACATAAGCTAAATAAGCCAACACCTTTTCTCAACCATGTGATGAGCCTTCAAGAAAGAAATAACCCTGCTAGGGGAATCAACTATGGAACCCTTCCACTCCAGTCTTGGCAAGCTTGGCATCGCTAGTGAAACAGTCTTGGCATGGAAATCTAGAACTCTGTGATATGGAGACAACCAATCTATGCCAAGGATAACCCCAAAATCGATCATATCGAGCAATAGAAGATCTGATCTAGTCTCAAAGCCACAGAAAGTAACCACACAAGATCGGTAGATCCGGTCCACAACCGCAGAATTACCCACAGGAGTGGACACATGAACATAAACATCCAAAGGCTCGGGAGAAGTGACCAGGAATCGAGCAAACAGAGATGACACATATGAATAAGTAGTTCCTGGATCAAATAATACTAAAGCACCCCTACCGCTGACGAAATAATACATGTGATGACGGCATTTGAGACCAATGCATCTGGCCTGGATGGAAGAGCATAGAATCTAGCTGGAGCGCCAGCTAGCTTTCCTCCACCTGTCTGAGCAATAGCGGACTGACCTCTACCTGTCTGACCTCCACCTCTGGGACGACCTTTGCCATTCTATCCTCCACCTTTAGGTGGATGGGCTGCTGGTGCTTGAGTCATGGGCTGCTGCCCCTGGTGTACTGCCTTGCCCCTAAGCCTGGGGCAGGATCTCCTCATGTGACCAGGGTCTCCATATTCAAAACAATGCGGTGCGATGACCTGCTGCCCTGATGACTGTCCTTGATGGCTCGTAGATCCCGTAGGAGGAGCCTGGATAGCCGGTGGACGATATGAACTCTCCAGCATAGCACTAAAATATGAGCCAGAAGAACCCTGAGGACGTGAATACCCACTGGAGGAACCCTGAATAGCTACCAAGTGGTAGGAACTCTCTGGAGTGGCACTGAAATAGGGGCCTGCTGGAGCACCCCGAGCGAGAGGTGGTGGTGCTGAAGATGGGGGCCTACTGGACTGACCCTTCCCATATTGACCTCTGTCCCTAGCTGGGGCACATCTGAACTCTCCAAAGAATATGGCTCTCTTGTCCGGCTGTATTTTCTCTCTATCCCTATGGTGATATCCCTCAATTCGACGAGCAATCTCGACCACAAGCTGATACTCTATACCTATCTCCACCTCTCGGGCCATTCCCGATCGAATACTGGGCTGCAACCCGGCGACAGACCTCCTTACTCTTTTTGTATCTGTAGGGAGTATCATAAGTGCATGGCGGGATAACTCAGAAAATCTCACCACATAGTTGGTCACAGACATTTGACCTTTCAAACTGATACCGCAGCTCTTCCCTCTCAGAGGACGGAATATACCTGTCCAAGAATAAGTATACGCCGGGTGATGGGAAGAGAACCAGTGGGCCTTCCAAGAACATAGGACTGCCAGTCTGCCACCTTCTACGGGCCCTGCCCTCAAGCTGAAAAGTAGTGAAGTCGACTCCATGCAACTCCAATATCCTCATAGCGTGCAGTCTGTCCCTGCACCTGTCGATGAAGTTCTGAGCATCCTTATGATGCTCACCCTCAAAGATCGGAGGGTGAAGTCTAGTCCATCTATCTAGTAATTTCTACGGATCACAATCCACATCTCGCCTGGGCTGGGGTTCCACTGTAGCAAGTGGCTGAACCCTATCTACGGGTGGTGCACCCGAAGTATGATAAACTGCGGCTTTATGACCTGGAGCATGGGCAGTAGGAGTCTGTGCTCCCCCTCCTGCTTGTGAGGTAGCTGGATCCGCTGGAAATAAACTAGCCTAAGTCATAGTATCTATGAATAGAAGCATGCAGCCCATGACCTCCTAAAATATCACCGCTGTCATGAAATCAACCGGGGTAGGCTCAGCTGCGGGCACCTCGCCCTGCTCCTCAATAATGAGATCCCTAGTAGGATCTCTTGGTGGTGTCTTTGGAATAGCTCTATGACGCCCACGTCCCCTACCACGGGTCGGTGCCCTCCCCCGGCCAATAGCATTAGGGGGAGCAGCTCCTCCCGGGTCTGGAACATCAGCGGTACGAGTCCTCACCATCTGTGAGAGAATAGAAGAGGGAAATTTAGTACACTGACCAATATATGATAGAAATGAATGAAGAGTAGTTTTTCTAATACCTTATAGCCTCCCGAAGATAAATACAGACATCTCTGTACCGATCTACAAGACTCTATCAGGTTTGACCATAGGTTTGTGAGACCTACGTGAACCTAGTGCTATGATACCATGTTGTCACGATCCATTTTTCATAATAGGTCATGATGGCACCCAACACCATTTGTCAGGCCAGCCAACGCGGAAGTATATTTATGTTCTCATTTTACCATTGCCCAAAACAACTATAATAGATTTTCAATTTAAATTTAAGACCAATAAGGATCAATAATGTATAAAAATAGTTATACAACCCTAAAATAAATGTCTACCACTGTGTGTGCCAGAACCTAGTGTCACAAGCTACGGGCAACTAGTAGAATATACACAAAAGAATAATATACTATCCTACTGTCTGAATCAGGATAGACAGAAACAAAAATATAGAGAAAGACTTCTTCGGCTGCGGATCGGCATGAAAGGGAAGAAACTCACTGTAGAAGTCCCAGATGTGCTCACTGATATGCACCGGAATGATGTCCAGATCCACCTGCCTCAAATCATGTACATTTAAGTACATAAGTGTAGCATGAGTACATAAACAATATGTACCCAGTAAGTATACCATCTAATATCGAAGAAGTAGAGACGAGAAGTTGACTAGATACTTACTAAGGTCAAATAATATATATAATTATAGTGTGTTCAAACCATTGAAATTACAAGTATCACAGTTTATGGCAAGTGGCATAAGTCAAGCATTTCACTGCATTAAGTTCATATTTTACCATTTTAGGATATAGCAAAACCGAAGCAACTATAAGCTTTCCCACAATTAAACATGCGCACATAGTACCGAGGCGACGTCCCGAACCAACAGAAAGAAACTATGAACTTGCCAAGGGTAGACGGTGCACCTATAGATGCATCTATTCATATCGAGGTGATTGGCTCGATCCACAAATATCAGGCAATATCAAGAATACGCACAAAAGGCACATTTAAAGTCAAGTATACCATACAATGTTCAACAAGTGTGCAAGTTGCTTTTATTTTCTTTGAAGTCTCTAACACATCCTAAGTGATCTCATTAGACCATGAGAGTGTATCTGATGTAGATTGGAATTTTTAGCACCAACAAGTATGTGGATATATGCAATAATGAGTTGAAGATAATAATTGTAACCATATTGTGAACGAATCACTTGCGAGATCATTGTGGAAAAAGTTAGAGACTCGTTACACTTCAAAAATTGGGAACAACAAGTTGTTCCTACTAAAGAAATTGATGAGCTTTAAATACAAGGAGGACGGCCTTATCCTTAATCATATAAATGATTTTCATGGTGTCCTTGACCAAGTTTATGGAATGGGAGTTAATTTTGATGATTATATACAAGGACTTTGGCTTCTTAATACTTTACAAGATTCTTGGGAAACTCTTCGGGTTTCTTTGAAAAATTCAGCTCCTGGAGTTAAGGTGACAATGGAATATACCGAGAGTGGTGTGTTGAACGAGGAAGTAAGGATAAAATCTCAAGGTTCATCCTCACAAGCAGACATCTTGGTTACAAAAGACCGAGGGAAAGATAGAACAAGAGGTTCAAAGAATAGAGGTAAAAGTAGAAGTAAGTCAAGGTCCAAATACTATAATATTACATGCAACCACTGTGGCAAGAAATAACACATCAAAAGATATTGCCGCAAGTTGAATTAAGACATTAGAGAAGGAAAGAAAGCTGAAAATAATGAGAACAATGTTGCTGTTATTGTTCGAGATGACCCTTTTTTTGCTTATGATGAAAACATCATCAATTTAGTATCCCATGAGACAAGGTGGGTAGTAGATTCTGATGCTACCTCACATATCACGCCAAGAAAAGACTTTTTCTCATATTATAATCCTGTTGATTCTAGGGTGTTTAAGATGGGCAATGCTAGTGAAGTTAAGGTATTTGGTGTTGGCACAGTTTGTTTGAAAACTAATAATGGTTCAATGTTAGTTCTTCAAGATGTCAAGCATGCTCCAGATTTCCCTTTCAATTTGATCTTCGCATGAAGATTAGAGGATGAAAGTTACCAAAATGCCCTCTTTAATGGCCAATAGAAGCTCACCAAGGGCTCGTTAGTAGTGGATCGAGGAGTCAAGTATAGTCAATTATATGTGACACATTGATCTATTTTAGTGACTCCATAAATCTGGTAGAAAGTGACACTTTATCAGAATTGTAGAAAATCATTCTATCTATGATATGTGTGCTTTGGTTGTATTAGCATGATTTTCAGGTATCGGTTTTGATGAATGACAAACAATGAAGTCAAGTGTCGAACAAAGTTATTATATGACAAACAATCAAGATTGAATGCCGAGAAGCATATTGATGAACGGATTGCATGGAAAAGCCAAAGACGAGCTCAAACGTTCAAGACCGAAGACCCAAGGCGTAGGTCGTTAGGTAGAACCAATGTAAGAGCAACGCTTAAGTTATCTCGTCTTTTGGCTCAACATAGGTCATCATAAATATGCATAAAATCTTTTTATCAAATCATATTTATCATAAACATATTTCAAATACTTCAAACAAAATGTTTTTAACGTTTTCATTTTAACCAAAATGGTTTTTGAAGTAAGTTGTGAATAATCGATTATGCAAAAGTGAGAATCGATTATTATGGGAAATTCCATTTATTGGAAATTTTTGCAAGAGTCAATAATCGATTATCCTCAAGAGCATAATCGATTATTCTCTATCCGTTGCAAGTTTTTGAACACTGTAACAACATAATTGATTATGCATATCACAATAATCGATTATCCTGCATAAAATCAGCTTCCGATTTTGTAACGGTAAGCTGATAATCGATTATCCAAATCTGATAATCGATTATCTTGGCATAAAATCAGCATAATTGATTGCCAATTAAGCAACGGACATACAACTTATAACACCTATAAATAGAGGTCTTTTGAGCTGAATTGAAACACACAACATCTCTCATTATTCATATACATATTGATATCATTTGTGCATCATTATAGAGCTTTTGTTGAGCCATTTGAGAGACAACTTTGAGTTGTTCATAGAGCTTATTTTGTATCTCTTTATCCACTCTTATTAGAGAGTTCTTGTTGTAAAAGAGAAAGGTGTTTGAGAAGACCATATCTTCTCATTGATTGTCGGGTTTGCTAAGTACCCTCAATCTTAGTGTGTGAAGTCTTGTGGTGCGGTATCCACGAGCAAGTTGAAGTCTTGTGGTGCTGTATCCACGAGCAAGGTGAAGTTTTGAGGTGAGGTATCCTCGAGCAAGTTGAAGTCTTGTAGAGTGTACATCTATGAACAAGTGTAGCGGTTTGTTAGGCACCGTAAGCTTAACGGAGTTAGTGGAATCTCGAGAGAGTCTCTCGGGGACTGGACTAACCACACGTTGTGGTGAACCAGTATAAATCCGGTGTGTTCTTTCCTTACTATTTTAATTACCGCATTTACTTTACTCCTGCAATTTTAATTCCGCAATATTTATCAATATTCTCGTGCCACACTATTCACCCCCCCTATAGTGACGGGCATAAATCCTAACAAGAATTGTGGCATAGAAGATTGAGTCATATGAGCGAGAAGGGGATTACATGCCTGCTGGAGTGAAACAAGCAAACCTGAAAAGGTGTATCCATTATGTAGCTGGCAAACAGAAAATGATTTTCTTTTATAGCCATCCTTCTTCAAGAAATCCCGATTTATTGGAGTTAGTACACTCTGATTTGTGTAGTCTTTTTAACGTAAAGTCAAAATGTGGTATACTTTACTTTGTGACCTTCATTGATGATCATTCTCGTAAGCTCTGGGTGTATCCTTTGAAATCCAAAGATCCAACACTCGGTGTGTTTAAGGAATTTTAGGACTTAGTTGAGAGACATACGGGGAAGAAATTAAAATGCATTCGCACTGGCAATGGTGGTGAATATTGTGGTTCCTTTGATAACTATTGCAATGAACAAGGAATTCGTCATCAGAAAACTCCACCCAAGATGTCTCAATTGAATGGTTTGGTAGAGAGGATGAATATAACTCTAGTTTAAAGAGTTAGATGCCTGCTTTTAGAGGCTAAACTTCTAAACACATTTTGGGCGGAAGCACTTAACACTGTTGCCTATGTTATCAATTTTTCTCCTATTGTTGTTTTGGATGGTGATGTCCCAAATAGAGTTTGGTATGCCAAAGATGTTTCTTATGATCACTTGAGAGTTTTTGGGCGTAAAGCTTGTGTGCATGTTACTAAAAATGAGAGATCGAAACTGGATATCAAAACTAAAGCAGTGCATCTTTATCGGTTATTGTCAAGATGAGTTTATGTATCGTTTTTATGATCCAGTTGACAATAAACTTATTAGAAGTCATGATGCAATATTCTTTGAAGACCAGAATATTGAAGATATTGACAAAGCTGAGAAGATAGATTCTCAGAGTAATGGGAGCTTAGTTGATAGTGATCTAATTTCTATTGCTAAGGCACCAATACCCAAAACAATGATGGAGATAATGATCAAGATCAAAATGATCATCATGATATAGATGCTATGGATGCTTCAGTTGTGGTTGATCAGCAAGCAGTTTCTGCTCAGGTAACTATTTCGAATGCTCCTGAAACCTCTCTTAGAAAATCTACAAAAGAGAAGCAAAAATTCATGCGCTATCTTCTTGATGAGTATGTACTTTGACCTGGGAGAACCTGAGAATTATGATGAAGCCATGCAAGATACTCATAAAGATCAGTGAGATAGAAGCCATGGAATATGAGATGAAGTCACTCCATGAGAATGGTATATATGAGTTAGTGAAATTGCCGAAAGTAAGAGAGCTTTATCTAACAAATGGATATTTAAAATAAAGCAAGATAATCATACCTTTGGGACTAGGTACAAGGCGAGGTTAGTTGTTAAAGGTTTTGTCCATAATAATGGAGTTGACTTTGATAAAAATTTCTCCCCTGTTATGAAGATGTCTTCTATTCGTGTGGTTCTAGGCTTAACCCCAAGTCTAGATTTAGAGGTTGAGCAGATGGATGTCAAGACTGCTTTTCTTTATGGTGTTTTGAATGAGGAGATTTATATGGAGCAGCGTGAGGACTTTATAGTCAAGCTTGCTGATAAGTATGCATATTGCAGAAAATTGGCAGGCATGAAGCCCATAATTAGTTCCTCTATTGAAGACATATTTGGCCTTTTGGCTGGAGGGGAAGTTTGTTTGACACATGCCCATGTTGTCCAACCAAAGGCCCAATGGCCTAATCCTATTTTTTTTTGGTTTTCATTCCTATTCGGAATTGGATCCAGTGTTTATTCCTATTTTGAGTGGGTTTTGGCTTTAAGAGAAAACAACTCCCATGATCTATAAATAGGACAACCTTGGAGAATTATTATATGCTCATTGATACAAGTCTTTGAAAGAAATTGAGCACGTAAGAGTGATTTTTGAGAGAGCTTTTATCAAGAGAAAAGAGAGAAAAAATATTTGTTTTGCTGTAGATCTTTATTCCGACCAGCCAATTTCAAATCACGTTTTCTAATTCGTTAACTGTCAGATCGGACTGAAATTTTGACTGAGTATTCATAACGTATTATCTTTGATTTGAACGATGAAAATCGGATTTGGAGGCCCGTAGCATCTGATTTTGAGTCTCGAACAATAGTTTCATTTTTTTGGATTCTCCTCTATCTTCAATTGATTTATTGTTGTTATCGTTACTCCATGTTTGACACTTGTTGTGTAACCAATTTGGAGAACTTTTGTAACCCTCTTATTGTTATAGTGGAGCTTTTTGAGTTTTTGTGATCCTGTGATTTTTACCTTCGATTTGAAGGGTTTTTCATATTAAAATTTGGTATTATTTATCTTCTTTATTTTCGAGTTTGCTTCTTCCGCGAGATATCATATTATAGATATAGATTTATGTTCTATGTAATCTTAAGTTTTATTATATTTTAATATATTTTTATTTATTTCCTGAATACACTTGAAACAAGTGAAACACTAAAGAAACTGAGCAATTACTACAAATGTTGTTCTATGTTAGGCATGCCCTAGCTAATCTATCTATATCGAATAGGAGAAGCAAATCAATGTTATGATTTCAAGTGCAGCAACAAAAATTTAACAAGTGTCAAATTTTAGGACAAAGCTTCAACAAATTTAGAGATTCAAAAATTATTCAATAAAATAAAGAAAATAATTAAAAAATAAAGACACAAAGAAATTAACTACCTAAATTAGCTACTCAAACATGGGCGAGGGTTGGTTTAGGTTAGTTAATTTTTTTTATCATTTTCATTTTTCTTTTTTAAAATAAAATATGTATTTATTCAGATAATATCTATCTATATAGAATAGGAGAAACAAACCAATGTTATGATTCCAAGTGTAACAGCAAAAATTTAACAAGTGTCAAATTTTAGGACAAAGCTCCAACAAATTTAGAGATTCATAAAATTATTTAATAAAATTAAGAAAATGATTAAAAATAAAGATACAAAGAAATTAACTACCTAAATTAACTACTCAAACATGAGCGAGGGTTGGTTTAGGACTTTAGGTTAGTTAAATTCTTTTTAATCATTTTTGTTTTTCTTTTTTAAAATAAAATGCGTATTTATCCAGACAATATTATTGAGAATAATAAAAAGAAATATAAATAAAAGATATTTCCGGAGTAATATAATATATATTCTATTATATTACCAAAAAAAATAATAGACAAATTTATTAGACAAAGTAATATGCTAATAAAAATTTTTTTAACAATGCAATTATATAATAATGAAAAATACATAACAAAAATTTGTTCGATGCCTATATAAGTCCATTTAATTTAATAGAAATTTTATTCATTAAAATTCAACCAATATTATTGAGAACAAAAGAATAAAATTTAGAAGGTCATGAGCAGTATCATCTGTAGTGCACAAGCAGGATTCATTCTAGGAAGGAGGATTGCGGATAATGTCATTCTAGCACATGAATTAATAAAGCATTACTCTATATCACATATATCTCCCAGATGCATGATCAAAATTGATCTACATAAGGCTTATGATTCAGTTGAATGGTGCTTTTTGCAGCAGGTAATGGAGCCTCTAGATTTTCCTACCAGGTTTACAAGATGGATCATGGAGTGTGTCCAAACTGTCAGCTACACAGTGGTTGTAAATGGAGAAACAACAGAACCTTTTTAAGCAGCCAAAGGTTTGAGACAAGGGGATCCCATATCTCCATTTTTGCTTTATTGTGATGGAATACCTAAGTCGATCACTGGTAGAGCTGAAGCAAGCTAAAGACTTCACATTTCATCCTGGTTGTAAAAAACTAGGAATAACTCATTTAAGCTTTGCTGACGACCTCTTGCTGTTTGTCAAAGGAGAAGCTCAGTCTGTAAGTACCATGTTTACATATTTCTCTCATTTCACTGCAGCCTCTGGTGTGAAAGCCAATTTGCATAAGAGTGCTGTTTATTTTTTTTGGGGGGGGGGGGAGGGGGGTAAAACCTGAGGAGCAACAACAAACTATTGATCTTCTTGGATATGTACGTGGAGAACTACCTTTTAAATACTTGGGTGTACCACTATCTACCAAGAAGCTGACTGTTTTTCAATGGCAACCACTGGTCGACAAGATTACTGCTAGGATTACATCCTGGACTGCCAGACAACTGTCATATGCTGGTAGAATCCAGTTGGTGCAATCAGTAATTTTTGGTATTCAAGCGTATTGGGCTCAACTCTTTCTCATCCCTTCCAAAGTTATAAAACTGCTAGAAGCAATATGTAGATCCTACATATGGTATGGCTCAGTTAATGTAACAAGGAAAGCATATGTGGCTTGGGAAAGAATCTGTCTGCCAAAGTCTGCTGGAGGCTTAAACTTGACCAATCTCTTATTGTGGAACAAGGCTGCTGTTGCAAAACTAAGCTGGGATTTGGCACACAAAAAGGATGTATTATGGGTGAAATGGATTCACACAGTTTATGTCAAACAACAACAGCTGGAGACCATAAATGTGCCTAAACAAGCTAGTTGGATGGTTCGGAAGATTATTGAAGGCACTGTTCTATTGCAGCAATATCAACTGTTACATAAGTCTGATTGTTCTATAAGAGTGCTCTATCTTCAACAGATTGGAGAGGCACCTAGAGTCCCTTGGAAGAACTTAACCATGCAGAATCCTGCTCGACCTAAAGCACTTTTCAACCTGTGGCTGCTTCTACAAAACAGGCTTCCTACTAAAGATAGGTTGATCAAATGGAACTTGACTGTGGATGACACTTGTGTTATGTGTCAACAAACTGAGGAAACCAGAGATCACTTATTCTTGGACTGCACCTTTACTACTCAGTTGAGGTATCACACATTGCAGTGGATTGGAGCTACACAACCTGCTGGACAGAACTGGTCACAGTTTGTCCAATGGTTCATTGATCAGGCTAAAGGGAAATATCCTCGAGCTCATATATTCAAAATGACAATGACAGAGATGTTCTATGTCCTATGGTTGGAAAGGAATGCGAGAATATTTGAAAACACCTTCTGTACTTGTGACAAACTGCTTAGATGCATTGCTTACACTTGTAATGTTAGGGCACCTCCTAGAGTTAGAATAAATCTTCAACATTACCTACTGTAATGTTGAACTTTTGGATAGTATAGATTAGTCAGTTTTTGTTTAACTTTTGATAGGCAGCTGAGTATAAAGCTGCACTATGGACTTGTATGACGAGCACTTTGGTGATTAATACAAAGCTTAATTACCAAAAAAAAGAATAAATTTTAAAATAAAAACTATTTCAAGAGTAATAATATATATATATATATATATATATATATATATATATATATATATATATTTTATTATATTACAAAAAGAAAGTAGCAAACAAAAATATTAAATAAAATAATATGATAATATTTTTTTTGTTAACAATGCAATAATATTGAATATTAGATCATATAATAAAGGAAAATATAGAACAAAAAAGTTATTCGATGTCTATATAAGTCCCTTTAATTTAACATAATTTTATTCATTAAAATCCAGATAATATTATTTAGAATAATAGAATAAAATATTAAATAAAATTATATTTCAAGAATAAAAAATATATCTTCTATTATATTACAAAAAAGTAGCATACAAAAATATTAAACAAAATAATATGCTAATAAAATTTTTGGTTAACAATTCAATAATATTAAATATTGGATAGTATAAGAAAGCAAAAAAATAGAACAAAAAAGTTATTCGATATCTATATAAGTCCCTTTAATATATATTTTTTTCATTGAAATCCAGATAATATTATTGAGAATAATAGAATAAAATATTAAATAAAATTATATTTCAAGAGTAAAAAAATATATCTTCTATTATATTACAAAAAAAAGTGGCAAACAAAAATATTAAACAAAGTGATATGCTGATAAAAGTTTTTAGTAACAATGTCATAATACTAAATATTGATTAATATAATAAATAAAAATATATAGTAAAAAAGTTATTCGATGCCTATATAAGTCCCTTTAATGTAGAGATTTTATTCCTTAAAATTCAGATAATATTATGAGAACAACAAATAAAAAAATAAAAAAATATATTTCAATAGTAATAAAAATTTAAAATTAAGCGAGCAAAAAAAAATTAAATAAATTAATATACTAATAAAAAATTCTATTGACAATGTAATAATACTAAATATTAGATAATATAATAAAGAAAAATACAGAACAAAAATATTTTTCAAAAGTTTAATGAAAGTTTTATTATTGGATATATTGTACTGTCAAATAAGATAACAATCGATCACAATTTAATTTAATTAATAGTGACCATGCATGACACGGGTACGACTACTAATTTTGAGAATTTAAAACTTAATTAAACTATTTCATTGATAAAGATAAAAACGTAAATACTAAAACATTATTAATTAAAACATAAGTAAGGGATAAGTCGGGAAAACCATTTCTACCAAAAAAAAGTCGGGAAAACCATTTCTACCAAAAAAAAGTCGGGAAAACCATAAATATATAGACCGCGACAAAACCTCGGTTTCAGGCCACGAATCGTTCGCAGACCAACTGTCTATTTTTTTTGAAGTTGAGAAATAACGAATCGAGGAAGCGAATTTGATTCAAGTAGAAGAGATGGCCAAGGCAAAGCATCAAAAGGCCAAACCCAACAAACAATCCCATGTACGTTCCTTTAAAATAATTTAAACTCCTTATCTCTACTGTTTTCGCTCTTCGTTAATCAAATTTATTGGCGAAAGCATTGTAGGTCTAAAAGATATGGGTTACCACATTTAAATACCAGATAAAAAACAGTCTAATTATGATGAATTGTACAGATGATTCATATAAGGGATTTCAATTAGTTTGGGATTTAAACACATTTGGTTAATTTCTATATTTTTTTATGCCACCTTTGGCTAAGAAAGGTTAGTTAACGCCAAGGGTGTGGAGGAGAACAATGAGGTTTTATGTTCAAATTCTACGGGAGGCAAAAACACTAAGTGATTTCTTCCATCGGCCTAAGTTTAGGTGGGTAGAGTACCTGGTATCTGTGTTGGTGGGAGGTAGCATATGCCATTGTCGTAAAAGAACTGTTGAGCTAACATAGTGTGATTTTGTTCGCTTTGGGCCAAGCTCACACAGTTTTCCCCAAAAGGCCTCAGTATTCCCACCTTATATGTAGTTAAATATCATGGTATAATTAGTTTTTACACTGATCAATGAAAAATAGCCAGCGTTTATCAAGTCAATGAAAACTAGCCACTATTTTGCTGCAACAGGGACCTGTCCAGTATAATATACGGGAGTTATGGTGCATTTGTATATGAACTCCAGTGGTACACTTTGCTAACTCCTGTAAAATTTGTGGGAAACTGGAGCACCAGTGCTCCAAACTCCAGTATATTATACTGGACAAATATACTCTTTGCTAACTCCTGTAAAATTTACGGGAGGCTGGAGCATTAGTGCTCCAAACTCCAGTATATTTTACTGGACAATTATATTTGCTGGAACTCCAGCAAAATTTGCAGGAGTTCCACCATATTTATGCTTGAACTCCCGTAAAATTTGCGGGAGCTCTAGCATAGTTATCCTGGAACTCCCGTAAAATTTACGTGAGTTCAAACATACTTATGCTGGAACTCCCGTAAAATTTACGGGCATATTTTTCCGGATTTTGATTAGTGTTTTCGCTCAGATTTAAAGTGGCTAAATTTCGATGACTTTTGAAACTTGTCTATTTTTCAATGACCGGTGTTAAATCTTGCTATTTTTAAATGTCTCGCTTATATGTAGCTTCGCAATTTTTGTTGTCGTACGCCAAACAAAAAGATCTACTTCAGATGGTGTAAATATGGAAATTGAGTGTGCTGGTTAATAATATACTGAGGTTATGTGCTTTCTTCGTTACTGTCGCGCTGAATCATGCATATGCAACAGGCTAAAAAACATGGGAAGCAGGCTGATATATCTGAATTTCGAGCTCAGCTTGATGCATTGGGCTTAAAAATTATTCAAGTGACGGCAGATGGAAATTGTTTCTTCAGGTTTGTACTTAAGTAAGATTACCCCTTTTTCTACATGTTGGTCTGTATCAGAATCCGCGTGAATGTGTATGTAAACTCCATGCATGTTCATCGTTTGGTTTAGAAATGCATAAGATGCGACCTTAATCTATATTAAGGTTGTATATCTAAGCAATGTATTTTAATACTTCGCAAGTTCTTGAGGTTCATGCCACATGTAATACTAGTAAAGAGTGCTTACTTGAGCTTCTGGATAAAGGTTAAGCAATCACTGTATTTACGCAGGGGATTAGCTGATCAATTGGAAGGCAATGAGGAGGAGCATGAGAAATATCGAGATATGGTTGTAAAGTTTATCAGGGTATGTGTTTCTTCAGATGACTTGATTTTATTTCAGTATGCTATCAGGTGACGTGGAATTATCTCCGTGCAATCTTGTCATTCAATGCAAGATACGCTCAGGATACGCATAGGAACAGTATTTGGTAGCTATAATGTTGGTGTTATTTATAGTTTGGTTATGAATATCCTGTTTTACTAAACAAAGTAGGGATAAAAGAGATATTAAGGTTAAAATTAACTTTTGAAATAGAGGGGTTACTGTGTAAATAGAAAAACCTGAAATTACAACGAATAATAAAGCCTACGATGCTTGGGATAGGAATTAGGAGGAATTAGAAGTTCTGAAACTTGGAATAAATTAGGGATCTGGAATCATGAAATATCACAGCTACCAGCCAGGGTTTCATATGAGATTCCGAAGGAAGAGGGCAAGGGGGAGAAGCAAAAGTGAAGTTGTCTGTTTGCGGGATTTCGAAGAGGAAAGTGATTTAGGTAAAAATTATTAGTAATACAAGAAAGAACACAATCTGGCTTTATTCTCAAAGTTTGCATTTTTTACAGTATCTGTATTTGATATGAGCTCCGTAATCAGTAGTCGTATCCAAACTAAATAGCTTAAGATGTTTTTCACAAGTGGTAGGATTTTTAAGTTTATTAATAGTTCAGAAAACCTTAATTAAAACAATCAAACTTCACTAAAAGGATTCATATAATTATCCCAATTAGTTTGGTATTGAATGGGGGTGTCAGATGGGCGGGTTGGGTCAATTTTGGGCGGGTCAAAATGGGTTGAGTCAATAATTGGATGGGTCAAATGACCCGCCCAAAAGTTACTTGGCTAAGATGGGTTGGGTCAAGATCTGTTAAAATTCAGGTCATAACTCAACCCGACCAACTGTTATTAAACTTTAATTAATATGTGTTATTTTCTTATAAATTGTATAATTACTAAATAAGGCTTTTTTGCTTTTTTTTTTTTTTTAGTTGAACGATTGCTTCTATTAATATCAACAATTATACAATAGAGTGTTCTTTTGTGATAGTATAGACTAACTATCACATCCTAATCCTTTAATCATGCTATACAATTCTCACTGCTATCAAGCTAAATTATTACAAATCACCTATAAACTGACAATAACTAAGGATAGTAATTGAGTTGTCGTAATCCTTTTAACCAAGTCTTGCATCTCCTACCTCGTGCATGAATGAGGATAGCAATTTCTCTGCACAATTTGTGTTCATCAAAAGGCTGTTTCTGAAATTGTAATGCATTCCTCCCTCTCCAAATCAATGAAACAGTCGTAACAAATGCAGTAGCTACCACAGCTTTTTTGAACTGTTTACTCCTTGCATTGCTACATATCCAAGTTAATTCAGCTTCCCAACAGGCAGGTCTTCTATGATATCCCAGCCAATGACAAATCTTGCACCAAATTCTGTTAGTGACTGAGCAATTAAAAAACAGATGTTCAAAATCTTCACTGTGATGGTTACAAAACACACATGCTGCATCCACTAGAATCCCACATTTGAGGAGTCTATCAACAGTTGGTAGTCTACCATGTGCAGCCATCCATATAGTGAACAAGTGTCGAGGCAAAACATTGGGAGTTGCCATCAAGTTCCTCCAATCCATCTTAGGAAATATTGGTAACAGAGAAAGGTAGAGAACATGAATTTGAAATTTTCCTGCCTTACATACCTGCTGCAACCTAGATATGAGATCACCTTGTAGGCTGTGAGTGTTCATTATATGAGATCTGCAATCAATGATCTTCCTAGACATCCAAGAAGCATTCTTAGGACTTGTCATTGTTTCAATGTCCCCATTTTTTATATAGTAAAAATGGATCCATTTAATCCAAAGACTGTCCTTCTTCCTTGCAAGGTCCCACAGCAATTTAGATACAGCTGCTTTATTCCAGGTCTGGATGTCAATGATGTTTAATCCTCCAGCAGTAACAGGTCGACAAACTTTGTCCCAAGCTATAAGTGATCTCTTGGACACTATTCCATTGCCTGTCCATAAGAAGGACCTGCAAATGGCTTCAATTGATTTCACCACCTTCTTTGGCAATATAAAGATCTGAGACCAATAAGTTTGAACTCCAAACAGCACTGATTTTATAAGTTGACTTCTACCAGCATAGGACAGAAATTTTGCAGACCAACAGGTGATTTTTTCAGTGATTTTTTCAATCAGAGGCAAGTATTGATGAATGTTCAGCTTCTTTGAGTGTAATGGGATGCCCAGATATTTGAAAGGGAGATGCCCTTCATTGAATCCCAAGTCTTCAAGAATAGCTTCCTTTTCAGCAAGAGATATACCAGCAAAATATATGGCACTCTTAGCTTTATTAGCTGAGAGTCCAGAAGCCACAGAAAAGGATGAGAATGCATCTTGAAGAAGCTGAATAGAAGTAAGATCAGCCCTGCAAAATAGTAATAAATCATCTGCAAAACAGATGTGGGAACAGTTGAGTTTCCTGCATCTAGGGTGAAAGTTAAAGTCACCATTTTTGTGAAGTAGGATGAGGTTCCTGTTGAGATATTCCATAGCAATAACAAATAGGTAAGGAGACATAGGATCTCCTTGCCTAACACCTCTTTTGGCTGAAAATGGTTTAGTGAGGCCCCCATTAATCACTAAAGAATATGTGACTGATGAAACACAAGCCATTATCCATTCCACAAACTTTGCAGGAAATCCAAGGTCAACCAACATCTGCCTGAGAAATCTCAATTCAATTGTATCATATGCCTTCCTCAAGTCAACCTTAAGTACACACCTAGGTGATATACCTTTCCTTCCATACCCTTTAAACAATTCTTGACTGAGTAGAATATTATCAAGAATACTTCTTCCTTCTATGAATGCTGACTTTCCCTTCCCAATGATATGATCAATTACAGCTTTAATTCTTCTAGTGAGAACTTTAGAGATAATCTTGTATAAGGTGGTGCAGCAAGCAATAGGTCTGAAATCCTTTACAGTTTGAGGAGTTTTCACCTTTGGGACAAGTGCAATGGCAGTGGTATTTATCATGTGTGGCATGTGACAAGTAGCAAAGAACTCCTTAACAGCAGCAAAGACATCCACTTTGACAATTTCCCAGTTCTTGGTGAAAAACTCCACAGGGAAGCCATCAACCCCTGGAGCCTTATCACTTGGCATTTCCTTCACAGCATCATTAATTTCCTCCATAGTCACTTCTCTAATAAGGATCTTCTGTTGTTCAAGGTTGAGACAAACTCCTTCTTTTACAACAGTAGAGTTTAAACAAGGAAGCTCACTAGGACTATTCCCCATCAAGGACTGGAATACTTCAATAAATTCTTGCTCAATAGCCAAAGGATCAGTAAGTTTTATACCTGTTTCTGTATATATAGAAGTGATGTTGCTTTGACTGGACCTTATCTTCCATTGTGCATGGAAGTACTTTGTATTTGAATCACCACAAGCTATCCAGGTTGCCTTTGATTTTTGTCTCAGGATCTGTTCCTCAACATTACTCCACTTTTCTATGCTAAGGAGAGCTTCCTTTTCTGCTTTGTACAAGTGAGTTGAAGCAGGGTCCCTCATAATCTGACTCTGGATAATGTCTAGTTGTTCCCTAGCACAAGTTAGTTTTTGCTGATAAGAAGCCATATGTCCATTTAAGCCCTTCAACTGTTGCTTCATACTTTTGAGTTTTTGCCAAATTAATTGCAGTGATGATCCTTGTCCTCCTTGATTCCACACCTGTTGTAGAATGTCACCAAATTTAGGATCCTCCATAACATTGTGGTAGAGTCTGAAAGGTTTGGGATGAATCAGTCTTTGCCTTCCAAATTTTAAGAAAATAGGAGTATGATCAGAGATAGAATGATTTAAGAAGTCAGCTTCTACATGGCTGTATTGTTGTAACCATTGAAGATTCCCAATTGCCCAGTCTATCTTACTATAGACCTGTTTGTTTGTCCAGGAATACCTCCAGCCTTTTGACCTAATGGGAGTAAGATTGAGATCATAAATCAGCTCCTTGAAGTCCTTTACCTCTGCATCTGTTACAGGTGAGCCAATCCTGTCCTCAGCTGATAGGACAGCATTGAAATCTCCACTAAGTAGCCATGCTTCCTGCCCAGAAATAGGAAGTCCCCTGATATCATTCCAAAGCTGCTTCCTTAGTGCTATTGTATTATATGCATAAATGATACTCAATTGATACTTAACTGCTGAAGCTGGATCCTCAACACTACAATGAATAAGCTGCTCTGTGGTTCCCAAAATATGAAGCTGTATATGTGCCTTCCAAAGTAGCCAAATCCTGCCATTAGTTGCCATAGGATAGTTGTAATGATACTTCTATCCTTTAGCAATCTTATTTATTATAGTAAGTGCTCTAGGTTCCTTTACCCTGGTTTCAATGCATCCTAGTACCTCCACCTTATTCTTCAACAGAAAGTTTTTTAATTCTTTCTGCTTATGGGCTTTATTAAGCCCTCTAATATTCCAGGTGACCACAATCATGAGAAACTAGACTTCCCTAAGGAAGGTCCAGGATCCTGCACTTTTCCCCTTCTCCCATCATCTATCATTACTTGCACAATCTCACCAGTTACCTCCTGCAATATGTTCACAGCAGCTACAATCTCAGGTCTTCCATGTGTATCCAAAGATTCTACACTAGCAGCCATGTCAGTACCAATGGAGACCCTTGATATGTCTCTATGATGTCCTGCATTGACAGTATTTCCTACTTCAGCCAATGGTGATTTCATTGGAAGATTAGGATTTACTGTTACATTGCCTTCAGCCAATGGTAACTGACTAATTGGAAGATTAGGAACTGTTACATTGCCTTCAGCATTGTCAACAGTGGGATTTGCTGCAATGTTACCTTTAGGGATCCATTTTTGCCTTTGCTTCTTTGTCCTCCCCTTGTTCCTCTCCAGGTTTGCTTTTACTTCCTGCTCATGATTTCCATCTATATGACTATTGTACCAGCAATCCATAGCATTATGCCCAAACTTCAAACAATGATTGCAAAATTCAGGTTTCCAATCATATTCAACATCCTGTATTTTCACACCAAATGGGGTCTCTAACTCAATTTCCTCAGGGAGAGGAAAAGCTGCATCAACTTCCACCAACACTCTTGCAAATGATATCCTCTCAAATTGAGCTGTTACTTTATCAGTGAATAGAGGTCTACCAATAGTACTGGCTAGTTTGCTGAGAATCTCAGGGGACCAGTAGCCAAGAGGTAGCCCAGGGAATCTCACCCATATAGGGATTGTGCTAAGGATACCATTCTGCATTGAAAAATCAACATCCCAAGGCTTAAGTATCATCGGTTTATTTCTGAAAGAATAAGGACCAAATTGCATCACCTGGTTCATATCCTCTGCAGATTTAAACCTAAAAATACAATATCCATCTCTGTGCATTAAGATTTGTGGCTTAGTGACAAAATTCCAAACATGCACTACAAAATTTTCCATTGCCTTCTCATTTGGATTATCACCGATAATATAACCTATGAGTGAATTGCTCCAGTACTCTGCTTGAGGTTTTAGTTCTTCCATATCAATTTTAACAATTTTCCTCCCATCCTTATCAGTGGGAGGGACAAATGTTAAAACCTTCCCCATATTATGCTTACCTCTTACTATTTCAGTCATAGTAGGTTGAGCTTGAGGTTGAGGTTGGTCATCGACAGCAACATCTGAAAATTGAAGTTTCCTTATAGCTTGATTCTCACAATCTTCCACTATCTCCTTCGATTGAACCTTAGAGTTTGCATTTTCCACTGCATGCACAGGTGATTTCGACTGAAATTTTTCAGGCAAAAAGCTTCCAAATGTCAAGGGTTCAAGTTCCTTCGCAGTTCCTTGCTCTGGCGTGACGATCTGTGGAGGAGTAGGTACGATTTGCCGCCGGCGACGCGCCATTATCGACGGAATTAGCAGCGTGCTAATGTGCGCATTCAAGCGCACTGTTCCATCTTAACGTGCGCCCAGAGCCGCGTTTTTTTTTTCGGTTTTTTTTTTTTTTTTGCTTTTGTTATGGTCATATTTAAAATATTAAATAAAAAAAATTATTTCTAAGATATTTTAACAAACTTACTCATGGATCAATTTGAGCTAAAAATTAGCCAACTTTAAATGGGTTGAGATGGGTTGGGTCAAGATGGGCGTTCAATAAATGGGCGGGTTAATAACCAATCCAACCTTGGGCGGGTCATTTGACTTGGGTCAAATTTGACAGCCCTAGTATTGAGGCACAAATGGATTTTGTGAAAAGTTTATGTTAGGACTTATGATGTAATCTCTAACTGTGTTGAGACTCTTACTGGGGATGGGTTCAATTACAGATCTACTGAGAAGTAACGTCATTTTTGCAAGGCTAGAAGAAGTAGCTTAGAAACTAAGTTTCTACAGTTATTGTTTTAATTTTCCTTTTTTTTCCCTCTCTAGTGTCTACCTTTATTTCCTCCTACGGTTTTGGCCTAGTGGTAAGAGCATAACGGGTAAAGTGTGGGTTAGACGGACATCACGAGTTCGAATCCTGCGCAGACAAAAAACTCTGGCATGTAAGTGGAGAAGGGTAGATGGGCAAGCCCATTATCCATCAAGTTTCTAATCATGCACCAACTGGCCTCAGGGATTTCTTGGTTATTAAAAGAAGAAAAAAAGAAAGTGTCTACCTTTACTCTCTTCTCTGAGCTTATTCCCCATAATTTGTCAGCAAAGCTGCTGACACCGTCAATGTTATCCATATATTTCTCTGGCATGAAGGCAGGAAAAACTGAGCCATGCTTGTGACATATATGCTATGTACTATTTTTGTCATATTGTTCTATCCTATGACTAATGTGCAGGGCGGTTGGGGAGAGGAGTGTTGGAATATGTTGACAGTCCAAGATGTCTGCACATTAGTCATAGGATAGAACTATTGCAGGGTGGGTCTGGGAGAGGGGTGTTGGAATCCTATGATTATATGCTATGTTCTTGTTAGATAGTTATGTGTAAATATTTCCAGTCCCATATGTACTAGGAGAAAATATGTCCTAATCCCATACGTAGTAGGAGTAGAATAAGTCTTAGTCCCATATGTAGTAGGAATAGAATATGTATTATATATAGGACTTATTGTATCATTGTTAATAGTAGATTTTTCTTCCGTGCATTCTCACATGATATCAGAGCTTCAGTGAGAAAATTATCGTTGTGCATCATTCCAGTGACATTCGGGAAGAAAGATCTGTCGCCGTGCAATTTTCCGGTAACGTTCTCTTGTTTCCGGGGTTCATCATTGCAACAGTGGTACTTCACATATACCAGTACCACCACCAAATCCGAAATCCTAGTGCGACCAAACCCTAGAAATTTCAGTTCCATCAAAATAGAAAAGTCTGTCACCGTGCTTCTTTCCAGTTGACGACTCAAGATTGAATATTTGCCTTATCTCCTCATCGGTAAGTGTTGTGCGAAAACCAATACTATCATCTTATTTGGAAAAGTCGGGCGACAAAACCCCAGTCAATTGCTCCGGCAGAAAGTCGCTCATGTGCCTCCATGCACCGCCAAAACTAGGGTTCCGACAATCTACAATAACTTTTCTGGCATGTGTGAGCCATTTTCTGGCAAAACTTCTTAAGGACAACTTACTCGTCCAGTGATTCCGAGCCTACTCATATAAATTACATCAAATCTAACAAATTTTATTTTTTCCGGCGTGAACAGTAATTTTCAGAAACGTTTCTGTTTTCTGGTGGTGTTTTAGAACCTATTTTGTAATTTTTCCAGCGGCCTTTCAGCCAACTTTTGCTTATTAGCAACCACTTGGTTTTGGTTGCTCAGGGGGAGTCTAGCGGCCTTGTATGTCGAATGATCAGCTTGCAAATATTTTTATAAAGTAACTCATTGGTCCTCGTATTAGTTATATATGTAATAAACTCGGTACATATGATTTGTATGCACGGGCTTGAGGGGGAGTGTTAGATAGTTATGTGTAAATAGTCCCAGTCCCATATGTAGTAGGAGAAAAATATGTCCTAGTCCCATATGTAGTAGGAGTAGAATAAGTCCTAGTCCCATATGTAGTAGGAGTAGAATATAATAATATATAGGACTCATTGTATCATTGTTAACAGTAGATTTTTCTCCCGTGCATTCTCACAGTTCTAACTGCTATTGGAGTGTTTTCTTCCGTTTCAACTTAGACTGCAAAATTATTTATCTATTGATTTTTTAGGACATTTGCTATCAAGCGTTCTTTTGGGTCCATGTTTATCTAGCCACGTCTGAGCAGATAAGGACTTTTTTGAACAAATAATTGTTCAGATAGTTATGATGTTAGCCAACAACAACAACAACAACAACAATAACAATCCAGTATAATCCCACTAAGTGGGGTCTGGGGAGGGTAGTGTGTACGCAGACCTTACCCCTACCCTAGGGTAGAGAGGCTGTTTCCAAATAGACCCCCAGCATCCTTCCTTCCAAGAACTTCCCACCCTTGCTCTTGGGGAGACTCGAACTCACGACCTCTCGGTTGGAAGTGGGGGTTGCTTACCATCAGAGCAACCCCTCTTGTCTTTATGATGTTAGCCAAATGCTCTTGTATATGAAGATATTACTTGTTTCCAACAAGCTCTTTTGATTTTGAAATGTATAGCAAAAATTGCTAATAACCTCCACTGCAACCTCCAAGGCATCACTTTTGTCTTTTGTTTTTGTATATCCTAGTTCTGCTGTTACATCATGTTCTCTAGTACTTAGAACACCGAAACAGATTTTTAAGGTACTAATAGTGGAGCTACATTTAACAGAATAACCGTGATAAATTTGAGCCTTTTATTGAAGATGAAGTACCATTTGATGAATATTGTGAGTCCATGGAGAAGGATGGCACTTGGGCTGGACATATGGAATTACAAGCAGCTTCTCTTGTTACTCATACTAATATATGCATTCACCGAGTACGTCTCCCCCCCCCCCCCCCCCCAACTTAATCCCTCTTATACTTCTAGGCAGTTCTTGATTCTTTAGAACAGCTAGATCTTTAGACATCAAAGTTGCTCACTTCATGCTCTGACCTGATGTTCAAGGGATTTTAGATTGACTGACTTTTTACGCTCAATGTGGTACAGCATATGTCACCTCGCTGGTACATACAGAACTTTGACAACCGTGATTCTCGGATGCTTCATCTGTAAGTGTTGAAAGAATATGAGATTTCAGCTTTCACTTGCTTATGCATTTATTTGTCCAGATATTGTTATTCTTCTTAATGTTATGCAATATTTCATTATCATATGAAGCATGCAATAATTTGACTCAATAGGAGTAAAGTAGAGCCCCTCCACAGCATGTTTTTTTTTAGTTGTTTAACAGGAACATTCCTTAGCTGGGTTAGGATTGTTGGAGGACTGATACAAGTCATTTTCATTAATATATTGATTTAGGGCAGTTATAATTGGCATTTAGCAGGTTTACCACCAGTGTTGTCAAAGTGTCATGCTTAAACCCAGAAGCTCAAAAAGGTTCAGGGAGGGCACTTCCCTCGCTTAAGCTACGCCTCTATGTAGGCAAGTCACTAGGCATGCGCCTTATTGCCCATACATTCTATTAAACACAAATATAATTGGCAAAGAGATGCTAATTGTTAAGGAGAATTATGAATGGATTTGTCAATTTTTTCTTGCGTTACAGATATATTTTTATTGTTTTTCTTCATTGCGCCTTTTTTTGCTAAAGCCCACCACTTAACTGCGCTTTGTGCTTAAAGCCCTGATAGACCTGGACCACTTTTTAAAGCTTTTCCTCTTTGACAACATGCTGCATTCGCGTTGCAGTAATAGAATAGTCTTATGGGAGATGAGTTTTAGTATATTAGTTGTTGGAGGAAAAAGAGGAACTAGATGCGGAATAGGCAGTCAGGCAATTTTATTGAAGTTAAAAGTTGTTTTGTTTTTATTTATAATTTACATTCTCTGCGACCAGTCTAATTTTGTATTTGCTAACGTCATTCATATAGAACAAAAGAGCGTCATGGCAGTAACTCGTAATTGATAGCTTAACTGAAGGAGGAGGAGAAAATTCGGTATAGTACTATCTATGATATGTCCCAGTGCTCGACATTTAGTTATATCTCCTGTTCTTTGAAGCTTCTTTTCTTTCACAGACCCAGTTGAATGTTTGTAACCTTGTTCCTCCGTCATGATTCTCCTAGTTGTCCTCATGCTTGCTGTTTATTTCTTCAATTCAAAGTCTTCTTTGTTTTTTTTGGGGTGGGGGGTGGAAGGCAAATTCTCCTATCCTCCTTGTAAAAGCTGAAGCTTGGAGGTGTGTGTAGATTATTTTCTTTTAGTTGATACTAGTGTTCTGAATAAGTTCATGCCAGGTGATGTAATTTTTCTAAGTACTTGGTCCTGCTTCATGGGCATCTCCCTCTCTCCCTTTCTTTTCTTGTGCATTCTTACAGGAAGGGGATTGGAGAAAACACAAGAATCTCATTTTAAATATACTAATTTTTTTTCCCTTTTTTAATCTGTTAGATTTTGCTTTGCTTTTCTAGTAGTTGTAAACTTCACAACTTTCTATCTCTTTGGTTGTTCGAGAGATTTAAGGTTATATTCAGTATACCACTTCATTTTCTCTTCTTCCAAGGCAAAATTTAAATCCTTTATGATAATGTCTTGTGAAATAGCTGGCGATCAAGTTTTATATACCCCCCCCCCCCCCCCCCCTCCGAAAAAAACCCAACTGTCATGTCTCTTTCTTTCTCCATTGTGGAGAGTCTGCTGTCTCTAGCTTTTTGCTGTACCCTGATTGACTGACTGTTTTGGTCCATTTTCATTAAATAACAAAGAACAGTTCCAAATCATGTAGAGGTTAGCCTCCACCTCGTCTTTCTTAATAAATAATTGATTATCGCAAAGAACTAATGATTATAGTGGTGTGCCTCTTCAACCCTCTGAGATTATTCTACTGAAGCAAGTGCCATGGGTTTAACAGGAACAGACTTTGGCATTTCTTTCTATACTTCTTAGCCCCTTCATCATTACTTCTTAGCCCCTTCATCCATTTTGTACATATTAGCTGCCTGACTTGCTTATTTACTGTCAGTTCTTATCATGGCGGAGAGCATTACAATAGCGTTCGTTTGAAGGAGGATTCTTGCATTGGACCTGCTAGTCCGATTATTATCAAGGTTTATAGCACTTCAATTTTTAGTTTTTGTTATGATAGGATTAGCTATGTCCCTTCTATAATGACGAATTAGGATTTCTTGCAAGAATTCTAATAACCTTCAGTTATTTAAAAGGCTGATGCTGATCTTTCAGCAAAATCTCGTGAAGCTATAGCTGCTGCCAAATCTAAGGGAGACACTTCTCGAAATACTGTTCAAGTAGGATCAGTCAAAGTTGTTATGGTTGGAAGTGGATGTGATGACATAGTAAAAGTGGAACAGGTCATTTGCCGATATGTCTTTCCTTAGTCTACAACGATGTGGAATTTGTCTTGAGTGTTAAAAGAAACCTACATGTCTCTGTACTTGATATGTACTTCTTTTTTCATCTGTTCTTCTCTAGGTTTTACAACAAGTTGGTGGTGATGTTGATGCTGCAATTGAGTATCTAATCGCAGAGCAAGGGTCCGAGGACCAGTTAAACGAAAATGATAACATTTCTTGTCTGGCAAGCAGTTCACAAGGTAATGATCAGTCTTGCTTTTAAAGTGATTCTGCCTAATTCCTCTATCTGAAATTGGAGTCATGGTAAATTCTGGTTTTGTAATTATCACAAACTCCCACACACATGAGTTTTTGACAACAAAAAACTAGAAACTGGATGGGTTGTTATTCAACACGACTTCTATACTCGTGTCAACCTTTGCATTTGTAAATATTCAAATTTTAATGAATATTATTTGGCGCGTTGATATTACTTGTTTCTACTGGTTCTTTTCATCTTTCTTGAGCCGAGGGTCTGTCAGAAACAACCTCTCTATCTTCCTAGGGTAGGGTCTGCGCACACACTACCCTCCTCAGAACCTACTTGTTGGGATTCCACTGGGTTGTTGTTGATGTTTTAGTGAATATTATTGAAAAAATACAGACTTCTGTCTATATGGTCTTGGGTTGCCCAGGATTTACCATGAAACATCTTTGGTGACACATTTTTCCTTTTCCCCTTTTCCATACTTCCATTGGTTTTGAGCTTTGACACCTGGTCATCTTATCCAAATTGACTAACCTAGTTTAAAACTATTGATTTTTTAGCTATGTAAGAGACATCAAACTTAATTTCTGGATTAGAAATCAAATTTAAAGCATTTTGGTCGAGGAGGAACCTGTTTGGCTTTTAAAATAGTAACTAGTTCAAACAAAAGGGGACAGATTTAAGTACTATGTAACATGTAGTCAGAATTTCACTCTATAGAAGTTAGAGAACCAAACATTTTACTCCATGCTTTGCTAGTCGACCTTCTTGACCTTATTGAAAAAGCCAAAGCAAGTTTCTCCTCTCTTTCTCTCCTTCCCTTTCCTTTTATTTTGGGGGCGGAGCGGGGCGTGTGGTTCTTTTGTGGGATATTTGTTTGGATCATTTTTCAACCTCTTCTGCTTTGAGAAATCCGTTTGTAAATGCCTGCATGCGAAGTAAGCTAGATGTTCCCATCTGAGGTACCAAGAGCTGTGGGGTTCAGGTAGAAAGCTTTTTCTTCTATACACTCGGTAATATTTTATGTGCCATCATATGCACAAATCACAATAGCCACTATTAGGTGACAATACATTTTTGATAGCTTGGACTATAGATATGATGATGAAGCATGGTTTTATATCTACCTGTCATTATTGTCATAACTCTGTCGTTAGGTGGATACTTTTTCTGAATTCTTTTCAATAATGGTTCTCCGATTGGGGAACCCATCTTTCTCATGCTTTGGTGATCACTGAGCTGGAATATGTATTCTTAGCTCTGGTTCTCTAAAGGTGTCCCCTTGCCATTCACCAGGGACACTAGGAATATTTAGGGCTTGCTAGTTTGGGAAGAAACACCTTAAAGTTATGAAATCCACTTAATGCTACCAGGATTTTGTCACAGAGCGAAAGACAGTGGTAACTCGTGGTTTGTTATCCCCATTAATTGATAGGCAAGATACATTCGATAAATGTACACATGAGATACCTGTCTATTGCATCTATCATAGATGGGGAAGACTGGTATAGTTATGTTTATGCTTTTGTTGCCAGCACCTCACCTTCTCATACTTTTCATTCTTTTTAGGGTCTCAAGGAGAGCATGATAAATCCTGCGATGAACGCGATTTTAAATCTGAAGACCCACCTTGTGAAAAAGGTTCCACTGACTGTAGTGTAAAAGGAGCTTCTGATAGAAATACCACCCAGGAAGATGAAAAGGTAAAACAGCATGAATCTTGTTGTATCTTTCTAAAAATAGATACTCCCCCCGTTTCAGTTTATGCGTCTTACTTTCCTTTTTAATCTGTCTTATACTTATATTTAGTAACCATTTAACTCTAATATTCCACATGGCATATTTAAGACCACAAGATTTAAGGGAATCTTGGTACATTACGCACATCTTTAGTTTAAGGTCACACGATTTAAAAGTCTTCCTTACTTTTGTTAAACGCTATGCCCAGTCATAATAAGACACATTAATTGAAACAGAGGAAGTATTAGTTTTGTTCTTATATTCATATCTAATTGGAAACTTCACTGGGATGTAGTTACTGAGACCATCAAAACTTCGTCTTCTTTTGATGCTGTAGAAAATTCCAAGAAATAAGGCCTGTCCCTGTGGTTCAAAGAAGAAATATAAGTCTTGCTGTGGATCAGTTGCTGGGAAACGTCCCACTAGCTATGCAGTGTATGGTTGTCGAAGATCACCTTTCTTTTTGGTTATTCCTGTGTATTTGTTGAAACCTTGTTGAAGTTTAGTATGCTAATTCATTTTTGCGGTAAAATTGTATACAACTTAATGCCATTAGCTTGTTGTAACTTGTGTGATGCTATTGTAGTGCTGCTTGTTCTGCATATGCTTATCTGCTTCTACTATAATATGTATATGTTTGCGCTATGTTGTATTTGCAATAAATTCTAAAAAAAAAGAATCTTAAAAACTTTGTGCTAAGTTCGTTGATACATGAGGCTGCTATATTGGGTTTTGTGGGCTCTCCAAGTTATGAAGTTTGACAGCACAAATATGATAATGTAGTGGTAAAGTTAAGAATACACGGAGTACCTATCTTTCCTTCCATTTTGTTTTGAATTGAATAAACAAAATCCCAATATGCTGAGTTTGAAGACAAAATCGTCATGTTCATCATTTAACTTTTAATTTAGCCTCCTCTGTTTCCTAAATGACATAATGTTCTGGGCACTTGGATTTCCAATTCTCTTATCACATGCAATTTATATTTTTTTCAGCAACCAAACAATTGATTATGGCAAAGGTCGAAGAGACAAAAAGCAGGGGAAGAAAGTTCCACCTACCAATGTTACGAGTGCAAAACAATCTGATGCAAGGCCACCTGACTTGGGCGCGCTTTGTATATAATCAGTTTTTTGAGGTATTTCCTTGCTATGATTGGTTCTGTCGATGCTCTACTATTTCGTCATTCTTTTCATCTACAAGGCCACTGATCAAGATTTTGGTTTATGCGGCATGTAACTTCAAAAGTTGAGGTAACATTAGATTTGCCAGTGTTGTCTTACTTGTTATCCTGATATTTCAAATCTTTTGTTAATTCCCTAGCTAGTTTTGCCAATTAGCACAACATTATTTGCAAACAGCATGGATCATGAAACCCCATCTTGCATACTGTTGGTTAATTCATGCATACCTATGAACTAAAAAGAGGACTCAAAGCAGATCCTGGTGGTATCCATGGTTACTGGGAGCTCCTATACATCTAGTGGGAGGGAGGAGAGGGAAACCGGATCTAGAGTTGGGAAGGATATTTCTACCATGGAGGGAAGTCAGAAGAAAGGAAAGTGAGGACAGCTAGAGTAAATAGGGGGAGGGGGGAAAGAATGTTGAAGGAGGCACACCGGTGCATGACAAGGTAGGGAAACAGGTATGGTGGAGGAAATGATAATTGCTGGGTGCGTGGAAACGGAAATAGAGAGATAATAAGAAGAGACTGATGACTGCTTGTCGGGACAAGGCTTGAGTGAACAGGGACAAGCTGAAGGAATAAGAAAAGCAGAGAAGAGAAACGGGAAATATTTGCTAATCCTTTTACATGTAAGGGGCTTAAGTATCATTTCGTGTCCTTATGGGGGATAATAATTCATTAATTCCTCCTTTTCCTATATATTAGTACCCCATCTCACGGGTGCCAGACGAAACTGATAGCATCCATCTGTATTTTGGTTGAAATAATGCTTTGATTAAATGAGTGCTAATATTCATTTCTTTTATCCAATTGAAGCCATTGATATTGTAGCTAATTTAGTAACCTGAGTTCGTATGATGGATGTGCCAGGCCTGTACTCATTGCTTAAGAACAAATATACCACTTAGGTTTTCCATGTTCAAACCATCTTCCCCTCTGCTTTTCAATATGTGGATAGGATGTTACAACTTTCCTATGGTGACTCTAGAAAATGATTTCTGAAGGCTTGATCTCATAAAGTACTGTACTTTCTAATTCGTAGGTGCTGATTATTCTGCATTCCGCTTTGGAGGTCCATCAGATGCTACTTATAGTACTTTGTGAACTAAGGACTTGATTCATTGATAGTGAAAGAACATGGAGGTAAAGTATCCAGGAGGAATTTGAATCGGCTGCTTATTGATTTGTGAGGAATGGACGTCCAAGTCATTTTCGGAATACCTTGGTTTTGGATGGTTCAATTCGTGGGGTCCTATTTTACGCTCTTCAACATATGTGGTGTCTGGTCCTATCTCAATGACTTAGTTCCTTTGGTTGTTTGGAGTGCAAAGTGAGAAATGAAACAAACGGGATCATTTTGAAGAACAGTGGACTTGTACAGCAAATCCAGCATTTCCTCGAGATATTGAACTAAATAAAATATGCGAGTATTGGGAGCAATTGAATCGGTTGCCAATAGAAAGCTTGTTGTTGCCTTAACGGCAGTTTTTTCCTCTTAGACTGGCGATATTATTAACTTTTTAATGGTCTCCATTTTTTAACGTTTGTTAAGTTTTGCTCTAATGGACTGCTGTTGCGTCAGTGAAATACGAAACTTGGAATGTTTCCATCAACGCATTGGTCTAGTTGAAGTTATTCCTACAGAATTTATCCTCCGATATCCATCCACCGATAATTCTAAGATTTAAGTTGTATACATTTGTGGTGTAAAGGTTTTTACACTGTGTTTTGTAGGTTACACTTTCATGCTTTCTATTAAAAAAATATTATCCGTATTTAGCTCTTTTATGTGATCTGGTAGTGTAATGCTTTATAAACTGTAAAGTATATTTTAGTTTGAACTCATATTGCAGCCGCCTATTAGTCATGTATTCAATATAATGAGCTTGTCTTGTTACCTGTTGTTCCATCGAACAAATGTGTCATTTAAAGCCTTGTTTAATTAAGTTACAAGCTCATTTAGTATCCACAGGTATCTTGTCTTGTGTTTTTAGCATACAATTGTTGGTTTGAAGGCATCAAATTAAGTGTTACGGTCAGTGGTACTTTGAATATCGTGTCTTTTCTTTCTTTTATAATTGTGTTCAATTTGTGAGATCGTACATATAATTGTGCTCAATATAAGTCATTTAGCGCACATTGTATTGGTAATTGGCTAATATTGGTAATAATTGGCTACTATTAGTAATATTTTATGAATTGATCAATTTTTGTAATAAACTATTTATAAATGGACATACCTGGTAGTTTTCCATTTGTAAAATGATTTATATGTGTACAATCCGATCGGAAGCTATCGATATTAAAAAAATTATGGATGGAAAAGGAGCATAGAGGGTGTTTGAATTGGCTTATAAGCAGGTCAAATCAACTTTTATGTTCTTTTTAGTTTTTTTAAGTATTTGGCAAAGTTAAAAAGTGCTTAAAATAAGCTAAAAACTGCTTAAAACAAGTCAAAACCAATAAGCTGAGCAACCCCAACTTATTATTTTTTGGCGTAAAAGCTATTTCTGCTGAATAATTACCTTTTTAAGTCAATCCAAACTGCCTCATAATGTAGCCTGTTGTAACGATCCGACCGGCCGTTTAATATATTATAGCCATGTTTCCTTATTTAATGCTTATTCTATGTTCGTTTGCTGTAACATGACTTGCCAGGGTGATTGGTTCAATTTCTTGGGTGTTTCGGAATGAATTGGGACACTTAGCCCTAAGGTTGGAAACCTAAGTTGAAAGAATTGACGAGATGTTAATTTATGTCTAAACGACTCCGAAATGGAGTTTTAATGGTTTTGATAGCTTTTTATGGTGATTTTGTACTTAGCAGTATGTCAGGATATTTATTTGGAGGTCCGTAGGTCGTTTTGACCTGAATTGACGAAAGTTGGAAAGTTGAGAAGTTTTACCAAGAGTTGACTTTGTTGGGCTCAAATTTTGGTTCCGAGAGTTGAAATAGATACGTTGTATTATTTATGAGTTGTGTGCAAAATTTGCAGTCAATTGGAGTTGATTTGATAAGTTTCGAGTTTCGACATCAATCGTAGAAGTTGGAAATTTATTATTTTCAATAGGCTAGAATTGGTGCGACTCATGTTTTTATGTGATTTGAGACTTCGACTAAGTTTGTATCGTATTTTAGGATGTGTTGGTATGTTTGGATAGGGTCCTAGGGAGCCTCAGGGGAGAAATAGATTGATTTCCGATTGAGTTGGGACTTAAGGAAAATCTGCTATTATCCAGTTCTGGTCCAACCGCACCTGTGAGTATGTGCAGATGCGGGTTGGGATTGGGACCGTTGGACCGCAAGTACGCGAGGGAATCTGCAGAAGCGGAAGTGAGATGGAGGTGAGTTGGCCATGTGTTTCCGTAGAAGCTGACTTTGGTGCACAGAAACGCATCCGCAGATGCGGTCTTTAGGCCATAGAAGCGGAGAGCCGAAGTTTAAGTGATTTCCGCATATGTGGACATTTGACCACAGAAGCGATTCCGCAAAAGCGGGTTGGTGATTGTAGGTGCGAAAATCTTGGCAGTGTTGTATTTCGAAGAGGTTCTGAGTTTTCTTCATTTTTGGACTTTGCGAGCTTGACTAGTGGTGATTTTTGAGAGGGTTTCACTCTAATTCAAGAGGTAATCATTCTTTGATCACTTCTATCCAATAATATTAAATATCCATTAATTTCTACACTTAGATTATGTGTTTTTATGGTGAAATTTGGGAAATTTGTGGTCCATGTATTGGAGAGTAAGATTTGGGAATTTGAGGTTTAATTTGTGGTCGGAATTGGATAATTTTGGTATGGTTGAACTCGTTATTGAATGGGTGTTCAGATTTTGTAGATTTTATGATGTTCCAAGGTGTGGGTCTGGGGCTTACTTTTGAATATTGGTTAAAGAACTTAGCTTTATCGTATGTGATCGATTCCTATAACCTGTATTGATTATATTAAGTTGATTGTGACTAGATTCGAGTCGTTCAGAGGCTGATTCACGAGGCAAGGGTTTGTTGGAGCATTGAGCCATGAAATTTGAGGTAAGTAACACTTCTAAACTTGATACTGAGGGTATAAATCCTTGGAATACGTGTTATATGGCTGGTGTTGGGATGACACACATGCTAGATGACGGGTGTGTGAGCGTGCACCGTGGTAATTATGACTCGGTTGATTCTGTGGTACTGTATAGTTATCTAGTCTTGTTTCTATCTGTGTAATTCCTACGTGGTAGAGTAATTGATATGTGATCCATGTTAGAAATCATATTTAAGTTATGTGTTTATTCTGTTGGGACCCACTGAGATCATTTTCGCCGTTGAGTTATTTTCTTACGTTGCAATTATGTACTCAATCATATTAATTCATTTGCATATCATATTTCAGTCTCTGTTATCATTCACATTTACATCATGTTATCATTGTTTGGGTTTAGCGGTATGAAATAGGTGAGCTCGTGAGACTGCAGCGATTGATGACCGAGTTGGGGCCTGAGAGCCGTTTGTGAGTGATATTCTAGATCGGGATAGGCCATATTGAATTCTTTATTTTTATTTTTATTATTATTAATATTATTATTATTATTATTATTATTATTATTATTATTATTATTCATCTTTCCTATTGTTTTTAACAGTAATATTCTTCCTAATGATATTCATTAAGAAAATATTGTTGAACTTAGCATCTAGTGGTTACTACTAACATGGCTCTGATACCAAGGGTGCTACGGGATCGCTTCCGAATAAGGTGTAGGGATGAGATTACAAGAATACCAGTCCTGGCCAATTACTAATCTCTAAGCAAACCTTACACCACACTGCTCTTATTACATACAGACAAACTACTTTTATAAAAGTAGATTCCTTCTTATAATGGAGGGGTCCATTGTCTTTTCGTTAAAGTCGTTTGTTTTATTATCCCAATAATTCAACGTATGAGGCCTTCAATAGTTCATGTGTTTCTTTTGCCCTTGTCTTTTCATTTGTCAGAAGAATCTTCTCCATGCTCTTTCAATTTTGCAATGAAGTCCTCCAGTTTATCAATATTGATTTTCCCTGTGCCTGAGTCGCTTTGAGCTTCTCCTACTGCACATATTTCTTCATCTGAAGTGTTGCTGATGGAGGCCATTGATATATCATCTCTGATTTAAGTTCCAAAGTTTCTTGTTAAGTCTTTCTTTATTTCCTCTAAGTATGACGAGAGGATTTCTTGTTAAGATATAGCCCCTTTCTTTATTTGAAGCTTTCTGGTGATCTAATGGAAATGACTTAATTCTCCTTCTTCTTCATCTCTTATTTCTCGATGTATATATTCCTCAATTTTGTCCTTAATCTTATCTAATAGATTAGTTGTATTTATAAGAAGGACTAGCGTATAATACTGTATCAAAATATCTAGCCACCAATTGTCAGGGATTATCCTTCTATTTAAGGTCAGTTTGTTCTAAAAGAATTATCAATTCTTTGGTTTCCTTTCGGTTATAAAGGAGTAGGTTGGCACATAGCACCCTTGGTATCAGAGCCATATTAGTACTAATCAGTAGATGCTAAGTTTAACACTATTTTTTTAATGTATCATTAGGAAGAAGACTACTGTTAAAAATAGTAGGAAAGAGGAATATGAATTACTCCAATAATTAGACCTCCTTAATAAATGGACTATTTCGATAGTCAAACCTAAGGTAATATACCAGTTAGGAACATTTGAAAGAATTGGTTTAAAACAGTAGATAGTGATCATGCTATATTCAGAAGTGATATGCATATGTTATATGATTTTTTAATTTCCAGAAAAATTATGCAACTGTTGCTAAAGAAATTCTTGAAATTGTTAAATGTATTATTATTATTATTATTATTATTATTATTATTATTATTATTATTATTATTATTATTATTATTATTATTATTATTATTATTATTATTATTATTATTATTATTATTATTATTATTATTATTATTATTATTATTATTATTATTATCGAGCTGCACGCTGCAACATGCCTTATTGACTTATTTATTATAGTGGGATCGGGCTGTACGCCGCAACATGCCATATTAGCTTTATATTAGTGCTTGGGCATGATTCTCACGTCTAGAGTCTGACATACTAGCAGTGAGCGCATGCATGTATTGTACTATGCTAAGTGATTGTGTGCGATGAGTAGGAGTTTGAGATAGACAGATAGAGTACTCTGAGTGTGAGTACCTGAGATTATAACTGTGATGCATTACATTTGACATACATATTTGACATGTAGGCATAGAGATGTAACATTCTTCATGCTAGCTATACTTGGCATATTTTATCAGTGATGAGCTTAAATTGTTGAATTTAAAACCATGCTTAAATTTTCGTGTTGTCTACGAGCTGAATATGGAAGTTCTTTGAGTTATTACCGTCATCATCTTGTTATATTTCTGTCATCATTATTTTGATTCGGGCGGTATCTTTCTGAGCCCGCCACTGCTTTCAGCCCAAGGTTAGTCTTGTTACTTATGGAGTACATTGGGTCGGCTGTACTTATACTACAGTCTGCACTTCGTGTGCATATCCAGGTACATCTGGACGCGATGGTTGCTAGAGTGGTGTTAGTACTTGTTCGGAGACCTCAAGGTAGCTGCTATTACGCCCTCAAATCTTGGCTCTCCTTTCTTTCATTTTATTTTAGTACTATCCTATTTTCTCAAACAATTGTACTAGAGTTTTAGACTATGTTGACATTAGTAGCTCACGCACTCGGTGACACCAGAACTTTGGGATTTATTCTTGTTGAGTTTCAACTGTTTTTATTAGTTATCTATGAGATTTTTCACCGTTGATCGTGTTAATAATCATGCTTTTAGTTCAAATGCATAGTTATTATGTGATCGTCGGCTTTCCTAGTAATGTGATAGGTGCTATTACGACGGATTGAGATTTGGATCGTGACATTTGCTATGCAGGAAAAAAGTTACAATATTACATATCAGTTCGTACGAACCTCATAAAGTTTACTTAAACTGTTAGAAAATTTATTAAAAAAATATAAATATGTAAATATAAACTTAATACTCAACTAAATTGAGTTTGGTGGTAATTTCTGAACTCATAAATTTTAGCTCAATTGGTGGTGCTATGTTTGATGTGCCATTTGGTAGTTTAGGTAGTAGATAGCCAGAGCTGCATATGCTGCTTTAGTGGCCAACATAGGTAGGTATTGCCTAGGCATGATGGAACATGGTTAGTGGTTAGGGGAGGACAACTACAGAGGCATCCAATTTTGGTAAAGTTGCTTCCTACCTATATATATTGCTACTTGCCATTTATGCCAAACTGAATTATTGATTTTGCATTTCAGCAAATAACATATGATAAAACTAGGACAACTTCAAGTTTATTAGCACATGTAAGTACGGAAACCTTTTCTTCTTACACTTCAATTGTACATTTGTACTGATTTGGCATCTCTATTTTTGAGCAACGTAGGAAGGTAGTTATTTTTAGCTGACAGTTTTTAGTCTTAAGCTAATTTTGATATTGGTGAATTAACTCACCTACCTATATAGCTACAATCAGGGGCGGATATACATGGTACGGTATGAGTTCACGTGAACCTATCCTTTTTTCTTATTTATGTTTATTCTTTCTTTTTTTCTTTTTTCTTTTTTGGCTCATTCTTGAGTTTTAAATCCCTAAAAAAAATCAAAATTCGCATCTTCTCCTTAGCCCTCTTTTTGTCCCTAACATTTTTGTGAACAACAGTCACCTTTTAATCAATTTATTTATTTATTTTTTTAAAATCATTTCTCTCCTTTATATTTTCCTTTAGTTTTTTCTTTAATTAGTGAAGTGGGTTTTCTACAAATAACTATGCTATTTATCGATCCCTTTTAAAGTATGAAATTGGTTAAGAACAATCTTGAACTGATGTTTTCTTGTGATAATAATATTAATCGTGACCCATACTCTTAAAATCCTAAATATGCTTCTGGCTACAATATGTTCTTAGACTTTAAGTCTCTATCTACAAATTTACATATTATACATTTGAAAATTAGAATGTAGGCTTACCTACAATGTCATCATCCTTACTCCATTTGCAATGTCTTACTCTATTTCTTAGAAAATTGCCTTTATAATCCTAAAGAAGCAATGAGAAGATTGATGTATCTGTCACATGTGGTAGTTGAGTCGTGGACTTCCAACAAATCAATAAATTTCCACTTTTTTGGCTTCTTTCATTCTATTATTGGCAACAAATGGTGTAATAGAAAGGTGTGAAAGTGCGAAAAAGTTCACTTACATTTGACGAGGAAATAACCTAAGACGTTAAACTTGAGAGTTTCATTTCTTGGACAGTTTCAACAATATATTGAACTAAAATTCTCCATCTTTTCCGTGACTGGAGATAATAAGATCTTAATTTTGAATTTTTGACTCAATCTAAAATTCTTCATCATTTCTTTCTTAAATAATGGCAACTTGGACATTCGGCACCTGTTTGGCCATAAATTGGAATTTTTTTTTTAAATTTTATTTTGTAATGTCTGTTTGTTATAGATTTTAATTATTTCTTGGCAAATTTTGAAAATAAAGTCTTCAAATCCCAAAAACAGTTTTGGAGTAGTTTTTGAAGTTTTCTACTCATAAAACTTCAAATTCTTTTCAAGTGAAATGCATGTCTAAACACAATTTCAACTTTTGAAAACTAATTTTCATCTTATCTTTAAAAACCCATTTTTTTTAAAGTTTCAACCAAATTTATGTCCAAACACTAGCTCGATATAATACTTTATACGCACATTGATCCGAACATCATAATAATTGAAAAATAATATAAGTAAGTTTCCTTATTCTTTCAAACTTCAGAGGAATATGATAGACTTGAATTTTTTTCCCATCTTCTACTTTCAGACCTATTTTTTAATCGATTCATTAAGAAGGCTTCAAGATGTTTTCTTTTACCGTTTTAGTTTTATCAAACTTATGCCATACCCTAACTGTGGTCGTTCGATTTCACGAAAAAGCATGTAAAAATTATAATACAGAGATTATTTATGCAACAAATAGCAATTCATTGATTATTACTTGGTAAACAATAATTTTGGACCAAGCTTGCACAATTTTTTTCAAAAGGCCTCACATCATTAAGAGATTTCAGATATCAATGTGTGACTTTGTTCCAGCCCAACAATCTCTCTCCTCGAACTAAGTTCCACGTGGCCCATTTTCATAATTTACGGGTTTCCTACTCAAACTAAGTTCGATGTGACCTATTACTATAATTCATGTGTCTCCCTCTCGAACTAAGTTCTATGTGGCCTATTACCGCGATCTACGAGTCAATTTCCGAAATTCACGGTGCCCCACCCACATTGTTAGAGTATTATGGCAATCGAAGCCCTCAACTAGCTTCTTCTTGTGTGTGTGCGATCCCACACATGGTCAATTTTGAGATTCACTGGTGCCACCCACATTGTTAGATGGGTTAGAACCGAGTCTATTTGCTATGTGATCTATGTATCGGGGGCGATGTATATGCAAGGTGACATGTATGTATGCATTAAACATGTGATAAACATGCGGGTAAAATTTGTCTTATTTGTGTCATATTTTTTGTTTATTATGTCTTCCATGATTTAGATAGATTGTATAATTCTTTATTTTCTTGTATTCATGTTTTTTTTCTATATTAAGATTATTGAGATATTAGGTGTTAAGATCGTTAAATTGTTGATTGGTGGTTGGTGCTAATTGTTGAAACATTCTCATGTGACGAGTTGTGTTCAAGTACTATTGTTGATATTGAGTTTGCTTCCCACCTTGCTTGGTAATATCTTATATGTGAATGCTTGGTGAGGAAGAGTGAAATGTATGGAGGGTGTTACCGTACTTGTGACGAAGAGCGATTGTATACGTAGGATGTTTCTGTGCCTTATTTATATATTAATATTATTGCTTGAGTGAATGTAAGAATATGCACGAAGGATGTTTCCGTGCTTGTTATTATTTTATAATATGAGGATGAGGGAGTAAAAGCAAGCATGATGCCATGCAACTGGTTTTGCATTATAATATAAGGACGAGAGTAAAAGTACAAAGAGTGATGCCGTGCAATTTTGTTGATTTTATTGCTCTTTACTCGATAATTGGAATGTGGACTTGTCTTTGGCTTCGTCATTTACTTTTTGAAAGAGGTTTACTCTATAATACTTTACTTTATGTTTCCGTTTATTGCCCCTTTACTTGTGTACTTATTATCCATTTCACTTGTTATTATTCTGTTGTTATATTTGATACTCTATCTGTTATTCTGTAATGACCCACATCCATAATAGGTTGCGATGGTGCCCAATGATATGACTAGGCAAGCCAACAATGATCCTCTAATTTAACTATTCATTTTAACCTTTAAACTTAGAAATATCATTAAATAAATAGAAATCAAATCTCGGACTCAGAGAAACATATGCACTGCTTTACCAAAATAACAAGTATGAATAGTACATAAAGCAAAGTGATAGTAACAATAAGTACAACTGTAAAAGTTCAATAGAATCACCAAAAATTCGGAAAATGCGTCTACGTGTTCTTGTGACAACTGGAAGTACGTGTCTTAGTACCTGCACAATTAGTGCAGAAATCTAGAATGAGTACGTAAATCAACATGTATCCAATGTGTATCTAGTCTAACCTCAAAAAAGTAGTGAGGAGGGGTTGACTTGATGCTTTTTAGTGGTCAAAATAATAAAATACATAAAGTAGACAGGTATGAAACACAACAAGTAACAATGATACAAATAAACTTTAACAATAAATTTTTAAACATGGATTATTAAAAAATTACTAAGATTTCATAACCGGTATCAAAGGCACAAAATCAACTGACATTAATACTAAATTCAATGCCAAGTGTATGAACGATTCTGCCGAGGCGAATGACCCGATTTCATAAGAATAGTGTTACATAATCCTGCCAAGGCGAATGACCTGATCCCATAAGAGTAACTCATAATACCTTCTAGGCGAATAACCCAATCCCATAAAAATAACTTACAATACCACTGAGGTAAACGATCTGATCCAATAAGAATAGATAAACTCTCTCACTCGCAAAAATATATGCGAGTGAAAAAGATACGGAACTGCCGTTCATTTATATTTTACAATTTCCAATGTAAGAGGCTTGATTATTATTTTTATTCTAGTCTCAATCTCAACCATGAATTAAAGAAATCAAACAAATAAGACTAATCAAAATAGCGCATTTAAAGTATGGTGTGAACCTAAGTCTACCTGTACATAAGCATAATTCAAGATACGTACAGACTCTCGTCACCTCGTGCATATGTAACTCTTACAACAAGTAGCACATAACAGTTAATACACCTACATTGATAATTCCCTTTTACAAGATTAGGTAAGAGACTTACCTCGCTTTCAAGCTTACTACTCGGCTTTTAAACTTCACTAGAAATCCCCAAATGATGTAGAGCAATTCGAAACTAGTCAAAGGCTGTACAAACTAACAATATATGCTCAAAAATTCATAATTCATCTATTAGAGAAATTCTCTAACCCAATTTGGAAAGTCCATATAAGTATCCTTCGACCCCACGTGCATGGATTCTGAAATTTTTTGAGGATAATTGTTACCCCAAAAACTTAAATGTATAATTTATTACCAATTTTATAATCAATTTCGTGGTGTCATAACCCATTTATACCAAACCTTAGTTTTCCAACCAAATCCCACTTTCCCCTAATTTTCATGTTAAATCCTTCATCCATGTATTTAACCAATAAATGGGTAGAATTCAATTACCTTGTGATGCTTAATGAAAATCTCCTCAAAAGAACTCTCAAAACCGGCCAACCCAAGTGAAAATGAGCCAAGTCCCATTAAAAACCAAGTCTGCCTAGTGATTTCTTCTTCACGTTCGTGGGAGGCCTTTCGCGATCGTGAAGACCAACTACTGCGAATGACCAAAAACACACTTTGTGTTTGCGAACAATGGTTGAGTTCGCGATGAACCACGTCCCATCCTTCTGCCTTTGCAATGCTCAGGTCGCGTTCGCGAAGGCCAAATGCCTTTCACCATCTGCAACTGGTCTGGGCTGGGGCGCCACTGCGGCAACTGGCTGGGCCCTATCTGCTGTTAGTGCACGCGGAGGTCAATACACTGTAGGTGCATGACCAGGAGCCTGAGCAATAGGGGTCTATGCTCCCCCTACCGTCTGTGATATAGCTGGATCCACTGGAAATAAACCAGCATGAGTCATAGAATTTGTGAACAGCAGATACGGCCCATGACCTCCAGGAAACCCAATGTTGTCAGAAAGTCTGCCGGGGTACGCTTAGCTGCAGGCACCTCTCCCTGCTCCTCGATGATAGGATTTCCTGCATGATCTTCTAGTGGTACCACTAGGATAGCTGTAGGACACCCTCGTCCCCTGCCTCAGGCCGGTGCCCTCCACGTCCTCTACCTTGACCTCTTGCAATGGGGGAGGGGGAGGGAGGGGCAACTCATCCTAAGTCTGGAATGTCAGCCGTACATGTCCTCACCATCTGTGAGAGAATAGAGGAGGGAAATTTAGTATACCAACCACTGCACGATAGAAATGAATATAAAGAGTAGTCTTTCCTAACACCCTATAGCCTCTCGACATAAATACAGATATGTCCGTACTGATCAGCAAGATTCTATTAGGTTTGCTCATGACTTGTGAGACCTACGTGAACCTAAGGCTATGATACCATGTTGTCACGACCCAATTCTATAATAGGTCATGATGGCGCCCAACACCATTGTAGGGCAAGCCAATGCGAAAATTACTAAATAAACTTTTATTTACATTTACCCAAAATAGTTGAAATTATTCTTTAAGTTGAAATAAAATCAAAATTATCAGTAAAGTTAAATAATCATACAACCCAAAAATAATACAGTTTACTAATGTGTGTGCTAAGACCTAGTGTCACAAGCTGTGGGCAAGTAGTAGAATATACAAAAAGGAATCACTCTATCCTACTATCCGAAATAGTATAGACTGAAAAATACATAAGAAAGATTCCTTCGGCTGCTGAATGGCATGGGAAGAGAAGCAACTCACTGTAGAAGTCTCGAAATCCACTCTGGGACGCGCACCAGACTAATAGCTCGATACACCTACCTCATATCCTATTCAATTAAATACAGAAGTGTAGTATGAGTGCATAAACAATATGTACCAAGTAAGTATCACATCTAATCTCGAAGAAGTAGAGACGAGAGGTCGACTTGATACTTACTAGGGACAAATAATATTATAAAGTATTATGTTAAGCATGGGAGTCATAAATCATCAACAACTTGTAGCAATAGGTAATGGGTCATGTTCTGTGTAATTTAGCAGTTAACCAGTTACAATTCAAGTATTTTACAGGATAATTCATCGATAAGGTTCCACATAGATATCATGCACGCATTATGTCGAGGTCGAGGGCCTGGTCCAACAGAAAAATAAATTGTGCACTGCTAGAGGGTTGAATGGAGTGAACCATAGATGCATCTATTTATACAGAGGCGATCAGCCCGATCCATAAAAATCAATTAGCATCAAGAAAACACACGAAGGTGCAATTATATTCAAATAAAATCATGCAAGGGTTAGACAAGTATATATGCTCACCATTTTACCTTTCCAAGACTGTAACATATCCTAAGTGATCACATTAGCACAAAAACATAGAGATATTCATAATGTAGCATGATGTGGGTCCTAAACTACCTGGACAATTAACATAATAATAGCTACGAACTGACTCTCAGCACCTAGTGCGTACATAATCCTCGCATTTAGTAGCAAAATTACTCAATTATTACACATGTGGGGAAAATTCCTTCTTAAAAGGTCAGAAAAGAGTCTCACCTCGCTCCAAAGTGCACTTCCAATACCAAGAACGTGTCCAAGCCCGCAGCTCGAACGATCCCAAACTAGTTAAATGAGGTAGGAACTAGTCAAAAATAAACTCACAAGATCATATTCTAGTTATTTAAGAAATTTCCCAACCCTTAACACGAGTTCTCTAAAATCCAACCCTGGGCCCACATGCCCGGATTCCAAAATTTTTAAAAAGAAGTTGTTCTCTGTAAACTAAGGATCAATAATATATGATTTCTAAATTATTCTATAACAAATTTCGTGGTTAAATCTATCTTTTATTAAAACCCTAGGTTTTTACTCTAACCCCATGATTTCACCTTAATACTAGTGTTTAATCTACCTAAGACATAAATATTAAACTAAAAATGGGTAGAACACACTTACCTCAAGATGATAGGTGAAGGTCTTCACTCAAAAATCGCCCAATGGAGGAGGGAAAAATGGGAAAACTGGAACTAGAAGCCGTAATAAATGAACTCACTGCCTCAGCGATTTCCGTATTTGCGCTCAGGGGTCGCATCTACGAAATGGGCTATAATGGCTGGGAAAGCTTCTGCGGTATAAAGGCCGCTTCTGCGGTTCGAGAGCTGCTTCTGTGATTTGGGCATGACCTTCCCTGGGCCGCATCTGCGTCTCGCACCTGCGGTCCACCAACCGCATGATGGTTATGACAGAAGCAACATTTTCAACACTTCTAAAAAATTTCCACTTCACTTGAGCCTCGTCCGTTTGACACTCGGGACACCCGAGTCCCGTCCGAACATACTGACAAGTCTAAAATCATGAAACTGACCTACTCGAACTTTCGAATCACCTGAAACAATGCTAAATCTAAGAATCACTCCCTAAAACCATTTGAAATATACTTATAAACTTCAAGTTATTAAATTTCTTCTAATGGTCCAAAACGCCTTTAAACTACTCGGATTGACACCAAATTTTATGGACAAGTCTTAAATAATATATCAGACATGTACCGGGCTTCAGAACCAACATACTAGCCCGATACTTATGAAATCAATAATGAATTAGTTTCTTTAAATTCTTAAAACTTCAGATTAACAATTTCTAATAAATATTTATTACTCGGGCTAGAGACCTCGGAATTCGATTCCCGGCATACGCCTAGGTCCCATATTTTCCATGGACCTTCCATGACCATCAAATCATGAATCCGGGTCCGTTTGCTCAAAATACTAACCAAAGTCAAACTTAGTCTTTTAAGAAAATTCTAAGGAATCAAATGAGCATATTTCACTCAAAACTCCTTCTAATCCCGAACCAACCGTACCCGCAAGTCGTAAATTAGATAATGCAATCGTGGGAAGTTTTATTTAAGGGAACGGGATTCAAAAATGCAAAGTGACTGGTCGGTTCGTTACAAATAATGACTGAGTTATGAAATTAGCGAACACAACATGACTAAGTATAGATATTAAATAAAAAACAGTGAGAGGATGATAAAGAAAAAGCCCCTAAGAGTCCAAACAATTGTGGCACAAGGCCCAAATATGGCATTCAGCCCAATTTTAGGAAATTCTTTCTGAAACACATAAATATCATATAATTTAAGTCAAATACGCAACTTTGTAGTTGGTATGGGACGGACCAAGTCACAATTCCCAATACTTGAAAGCCCACACGCCCATCACCTAGCATGTGTGTCACCTCAAAGTAGTAAAGCAATGTGAAATCCGGGGTTTCACATCTTCAGGACAAGATTTACAGTCATTATTTACATCAAACAAGACAATTCGAATACTGAACAAGACAATCAATGCTCCAAAAATGCCATCTCGTGCATTTCAACCTTCGAACGACCCAAAACTAATCAAAAACAACTCAAACACATCAAATAATGCTAAAATAACCAATCCCAATTGAAAAAGGTCTAATCTTTAATCAAAATCCCAACCTGGGCCCGCATCTCAGAACTTGATAAAACTCACAAATCCGACAACCCATTCAATTATGAGTCCAACCATAATAGTTTCATCCAATTTCGACTCCGAATCGATGTTCAAAACATAAAAATTCACTTTATGAAACTTTATGCAAAAATTCCAAGATTTCACTTTGAAAAGATCAATAAAATACCAAAAATGAAGGTAGATTCATAAAATATAACCAAAACCGAGTAGAGAACACTTACTCCAATACATATGGTGAAAATTGCTTCCAAAATCTCCAAAATCCGAGCTCCCAACTCAAAATATGATCAAATTAACAAACCCTTATTTTATATATTTTTCTGCCGGTTATTCTGTCTCGATTCTTGTGCTAAACTTTAGTCAAGTTAGACTCATAAATCACTCAATTTGACCTTTTATTGAAGGAAATATGATGGTTTAAATATTTAAAAATAGTATAGATTTTTAAATACAAATTCAGTGGTAATTTCGTAATTAATCTGAAAAATCTAGCAGCCCAATTCTTATTAAAATGACCATAAAATCCTTATGATGTCCAAATTGGACGATTCTTTTTCCTATGTCTTCGTATTATGATACGAATCTAATGATTCTATAAAAATAGAAGTAGGGGCTCATTTTATTAATATAGTACCATTTATGTTTGGAAAACGATGTTGAAACATAGAAACCGAGCGCAACACAACCCAAACTTATCCGAAAACCCTCGGACCCTGTTCAATCATACCAACAAGTTTTATATCATAACACATACCTAATTGAGGACTCAAAACACACATAACAAAATCGAACCGACGAATCACACCTCAATTAAAAAACAATGAACTTTAAACTTTAAACTTCCACAACCGATGCCAAAACCTATCAAATCATGTCCGATTAGCCTAAAATTTTGCGCACAATTTAAATTTGACATTATGGACCTTCTCCAACTTACCTGATCAGAATCAAATCCTGATATCAACAAGTCCACCCCCGATCAAACTTTCCAAAATTTCAACTTTCGCTATTCCAAGCACAATTATACTATGGACCTCCAAATCACAATCCGGACAGGCTCTAAGTCCAAAATAACCCAAAAGTTCTAACGGAACCATCAGAAATCCGATCTTGGCCAAATCCTAAAAAGTTAAAACTTGGTCACACCTTTCAAATTTAAAACTTCTAGCTAATAATCATTCTTCTAAATCAATTGCGAAGAACCTGAAAACCAAAACTGATGATTCACATAAGACATAATACTTTCTACGGAGCTACTCACGCTCTCAAACAACCGAGCGAAGTGCAATTTCTCAAAATGACTGGTCGGATCCTTACAAGTTGATTGGAGTTTGACTTTTGTATAGACGACTCCGAAATAGAGTTTTGACGGTTCCGATAGCTTTAAATGGTGCTTTTGCCCTTTGGCCTATGTCCAGGTGTTAATTTAGAGGCCCACAGGTTGATTTGATGATTTCGGCAAAAATTGGAAAGTTGAAGGTTTGGAAGGTTGAGGGGTTTGACCGGGAGTTGACTTTGTTGATATCGGTTTCGGATTCAGTTTTGGGAGTTGTAGTAGGTCCGTTGTTCACAAAATAATAGGTAATTCCCAATTAGTTTGATATGATTCGACATTAGTTTTAGAAGTTTAAATTTATTAGTTTCATTAGGCTTGAATTATTGTGTGGTTCGTGATTTTCATGTTGTTTAATGTGATATGAATCTTTGAGCGAGTTCATATTGTGTTTTAAGACCTATTGATATGATTTGATGGGGATCTTCGGGTATTCGGGTGTGAGTTGGATGGTTAGAGGATCAATTTTGTTCTTTGTAGACTGCTGAAGAGGTTCTGGCATTTGGTGATTTCGCACTTGTGGTAGTTATGGATGCAGAAGCAGCGCCGCATGTGCGAGATTTGGTTTGATTGTGAGTGACCTACAGATGCACTTGATTTTTCTATAGAATCAGATAGGCTTTTGGTATGAGTGGTCCACAAATGCGGAGTGTGACTAATTTAGCCTTGGTTGTATATGCGATAAGAGATCTGTAGGTATAGATTCGCAGGAGCAGGTTTGAGACCGTAAAAGTAACATTGTAGGTGCGGAACTAGGTTCACAAGTGCACTAGTTTGGGAAGTTAATGAATTTTCGCACTTGCGATGGTTGAGTCTGCATGTTGTGTGTCGCAGGAGCGACTCTGAGGCCGCAGATACAGAATCGCTGGGCTGGAACATTTAAGACGAGAGTCTGGTCTTTTCTTCTCATTTTTGGGATTTTGGAGTTTGGACTAGGAGATTGTCGGAGTGTTTCCACCAATATTGAAGAGGCAAGTGACTTTTAATTACTTTTTTAAATAATATTAATTACCCATTGGTTATTATGCCTAATTTTCATAAATGTAAGATAGGATTTGAGAATTTTTGGACTATGCTATTGGAGAGTGAATCGGAAGATTTGAGGGTTGGTTTGTGGTTGGAATTGGATGATTTCGGTATGGTTGGACTCGTAGTTAAATGGATGTTCGAAATTTGTAAATTTTGTCGGGTTTTGAGGTGGCAAGCCCGGGGTTGATTTGAGTTAAAAATCTTAGCTTGTTCTTTTGGAATCCTTTTCTATGGCATTTATTGATGTACTTTGGCTAGATTCGGATCGCCCAGAGGTTTATACACGCGGGAAGAGCTTGTTAGAGGAGTGATTAGAATTGCTTGAGGTAAGCCTCTTACCTAAATTTGGTTGGGGCACTAGCTGCCTAAATTAATTGTGATAGCTACGTGCTATGAGTGGAACATATGTGTGGGTTGAACCCATATGTGTGGGTTTGAGCCCATATGCTTGCACTAGGGATACTATTTTCCTACTCGGGTAGTGCTTAGGTTAAGACATCCCTTGAATTTATTTCTAAGCTTCAAGTTGAGATGCTTTTCCTATTTGTACTCCTCTGTGGGCTATTTGTACCACATTTGAGATTTCGCTGAGGTTATTCTTTCAATTAAACCTGATAAATAGCTATTTCTTTGTGTTATGAGCTAGAATGTTAGCTTGTGACCACATCGGGCATATTGTGATTATTAGCACGTGAGTTGTCCGAGCTATTGATATTATTGGCACGTAAGTTGTCCATTCAGCATGTGAATTTTCCTGTGCGATTGATTGTATTAGCACGTAAGTTGTCCATGCAACACGTGGATAATACTCAAACAAGTCAAAAACAAGATTTAGAAACTATCTTAGTATCAATTTTTTATCTTTATCATAATAAGAAAAGTCAATAAAATTCAACCCAGGATCACATGGTCGAAATCCGAAATTAAAACCAGTTCCCGACTAATTGTTCCCCGAGTCAAAATATGTGATTTGCATTAATATTGAACCTCAAATAAACATCCAAATTATCCCTCGTAAGTAGGAGTGGAAAACGGGTGGGTATGATCGGATATGGTTCAGGTCGAAAACGGGTAATAAAAATTGGATTAATTATCTACCCTGACCCATATTAAATATGGATAAAATTGGGTTAACTATTGGATAATATGAGTAACCATATTATCCATAATTATTGTATATGATCACTTTTGGGAGAATTCTTAGTTTCCCTTACTTAAGGAACCCCCAATTTGAGACTTTACAAATGTAAAAGTTAGACTCATTGGTTATCCATTGGTTACTAATTAGTTATCCATTTTCTAAATGGATAATATGCTTCATATCCATATTTGACCCGTTTTAAAATAGTTCATTGTCCAGCCCATTTTTAATGAAGGTTAACTATTTTATTTTTAACTATTTTGCCACCCATACTCATAAGTTCATTCTCAAAAATTCCATTTTCTACATTTTAAGACACTATATTTAGAAATGAAATCTATGGGAAAATCATGAGAATAAATCAAATCTAAGTGAAATTTCTAACCTTAGAAGGTGGGATGGATATCCTCTCAAATATCTCCTCAATCCGTATTCTAGGTCTCAAAAATAGTGAAAATGGCTAAATTCAATTTTCAAGCCTTTGTATATCTGGGCGTAAGTTATTCTTTGTGTTCGCGAAGCACTTTTCACATTCACGAAGGTCAATGGTCAACAAACTATTGTGCTCGCGAATGCTTTCCCACGTTCGCTAATGCTATCGCTCCCTAAGCCTCTACGTTTGCGACACTAATGTCGCAATCACGATGAAGAAGGCCCATTGCGAGCTTCCCTTCGAGTTCTCATAGAGTAAAACCACCTCATCCAAAATAACCCTTCGTGAATGCGAGACAAGATCCGCATTTGCGATGCACGCCACACTAGCAACATATGAGCTGCTACATATTTGCAAGAATGGCCGGAAACTATCCAAAACTCACCGTAGCCCCTGGGTCGCATATCAAACATCCACACAAGTATATAAATCTCGTACGAACTAGCTTGTAAGCTCAAAATATCAAAATAACATCAAGAACTAGGACTCATGCATTAAAACTTCAAGATATGAAAGTTCACAAACTCATTTTTCCAATTTTCCACAATGAGCGTCGAAACGGCCTTGGGTCACCTAGGACCCCAACCAATAATGTGTATAAGTCAAATATCCGAGATCCTTTACCAATAGTGTTGACCGTGGTCAACTTCAACGTATTTAAAATTCAATAATCAAGTTTTCTTTGTAAAAACGCATTTAAACTTTCAGAAAATTAAAACTGACCATGCACTCAAATCATAAATCATCAAATTAGGCTATGCAAAGTTTCAAATCAGGGAACGGAAGACTAAAACTAAAAATGATCTATCAGGTCATTATGCTCAAATTTAGCGGCGCATGCATTGGATAAGATAACTTAGACCACCTAAATTCTGAGGGCGAGGACCATGAGGGATCGGGAGAGTTTTACAAATCACAAATAAATTAAATATTCAATAATCAATTAATTTTTTAAATAAAACTATTTTGTCTAGATGGAACTTGCGCGGACCTTAATTATTTTTCGGGCATACATTCAATTTTCAATAAAAAATTATGTTACACATCAAGCGCGTGTGTGTGTATATATATATATATATATAGTATTTGTCATTCATATCTATTTTAAAAAATTACCTTCGTAGATTAAATTGAATTTTATTGCAAATCCATGCAACAAGAGATCAATTGTTTTAAACTGAGACATGAGAGCAACAAGCTCTCGTAGCTCAGTTTTTTAGAGCACCTGCTTAGTAAGAAGCGTCTTGAGTTCGACTTTCAACAAGAGCATTTTTTTTTTGTATTTCAGCATTTCACGTTGGTTGTATACAACGAATGAATACAATTGATACATGTTGTATCCTTGGTATACACCCATGTATACGATCGATACAGGTTGTGTCCTTTATATACACTCCTGTATTTTTCCTTGGTTGTATTCATTGCCGGCGAATACTGTTGATATAAGTTGTATTCGTCGAGTGAACGATTACAGTTGATACATGTTATATTCCTTTGTGCTTTTAAATACAAGTAATACAAGCTGGTAGCAATTAAACAATAGCAATTAATGTTAATTAGGTAAATTATAGTTACTAAGCTCTAAACGGTAATACTTTATGAAAATTCCTATCTTTGATCGGTAGAGATACATTGTAAATCGTAACTTTATCCATGAAAAATTAAGGGAATAAAAAAGAGTTCACTTAACGTCTTTTGTTCGTGCTAGAAGTTGAACCCAGATTTTCTAGTGTACTCACTTCGTTAATCATTAAGGAACGTCATCTATTTCAAAGGCATTTGTTTTTTCTTTTTCTTCTCAATAAAAAGGAATAAAGGTATGATTCTTTTGACGCCTCTCCACCACTGTCTATATATCATATCTTTGAGTAAAAAAAAATAAAGCGAATATTATAGAAGCCTTTCTGTATGAGTTTTATAGTACTATATTATAATCCTTTAATGACAAAAATATTTAACCAATACAGAATTATGTAACTATGATTAACACAAGTAATTAAACAATAGAGCAAAGGTAAGTGTTTATACATATTAAAATTGATGATGACGTCCCAGATGATGAAAGTGCGCCTTAGTTTTAAATTCATCTATCACACAACTATAATATTAAATTGGAAGTTGGATTATCAATGTTTCACATCTGGATCCATTATTTAATACATTAGTCTTACGGTACGCGCTTTGCGCGTGTATTCTATATTCATGAATATACAATTTTGCAAAAAATCTCTCTCTATCTTTCCTATATATACTACATTATATGTCTGGATTGTAAAATAAAAATAAAATAAAAAAGTAATATATCATCACATAAGTCCTCAAATGCCTTACTTATTATTTTCTCGTCTGCCTCCATCAATATTGAGTTAATATTTTACAAGAAATTATGTATAAAAAATATAGGGAGTTGGCATTCTTTATAATGAACTGATGGTATAATAATTTTTATTGGAATTTTCAACCAAAATAGAAGACAATATATCTTGATATTAGTGGCGTGCTCGAGCACCCATTAACCTCGACGCAGAGTATGTATAGTTATATAAAAAATTTGAGAAAACGTATAAAAATTTACGAAAGCACCCACTAATTTTATGTACAAAAAAAATTCAGCACCCACAAACTTGAATTCCTTGATCCGCCACTGCTTGATATTCTTGATCATTTTTTGATCCAAAGAAACAATTAAAACATGTACAACTTAGTTCAGTGATATTTAATTTTCACGATTGTTAGTAGACCTTGATAAATAAGGAATTGAATTTAAATTTTTGATTTTCTTCTATGGATATGAATTTAGTTAAAGATTATTTTATGCAATTCAGATAAGAAAATAATTCATATAAGTTAAAATTTTATTCGATTTTTGAATTCCTCAATATTAGAACTTCCTCCGAATAATTCAAATAGATAAAGATTAATAGCAAAATGTTAGTTAATTTTAATGTTTTAATGTTAGAAATATGATTGAATGATAATAATTATATCATACATAAAATATAATTTGCATGTTATCCATCATTAATGATTAAATGATTTTTATTAGAAATAACAAATTTATAAGTCAGCTTCAACTCTTTGTGCACATATAAAAAAATTGGATTAACACTACTCACATGATCCAAAAATGTAATAGACAAAAATAAATTTTGAAAATATGCTAATGATCCCTACGTGTTCAATCCTACAAATTTAAAACGAAGACAAAAACTTGCAAAAAGCTTTGTTACAATTCTAGATGTGTTTAAAACTTGTAAACATGAAAGAGTCAAACTTGAGGAAAATAGTTACACGATTTAAATAAGGAAAAAATATTCATAAGTAAAATTTTAATTAATTTAGATTCCTAAATATTAGGAGTTTCTAAATAGTTTAAATAAATAAATATTTAATAAATTTAATTTAGCCTATTTTAAAATTATAAATATTAGGTAAATAATAATATTACAATTATAATTTTGCCAATATGAAGTCTATTTTTAAAGGGTAAAGATATTTCGCTAAAGGCCTTTACAGTTTTGATATTGTATAGATTGATACAAATAAATAAATAAATAACATAGAAGACTTTATCAAGATTTTGTCAAACAAAAAAAATTTAAAATTTGAACCTTTTGAACTTACAAGAGTGAAAAGGTTGGCCTTATAGCTCATAATTAAGATAATTAATAAGCAATATATTAAATCCAAAAATGACTAATCTTAATATTTTACAATAAATAATTAAATATATAAATGATATAGGAAATTATCATTTGTTCGAGTAACTGAAAAAAATAAGAATAGTCGCAATTCATTTAGAACAAACTTTGTCTAAAGTTAAATATATTTTCTTATTAAAATAAGGATACAAATGATGATATCGTTCATTGGTTAACGAAGCAAGCTTCAACATATGGTAAATCTTATGTTGTCTTTTTTTCTCAAAAAATGGAAATATTTGATTTTGATCCTTAATGCTTGTAGTATACGTGAGTCTTAACTGCTATATATTAGGACTAATTAAGTATACGTTCAAATACGGAAAGATTTAATGTCCAAAAAATTAATTAATAATAAAGTGCTAAAATTTAGGAAAATAATAAAATTGTTATAAAATAATACAAGAACAAGAACAATATTGCAAAGAAAGTAGGGAGAGGAGAATTCTTATCGATATTTGGGGTGGATTTACAATGGGGTAAGACCCCTCTATTTATAGGAAGAGAAATGACTTAGCCTCAAAGTAAAACTCTTCTATAATATAGACATTCACTTTAATTAGAATTCTATTCTTAACACTCCCCCTTGAATGTCTACTCAATAAGTAATGTGCCTCATTAAAACCTTAATTAAAACAAAACCAAATGAGAAAAAAATTCTAGAAAAGGAAAAAGAGTACACATATTTAGTAATGCGCCTATTGGTTGCCTCGTTAAAAACCTTGCAAGGAAAACCCAGTGGGACAAAACCTTGTAAGAGAAAAAGAGTGCAACACGCACTAACTCCCCCGGATGAGAGCATCAATTCACATCCTTGAGCCTTCACACTCCAAACTTATGCGCCATCTTCAAGAGATCGTTGGTATAGATTAAATAAATCAACCATATTGACTTGAATGAATATTCCGCACCTTGAAATTATCATTCGTGATAGATATATAATGTCTTCACAAATATCGTGGAATGGCTCTTCAATATCTCCATAGATATCCTCGCTATCACATTATCTGCTTAAAGTTATAGCAAGATACATATGTGCACAAATTGCACTAAGAAAGTGGTACTTCAAGATCAAGAATTGTATATGCTTCAAGAAACTTAAATCCTTCATAGATTGACATATAAGTTAAGTCATATAAGCCATATAATAGAGAGAGATGCATATCAAGTTTTCATGTCATGTTAGAGAAATAAGATATCAAAAAATGATTGCATATACCATTGACTTTATACTTTCAAGTATTTGAACTACATGTCCAAAACTACATGTCTTTCATATGGAATCAATTCTACTTGAATTGTATCTCTTCCATCAATTCTACTTGAATTGTATCTCTTCCATTTGGCCAATATTTTTGTTTGTATTCGACAAACTTAAGATCCTCATCGATATTTAGCGCTATCATAAATGTCGTCGATGAACATTTTATATCGGTTCCAGTAAATTTTCATAAAGACATAACATGGAGATCTCTTCATTCATATATTCAGGTACCTGAATCTCTCATGAGATTTTATGAAGTGTTATGTCATATGTTCTTCTAGATCACTTGCCTCCTTATTATGATCACTTTGATCATTTGCTCATCTTCTTTATTAAGAAGTTCTTTTGAAACCGCTTTGTCTATACGCTTTAAGCGTATCAAAGACTTTGTCCTTCTAGGACTTAATATGAGCATTTGCAGTGAGAATATAGTTACTTTCTTTGGGTCAGCAAATGCGTATGGCATGCTTTGCAATATGTTGCAATTGAATTATCCTTTTATGAACTTCAAGTTCATATTATGATATTCGAGGATCTATATATACAAATGATAATTCGTTCCATGTAACCTTTTCTCAAGTGTTTATCATGTCTCCCCCTCATGTTAGAAAAACTAACTTGTTTCCTCAACTCTGGGAAATCATCTTTGTGCATTATCATGTTAATATACACTGCACATCAATAATAATAAGATGAAATTATTTGGTTCCTGACCCTGAACTACTTGTGAGGGGAGAATATAATATACTCTCGTGTATAACGTATATCAAATTTGATATAGATAACTTTGTTCTCATAAGCAATAGTTTAGCTATTAAGTGGAGGCACTCAATAAATTATTTTGCTAAGCCAACCAACTTATCAAGATGAACTATCTTGAATAGAAAATCTGAAAATTATGCTCGAAATTAGATTACTGAGCAATTTACCTCGCAAGCACCGGCCAGGTTGCAGGTTAATAATAATCGCACATGTAACCATATCATAGATGCATCATATGTGGTATACATGGCAGGAATGAGCTCATATTCACCTTTGATATTTCCAGAATTTATGGGATTCAACCCCAACTTTAGTTGGTCAATTAATGAGAACAAGTAATATAAGAGAATTCGTAAAGAACTTTCTAGTTCTTTAATATTTACCCATGTGAATTCTCTATTATTGTTGCACATCATACTTAAATTGATATGGCTAACCCGAATGCCAATTGAATAAATTATCAATATTGATAAGTTCATGTTTACACCATGACATGTGCAATTCTCAATAAACCCCAAGTTTATTATGATATAGGTTTTTATATCAATAAACATCTACTTTATTGTGGTATTCGTTTATTTGTGTAGTACAAACTGGAGAATAAAGCGGGTAGCTTTTCATATACAGATTATCCCGCTACAAGTTGTAGTAATAGAAGATATCAAATCTTTCCTTTATTTATTGTCTCAATATAATCAACCGCTTTCACATATACTTTGGAAACTGAATAAGTTTCTTTGAGACTTACTACAACACAATACCTTATTGGTAATCAATTGTGTTTCTCCAACATAATAATAATTGGCTCTTCTAGAGCTCTCAATTAATTTTGTACTACCACAAATTCATCAACATCCATGTGGTGAATATTTCTTTTAAAGAGAAAGTTATACCATTATGGTCATGGTCAAAATTATATGAAAGATATGTTTCTTGTATTATCGTTGTCCTTTAATAATCATATTTCCAAAATATTTTGGTGTACAATAGGTACGTGACCAATGATCATTCATGCCATAATAATGACATTATTTTCATATATCATCTCAAACCTCCTTCTATAGGTGATGTGGTATATTCACTACCACTAGCACGTTCATATTCTTCCAAGAATGACTATGTATTCATAAATCATATGTTGTCACATTCACACCATGAATGGATCATAATCATCTGTATGTGCTATATAAAATCTCATGTCAAATATTACTTTCATAAAGTGAAAGATTATTTTGAGAATCTTTATTATTCTCATTATCACAATGATGATGATTATAATTTCGTCTATTGCCACGTCCATATTCATTGATACCTCACGGTAATAATTTAGTCTTCTTTCAGACTTATCACATACTGCTATCACATTCTCTGCGGGGATATGTAATTTTGTTATCCTTTTCAAGTCCGTAAATGCGTCTGACATTTGATTTGCTATTCTTTGCAAATGAATAATCTTTTGCACATCTTTTTCACAAATAGAGGCACGTGGATCAAGATGAGATAATGATGGATTTTTTTTTCCACAAAATTTCTCGTTTGGTTTCACCAACTTCTCCCCTAATTTTGGGAAAAGTGTCTCATCGAATCGACAGTCTGCAAATCGTGTAGTGAACAAATCCCCTGTCAATGTTTCGAGGTAGCGAATAATGGAGGGCGATTCAAACCCAACATATATTCCTAACCTTCTTTGCGGCCCCATTTTGGTGCGATATGGCGGTGCTACAGGCACATATACTGCGCATCCAAAAATTCTTAAATGGGATATATTAGGTTCATGACCCTAAACTAATTGCAACTGCATGCAAAATGGCGTGACCCCATACCGAAGTGGGCAGCCTCGTTTTCATGAGTAATGGTCTTGCAATCAACTGCAGATGTTTAATTAAAGATTCTGCAAGACCATTTTGAGTGTGAACATGAGATACAGGATGTTCCACTTTTATTCCAATTGAACATTGCATTCTCTATGATAAATATTGTTCCTTTAGGCAGAGTTATAGTTGCTCTTCCGGAGCCTTCAATCAATTTACTACTACCAGAAATTGTAGTAACATCTGCCTTACACACACTTAAATGGGAGAAATATTTCTTCTCTTTGAATATCGTATGTGTGGTACATGAATCAATTAAACAGATGTTTTTACAATTGGACGTGCTTACATAAATATACCTGTGACATATTTGCACCAGTAGAAATACAGAATGGAGTATATAGAAAGGGTGATTTTTTTAAGGGACAGTGATATGATTACATTAATTATACACTCAAAGTGTGAACATGCGGTGAGTAGTAATTAAACAAAACAATTAAGACGAAGTAATCAGATGGGGATGTGGTACAAAAGAGATCAAAAGATATTGTGTATGTGCGAGTGATAAACACAATATGAAATATAAATATATGTGTGTTGTACGAGTAATAGTAAAACACATGCAGCCAGATGCGATAGTATATTAAGACAGTTTTAATTTTACATTATCATTACCTGCAACAGCTAATGAGTATACTTAATATATATGTGATTGACAAGTACATGTAGTATTACATTTTTACACAGTTAATAATCACATAATGTTATATAAGTGATGTAAGTAAGGAAGTAGTGTGCAAAGTGTGAGCAATTACCATATAATAACACAAGGTGTGTGTTAGTATAAATACAGATCAATGTATGATTTATAACATAATGTTGTATTATACGACATTAAATAATATAGAAATATCAAACTGCTCAATCTTCTTTAACCATGGATCCATCACCGATCAAGTGATCTATTTTCCTCTCAGGGTGCTCAAAGAAGTCTGCCACATCCAAGTGGGTGATGTCAAAATTATTGTCAGAGACAAGATTGGTTTCAGGGCATTTACTCTTTAGAGATGCTTGATAAAGCTCAACCAAATGTCTTGGTACACGGCAAATTTTCGCCCAGTGTCCTTTTCCATCGCAACGATAACATATAGTTTATGAACTATTTGCTTTTGGATTCTCATCATATCGTGCTTGTGGCAGAGTGACCAACTTTAAGTTGTCATATCTCTCCTTTAAGCCATTCCACAAGATAAGTGGATCTTTGACTGTGAGATATTCAATTTTTCAAACCTTCATCAAGGTGATGGCGCAAGAAAATCAAGGCCTTAGCACAGTTTTGGGTGGATGCATTATTTCTGTCTTTAATGGCGTCTCCAAGACCCATTGCATCCAAATGGATTTCAGCATCCAACACCCATGTCATGTAGTTCTTGCCCGAAATTTCAAGGGCAACAAACTTTCTTTTCATAATGTCAGACATAATTAAAATAAAATTATGATAGTGCAAAAATTATTTACATAGCGTAAGTAGTATAAATTCTCTTATAGATACCTGCTTCTTGAAAGGTACGTTCTGCTGACTTACTCTTTAACGAACATCTACTTGTGTACATAAACAAGAACAAAAGTGTATAATTGAGACGATTGACACCAGTTACACGAAGGATGAGATAATTAGAAGAATAGATGTTTGATGGAGTCATATATACGAAGAGTATGATAAACAATAGGTATGAGTAAATACATGTGAAGTGAAAGAAATACATATACACATGACATACACGTAGGCACACGGACATAATGTATAGCGTAATTAACAATGCAAATAATAATAAAGTTATAGAATAATGTTTGCACAAAGAAGTATAGGGGAATGAGAACTACAACATTAGATGGAGATATAGTCATAACAAACATGCAGGCATGTTGTAAAATATAAATATCAGGTGCTATAAAAATAAAAGAAATCTCTAGCTTCAATCACAACATGCAACATACGTGATAAGAACAATATATGACGGAACCAATTATATGACGGAACCAATTATTTATTAGGTTCCTTTTTCCGCTGTTGCTTCATCTTCTCACAGAGTTTTTTGAGACGGTAGAGTCTCGTGCTGATAACGTGTTATAAAATAATACAAGAACAAGAACAATATTGCAGAGAAAGTAGGAAGAGGAGAATTCTTATTGATATTTGGGGTGGATTTACAATGGAGTAAGACCCCTCTATTTATAGGAAGAGAAATGACTTAGCCTCAAAGTAAAACTCTTCTATAATATAGACATTCACTTTAATTATCATTTGTTCGAGTAACTGAAAAAAATAAGAATAGTCGCAATTCATTTAGAACAAAATTTGTCTAAAGTTAAATATATTTTCTTATTAAAATAAGGATACAAATGATGATATCGTTCATTGGTTAACGAAGCAAGCTTCAACCTATGGTAAATCTTATGTTGTCTTTTTTTCTCAAAAAATGGAAATATTTGATTTTGATCCTTAATGCTTGTAGTATACGTGAGTCTTAACTGCTATATATTAGGACTAATTAAGTATACGTTCAAATACGGAAAGATTTAATGTCCAAAAAATTAATTAATAATAAAGTGCTAAAATTTAGGAAAATAATAAAATGACTATTTTGTTTAGTATAAAGTTCACGTTCAATTAAGCGGTGAACAAAATTACCATTGGAGGTGAGATTTGAAGTCTCTTTATACGTTATGAAACAACCAAAATAAATCATAAGAAAATAAAAGGAGTTAATGTAATTTCAATCACCTAGGATAATTTTAATCAAAATTAAAAGTAATCAACAACTATGCACAAGTGGGAAGAATTCAAAACTCAAGGATTAATATGCATAAAATCTTGTGGAGCAGAAATTTTGTTTTAAACAGAGGGAATATAATAATTTACACTTGCTATAGCCTGCTCTACTACAAATACTTATACTTAAACCCTTAAAAATAATTTCCTTCTCTTAACAACTCACATAGTTCAATATTAATTCCTCGATCAATTAAACAAAAACTTTGCATAAAGCGACATCAAATTATTAAGCAGATAGAGCCAAGAAAATAGGCATCCAGAGCAAAATTTCAGAAAGGTAGAAGCGTTAAATATGATAAGCAAACCTTAGAGAATCGAAGTCAATAAAGCAAGGCAATTGATAAGAGTTTTGGGCAAACTTTAGCCGCTAACTAACTTTCATAATTAGGTTTTGTTTTTTTCTAGATGTGTTTTTCTAATCTAAGTAGGTTTTAGATTTAAATGGAAAACTTTAATTAATTTTAAAATTCGAAATATTATAAAAAATAGTTAAAAGACTATTTTGTCTAGTATAAAAATTTATTTAAAAAGGGTAGAAAGACCAACGATATTTTGCTAAGGTCCTTTGTAGATAGATAGATTAATACTTAATTAGGGTTTAAACACAACAATAACAACAACAATCCAGTATAATCCCACTTAGTGGGGTCTGGGGAGGGTAGTGTGTACGCAGACCTTACACCTACCCTTTGATAGAGAGACTATTTCCAAATAGACCCCAACATCCTTCCTTCCAAAAACTTCCCACCTTGCTCTTAGGGTTTAAACACAGGCATCAAGATATTTTTTTCTCTTACTTAGTACTACATCATCAGTGCAAATACTATTAAGGGAAAGTAGAACATAAGATATACTCTATTATAGGAGAGTACATAGTTTAATTTATAATACCTACCCTTTGAAGTCTTTAGGGTTTAGGTTAAGACGTTAACTCGTTAAGGTTAAGCCCCCCCCAAAAAAAAACCACCATATGCATTATATGTATATATTGCACGATATTTGATCAACTCCTCTAAAATATTACTAATAGTGAACATGTTTTATTTATTTAAATATGTTTTCAACTCGCAACTCATACATACAGATATGACTTTTCTATGAGTCAATCATGTAAACTTATTTTTAAGAATGAACGATTGAGTTTATGCATCTGCATGCCTATTTTGATAATATATTGAATTGCTCTAATATTTCATCTAATAACAACAACAATAACTATTCAGTATGATCCCACAAAGTAAGGTCTGGGGAGGGTAATATGTAAACGAGCCTTACCCCTACCCGAAAGGGCAGAGAGGCTGTTTCCAATCGACCATCGGCTCATTGAAGGAAAGGAAAAATAAAAACAAAAACAAAAACAAAAACAAAAACAAAAGAGCATTAGTAAGTCCAGTAGAAATAGCGTAAATAATTATCTAAACAAAAGGACCATAAATAAAATAGCATGCAATAATATCATACAGTAACTACCATAAATAACTACCATAAGGGAGACACAATCCAAAACACAACTCATCTATGGATATTCCTACCAAGCCTCACCCAATCCCGGGTGAGTCGTACGAAAAACTCTAGGGGCCCCTATCCTACAACCCTGATACTAGACCTCCAGACTTTCCAATCAAGGGCCATGTCCTCGGAAACCCGCATTCTAGCCATGCCATGCCTAATCACCTCCCCCCAATACCTCTTAGGCCTCCCCCTGCCTCGCCGAACGCCGACCATCGCCAGCCGTTCACAACTCCTCACCGGGGCATCAAGACTTCTCCTCTGCACATGCCCGAACCACCGCAACCTTGCTTCTCGCATCTTCTCATCCACCGGGGCCACCCCCACCTTCTCTCGAATAACTTCATTCTTAATCATATCTAACCTGGTGAGCCCGCACATCCACCTGAGCATTCTCATCTCCGCAACCTTCATTCTCTGAACATGAGAGTTCTTCACTGGCCAGCACTCCGCCCCATACAATATTGCAGGTCTAACCGCAGCTCTATAAAATTTCCCCTTGAGTTTCTGTGGAACTTTCTTGTCACACAGGACTCCTGATGCAAGCCTCCACTTTGACCACCCCGCTCCTATACGATGAGTGACGTCCCCGTCAGTCTCTCTGTCCCCGACCCAAGATATTTGACATTGTCCCTCTTGGCGATGACCTGAGATCCAATCATCACGTCCCTGCCTATTTCGCTCGGCTCGGTGCTAAACTTGCACTCTAGGTATTCTGTCTTAGATCTACTTATTTTGAAACCCTTAGACTCGAGAGTTTGTCTCCATACCTCTAATCTCTCAATAACACCGACCCTCATCTCGTCTATCAAGACTATATCATCAGCAAATAGCATACACCAAGGCATATTCCCTTGAATATGTCGGGTTAGAGCATCCATCACCAAGGCACATTCCCTTGAATATGCTCTAATATTTCATCTAAAACAATATAAAACAAAAAACAATTAAACCTTTCTCACTAACGTAGTACTTGGTACATTAGACTGATAATTGATTTATATATCATTTTTTTTTCATCAAGTACAACTCATATCATCGTCGTATAAACTTAGGATGAGTTGCCAATGGTTTTAAGCTCCTGTGTGTGATTTTTTATTTTGTTTGTTTCTTTTTCCCAAGAGTTTATACCTACTATAGTTATTGTAGGCTATAATATCAATTATTCTTTAATCCCAAATAAATTGTAGGCTATAATATCAATTATGCTTTAATCCCAAATAAATTGAGATGGGCCATATAAATTATTATATTCTCAATAAGCTCAATTCCTATTATCGGCCGACCAAATAAAATAAAAGTGAAAATCAGTTTGGAAGCGAATGCAGCTTTTGTTACAGGTCAAAAGGACAATAACAACAACAATCCAGTATAATCCCACTTAGTGGGGTCTGGGGAGGGTAGTATATAAGCAGACCTTACCCTTACCCTTGGGTAGAGAGGCTGTTTCCAAATAGACCCCCGGCATCCTTCCCTCCAAGAACTTCCCACCTTGCTCTTGGGGAGACTCGAACTCACAACCTTTCGATTGGAAGTGGGGGTTGCTCACCATCAGCTATAAGCACATTTGCCATTCATCAGGCTTGGGAGAGGAGGTAGACGCTCCCCCACCCGAATTCTTTCCTGCGCAGTCTACCGTTTCTAAGAATAATTCATCAAAGAAAAAGGAGAAGGAAAGCAAAAGAGACAGAGTCCAAACGCTTTCCATAATAGGTACACGACAAATGTCTGCATTATTGGCAGCAAAAAACATATTTTTACTTGCAAGTTCCTCAGTTAGTTTGTTGAGTCAATTACTCAAATTGTAACGACCCGATATTTTTTTCCAAAAGTGAACTTTTGGATTATTTCCTTAGTTATAGTTTCGTATTAGGTTATTTATGTATACTCATTTACATATATTTTGTGCGATACTCGGAGAAAGAAGCAAGGATATAACCATGAGTACTTATTTAATAAATTCATACATTTATACACATTTTGGCTCATACCTGACAATAAAGATGGGGAGTATTACTTTGCATGTTTGAAAGGTGTATAAATTAGCTATTTAAGTAGGCCCAACCTACAATACTCTTGACGTATCCTACATAGATAATGTTTACAAATATACTTGCAGAAATAAAGTAAGCTATTTGGTTCCCTATTTTTTTTATATCTAAGAAGTGCAGGGAAGTCGTGGGAAATTGGGCCAAGCCCATCCATTTTTCAACTCTGTTTTAAGGGCCTAAAGGATATATAAGCAATAGGTTAATTTATTAGCAATAATAAGATAGTAAAGGAAGCAGTACGCTACACAGACAATACATAGGTTACAACCTTGACAATTAAGAAAGAAAACGGGCTTCAATTTAAGTGCTTTACCACGGTAGTAATTTGTGATGGAGTTTGGGAAAAAGAGATACAAAGCATTGCTTTATATGCTTAATGCTTGAACAAGAAAGCAAAGTCTGCGAATTGGAAGTTTTTGGGGGAAAAATCCGCAAAAGAGATTGATCGGAGAAAGTTGTGCAGATCGTTTGAGGTGAAATAATTGGTGTTTCGGCACGAGTACTGTAAGTAGTAATCTTATCGCAATTTGTATTTTCACAACTTGCATGGTTTATATATGATTTTTGAAAATAAATGTGTTACCGAATGTTTGAAATTGCATTTGGGGCAAGTGCTTTACTTGATATGATACCGAACAGTTTAGTTGAGATGTTTACCGATTAATCAAAATATTTTCACTGTTACTAGATATGTTTTACCGTTACTTGAGACATGATTACTGTTACCGAAATAAATTTAAGATTTGAAAAGGCCCTTTATTATTTTGAATGGTTCTATACTAGTATTTATGGTTCACAAGAAAGAATATAAATGGGAGGAGACTTTGAAGGATACCGTAGCTAACGGTAGGTTCGTTAGATCTGGTGCACCTTGTATTTATCGATTAGCGAATACGGTTATAGCCCTTGCTAGTGGGAAGGTAGAACTAGCGTACAGTTACAGTTTTCCCTCGAATAGGGACCTACAGTTATATTTGACTCCTTTTACGAAAGGGTCCACACAGTGATACAGATTACATGATCCTTTTCTGAAAACCTCCCAAATATAAAGATTGACTATGACACAGTATTTACCGAGTTTATTACTGAATTGTTAAGTTGATTTTGTTACAGAAAACACATGATGAGGCTGATTATCTTTATCGTTTTAAAAAGGGCATTTTATTTTGCGATTATTATTCAAGCATGTTTTCTGACTTGTCCAAAATTAAAAGTAGTTGTGGTTAAGTGTTATTACTCACTGAGCTAGCGACTCAGTCTCCGCTAATTTTTTTACAGAGAAAATAGTTGACGCATGCGAGAATTTCGTTAATTAGAGCGCACATGATGAAAAATTCTCGGTGAGTCTCGCATTAGTTCACGTGGGCAGAGATTTTAATTACTGTTATGGTCTTTTTATTGAACTTTTAGAGTCACTCCATGGTCATTCTTTTAGTGTCATGAGTATTAGTTGCTACTAGTAGTTACGTTGAGTATCGTTCATTAGCATTAAAGTTGGACATAATTAGTATTTCTTGTTGTTAGTTGGTGATTTAGTCAGGTTGGATACTTGTGTTGGTTAATTAACATGCTGTCAATTGTTTGATATGATATTAGGATGTTTGGTTGTTGATTTGAGACGGGAAAAGTTTTTGGGATGGTCCAAAAACAGAAGAAACTCTGCCCGATTTTTCTGTAAAATTTCCGATGAGGCTTACTTGGGAGCACTTGCTCCTAAGCGCTGGTCACAATCCTAAATTGGGTTGTGACACTAATGGTCACTCAATTATCTAAAATTATCACTTTAAGTCATTTTTCTTTTGTTTGTAACAACAAAGTCACTGAACTATGTCTATTACACTCATAAGATCACTCAACTAGATTTTCTAAATTTTGTATTTTCAAATACCTATTTTACCCTCTAAATTATAAACATTTATCTTCTTTTTATTTTTTTTTAAACTTTTTAATATTATAATTTTCCTCTTGTAATTTACATGATGGACTTACCAATAGAATAAATAAATATTATTTATAAATAAAAAATAGAAAGTAAAGCATATATAATGCTGGAATAACAAAACAATAAACATACTAAAAAAATTAGCTAAAATAATTTGTTAGTAATAATAATTTTAGTATTAACAACAAAAAGTCAAAAAATTATTTACACAATTCACAATGAAAGAAAATGAGGTAAGGGTAAGGGTACACAGTAACCTCCCTAGACCCCATTTATGGGATTAAATTGGATTTTTTTGTTGTTGTAGAATGAAAGAAAATAAATGTTACAAAATATAAGTTCTATAAACATAATATAAAAATAATTATTCAAATAAAGCTATTTTTGTAATATGCATTATATATTCTTAAAAGTAATGCTCAATATATTATTATGTTTCTACCAACTTTTCGGATTGAGAGGATTATGGGTATGGGATGGGATGATTACCCTATATTTGTGACATTGGATTTTGAGATCATTATGTATTGCTCAGTATGAACTGGTAAAAATGTTACTATTTACTCTAAAATTCCATCTTTTTACTATTAATTTTAAGGAAATTATAAATTTCAAAGATACTAAAATGAGAATCAAATTTATTTTTTATTGTTGGTTTGCCTGACAGTGGTGTCCGGCGCTATCACAATTTTTAATGAATTTTGAATCGTGACAGATAGTCCCTCTGCTTTCTGGCGATATAACTTTGTGTCATGGGAAAGTTGTTAGAAACATAATAATATAATTGAGCAAAATTTTCAAGAATATATAATGTATATTATAAAAATATTTTTATTTAAATACCTATTTTTATATTATATGCATGGAATATATATTTTACAACCTTTATTTTCTTTCATTCTGAATTGTATAAATAAGTTTTTGAATTTTTATTGTTAATACTAAAAAATAAAAAAAATAAAAAAAAGATAAATATTTATAATTTAGACGGTAAAATAGGTATTTGACAATCCAAAATTTGAAAAAATAGATAAGTGGCCTTCTGAGTAAAATATGCATAGTTCAGTGACTTTGTGCTACAAACAAAAAACAGTTATTTTTGGAGATAATTTAGGATAGTTGAGTGACCATTTGAGTAATTAACTCTTAATTTGTTTGGACCAATACCAAGATTCCAACTAAAAAAAAAATTACAAAAATTTAAGACATTACTTTTCCAAAGAATTTGAATTTCCCCAAAAAAATTGCTTTTTCTCAATTAATTCCAGTCAAGTATCCTGTATTAAAAAGATAAACTTTATACTCATTTACAAATAGAGGCGGAATCATGATTTGAAACTTACGAGTTTTGGATTTTACTTCTTTTGAATTATTAGGTTCTAAGTTATAATTTATACATACTATATAAATTCTTAAGACAAATACAAAATTTTAACCAAGAGTATTGAATTCTATCAAATCCCCTTCCTATACTCTAGCTTCGCCCGTGTTTACAAAGCTTATAAAACCACAAGGAGACCAAATTTGAGATATTATGTGCGATTGGAATCATGATATAGCCTGCTATGTTTGACTCAAGATGTGTTCTCAGTAGTTTAGAGGCTATCATAGGTAGATGTTGGCTAGAATGATTAGAGGAGAACTACTAAGGCACCCAATTGTAGTAAGTTGCTTCAAATTGTCACGACTCCAATCCCCGTCGTGATGGCACCTAACATAATTGTTAGTCAAGACCGGCCATTTGAATACTCTCAACCCAAGTTAGAAAATTCATTACCAATTAATAGAGTTAATTTAGCAGTTAACAAGATTTCCAACCCGATAATAAATAGAAACAATACGGAAAACCATAACAACTATTAAAACACTCCCAAAAGATCTGGAGTCACGAGTCTAGAGCCTCTAAATACAAGTAAGTACCAAATCTACACATAAAAGAGTCTAGAATGCGGAAACAAAAGGGATAAGGGGAGAAATTGGGTCCTGCGGACGCCAGACAGTTACCTCGACAACTCCGGGATAAATCTGTAAGCATCCAATGAATCTACTCAGCCTTTCAGATACTTGTATATGCACACATGGTGCAGGGAGTAAAGTGAGTACTCCAACTCAGTGAATAATAAACATATATAATGGCTGAAGATAACAAATCACGAAATATTACAATGTAAAGCTATAACTGGCAATCCAGCGCATTTAACAGTAAAATAGCAGCAAATCAATGACTGGTAAACCAAATAATCAATGCATGAATGCAACGCAATGCATATGACCGTTGTGGTGTGCAGCCCGATCCATTTAGGTACCCGCGCTCACTGTGGAGGTTCAGACTCCGGAGAAGCTCCTACAGCCCAAGCGCAATATCAACATAGTATCGATGCGGCTTGCAACCCGATCCATACTTAGTCCAGGATATGCACGTAAGTCACTCGAGCAATATTAAAGTACTAGCTCTCAGCTCAAAACGTCAGAAAATGTAGTTTAAGTTTCAATTCTTAGAAATATGGTTGAATATTTAATAACAGTGTATAAACTTAGGAGTGAAATCATTTAACATGCCAAGTAATATTGAAATAGTGATAACAATCCCTGAAGGATTCCAATGATCGGCACAAAGCCCAAATATGTCCATAAAATTAAATTAGGATGATTACCAGACAATTTCTAGTAAAGAATAGAGTATGAACACCAGTCGGGACAGACTAAGTCACAATCCCTGATCACAAACGACCCTACACTCGTCATAGAGTATGTTTCTTGCCTCAATATAGCGTCACGATACGATATTCTGGGGTTTCAAATCCTCAAGTCAGCATCTACATCTATTACTCACCTCAAGCCGACCACAAATCTAGCTCGCTATGGCTTTTCTTCTCGAATCAACCTCTTCGCTCTTCGAATCTGATAAAAATCACAAGGAATACATTTAAATAGTCCAAAGAAACATAGCTCAATCGAAGAGACTCGAACAGCATCGAAAATCACAAAGTTGGCAAAACCCAAACCCTGGGTCCACTTCTTGAAAAATTATGAAATTTACATCAGCGGATTCCTCGTCTCGCCACGAGTCTACACATATCAAATTTACCAAAATTGAAGTCCATTTTGCCCTCCAAATTCCTTTATAACGTATAATTTCTCAAATCCTAACTTACCCACCTTTTTGATGAATTTTCTAAATTGAACAAGTATTAGGCCCAATAATCTAGAAGTGTGATGACCTGGACCGTCGTCTCATGAGTTATCGTCCTGTTTCCCCCATTTTCTGCTTCTGTATGCTTCATCATCGGTATTTGACGTGGTAGAGTTGATTCGGATTGGTTTTGGTAGGAAATGAGACATGTAGTCTTTTGAAGGAAGGCTTGTTTTGGAAAGTCAACTGGGTGTTGATTTATGGGTTAGAGAGCTCGGATGTGATTTCCGTTGATTCGCTTACTTCAGTGGATGATTTGTGACTTAGTAGCATGATCGGAAGTGATTTTTGAGGTCTAGTGTAGAATTAGGCTTGAATTGACGAAGTTAGTTGTTTGGCGATTTCTGGTTGATAGGTGAGATTTTTATCCGAGGTTCAGAATGGAATTTCGAGAGTTGAAGTAGCTTCTTTAGGTGATTTGGGATGTGCGCGCAAAATTTTAGATGATTTGAAAGTGTTTTGGTCGGGTTTTTGATCGAATGAGTATTTCGGAAGATTTTGAATAACTTAGGCTTAGATTTGATGTAATTTGGTGGTTTTAGTGTTAATTGTGGTATTTTGATGATTGGAGCGAGTTTGAGCATGGTATTAGATCATGTTTGTGTTTATGGTTGAGGCCCCGAGGGCCTTAGTTGATATCAGATGGCGATCGGGGAGTTTTGAAGTTTTGTTGTTGCAAAATCTGTGTTGCTTCTGGTATTTCTGCACATGCAGAAAAAGGGGTCACAGGTGCAGTACTGCATATGCGGCTACGGAGTCACAAAAGCAGAATGGTTTGAGGTCAGGCTAGACCGCTTATACGTAATGGGAACCGCACCTGCAGAGCCATAGATGCGGCTGGGTAATCGCAGATGCGGACAAGTGTATCAAGTGAAATTTCACAGAAGCGGAAAAATGGACCGGATAAGTAGAAATGACTGGTCAGAGATATTTAATTGCATCTTCGCGAATTTTTGAAAGAACTTAACATTCTCACTTAGGACTTGGAGAGTTTTGTGCGATTTTGGAGGGGAATCTAGGGACTTCATTGAAGTAAGGAATTCTGAGCCTAAAACATAAATCTAATGTGTTATTATATGAATTAAGGATGAAAAATCAAGGAATTAGAGATGAAAAATGGAGGTTAGGGCTTGAACTTAAGGGAAGGAAGAATGGGGATTTGAGGGGCTGATTGGACTCCGATTCTGGTGATTTTTATATGTATAGACTCGTGGAGAGATAAGGAATCTGATGATATCAAATTTTCTAGCTTTCAAGAAGTGGGCCTGGGCTCGAGTTTTGTATATTTTGTGAATTTCTATATTTTCGAGTCTTTTCGATTGAGTTTATGTTCCCTTAGCCTATTGAAACGTATTCGTTGTGGTTTTGGCTAGATTCGACATGCGAGGAGGTCAATCCAAGAGTAAAGAGCATAGAGAGATAGACTTTTAGCCGGCTAGAGGTGAGTAACGATTGTAAATAATACCTTGAAGGTTTGAAACCCCAGATTTGCACAACGTAGTGTTGAGATGAGGCACGCGCTCAATGACGAGCGCGAGGTCATTTACTATTGGTAATTCTGACTTGGTCCATCCCGTTGATACTTTACCGCGTATTTGACTATGACTTGTTATTTTCACCACACTTGTGTTTATTGCTAACTATTTGAAATCCTTGTGAATTATCATCATTGTAACCTCTCTATTTTAAATATTACTTGAACTCAGTCTAATTAAAATACACTGTTTCTGGAACTCAGCTAATTTTACACAAATTTGAGATTTAAATGATATTTGCACTAGTGTTTGAGTTGAGTACTGTTGTTTTACTGATGCCCGTGGGGCTTATGATAGTTTTTGGACTGATTAACGCCCAGGGCCATATGTGAGGATATTTTGAGTGATGTGAGGAGGCTTTCAAGCCGCGAGTGTTATGTGAGGAGGCTTCCAGGGCTCGAATGTTACGTGAGGAGGCTTTCATGCCTCGAGTGTGATGTGAGAAGGCTTTCAGGCCTTATGTTGATATGATCAGGCTTTCAAGCCTAATGATGATATAACGCTTGGGTCGTAAGGGGCCCCTCCAGAGTCTGCACACCTACAGTAAGCACGGTTACCCATGTGATTTGAGAGTGAGCCCGAGGGGCTGATGTTGTATTGAATGACAAATAATGAGCCCGCGGGGCGGAGCAAGGTACTGATTAATTTCTCAGTTGTTGCAAAAATTTGTCTTTAACTGTTTTAAAATAGAGTTATTTGATATTTCACCATGTTACTGCTTAACTAATTTTACTGCTTGAAATAGCGTGCATTTATGAGATTTCATGCTTTCAGTCATTATTTATTCTTATTACTCACTGGGCTGGAGTACTCATATTACTCCCAGCATCATATTTGCAGATACAGGCAGAGCAGAGTTTCCTCATGAGCGTTGATTCCTTCCAGGCCAGGCGGACTAGGAGTGACAAGTTAGCTATTGTCGTCCGCAGTTCTGTTTCTCCCTCATATTCTATTTTTCATGTTATCTTCAGACTTTGTACCTAGTTCCAGACTTGTAGAATTTTAGTATACTCTGTAGTAGCTCATGACTTGTGACACCCCGAATTCGGGGGAAGGTTTCCCTGTTTTATCATGTTTATTCCGCACTTATGAATATGTTATTTATGTCTTCGACTTATTTATGCTAAATAATTACTAAAATAAGTGTTGTTACTTTGTTGGTTGGCCTTGTCCTTATGAGAGGCGCTATCACGATCGGGTTCGGGAATTGGATCGTGACAAGAAAGAATGGAGGTGGGGGGCAATGTTCTCTTCAATTTTTGAGGCTTCCACCCGAAAGGCCTTGGACTAAGGGTGGAGGGTCCAACCATCCAACCATGGCAAGAAGGTTATTGTACCAATCAGTATAGGTATGATGTTTTCTTAGCTTAAGCAATCCAAAATTTTGAAGCATATGCTCCATTTTTATGTCTCTCTATATATAAACTCACACATATCGTTCCTTTGGAAATTATAACATACTGTCAATAAGCCACACAGATTGTCAAGAAACAGAATATGAAGGCTACCTACAATATCATCATCTTTACTCCAATTAGAATGTTGTAATGTACTCTCTTTCTTAGAAAATTGCTTTTGAAATCCTAAAGAAGCAATTTGAAGATTGATGTATCTGTCACATGTGGTAGTTGAGTCGTGGACTTCCCACATATATAACCAAATCAATCAATATAATTTCCATACGACCTAATTAAGTTGTTCCCACTGTATTTTATACTATTTGATTCTTTCTTTCTATTTTTAGTGACAAGTGGTATTAAACAAAGGTATGAAAGTGAAACAAAATTTAGTAATATTTGACGAGGAAATAACCTAAGATGATAACTTGAAAAGACTTGGGAGAGCTTCATTGCTTGGACGGATTTCAACAAGTTTCTATATTAAAAGATTGATAGGTTCAACTAAGAACTCTTCTTGGTTTTTTTTATTCACTTGAAAAACATTAAGAAGATCTCGGTTTTGACATAACAATCCTGAAATAGATGAATATGTAAAAAGCCCAATTTTATGAATAAAGGGGCAAATTGAGATATTTCCTCCACCATATATAAATATGCACGTACACCTTAAAGAGACGACTAAATTAAATATATAATATTTATATATACATTTTAGATAAAAAATCAAATATGTTCCTGCACCTACATCACTAAACAATCGCTTCATTGATCACAAATATTACTTAAATCATTTGCTAACTAAACCAACTAAGATACACTCATTTAACACTACATATGATATGACACAACAAACTAATATTAATACATTTATTATACAAATTGCACTTATTCAATATACATATTCACATTACGAATATATCCTCCAACAAAACACTAAGCCGCAAAACCAACCCAATCCCCTCCAAACACCATAAGGCCTAATTAACCATACAATAGAATCCTTCAATACTCGAATCAGAGGAGCCTAATCCCACTTTTCAAAAAATGCCATACGCATTCTTTTATTTATTATATATAAAAAATATAACATGAACAAAGAGATTTCATCTTGATATTTTATAATATCATTCTCGAAACCACGAGAAGTTTCTCATTTTAGATCAAATTATTTTTCTAATGAAGCTATTAGGTTATACTAACCTGTCTCTGCACTGAAAGGAATAATTACAAGATAAACGACAATTGTACATTTAAAAGAGGCCCACTTAATGAAGTATATATATAATGGACATCATATAAAGTAATGAGAAAAATTGCAAGTGCTAATATTGTTGTAATGTAAGGTCTGACCTTATAATAGTAGATTAATTAATACCACCTTGAAGGAAACGAATGGTCCTAGTTGATTGAGGTTGTCGTGGCAACTTTAGAACCTTATTATTATCATTAATAATATAACATAAGATTCTTTTTAATCTTTCCAAACATGGATATGTTTGATATTAAAAAATATTGGGGTTCGTGATTAGTTCTTAGCCTCTCTTTTAAGTGCATGCCGACATGTAATCCTTTTACACTTCTAGGTTAAGTTAACATACAACTCTAATTTATTGTACATAATAATTCTACTCTAATAACATACAAAATCAACTAAATAATTTGATACTATTAACGAAAATGCACTTATAGCGAAAAATAATTGAACTGTTATAAATAGAACTCTATTTAAGGTGAATGTCTATTTTTAGAGAGATTCTAGGGTTTACTACTTGGTGGCTAAGTCACCACCTCCCTATAAATATAGGGGTTCTATTCCATTGTAAACCATCCCCAAGTATCAATAAGAATACTCCTCTCTCTACTTCTCTCTCTATTGTTCTTGTTCTTGTATTATTGTTCTTGTTCTTATATTATTTCATAACACGTTATCAGCACGAGTCTCTAACCAATTGAAATTTTCGATTATTTTAACTTTTGTTTGTGCAGGGTTTTTGCTTCATAGCCGATTCGGCTCTCTCAACTCAATCGACGCCTTTTTCTAATTTCTATACGGAAAAATAGAAGAGATGGTATCATCATAAAGTAATGCAACGGGAAGGAAACTCAAGAGGTATATTTGATGTCACAACATTTATTGGTATACCTTAAAGGTAAGTAATTTACTTTTCCCTTTCAAATTCTTGAAATTCTACGATATGATTTTATATACAAACAAAGACAACAAAGTTTGATTATAACTCTAATGGAGTTCGTAAGAAATTACACTCACATGAAGTGGTAAAATTTCTATGCCTTGCCATGATCAAATTCATGTATGATTGTGGGCAAAGAATTAGAAATCCGTCTTATTGAATTTGCTCCATTCCCTTTAGAGAATGTGGTAGCAGTATGTGATAAGTCTAAAAGAAGACAAAATTATTACCATGAAGGTATCAATGAATGTGGACGTGGCAAAGAATTAAAATTCCGTCCAAATGAATTTGCTCCATTCCCTTTAGAGAATGTGGTAGCAGTATGTGATAAGTCTGAAAGAAGACAAAATTATTACCATGATGGTATCAATGAATGTGGACGTGGCAATAGACGGAATTATAATCGTCATTATGATCCATTCCCTGAAGTGAATGTGATAATTGTAATAAAGCCTGTAAGTATGAATACGCTCTTGATGTAATTGTATCTTATGTCTGACATTATGAAAACAAAGTTCGTTGCCCTTGAAATTTCGGGCAAGAACTATATGACATGGGTGTTGGATGCTGAAATCCACTTAGATGCTATGGGTCTTGGAGACGCCATTAAAGACAGAAATAATGCATCCACCCAAGACTATGCTAAGGCCTTGATTTTCTTGCGCCATCACCTTAATGAAGGTTTGAAACTGTGCTAAGGCCTTGATTTTCTTGCGCCATCACCTTGATGAAGGTTTGAAAATTGAATATATCACAGTCAAAGATCCACCTATCTTGTGGAATGGCTTAAAGAAGAGATATGACAACCTGAAGTTGATCACTCTGCCACAAGCACGATACAATGAGAATCCAAAAGCAAATAGTTCATAAACTATATATTATCGTTGCGGTGGAAAAGGGCACTGGTCAAAAGCTTGCCGTATACCAAGACATTTGGTTGACCTTTATCAAGCATCTCGAAAGAGTAAAGGCCCTGAAACAAATTTTGTCTTTGACGACAATTTTGACATCACTCACCTGGATGTGGCAGACTTCTTTGAGCAACCCGATGGGAAAATAGACCACCTAATCGGTGATGGATCTGTGATGAAAGAAGATGGAGTTGTTTGATTTTATTTCACTTATTTGTAATAGTTAGTGAATAAACTAATAGTCATTAGTATCAGCTCGTATTAGTTAGTTTATGATATAATGTTAGTATTAGTTCTTTAGAATGTTTCAATATGCTCAGATTTCAATAATATTTTTATTTTCCAGTAGAGGTAATCGACTAACCTAACAGTTAGTCGATTATCCAATATTTCGCATTAAAACTGCAAAACAATCGATTGTCAATGTTCAACAATCGATTGTCAATGTTCAACAATCGATTGTCTATGTTTAACAATCGATTGTCTTAAGACAGTAATCTGGAATTTTTCAACATAGCAAATAATCGATTGTCTATGTTTAACAATCGATTGTCGTAAGACAGTGTGATCTGAAGTTTTTCAAAATAGTCAATAATCGATTGTCTATGTTTAACAATCGATTGTCTTAAGACAGTGTGATCTGAAGTTTTTCAATATAGCAAATAATCGATTGTGTGTGTTTAACAATCGATTGTCAATGTTCAACAATCGATTGTGTGTGTTTAACAATCGATTGTTTTAAGAAAATGCTTAAACTAAAATTTTCAAACTGCATAGTAATCGATTATGGAAAACATATAATCAACTATCTGATTTAGTTAGTGAACTGACCTCAGCAGATTTTGAAAATATTGTTTAAATGTGAAACAAACGAATTGAACTTGTTTATTCTCATGTTCGTATATTTTCTTTTGTATGGCAAACTATGGGAATTAAATTGATTGAAGGCTCCTGAAGAGCAACTATAACTCTGCCTAAAGGAACGATATTTTAGAGAATGCAATGTTATCCTCCAAGTCTAAGAAGAACTTGTTGAGTTTTAATGATATCAGTCAAAATGTTCTCCTCCAAGTCTAAAAGGAACTTGTTGAGTTTTAAAGATATCATTCAAAATGGATATCAGATTGAGACAATACATGAGTATAATCTTGAATACCTCATTTACTCATGAAAACGAGCTGCCCACTTCGGCTTGGGGTCACGCCATTTTGCATGCAGCAATGCTAGTTCGTCTCTGACTGACGAATTGACACAAATATTCCCCGTTGCAATTGGTTTTGGGTCATGAACCTAATATATCCCATTTAAGAATCTTTGGATGCGCAGTATATGTGCCTATAGCACCGCCATCCCGCACCAAAATGGGTCCGCAAAGAAGGTTTGGAATATATGTTGAGTTTGAATCGTCCTCCATTATTCGCTACCTCGAAACATTGACAGGGGATTTGTACACTGCACGATTTGCAGACTGTCAATTTGATGAGACACTTTTCCCAAAATTAGGGGGAGAAGTTGGTGAAACCAAACGGGAAATTTTGTGGAAAAATGCATCATTATCTCATCTTGATCCACATACCTCTATTTGTGAAAAAGAGGTGCAACATATTATCCATTTGCAAAGAATAGCAAATCGAATGCCAGACGCATTTACAGATTTGAAAAGGATAACAAAATCACATATCCCCGCAGTGAATGTGACAATATCTGACTCACGAATACATATTCATTATCGGAAGAATATGAACATGAAGTTGGTATTGAATATACCACCCTCACCCCTAGAAGGAGGTTTGAGATGATACCACACTCACCCCTAGAAGGAGGTTTGAGATGATATATGGCATGAATGATCGTTGGTCACGTACCTATTGTACGCCAAAGTATTTTGGAAATATGACTATTAAAGGACAACGATAATGCAAGAAACATATCTTGCATATAATTTTGACCATGACCATAATGGTATAACTTTCTCTTTAAAAGAGATATTCACCACATGGATGTTGATGAATCTGTGGTAGTACAAAATTAATTGAGAGCTCTAGAAGAGCCAATTACTATGTTGGAGAAACACAATTGAGTATTGTGCTGTAGTAAGTCTCAAAGAAACTTATTCAGTTTCCAAAGTACACACGAAAGCGATTGATTATATTGAGACTATAAATGAAGGAAAGATTTGATATCTCCTATTACTACAACTTGTAGCGGGATAATTTGTATATGAAAAGCTACTCGCTTCATTCTCCAGTTTGTACTACACAAACAAAAGAATGCCACAATAAAGTGGATATCTATTGGTATAAAAACCCATGTCATAATAAACCTGAAGTTTATTGATAAGTGCACATGTCATGGTGTAAATTTGAAGTTTACCAATATTGATAATTTATTCAGTTGGCGTTCGGGTTAGCCATCTCCATTTAAGTATGATGTGCAATAATAGAGAATTCACATGGGTGAATATTAAAGAACTAGAAAGTTCTTTACAAATTCTCTTGTATCACTTGTTCTCATTAATGAACTGACCAACTAAAGAATTCGGGTTGAAGCCCATAAATTCTGGAAATATCAAAGGTGAATATGGGCCCATTCACCTGCCATGTATACCACATATGATGCATCTATGATATGGTTACATGTGCGATTGTTATTGACCCGCAGCCTGGCCGGTGCTTGCGAGGTAAATTGCTCAGTAATATAACTTCGAGCATAATTTCCAGATTTTCTATTCAAGATAGTTCATCTTGATAAGTTGGTTTATATCATAGTTGGATTAGCAAGATAATTATTGAGTGCCTACACTTAATAGCTAAACTGTTTCTTATGAGAACAAAGTTATATATATCAGTTTGATATACGTTGTATACGAGACTATATTATATTCTCCCCTCACAAGTGGTTCAGGGTCAGGAACCAAATAATTTATAATCTTATTATTATTGATGTGCGGTGTATATTTTCATTAACACCATAATGCACAAAGATGGACTCTCAAAGTTGAGGAAACAAGTTAGCTTTTCTAAGATGAGGGGGAGACATGATAAACACTTGAGAAAAGGTTACATGGGATGAATTATCATTTGTATATGTAAATCCCCGAATATCATGAACCTGAAGTTCATAAAATGGATAATTCAATTGCAACATATTGCAAAGCATGCTATACGCATTTGCTGACCCAAAGAAAGTAACTATATTCTCACTATAAATACTCATATTAAGTCCCAGAAGGACAAAGTCTTTGATACGCTTAAAGCGTATAGACAAATACTTGATTCCATATGAAAGACATGTAGATTTGGACATATAGTTCAAATACTTGAAAGTATAAAGTCAAAGGTATGTATAATCAGTTTTCGATATCTTATTTGTTTAGCATGACATGAAAACTTGATATGCATCTAAAGTCTATTATGTGATTTATATGACTTAACTTGAAAGATTTAAGTTGCTTGAAGCATACACAATTCTTGGTCCTGAAGTACCACATCCTAAGTACAATTTGTGTACATATGTATCTTGCTATAACTATAAGCATGATGGCATTGAGAATACATCTATGAAGATATTGAAGAGTCATTCCACGACATTATATGAAGATGTTCATATCTATCAAGAATGATGATTTCAAGATGGTGCACAAGATTGGAATGCAAATGCTCAAGGATGTGAATTGATGTTCTTTTCAAGGGGGAGTTAATGCGCGTTGCACTCTTTTTCCCTTACAAGGTTTTGTCCCAACTGGGTTTTCCTTGCGAGGTTTTTAATGAGGCAACCAATAGGCGCATATTCAAACATGTGTACTCTTTTTCCTTCTCATTAATTTTTCCCATTGGGTTTTGGTTTTAAGGTTTTAACGAGGCACGTTATTGAATAGACATTCAAGGGGGAGTGTTATAAATAGAACTCTATTTAAGGTGAATGTCTATATTTAGTGAGATTCTAGGGTTTACTACTTGGTGGCTAAGTCACCACCTCCCTATAAATATAGGGGTTCTATTCCATTGTAAACCATCCCCAAGTATCAATAAGAATACTCCTCTCTCTACTTATCTCTCTATTGTTCTTGTTCTTCTATTATTGTTCTTGTTCTTATATTATTTCATAACATAAACTTTTAATTACAGACTTTTAATCCTTTAAATACTATCTCTCTTCCACCTTTATGTGCTTCCTATTTTCCATTAAGACTGCCGTTCTCCTTTTAGATTTAAGTTATATATACTCATGGAAGAACATTAAATAGCATTTTATCAGGCTATCAGTAAATGCTTATCATAAGTATTGTATATAATTATTTTATAAGTGATTTAATTGTGAATATACTCTTTATGCTGCTAATACGTAGAATTTAAATTTCTTTCATTTTTGTATTTTTCATGACCAAAATCCCCTTCTTAGGAATGAAAAAATAAGCGCAGAAGGAGAGAGGAAGACAAAAGTTACCTGAGTAGAAAGATGCATGTTGTTGTTGATTAGACAATCAACAGAAAGAGAATCCATTTTCCTCAAATATTTCTCTGTAGCTAGAGGTTTCAAATAATTGGCTATCCCAAGCGGTAATATGGCATTCATCTAGAACTGCTATGGTAACACCATGTTTAATATTAGGGTCCGAGATTGAAGCTGGAAAGACAATTTCAATATTCCCATGGTCAGGTGACCGGGGAAACAAACACCATGCTCTTTGTTAGTGGTGAGCGGCAGTGGAGCAGAAGACGGTGGTAGAGAAGAAGTTGGGGAAACACTTGGAGTAGTACCCTTCTGAACAGTAGAAAGAACCAGACCCTTAAAAGGAGAGCAGCTCTTTCAACCAATTAAGATTCTTGAAAGAGTCTCTAAACTTCCTCCGGATGAATTATTGGAGCTCCTCCTCCTCCTCCTTCTTTTTCTTCGTCTCCTCCTTCTTCTCCTCCTCCTCCTGCTTCTCCTGCTTCTCCTTTTTCTTCTACTTCTTCTTTTCCTTCTCCTTCTCCTTCTCCTCCTCCTCCTTCTTCTCCCTCATTCTTCTCCCTCCTTCTTCCCCCTCCTCCTTCTTCTCCTCCCTTTTTCTTCTCCTCCTCCTCCTCCCCCTTCTTCTCCTCCTCCTCCCTCTTCTTCTTCTACTTCTTCTTCTCTTCTTCTTATTCTCCTCCTACTCCTCCTCGTTATTATCCTTCTTCTTCTCATCCTCCTCCTTCTCCTCCTCCTCCTCCTTCTCATCCTACTTCTACTCATTCTCCTCCTGCTTCTCATTCTCCTTCTCCTTCTCTTTCTGCTCCCCCTTCTCCTCCTCCTCCTCCTCCTCCTCCTCCTCCTCATCCTTCTTCTTATTTGAAAAGAAACTACTTCAGCATCATCCTCGGTTTCTTCCTAACAAAGGCCCACACTGTCCTATCATTTTGGAATTTACTCAGTAATTAGGGCTGCAAATTCGCCTCAGCTTTAGAGGAGTTCTTATTTTAGCCTTCTTCCCCTTGGACTGAGGACTGGCAGATGGTGCAGTTTCACCAGAAGCAAGAGCTACATCATGAGCCTTTTTTCGTTAATGATTTCTTGATGATGTTATTGGGCCACCTTCGGGTCAATCGAAACTTTGACGACCATGAAAATAGATGACTCCTTAGGAAGGCATGTGTTTACAACATAAAATCAGAAAAGTGAACATTTTATTACCGAATGAAGGCACACGTTAACAAAAAGTAAAGATGATATCTTCACCATGATTCTTGCACTTCCAATTTTTCTTTATTGAAATTACTTTCCACTTGCAGAGTTCCAGCATGGAAGTTTCCAAAATCTTCTAAACCGATTGGGTTAGGCTTCTGAGTACTAGGGGACCAAGGGAGTAGCTAAAATAGAAAGAAGAAAAAAATTCCTTTTAAAATGCTAAATAAAAAATAGATTTTTAAGAAAACATACGAGTATGGATCCAAGGTTCAAGACTTGAGGATGTTGATATTGATATATAGGAGCGATGACAACAAACCTCTCTATCCAAAAGATCTTGGGAGCGTAAAGGTGGATCAACTGTGCAAATATAAGATCTTCTTGTGCCTGCGACACTGATACAAGAGATAAGCTACCCTATGCTATATTGCAGAATCCACTTGAGCCAAATAGACTTGGTGCTCTGGCAAAAGTCAAGAGTATTATGGTCAATTTCCATACCATTCCTGAGAGAAAAAGGGTATGTATAAACAAAAACATACTCTCGTTTGCTAAAAGGTACCCTATCCACTTCGAGGGGGGCCAAAACCTCAATACTTTTCAAGCCACAACCCTCATTCAAAACATGTATGTTGGCCGAGTGATAGATGAAGGACACTTCCCAACCGATCTATCTTTGTCGTTGTTAGGGTTTGAGGAAGGATTTTTGACATGTAGATCCTTATTAAACGATCATTCTTTAGGGATGATTGCATTTGTTGTGGGATTACTAGCATTGAAACTTTTGGGTTTAGTTTTCTTGGATGGTCCTCCACCAATGCAAGTCCTGACACTGGCAGTTGAAAGAATTGATAAAATCATAACAAGGTCGTATTATTTAGCGGCAGAAGATTAGTTGCCAGAGATGGAAACAATAGAAGACATGGTGGAAGAAATAGTGAAATTTGCTATAAAACTCAAAAGTTTTGTTGAGAAAAGGGAGTTTAAAAAAGTTCAAGGATTTGTTGAAGAGATTCAAAAAAGGGGTAAACTAAAAATAGGCAAGAAGGGTAAGTTTGTAGGTGATTCAGTAAAGCCATCATTAACTTGATAGTTAGCAAAACTGCTCAATTAATCATGGGAAACAATTGTTAAGCTCATTAAATGCAAAGATATGTGTGTCATTTCAAGTGTTAGAAGATTTTCGAGAATTTTTCCGCTAAGGAAAGGTAAGGTGTTATATGCTTCCCGGTTTCATCAAGTTGAGTCACCGACAAGTAGGGGAACAATCTATATTTGGTAATATTTAGAGTTTACATGTGGATATTTATCGAGTAAACATGTGGCAACAATAACATAGTGGAGACAACTCAGCAGATATTTAATATTAGATACCAATATAATATTAGTATTGTACAAATTTTGAGAACATAAATGTTACGCCTCTAACCTGGGGAGGCATGTCTGGCACCTGGTGTCGTGCTGGCCCGAGCGAACTTCTTTGTAACTCATGATCGTTTTAAGAAAACTAGAACATAAATAGGTTGAGCCGGCTGAACTCATTCCTTTTATAACTATCATGGTCCAACATGACCACAACTCATACTGTACAACTATAATTGGGAAAATACTGTATCAATGAACCACCGTACTTAACATATGAATACATACATACATACATATATATATATACATATATACATACATACATATATATATATACATACATACATACATATATATATATACATACATACATACATACATATATATACATACATACATACATACATACATATATATATATATATATATATATATATATATATATATATATATATATATATATATATATATATATATATATATATATATATATATATATATATACATATATATATATATATATATATAGGGGCCTTCAAAACCTTTGACATACTGTATATAAAGTATGTATATCTACAAAGCCTCTTAAATTATTTGACATAAAATGGGACAAGGCCCCGTCCTACCCATAAGTTTATAGTATTACTCTGATACGATTACATATAGACTCAGCTGCAATCTGAATAAAGTGGAGCCTCACCAATTCTTCTCTGAATGCTAACCTTATCGACTATGAGGGCTCGTCAAACGGATTACATATACTTGCAGGCATGAATGTAGAGTCCCCAATAAAAAGGACGTTAGTACGAATAATGTACCGAGTACTAAAAACAGAATTGAAATATAATAATAAACCAATATTATTGAAGGAGATATATAATTACCTGAACCTCTAAAGGACTACTGTACATGCATACTTATTATACTTTTAGGTATATATATAACCTCATTGCAACTATTATCCATATCGATGCATGGTTGCCCTACTGATCAATGGTAAGTATCCATCCGACCATCGCATGGTGCTAAATGTTTGACTGTCGACAGACGGTAAATAATGATATATAACTGCCCAACCGCAGGCAAAAGCTTGGTGGTAAATGCATGACTGCCCGACCGGCTGTAGCTCGGTGATAATGTATGACTGCCTGATCAGCCGTAGCATGATGGCAAATGAATATGCATGTGTGCCCAACCGACCATAGCACGCTGGTAAATGAATATGCATGACTGCCCGAGCGGCCGTAGCACGGTGGTAAATGCATGAAAATGCATGTATCACCATATTATTTACATTAACATCTTCATCAAAAATCTCAATATATACTTAGGAACATAATTAGACATGCTTGAATATAACTATACTGGAATGAATAACATAGACATCCTTAACTACTAAGAGTAGAACTACTTATTGAATAACATTACATTTTACGTATCCTTACTTGGATCATGCCCAAAAAAGGAAATATTAGCCTTAACGTACCTTTATGATCTCTTCCTTATTACTCAGCCAAGCTCAACACAACTTCTTGCATCTACTACAAGTGAAATGATATTTCAGTTAACATATAATATTGTACCATCATATTTAGTTAGTCGTATGACTTAAGAAAAATCGGGCATCAACTCCCCTATATTTAATACATCCTAAATACCACTAAGGGTCATCAACATCCTAACAACAACTACTATAACCAATAATAACAAAGCCTCTTAAATTATTTGACATAAAATGGGACAAGGCCCCGTCCTACCCATAAGTTTATAGTATTACTCTGATACGATGACATATAGACTCAGCTGCAATCTGAATAAAGTGGAGCCTCACCAATTCTTCTCTGAATGCTAACCTTATCGACTATGAGGGCTCGTCAAACGGATTACATATACTTGCAGGCATGAATGTAGAGTCCCCAATAAAAAGGACGTTAGTACGAATAATGTACCGAGTACTAAAAACAGAATTGAAATATAATAATAAACCAATATTATTGAAGGAGATATATAATTACCTGAACCTCTAAAGGACTACTGTACATGCATACTTATTATACTTTTAGGTATATATATAACCTCATTGCAACTATTATCCATATCGATGCATGGTTGCCCTACTGATCAATGGTAAGTATCCATCCGACCATCGCATGGTGCTAAATGTTTGACTGTCGACAGACGGTAAATAATGATATATAACTGCCCAACCGCAGGCAAAAGCTTGATGGTAAATGCATGACTGCCCGACCGGCTGTAGCTCGGTGATAATGTATGACTGCCTGATCAGCCGTAGCATGATGGCAAATGAATATGCATGTGTGCCCAACCGACCATAGCACGCTGGTAAATGAATATGCATGACTGCCCGAGCGGCCGTAGCACGGTGGTAAATGCATGAAAATGCATGTATCACCATATTATTTACATTAACATCTTCATCAAAAATCTCAATATATACTTAGGAACATAATTAGACATGCTTGAATATAACTATACTGGAATGAATAACATAGACATCCTTAACTACTAAGAGTAGAACTACTTATTGAATAACATTACATTTACGTATCCTTACTTGGATCATGCCCAAAAAAGGAAATATTAGCCTTAACGTACCTTTATGATCTCTTCCTTATTACTCAGCCAAGCTCAACACAACTTCTTGCATCTACTACAAGTGAAATGATATTTCAGTTAACATATAATATTGTACCATCATATTTAGTTAGTCGTATGACTTAAGAAAAATTGGGCATCAACTCCCCTATATTTAATACATCCTAAATACCACTAAGGGTCATCAACATCCTAACAACAACTACTATAACCAATAATAACAATAACAATATAATCCAATATGAATTTCTTTGATTATCTTAACAATCATATTGAGCGGCAAACTCGTTTTTACTCATAACAAGATATAAATTAAATCAAACTCCTATTCCATAAATTAGTTTACAACCTTCACTACAACATACTTATATGTACCATATTATTTGTAGTTTAAAACATCCAAAATCTCTTCCAAAATAGCCTCACGCCTCTAGCACCTTAATTTTTATCGTCAGTCACTTGTTTTTCATATTTTTCGTTCAATAAACTTAATTAACATCTAGAAAATCTTAATAACAGTAGAAAATATTATCAAATTATTTCTCACAATTTTCAGCCACCATAAAATTGTCCAAGCGAAAAGACAACCATATCCCATGTTCTTTCAAGTGTTATCATATGGTTTTTCACTCAAACAACACAACCAACACAAGATTAACCTTGGGTAGAATCAAGAAGATATTATACATACCTTGTACAACATCTACGACTCGAGACACATCTCAACTTAGCCCATAATATTCCTCAATCACACAACATCATAGAAATATTCAGTTATAGTCTTTAACACCATTGATGATCATTTGTGTTGATTTATTTTGAGTTTAGTTCTTGGGATCGTAGAAAAGTTCTTGGAGAGTTTTAGACTGTTTAGGTGTAATAATTGTCTAAATGTAATGAATAAAGACAACTTATAAGCCCATCGCCTCAATTCTCCAAGCATGTGGGCAAGCTTCCTGCTTGGCAGCTTGAGCAGTGCAACTTCAGGCACTTATATCTCTCTACTCCGATATCGTATTGAAAAACAATTTTTAGCCTAGAAACTAGAAACATAGAGATTTAATTCCATATAAATATATCCTTGTGACTCTCAACGGATTAGGAGAAAACTACGCCGCAACCTGGCTTATAAACCTGCCAGTTTCTCCGAAGTGCGGCAACATGACTTGGCGACCCAACTTTACAAATCTATATTTCTCCATCCCGAAGTCATAGGAATAATTAGTTTGGACCATATGAAACTAGTATCCAATATCTTTATTTTGGTATGATATATATTCCAAAAGGACATCATAAAGCTTACAAATTTAATTTCTCAAAATAGCTCATTACAATGCAAATCTTAACTCGATTTTCCGTAAGTTAAATTTAATTTTTCCCAAACTTTGTATTTTATATCCAAAAATCTTATATAGTCATATTATAACTTTAAAATAATTTAAATAATGATTAACAAGTCTCATTTTCAATATATATCACCTCAGGATGCACAGGGTGTAACATGAAACTTGTCGACTTTCGACAAAAACTTATCTTCTTCAATTTGTTTAGCTTCTAAGCCTTCCAACCATCTTGATACATGTTATTCACGGTCCTAAATATTTTCTACTTCCACGGTAACTTGATTAACTTACTTTATAATCTTTTCAAAAATGAATTCGTTTTTGAACTTACATCAATTTACTTTCAATGTACCCTTACGTACGAAAATATGGGGTGTAACATCATTCCCCCTTTGGAACATCCATTCTCGAATCTTTTTTGGTGTGCTTATTAGTCTCATAACCCATTACAGTTACGAATATTTAAATATTGTCCTTACTATCTAGTTAACTGTTTTGAATAAATCTAAAGGCTAGAACATTTCCCCTTTTAGACCTCTTTCTCACACCACGATTTATGGTATTAATCCTTATAATCTCATAACTGTTGCTATCTTCTATCTTGTAGCATGTGCGACTATATCCTTGTATGTACGCATATGCGTCTCTTTCATTACCACATTCAATCTCTTACCACCTGTCTTTCTAGATGTTGGTATCGTTGTATTACGAATAAATAGAATTTAGGAGTTCGAACTCTTACAATGAGATTTTACCATACAATCTAGAATAAGAAGAAAGAGTGACAGTTGTAAATACCCTGTAGCTTCTTGCTTGTAAGTGTGGTGAACAACACACCCATAAACAAGACCCGACTAGAAATGACTTGTAGATTCCCTAGGGCTGAAATGCTTGATGCCACTTTTTCACGCCCGAAATATATATATATATATATATATATATATATATATATATATATATATATATTTGACCTGTTTGGAACAATTATCTATATCGATGCATGGCTGCCCAATTGATTAGTGGTAACTACCCGGCAAGCCGTTGCATGGTAGTAAATATATGACTTCCCAAATGGTGGTACCGAATAATATATATTTTCCCAACTGGTCGGAGCTCGGTGTTAAATTCATGACCGCCCGACCGACTATAACACGATGGTAAAAAAAATATATCTTGCTGCCTGACTGGCCGTAGCACATTAGTAAATGCGTGATGATGCATGTATCACTATTTTATTAGTATTAACATCTTTATGAAATACCTCGATGTAGACTTAGGGAAATACTTAGACATGCTTGAATATCATTTTACAGGAATGAATATTATAGTCATCCTTACTTATGAAATAACATAACGTTTAGTTATCGTTACCTGGATCGTACTAAAATAAGGAAGGATTAAACATAACATACAAGTATTATCTCTACCTTATTACTCAACCAAGATCAAAACAACTTCTTACATCTACAAAAAGTGAAATGATATTGCTGTTAACATATAATATCGTGCCATCGGATTTGCCTAGTCGTATGGATTAAAAAAATAGAACAACTATTCCCCTATTTATAATAAATCCCACAGACCACTAAGGGTCATCAACAACCTAACAATAACAACTATAACCAACTATAACAACAAGAATAATATAACCCAATGTTAGTTTCTCCGATTATCTTAACAATCATATTGAGCGAGAAGCTCGTTTTTACTTATAACAAGATATAAATTGAATCCAACTCTCATTTCATAAATTAGTTTACAAGCTTATGTATATTATACTTATATGTACAATATTATTTCTTGTTTAAAACATCCATATAATGCCTTCAGAAACAGCCTCATATATCTAGCACCTTAATTTTTATCGTCAATCACTTGAATAGCTTGCTTTGCTATTTCATGTTTCTAAAGTCTTGAACTATATTGGGGATTCGTCTATTGTTTTGGACTTCAGCACAGTTTAGTTGGATGATGATTTGACCTTTGATCTTGAGCCAGTAGCTATTTTGTGTCGTCAGGTTTGAAAGTTGAGGTCAAGCGATATAGCTTCAGTGAAAGTGCAGTGGAGAGGTTGGCCCTTGAAAGAGGATACCTGGGAGATCGAGCGGGAGATGCATAGCAGATATCCTCACTTATTTGAGGCTTCATATATGTTTCTTAACTCGTTCGAGGATGAATATTTGTTTAAGTTGGGGAGGATGTGATGATCTAGCTAGTCATCTTATGGGTCATCACTCTGTTTCCCCACATTTTTTTCTTCTTTATGCTTTGTTATCTGTTTTTGTAGTATCGGGTTGGTTGGATCAAGTCCAGAATGATTTTGATAAGGTTTGAGACACTTAGTCTTTTTAAAGAAGGTTTAAGTTGGAAAAGTCAACTGGATATTGACTTATGGGTTGGAGGGCTCGGATGCGAGTTCTGATGGGTTGGTTAGTTTCGGGAGGTGATTTATGACTTAGAAGTGTGATCAGAATGGGTTTTGGAGGTCCATAGTAGAATTAGGCTTGAATTGACAAAGTTGATATTTTGGCGATTTTCGGTTGATCGGTGTCATTAGGGATATATGTGCAAAAGTTTAGGTCATTCGGACGTAATTTGGTTGGGTTTTTTATCAAAAGCGTATTTCAGAAGTTTTTAGAAACTTAGGCTTGAATCTGATATGTTATGAGTGATTTGATGTTGTTTGAGGCGTTTTGATGATTGAAAGAAGTTTGAATAACGTTTTAGGATGTGTTGGTGCCTTTGGTTGAGGTCCTGGGGGCCTTGGGTGAGTTTCAGTGGTCAATCAGACTATTTTGTGCCTCAAAGGATTGTAGATTTTGTGTGCAATTGTTACAGAGAATTAACCCATCACGATTGCATAGGGTGTGTTGCGATCGCGTAGAAGGAATTAAAGAAGGCCAGATTTAAGCCTTCGCGTTCGTGGAAGGCTGGGGAGCTGTGCATCGCGTTCATGTAGGCTATGTCGCATTCGCAAAGTATAATTTTGAGGAGTTGAATATTTGTTCTTCGTGGTAGCGAGGCAGGTGCCACGATCACTTTGAAAGAAAAGCAGGCCTGGGCAGAATGTCTTTAATTCATTTCATCCACGATTGTGGGGCTCATTTCCTCCATAGTTGGTCTATTTCAGAGCTTTTTGAAGGAGATTGAATAGGGATTCAAGGGGAAACAGTTGGAGGTAAGAATTTCAGACATAAAACTTGATTCTATTGTAAAATCTACCTAGAAAATCATAGAACTTAAATAAAAAATAGAAGAACTAGGATTTGGAATTTTGGACTGTTGAATTGGGATATGAATGACCATTTGGGGTCGAATTTGAGAACTTTTGATATGTATAAACTCGTGGGGAGATAAGGAATCTAATGATGTGAAAATATTTGAGTTTTGAGAAGTGGGCCTGGGATTCGGGTTTTGCTAATTTTGGGATTTTTGTATTTTCGATTGTTTTCACGTGGCCTTTGTTCCCTTATCATATTGTGATATATTCATTCTGATTTTGGGTAGATTCGATGGGAGTGGAGGCCAACTCGAGAGGCAAAGGCATCGTAGAGTAGTATTTTTATAGGTTCGAGGTAAGTAACCATTGTAGATCTAGAACTAAGGGTACAAAACTATGCTAGGTGACAAGCGTGTGGGTGTGCACCGATAAGGATTGTGACTTGGTCCGCCCTGTAGCGACTATTAAGCCGCATAATTGATTTGGAAACCTATATTATTCTATGTTTCAGTCATTTATATTGTATTATGGATTGTATGCCATATTTGGGGCCTTGTGCCGATCTACAGAAACTCTTAGGGGAAGTTTGACTACTTTCCTCACTTCACTTGCTATAACCATATACTCAGTCATGTTTTATTGGATCAAATGTTTAAAAATGGTTTTATAATTCTACTTCTAATTGTTAGAACTGTTCGGTTGACTTTCTTAATTTCTATTATTGTGCCCGAGAGGCTGTGAGGTAATGACTGAGATAGAGGTTAAGAACCTAATTGTGAGGCTAATTATATAATTAGATCTGATTTATGGATCGGGATGCACACCGCAGTGATACTTACATGGATCAAGGTGCATGCCGCAACGATATATATATTAAATTGCGCTGAACGCCGCAACGATATATATATTAAATTGCGCTGAACGCCGCAACGATATGACGCTTGGGCTGTAGGAGCCCCTCCAAAGTCTGCACACCCCAATGAGCATATAAATATATGGATTGGGCTGCCCATCGTAGTGGTTACCCTGATTTCTTTTTTTATGAGATTAAATGAGCCAAGTGCTAAGAGTGAGTACTATGTGACGAGAGTTGTGTCACATGTGACTGAGAGGCTACTCGACGTGCAATATTCTGAGTTATTTCTTGCCCGAATGGCCTTATTATGTTGTTTTAACTATTTCACTCTTCTTTTAAACTAAGTTTATGTTAGATATATTATTAAATAACTAATTTCAAATCTTTAAACTGAAAATAATGAATTTATGTCAGAACTGATTTAAAAATTATATGAACTCTTCATCATTGCTTTCAATCCATTATTTACATAAGTTACTTAGCGAGTTCGAGTACTCATGTTACTCCCAGCACCTTGTGTGTAGATCTAGGTGCCCGCGCAATCGAGTGAGAGTTGCTAGGTTTTCAACATTTTTCGGGGATCTAAAGGTAGTTGCATGGCATCCGCAGTCCTTATTTTTTCCTCTCTATCTTGTTATCTTTACGCTCTTCTCTAGACTATTTATGTAATTGGGTTTTCATAATTGTATTAGAAGCTCTAAACTCGTGATGCCAGATTTGTTGGGGTTGTGTAATAGTTGCTATGTTGACTTTTCCGCATATTTCTATCAAATTAACACTTATAATGGATTTCACATTTAAAACTTATGTTAATAAATGGCTTAACGTTATTGGTAATGGGTTGTGATTATAGGTTGTCGGCTTGCCTAATACTGTGATAGGCACCATAACGACCGATATTTAGGGTCGTGACAAGTTGTTATTAGAGCCTAGGTTACATAGGTCTCGTGAGTCATGAGCCGGTTTAGTAAAGCCTAGTGGATCGGTACGGAGACGTCTGTATTTATTCTCAAGATGATGCAGAACCTTTAGGTAAAACTTTACCTTTTTGAAACTCTTGTCATGCGAACTTGTTGATCCGAGTACTAAATTTGTCTTGTTCTACTATCTCACAGATGATGAGGATACGAGCTACCATTTGAGGTGGACGATCACTAGTGCCACCAGCTAACGCCAGAAGAGGCCAAGGCCATTACATGGGTAGAGCAGCTAGAGCAGTACCGGTAGATCCACCCGCTACTTATATTCCTAATCATGTCCCAGTTGTTGACATTGCAGCAGCACCAGTGCAGACACTAGCTGTGCCTATCATGATTTCGGACCTCCAGGAGTCCTTAGCTCAGATATTTTTAGTATGTACTGGTTTGGCTCAGGCGGTCTCAGCTACTTCCCATGCCGGGGAGGCATCCAGGCTCCCATTGCTCGCATACCTGAACAGGTAATGCAGAGATTACAGACACTGGGGGAACCTCCATCCTAGCCGGTTGCACCAGCGCAGGAGTTTGTAGTACCAGTTATGCCAGATGATGAGCAGCGTCGACTTGAGAGGTTTGGTAGGATCCAGCCTGAGTCATTCAGTGGTGTAGAGGGAAATGATACCCAAGGTTTTCTAGATAAGTGCCAGCGGATGCATCGGACGACAGGGATTCTTGATACTAGTGGTGTAGCATTTACTACCTTTCAATTCTCTAGGGCTGGCTTCACTTGGTGGGAAGCGTATGAAAGGCATATGACTGTTGGTGCAGCGCACCTTACTTGGCAGAAACTCTCTATTCTCTTCTTTGAGAATTATGTACCGCAGTCGCGATGAGAGGCATGCAGATTGATCAGCGCGTCAGGGGGAGGTGTCAGTGACACAGTATGAGGTGAGGTTCTCTAAGTTAGCCCGACATGCAGTTTGGATGGTTTCGACAGATTGATAGAGGATTAGGAGGTTTGTTGATGGCCTCATATATTAGCTTCAGATCCTCATGACTACAAAGAGTTGGTTCGCTAGCTGGAGTGAGAGGAGAGGGAAGGAAAGAGGCCTCGGGGATTTGGTATCTTCAGCAGTGCTCCTTCGAGGGGTCAGTTCCAGCAAGGCAGAGGTCGTTCTTTCAAGCAGGCACATTCAGCTCGCCCAGGTTAGCGTGGAGAATCTAAGGGTCATAGTTATCATGGATCTTAGCTGAGCCATTCATCACTTAGCGCCCTTCTAGCTTAGAGCTCGTCTCATGCTCCATCAGTCCAGGGTTCTTCCATGCCAGGTTCTTTTGTTAGTCAATCCAGTGCCATGGGTTCCCTTTAGTCCCGACATCTATCACTGGGGAGTTATTTGTGAGTGCGAAGAGCTTGGGAATATAAGTAGGTAGCGTCCTCGTCTTCAGGATAAATAGTCTCAGCAGAGGGGTCATGCCTCGACTTCTGCTCCAGTTACTTTGCCACCCGCCCAACCAACTAGGGGTGGAGGTCAGACAACTAGTGGTATCCCCTAGGGAGAGGTAGATCGGGCGGTTTTCAGGCTCGTTTCTATGCCATCCTAGGTAGACGAGATGCTGCTGCTTCAGATACCGTGATTTCAGGTATTTTTCAGTCTCCCACACAGATGCTTATATATTATTTGATCCCGCTTTTACCTTTTCCTATGTGTCATCATATTTTGCCCATTATTTGGATATGCCCCATGTGTCTCTTGTTTCACTTGTTCATGCATGTAATCTGATGGATGATACTATTATTGTAGACCGTGTGTACCAGTCGTGTGTCGTGACTATTGGGGGCCTGGAGACCCGAGTGGCTCTTTTACTGTTGTGTATAGTGGTTTTCGATATTATTTTGGGCATGGACTGGTTATCTCTGTGTCATGCAATTCTGGAATGTCATGCTAAGAAGTCACTTTGGTTATTCCCGGTGTGCCACTGATTGAGTGGCGAGTCTTGACTGATTATGTTCCCAGCAGAGTGATATTGTTCTTGAAGGCCCAGCGTATGGTTGAAAAAGGGTGTCTTTCATACTTAGCCTTTGTGGGGGATGTTGGGGCTGAGGCTCCAAATATTGATTATGTCCCAGTTGTGAGGGGCTATCCAAATGTGTTTGTTGCAGACCTGTTGTTGATACCCAATTTTCCCTATATATTTTTATACTCAATATAACTTCAAATATAGCATGTATATGCGTATATAAGCATCCCCAAAGTTTCTGGTATTTTTTCCAAAATTTTTAAGATTTTCAGAACCAATTTATGACCTATTTTGCACTATAAAATCCAATAATTATTTCACAAAATGTCACTTTGGTGAATAATATTTTTTTATTCTTACATTTACACCAAAATATAGTTTTCATAATTTTTGAATAATTTTTCAAGTCCATTTGGTATTTTTAAACTAAAATTGCATAAAATTGTAAATTTAGCCTATTTCTATATTTGATAGAACTTTTATCAAAAAATCATTTTTAGTATTTTTATATTAATACTTATGCATTTTTATTAACTAGTATTTTTTATTTGATTTTTAGACATCATTTAATATTTTTTAAACTAAAAAATAAAAAAGTGGCTATTTCAATTGTAGCCCATGCTACTTTTAATTTTATCCTAATTCTGAGTCCCAATTATCTCCTCAATTACACTGCCCAATTTTAAAATTACCCTATCCAGACCAATTGAATAAACCCAACCCATGTTAGCCCTTTCTTTTTTTAATCCAATACACCCCAAACCTTAATCATTTTACACCAAAAAAGCCGCCCTTGTATCCCCTCGTCTCTCAAAATTCTCTCACCTACCCTCCAAAATGCTAGCCCATTTTACTGGTCTCCAACCTTATTCTTCCGGAAATCATGGCCTTTCAAGCCTTGAGCAGCATGTACCTATCCCCACATACCCTTATGCTCCTTTTGCTCGAGGTTTCCGAGCCCGACTTTGACAACCTTGGCTCAGAATCTCTCCGATTCAAGTTTTGTTGCCATCTCCAGCTCATCTCCAGCGAGTCCTAGCTCAGTGAGTCCATCTCGGACTCAGGACCAGCCCGTTCCAAGCCTTTCTCATTTTTCTAGGGTTTTCTCTGAAACCCTAAGCCCACGAGGTTTTCTTTGTTTCTCTCTAAGATCAACTTCAGATCCGTTCTATTTTCTAAGATTTTAAAGTATTTTCCACATCATTTCGATTTTTGTTTTCAAAACTGTTCATCTTCTTAAAACTTAGGGTTTCCGTAATTTTTTTTACTAGTTCGACTACTATGTCTTATATTTTACTTTGCTAAATGTTTTTACTATGGTTTTTTTTGTGTATTTTCTTTATTGTATTTCCTAGGGTTTCTAAGGATTTGTTTTAATGTGTTTTCTTCCTTGAACTGTCTGTGTTCTTTGGATTTTCCTGAGTTTATTTTGACTGATCTTCTAAGTTTCGTCTTTGCATGTAAGCTGTGGGGTGAAAAACCCTTAATTTTTTTTGGGGGGGGGGGTTTCAACCATTTGATTCTTATTATCTGATTTCAAAACACTAAATTCGTCTCATATATCTGGTTCTTGTTAAGCTTTGCAAGACCTCTTGATTTCTTGCATGTCTATGTTCTTCTATTTGATCACATGACTACACTGTTCGTTCAATTCTAGCCTCGCATGTTTGAATTTGTACACTCTTTATAATCAAACCTTTTCCTTTCTAAACAACCCTAATTTTTTGGATTGATTTCTATATGAATTTATTTGATTCTCTCCTTATTTTATTTGGACCTGTTTTCTGACTTAATTCATTAGTAAGTTCGAATCTTTGATTCCTAATTTACTATGTGATTGATTTATCTTACTCCCTTATTTATCTAACCGTGTATTTTTTAAAAGCTTTCCTGTGTATTTACCCTGTATTGAACCAAGTATTATTGATTTTATTTCCTTAAATACAACTCTGCCGCCTCCTATTCCAATTCGAATTTCTTAATTAAAGGTGTTCCATTCTTCTAATTGATTCTGATTGGTATTGAATTATACTTTTGCCTTACTTACCACCTGTTTTAAAACTATAAATACCCTACTCCTTTTCTTCAAACTCACAAAAAACTGAGTTCAAAAACACATACACGCACTCAAAGCTCTCTCTTCTTTACTATTACTTGTGCTATTGTTTTAACTAGCCGGCTGACAGCAATAGCTAGACTTTGGAATCTCATTGCTTTCCTCAAGTATTTGCTGAAGGATTTCTGGCTGTTTTACTGCTCTACTTATTCTGTTATTTGGAACTTGCAACTGGTAGGTCTCTATAATTTATATACCTTTCTCTAAAACTATGTGTTTACTTCTCCCTTCTATATGACCTTTCAACTATATGTTTTATGGTATTATATGACTGTACATTAGTCTCTCATGCCTTTCTTCATGCTTCTACATCTTTAAGTGTTGTTATGCTTGTCCTCTCCCGCCCTTGATATTTATGCTCTCATGTGATCCCATTCCTTTTAACCCCTGTTTATATATGAGTAATGGGTTTATGCTGGGGGGTAGCGCCATATTGTTATTCCCGACCTGGGACCAGGTTTTTTTGAACCTTTACCCAAATCAGTCTCATTCCCTTAACCCCCTTTATGTGTTGAGCCTTAACTAGGGTCTGGTGGTGTCCTAATCATTAACCAGGCCCCTGTCTGACTTCTAAAAGTCTGCTCTTTTATTTGCTTGAATCAAGTAAAGGGTCAGGGGTGTGCCAGTCTTACCCATGACCGGGTATGACCACCTTTTGCTTTGGTTTCCTCTAATCCCACTCACTCTACACTCATTCTTAGTTCTTTAAGTTCTGCCCCCTATGGTAAGCCATGCTTAGGGACCCTAGAGTTCCTTCTGAACTTGGATGCCTAAGGGTTGGTAATTCCGCACATTATACTACTCTGCTACGACATTCAATCTTTATGGTGTAAGCATTTCCTGGGCTTCCTAAAAGCTCTTGGAACATTGAAACACCCTAAGAGAAGGCCTTGGAATCTTGAGCGTGGATCTAGTGAAACACATGTTATTGGGTATTAAGATTGAATTAGGCTTCTCGGATCTAGCTGTAGGCTGTAATGTATTTTGTTTATTTTATTTTGGTTATGTAACCATTTTTTAAAAGAATTTGGGGAATATTAGTGAAAGTGTGTGGGAGGGGTTTATATTACTTCCATAAGTCAATGGGTAGAAATCATGCCTATATGATTTCAATATTGCAAATCATTTAGAAAACATGCCTATAGGACTTTAATATTGCATAACATTCAGAAACCATGCCTATAGGACTCTAATATTGCTTACCATTTAGAACTCATATCTATAGGACTTTTCATTGCAAGCACGATATAGATCATGCCTATAAGAAACGTATAAACGCTAGGCAAACAGTAGGTTCCCTAATGTTCTAAAAGCAGTAACGAATCAGATATAGATATCATGCCAATAGGAGTTGAAACTTGCCTATTATGAGCAATAATCTATCAGCTTTCAACAAAAATTTGTCCACGTCTGTTTGCTTTCTTGAAACCTGTCCAAGTCCGCATGTTTTAACATTTCTATACATCAGTAGTATCCTTAAAATTCCCAACTTACCTCTTTATTCTTAAACAAACCCCCTTAGTTGTCTGCCTGAATTTTTTTACTTCAATGTTTTTCAAAAAATAAAAAGAAGAAGATGCCTCTTTACAACTTTACTATACTTTTACTTAAACAATTCGGCTAATTTTCACGCCATATCTGAACTTCTACAAGTTTCAATTTTCTATTTCAAAACTCTTCAGTATAGGCTCTTGTCTAAAATTAGTTCCTTCTTAATCACTGGTTTTAAAATACCTTAAGTTCTAACAATTGGATATGGGTTGCCTAATGCGGACTTGCTATCAAAATCAATGCGCTAAACTAATCTGTCCACCGTTAATTTTAAAGATCAAATCAGTATTTGCAAGTCATGCTAAACTCATTGCTGTTGTGATTTATGTGGTTCGTATGAGCCTTTGTGTGCTTGATTTGTATGCCACTATTTGTTAGTTGTATTGATTGATTCCTTTATATTTTGTCCTTTTAAACTCCATATATGGCCCATCCCTTTCTCCCATTTAAGATTAGAAGTCCAAATACCCCGGGACTAATTGGTCGAGATGGGTATTAGCATGCAATAAGTAAACAAGACTAATCGTGTTTAAATACACTAACGAGGTGGGAAAGGTACAATATGGAGATGATGACGCTGCACTAATATCTTGTGTGAGAATGATTGCTGGGTATTGCACCAAATGATCCATATTATAGTTAAACCTAGGACCCTATTTCTTTACTTTTCCTTTATTTAAATATTTTCTTCAAACTAAAACTCTCTTTTACTTGTTCCATTCTTCTTTCAAAATTGTCAACTTGCTTGTATTTCTTATGTGCAAACTTTGCTTGTCTCCTTCTACTCTTCTTAAAGTCACAACTAAGCAAGGCCGGAAACCGTACTAGTGTATTTTTAGGGGTGCCTAACACCTTCCCCTCGAGATAATCTCAAGCCCTTACCCAAACTCTGATTTTCTTTCAAATCCTTCTTCTTTTATCTAAAAGTGTCCTAATGCACTATAATCATTAGGGGGTGACTCTTAAAACTCCATAGCCCAAATTCCCCTAAAAGGGGATAAAGGAGTCATTCCAACCATAATGTTGTAAACCCGATTTTTCTCTTCCTGCGAGGAAAAATGGGGGCATCGACACCTGTCGGACATGCCACCGGATAGGGATATTGATTTTGGTTTTTATTTGGTGGCGGGAACTTATCCCATTTCTATTCCATTGTATCGTATGGCTCTCGTAGAGTTGAATAAGTTAAAGGAGCAACTTCCGGAACTACTAGATAAAGGGTTCATTCAGCCAAGTGTATCACCATGGGGTTTGCCAGTCCTGTTTGTGAAGAAGAAGGATGGCACAATGAAAATAATAATTGATTATAGGCAATTGAACAAGGTAACAATTAAGAACAAGTTTCCTTTGCCTCGCATTGTTGATTTATTTGACTAGCTTCAGGGAGCGAGAGTGACCTCCAAGATTGATCTCCGTTCGGGTTATCAGTACTTGAATATCAATGATTCAGATATTCATAAGATGGTTTTTAAAGCCCGATATGGTCATTATAAGTTCTTGGTGATGTTCTTATGGCTGAGCAATGCCGCAGCAACATTCATGCATTTGATGAACAGCGTGTTTCGGCCTTATCTCGACTTATTATGATATTCTAGTGAATTAGCATGGTCAGGAGGAGCATTTGGAGTATTTAAGAGTTGTTTTGCACAGATTGAGGGAGAAGAAGCTTATGCAAAATACTCCAAGTTTGAGTTTCGGCTCAGTTAAGTGGCTTTCTTGGGGTACGTGGTATACAACGGGGGTATTCAGGTTGATCTGAAGAATATTGAAGAGGTTCAGAGTTGGAATAGATTGTCCTCAACCATAAAGATTTGCATCTTTCTTGGTTTGGCAGGCTATTATCACCAATTTGTTCAAGGATTCTCATCTATTGCATCACCCTTCACCAAGTTAACTCAAAAGGGTGCTCCATTTTATTGTCGGACGAGTGAAAGGAGAGCTTTCAGAAGCTCAATATAGCTTTGACCACAACTTCAGTATTGGTTTTTCCATCATCTTCTGGTTCATATACCGTGTATTGTAATGCTTCGAAAGTTGGGATTGGTTGTGTGTTGATGCGAGAGTGTAGAGTTATTGCTTATAGTTCTCATCAATTGAAGCCCCATGAGGAACTACCCCATTCATGATTTGGAGTTGGCTGCCATAGTTCATGCATTGAAGATTTGGAGGCATTACTTGTATGGCGTATGTTGTGAGGTGTTCACTGATCATCACAGTCTTCAACATTTGTTCAATCAAAAGGATCTTAATTTGTGGCAGCGGAGATGGTTGGAGTTGCTTATGGATTATGATATCACTATATTGTATCATCCCTAAGCAACTCCAATGTGGGTGGCTGATGCATTGAGCCGAAAGGTTGTGAGTATTGGGAGTTTGTCATATATTCCTATTGGGGGGAGACTACTTGTAGTTGATATTCGGGCCTTGGCCAATTAATTTGTGAGGTTAGATATTTTGGAGCCCAGTCGGGTGTTGGCTTGTGTGATTTCTTAGTCTTCCTTATATGATTGCACCTGAGAGAGCCAGTATGATGATACACATTTTCTTGTCCTTAGAGACAGAGGTCAACATGATGATGCCAGAGATGTGACCATCGGTGATGATGGGGTGTTGGGGATGCAAGGCCGGATTTGTGTGGCCAATGTGGGTGGATTCTGGGGGAGGCCCATAGCTCACGATATTCTATTCATCTGTGTGCCGCGAAGAGGTATCGGAATTTGAGGCAACACTATTGGTGGAGAAGAATAAATAAAGATATTGTGGGATTTGTAGATCGGTGTCTTAATTGTCATAAGGTGAAATATGAGCATCAGAGACCGAATGGCTCTCTTCAGCAGATGGATATTCCTGAGTGGATGTTGGAGAGGACTACTATGGATTTGGTTGTTGGACTTCCACAGACTTTGAAGAAGTTCGACGCTATTTGGGTTATTGTAGATCGGCTGTCCAACTCTGCGCACTTTATTCCTATGTGTAATGCCTATTCTTCAGAGTGGCTGGCAGGGATATCTATCCGGGAGACTGTTCGGTTGCATTCTGTTCCGATTTCTATCATTTCAGATAGACGTACTTAATTTAATTTGCAGTTTTGGAGGGCTGTGCATAGAAAGTTATATGCTCATGTTGAGTTGAGCACAACTTTTCATCCTCAAACAAATGGGCAGTCCAAGTGTACTATTCAGATATTAGAGGACATATTGCGTTCTTCTGTCATTTATTTAGGATGATCATGGGATGAGTTTTTTCTGCTTGCAGAGTTTAGTTATTATAACAGCTAACAATAGAGTATTCAGATGGCTCCATATGAGGTTTTGTACGGGAGGCGGTGTAGATCTCCAGTTGGTTGGTTCGAGCCCCGCGAGGCTAAGCTATTACGGACTGATTTGTTTTAGGATGCTTTAGAGAAGGTAAAAATTGATTCAGGAGAGCCTTCGCACAGCGCAGACGAGGCAAAAGAGTTATGCTGATAGGAAAGTTTTAGAGGTGTCCTACATGGTTGGCAAGAAGGTTTTGTTGAAATTTTCACTCATGAAGGGTGTTATGAGATTTGGGAAGAAATGAAAATTGAGTCCTAGGTTCATTAAGCCTTTTGAGGTACTGCAGAGGATTGGGGAGGTGGCTTATGAGCTTGCTTTTCCACCCAACTTGTCGAGTGTGCATCCGATATTTTATGTTTCTATGCTCAAGAAGTATATTGGGGATCCGTCTCATGATTTGGACTTCAACAAGGTTAAATTGGATGATGATTTGACCTTTGATGTGGAGAAAGTATCTATTTTGGGTCATTAGGTTCGGAAGTTGAGGTCAAAGAATATAGCTTTAGTAAAAGTGCAGTGGAGAGGTCGGCCCGTGAAGGAGGCTACCTGGGAGACCGAGCGGGAGATGCGGAGGATATATCCTCACCTATTTGAGGCTTCATGCATGTTTCTTGACTCGTTCGAGGACGAATGCTTGTTTAAGTTGGGAGGATGTGACGACCCGGCCGGTCGTCTAATGAGTTATCGCTTTGTTACCCCCCATTTCTACTTATTTATGCTTTATTATCCGTGTTTTTTGGTATTGGTTTTGTTCGATCGAGTCCGGAATGATTTTGATAAGGTTTGAGCAACTAGGTCTCTTTTAAGAAGGTTTAAGTTAGAAAAGTTGGAATGTTGACATATGTTTTAAAGGGATCTTATGTGTGAGTTCTGATAGTTAGGTTAGCTTCGTAAGGTGATTCATGAATTAGGAGTATGATCGAAATGGGTTTTGGAGGTCCGAAATAGAATTGGGCTTGAATTGGCGAAGCTGATATTTTGGCAATTTTTGGTTGATAGGTGAGATTTTGATATAAGGGTAGGAAGAGTACTGTGAGAGTTACGGTAGCTTCGTTGTGTTATTTGGGATATGTGTACAAAATTTTAGATTGTTCCGACGTGGTTTGGTTGGATTTTATTATCAAAAGTATATTTTAGAATATTTTAGAAACTTAGGCTTGAATCCGATGTGTTTTGAGTGATTTCATTTTGTTTGAGGTGTTTCTGATGATTGGAACAAGTTTGAAGAAGGTTTTAGGGTGTGTAGGTGCCTTTGGTTTAGGTCTCAGGGGCCTCAGGTGAATTTTGGGTGGGCAATAAGACCATTATGTACCTTAAAGGATTGCATATTTTGTGTTCAGCCTTTATAGTGAATTAACCCTACGCGATCATGTAGGATGTATCGCAATCGCCTAGAAGGAATTGAGGAAAGCCAGATTTAATCATTCGCGTTTGCGTGAAAGGCTTCGCGTTCAAGAAATACTAGGGAGTGGTACATCGCGTTCTCGTAGGCTATGTCGCGCTTGCATAGTGCAATTTGAGGCGTTGAAGATTTGTTCTTCGCGATCGCGAGGCAGGTGCCGCTATAGCAATGAAGGAAAAGTAGGCCTGGGCAGAATGTCATTAATTCATTTCTTCCGCGCTTTTGGGGCTGCATGCCGCAACGATATATATATTGGATCAGGTTGCACGCTGCATCGATATGATGCTTGGACTGTAGGAACCCATCCGAAGTCTCCACACCCTCCGTGAGCGTAGTCAACAATAAATATATGGATCGGTCTGCACGTCGTAGCGGTTACTATGATTTTTATTGTTATGAGATTAAATGAGCAGAGTGTTGAGAGTGGGTACTGTGTGATGAGAGTTGAGTCATGAGTGACTGAGAGGCTGCCGAAAGTGTGTTAGTCTGAGTGATTTCTTGCTCGAGTGGCCTTATTATGTTGTTTTCACGATTTCACTCTTCTTTTAAACTAATCCTATGTTGGATATATTGTTAAATAACTGATTTCAAAGCTTCAAAACTGAAAATGATTAATTTATGTCAAAACTGATTTATAAGTTATATATTTGAAGTGCTCATCACTACTTTCAGTCCATTATTTATTGCAGTTCCTTACTTACTTGGCATACTCACATTACTCCCTGCACCTTGTGTGCATCTCGAGGTGCCCCGAGGGGCCGAATGAGAGTTTCCAGCTGTTTAGCATTTGCCGGCGATTTCAAGGTGGCTGCATGGTGTCCGCAATCCTAATTTCTCTTCTCTATCTTGTTATCTTTCCGCTCTTCTCTAGACTGTTTATGTAGTTGATTTTTTAGACTTGTATTAAAGGCTCTAAACACATGACACCAGAGTTGTTGTGGCTGTGTAATAGTTGCTATGTTGACTTTTCCGCATATTTCTGTCATATTAAGAATTATAATGGATTCCGCATTTAAAACTTATGTTAGAAAATTGGCCTAATATTATTGGTAAATGGGGTATGATTGTGAGTTTCCGTCTTGCCTAGTACTGTGATAGGCACCATTACGACAGGTATTTGAGGTCGTGACACCACAATATTATAGAAGTATTCTCTTGTAGTCTTTAACACTTTGATGATGATCTACTTTAATTTTTCTTGAGTTTAGTTCTTGGGATATTGGACAAGTTCTGGGAGGGTTTGAGAGTGTTTTGGTGTAATTGATCTCTAGATATTGATGAAATGTAATGAATAAAGACAACATATAAGCCCGTCGCGTCTATTCTCCAAGCAGGTGGGTAAGCTGCATCCTTGGTAGCATGAGCACTGCAACTCCGTACACTTATATCTCTCTACTCCAATAACTTATTGACAAATAAGTTTTAGCATTAGAAACTAGACACATGGAGATCTAATACCATAGAAATATCTCCTTGTAACTCTCAACAAATTGGGATAAAGATGCATTGCAACCTGGCCTATAAGCCTTCCAGTTTCTCCGAAGTAGGGCAATGTTACTAGGCAAACCAATTTAAAAAATCTATATTTCTCTACCCCAATGTCGTATGAGTAAATAGTATGGATCGTAGGAAACTTGGTTTATAAGATATGTCCCTAATTAAATCATAAAGATTATGAATTTAATTTCTCAAAATGGCTCGTTACAATGCAAATCTTAACTCGATTTTTCCGTTAGTTAGATTCAATTTTCCCCAAATTTTATATTTTATATCCAAACATCATATATAGTCATATTATGAATTTACACTCCTTCAAAAAATGATTAACAAGTCTCAAATTCCTTATACTGGACCTTTGGACGCATAGGGTGTAACACCAAACTTGTCCACTTTTGACAAAACTTATCTTATTCAATTCTTTTAGCTTCTGAGCATTCCAACCATCTTGCTATTTGTTATTCATGAATTTAAATATTTGTAACATCCATCGTAACATGATTAACTTACTTTATATACTTTTCAAAGATGATTTCATTTTTGATCTTACACAAATTCACTTAATGACGTACTCTTACGTACGAAAATATGGGGTGTAACAATAAATATCGTGCAAGTGAGTTTAAAATAAAGGTGACAGTTGGAGAAAGCACCATTAAAGGAGCAGCCGTTACGAAAACGCTCAACATTTATTCCCAATATATTATGCAACCATCAAGAGGGGTTTTCACTCATCTTTAGGCGAGTATCACGAACGAAAACACCCAATCGTGGGGTCGTATTGGCGCCTAACATCCGTTTGCTAGGCAAGCCAACGTTAGCAATACAACTAAAAATATTTTAACAGCTAAACATACATTAATAATAAAATGGTTAAATAACATATATATGTATCTAGTGTCACATGTGCATAAGCCACTAACGATGTTAAATACAAGTCTGAAATTAAAAATATAACACTGTCCGGTTCAATGAATAGTAGAAACAATAGGAAGGTGACACCAGGGTCTGCGAATGCCAAGCAGCACTACCTGAAGTCTCCTCAGAAAGGTCTGAGCAATCACCTCTAAATTTCGTTGGGACCAACACCGAAATTTGCATAAGAAGTGTAGAAGTGTAGTATGAGTATAACCGGCCCTTAGTACTCATTAAGTATTGAGCCTAACCTTGACAAAGTAGTGGCAAGGCTATGACAAGACACTTAATGTAAACCCACATTAGTAATAAGAAGAGAAATAATATCAACATAGGGAAACGAATATCTATATAATGAACGATATAAAAAAGTAGCTAATAGAGGGCCCTAGAATCACATCACACCCTGATAACATAATACAATGGTGGAACATAACATCCAAGAACAACTATATAACCTCCTCTATGTTGTGGTATGCAACATATATATATATATAACAACAAAGTGCGGTGAAACATACAACATAACATAAAAAGAAACCGAAATGCATAATTCACTTAGGCAATCCCATATAACATAGTAGAGTGAACCAGAAAACATGTAAAGGAAATAAGACAAGTGAAGTCATGAAACAAGTAAAAGCATCTATCTAATAACATGTGAGAGCATGTAATAAATAACGGCGTACAATAACAAAAAGTATGAAATAATCTTGAACAAGTAACAATGAAAGACATATAACATGTGAAGACACATATATCAACCAATGACTCGCATTTGCGATACTCGACCACCTTACAAAAGCGACCAAAACTTTGCAAAGCTGAAGATACTCAGTTACTCCAAACTTCGACAATGCGAGTTAGCACTCGCAAATGTGAGGCTCGCATTTGAAAATAGATCCTTGCAAATGCGAGATCTGCAGCCCAACAACCCCGACAAAAACAAGAGTTATTCCAAATCAGTCTGCAACTTATTCGAAACTCACTCGAGGCTCTCAAGCTCCTATTCAAACATTCACACAAGTTTATTAACATAATACAAACTCTCTCATAAGCTCAAAGTGTCACAATAATATAAAAAGTCATGAATCAATCACCAAAACTCAAGATTTTCAAAGTTCAACTAAAATTTCTAATTGTCTACACAAAGCGTCGAAACAGTCTCGGATTACCCGGGACCCCAACCAAAGATGCATACAAGTATAAAATCATCATTCCACCCTTATGGAATAACCAAAAGACCGATGTGAGGCCGGTTACAATAATTTTAACCTTGGTCCACTCTAGCCCCGTCCAAAGTAAAAAAACCACATTTTTCTTCAAAAATTGACACGGGCCATATAGGAAAGTCATAAATCATCCAATAAAGATATGAAAAGTCTCAAAACAAAAAGGGGGTGAAATTACATAAAACAACCTATCAGGTCTTAACATTTTCCACCTTTAAAAATGTGTTCTCTGGAACAGACGTAGAAATGTACCTGGATTGGAAAAAAGATGGGGTTATTTACTCCTCATGTCGGACTCCAACTCCCAAGTAGCCTCCTCATTTGGCTGATATCTCAAACGCAATTTCATAGAAGGAATATATTGGGATCTCAACTTTCAAACCTACATGTCTAGAATAGCCACCTATTCTTCCTCATAGGTCAAGTTCCCATCAAGTTGCACCGTATTGAAGTCTAATATGTGCGACCTATCCTTATGGTTCTTCCAAAGCATTTAAATGTGAAATACCAAATGTACCTTTACTAGGCTAGGAGGCAATACAAGTCTATAAGCGACCTCCCCAAGATTCTCCAACATCTAAAGCGACCTCCCGGGACGTAAGTATTTATTATTTTTTCCCTTGCCGAGATAATTGAATTATAAATTGTATTCCCTTGCCGGGATTTTTCGTAATTGTTGTTACTCCCCTCGCACTTGAGTTGCGGTCGTTGTTTGGGTGAGTTCTTGGTATTAAATGTTTACGATTGGGTTGCACGCCACAATGGTGTTGATGGACATTGAGGATCGGGTTGCACGCTACAATGGTATTGAATTTTGAGGATCAGGTTGCATGCTGCAACAGTATTAATTGTTGAGGATCGGGTTGCACACCGCAACGGTGATATCTGTTGAGGATCGGGTAGCGCGAAACATAGTATGGATTGAGTATATTGTTTTCGTATGCAGAGACTTCTTGTGTTTTCCTTATCAGTTGTTATTGTTCAGTTTTATTTGTTTACCGATGATTTCTATGTGTAGATTGTCGTACCCCACGGTATGCTCCATCCCCCTTTAATTGTTTAAATTAGCGCATTTCATGTTATTTCGCATATATTTGTACAGGTTATTTGTGGAAGGTCCTTTCTAGCCTCGTCACTACCTCGCCGGGGTTAGTCTAGGAACTTATCAACACATGTGGTCGGTTGTGTTGATGCTACACTATGTGCATTTCTTTTGCATAGATCAGGACGCACCTTTCGGACCGCAGCAGTATTAGATCTGGAGCAGACCTTCAGTCCGGGGATTTTTGAGGTAGTTGTTGACGTTCACATGCCCGTAGCCTCGCCATCCTTATTCAGTTTGTTAGCTTTTGTATTGAAACAGACTATAATAGTTCCTTTCAGACTATTGTATTTAGTGATCCTAGAAGTTTGTGAGTAATGTGACCAGTCTTGTGTACAGGATTTAAAAAACATCCACGTTTCTTTAAGTAAATTATATTTGAGACTTCAGCTTTATTGTTAAATATTTTAATATTTGTTGATGTTGGCTAAAGGGGTATTTGATATTTGGCTTGCCTAACTTCTATTAGTAGGAGCCATCACGACTCCCGATGGTGGAAAATCTAGGTCTTGACAAGTTGGTATCAGAGCACTAGATTATATAGGTCCTACAACTCATATACAAACTCGGTAGAGTCTGAGGGATCGGTACAGAGATGTCTTTATTTATCCCCAGTGGCTATAGAGTTAGGAAAAATTTCACTTTGTTCATTCTTGTCGTGCGATTCTGTTTCACATATACTGATTGTCATTCTACTCCGTTCTTTCGCATATGGCGAGAATGCGAGCTTCTTCTTTTATTGCGCAGCAACCCGAACCCGCAGCAACAGCTCCTGTCAGGGGCAGAGGGCAAGCTCGAGGCCGTGCCATTGGCCGAGGCCGGGGCAAAGCTCATCCCTGAGTAGCAATTCCAGAGGTGGAGCCTTATGTTGACTATGATGAGGAGGTTCCAGCTCCAGCAGCTCCGGTGGGCCCAAATCAGGTTCCATGGGGTTTCATGGACACTCCAGTACTTCAGGACGTCTTGGTCCGACTGGTCGGCTTTATGGATAGTGTCTCTAGAGTGGGTTTTGTTCCTGTAGTACCAGCCACATCTCAGACTAGGGGAGCGATACACGTACTCAGGAGCAGGAAGCTCCTCAACCTCAGGTTTCAGCAGTTCGGCCAACTATGGCAGCCCAGCCGTGTGGTCCAGCTCAGACCGACGATTGTGCGGCGATGTCCCCGGATTCTTTGTGAAGGCTTGATAGGTTCACCAATCCCTTCACCACCACCTTCAGCGGTGCTTCTACAAAGGACCCCTAGGACTTCTTATTCAGCTGCCATGAGGTTCTCAGGGCTATGGGTATTTTTGAGATCAATGGGGCCGACTTCATCACTTTTCGGTTTGCTATATCTGCCACGACTTGGTAGAGGGACTATTGTTTTTCTAGGCCAGCAGGGTCGCCATTATTGACTTGGGATTAGTTTGCATAGTTGTTCTTGGAGAAGGTTCTCCCGGGATTGAGCGAGATGCTATGCGCAGACAGTTTAAGCGTATTTATCAGGTACTATGACAGTCACGCAGTATGAGACGTGTGTTTGCACGCCATGCTATTGTTATACTCCGCACTGAGAGGGAGGGGGTGCGGAGATTTGTTGATAGGTTGATTCAGCTAATCCGTCTTAAGATGTCCATTGGGCTGGTAGTGATATGTATTTTCATGAGGCGACCAATGCGGCCCCCGGATAGAGATAACACTTGCACGAGGAGGTGGTCAGGGGTCAAATAAGAGGCATCATCATTCTGGTAGGTTCGGAGGTACCTTATCTGGTGGTAGGGATTCATATGGTAGAGGCCATCCTCAGAGGACCTTTCAGTCAGCACTTTAGGTTACACGGTACTACAGACGGTGGTAGTTCTCAGCAGAACTATTCTAATCAGCAGCCCATCAGTGCACCACCGCTTTAGTGCCTTCGATGAGGTTATTCAAGGCGGCAGGGTCTGTCCCAGTTTTTTTAGTTGCCACATTCAGCTGGGTGTTATGACTGTAGAGACCTTGGTCACATCATGAGGTATTTTCGGATGGTGAGAGGTCTTTGGTCGCAGCAGCAAGGTCCCTATCGCATGATTCAAGCAGCAGGTGATTCACAGGCTGCCTAACTAGCTAGAGGTGGGGGTAAAGGCCATAGAGATGGAGCTCAGACTGCCAGAGGCAAGGGTCAGCCAGTAGCCGATCATCCTAGAGACATAGTTCAGGGAGGTGGGGCCTTGCCCCATTGTTATGCCTTGCCAGCCAGGCCAGAGGCCAAGTAATCAGATGTTGTGATTACAGGCACTATTGTGGTATGTGATAGAAGTGCTTCAGTGTTATTGATCTGCGATCTACGTATTCAGATATCCAGCCTGACAACAAAATCATAGAGGATGCGACATTGTTCTGGGATAGTGACAGGTCCGTGTTCTGATTTGGATACCTTGAAATGACTCCTTTGCTCGAACAAATAGGAGGTTTAGCTAGTATTCCTTGGGAGACTCGGGGTTTCTTATGCCAGAGAATTGCAAGGGTAGGGGTTTCCTTAAGATGATGGGACCGAAGAAAAATCCAGACTTAGTGTGTTTCAAAGGCCCTTACATCCCATTCGACAATCTGTACGAGAGGTACGGACATAGCAAGTCATACCATACCTACTCAGACGAATTCGTCCATACTTTATTAGGGCATATCCATAGGAGGGTCTTCATTTATATGTTCTGCCTTTTGTGAATGATAGTGTTCCCTATGAAGAAGGCTAGGATCCACACTAGACTGGCCATGGTAACCAAGACTTTGATGGAAGGAATTGGCGGACATCCTTTCAGCATAGTACCTATGATCGTTGCTGAGATATACCGAGCCCTGGACAACTGTCAACAATCAATATATACACAGTATTAAAATGTTTTGACCACCATGGAGCTATATTTGATGGGTAGGCACCTATATGAAAACCTCTTATCATATGGTGAGTTATATATTGTGCCTACTGTGGTCGAATTCCTATGAGCGAGCTTAGAATGGCTGAGATACAAAGCCACGTACGGTAGATCACCTATGAGTGAGCCTACTACGGCAGAGTAGTTTCACATACCAAGCCATATAGGGCCCGACATCTATTTTACTTACTCTATTGAGAGAGTTGAGTTACTATCAATAGGTAAGCATATCTTCAGATTATATTTGACACCCAGTTAACTTAAGTTGTTATATTATTAGTTCATTTTTAGCTTTCAGTTATTTTCCTGCCTTACATACCCAGTACATTATTTCATACTGACGTCCCTTTTGTTGGGGACGTTGTATTTCATGCCTGCAGGTCCTCATAGACATTTGGACAGACCCTCCCAGAAGATAAAGTCAAACATTAGCTTGGTTGGTAAGCTCCACTTCCAATCAAGTCTAGACCTCCATTTCATATATATAGGTTTGATAGGTAGGTCGAGGTCGTGTTCGGACGATGGTGCAATTTATTTAGCTCTAGAGGCTTGTAGACGAGTCCTCTATATTTTGTATATCAGTAGATGTTCGTAGCAGTTGCATCTGCCTACATAGTTATATATATATATATATGTATATATAAAAGCTTTTGGGTATATTTTCCCCAATAGAAGAGAGAGGCGTATTTTGAGATAATTTCGAATATTGCCTCATTGGCCTATGTTGAGCGTTACCCCTCTAGAGTTCATAGTTATAGAGTAGTACGCTCGGCCCAAATATGGTACTGAGTGCCGGCTACGCCTCTTTAGGTTTAGGTCTTGACACATATGGGATTAAACCCAACACATATAGGCACCCATAGCACGTAACTATCACAAATAACTCAGGCAACCAGTGCCTCAACCAATTTTATGTAAGATACTTGCCTCTAGTAAGCCAAATCAAATTTCGAGCAAGCCAAATAATACTCTAGAAATGCTATCCCACGTGAATCGGCCTCCGAATGGCTTGAAACTATTCACAAGCAACTCAAAATCATCAAATAATGCCAAAGGAAAGAAACACAAACGATAAAGGCCGAATATTTTATCAAACACTCAAAGTAAACCAAAGAGTCAACAAGGGTACGTACTTCTGAACCCAACAAAACCAAGTCTCACAACTCCTGATTTGATCTAACAGATTTATGGATCGATACGGGGATGTATGTACTTATCTCCAAGAGGCTACATGATGCTAGGAAACTATACTTCTTTCATTCTTTATTGTGCGGCTTTATTGATCCAGGTTTCAATCGTTGTCTTTTTATTCTCTGGCACATGGTGAGAACATGTTTATTGGGAGAAGTTTGTCATGCCCCGCCTCTCATGATTGGGTTGTGAGGGTTCCTGATCAAGGTGGAGACATCTCGTGCAGCTGTTATAGCCCCTACTAGGGCAGCCACTATGGATCCACCAGTAGCTCCAGTAGAGGAGTAGGTTTTCAATTAGGGGGAGCCAATTCGATCAACTCAAGCCCCAGAGGGTTTTATTGCTACCCAGTACATGTTAACCTTGTTCATTTGGATGGTCGTGTGGAGGGTCTAGCATAAATCGGAGTACTTCCTGTGGCACTGGCTGCTTCTCAAGCTGGGGGAAGGGCAAAAACTTTTGCTACCCATACTCTTGAGCAGGTGACGGCTAGTTATCGAAAGCTAGGAGCTATACAGGTTGGGGGACATCCTCCTATGGTAGTTGTTAGGCCAGTAGTGGAGGTCGCTATGTCTAAGGATGAGTAGAAAAGGTTTGATCTGTTTACAAAGATGGGTCCTCCACGTTTTGATTGTTATCCTTTTGCAAAAGCATAGGATTTCTTAGATGTTTGTCAGGATATTTTGCAGAATCTTTGTTTGGTGGAGTCCAATAGAGTAGCACTCACTACCTTTCAGCTTTAGGGGCTAGCCAAAAGATAGTGACAGTTATATGAGTGTAGCAGTCCAGTGATTGCGTCCTACTCTGAACTTGTATTGAGTAGCACGAGAGGGTCACAACAATTTTTACCCTATTTATGGTCGGGATCGATTTTCACAAAGAACTCGAATTTGGAATTGAGTATCCAGAGTAGGGTTGCGTATGTGTTCCAAATTTCACTTCTAATCATCTTTGGGGGTTTTTATTTACTTATACTTTTATAAAACTAAAAAGCTAAATTAAACTAGAGTACGCTAATAGTAAAATAGGATAGATTGTTCAAATGGTTTAAATGGCACTAGGGTAGTGACTTCCGCCTTGTTTGTCAATTGATAGATATTTGAGTCTGAGGTACAATTGACATATTTGTGGAGTATGATATAACTGTTGGACAATTCTACCCACTCTACACCTCTCGGTGGTTCGAGTGATTTTGCTCGAATTTACTTTCTCAAGACCAATTGGGTATGCAATTTTGCACAAGCAATCAGGGTTCAAGCCGAGTATTACTCTCTCAAGCTTAACCATGTAATTGGGGTTATCAATCTCTTGAGTACACCCCAATTCCTTGTTGTAGCAATTTCGAAGACTTAGGCTCTCTTTCTCAAGAAGAACTCAAGTCAACTAAACACAAACTAGTGTGTGAAACCACTAATTCAGCAATTAAACTTGAAATTGGCCCAAATATCAAACACCCATAGTCAATATATCCCTAAAATACAAGACCCATCAATTACCTACACTAGGGTTGAGCAACAACCCTAGCTTATGGGTCTAGCTACTCATAATTAAAAGTGAAAAATAAGAAATAGATGAAAAACAACTCATATTAATTAATTACCAAGATAAATAATAAGATTCAATGTTAAAATTTACATAAAATTGCCCAAAATGGCTAAAGTATCGAACCCATGAGCGCAACTTACAGAGAAAACTATCTGATACCCTAAAAAAGAGAAAAAAACTATTTATACTATGCTTAAAATCTGGACAAAAATACCCCTACGGGGTTAGTGTGGACTGCACAAAATGGTGTGTGGCCACACTAGGACTCTGAACTTGAAAATCTAACTCTCTGAACTCGGGAAATATGGACCGCATAGAATGAAGTGCTGTCGTAGTGGCTTCTTGTGCAGTTCGAATTAAATGGAGCACGAACCGCATTGACTTGAAACTTCAAACTAGAACTTCTCTGATTCGTCTAACTACAGATCAAACTAAATCGAGTGCGGCCGCATTGATCACAGTGCGGACTGTACAACCTAGTACGGCCGCATTGCCTTTGTGCCTGAATGTCATTCTCTCTAAACCTCACTTGTGCGGACTACACAGAAGAGTGTGCAGCCGCACTGGCCTTGTTTTATCTGACATTTGTCTTGTCTTGATACTTGTCTAAGTTCACTCCTTTTGAGCTGAAATTTGACATCTTGTCACCTTGATGATCAAACCTACAATCAAGAACAACTTGTGAGTGTTTGGGACTATTTTGTACACATTTCCAATGAAAATGTAAGCGAGAAGGAGTATAAAATGCATAAAAATCCCTAGTTATCCATCAACAGGTTCACTTCCATTCACTTGGAATCTATTCTCATATCTCTTCTTAGAGAAGTTTATTCCACTCATGTTGAGGGAGGATATGCGGGGTCAGATCAAACACCTCAAACATTGTCATATGTTTGTGACCAAATATGAAATGAGATTCACTATTATATGTCATCATGTAGCTTTTCTGATCCCCGCGAAGGTTGAGAAAGAGAGAAGGTTTGTAGAGGGGTTGAATTTTGGTATCAAGATTTCCATTGCTAGGGAGGTATAGACTGGTTCTACATTTATTCAGGTTGTGTACATAGCGTGCAAGAGTGAGCACATTCGGAGTTAGACCAGATAGATCTTGGTGGAGAGATATAATAAGCCCCAATATTATGGTAATTTTAGTGGTGCCTCATCTAGAGGTAGGGATTATTCTAGGAGAGGCCATACTAGTAGTTCAACTCCTTCTATTTACCAACCCGCTCAAGGTGATCTGATTCAATCATCATTAAGTGCACTACCACCATCGAGCTCCTATAGTGCTCATTCGGCCCTAGGTTTCTAATGGGTACTCCGGTTAATAGAGAACAGCTTAGATTCAAAAACTGTTATTGGCTGGAGGTTGCTATGAGGGTGGAGAGTTAGGATTGCCTCAGACGTGGTAGAGGCACGACAGAGCAAGGTTCTCAAGTAGTGAATCTAGTTCCAACAATTACACCACCAGCCCTACCAGCTAGAAGGGGAGATCAGGCAGTCAAAGGATGCCCTAGAAGTGGACGTTAGTCAGGTGGTAGTCTGGCTCGCTAATATGTATTTTGCGGAAGGACTAAGGCTGGAGACTTCAGATGCAGTTAATACAAGTAGTGTTTGGTCTGTGACAGAGGCGCATCACTTCTATTTGTCTTGGTTCTACAAATTCCTATGTGTCATAATTCTTTACATATTATATGGGTTTTCCGTGTAGTTCTATTCATATTCATGTTCATGTATCTACACCGAATGGTGACTTTATTATGGTGGATCGTGTATATCGGTCTTGTTTGGTTACTATTGGGAGCTTCTAGTATAAAATGTATTATAATCCCTAGTTATCTTCAAGCACTCATTAAATGAATACCCCACAATACTAAAGTCGTCCATGAACACCTCCAAAATGTCTTCCACCATATTGGTGAAAATGGCCATCATAATCGCTAAAATGTAGCCGATGCATTAAACACTCCAAAAGGCATCCAACCACTTGATCACCTCTTTTTTAACAACTTCTTGCATTGCCTCGTTCTACATTCTTTTGGTTCTCCAAGGAGGGCTTTGCATCATTTTCCATAATAATCTTGTGCATACAAAATACAGTGCCTATTCCCTGTGTATCAGCTAAAGTCCATCCAATTGCCTTTTTTCGATTTTAAAGCACTTCCAATGTGGCATCAACCTACATGTTTGTAAGGCAAGAAGATAAAATAACTGGAAAAGTAGAGTTTGAGCCTAAGAACTCATGCCTGAGGTGTGGAGGCAATGGTTTCAAATCCAACACTGGAGGTTCCTCACTTGAAGATTTAGTTGGTGGAGTCTTTCTATTCTCGAGATCCAAAGATAGTCTTCTAGGCTCATAAGAATAAGAGCCTATTCCATGTAAAGCATTCACCCACTCAACTTAGCTTCCATCATTATGTTATCAATATTCAACAATACGACCTCCAATAGGTCCTCTACATTGATCATTGCACTGGTGTCATCAATTATAGATGGTGTGACGAGGTCAACAAAAGAGCACACATTGGTACTGTAGGGTTGCTTCATTGATTTGCACAAATGAAAGACCACATTTTCATCACCCACCTGGAAGGTGAATTCCCCTGCTTCCACATCAACTAATGCCTTCCCCGTATCTAGGAAAGGCCTTCCCAATATGATAGGAACTTCGTAGTCCACCTCGCAGTCCAAGATCACAAAGCCAGCTGGCAAGATAAAATTTTCCACCTAGACACGCACATCATCAATAATACCCAATGGTCTCTTTATCGACCTATCCGCCATTTGTAACCTCATGGAAGTCGGCCTAGGTTACCTAATACCCAAATTTTTGAAAATTGAGTAGGGCATCAAATTGATACTAGCTCCCAAATCACATAGAGCCATGCAAAGTACGCACTCCCAATGGTGCAAGGAATGGTAAATCCACCGGGATCTTCAAGCTTCGGGGCCATTGAATGTACTGTAGCACTAACTCGGTGAGTCATATTTATAGTTTCAAAATCCATAGAATGCTTCTTTGTGACCAAATCTTTGATGAATTTTGCATAGCCCGGCATTTGTTCAAGAACCTTCACCAAATGAACATTAATGGACAAGCTCTTCATCATGTCAATGAAATTATTAAACAGATTCTCATTCTTTTGATTCACAAGCCTTTGAGTATAAAGTGGAGGTGGCATTCGCAAAGGAGCCTTCATTTTAGGCAACTGTCTCTGGCATGTCTATTATGTGTTCCCTAGACGAGTTCACGTCATTTTGAGTTTCTACCATGGCATCTTGAATATTTATCCTCACTTCTTTGTTCACATCTTCATCAATCACATCTTCAACCACCAATGGAACTTCATATTCTTGCAACTCAACATCATCATCCAAGATTTGCATTTGTTTGGAGGCATTTACATTACCGACTCTTCCACATCTTGTTGTTACTTCCATAACATGATTGTTTTCACCCTTCGGGTTCACTACCGTATCACTTGGTAGAACTCCCCAAGGGAGAGGATATAAAGACTGTGAGATTTGTCCTAACTGCACCTCCAAGATTCTGATAGAGGTATTGTGGGAAGCCAATTGTGCATCAGAATCACGTTCTTCTTTATAGTCTATTCGAACATCATTACAATTCTACCCATGTCATTGCCTGAAGAATTAGGACCTTGAGATGGAAATGGGGGTGGATTCTTTGTTTGTTCGTACATTGGGGGCCTTTGAAAGCCATGCCCCCGGTTTCCTTGGTTTCCGTGGTTCCAACCCTTGATTATTATTGCCACCCAAATTGTTGTTATTATCATTCTAATTTCCTTGGTTTCTTTGATTGTTGTTCTAATTGCCCCAGTTTTTTTTCTTTTTGTTCCCCCAATTACCATTGTTTTGTTCTTGATTGCCCCAATTGCCTAAAGGTCTCCATTGTTGTTGGTTGGAAGAGTTGCCTCATTGGCCTTGATAATTATTCACATATCGAACCTCTTTACGGTGTTCATTACTACAATCATTTTGAAATCCATCAATGTCATCATCAATTTGCTCAGAATTCCTTTGGTTTTGTTGCCTTATTTGCCTTTTTTGGTGACAAGCATATTGACAACCTCCATGCATTCACTTGGCGAGGATTTTGAACTTGTTGCAACTGTGCATTTGCCAATTGGTTCATAGTAGTTGTCAACTCTTCTATAGCTTGCCCACAGTCATATACGTCCTTGTGCAAATGAGTAACCATGTGGTCACCTTGAGGCACATTGGCTCTACTTTGCCATGGAGAAGAAGTGGCAGCCATCTCGTCAAGAATATCATAAGCCACACGACATCTTTATAAACTTTCCCCAGCAAGTTGGTTCACTAAGCATTAATTCGTGGTGTTAATACCCCGGTAGAAGGTTTATTGGATCATAGCCTTGGTCATATCATTGCTGGGGAGTTCCTTCACAATTTTTCTATAATGCTAAAAAATCTCATGCAAAGGTTTCTTGGGATCTTTCTTGAAAGAAGATATCCCATCTCGCAATGCCGTCATATGCCCCGGTGAGAGAACTTTAGCAATGACCTTATTTGACAACTCATCCCAAGTTGTGATGGAATGGTTGGGAAGTCGCTCGAGATAATTCAAAGCCTTCCCTCTAAGTGATAATGGAAAGAGTCTCAACATAAGAGCATCCTCGGACACACTAGTTTGCTTGATCCCTCAACATGTATCCATGAACCCCTTGAGATATTTGTAAGAATTTTAATTTGCAGTGCCCGTGAAATACAACACTTCCCTAGTAGGTCAACATCACATCGGTTATTTGAAAATTGCCCGCTCGGATTCGGTGTTGTACAATAGCACTTGCATACCCTTGATTCGGAAGTACTCTGGGAGCAACTCTTGGAGGTGGCGGAGGAGGGTCTGGATTATTGTTATTATCATTAGCATTGGCCTAACGGCCTCTATGTTGTCCTTGAGGTACAAGAGGCACCTCACTATCTACCTTCTCCCCCGCAACCATATTTCCATAAGGGTCATTAGCATTGTTCACTGCCATTTGGTACCTGAGTTGTGATACAAACAAGTTAGTAAAAAAGAAGAACAATACACAATACTAACTAAATAGATAGCCAAAATCGTCAGCTCGCCGACAACAGTGCCAAAAAGTGATCGCGGCTTACTCCGCCTTACTATTGAGTAGCGAGAGAGGGTCGGAGAAATTTTACCCGATTTAAGGTCGGGATCGATTTTCACAAAGAGCTAGAAATTGGAATCGAGTATCTATCTAGTGTAGGGTTGCGTATGTGTTCCAAATTTCACTTCTAATCATTTTTGGTACTTATGATTTGCTTCAACTTTTATCAACTTATAAAGTTAAATGAAACTAGAGTAAGCTAATAGTAAAATAGTACGGGTTGTTCATGTAGTTTAAGAGGAACTAGGGTAGTGACTTCTGCATAGATGGTCAATTGAAGGATACTTGAGTCTAAGGCACAATGGACATATTTGGGGAGTATGATATAACCATTGCACAACGTTACCCACTCTATTCCTCACGGCGGTTAGAGTGATTTTGCCTGAATTGACTTTCTTATGACCAATTGGGTATGCAATTTGCATAAGCAATCAAGGTTTAATTCGGGTATTACTCTCTCGAGGATTAACCCTTTAATTGGGGCTATCAATCTCTTGAGTACCCCCAATTCCTTTTTGGACCAATTTTGGAGACTAAGTCTCTCTTTTTCGAGAAGATCTCAAGTTAACTAAACCACAAACTAGTGTTTGCAACCAATAATTAAGCAATTAAACTTGAAATGGCTCAAATAGCAAACACTCATTGTCAATCTAGCCTTAAAATACAAGACCCATCAATTACCCACACTAGGGTTGAGCCGCAACCCTAGCTTATGGGTCTAGCTACTAATAATTAAAAGAGAAAAAAAAGAAATAGATGAAGAGAAAGTCATGTTTATAAATTACTAAGATAAACAATAAGATTCAATGTCGAAATGTTGATAAATTGCCAAAAATGGCTAAAAGTATCGAATCCACAAGCGCAGCTTACAGAGAAAACTATCGGATACCCTAAAAATGGGAAAATAAGCTATTTATACTAAGCGTAATATCTGAACAAAAATACCCATGACAGGTTAGTGCAGACCGTACAAAATGGTATGCGGCTACACGAGGGCTTTGAACTTAAAAATCTAACTCTCTGAACTCGGAAAATGCAGACTGCACAGAATGTATCGCGGCCACGATGGCTTCAAGTGTGGTCCGCATAAAATAGAGCGCGGACTGCATTGTCTTGAATCTTCCAACTGTTACTTCTCGAATTCTTCTCATTGTGGGCCACACTAAACCGAGTGCGGCCACATTGATCATTGTGCAGACCACAGAAAACCTACTGCGGTCGCATTGCCTTTCCACCCGAATGTCATGCTCTTTGAACCTCACTTGTGCAGACCTCACAGAATGATGTGCGGACGCACTAGCTTTGTTTTGTCTGAGCTTTATCTTATCTTGATACTTGTGTAAGTTTCACTCCTTTTGAGCTGATCTTTAACCTCGTGTCATCTTGTTGATCAAACCTGTAATCAAGCACAACTAGTGAGTCTTTGAAACTATTTTGCACACATTTCTAATCAAAACTTAAGAGATGAGGAGTATAAAATGTATCAAAATCCCTAGTTATCAGCCAGCAGGGTCACCTCCACTTACTTGGAATCTATTCTCCCGTCTCTTCTTAGAGACATTTATTCCACTCACGTTAAGGGAGGAGATGCGGGGTCAGTTCAAGTACCTCAAACATTGTCATATCTCTGCGACCAAATATGGGATGAGATTCACTGATCTATGTCGCCATGCAGCTTTTCTGATCCCCACCAAGGTTGAGAAGGAGAGGATGTGTATTGAGGGGTTGATTATTGGTATCAAAATTGCCATGGCTAAGGAGGTAGAGACAAGTACTACATTTTTTTAGGTTGTGGACATAGCACGCAAGAGTGAACACATCTGGAGTTAGAGCAGGGAGACCTTGGTAGTGAGATGAAAGAACACCCAATATTATTGTAATTTTAGTGGTGCCTAATCTAGAGGTAAGGATCATTTTGGGAGAGTCCATACTAGTAGGTCAACTCCTTCTATTTATCAGGCCGCTCGTGATGATTCGGCTCAATCATCATTGAGTGCATTACTAGCACCGACCTCCTATAAAGCTCTTTCGGCCCAGGGTTCTTCGAATGGATACAATGGGTATTAGAGAACACCTCAAATTCAACAACCATTATCGGCTAGAGGTGCTTTTGAGTGTGCAGAGTTAGGACATATCAAGAGGGATTGCCCCAGACGTTACAGAGGCGCAGCAGAGAAGGGTTCTCAAGCAGTGAATCTAGTTCCAACTATTACACCACCACCCTACCAGCTAGAAAGGGAGCTCAGGAAGTCAGGGGACACCCTTGAGGTGGACTTTATTCAAGTGGTGGTCAGGCTCGTTATTATGTAGTTTGGTGCGGGACTGAGGCGGGAGATTTCTGGTGTAGTTATTACAAGTATTGTTTCGGTCTGTGATAGAGGCGCATCAGTTCTTTTTTATCCTGATTCTACAAATTCCTAGGTGTCATCGTACTTTGCATCTTCTATGTGTTTTCCTTGTAGTTCTATTGATATTAGTGTTCATATATCTACACTGGTTAGTGGCTTTATTATTGTTGATGGTGTATATCGGTCTTGTTTGATTACTATTGGGAACTTTGAGATCGGTGTTGTTATCTTGTTACTTATCATGGAGGATATCGTTGTGATCTTGGATACGGATTGTTTGTTTCCACATCATGGTATTCTTGACTATGACATTAAGACCTTAATGTTAGACATGCTAGGTTCTCAAGGTTGGAATAGAAAGGTTCTCTTGGGTATAATTCTAGTAGGGTACTACCATTTCTGAAAAACTCAACGGTTAGTTGAGAAGCGATATTTGGCGTACTTAGCCTTTGTGAGAGATGTTAGTGTTGATTCTCTTACCATTGAGTCAGTTTTGGTTATGAGGGCGTTTCCAGATGTGTTTCCAAAAAACCTACTGGGCATGCCACCCGATAGGGAAATTTATTTTGGTATTGACTTAGTACTGGGAACTCAGTCCATATCTATTTTACAATATTGCATGGATCCAGCAAAGTTAAAAGAGCTGAAGGAAGAATTGCAAGAATTGTTGGACATGGGGTTCATTGGACCTAGTGTATCACTGTGGGGTGCACCAGTGTTATTCGTGAAAAAGAATAAGGATAGTTCCATGAGGATGTTTATTGACTACAGACAATTGAACAAGGTCAATCAAGAACAAGCATCAATTGCCTTGTATTGATGACTTATTTGACCAGCTTCAGAGTTCTAGGGTGTTCTCAAATATTGATTTGAGATCGAGGTATTATAATTTGAAGATCGGGTCTTTGGACATTCCTAAGACGATTTTTAGGACTCATTATGGGCATTATGAGTTTTTAGTGATATCTTTTGGGCTTACTGATGCTCAAACAGCCTTCATGCATTAGATGAACAGTGTATTCCACTCGTATTTGGATTCTTTTGTCATTGTGTTCATTAAAGATATCTTGGTATATTCTCGTAGTGTTGAGGAGCACGAGAAGTATTTGAGGAGTGTGCTCCAAATATTGAGTGATAAGAGGTCGTATGCCAATTTCTCCAAGTGTGAGTTTTGGCTAGACTTGTTGACATTCTTGGGTCACGTGTATCTGGTGATGGGATCAAGGTGGACTCGAAGAAGATTGAAGAAGAACAGAGTTAACCTAGACCTTTTACCATTATTAAGATCCGGAGTTTCTTAGACCTGACTGGAAATTAACGCCATTTTGTGGAGGGTGCTTCGTCTATCGCAACCCTATTGATTCATTTGACTTAGAAGGGCACTCAGTTCAGGTGGTAAAAGGAGTGTGAGTAGAGCTTTTAGAATCTTAAGACGGCATAGCCTACGGCTCCATTGTTGGCTTTGTTTTCAAGATTGGGATCATATACGGTCTATTATGATGCTTTGAGGGTTAGTCTTAGATGTGTATTGGAGCAGAACAGTAACGTGATTGGCAATACATTGCGTCAGCTGAAGCCCCATGAGAAGAAACTCTTGGTGCATGTTTGGAGTTAGCTGTTGTTGTACACACGTTAAAGATTTGGAGGCATCACTTATTGGTGTGCCTTATGAGGTATATATGGATTACCGAAGTCTCCAACATTTGTTTAAAAATAAATATTTGAATATGGGACAGCAGATATGGTTGGAGCTGCTAAAGGATTATGATATCACCATTATTTATCATCTGGGAAAGGCTAATGTAGTAACTAATGCCTTGAGTAGAAAGGTACTTGTCAAGACCAAGAATCCTACCTCAAGGCCGTGATGGCGTCTAGCCGAACTTGGTAAGCAAGCTAACTTGAAGATAATACACAAAGTCCAATTTTATTATGACACAGATATATAGCAATCAAAGATAGAAATAGTGCAAAAAAAGTAATAATATTTAGTAATACCACAAGCAAGGCCTAAACACAGACATTACAATACGGCCCCAAGACTAGGTGGCACCAGTAACCACGAAAATGAGATCAAGTTTGTATTCATGTCAAGATATCTTAAATACAATTAATAGAAATACATAAAAGGAATAGGAACATGGGAACTGCGAAGTTGATCAATGTAGTGCAGCTCACCCCAAGTCTCTATGATAACTCTTAGCCTAATATGGAAGCTCTTCTAGGACCAACTTGAGGATCTGCATACATAGATGTGCATAAGCATAATATGAGTATCTCAGAGTCGGTACCCAATAACTATTAAGTCCAACTTTAAAGAATTCACGTCAAGGCTAGATGTTTTCTACTTGCCATAAAAGTAAAATAACAAAATAAGAATTGGAGCAATAGGTATTATCATTATTAATAAGATTCATCAATATCAAGGCATAATTATGCTTTTCCAACACAAAAATAACCTTTCACTGCTCAGATATAATAATATAAGAAAATATGCTCAAATAACAGAGCCGGGACTCCTAATTAGCATATAGGAATGTCAAGTAATAATATACAACGGAAAAAATGACTAAATAAAAAGAATTCATGGTCAATTAATACAATTTCATGTACCCCGATACACAATCTATGTATCACATAATCCGATACAAAATCCATATAGCGACATGGTACAAAATCCATATACCGACCACACTCGCAGGGCCCAAAGTATATGGGTAATCACTTGACTCCAGGGAGATGGATCCAAATCCAACCACAAGAGGGGTATCATAGCAACAACAATAACAACAAAAGCTTAGTGAAATCCCACAAGTGGGATATGAGGAATGTAGTGTGTACGTAAACCTTAACCCTACTCTAGAGGACTAAAGAGATTGTATCTGATAGACCCTCAGCACAATAAGATGAGAAGAGACAATGTAGCAGTAACAACAAAGAAATCAAGAAAGATAACACCAGGAACGTAATAACCTAAAAATATAGAGACAAGTTATAACATTAAGTAGTAATAATATAACATTACCACAGACGCGATAAAATGCAACGGACACAACAAGAGCCACTAACATCCTAGGACAAAGCACTTATAGTCAAGTTTCTTACAACCTAACTGACAACCCTAATAAAGTACTAAAGACACAACTAGAACAACTAGAAGCTTAAAATAGCACACTATCCGACTAGCCTCCTATCTCCTAACCTACAACCCTAATACTTGACCTTTACAACTTCGTATCAATGGCCATGTCCTCAGAAATCTGCAGCCGCGCTATGTCCTTGCCTGATCACCTCTGCCCAATATTTCTAAAGTCGCCATCTACCCCTCCTCATACCTATCAAGGCCAGCCATTCACAATTCTTTAGCGGGGCTTCCACGTTTATAATCTACACATGCCCGCACTATCAAAGCCTAGCTTCCCGCTTCTTGTCTTCCATGAGAGCCATGCCCTTTACCCAGATATCTTCATTCCTACTCTTATCCAACCGAGTGTGCCTGTACATCCATAACAGCATCCTCATTTCTGCAACTTTCAACATCTAGATACGGGAATTCTTGACTGGCCAACACTCTGCACATACATCATGGCCAGCCTAACCACCTCTCTATAGAACATAGCTTTAAGTTTTGGGGGCACCGTCGTATCAAAAAAGATGTCAGACATTAGCTTCTATTTCATCCACCCCACCCCTATATGGTGCATGAAATCCTTGTCAATGTCCATCCCCTTAGATAACTGGCCCTAGATACTTGACGCTCCCTTTTATGGGGATGACATGAGAGGCAAGCCTCACCTCCATATCTTCTACTCCCGACACACCGTTGAACTTTCACTTCATGTGTTCTGTCTTAGTCCTGCTCAACATGAAACCTTTAGACTCAAGGGTCCAACTCCAAACCTCCAACCTCTCGATAACACTGCCTTGCGTCGTATCAATCCGTACTATATCATTGGTGAATACATACACCATAGCACCTCCCCTTGAATATGGTGTGTCAGTACATCCATCACCGAAGCAAATAAGAACGTGCTAAGCTCAGATCATTGGTGGAACCCAATAAAACAAAAAAATTCTCTGATTTTCCCCCCACTGTTTAACCTAAGTCTTAGCCCCATCATGCATGTTCTTAATCACCCTAATATAAGCCATCAAAACACATTTCAATTCTACACATCTCCAAACAACTTCCCTAGGGGCCTTTTCAAATGTTATTTCTAGGTTAATAAACACTATATGCAAATCCTTCTTCTTATCCCTGTATAATTCAACAAACCTTCGAATAAGATGGATAGATTCTGTGGTAGAACAACCCAGCATAAACCTAAACTTGTTATCAAATATCGACACTAGCCTCCTCACCCTCACTTCCACTCCCATCCGCCACGCTTTCATGGTATCACTTAGTAGCTTGATGCCCCTATAGTTGTTGCAATTTTTATATAACCTTTGTTCTTGTATATCATTATCATCATACTCCACTGCATTCCTCTAGTATCTCCTTCGTTTTGAAAATAACATTAAATAATTCATTTAGCCACAAAAAGCATGCTATACCCATATACCTCCAAAATTCTATCAGAATTTTGTCTGGCTCGATCGCTCTGCCCCTGCTCATCATACGCATAGCCTCCACGACCTCCTCGGCCTTAATGCCCTACAGTAGCTAAAATTCTCAGTGACTTTTAGAGCACTTTATTTTATCTAGCACAATGTCTCTGTCCTCTTTCATAATTCAGCAGCTTATGAAAGTCGTCTACCATCTCCACTTAATTTGAGTGTTTTCCATCAACACTCTGCCTTTATTGTCCTCGATATACCTCACTTGGTCTAGACCATGAGTCGTCCTTTATCTTGCCTTGGCCAGTCGGAACAATTTCTTGTCCCGCCTTTGTCCCCCAATTCTTCGTACAAGTGACCAAATGCTACATTCTTAACTTCTGTGATCGCTAACTTCACAACCTTCCTAGCTTACTCATAACCATCTCTGTTCAGTCGTCTCTCCTCTTTGTCTGTACTCTTCACTAACCTCTAGTACGCTACTTTTTTCTTCCACCTTTCTCTGGTCCTTGATGTTTCGCTACCAGTTGCCTATGTGAATGCTCGAGTAACCCTTCGAGACCCCTAACACATCTCTCACTGCCTCCCTTATACAGTTCAATTTCATCATCTGTATACCGTATGCATCCCCACTACTCCTCTATGCCCCCATAGAAAACAACTTTCACTCCAACTCCTCAGCTTTATCCTTCGACAAGGCACCCCAACTAATCCTCAAACAACCTCGAACCACCTTCATTTTCCTCTTTATCATGAAGCTGACGTCCATCACCAAGAGCCTATGCCGAGTCGCAAGTATCACTCGAGATAAGAGAGGAGTATAATAGCATGCCTCATAAATCAAAATACAATCGTAATGTCCAATGTGCCATAATTGTATCTCGCCCATATGCTTACCTTTTGTACTAAAATCCTCCGTCCAAATCATGCATCCATTATTGAAAACGCATTCATATGCTCAAGAATTATAGATAGAGATACACAAATACTTAATAAATAATATACAGATTTGTGCTCATGTAATCTCTATGTGATTACGAATAATTATAAATTCCAACATATCAAGTCTAGACATGATTTCTAACATGAATAAGAGAGCATATTAGGCATATAAGCCAAATAATTATGAATCAAATGAGCATATTGTCAAACAAAGCATGGAATATTCCACTTTTCACTCCCGATCGTGATATAATTAATGAATGTGTATACACTCGCCACCACGTATATACACCACCCCCAATACCTCAAACACATAGAAAATAAGTCAAATGCTAGGGATTGCCCTCTTAACAAGGTTATCCAAGAGACCTACCTCCACTAGGTAGCCTCTAACCTCCCAAAGTAGCCTTTCCTCTAAAATCAAACTTCGAACGAGATGAATCTAGCCAAATACAACTCAATAACATAAAAAAAGACATAGCAATAGAATCCAACAAATAAAGATTGAATCTTTAATCATTTTCATAAAGTCAAAACGTGACCGCCTTCCAGAACATGATAAAATTCAACAAAACCAAAACACACATTCCAACGAGCGTGAAAATACACAAGTTTCATAAAAAACTGACTCCAAATCGAGGTTCAAATCTCCATTTTTCACTTTAGAAATGTTTCGCCAAAACTCCCAGTTTTTCTCTCTTAGATTTACCAATCAAATACAAAAATCAAAGGTAGAATCATGTATAATAACCAAATACAAGTTAGGAACACTTACCCAATCCAAGTGGGTAAACATCGCCTCGAAAATAACCTCAATCCGAACACTCAATCATAAAATATGATAAAATGAGTCCAAAATCCCAAAAAAGACATCTTAAAGCACTGCCTAGTTAAACCCTTCGCGAAAGCGACACATGCATCACGTTCGCGAAGAAAAAAATACAGTCAAAACCATAAAATTCTCCTTCACGAACGTGATAGGATCCTCGCGAATGCGAAGGTCAAGGTCCCCTCCCCTTCGTGAATGTGTCCAGATGCCTCGCGTATGCGAAGGCCTGCTGCCCAGAACTACTCCCTTCTTCGCGAATGCGGCTTCCTTCCACTGACTCGAAGAGCAAAACTCCCAACTCCAAATTTCGTCATCGAGAAAGTAATGCTTCCTCGTTAACGTGAAGGATGTCAAAGATCAGTAAAAATCTGATGTCCAAATCTGAAATCTCCCCAAAGTACACCCAAGCCTCCCCACCCCAGGGGGATCGCATCCAATCATACCAACAAGCCTCAATACCTTCACCAAACTTATCCAAAAGCTCAAAACACAGTTAATAACATTAAAACCAAGAATTGACGATAAAACACATGTTAAGCTTCAATTAAGTTAATTAACTACGAAATTTTGAACCAAGCGCCAGATTCAGGCCAAATCAATCTAGATTAAATACAAATTTTGCACACAATACCCAAATAGTAAAACAAACCTATTCCAGCTTTTGAAACCAAAATTCGGGTTCGATAATACCAAAGTCAACTCATGGTCAAAACTATGAACCTTCCAAACCTTCATATTTTCTGCTTTTGCCAAATAAAGCCAAATCAACCAAAGAACCTCCGGATCCAAATCCGGGCATACTCCTAAGCCCAAAATCAGTATACGAACCCGTTGGAACCATCAAAATATTATTCAGAGATCATTTATACAAAATTCAAACCTCGGTTCACTATTCCAATTTAAGTTTTCATAAATAACGCTAAGTGTTTCAGATCACTTCCGACCCTTTCTAATGCCAAACCAACCCTGCAAATGACAAAAGAACAAACACATACACGAGAGACATCAAATAGGGGAACATGGCTCAAATACACAAAATAAGCGGCTGAATAGTTACACTTGTATAACTTGAATTCCCTTACTGGAAAATTGCATCGTTGGTTACTTCTCTTATTATTGATCCATGAAATTTCTAAAGTAATCTAGTACGCCAACATTGCAAAGTAATCAATTACTCATTAGTCGTCACTGTAAAAATCTCAATTGATGATTTACATATTTACATACCCATACCGCCACTTATATCTCATACCCATTTCTCCTCTTTCTCCCCCTCTTTCTCTAGAACTCTATTATACTAGCTTGGATTTTTGTTGTTTTCTACGTGGAAAACCAAGAGAAATGGGAAACAGTTGGTGATCTACACAACATAGTTGAGAGAGGAACTATGATTAGTTGAATACATAATTTAAAGGTAATTTCGCCCAGCGTGTATGGGTCTGAATTTGACCGACCATGGACTACAGCTAGCACGATAGTTAGTCACAAACCCTTGAGTCGGTATAGGGTTTGATCCTGAGGTCGAAGGGGAAAAAGTCCTCACGGCATCGTTAGATTTGTCATAGTGAAAACTCCTTAGGTCGTGATTCCCAAGGTTAAGGGAAACCCCTTAGTATTTAAGGGAGATTAAGGACCTATAATAGGCAGAATCTGAAGATATACAAAAAGACTTTCATAATTTTTTTCTCTCTCTCTCCATCTCTCTTTCTCTCTCTCTCTCTCTCTCTCTCTCTCTCTCTCTCTTTATATCTCTATTATCTTTTCACTATAACAAATCTAGAAATTATTATTTTCGACTACCATTTATCCCTTCATCATTTGATTGATTTGCATAAAAAAAAGTTAAAAATCTTCTAAGTCAAACAATTTGGCGCCGTCTATGGGGATTTCCATAGTCGAAATCATATTTCTCATCTAGGATATCAAAAGCAAAGATTATTGTTCTTCACACCCCAAAAATACCGGCAATGGCGGAAAAAGATGCAAGGTTGAAGATGATAGAAGATGTCTCAAACAACCTCCTAAGCTCCCTCAATGAAGTCAATAGGGAAGGTACCGAGAATACTACACCAAAAGATACCCCAGATGGGGAAATCTCACCCTCCCCGCACGAACATCTGACGATCTTGCATGAAAGAGGAGCTTCCATATCCACATTGAGAGAAACATCACCATCAATCAAAAAGTTTTTAGAAGAGTGGTTGACAAGTGCTCTGAACAACACGCTCGAAAAACACCTTCAAAGAAATGTAAAAAATTTACCGACGGAAGAAATCGCAGGTATCATCAGCAAGCCAGACGCTACACGAATGGGAATACTCGTACCATCGTCAATGCATGCAATGATTCACTGGCATTCATCCTAATGAAAATGGAAGAAATGGAGAACAAGAACAAAGTACTTCGTGACCAAATGAAAGAGCACCAGGAAAGGGTCGACAAAATATTTGGTGCCCCTAAGCTACTACCAAAATGCGATGTGGGAAGGTTCGTTGAACATCCGTACAGGGAGGAAGCTGCACCTCACCCTATCCTGAAAACCTTCAAAATGCCACCATATTTGAGAATATATGACGGGGCCATGGATCCAGAAGATCATCTAATCCATTACATCACTGCATAGGAGCATTGACGTGGTATTCCCAGCTACCGGCAAGGTCGATATCGGCATTCGAAAAGATGTCAGACAAGTTCGCTACCGCTCATGCAGGGGCTAAGATGGCTGAAAGGGTCAACGACATCTTTTCCATAAGTCAAACGGCAGACGATGGACTTCGAGACTTCCTGGCCTGGTTCAACAAAGTAAGAATGGGACTACAAAATATATCAGAAGGAATAACGGTTGCGGCCTTCCAAAATGGGTTAAATAGGATCGGTTCAAAAGCAACCAAGAAAGTTTTGAACAGACTCATGAAGTATCCTCCCACCACATGGGAAGATATTCACAACGCCTACTGCACCGAGGTAAGGGCAGACAAAGATGATCTTAACGGCCTGATCAGTGACTAAAGTCAGTCTATACCGAGGCAAGGAGGGACCAATATAATGATCAACAAAGCTACCAGCCCCCGCATTTCAATCAAGAAAGGCATCAGTCTTTTGTTAGAGCATATAAATCGCCTCCGACGAGACATATAAATGCCATACTACGACATACCGCACCCCTTCGAAATGAAAGAGGTATGCCTCCACTATTATCTGCTCATAACTTTTGTGTTTCCCCTTTAAAGATAGTGTACGCACTGGAGAATCTAGGAACGAAGGTGCAATGGCCACAAAAAATGAATCGAACCCAAGCGCAAGGAAGCCAAATGTCCTCTTTCAATTCCATCAGGAAAGAGGGCACAAGACCGAAGATTGCATAGGCCTGCAGCAAGAGATGGCCAGGATGTTGAACTAGGGTTACCTAAAGGAAATGCTCAGCAATAAAGGAAGGGCAAACTTCGCCATAGGACGTGACCCTTGTCAAGGACCTCCAAAACCACCATTGCACGCATGCCCCATATAGATGGTCATCAGCGGTGGTGATGATTCGGTAATCAACCACGTGTAGTTCACAACCACGGTAAACTCTAACGGATGATTGCTTACGAACAATATGATGACTTCGAAAACAGTATCATCTTCGAAAAGTCAGATGCTGATGGTCTGACTTTCCCTTATTGTGGTGTTTTAGTTATAACATTACATATCGCTGATACAGATGAAAAAAGAATTATGGTAGATGACGGAAGCGGTGTGTGTATTATCCATCCAAGAGTTCTCGTACAAATGAGGCTCGAGGATAAAATAATACTACATTGTATAACACTAAAGGGTTTCAACATGCAGTAGAGAGGACATCCAGGGAAATAATAATGCCCATCCTCACGGGAGGCGTCACGCTGGAAACTAGATTCCACGTCATGAACGAGGAAACAGCCTATAATGCCATCATAGGATGCCCATGGATACACGCCATGCGAGCCGTCCCCTCAAGGTTTTATCAAGTGATCAAATTTCCCACCTCGTGGGGAATATTCAGCATTTAAGGTGAACCGCGCACCTCCCAAGAATGCTATCGAATAACCTAAGATTGCACGCACACCAAAAAGCTGAAAGGAGAAAGCACGGAGGCATAGCAATCAGCCATGTCGGGAGCTAAACCCCAACCACCAGCAGAGGTCATTAGAGACCCGGAGATCATAAAAACTAGCAAGGTACATGTAGAGGACCTCGAACCAGTCAAGCTAGATGACGCTAATAATACAAGAAAGGCTTACATAGGTCACAACCTCTAAGAGCCAGGTAAGTATCGTGAATTTTTAACTAACAACACTAACTTAGTTGCCTTTTCCCACTCAGATATGTTGGGGATCCTGAAATATGTCGCCACTCAGAGGTTGAATGTCAACCCACTCTATCCGCTGGTACGGAAAATGAGGAGAAAATTCAATGTCGGGATCAATGAAAAGGTCAGTGAAGAAGTGGACAAGCTGCTTGGCAACGGTTCCTTCAGAGGAATCGAAATACCCCTAATGGGTCTCCAATGTGGTCATGGTCAAAGAGAAGAATGGGAAATGGAGAATGTCCGTGGACTTCACCGACCTGAACAAGGCATGCCCGAAAGATTCCTTTCCATTGCCCCATATCGACCAACTGATCAATGCGGCGGGGGGGCATGAACTGCTGAGTTTTTCTGGATGCCAAATGCGGCTACAACCAAATCCTAATGGCCGAGGAAGACTAAGAAAAGACAACTTTCATGAGCCACCAAGGGGCTTATTACTATAAGGTGATGCCGTTTGGACTCAAGAACGCATGAGCCACTTACCAGAGGTTGGTTACCAAGATGTTCAAGTAACAGCTCGTCAAGACAATCGAGGTCTATATCGATGATATGTTGGTAAAGTCGGCAAAGAAGGAGGACCACATTAGTCATTTGAAAGAAGCCTTCGAGATATTGCGGCAGCACAGGATAAAGTTGAATCTAGAAAAATGTGCCTTCAACGTGACCTCAAGAAAGTTCCTAGGATTCCTCGTATCACAATAAGGGATCGAAGTAAACCTAGATCAAATAAAAGCCATCGACACAATACCTGAGGTATTGACCTACAAAAAATAGGTACAGAAACTGAAAAGGCGAATATCCGCCTTGTCGAGGTTCATTTCACGATCCTTGGACAGATGTCACAAGTTCCTCAACGTACTAAGAAAAGATCACAGGCTACAATGGAACGAGTAATGCATCATAGCCCTGAAAAAACTAAAAGCGTACCTATCCTCACCACCACTACTCACCAAAGCGGACCTAGGTATATGTCTATTCGTATATTCGTCAGTATCCGAAATCGTTGTCAGTGCGATCCTCATTCATAAAAACTAAGGTAAGCAGTCTCGTATTTACTATATTAGCAAGACCCTAATAGATACCGAAATGAGGTACCCTCATCTTAAAAAACTAGCGCTGGCATTAGTCGTAGCTTCACGCAAGCTTAGACCATATTTTCAATATCACCCCATAAGAGTAGTAATGACATTCCCCCTAAGAGGCATCCTGCATAAACCCGAGCTCTCAGGTAGGCTCTCCAAATAGGCAATAGAACTCGGGGAGCACGACATAACATACCATCCGCAAACTTCCATTAAGTTGTAGGTGCTCGCTAATTTCGTTGCCGACTTCAGCTTGAAATATTGCTAAAGGTGGAGCAAGAGGTGGTTCGTGCCTCCGCTTGTACTAACCTCTGGACCCTCTACACTAATGGTGCTTCAAATTCCTCGGGATCAGGAATGGGACTAGTCCTCAAAGTCTCCACATGCAAAGTAATTTGCCAGTCCATACGATGTCCTGAGATGACTAACAACAAGGCCGAGTATGAGGGTGTGATTGAAGGTCTGAAGTTAGTCCTCAAATACGGTGCCTGACTACTCGACCTTCTCTGCGACTTTCAGCTCGTTGTAAATCAAGTCACTAGGACTTTTCAAATCGAAGAATAGAGGTAACAGAAGTATCAGTTGAAAATCCATAAATTGTTGCTAGAGTTTGACGAATTCCATTTTAATCAGATCCCCAAGGCACAATTGAAGCAGATGGCCTCGCCAAACTAGTCGCCGCCATTAAGAATATCAACAAGGAAAATGTGGTCACCCTCTTTCATTCAGGCGTAGACCACATCGAGGTATTCTCTCTGAACTTAACTTGGGACTGGCGTAACAGCCTTGTGTCCTATTTACAGGACGGAATGCTCCTGCAAGGCAAAAAACAAGCCAAGAAGCTTTGAGTGCAGGCTGCTTGATACAGCTTGGTAAATCATGACCTCTAGAAGAGAACATTTGGAAGCCCTCTAGACAAATGTCTTGGACCGCACCAAATAAGGCAAGTACTAGAAGAGGTGCATGAGGGTCACTGCGGTTCCCATACAGGGAATCACACCCTCGTTCGATGCCTCAGTCGTGTCAGCTCTTACTGGCCTACTATGAAAAAAGAAGCTGCAGACTATATCCGAAGATGCAAGCAATGCCAAAAATATTCCCCTATGACACATCAAGCAAAATAATTCCTTCACTCGGTCACCTCGCCATGGCCTTTCGTAAAGTGGGGGATGGAAATAGTCGGGCCCCTGCCAGCAGGACGAGGAAAGGTACATTTTCTTTTAGTTTTAACTGTCTATTTCTCTAAGTAGGTAGAAGCAGGTGCGGACTCCCAAATACGCGAACAGGAGGTCATCGCCTTTATATGGAAAAGTATTATATACCTCTTCGGCATCCTTAAAGAAATCAGCTGTGATAACGGACCTGAGTTCGTCAGAAAGAAAACGAATGAGTTTTTCAAAAAAATGGCACATCAAGCGGATACTCTCCACACTATACTTTCTCGCTGCCAACGGCCAAACTGAGTCCTCCAATAATGTGATACTGAACATACTGAAAAGGAATCTCGAAGAAGATAAAGGGCTATGGCCTGAATTGATACCTGAAGTATTATGGTCATACCGAACTATGCCAAAGTCCATCACGGCGGCAATCCCATACTCACTGGTCTGTGCAACCGATGCAGTCATACCCATCGAGGTTGGGGAACCCAGTCTGAGATACTCCCATATAAGAGGAGCAGAAAACAACGAGAGTAGGTTGCAAGTCCTAGATGAAGTTTAAGAATGGAGAGACATGTCCCATAAAACAATGATAGCCCAGAAGCATCAAGTAGAGAGATGCTAGTACTACAACAAAAAAGCCAAGTTAAGATCACTCAAAGTTGGAGATTACGTCCTCAAGGTCAAAACATTGGGATCAAATGACCCAAATGAGGGAAAGTTAGGAACCAACCGGGACGGACGGTATAAAATCATAGCGGTGGCAAATAATGGAGCATTCCAACAGGAAATCATGGAAGGAAAACTTCTCCAAAACAACTAGAATGTCGCCTATCTAACCTACTTCCACTTCTGAAAGGCGTCACCTAAGTGGAAGCCATATCCTCATGGTCAAGGCCATCGATATCAGTTCGACCTTGTTCGAACCACAGCAGATGTTACTTCAATAACAGTCGAAGCCACATCCTAATGGCTAAGTCCATGGACACATTTTCACCTCGTTCGAACCTCGATGGATATTACTTCGACAACAGTCAATAGCACATCCTTTGACCTCATTTTAACCACGACAGATCTTACTTCGACAATAGTCGAAGCCACATCCTAATGGCCAAGGCCATCGATATCAGTTTGACCTTGTTTGAACCACGATGGATGTTACTTCGATGACAGTTGAAGCCATATCCTAATGGCTAAGGCCATCGACATCGGTTCAACCTCGTGCAAACTGCGATGAACGTAACTTTGACGACAGCCGAATCCACATCCTAATGGCCAAGGCCAGCGATATCAGTTCTACCTTCTTCGAACCATGATAGATGTTCCTTCGACGATAGTCAAAGCCACATCCTAATGGCCAAGGCTATCGATATCACTTCGACCTCGTTCGAACCACGACGGATATTACTTCAACGACACACAAAGCCACATCCTTACGGACAAGGCCATCAATATCAATTCGATCTTGTTCGAACCCCGACGGATATAACTTTGACAACACTTGAAGCTACATCCTAATGGAGAAGGCCATCAATGTAAGTTCGACCTCTATCATGATGAAATATATCTTTTTTTAAAAGCAAGAATCAAAACAACATCCTTAAGGAGACTTAGTGTCATGCACTAAACCAAAAGGGAAATTGGCGAATAGATACAGCAACAAAAGTGAAGTTTATGTTACAACAAAAATATTATTTACATTTGTCCCTACGGACAGGCCCTAGTACAACCTACGTCCAAAAATCATCAACAAAATGTACAAACTAAAACTTCTCGTCGTTTTCAATGAGGTAGGCATCTAGATACCAAGAATCTAAGTCAAGGCGATTCAAGTCATCAGAGGTAACACCCTCCCCATCAGGGGTATTATGGTCCTACCCACATGACTCACGAGTTGTACGTGCTTCAGCACGCACCGCCTGAATCTCTACCTCCGTCATCCGGCCCTCGGCGTGAAAAGCTCTATATACATCAAGCCGAGCCTCCACATAGTCCAGCGATCTATTTCCTCTACCCTCGGTAGAGCCAGTTATCTTTGCAACGCGACCAGCTCTGCCCCTATCTCCCCAATACGCCTTTTGAATTCCGCAACCCAACGACTAGAGGCTTCCCTTTCCCTAGCGAGTTCCAATCTAGATAGGATGAGGGCATCCTCCAATAAGACCATATCATAAATATCATCAGCCAACTTATCCGAATTAGCATTGAACTCTCCCTTAAGCCCGTCAATATCGAGTGTCTTGGCACTCAGCTCGGCGTTAAAATCGACTATCTTCAACTGTAGGTCGGCATTCACCGCCGTCACCCCTTGACTAAGTTCAAGTCGATCCTTCATCGCCTTAAGAAGGGCCTCTAATTCGATGTTAAGAGTGATAGCCCTCATATGCTCTTCATGCCTCTCCTCTATATCCATAACCCTCCAATTGGGCCTCCCGCTGCTTGGGCCCCTCGCGGAACACCTAAAACTCAGGATCCTGATAGTAAAGGTCGGACATCCCCAGTGCTATACACGGTACTACTGGTATTTCGTCGACATATTCTTGTAGAGGTCAATCTTCTTTTTTTCATGATGATCTCTCTCCACCTCCAAGATAAGATTCTGAAGACAAAAAATCAAATGTTAAAATATGCTGTTTCCCGTATCACTCCCACGACACATAGAAAAAAAGGAACTCACCTGTAGGGCCATGCCGGCGACCTTCCGAGACACTTCCGCATTGCTCATCACCCCGAGCGTTTCGTTCTCAGGAGAGGAACGGAGAGGAGAAGGGGTCCGATGCAACCTGCTCATTATTTAGCAGCATGTTGTAACCCCCTGGGATTATTATGTGATGGTCAAATCCATTCGCCGTCACTTCCACATGGGTATGAGAGCTGAAAAATTCATTAACGATTTCTGGGGCAATGTCGGAACCTGATCTGTACGCTTCCACGTGAGACTCCCGATGTTAGACGATGCACCCCTTTAGCGGAATGTATCGAACTTGCTCCGAGGCCAGCTCTCTCCTCATGGGCTGATCTCCTAGATAAAATAGCATCAGTAATAAACATAGGCAATGGGGTTGTCCGAGACGCTCCACTCCCTTCATTTTCAGTGGCCACCCCCTTTCCCAGCTCCAATCTTCTTCTCTTCCTCTCCAATGGATCCCCGCCATTAGAAGATTTGTTGACTGGATCTGGGGCTTGTGCAACGAGGTCGTATCTCTCATAGCTATAGTAATGGACGTCGTCCCCTGTTGAAGAAGTTGAGGACGACCCTTCTAGAAAGACGCACAAAATATGTCTCATCCGTCCATGGTCGCAGTGGGTCGCCTAAAAGAATGGTGCCCTTCTCCTAGAAGCTCCCTGACCTATCACCACAAAGAATTACACTATTAGGTAGGGTCGCACGACCGCCAACGTAGTAAATCAGAAATATATCTGAGGAAACCTTAGTGCCATAGCATTGCATGAAGGCAGACCAAGTTTGAGTCTCCTCCGCGTGGGGCAGCAGGCCAGTGACCCAGTTCCTGAGACCGATAACAGGCTAGGGCGAATGAGCCATGGCTATAAAGCATGTGATCAAAAGCAATATTTGTGAAAAATGGAGAATATACTGAACTACGATACTTACGAGTTTTATTCCACCTCTTTGGAAACCCAGCGAGGCTAGATGCCACGTGCTCGATCTTGATAAAGAAATACTTGTGCCAAAATTTACGGTTCGCTCGGTCGTTCGTCCCGACCACCAACCCATTTGTACCACAAGTCTAAGATGTACCAAAGTTCCCCTAAGGAAACCAAACGAAAACAAGTGCAAGAAGTGGTGTACGGATATATCACACTCGGGCAATTCCTCATACTTACCCTACATCACAAGCACCTTCAGTGTGTATGGTGTGAGCTGAGCCAAGAAAATATTGTAGAATCTACAGAACTCGTCCACTAGAGGAAAGAGAGAAATGCTATATCCGATCATAAAAGGGTATTCATTAGAAGGAACAGTATCCTGGCCTATGAACGTCAACATAATTCCCCTCCGCCAAAGCCATCTCCATATGAGCAGGGATGCCATATTTTATGTGGAGATCATCAAGGTGAGTTTGGTCGGTGTCCGGAAGCATGGAGGTCGGAGTAATGGGCGTATCCTTGAGGAAGTCACTCCGAGACAAAGGATTCCTTGGTCGTAATGTCTCCACCGTGTGGGGATTGTCACCATTTTCCATCTCCACCTCTCCGCCGCAGAAGAAAGGTGTTGCACTCATCGGAGTGATCTCAAGAAATTCTTCGTTAGTGCGACGAGACCTCGGCATGATTTTATTTAAAGAAATAAAGCCACACAAATGGAGAGAAAGAAGAAGAAGATTTCTGGTCAATAATGAAAATGAGGAAATGAGAAAACGAGAAAACAGAAGAAGAATAGGGAACTTGAAAGGTTGGCTAAAGTTTTCGATGAAATTGAACCCTTCACCTATTTATAGGGTTGGGTAGCGGAAGAATCGAGGCAACAAGTTTCAAATCAGCATAGGACACCAAGTGCCAAACCGTCAGCCTTTTTCCCTCGAAAATCCGCATAATGATGCCGTATGCGGGAGCTGACATCACCCAAGTTGGCGTGTACCCCTAAACATCCCGCTAAATATGATTACTGGCCATGTCGTAATACTTTGACAATTCAAATTCTTCCTGAAGGGGGCATCAGGTCCGATCACCAAGGATATTGCGACATTAACGAGTGGAGGGACTAACAGTATGGGTCTGAATTTGATCGACCACGTCCTAAAGCTAGCACGAGAGGTAGTCGCAAACCCACGAGTCGGTACAAGGGTTTGATCTAGAGGCGGGAGGGGAAACTTCTTCGCGTCGTCGTTAGATTTGTCATTGTGAATACACCTTAGGTCGTCGTCCCCACGGTTAAGGGAAACCCCTTAGTATTTAAGGGAGACTAAGGCCTTGTAATAGGCAGAATCTGAGAATATACAAAAAGACTTTCATAATCTCTCACTCTTTATATCTCCATTATCTTTTCACTATAACAATCCTAAAAATTATTATCTTCAACTACGATTTACCTCTTTATCATTTGATTGATTTGCTTAAAAAGAGTTAAAAATCTTTTAAGTCAAACACATTGTACTTTAGGAATCTAGCGCGGGACTATTTTCCCAAATGTTTCTTAATAAAGTCATATATAAATAATGATTTAAAAAATGTTCATCCACTGTTATTATTTGATTTGTAACTCTCTTTTTTATGTCTTTTGTAAACATCCTAACAACCAGAACTCGAAAAGCTATAGTACGTACATCGAGTACAAACTAATATTCTGGTATAGTGATACATCAAATAAATTTACAATAGCTTAGAGAACAAACCAATAACAGATCAAGCTTAGAGAAATTCAATGAGAATTTGGCTTACCACGTCTAATCTTTACTTAATTAAAATGTATGTTTTAATTTATATGTAGAAAATGTATATTTGAATAACATTTAGAATTATATTACCCTCAAATATGAAATTAACATAGTTTAACATAAAATATGGATGATTAAGAAGCTAAACATTTAATAATTCTGATAAATTTGTAAATATTCGCAAGCAAAGGGTCAAAAGCGCACATTAAAATTAATTTAAGGTTAATGTGCTTATTTAGATATCAAGCGAACTAAACTCAAAATTTTCTGATAATTGAGGGACCAATAGTCCTATTAATCTAGGCATTTGAATTAAATAACTAGAGGCATACATTGTTACTAATAGATTTTATCACCTATTGTATCTGAGTATTTACCCTTTTTAAGTTATTAATTTATGTTTAACGTAACTAATTAGATTCATATGTTATTTTTTATAAAGATAGTCTAGTAATTAGACATACGTTAGTATTAAATAACTCAATATTGTAACTGCAGGGTCACTTATTAGATCTTTATGTAATATTTTAAATCTTAACTTTAGAAAAAACCTTTACTTTTTAAATTGCGTGTTCTATCAACCAACCATCACATAATACTTCCTCTTTACTAGTTCACTATACTAAAAGTATATTTTCACTTTTACTTGTTACGATACTAAATAAAGAAAAAATAATCTTTTTTTTCTATTTTGCCATTATCACTAGCTACTTATTTTTCAAATTATTTTCCAAGACATTTGAAAAAGTTATCTTTTTTACGGGTAGAATTATAAAATACATACTTTTATTTATTTTTTTGACAAAGTTCTAATTGACGAGATAAGGGTCGGTGTTAATGAGTGATTGGAGGTTTGGAGAAAGACTCTAGAGTCTAAGGATTTCAAATAGAGCAGGTCTAAGACAGAGTACCTGAAGTGCAAGCTTAGTTCTGAGTCGAGGGATGTAGGCGGGGACGAGAGGCTTGGGTCTCAGGTCATCCCCAAGAGATATAGCTTCAAGTACCTTGGGTTGTTGATTTAGGGGAACAGAGAGATCGATGAGGACGTCACTCACCGTATAGGGGCGGGCTGATTGAAATGGAGGCTTGCATCTAGAGTCTTGTATGACAAGAAAATGCAACCGATACTCAAAGGTACGTCTTATAGAGTTGTGGTTAGACTGGCCATGTGTATGGGGCAGAGTGCTGGCCGGTTAAGAACTCCCATATCCAGAGGATAAAGGTAGCAGAGATGTTGATGCTGAAGTGGATGTGTGGGCGCACTAGGATAGACAAGATTAGAATGAAGATATTCGGAAGAAGGTGGGTGTCACCCCTGTGGATGAAAAGATGCGGGAAGCGAGGCTCAGATGGTTTGGGCATGTGCAGGGGAGAAGCCTTGATGCCTCGGTGAGGAGGTTTGAGCGGTTGGTCGTGGTAGGTATGAGAAGAGGTAGAGGGAAGCTTAAGAAGTATTGGGGATAGGTGATCAAGTAGGACATGGTACGTCTACAGATTTTCGAGGACATGGACCTTTATAGGAAGGTCTGGAGGTCAAGCACTAGGCTTGTAAGTTAGGGGTAGTAGAGCTTTCCTTAGTTCATGTGGAGGGTGAGGCGGGGTTGGATTAGGGTTGTGATGAACTTGTTTTAAGAGGAAACTCTATATTTTGAGCCCTCGAAAACCTTATTTAGCAGCACCTTGATTTGCGTGCACTGTCAGAACGTGTAGCCGAAAAGCTTAAGTATAAAAATTTGTGAAAAAGATGATAAGTTTTGATTATTAAATGAGCTGACTTCGATCAACATTTTGGGTAAACGGACCCGGACCCGTGATTTGACTGTCCTAGAGGGTTCGTAGAAAATAATGGAACCTGGGCATATGCCCGGAATCTATTTCCGATGTCTCAAGGCCTAAAAATGAATTTTGAAATAAATTATATTCGAAATGGTTTAAGGAAATTTGAAATGAAATCTGATTAGAACACGATGATATCGGGTCTATATTTTGATTCCGACGCCCGGTACAGGTCTTATATGTGGTTTAAGACATTTTTATAAAATTTTGTTAAAATCAAACATCGTTTGACGTGATTTGGACTTAAATTGCTAAGTTTGATACTTGATGAAGTTTGAGAAAAGTTCTTGATTTTGAAGTTTAAATCAATGTTATTGTGGTTATTTTGGAAATTTAATTGCACGGACAAGTTCATATGACGTTTTTGAGTTAGTACATGTGTTTTGTTAGGAGCCCAGAGGGTTCGGTGTGTTTCAGAGGTGATTTGGGATGTTTTAGACTTAAGAAAAAGTTGCAGATTTCTGCTGTTAGTGCCCAGGGATTTTACCCTTCGGGTTCGCGTACTCCTACTGACGAATGCGTAAGGCAAAGATCCCTTATGCCTATTTATCTTCTTCGTAAACGTGGAGGTTGAGATGCGAATACGAAGCTGGGGGGGAGACCCTTCGCGAACGCGTCCCTCCACTCGCGAACATGTAAGGTTGAGGGGAGGGGTCAACATTTGTGCACCGCGAACGTGAGCCACATCCCGCAAATGCAAAGGCCTAGCAGGCCTAACCTATCACGAACGTGAAGGGCATGTCCCAAACGCGAAGAACACTTTTGTCTGGTTATTTAAAAGTTTCAAAACAGAACCCATTGCGGGATTTTCATAAAAATTCATAAACTTGTTCTTCCACAAAGCTCTTAGGAAATGTTTCAGCAATTATTCACCATAACTTCTTAGGTAAGTAATCTTTATCTTGTTTTCTTACATTTTCATTAACATCCACTAGATTTCTAGGCCAAAAACGTGTGAGTAAAGGTAGAAAATTAGAGATTTATGTAAGGTTAGGGCTTTAAGATTAATTGTGATTTAGACATCGTTTTGAGGTCAGATTTAAAGATAAATTATACATTCTAGCTCATGGGTGAATGGGTGATCGAATTATGGTTTGAACCTAGTGATTTGACAAGGCTGGCCCGAGATCCACTTTTTGGATTTTTGGAAAAAATAATTAGGAAGTTATAATTAAACATTGAAGTTGGATTGTTTAGCCTTTAGTGATGTTATTAATTCAATTATGTATAGATTTGATTGGATTGGCGCTGAATTTGAAAGGAAAAGCGGTGTTTGAGGTTTGAGATGGTCGTGGAAGTTTGAGGTGAGTGTTTGGTCTAACCTTAGCTTGAGGGATTAGGAATTGAGTCATATTTTCTATGTGGTATTGATTGTGTACGACGTATAGGCATGGTGATGAGTATCTATATGTTGGTATCTATCATAACCTTGAGTCTTATAATGTGATTTTCATGATTTCGTTGAATAATCTATGCTTTAGAAGTGATTTCTATTTGTTGTGAAAATATTGAGGAAGTAATTCTAACTTTTGAACTTGAGGAGCATTGGCCAAAGTTATATTATGAATTGTGAAATTAAATGAGTTGATTTAACCCTTTAGAGCATTGGCTCAAGTGGTAATGTGAGTTTTGAAGTAAAAGTGACAAAGAGGAAGAGTTATTAAATTTTTTCCTTGCCGGAATATTATTATTTTATTGGCAGTCTCCCTTGCCGAGATTTAAATTGTTTAATTATTGTTGCCTTGCTAGGATTACTATTATAATCTTATTATTTCCCCCACCCCATTGTTTGTGATTGTTGTTTGCATGAGGAAGAGTGTTAAATCACGAAGGGTGATATCGTGTATAGTTTGTTTATGAGAAAGAGTATGAAGCACGAAGGGTGATGTCATGTTTGATTGTGAGGAAAGAGTGTAAAGCACGAAAGGTGATATCGTGCCGCATAATGAACCATTCAGTGCCGATTCTATTGATTATTTGGGGAGGAAAGAGAGTAAAAGAATGAAGGGTGATGTCGTGCATATTTCTATATAAATTGTTTTGGTGAAGATGAAAGTAAAAGAACGAAGGGTGATCCGTGCATTTACTGATTTCCTAATTTCTTATTGGTATCCGAGTTATGTTGATTCTTTCCTTACTTGATGCCTTTCTATTCGGAACTGTTATCTCCCCTACAGTATGTTTTCCCTTTCCCACATTTACTAGTTATTTTTTTATTTCTTTTCTAGTGTATATATTTAAACTGCACAAGTTTATTTGGTTGTCTGCTCCTAGCCTCGTGAGTACATCGCCAAGGTTAAGCTACGCACTTACAAGCACATGTGGTCGGTTGTGCTGATACTACACTCTGCACTGTGTACAGATCCCAAAGAAGCTATCCGACAGCATTTGGAGGGCTTCCTTCAGTCCACTCAGAGACCCAAGGTAGACTTGCAGGCGTCCACAGACCCTAGCGTCTCCCTCTATCCCTATTTCCTGTTTCCTTTATCTTTTATTCAGAAATAGTACATTGTATTTCTTCAAGCCTTGTATGTAGCAACTATTAGACAATTTGTGACATTGTGACACCAGGTTTTGGGGTACTTGAGCTTTAAAGGTTGTAATCGATGTAGCCTTAAGATATATAATTGTTGACTTCCGCTTATTTATTTAAAATTTCGTTGTTATCCTATTACAGCCTTGTGTTTTTTAAAAATAATCAATATGAAAGTGTAGCAAGTAGTTAAGATTTGGTTTGTCTAGCTCCCACTAGTAGGCGACATCACGACTAATGAGGGTGGAAAATCCTGGTCGTAACAATTTGGTATCAGAGCTCCAGGTTATATGGGTCCCACAGTTCACAGACAAGCTTAATAGAGTCTGAGAGACCGGTATGGAAACGTCTGTATTTACCTCCTCCCCCACCCACCCCAAGAGGCTACAGGGTAAAGAAAAGCTTCACCTTTGTTCTTTCTTGTCGTGCGGTTCTGTTTCCCAATACTAATTGAATTTATATCTGTTTTTTCCTAGATGATGAGAACACGCACTTCCACGTCCCCTGCTCAGTAGCCCAAGCCCCCAGCAGCTCCACGAGGGGTAGAGGGCAAGGCTAAGGCTGTGCTAGAGACCGAGGTAGGGGCAGAACTTAGCGACGAAGAAGCAGCACCTGTGGCGGTGCCTCAAGTTGATTTTGATGATGAGGTTCCGGCCCCAGCAGCTTCAGTGGGCCCAACTCAGGTCCCGGATTGGTTTATTGTTGCCCATGTTCTTCAGGACGCTCTGGTCCAATTGGTGGGCCTCATGGAGAATGTCACCCGATCAGGCCTGCTTTCTGTAGAACCAGATGTCTCTCAGGCGGAAGTTTGAGCCCAGACTCATGCTACTCGCACTCAGTAGAAAATAGCTCCTCAGATTCAAACTCCAACGGTTCAACCAATTGGAGCAGTTCAGCCGAGTGTTGTAGCTCAGACCGGCGATGGAGCGGCTATGTCCGCCGATGCTTTGTGGAGGCTGGATAGGTTCACCAAGATCTTCACTTCTACCTTTAGCGGTGCATCTGCTGAGGATCCTAGGATTATCGAGACAACTTCCACTAGGTTCTCAGGAACATGGGTATTTTTTAGAACAACGGGGTTGATTTTGCTACATTTTGTTTGTCTCAATCCGCGCAGACTTGGTGGAGGGATTATTGTTTATCTTGACGAGCTGGATCACCATCCTTGACTTGGGAGAAGTTCACACAACTATTTCTGGAGAAATTTCTACATATTCCTCAGACAGACGGGCGGTCTGAGCGGAATATTCATATTTTGGATGATATTTTTCGAGCTTGTACCATTGACTTTGGAGGCTCGTTGGATCAGTTTTTTCCTTAAGTAGAATTTTCCTACAACAATATCTACCAGTCGAGTATCCAATGTCTCCTTATGAGGCTTTATATAGTAGGGGGAATTGGACTCTGGTTGGGTGGTTTCAAGTAGAAGAGGCTCGGTTGTTGGGTATGGATCTGGTTCAGGAAGCCTTGGACAAGGTCAGAATTATTCAAGTTAGTCTCCGTACAGCTTAGACTATGAAAAAGAGTTACACAGACCGCAAGGTTCGAGATGTGTCTTTTATGGTGGGTGAGCGGGTGTTGCTCCGGGTGTCGCCTATGAAGGGCATGATGAGATTTGGGAAGAAGGGCAAGCTTAGCCCTAGGTTCGTTTGTCCGTTTGAGATTCTTGATCGAGTGGGAGAGGTGGCTTATAGACTTGAATTTACGCCGAGCTTATCAGTCATGCATCCAGTGTTTCATGTGTCCATGCTTCGAAAATATCACGGTCATCCATCCCACGTGTTAGATTTCAGCATTGTTCAGTTGGACAAGGACTTCTCTTACGAGGAGGAGCTGGTAGCTATTCTAGACCGACAGATTCGTCAGGTAATTTCCAAGAGTTTTCCTTCTGTTCATGTTCAGTGGAGAGGTCAGCCTCTTGAGGCATCGACCTGGGAGTCCGAGTCCGATATGCAGAGCCGTTATCTTCATCTCTTCCCTGGCTCAAGTACTTCTTTCTTTTGTCCATTCGAGGAAGAACGGTTGTTTTAGAGGTGGAAAATGTGATGACCTTGTTTTAAAATGAAATTCTATGTTTTAAGCCCTTAAAAACCTCATTTAGCATTATCTCGATTTGCGCACTCAGTTCGGACGTGTATCCGAAAAGCTTAAATTTGAAAATTTATGAAAGAAATAATAAGTTTTTAATTATAAAATGAGCTAATTTTACTTCGGTCAATATTTTGGGTAAACGAACACGGACCTGTGATTTGATGATGCCGGAGGATCCGTAGGAAAATAAGGGACTTGGGCGTATACCCGAAATCAAATTTAAGGTCCCAAGCCCGGGAAATATATTTTTAAAAATAATATTTTCTGAAATTGTTTAAGAAAATTTGAAATGAAATATGATTAGAACACGATGGTATCGGACCCGTATTTCGGTTCCGGCACTCGGTACAAGCCTTATATATGGTTCAATATATTTATGTAAAATTTGGTTAAAACGGATATCGTTTGACGTGATTCGGACCTAAATTGCTAAATTTGATACTTGATGAAGTTTGATAAAAGTTCTTGATTTTGAGGTTCAATTCAGTGTTAATGACGTTATTTTGGCGATTTGATCGTACGGACAAGTTCATATGATATTGTTGAGTTAGTATGTGTGTTTGGTTAGGAGCCCCGAGGACTTGAGTGTGTTTCGGAGGTTATTCAGGAAGTTTTTGACTTAAGAAAAAGTTGTAGATTTTTTTTTAAAGCCCAGGGATTTTACCGTTCGGTATCGCGTGGCCCCTCTCGCGAACGCGTAAGTCAAAGATCCTAGGTGCCTATTTGTCTTCTTCATGAACGCGGAGGTTGAGACGCGAATGTAAAGCTGAGGGGGGAGACCCTCCGCGAACGTGTCCCTCTACTTGTGAACGTGTAAGGTTGAGGGGAGGGGTCACCACTTGTGCATCACGAACACGAAGGGAATTCGCGAGCACAAAGAACATTTTTTCCTAGTTATTTTAAAGTCTCAATACAGAACCCATTACGGGATTTTCATAAAAATTCATAAACTTCTTCTCCAAAGCTCTTAGGTGATTTTTGAAGTAGTTCTTCACCATAACTTCTTGGGTAAGTAATCTTTATCTTGTTTTCTTCCATTTTCATCAACATCGACCATATTCTTAGGCCTAAAACATATGATTAAGGGTAGAAAATTAAGAATTTGAGTAGAGTTAGAGCTTTTTGATTAATTGTCATTTAGACCTCATTTTGGGGTCGGATTTGAAAACAAATTATATATTCGGGCTTGTGGGTGAATGGATGATCCGATTTTAGTTCGAACCTCGTATTTTAACCAAGCGGGCCGGGGGTAGATTTTTGAATTTTTGGGAACAATGATAGGATTGTTTAGCCTTTATTGATGTCATTAAGTCAATTATGTATACATTCGATTGGGTTGGAGCTAAATTTAAAATGAAAATGCGGTGTTTGAGGCTTGAGTTGGCCGTGGAAGTTCGAGGTAAGTGTTTGGTCTATCCTTAGCTTGAGGGATTAGGAGTTGAGTCATATTTGATATTTAGAATTGGTTGTGTACGACATATAGTCATGGTGATGAGTATCTATACGTTGGTTTCTAGCATGACTGTGGGTCTTATAATGTGATTTTCATGATTTTGTTGAATAATCTATGCTTTAGAAGTGATTTCTATTTGTTGTGAAAAGATTGAGAAAGTAATTGTGACTTTTGAATGTCGATGAGCATTGACTAAAGTTATATTACGAATTATGAAAGTAAATGAGTTGATTTAACCATTTGGAGCATTGGCTCAAGTGGTAAAGTGAGTTGTGAAGTAAAGTGAAAAAGAGGAAGAGTTATTAAATTGTTCCCTTGCCGGGATATTATTATTTTATTGGTTATCTCCCTTGCGGGGATGTTGATATTGTTGATGTTGTTCCCTGGGTGGAATTTAAATTGTTTAATTATTATTCCCTTGCTGGGATTCTAATTATAATCTTGTTATTTCCCTCACCCTATTGTTTGTGATTGTTGTTTACGTGAAGAAAAGTGTTAAAGCGGGTGATGTCGTCTATTGTTTGTTTGTGAGAAAGAGCATAAAACACAAAGGGTGATGCCGTGTATTATTGTGATGAAAGAGTGTAAAGCATGAAGGATGATGTCGTGCCGCACGATATACCATTCCGAACCGATTCTATTGATTATTTGGGGAGAAAAGGGAGTAAAAGCACGAAGGGTGATGTCGTACACATTTCTATATATATTATTTTGGTGAGGACGAGAGTGAATGCACGATGGATGATGCCCGAAATTTATTGATTTCCTAATTTCTTATTGGTATCTGAGCTATGTTGATTCTTTCCTTACTTGATGCCTTTGTATTCGGAACTGTTATCTCCCCCACAGTATGTTTTTTCCTTCCCACATTGATTGGTTATTTCTGTATTTCTTTTTCGCTGTATATATTTAAACTGCACTGGTTTATTTGGTAGTTTGGTCCTAGCCTCGTCACTACTTAGCCAAGATTAGGCTAGGCACTTACCAACATATGGGGTCAATTGTTCTAATACTAAACTATGCACTGTGTGCAGATCCCGGAGCAGCTATCAGACTGTAATTGGAGGGCTTCTTTCAGTCCACCTGGAGACTGAAGGTAGACCTGAAGGCGTACGCGGGCCCTAGCATATTCCTCTATCCCTATTTCCTATTTCCTTTATCTTTTATTCAGAAACAGTACATTGTATTTCTTCAGGCCTTGTATGTAGTAACTCTTAGACAATCTGTAACACTGTGACCCAATGTTTTGAGGCACTTAAGTTTTAAAGGTTGTAATTGACGTGGCCTTAAGATATATAATTGTTGACTTCTACTTATTTATTTAAAAAGTTTGTTGTTATCCTATTATCGCCTTGTGTTTGATAAAAAGAAGTAATATAAAAGTGTAGCAAGTAGTTAAGGTTTGGCTTGCTTAGCTCCATTAGTAGGCGCCACCACGACTCCCGATGGTGGAAAATTCAGGTCGTGACAAGGGTTGATCTTAGTTGGCTTGCAGTTTATGTTGTACTTATACTATCATTGTTGTTTATTTTAGCCCCGGGCCTTAGACTCTAGTTACTGTTATTGCATGTCATTAATTTTTTGGTTGTTATGCTTGTGTTACTATTACGGTTTCTACTGGAGTTACTAATGAATTGTCTTTTCTGATTTTTTGTTTCCGTCTTTCTGTATTAAGGGTCTATCGGAAACAGTCTCTTTGTCCTATCAGGACAGATGTAAAATCTGCATACACATTATTTTTTTCAAATCCCATTTTACAAAATTTTAGTAGATAGTTATTGTTGTTATACGTTATCTATTTTTTCTTAAAATGGGTGCAAAGTAAAAAGTGGACAATTGAATAGTACTTCATAATGGGAGCACGCGCTAAAGAAATGAGATTGGAGAAAGTTTGGGGCTTAATAAATGCGAGGTACTACATGGTAAGAAAGCCATTGGTAGATATGAATAGCAAATTGGGACAAAGAGTATGCCCCATTCCCGTACTCTTGAATTGGACTATTCTGGAAAGTATTTCCTTTTGTTACTATTATTCCAATTTCCTTTTTCTGAAACCAAACCCTACTGCCCATGTTCCCGTGGCCCTGACTCACAATAATTTCCCATCCTCTTATTTTTCAGAATTACCCCTGTGCACTCCTAATTTACCTTTCTTTTTACCCAAATGGTAAAAATCAAGTGCACTGACTGTAACCTGGTGAAAAAATCCAGCAGTCAAACACAAAATCTAATAGAGAGAGAAAAAACGGGATTTGTTTGGCGTGAAAATGGCTAAATAAAGACACAAAAAAAAGGCCAAATTTGCGTAATTTTGTAATAGAGTAATTTCTCATAACTTAAAATTGATATAATATTATCCACCAATCAGAAAAAGTTTTATTTTGTCATTGATCTTTAATAAAGCTTCAATCTAAGGGTAATTTTAAACTATAAGGAAAATTAGTTGATCCTAGATAAATCTAAATACTTTTCTCTCAAAGAAGTTAAACACGAAAAGTTCAACCATAATATTATTGTTTTACTAACGACGAAGGCAAATAAGAAATGATTTGACAAGGCTATGATTGAACTAAATATGCAATATTAAGCGGGCGTTTAGACATAATAATTGTGAAATTTCGAAAAGAAAGGTATTAAAAATTTAAAATTGAAAATGATATTTGAAAATTAGAGTTGTCTTTGGACATGAATAAATTTTTTGGAGCAGTTTCAAAAATTTTGGTGAGTGCTTTGAATTGAAAATTTTATAAAATATTTGTTTGGTATTTTTCAAAATTCGAAAAATTCTGAAATTCAATTTCAAGAGAAATTAAAAATTTTCATCGCCAAACACTAATTCGAAAAAAAAAATTTAATAAAATTTCAACAAAAAAGGAATCCTTGTGTCAAACGGGCGCCCTTAAATAGCAAAAAATGAACAATTTCAAATAAATAAAAAAACAAATTTGAACCTTTTAACCTAAGAGGAGATGATAATTACTATAGCTATAAATAGCAATTGAGTAGTAAGTCATTCATCAAGTCTTGGCGCTTTCTATTTTCATAAGTAGGAAGTACAAAAAAAAAAGGAGAAAAAAAAGTTAAGGTAGGTGAATATTGGTGGACGAAATGCTTTTCGATTTGGTTAACGTCAAAAAGATGCGGAAGAAAGATATGTTTTATTTTCTATATTTCCCTATTTTGTTTTTCCTTTTTAGCCTTTAGATTCTTTAGCCTATAAGAATATATTAGATAGATTTTGATACCAGAAAAGTTGCTGGTACACAGTCTTCCTTTCATTAAAGAGTATAAAGATAAGCTGTAGTGTGACCCGGTTCAGGCTCGGGACCGGATTGGGACCGCGATTCTGGTGGGCCTGTCGGTCCTGCTGTGCTAGTCCTGGCGGTCCAGTCCTTTCCGGTCCCAAAAGACCGTGAGGGGCCGGTCTTATGCGTTGAACCGTCAAGTCCGGGACCGCCTAGCGGGCCTAGGCCGGTCCTGACGGGTCCAACGACTATTTTTTAAATGTATAGCCCTAATCAGACATTACTAAATATAGTACATAATGTAGAGAATATAAACATGAGTTTAAGAAACAAGAAAAAAAATAGTACTAGGAGTGACTGAGCAAATATTTTATGAGATATTGTTTATTTAGCATGTCTCTAAAAAAAGTTGCATTCTTATTATTAAATTTTTTACCTTAAATTTATCCATCTTCCATGGTACTTTCGGTACAGGAATTTTTTTCTTTTAAATCCATGCTCTACAGGTGGAATATCATTCATAGAAAAATAGAAGATAATGCGTTTCTTCCCATTAATATGATTTTATATCTTTTTTAGATGTTCAAAAAGAAACGATCTCTTTCTAAATCAAAAATAGTTTTACATCAATTTTTTATTTTACTGTTAATGATAAGATTTTACAGTCACATTAGATTGTAAATTTTAGAAAATTTTATAACCGTGCGATTATTATAATACTATACAAAAACACATATTTCAAAAAATGTATCTTCTTTCTTAAACAGGATCACTATTTACTCTTAAAAATGAGTAATAATGTACACGGTTTAAAGAATATGTGATTTAGTTTAATACGAATAATATAACAACAACAAATAATCAAATTAAAGAGAGAAATGACCAAACCAATCGCGATGAAATAATTAAGCCTGGCTTTAAATTGAATACTAAAAACTGGCTCTGATCGAGTCCTCGATATGAGCTTGGTTACAATTAAAGAAGAGAGTAACTAAAGAATACTTTAAATAATAGCTCGAAGGCAAAAATAAACTTTTATTGCTCTGATGTGCGTGTCAAGTGGTTTACAATGAAAAAGTTCTCCTCTTTATATAGTAGGGAAATTTCATTCCTAGTACAAGTCTAAATAAGGTAAAAATCTTCTTGTTTTACTAAATGTTGATCTGCAGTTGATATCGTACAGGATTTGCGGTTGAGGGAGAATATTATGGCTCCTTTTTTTCCTTGGTCTCGAAACTTTACTTAGTCCGAATCTATTGTTTAGCCATGCCCGATCCAAGATGCACCGTTCAAGCCCCCCTCCTCCCCGGACTCCTAAACAAGGGGATCCTTCGGCTTCGCTCGTGGTTTGTGTTAGATCATGCTTCCCTCTCGTTTCTTTATATGTTACCCCCGATTTTATTCGTACACAAATAGTCTTCTCGCTATTCGAAGAGTTGATTTATAAAAGCGAAGAGAAGTAGCTAATTGACCACGGTTCCTTCTTCTGCACCCTACAATCGGTTCGATAGGTCAGGAAAATGTCCCATCAGTCGCGTCGTTCTGACTTCGGAGACATGTCAGCAACCTTTTGACCGTCCTCGAATGCGAAGCGTTAAACGTTAATTACCTTCTTCCCTATAAAAGATTCGATCCTTTTTTCACTATTTTACTTTCCAATGGCAGAACTTCTTAATTTACCCCCGAAATTTGCTACTGCTCTTAACCCATTCAAATCTTCATACATTGTTTTTCATATCCTCATATCTTCATCTTCCCATCTTCAAATCTTCATACTTCATTCTTGAATCTTTAATTTTTACCGTCATCCTCCTCTTCAACTCTTCATACATGCCTTCATACATATTTCCCTGAATTTGATGGTGAAGACTTTGAAATATGTGCCCGAAAAAGACTGTCCCTTCAACTTCTAACCCGTTCACATACATGAGGTAGTCCCGGAGCCGCCTCTAAAGAATTTCATCCCTGGAGGCTGCTCTATAGAATACAAATTCAAGGTAGAAAAAGCTTCCAAGCATGGGGATCGAAGCGATGAGGCGTGGAGGTACGTATGCTCCATCACTCACACTCCCTACGGTTCAGGAGGACTGCAATTGGGAGGGAAAATAAGTCATCTTACCTAGTGATGAGGACATCACCACACATGTGGAAGGGTATTTAAGTGTTTATAAATACCCTTCACACTTGGCTAAGTGGATACCATAGTCCTTGACTTTTGCAGAAGGTTCGAGGTCTACCTCAAGCAAATTCAACCGTCTTTTTGGATAGCATGATTCTCCTCCACCACTTTGTCAGTAACACCGAGGCATCCCGATTTACCATCAACTATCTGTTTCGTCTCTATAGTACCCAAATCTTTCGAGTGGGATTAATCAAGCTCGTTCGCCAGGCAAAGAAAGCTCCATTCTCAAGTATTGATGAAGATAGGGATCTAGGCTGGCGGGGCAGATTCGTTCAGGTGATAATCGAGGATCTCATCCTCCCCCTCCCAAGTTACTGCCGCTCCTTGAAAAGTGGAACCTAGCTTGTAAGTTCCTTTCCTTTTTGAGTATTTGGAATTCCTTTTGGATTTTTGTTCTTTTCTTTCATCACCTAGTTCTACCATCATGCAGCCATTGCCCAAGTACCCAATGCAGTTCTCCGCTTTAAATTCATATAGTGGGTTGAAGGGATATGCAACAATGATAGTACTTCGAGCGCGAATGGCGCAAAACTCTCAAAGGGCAAGTAGGAGGCCCTTTACCATGGTGAGTATTCTCCCTTGATCAAGTTTCCTTTTGCATTCAACTATCATTTTCACCAAATCCTTCTCTTACTTCTGCAGGTTTGCCTATGCTACTAAGCTCCAGACAGTGGACGAGGATGAGCCTTTGTCCTCACCCGCTAAACCATCAGTTTTGGTACCGCTTGAGGTCACTACGAAGAAGGAGAAGAAAAAAATAAGAAGCAGGAAGTATTCGAGTTCCACGAACGCGGACGTCGAGCCCAACAAGAATAGGGTAGTGGTCCGAGTTTGAAAGAGCAACAAGAAGAGTACCCGGTCCAAGGTACTGGACCCCACTTCCCTTTAATGAATCAAGGACTACCCTGAAGATGACGACTTGGAGTTCCTCATCCATGGGCCGACCGTTGATAAAGAAGAGCGGGCAGTATCTAGGGGAAATAATCGGCAGATCGAACCCTCTTTGGCTCAGGAGCTTGAAGAAAATCCAATGGTTGTGGCCTCCTGAGAAGCTACTCCTGCTTAGAGAGAAGCCGCTGGCATCATTGATATCACAAAGTTTCCCTCTCACATAAAGTATTTATTTGACGATGCTCAAGCCATAAAAGGAAAACCAAACGAGACATACAAGCCGCAAATGAGGCCCTCAACTTGTTCTTTGAGGGCGTGGACATCGGTACATTGGAGAACTACTCGAGGTTTGGTCACCTGGAGATCCCAAAAGAAGATGTGTCATTTTAGTCAGGCGCGCTGAGCTCGAGCCCGAAGCTGGTGAAGCAAATCCCCACCCAGAGCTTCGTGTTTAATCCTGGTGGATACCTGGGTGCTATCCGGACTGCTGACTATCTTCGTTGTTTGGTAACCGAAGAGGATTAGGCAAAAATGAACGGGACGAGTGCATTGAGCCTTTTCAATGAGCCACAACGGGTGATGAAGCTGATATGCTTCTCTCTCTTAGTGTCCTTTGTGTAAATCATTTAACCTTAACTTATCGTCACAATCTCAACAATTTATTTCTCAAGCCTTAGTGCTTCATCGTGATTCCATCGATCTCGGATGAAGGTGAGCTATCTCGAGTTTGAGCTCAAGGAGTAGGTTCAACAGAAGGACAGCTCTCGGTAAGCAAAGAAATGAGGCCCTCAAGGACATCCCCATCCTTCAAGTTGAGATGAGCGGGAGCATGCTATACTGGTCGAGTAGGTAAAGATATTGATATTAATAACGATGGGTTAAACGTAGTATCTAAAGATGCAACCTAGCAGGTCCAAGAGAAGATAGACCTGATCGGCCAACTCTGAGCCGAGATGAACAAGCTCAAAGCTTCGGCCGAGCATTGAGGAGTAGATGGATCTGCTGGCCTCAAAAAAGGAGGCTAGCAAAGAAAAGTTGAATTGGTCAAGGACCAGCTAGTATGATGAAGGATAAGGCCGACAAATGGTTTCGGCTGAATGATGAGCTCCGAGCACAAATGGGTTCTGCCGTCTAGGAATGGGACGCCCTTATCCGTGAGTATACATCATTGAAGTCCAAGTTAGAGGTAGATTTAATTGATTTATCCGAGGTTCAGGATATGCTGGACTAATACAATAACGACGTGGAGATAACCAAGGCTAAAGAGATATATGAGCCGGAGGGTTCCGACAGTGAATCGGGCTCTAGTGAAGACTAGGTGGAGATAACTTAGTTTATTTTTCATTTTCTTTTGGACGCATTATTTTTGTTTATATTGACGTTGTTTTACCAAGCCTTTGTAAATATTTTATGGAATATATATAATTTTCCCTTCGGCTATACTGTGTCTTTTACTTGTCAGTATTCGTTTGTAACTCTTATATGACGAATGCCATTAATGACTTAGCATAAATTTAGAGATAATTTAGACTGCTCGTTCTCCCAAAACTCGAATGAGGCCTGGTTTCGATAATAACTCTGAGTTGCTTAGGCTACGGAATATCTGCTAATAAATGAAGAATTTAAGATACTTGAATGTTTCGATTGGGCACGATGTTGCTTTGCCTAGTGTGGCCTAAGTTTTAATCATGTGTAAGGACCTTACTTTCTAAATACGGACTCATACATCTCTGATCTATTTTAAGTTGGCCATATCCTTTCATGTTTGGTACCTTCCTAATAAGATCGACGCCTCCGGGATTCGATAGCCCGAGCTATTCGACTTTATTATCAAATAACAATTCTCGACTCGGTGAGGCCCGTGGGCTCTAGGATTTTAAACCTATTATTTGTTCTAAATAACTTAACAAATAAATCAATGGTGCAAATGCAAAGTGACGAAATATAGAGGGAAAATTTCATTCATTATTTAGCATGTAGAGTACATGATCGAAGGCAAAGAAGTTTGTTGCCATATCAAGAATGGCGACACGGATACAGTTTATTTGACCATTTGACCCTTATAATGAATTCTAACACTCAAGCCTTGGCTTTTAATATCAAATAAGAATGTCTTCTAAGGATCCTAACTTAAGGCGTAATGGTTCCCCCAGCATTTAAGACTAAGCTCGAATACTATTGGTCAAATAGAGGTGATCTACAATTCCACCATTAGGTCGGTCTTCAAAATTAAGGTAGCAAGTTTTATTGTTGCATCATTAAAAACCTTATTATAAAATCCACTTTAGGAAAATCGGTCAAAGAAGAGTACAACACGTGTTTTTAGACTTAATTGTCAAATCTATCCTCGATCGAATACCAACATAAGTTAGACCAAAGAATAAAAAATTTCAAAGGAAGTTGTGTTTGTACCTTAGCAGTAGTACCGCTTTAAGCGTGCTACATTCAAGTTGTTCAATAGTTGTACACTATTCCCTGACTGGAGATTATATGAACTTTTCCCGGTTATACCGGCAACTCTATATGGACCTTCCTAGTTTGGGGATATTTTCCCGTCATTTGGGTTCTTGGTGTGCAGCGTAACTTTCCTTAATACCAATTTCGTGGCTTGAAAATATTGAAGGTTAGCCCTTCAGTTGTAGTATCTCCAGATTCGTTGCTTTTGGGCAGCTGACCGGACCAGGGCAGCTTCTCACCTTTTATCCAATAAGTCCAAGCTTCGGGCCATGACCTTACCATTTGACGTCTCGGTAGCGTACTGGAACCCGAGGCTTGGTTCCTCTACTTTGACAAGGATCAGAGCTTCTGCACTATGGACTAAAGAGAATGGGGTTGCACCAGTGCTTGACTTTGAAGTCTTTCGATATGCCCATAATACTTTGGGAAAGATTTCTTTCCACTTTTTCTTCGGATCGGTCAATCTCTTCTTCAAGTTTTGGAGTATAGAAATATTTATTAAATCTGCTTGACCGATCCCACTAGGGTAGTAAGGTGTTAACAAGATCTTTTTATTTTTGTGGTCTTTGAGAAACTTACTTTGCTGCTGACAAAATGCTTCTCGTTATCACAAGCGATCTTGGTCGGTATCCCGAATCGGCTATACTGTGTCTTTTACTTGTCAGTATTCGTTTGTAACTCTTTATATGACGAATGCCATTAATGCCTTAGCATAAATTTAGAGACAATTTAGACTGCTCGTTCTCCCAAAACTCGAATGAGGCCTGGTTTCGATAATAACTCCGAGTTGCTTAGGCTACGGAATATCAGCTAATAAATGAAGAATTTAAGATACTTGAATGTTTCGATTGGGCACGATGTTGTTTTGCTAGTGTGGCCTAAGTTTTAATGATGTGTAAGGACCTTATTTTCTATGTACGGACTCATACATCTCTGATCTGTTTTAAGTTGGCCATATCTTTTCATGTTTGGTACCTTCCTAATAAGATCGATGCCTCCGGGATTCGATAGCCCGAGCTATTCGACTTTATTATCAAATAACAATTCTCGACTCGGTGAGGCCCGTGGGCTCTAGGATTTTAAACCTATTATTTGTTCTAAATAACTTAACAAATAAATCAATGGTGCAAATGCAAAGTGACGAAATATAGAGGGAAAATTTCATTCATTATTTTGCATGTAGAGTACATGATCGAAGGCAAAGAAGTTTTTTGCCACATCAAGAATGGCGACACGGATACAGTTTATTTGACCATTTGACCCTTATAATGAATTCTAACACTCAAGCCTTGGCTTTTAATATCAAATAAGAATGTCTTCTAAGGATCCTAACTTAAGGCGTAATGGTTCCCCCAGCATTTAAGACTAAGCTCGAATACTATTGGTCAAATAGAGGTGATCTACAATTCCAGCATTAGGTCGGTCTTCAAAATTAAGGTAGCAAGTTTTATTGTTGCATCATTAAAAACCTTATTGTAAAATCCACTTTAGGAAAATCGGTCAAAGAAGAGTACAACACGTGTTTTTAGACTTAATTGTCAAATCTATCCTCGATCGAATACCAACATAATTAGACCAAAGCATAAAAAATTTCAAAGGAAGTTGTGTTTGTACCTTAGCAGTAGTACCGCTTTAAGCGTGCTACATTCAAGTTGTTCAATAGTTGTACACTATTCCCTGACTGGAGATTATATGAACTTTTCCCGGTTATACCGGCAACTATATATGGACCTTCCTAGTTTGGGGATATTTTCCCGTCATTTGGGTTCTTGGTGCGCAGCGTAACTTTCCTTAGTACCAATTTCGTGGCTAGAAAATATTGAAGGTTAGCCCTTCAGTTGTAGTACCTCCAGATTCGTTGCTTTTGGGCAGCTGACCGGACCAGGGCAGCTTCTCACCTTTTATCCAATAAGTCCAAGCTTCGGGCCATGACCTTACCATTTGACGTCTCGGTAGCGTACTGGAACCCGAGGCTTGGTTCCATTACTTTGACTGGGATCAGAGCTTCTGCACTATGGACTAAAGAGAATGGGGTTGCACCAGTGCTTGACTTTGAAGTCTTTTGATATGCCCATAATACTTTGGGCAAGATTTCTTTCCACTTTTTCTTCGGATCGGTCAATCTCTTCTTCAAGTTTTGGAGTATAGTTTTATTTACTAAATCTGCTTGACCGATCCCACTAGGGTAGTAAGGTGTTAACAAGATCTTTTTATTTTTGTGGTCTTTGAGAAACTTACTTACTTTGCTGCTGACAAAATGCTTCTCGTTATCACAAGCGATCTTGGTCGGTATCCCGAATCGGCTATACTGTGTCTTTTACTTGTCAGTATTCGTTTGTAACTCTTTATATGACGAATGCCATTAATGCCTTAGCATAAATTTAGAGACAATTTAGACTGCTCGTTCTCCCAAAACTCGAATGAGGCCTGGTTTCGATAATAACTCTGAGTTGCTTAGGCTACGGAATATCAGCTAATAAATGAAGAATTTAAGATACTTGATTGTTTCGATTGGGCACGATGTTGTTTTGCTAGTGTGGCCTATGTTTTAATCATGTGTAAGGACCTTACTTTCTATGTACGGACTCATACATCTCTGATCTGTTTTAAGTTGGCCATATCCTTTCATGTTTGGTACCTTCCTAATAAGATCGATGCCTCCGGGATTCGATAGCCCGAGCTATTCGACTTTATTATCAAATAACATTTCTCGACTCGGTGAGGCCCGTGGGCTCTAGGATTTTAAACCTATTATTTGTTCTAAATAACTTAACAAATAAATCAATGGTGCAAATGCAAAGTGACGAAATATAGAGGGAAAATTTCATTCATTATTTTGCATGTAGAGTACATGATCGAAGGCATAGAAGTTTTTTTCCATATCAAGAATGAGCGACACGGATACAGTTTATTTGAACATTTGACCATTATAATGAATTCTAACACTCAAGCCTTGGCTTTTAATATCAAATAAGAATGTCTTCTAAGGATCCTAAATTAAGGCGTAATGGTTCCCCCAGCATTTAAGACTAAGCTCGAATACTATTGGTCAAATAGAGGTGATCTACAATTCCAGCATCAGGTCGGTCTTCAAAATTAAGGTAGCACGTTTTATTGTTGCATCATTAAAAACCTTATTGTAAAATCCACTTTAGGAAAATCGGTCAAAGAAGAGTACAACACGTGTTTTTAGACTTAATTGTCAAATCTATCCTCGATCGAATACCAGCATAAGTTAGACCAAAGCATAAAAAATTTCAAAGGAAGTTGTGTTTGTACCTTAGCAGTAGTACTGCTTTAAGCGTGCTACATTCAAGTTGTTCAATAGTTGTACACTATTCCCTGACTGGAGCTTATATGAACTTTTCCCGGTTATACCGGCAACTCTATATGGACCTTCCTAGTTTGGGGATATTTTCCCGTCATTTGGGCTCTTGGTGTGCAGCGTAACTTTCCTTAATACTAATTTCGTGGCTTGAAAATATTGAAGGTTAGCCCTTCAGTTGTAGTATCTCCATATTCGTTGCTTTTGGGCAGCTGACCGGACCAGGGCAGCTTCTCACCTTTTATCCAATAAGTCCAAGCTTCGGGCCATGACATTACCATTTGACGTCTCGGTAGCGTACTGGAACCCGAGGCTTGGTTCCCCTACTTTGGCTGGGATCAGAGCTTCTGCACTATGGACTAAAGAGAATGGGGTTGCACCAGTTCTTTACTTTGAAGTCTTTTGATATGCCCATAATACTTTGGGCAAGATTTCTTTCCACTTTTTCTTCGGATCGGTCAATCTCTTCTTCAAGTTTTGGAGTATAGTTTTATTTATTAAATCTGCTTGACCGATCCCACTAGGGTAGTAAGGTGTAAACAAAATCTTTTTATTTTTGTGGTCTTTTAGAAACTTACTTACTTTGCTGCTGACAAAATGCTTCTCGTTATCGCAAGCGATCTTGGTCGGTATCCCGAATCGGCTATACTGTGTCTTTTACTTGTCAGTATTCGTTTGTAACTCTTTATATGACGAATGCCATTAATGACTTAGCATATATTTAGAGACAATTTAGACTGCTCGTTCTCCTAAAACTCGAATGAGGCCTGGTTTTGATAATAACTCTGAGTTGCTTAGGCTATGGAATATCAGCTAATAAATGAAGAATTTAAGATACTTGAATGTTTCGATTGGGCACGATGGTTTTTTGCCTAGTGTGGCCTAAGTTTTAATCATATGTAAGGACCTTACTTTCTAAGTACGGACTCATACATCTCTGATCTGTTTTAAGTTGGCCATATCCTTTCATGTTTGGCACCTTCCTAATAAGATCGATGCCTCCGGGATTCAATAGCCCGAGCTATTCGATTTTATTATCAAATAACAATTCTCGACTCGGTGAGGCCCGTGGGATATTAAACCTATTATTTGTTCTAAATAACTTAACAAATATATCTATGATGCAAATCAAAGTGACGAAATATAGAGGGAAACTTTCATTCATTATTTTGCATGTAGAGTACATGATCGAAGGCATAGAAGTTTTTTGCCATATCAAGAATGAGCGACACGGATACAATTTATTTGACCATTTGACCCTTATAATGAATTCTGACACTCAAGCCTTGGCTTTTAATATCAAATAATATGTCTTCTAAGGATCCTAACTTAAGGCGTAATGGTTCTCCCAGCATTTGAGACTGAGCTCGAATACTATTGGTCAAATAGAGGTGATCTACAATTCCAGCATCAGGTCGGTCTTCAAAATTAAGGTAGCACGTTTTATATTTGCATCATTAAAAACCTTATTGTAAAATCCACTTTAGGAAAATCGGTCAAAGAAGAGTACAACACGTGTTTTTAGACTTAATTGTCAAATCTATCCTCGATCGAATACCAGCATAAGTTAGACCAAAGCATAAAAAATTTCAAAGGAAGTTGTGTTTGTACCTTAGCAGTAGTACTGCTTTAAGCGTGCTATATTCAAGTTGTTCAATAGTTGTACACTATTCCCTGACTGGAGCTTATATGAACTTTTCCCGGTTATACCGGCAACTCTATATGGACCTTCCTAGTTTGGGGATATTTTCCCGTCATTTGGGTTCTTGGTGTGCAGCGTAACTTTCCTTAATACTAATTTCGTGGCCTGAAAATATTGAAAGTTAGCCCTTCAGTTGTAGTATCTCCATATTCGTTGCTTTTGGGCAGCTGACCGGACCAGGGCAGCTTCTCACCTTTTATCCAATAAGTCCAAGCTTCGGGCCATGACCTTACCATTTGACGTCTCGGTAGCGTACTGGAACCCGAGGCTTGGTTCCCCTACTTTGGCTGGGATCAGAGCTTCTGCACTATGGACTAAAGAGAATGGGGTTGCACCAGTTCTTGACTTTGAAGTCTTTTGATATGCCCATAATACTTTGGGCAAAATTTCTTTCCACTTTTTCTTCGGATCGGTCAATCTCTTCTTCAAGTTTTGGAGTATAGTTTTATTTATTAAATCTGCTTGACCGATCCCACTAGGGTAGTAAGGTGTTAACAAGATCTTTTTATTTTTGTGGTCTTTGAGAAACTTACTTACTTTGCTGCTGACAAAATGCTTCTCGTTATCGCAAGCGATCTTGGTCGGTATCCCGAATCGGCTTATTATGATCCCAAATGAAGTCAGTGACCTCTTTCTCCCAAACCTTTTTGAATGCATGTGCTTCGATCCACTTGGAGAAACAATCGGTCATGAGTAGTATGTATTGGGCTTTAACGGGTATGCATGACAGGGTAGCAACGATGTACATCTCCTATTTCAAAAATAGCCATGGTGATAGGACCGGAAAAACTATTTTCCCTGGTTGGTAAATCATCGGGGCGTGCCTTTAGCATTCATTACACCTTTGAACGAAGTGTTTTGCATTCTTCTCCGCTTTTTGCCACTAACAATCGGTTCTGGTCAAAATCCAAACTAGGGATTCTGCTCCCGAATGGTTTCCACAAGTACCATCGTGTACCTCTCGCATGGCATAGTCGGTCTCTCCCGTACCCAAACACCTAGCTAGTGGCCCAAAAAAGGATCTTCTGTATAAATTTCCCTCAACCAAGTTGATCATGGTAGCTTTAATATGTAGTGCCCTTGACTCATTGGGATCCGATCGGAATTCCCCTTTCTATAGGTACTCTATGTATTTGTTCCTCTAGTCCCTATTCAAGCTTGTCGAGTTCTCCTCAGCGTGACCTTCTTCTTCAACCGAGTTCATCAACTTTACTACTGCTCCGGAGTGGAATTCGTCGGAGTCAACTTATGAACCTAAATTTCCCAATGCATTAGACTCATTATTTCGATCTTGAGGTATGTGTTATAGATGTAATGCCAACTAAAACTTATCCAAGTATCTCTGCATCCGTTCCTCATTTACTTCAAAGGTCTCGTTGACTTGGTTGACGCTAAGGAGGGACTCACATTTGGCCTTGATTACTTCATCCCCAGGCTCTTAGCTAGTTCTATACCTGCAATCATAGCCTCATATTCAACCTCAGTGTGTTAGTTAGTTTTACAGTTCTAATAGATTTCCTTATTATGTTACATGCATGTGGTTTTAATATGATGCCAGACCAGACCCCTTTGCGTTGGAAGCACCATACGTGAATAGGTTCCATATCCCTAAGCTGGTCCCAAAGTGAGCAGTAATTCCTTCTCAACCGGGGATCAAAGTCGGCATAAAGTCGGCCACGAAGTCCGCTAAAATATGAGAATTTATGGCAGTCTGATATTTGTACTCGATATTGTACCCACTAATTTCTATGGCCCATTTGGCCAAGTGGACCCAGAGCTCGAGTTTGTGCATAACATTCCTCAATGTGTATGAGGTCACGACACATATGAGATAACACAGAAAGTACGGTTTTAATTTTCTAGGCGCACTTAATAAGGCGAGCGCTAATGTTTCTAAGCGTGGATACCTTGTTTCGGCATCTCCCAGGGTTCTATTCACATAATGAATAGGCAATTGCATATTTTGTACTTGCTAGACCAGGACACCACTTACCGCCACCTTGGAAACTCCCAAGTAAAGGTATAGTTGTTCGTCCACCATCGGAGTGTGCAATAAGGGCAGACTCGATAGGTTCCTCTTGAGTTCTTCTAAAGCCTGATGACACTCTGGTATCCAAGAGAAGTTGTTCTTATTTTTCAATAGTGATAAAAATTGGTGCCTCTTTTCTAATTATCTCAAAATAAACCAGCCCAACGCGGCTATCCGCCTGGTAGTCTTTGTACTGCTTTAACTTTGTCAACTATAATGATATATTCTATAGCTTTTATTTTTCTGGGTTGATCTCTATTCCCTAGTTAGATACCATGAAATGAAGGAACTTGCTCGAGCTTACCCCGAAAGTACACTTCTCCGGATTTAGCTTCATGTTGTACTTACATAATATGTCAAAGTTTTCCTTCAAATGTTTCAAATGGTCCTCTGCTCGCAGGGACTTAACAAATATATAGTCAATATAAACATCCATTGATTTCACTATTTTTTCTTTGAACATTCAGTTAACTAGGTGTTGGTATGTGGCACCGGTGTTCTTTGGCCCAAATGACATCACATTATAACAATAGGTGCCAAATTTATGAAATCGGTCTTTTCTTGATCGCCCTAGTCCATCTGAATTTGGTTGTACTAGGAATAAGCATCCAGAAACACAACATCTCGTGTACGGCCGTCGCATAAATCACTTGATCAATGTTTGGCAAAAGGAATGAATCCCTTGAACATGCCTTGATTAGATCCTTATAATCAATACATGTTCTAAGTCTGTTCCTTTGTTTGATATGACTACTATGTTAGCTAACTAATCTGGGCACTTAACTTCCCGGATGGAACCTATTTTCAAAATTTTAGATACCTCATCTTTGATTAACGTGTGTTTGATTTTCGACTGCATCCTTCTCTTTTTTTTTTGACCATGTGAAACTTTAGATTCAGGCTCAATTTGTGAGTTGTTACCTCCGTGGGATCCCAATCATATCTAAAAGGGACTAGGCAAAAAAGTCAGCATTAGCTTTAAGAAGATCAATAAGTTTTTTCCTGAGATTGGGAGTTAATTAGTGCCCAGGTATAACTTTCGATTAGTTAGGTGATCGATCAGTATAGCCTACTCCAATTGCTCGATTGTTGACTAACTGGCATCGGTACCATCATGTGCTATAAAAGATCTTGGGACGTCATAAGCATCCTCTTCGTCTGCTATGTTCTCTCCTGTTTCTCCAGCATGGTTGGAGTCGGGATGATTGATTGCTATTTGTTTTCTTTTTCTTATGCTAGTTCCTTGCTTTTGATGTCAATCCAGCGGGTACTAGGATTACTTCATCGACAACGAACATCTCCTTTGCAACCGGCTGCTCCCGGTAGACTATTTTGACTCTTTTCGAAGTGGGAAATTTCAGCGCCTGATGTAAGGTTGAAGGCATCACTCTCATGCTGTGAACCCATGGCCTTCCGAACAAGGTGGTGTACCTCATATCACCCTTGATTACGTAGAACTTTATTTCCTTTGTGATCCCGGCATGTTCAATGATAAATTTATTTCACCTTTCATCATCTCGCATGCCATGTTAGAACCCATTCAATACCAAGACCACCGGTATGATTTGGTCCAACAATCCAGTTGTTCTGCGATCCTCCATCGAATAATGTTGAACGAGCTACCTGGATCAATCAACACACATTTAACTCGAGATTTATTGATAATTACTAATATTACCAATCCTTATTGTGAGGCTAGATGATGCCCTCGATGTCTTCATCGCCAAATAAGATAGCCCCTTCTGTGACATAATCTTTGGTGTATTTTTTCCTAGTGATAGAAACTTAGATGCTGTTTATCATTGGACCTTAGGGGTCCCCTAATGATCATGTTAATCACGTGTTGGGGATCCGCTTTTACGACCTGTTTGTTGGCGTCCCTATTTTTGAAATGATTTTTGGCCCGTTCTGTCAGAAATTCTCGAAGGTGCCCATTGTTGAATAATCGAGATACTTCTTCCCATAGATACCGACAATTTTTAGTCATATGACCATGAGTATCGTGGCACTTAAATGCCAAGTTATGGTCCCTCTAGGCGGGATCAGACTGTAGTAGCCTAGGCCACTTTGTCTCTTTGATGCATCCTATGGCCTGCACTATACTTGCAACATCCACGTTAAAATTGTATTCCGATAATCTTGGTGTTTCCCTAACCTCGAGCGACATGTCACAACCATTTTTACCCATCAGGCCTCAGGTTTTTGGTCTTTGATCATTTTTCTTGTCATTCCTAGTCGGGTGGCGTCCAGATCTGTTTCCCCTTCAATGCGAGTCGTACAGCTAATATCGATCTCAGATCGTCTTGGCTCTAGGTCAATGATTCTCTTAGATCTGCCATTCCTCTGTTGGGGTAAACAGACCCCGAGAGGGCTACCAGTTAGTCATCCCCGAGTCGGGTACTCCACCAAGTTTTGCTTCAATTATTGAGAAGCCACGAAACATTGAGGGTTTAACCCTTGAGTAAATGCTAGAACGACCCAATCATCCATGACGGAGACAAGTCCATTTGTTCCATCTGAAAACTCGACACGAACTCTCTAAGCATCGCTCGTTATCTTTTTGATTGACTTTGAAATGGTCCGATTTCCTCATCTAGACTTGATGGCACCGACATGGGCCTGTATGAAAGCATCCATGAGCATAGCAAATGAATTAATAGAATTCGGAGGCAAGTTGTGATACAATATCATCGCTCCATTGGACAAGGTTTCTTTAAATTTAAACAACACCGATTCAATCTCGTCGTTTTCCTGGTCGTTCCTCTTGATTGCGCATGTATAGGAGGTTTCATGCTTGTTTTGGATCTAGGGTCTCACTATACTTGGGAATGTCGGGCATTAGGAATCTCTTCGGGATAAGCTTCCATGTCGCGCTTGGGGGGGGGGGGGGGGGAAGGCTTCTAAACGAATTTAGAGTGCTCTCTGGATCTGACGACCCTAGAAATATAAGTTTTCACCTTCTTGTTGTTGGCCTCTATCTTTTTCTCACCAGACTTCACTCGCTTTGCCAATGCATCGAGCATCTTCATCACTTCAAAAGTTTCCCGGGCTCAAATTCATCCGGTTCCATATTAATTTCGTCATCTTTTTGAGTATTTTCCTTGACTCGCTCGGGCTCGATCTTGTTAGAGATGTGACTTTGGATCTGCAACTATGCTATGTCCGCCTACTAAGCTTGCAACATTTCAAAAATCAACCGCAAGCTAACCCCATCTCCTTCCTATTTGGGTGTTTCTCGAGCCGATGTATGGGGTGCCACGTGAATGTTGTTTTTGGGGTCAGTTGGTGGAATCATATTGATAGAAACCTGTCAGTTCGCATTGACCGGGTCAATAACTGGGAAACCATTGTGATCAACAGGGGAAGTCATTGCTAGGTACCACGTTATAATTTTTGCCGTGGTGGCATGACTCGGCATGAACGTTCACGTGAGCAAACTGCGAATTTGAAATCCTTAAGTTAACCTAAATCAAACATCAAAGAACAAGTGTAAAATAGGAGTGTTATGGGGATTCGTATTAAATCACCACTATTATCCTTTGTCCACAGTGGGCGCCAAATTGTTTACCCTTAAAATGAGTAACGACCAAATTTGTACGCGCTTTAAAGGACAAGTGATTTAATTTAATACGAATGTTTTAAGAACAACAAATAATTAAATTAAAAAGAGAATAAATGATCAAACCAATCACGATAGAACAATCAAGCCTGGTTTAAGTTGAACACTGAAAACTTGCTTCAATCGAGCACTCGATATGAGCTCGGTTACAATTAATAAAGAGAGTAACTGAAGAACACTTTGAATAATAGCTAGAAAACAAAAATGAACTTTTATTGTTCTGTCGTGCGTGTCAATAGTGGTTTACAATGAAAAAGTTCTCCCTTTTGTTTAGTAGGAAAATTTCAATCCTAGTACAAGCCTAAATAAGGTAAAAATCTTCCTTTTTCGGTGATGTTAATATACAGTTGATATCGGACGGGATTTGCACCGTAATATCATGTTGAGGGCAAATATTACGGCTCCCTGCTCGTCATGCTCAACCGTTTCTCTTTTTCCTTGATCTCGAAACTTTACTTCGTTCGGATTCATTGTTTAGCCGTGCCCGATTCCGATGCGCCCCGTTCATGCCCCCTGCGCTATGAAACGAGGGGACCGTTCGACTTCGCTCGAGGGGCATCAGATCATCCTTCCTCTCGTTTCTTTATTAGGAAATCGAGGGTAACTCCCCGATATTACCCGCACACAATCCCATAACATGAGGGGGAGGGGGTGCGACAATGTTTGGTTGAGGAACGGGGATCTAATCATCTAGCTAGAGCTAGGGGGTGGGTGCGTTTATTAACGTTGGTGTGGCTGCTTTCGGCTTATTCTTTCCAATTCCGAAACTTGCCTCGTCTATCCTGTATTCAGCAGCTAAAAGATGAATATGTGCCCACATAAACAAAAACAAAAAAATCTACTAATACTACTTGTACAACTTCCAACTTGTTAATAGAGGAGACATATCTATCATCTTCTCTCTCCTCTGAAAACCTTTCCTCAACAACTTAACATCTTTATAAGTCGTAGGTTTTCATGTTCATTCAATTCTCAGCAAAAAAACCTTCACTTTTTTTTTCTCCATTTCCTATTCAACTCTTCCAGACACATCCATTTAGACAAAACGTGCAAAACAGGTCATAAGAATATTTATAGGTTAGGCAGCAGCTAAAAACTAGTTTTTGTACAAACCGTAGCCATAGCAATAAGAGCTATAACTACCTCTTTTTGTTTCTCTTTTACGGCAACCGTTCATTCTTGTTTTGTCTATATATCACCTTCGTTATACTGAATCCAATTCGACATTTGGATTTTTACCATTGAACCCGTTGCTCATCTGAAATATAATCATGGGTTTATAGTTTAATATTTGGCAAATTTTTGTGATTTTCACATTTATTTTCATATTTCTATTTCAAAAATATTGTGTTCAGTTGAACAATTAATTATACTCTCCTTCCTCCCAAGGACCTTATAAGGAGAGTAACGTTGCGTTCTTAGCTTATTTGTGTTATAGAAAAAAAAATGTGGAATCTAAACGATTCTCCCAATCGAAGAATGGAAGATGAATCAGAAGAAGGTTGTTCTTCTCCTATTGAACTTGATGAGAAAGGTAAGGTCGGATCGGTCTCAAATTCAAGTTCATCAGCTCTGGTTATTGAGGAAGAAGAAGATGGTGAAAAAGGTAAGAAAAAAAGAAATACACCTAGTAAAATATTTGGGTTTTCAGTTAACAATGACAACTTCTCGTTGGAGAGTGAACCGCCGGTTACTCGGCAGTTTTTTCCGGTTGATGAGTCAGAAATGGGAGGTGGGTCCATGAATTTTCCAAGGGCTCAATGGGCTGGAGTTAAATTTTGTCAATCGGAGCCACGTGGCAACACTATAGTGGGAAACCCTACTGAGGTGTCTCAGCAGCAGCAGCAGCCAATTAAAAAGAGCCGCCGTGGACCGCGATCCAGGAGTTCACAGTACCGTGGTATTACCTTTTACCGGCGGACTGGCCGGTGGGAGTCTCACATATGGTTAGTATTAATTTTTTCTTTCTAATAGTGTTATTTTATGCCGGCATTATATATATATATTTTTTTTGGTTTCGAGTATAAAGAATTTATACACTATTGATTAAGTTCACTTATAACAATACGTAATTCATTCAAAGTTTAAATATGATATACATATAATTTATTTTTTATCTCCCTATACAATATATTTTTTCCGCGATTTGAAACCCCTTCCTATAAGATGCTCCACCACTGGACTAAGAGAATGGAATAAATAACTCATTAGAATTTGTTACCTAAATTACACTAATTGTGTATTTTTTTAATTATTATTTATGTATACAATTTAATATTTTCTCTCAGTAGTGTTCATTCACATTTTTCGTGTTGTTCATTCTCCCAACTAGATTTATTTATCTAGACTTGATTTCTCTTTGTTGCAGGGATTGTGGGAAACAAGTTTACCTAGGTATGTTATTTTTCAAAATTGTTAATTAATATTGAAGTTTTTAAATTTATCTAGAATTCTTTTACTGTTGTTTATTTCACGAAGATCAAACTGATCTTGGTGAACGGGGGTTTATTTTCCTCGGATATCATCTGTGTAGGTGGATTCGATACAGCACATGCAGCAGCGCGGTGAGCTCTTGATTCTTGACTGTAATTTTCAATTTTCTTTGTCTCCGAGATTAGAGACAGAGGATGTATTTGGTACGACGAAAGCCAGTTTGAATGTGTTTGGTCCGAAAAATATTTTGCTTCAGTGTTGCCAAATACATCCAAAAATTAAAAATCAAATGTTTTAGAGAGTGAAGGTTGGCAATGTTGTGTTACAGTGCATATGATAGAGCAGCAATCAAGTTCCGAGGGGTGGAGGCAGACATAAACTTTAATTTGGAGGATTATGAGGCAGACTTAAAACAGGTAGGTCATGATCAGCCGACATAAATTCATAATTTAAATTTGATTGATTCTAACTCTTATATTTTTTATACTACATTTAATTATTACACATTTTAAATTATAAGTAAATTACAAATATGATTTATTCCATATATACTTGTGTTGCATAACTAAAAAAGCATGCCTATGTTTGAGTCTGTCTGGTTGGAGTACTACTTAAGATTTCACACTTGCCTTATCATAAACAGTTGCCTACCTTATCATCAACAGTAGTATGCTTCACATATTTGGTGTCAAAATTTAGTGGACAGAATGAAATTGGAAACATAACTGTTGACATTCTTTTTTTCTCAATAATTTGTTTTATCTTTTTGGGGTATATGTTACAGATGACCAATCTAACCAAGGAGGAATTTGTGCATGTACTAAGGAGACAAAGTACTGGTTTTCCTAGAGGAAGCTCCAAGTATAGAGGTGTCACTTTGCATAAATGTGGTAGATGGGAAGCTAGAATGGGACAGTTCTTAGGCAAAAAGTAAAACAACTTATCCTCATTTTATTTTATTCTCCTACATGATTGAATAATTTTCAAGGAATGCTCCTTCTTTTTTTGTATGTGTTTGGTACGACTGAAAAATATATTTTTTTTGAAAACTTTGTCTCGCTATCGAACATTTTTAAAATGTAGAAACTATTGCAAATGGACTATTAGAGAAAAACATAAAAGTGAATAGAGTCATTTTTTCCTTTTTAATTAGTTAAACTAATTTTTAGTGTTTGATTACAAGAAAATTACACATTTTCTGAAAAATACTTTTCTTCGTTCCAAAGACACCCTTTTGTCAATTTAATATTCCATTCCTTGGTTGCTATATTGATTTTCCATTATTGAATTATTTTCGAACAGGTACGTTTATTTGGGACTCTTTGATACTGAAGTTGAAGCTGCCAGGTGTAAATGCAGTGCCTAATTTATTCGTTTTCTCTACTATTATTTAGTTGTATTTTTTGCACCAAAATAAAACTATTACTACTACGAGTAACTTATTAGAGGGTAAGGCCTTAAATATTTTTCACTGTTTGGGAGCAAAGTTAACACTCTTTAAAAGAGTCTCTTTTCTTCCTTCTTTGATAGGGCTTATGATAAAGCTGCTATCAAGTGTAACGGGAAGGATGCAGTTACTAACTTTGATCGTAGCATTTACGAAAATGAACTTAACTCGACTGGTAAATTACTTTTTTATTTGCTAGCTTTTCATTTGGTCTTGGTCTGCTTAAATATTGCAACATATTGTTTATACTGTCAGTATATATAAATTAATTTTTGGAAACAGCCTCTCTACCACAGGGTAGGGGTAAGGTCTGCGTACATACTACCGTCTTCAGACTCCACTAAGTGGAATTATATTGGGTTGTTGTTGTATATATAAACTAATTAGTTTTGAAGTAAAAGCTTACGCAAAGCATTGACAAATGTACTTTTCCAGAATCTGCCGATCATGCAGGCGACCACAATCTTGACTTAAGCTTAGGAGGTTCAAACTCAAAAGAAAGCAGCCGAGAAATGGGGGATAATAGGGGTCAAAATTCATCATCTTTGCAATTAGATGCCCATTGGTGGCACCAAGAGTCAAAGGTCTAAGGTACATACATAATTTTGCTAGCTTTGTTTCTTGCATTATTCAAGTTGTAAGCTAGCCGCCGTATGAGCTAGATTCAGAATTTGAAATTTATGAGTTCCTAACTATGGAAAGTGGAATTAGGCTTTTTATGATGTAAGAGCTTCTTCTTTCGTCCTATAATCTTCTTTTAAAGGAGTAATGCCCCTCAAATTAATATAAAATAATAATTGGATTCACGTCAAAAATTTTGAAGATAAGTACGAGCAAAAGCTACTGAATTCACAGAAACCAATATATTACATCAGGGGTGGATACAGAGTGTTCCAGGAATCCAATAGCTTTTTTCCATATCCTATATATATATATATTAAGGGATTCACTAAATATCATAAATTTTTTATTCTGAATCCACTTATTATTGTATATTAACTTAAGGTCGGTATAAGAACCTAAACTTAAATTTTGAATCCGCCTCTTACAACAACTTCGGGACTATCAATATTTCGAACTTCGTTTGAATATTGAAATCGAGTACTATCATATGTGACTCTTTTTGTAGTAGTATTTGGAATATCTTAGATATAAAGATTTAATTTCATGCAGCTACCTAGTCCAATCGGTTTTGATGGCCGAAGAAGAGATGGGTATAATGAAACTGAAACCTTGCAGCTCTTGAGCAAATACTCCAGGCTCTTTGCAGCCAAATATTAATGAAATGCAAAGAATTAACCAATTCATTAGAGAGGGTGAATCCCATATGGTTCAAGTGTTTCCACGACAGTTCAGCTCATATAGTTCAGCTCATATCAAGTGAGTTCTCAGTTCTCTATCATTACAACAGTGGCTGTACATATATGCAAGATTTTATATATGTATGCCATGCTTTTAAAACTTGTCTAAATTATTGTACAATACTTGCTTTCGTCATTCTCAAATATTGTTTTGACCAATCAAAAATAGGTGTCAATTCAGGTAATCAAGAATGTTTTACTTTTATTTTTACGAAATTTACTCGTACTCCAATAAATAATCTATAGTACAATTTATTAAATTCCCAAAATTTTTTTTTTATCATTTTGCGGAGAGATGATAGAATTACTTAGTTAATACTCGACTAAATAACCCTTATGATTAATGATTATACAGAATTTCTTAACAAGTACTCCCACCGTCTCATATTATATGAGGTAGTTTGACTCGCATGAACTTTAAAAAAAAGAAAACTTTTAATATTTGTGGTCTTAAAAGCTTAAGGGGTAAAAAGTTTGTGGGGTCATTATATTTGTGTGGCTATAAAAGCTTTTTCATTAAGAATAAATGAGTAAAATGAATAGTTTAAAGTTGAATTGTTTTCAAATTTAAAAATATGTTATTTGTTTTGAAACAGACTAAAAAAAGTCGGTAAGTATGTCCAAACATACCACAAAGTAATACAAATTGTTAGACTTGTGTGATACTGTCACCTATAAGGAAGTGTAAATATTCTTTGCTTATAAAGCCACATTGAGATTTGAACCCATGATCTCTTATATGCTCTAATAATACCATTTCAAATTGTGCAACTATTTTCTTTTAAAATTTTAAATATTTAGATAGAACACCTTTAATTACCGAATTATACTATGTCTCAATACAGATTCAATCTTCAATCAGCAGTAATGTAGGCCGAATTGGGGGCACAAATTCTCAAGAATGTTGCCCTAATAATATTCCTCCTCAGATATTTGCAATTGCTGCAGCATCATCAGGATTCCCCAGCAGATAGTAAGACCTCAAAGTTGGTCTCAAAATAATGGCTTTCATCATAATTTTATGAGACCCCTTTAACAATTAATTTTCTCTATTTGTTTTGATAAGCTTTGTAAAGACTAACAAGTTGAGCTTTTTAATTAATACTCTCCAAAGAAACAGACAATTGGTAGCAGTGAGTATATGTTAGCCAAGGTTCTTGATTTTTGGAACCATGAAAAAAAAGGGTGGAAAAAAAGTTTTGGGAAATTCCAACTCTTTGGAAAAGTAAAGTCTTAATTATTTGCATTCTTTTTAATTTTTATTTAAATTAATGTTTTGTTATTGGCCCAAAATTAACTGAGGAATGAGTTAATCGAAAAATAGTCTAAATTTCTCTTATGGCAAGTACTGACACATATATTACCTTCAATTAAAGTGTGGAAGTATTAAATCGGAACAAAACTCCTAATACGTATGACAACCTTTCTTATGACTAGCGAGTTATTGCTAGTGAAATGTAAATCGTATATAGTTGTGATCATAAGTCTAGGTTCCTTTGGTATGTGTTTAAACTTTAAAAAAAAAAAAAATTGCACACAATCAAGGATGTTGCATAAAATCAACGATAAATGGTCAAATATATTCTTGTACTATGAGAAAAAATTATAAATATATTTTTTGTTATACTTTGGGTTCAAATATACCCCTGTTGTAATACTATTGGTTTAATATACTCCACTTCTGTTAAGTTTGTCTAAGGTGAACATTCAATCATACGTGACACTAATATTTGATAAGGTGAATGTCATATGATATGCCACCTCAGTGCTCCTAATCCTTATATAAAAGACCAAAATTTGAAATACAATATTTTTCATAATAGTGGTAATGGTAACAGTAGTGGCAGAGGGAAACAAAATTTTATGGTGCAAAAAAAAATAAGGGAGGGGTAAAATGGGATAGGGGCACTGAGGTGGCAAGTCATGCGGCATCCACTTCATCAAATGTCGGCGACATATATGATTGAATATCTAATTTGGACAAACTTAACAATAAAATGGTATATTTGAACCAATAGTATAACGACATGGGTATATTTGGACTTAAAGTATAAGGCAATATACCTTAAACCACCCCTAACTTGGCTCAGATTATTAGTATCTTCCCCGAACTATGCCCGGTCATAATTACCCCCTTAACTTGACTTTTTGAGGGCCATTACTCCCTAGACATTGATGTGACAAATAGTTTGGCTACACTCGTCTGCCACGTGAATTTTTTCGTCTATGTGCATTTTTTTGAAAAATAAAATATTTTTTTTACTTTTTAAAGAATATTACTTTTTTTAGATAATTTTTTTGAATAGAATTTATAATAAAACTTGGATTTATCTATATTATTTAGGCTAAATATTTTTATTTGGCCAAAAAAATAAAGTTTTAGTTAATCTTTATTTTGTATTCGACCTGAAAATAAAGATTTATATAAGTAAAATAAATAGTCAAGACATCTAAAAAGTTGTAAAAAATACACAGTTGAAATAAATAGTCATTGCACCAAAAAAAGAAATAAAAAGAGTGTACAATTGCACTTGTAATAAATTTCTTACAATTGTACACTCTGTTTATTTCTTCTTTTGATGCAATGACTATTTGTTTTAAATGTGTACTTTTACCTTTTTAGATAAAGTCTGTATGAAAATAAAAATAAAAGTAGAGCACCATAATTTAGAGCTATATAAAAAATTATACCCAAAATAATTAATTTCAAATTACGTATTTTTTTATAATTTTTAGATGCATTAAATATTTATTTCAATTGTATAAATCTTTATTTTCACGTCAAATTCAAATAAAGATTAACTAAAACTTTTTTTTTTTGCCAAATAAAAATATTTAGCCTAAATAATATAATTCTATCCAAGTTTTATTATAAATTGTATTAAAAAAAATAACTAAATATTAATATTCATAAAAAAATAAAAAAATAATTTATTTTTCAAAAAAATGCCACATATATATAAAAATTCACGTGGCATGTGAGTGCACCCATATTTTTTGCTACATTAATATTTAGGAGATAATGACTCTTAAAAGGCCAAATTGAGAAGGTAATTAAAACTGAACGTAGTTCGAGCAAGATGCTAATAATCTAAAACGAATTTAATGAGTATAATAAAGTTAACTTCAAACATTTTTTATATTATCGAGATATATTTGGCCATTTTCCCTAAAATGAAACAGGTGTATAAGCAGATGGCAATGAAATGTCACAGTCGTGGTTGTCCTTTGGCAATTATGTTGAGAGGGACATAACCTAAACCCTAAAGTTTTCAAAGTACGTATTAAAAAGACTATTAATTAGTTGTACTAAATATTTCCCTTAATAGTACTTACACTGATGATTGTACTAAGTAAGAGAAGAAAATATCTTAGATGCCTGTGCTTAAACCCTAATTAAGCATTAAAGAAGGATTTAAATTAATGGATCCAGATGTGAAACAATGATCATCCAACTTCCAATAATTTTATAGTATATTGTAAGTTGAGTGATAGATGAATTTAATAATGATGTGCATTTTCATCATCTGGGGCGTCATCATCGATTTTAATATGGATAATTAAAAACTAGAACTTTATTTTGTTTATTCATATTATTATAGTCACATGATTATGTATTGGTTAAACAGTGTTAACGTCTAATGATTACTTAATATCATATAATACTTACGAAGATGCTGATATTATTCGCTCTGGTTTTTAAAATATGAGAGATGTGAGAGGAGGATGGTGGAGAAAAGAGTCAAAAGAATCACACCTTTATTCCTTTTAGTTAAAACAAAAATGTAATTTAAAATACATCTTGGTTAATGAATATTGTTAGGTTGGTACTAACTACGAAGTTGAGCTGCTTCGAGGTTGACTGGTGATAGGTTGTGTATAGGTTCAAATTTGACCTTAAACGTCTTTACGTAGATCGGTACGCCCAGTGAGTGTATGTCGATTAAAGCAAGAATACGATTAGGGCGTGGGGATAGAAGCGACGTCGTCAAAAGCCCGGCGTCCTCGCTAAGAAGACGCTACTTACTTCTGTACTTTTTTTATTATTTCGAGAAAGGTCTCTTACTATATAAAGGAGATCTTCACATTGTAAAAGACATCATTGTTATTCTTGAATAAGGCAATTCTCCAATTCTTTCCTGCTCTCTCTCTATCTCTATTTCTAACGAATACTTTCTCTCAAGTTCGTACCGTCTTTTTATCTTTCAGATCTACTATAACAATATCGTTCTTTTCATCTCTAGGTCTTATTATATTTGATTACGGTTTACCTTCGTTTACTTTTGATTGTTTTTAAGCTTACAAAGTATATTGATAACTTTTGAGACAAACAACTTGGCGTCGTATGTGGGAATTTCGAGAATCAAAATCATAGTTTGAACCTAAAGAACAACCAACTACTATTCTCTACACCACACAAAAATAAAAGATGGCCAAAAATAACACAAGAATAAAAGCAATAGTGGATGTTACAACCAATCTCATAGGTACTCTCCATGAGGCCAGTGAGGAGGGCATTTGAACACAACACCCGGTATCGCAGCCGATGGAGGAATCTCACCCTGCCCATCTGAAGATCTGACAATCTTGCATGGATAAGGAGCTTCAACATCTGCGACTAAGGAAACACTCCCGGTAGTCAAGCAACTACTAGAATAGTGGCAGACATGTACTCTGAGTGGCTTAATTGAGAAGTCACCGCAAAGTAACGATAGGCGCACATCAACGGCAGGCATCACCGCTGCTATAGGTGAACATGAAGTTGTACGAGCAAATAACAGGCTCATCGATGAATAAACCAACGATGCCACACTCACAACCATCCTTAAGAAGATGGAAGAAATGGAAGATGAAAAGAAGGCACTTCGCGACCAAATGAAAGATCATCAGGAGATGGTAGACAAGATCCCCGGTGCTTCCAAGTTGTTACCAAAACGCGACGTGGAATGGTTCGTCAAACGACCATACACTGAAGAAGTTTCCCTCACTCCATCCCAAAAACCTTAAAGATGCCACCCTATCGAAGGGTATATGAAGGAACCACAGATCCCGAGGATCATCTAATCCAGTACGTCACGGCTGTGAAACGCAACGACCTTTCAAAGGAACAGGTATCATCCGTGCTGCTGAAGAAGTTTTGTGAGACGCTAACAGGAGGGGCCCTGACGTGGTACTCTCAGCTACTAGCTAAGACTATACCTACTTTCGAGAAAATGGCGGAAAAGTTCGTCACCGCCCATGTTGGAGAAAAGAAAGCGGAAGCAAGGGTCAACGATTTCTTCGCCGTCAGGAAAACTACAGGAGCTGGACTCAGGACTTCCTAGCCAGGTTTAACAGGGTAAGGATGAGCCTTCCAAATGTTTCAGAAGGCATGGCGGTCGCCGCTTTACAGAATGAGCTAAGTAGAGACGGTTCGAGGGCGACTAAGAAGCTACTAAGCCGTCTCTTGAAGTATCCCCCTACCACACGGGAAGAAATCCATAATGCCTACTGCGTTGAGGTACCAGCGTACGAGAACGACCTCAACGGGCCGACCCAATGGTTAATGACGATACACCCAGAAATCAGGTGGGATCGACGCAACAAAGGACAACGAGAGCAAATCCCACGTCTCAATAGAGAAAAGCACCAGCCCTACATCAGGTCTTCCCATCCGCCACTACCAAGGCACACAGATGCACTACTGCGACATGTCACTCCACTCCGAATGGAAAGAAGTATGACTCCTTTATTATCTGCCCATAACTTTTGTGTGTCTCCTTCAAAAATAGTGTATGCACTAGAGAAACTGGGCACCAACGTGCAGTGGCCGACGAAGATGAAATCAGACCCAATTGCAAGGAAATCAAACGTCCTAGCTAAGACTCAGCTACTAGCTAAGACTATACCTACTTTCGAGAAAATGGCGGAAAAGTTCGTCACCGCCCATGTTGGAGAAAAGAAAGCGGAAGCAAGGGTCAACGATTTCTTCGCCGTCAGGAAAACTGCAGGAGCTGGACTCAGGACTTCCTAGCCAGGTTTAACAGGGTAAGGATGAGCCTTCCAAATGTTTCAGAAGGCATGGCGGTCGCCGCTTTACAGAATGAGCTAAGTAGAGACGGTTCGAGGGCGACTAAGAAGCTACTAAGCCGTCTCTTGAAGTATCCCCCTACCACACGGGAAGAAATCCATAATGCCTACTGCGTTGAGGTACCAGCGTACGAGAACGACCTCAACGGGCCGACCCAATGGTTAATGACGATACACCCAGAAATCAGGTGGGATCGACGCAACAAAGGACAACGAGAGCAAATCCCACGTCTCAATAGAGAAAAGCACCAGCCCTACATCAGGTCTTCCCATCCGCCACTACCAAGGCACACAGATGCACTACTGCGACATGTCACTCCACTCCGAATGGAAAGAAGTATGACTCCTTTATTATCTGCCCATAACTTTTGTGTGTCTCCTTCAAAAATAGTGTATGCACTAGAGAAACTGGGCACCAACGTGCAGTGGCCGACGAAGATGAAATCAGACCCAATTGCAAGGAAATCAAACGTCCTATATGAGTTCCATCAGGAGCGAGGACACAAAACCGAAGACTGTATAGGCGTAAAACAAGAGGTGGTCAGGATGCTAAACCAGGGATACTTTAGGGAACTACTCATTGATAATGGGAAAACCAATTTTTCACGTGGACGGAAACAACCCCATGGGCCACCGAAGCCACCCTCCCCTGTACCTACGATAAACATGATCGTTGGAGGTGGCGACGACCCACAATCAATCACGTCAAGTTCACCACCATGCACAAACTGAAGCGAACCATCGCCCATGAACGGTATGACGACTTCGAAAATATTATCACCTTCGATAAGTCCGATGCCAATGGTTTGTCTCTCCCTCATTACGATGCTTTAGTTATCACTTTACGTATCAGAAATACAGATGTTAAAAGAACCATGGTTGACAATGGAAGTGGCGCCTGTATTATCCATCAGAGGGTCCTCGTACAAATGGGACTCGAGGATAAGATAATACCGCTATGCATAACACTAACAGGTTTTAATAATGCAGTGGAATGGACCCCCGAAGAAATATCATTGCCCATTTAAGCAGGAGGAGTCACGCTGGAAACAACTTTCCACGTGATGAATCAGGAAACGACGTACAATGCCATCATATGACACCCATGGATACACGCCATACTAGCAGTCCCTTCATGCTTTTACGAAGTGATCAAATTACCTACCCCATGGGGAGTATTCAGCATTCGAGACGAGCCGTACACCGCACAAGAATGATACAAAATAGCTCAAGATTGCTCCTACACCAAATAGCTAAATGGGGGCAAGTGCAGAAGCATAGCAATCAGCTATGTTGGGGACCAAGGTCGACTCGACAACAGATGCTATTAAAAACCCCGACGTCATGGAGGCCTGTAAAGCGACGGTCGAAGATCTCAACCCAGTCCAATTGGAAGACACTAACCTTACGAGGAAAGCGTACATCACGGCCTCGCCAACCCAAGTAAGTATCGTGAATTCCTAACTAACCATGCAAATTTATTTGCTTTTTCCCATTCATATATGCCGGGAATCCCACAAGACATCGCCACCCATAAGCTAAATGTCGATCCATTACATCTGCCCATGCGGCAGATGATAAGGAAATTCAATGCCACTAACAATGAAGCCGTCAGTAAAGAGGTAGACAAGTTACTGGCCAACGGCTCCATAAGAGAATCGAAGTACCCCCAATGGGTCGCCAATGTTGTCATGGACAAAAAGAAAAATGGGAAGTGGAGAATGTGCGTGGACTTTACCGACCTGAACAAGGCATGTCCAAAATATGCATTCCCACTGCCCCACATCGACCAACTGATCGACGCCACTGCAGGACATGAACTGTTGAGTTTCTTAGATGGCTACTCCGGCTACAACCAAATCATGATGGCCGAAGAAGGCCAGGAGAAAAAGACTTTCATTACCCACCAAGGGATATATTGCTACAATGTAATGCCCTTCGGGCTCAAAAATGCAGGGGCTACATACCAAAGACTAATCACCAAAATGTTCAAAGACTGCTCGGTAAGACCATATAAGTCTATATTGACGATATGTTGGTGAAGTCGACAAAGAAATAACACCGTATCGACCATCTGAAGGAAGCCTTCGAAATATTGAAAGGTACGGGATGAAGCTGAACCCCGAAAATTACACCTTCAGTGTGGCCTCAGGAAAATTCTTAGGATTTCTTGTATCACAACGAGGCATCGAGGTCAACCCAGATCAAATCAAGGTTTTTGATTTGATTTTGCACAGCAAAAAATAGGTACAAAAGCTGACGGGGGAAAATAGCCGCCCTATCCAGGTTCATCTCACGATCCTCCGACATGTGCCATCAATGTGTTGAGAAAAGACCACAGGTTACAGTGGATTGAGGAATGCGTCGAAGCCTTGAGAAAATTAAAAGCATACCTATCTTTGCCACCACTGCTAGTCAAAGCGAGCCCAGGCGAGGCCCTACTAGTGTATCTGGCCGTATCTGAGGTTGCCATCAGCGCAGTCTTGGCTCGCAAAAATGAAGGTACGCAATCTCCTATTTACTGTATTAGCAAAACCTTAGTAGACGCCGAGACATGATATCTATACCTTGAGAGGTTAGCTCTGGCATTGGTCATAGCTTCACAAAAGCTCCAGCCCTATTTTCAATGCCACCCCATAAAAGTAGTAACAACTTTCCCATTGAGAAGTGTCCTACATAAGCCTGAGTTATCAAGCAGGCTCGCCAGATGGGCCATAGAGCTCAGCGATCAAGACATCTCATATCACCCAAGAACCGCCATTAAGTCACAAGTACTAGCCGACTTTGTAGTCGATTTCACCATAGAGATGCTGCCAGAGGCAGAATTGGAGGCACGTGGTGCCTCTTACAATACCGACATATGGACTGTCTACATTGACGGTGCCGCTAATGCCTCCGGATTGGGAGTGGGACTTGTCTTGAAGTCCCCACGGGTGAAATAATTCTCCAGCCTTTATGATGCCCTGAAATGACTAACAACGAGGCTGAGTAAGAGGTTGTGATTGCAGGCATGAAACTAGCCATCAAATATGGGGCTCGATGACTCGCTCTCCATTGTGACTCCCAACTCGTAGTGAACTAGGTAACTGGGACTTACCAATTCAAGGAGCAGAGATTGCAAAAATACCAATCGGGAATCCGATTAATGACTGTGTTCGAGCCATTTCGAACAAATCCCGAGGAAGCAGAATATCGAAGTAGACAATTTAGCAAAATTGGTCGCAACTACTAAAAACATCAACAAAGAAAGCATAGTCACCCTTCTCCATTCAGCCATTGATCACAGTGAGGTATTCTCTTTTAATTTGACTTGGGATTAGCACAACCAATTTGTATCCTATCTGTACAATGGGACACTCCCACTCGACAAAAAAGAAGCAAAGAAGCTCCGCGTACAAGCCGTACAGTATTGCCTGATAAATTATGACCTTTATAAAAGGGCGTTTGGCGGACCCCTGGCCAAGTACCTAGGGATGCACCAAATGAGGCTAGTGCTCGAAGAGGTACACGAGGGTTACTACGGTGCCCAGATAGGTAATCGCGCCCTCGTGGGCTACATCATACAGGTCGGTTATTACTGGCCTACCATGAAGAAAGAGGTAGCAGAATACGTTCGCCGATGCGAACAATGCCAAAATTATGCCCCCATAATACACCAACCAGGAGAACCCCTCCACTCAGTCATCTCCCCATGGCCTTTCATGAAATGGGGAATAGACATATCGATCCTCTACCAGCTGGATGGGGGAAGGTAAGATTTCTATTAGTTTTAACTGACTATTTCTCCAAGTGGGTGGAAGCAGGTGCGTACGCCCAAATACGCGAACACGAAGTCATATCCTTCATATGGAAAAATATCATATGCCATTTCGGCATCCCCAAGGAAATCAGCTGTGACAACGGATGACAGTTCATCGGCCAGAAGATGATAGAGTTCTTCGAAAAATGGCATATTAAGAGAATGCTCTCCACACCATATCATCCCACCACCAACGGCCAAGTAAAGTCTTCTAACAAAAAAATACTAAACATATTGAAAAACAACTTGAGGAAGCCAAAGGGTTATGGCCCGAGCTACTACCTGAATTGTTGTGGGCTCACCGGACCACACCCAAATCCACCACAGGAGAAACTCCGTACTTACTGGTCTATGGAACCAATGCGGTCATACCAGTCCAAGTGGGCAAACCAAGCTTGAGGTATTCACACACCAGCGGAGCAGAGAACGACAAAAACAGACTCCAAGACCTCGATGAGACCAAGGAAAGAAGAGAAATGGCCCACATAAGAACGATGGCTCAAAAATAAAAGGTCGAAACGTACTACAATAGGATAGCTAAGATAAGACTGCTCAAAGTTGGAGATTACGTCCTCAAAGCCAAAATACTGGCATCAATAGACCCAAGCAAAGGAAAAGTAGGCACTAACTCGACAGACCTTACAAAATCACAGCAATAGCAAGTAAAGTAGCATTCCAATTGGAAACTATGGAAGGAAAAATACTCCAAAACAATTGGAATGTCGCCCACCTCAAGTATTTCCATTTCTAAAAGGTTTCTCCCCAGTTGTACTCTTTTTCCCTTACCCGAGTTTTGTCCCAACGGGGTTTTCTCGGGGAGGTTTTTAATGAGGCGGCGGAGGGGACACCTAGAGATATTTTCATAACAAGTTCATCATATCAGCCTCTCCATACGCTATCCAAGCCGACAAGATAAAGGGACTGGACTAGCATAATCTCCAATGTGTAAGCGGCTAAGGCCACGATCTCCAATGTGTAAACGACTAAGGCCATCTCTAATGCGTAAACGGCTACGGCCATGATCTCCAATGTATAAACAGCTAAGGCCATGATCTCTATTTGCGTAAATGGATAAGGCCACGATCTCCAATGTACAAACGGATAAGGCCACAATCTCCAATATGTGAACGGCTAAGACGATATCCAATGTGTAAATGGCTAAGGCCATCACCAATGTGTAAATAACTATGGCCATCTCCAATATGTAAAACGGCGAAGGCCATCTCCAATGTATAAACGGTTAAGGCCACTATCTACAATGTATAAACGGCTAAGGCCATCTCCAATGTGTAAATGGCTAAGGCCATCTCCAATGTGTAAATGGCTAAGGCCATCGACTTTATTCTGGCGAAGGCCATAGTCGTTAATCGTCGGCCCAGTTTGACTACGACAACAAGTGATTCGAAGACAGTCGAAGTCACCCATATGGTCAAGGCCACCTACACAATATGGATAAAGTCATCGACTTTATTCTGGCCAAGGCCATCGCTGTCAATCATCGACCCAGTTCGACCATGGCAAGAAAGTAATTCAACGACAGTCAAAGTCACGCATATGGCCAAGTCCATCGCCGTCAATCGTCGACCCATTTTGACTATGGCAAGAAAGTGATTCAACGATAATAGAAGTCACACATATGGCCAAGGCCATCGACATGATATTGCTAAGGCCATCGACTTTATTCTATCTAAGGCCATCGCCGTCAATCATCAACCTAGTTTGACTATGGCAAGCATGTGATTCGTCGATAGTCAAACTCACATATATGGCTAAGGCCATCGGTGCTATGCGGCTGAGGCCATCGACACGATATGGCTAAGGCCATCAACTTTATTCTATCCAAGGCCATCGCCTTCAATCGTCGACCCAGTTTGACTACGGCAATCAAGTGATTCGATGACAGTCGAAGTAACACATACGGCTAAGGCCATCGACACTATGCGGCTAAGGCCATTGATATAATATGACTAGCCGTCGACTTTATTCTAGCCAAGGCCATCACCGTCAATTATCGACCTAGTTCGACTACGGCAAGCAAGTGATTCAACGACAGTCGAAGTCACACATATGGCCAAAACCGTCGACATGATATGGATAAGGCCCACTAAAATGACATGGCTAAGGCCATCGAAATTATATGGCTAAGGTCATCGACATTATCATTGGTTAAGGCCATTGTCGCCAATCATCGACCTGGCTCGACTACAACAAATAAGCAATCCGACAAAAGTCGATGTTACGTATATGGCTAAGCTCATCGATATTAAAGTATCAACCTAGTTTGATCATTCACCAATAGTCGTCGACCTAGTTCAACTACGGCGGAAAAAACGTAGACAACAATTAGAAACACAATGAAATTCCTACAAGTAAACAAGCACCCGCTCTATAGAGACGAGAGACAAAAAAAAAGGAGCAAAAGGAGAATAACGGCAGTAAGAAGTTATGTTTCATTATCATCAACAAATACATGTACATCCAACCTTGTAAAAGGTCCCATTTACATTTCAAAAAGAAAAAACATATACATAAGTCTTAAGGAACTTCGTCGCTTTGCCCGTCACCCCCTACGTGACCGTCATTCTGCTCATTGTCCCCCGCCTGGACGCCATATTGTCGCCGCCCTCGGGTTGGTAAGTAGCAGAGATCCAAGAGATGCATACTAGGCGGTTGACGTCTTCGGAGTTATAGCCCGCCCGATCTGGAGAGTCAGAGCTATAACCACAAGTTTCACGGGCAACATGGGCTACACACCGTTGCTCCTGAACCTCTACCTCAGTGGCTCGACCCACAGACAAGTACTCCTCGAGTACGACCAATCTGGCCTCGGTGTATACCCACATCTCATGTGCCTCACGATGCATATCATTATCAGACATATGCGGAGTGGCACGCTTGAGGACATCAATCTCAGCCACCTTAGCATCGAGTTCGACGATCAAGGCAGCGACCTTGGTTTGCAATTCAGCAGCCTCCGTCGCTACCGCACGGATAATCTCCAACTCCTCTTCCTTCGACTGAAGAAGAGTCTCTAGCTTAATGTTCCAACCCAAAGCGGCCATCACTTGCTTATCAGCCTCCTCTAGCTTGGCCACCCTCCGTTTCAGTCTATCCTCCAATTGTTTAAGGCCCTCACAAAACACCCGAAACTTCGGGTCATATTTAAGCATATCCGCCAATGCCTGATGCTTGGCACATCACTGTTGGTACTTCTTCGCCATTTTGTTGAAGGTGGTCACCTTCTTTTGTGCACACTGCCTCCTCTCCAACTCCAAAATTAGAGTCTAAAAAGGAAAGGAAAAAGAGGAATGACAAGTCAGTACGCATCAAAGTCGCCTCACGGTCCACGAAGAAAAACGGAAAGCTACCTGCAAGGTTGCGCCAGCGACCCTCCCATATATATCCTTGTCACTAACACCCTTCAGCATTTCACGCTCAGCAACCACACATAACAGTATCATATTTGTTGTGGCATGCTCGCTGCTCTCTAGAATTATACCCTCCCAGGATCATGATTTGGTGATTGGACCTACGCGTCGTCATCCCCACGCGGGCTGATCCCTCATTAACCCATATACATCAACAGTGGTGGCCTCAAGACCCACCCTCCTAGCATCATCGCCCACTTCTCCAATAGCAGCCGGCGAACTTCCCTCCAGAACACGTGCTGGACCTCTCCGAACGGATAACATCGACCATGAAAACTGGCCTCGACTCTTGATGAGGTTCACTGACCCTCTTGTGTTTAGTTGCTACCCACTTAACCATTATCAACCGTCGTCTCTTTCTCTCTAGCGGCTCCTCACCTTCCGAAGTCTCCTCCATAGGATACGGGGATAGTACCGAAGGAAATGCTTCACTTTCGGACGCCGCCACAGGCGTAACTTTCTGCTGAGGAACCACGGAAATGCCGTCACTAAACGAGCCGTAGGGTATGTATTCACCATCAAAATCATTCTCCGCCCTATGTGGGGTAACAATGTCCTTCTTCTTTTTGGGTTTCTCTAACTTGCCAACACGAGTAAGTCAGGTGACAAAACCTAAGGGACCTTTCAAACCAAAGCCGAAGAATTACCTAACGGGCTGTAGTGTTGACAAAATGTTGCACAGGTACGACACTCCTCCACATAAGGTATCAACTTTTCCACCTATGATTTAATATTGTCGATGAATTGGGGTGGAGAAACCCTCATTACAAAAAACAAAAAGAGAAGTCACAATGGCCGAATGGTCAAAATAACATACAATCATGAATTCCACACACAAAGGTACTTACATTCTGAGTTCCACCTTTCAGTGAACTCATTAGGGTTCGACACTAGGTGTTCCATTTTCATGTAAAAGCACATGCGCCAGAAGCCACGATTGGTCTTGTTGTCAGACTTATCTACCAAGCCCTTCGTACCACGGCTATTCAATTGCAACATGGTACCCCTCAGGTAACCAGTGCTGAATAACTATAAAAGATAATGAACTGAGACTTCGCACTCAGCCTTGGCCGCGTACATTATCAGAATACTGCATACCTTCAAGGTGTAAGGATTGAGTTGAGCCGGACATACATTGAAAAAGCGATAGAGCTCCTCCGCTAGGTAAATCGGGAGACTAGAATCGATAAAAAATGGATACTCGAAAAATGTGCAGTATCTAGGCCTATGCACATTGGCATAATCCATTCCACCTAGAGCCATTTCCACATGGCCAGGAACGTCGTATGTCGCTCGAATATTGCCAAAATGGGGCTGAAATAATACACTAAGCTCCCAAGGAAGAGCTTTGTTTTTTGTTTGAAAATTTCAAATGTGCATTTCCTTGGGAAGCACATTGTCACCATAAGAGGAACGTGAGTCTTTTCTACTTCTTCCTCTTTTCCGCCAGAGGAGGGAGGAACCCTCGATGGGGTGGTCTCCTTGGTCTTTTTACTACCGTGATAATGTTTTGCCATATTGTTCTGTTTAAGAAATGAGGTAATAATGACAAGAAATACGACTTCAAAGAAGTGGAAGAGTCTCAAATGAAATAACGGTTACAAGAGAGAAAGACAAAGAAGGAAATCGAAAAAAGATGAATCAAATTGAACCTTTCCCCTATTTATAGGTTTAGGTTGCGCGAAAACTGAAAAGGTATCATTCAAAGCGGGCGCAGAAAACCAAAATGTCACATCACCTCCTGAACCGCCTGGAGAATAAGTGTAATAATGGCGCATGCGGGCGATGATGTCATTCCGAAAACAAAACCATGCGTCAATGGCTCAACAACGTCATACATTTCACCTTGTTCCTATTGCCGCCCAAGATAAGGTCAAATTCTACAAAGACGAGGTTTGCAGTTCCGTCCATTGGAGACGTCTACCAATGAGTCTCCAACGAACATAGGGACTAATTTTATAGGGTCAAATTTGGTCCTAAACGTCTCTATGCTGATGGGTATGCCCGTGAGTGTACGTCGACTAAAGCAAGGGTATTACTTGGGCGAAGGAATAGAAGCGACGTCATATAAAATCCGGCGTCCTCGCTAAGAAGACGCTACTTACTTCTGTACTTTTTTGATTTTTTTGAGAAAGATCTCTTACTATATAAAGGAGACATTCACATTGTAAAATGCATCATTGTTATTCTCGAATAAGACAATTCTGTAATTATCTCCTACTCTCTCTATCTCTATCTCTAACGAATACTTTCTCTCAAGTCATACAGTCTTTATATCTTTCAGATCTACTATAACAACGTCGTTCTTTTCATTTCTAGGTCTTATTATATTTGATTACTATTTACCTTCATTTACTTTTGATTGTTTTTAAACTTACAAAGTATATTGATAATTTTTTAGCCAAACAGGTTGATCTATTGTTTAGTACCAATTCATAAACCTCCCATACTTGGTCAAAATTAAATTCTACCCTCCCCCCACCAACCCCCTCCCCCTTTATTTAATTGTCTCTTTAACTTTTATCTTGTCCATTAGAAAAATAATTGATACAATATATATTTCTTCCGTTTTAAATTATTTATCGTAACAAAACATTAATTTGAAGGAGTTTCGGACTATTTTATCCGTATTTATATCTTAAGATATAATTCTTCTTCATTGGATATTTACTCTATTTGTGTGCTATATCCATCTTCAAGAATAATTATTATTAAGGATAAATAGGAAAAAAGTTCTTGAACATCCAAAATGTCATATAAGTTGAGGCAATTATGTTTAGAAGTTACCCCTATTTAATATATTGTTTTCCAAAATTTAGCAATATTAAAAAGAACTACTTCTTTAATATTAAGGGTACGATAAAATATAACTACAGAAAATTTAGTTTTAAAAATCCTAAAGTGATAATTATTTTCGCATAATTTTTATTAGTTAATGTGATTGTTAATTTGGGACTGAAGGAGTATGACATAAAAAGTAACTTAGTGCCCTAAACTTTTTTTAACCGTCGAGATTCACGGAATGGTATGATCATGTCTATTATGTCGTCTTACTTTATAATTATCATGAGAGTGTTTTTAGGACTGAAATTATGGCTTTTTTTGTGGCACAATAAGAACTTTTAGTGTTGCACACTTTGAAAAATAATAAAGGTTGCCAATCTCTTGCACGATTAGTTCGATTCTTCCCTTTACATAGTCAGTTTCTTTGCTTTTTCCTTTAGCAGTTCACTTTTACTGTTAACCCTCACACTCCACCAGTCACCACACAAGTATGCAGCGAGCAAATCGAGTTTGTATGTACAATTTAATTTTATAACGGGGGAAGAAAATTAGAATTTTTTTAAAAGGGGTGTGGGGGTGCTGTTTCAGTCGGAGAGGTGGGTGAAAGTAATAAATACTTGGGGTTAAGGCGGAGCTAGAAGGTAATCTACGAGTTAGGTCGAACTCAATAATTTTGCCTAAATTTTATATTTATATTAAGATATCCATTAATTACGTTCAAATTTGAATTCATAATTTACTTACTAAACACCTAATGTTGTTATATATTTTTGTGAAGATTGGATAGGTTATTTTGAGTTCTATCCCTTATTTCTGTATTTTGAGACCTCGATTAGCTATGTTTAGTGTTTTTCGATTTGCATGCACAGTCCGTCTCTTTTTTTGAAAAGTTTTTATGTGAAAAATTGAAGAAAATATGAATTTTAGCTTTAAAAATGATTTGAGTTGACTATGGTCTATATTTTGTATAAACGACCCCGAATCAGTATTTTGACGATCCCCATGGGTCCGTATCATAATTTTAGACTTGGGAATTTGCCCAGAAATGAATTTGGAAGTCCCTAATTTGATTGACGTGATTTGTTGAAAACTAGTCATTTGAAGGTTTATAGATTTCAGAAGTTTGACCGCATGTTGACTTTATAGCTACTGTGTTCGGATTTCGGTTTCGGGATTTGGTATATGTTCATTTTATTATTAAGACTTGTCTGCAAATTTTGGTATAAAACGGAATTGATTTGGTAGGAATCAGACACTCGATTGTAGATTTAAAAGTTCTTGAGTTTATTTGAAAATTTCAAGCATTTTGATGTCAGTTCGTAGTTTTAGGTGTTATTTTGGTATTTGATCACTGAACGATTTCGTATAATGTTACTACACCTGTATGCATGTTTGATTTGGAGCCCGAGGGGCTTGGGTAAGTTCAAACAGTCTACGGGTTATTTTTGGACTTAGAGTTGTAGGTTTTAGATGGGTTTCTGGTGTTTGGTGCATTGTTTTTCGCGATTGTGAAGGGGAATTTGGGTGGGGAAGTATTCATTCATCGCAAACACGAGGAGCTGGTCGCGAACACGAAGTAGTAAGGGTTTACCCTTTGCGAACGCGACCTCCCTCTCCTGAACACGTAGGGTTAGGGAGGGACCTTGGGAAGTTGATCAGTTACTCTTCACGAACACTTTCCTTGGATCGGGAATGCTAAGGTAGGGGGAGTAAGCCTTTGCGAATGCGAAGAAACACTCGCGAACGCGAAGGCCTCTGGCCGCTACTGCTTCGTGATCGCATCAGTCACAAACGTGAAGAAGACATGATGCCAGTGATTAAAACAATCCAAAAATAAGTATTTATCCCATTTCTCATCATTTTCAAGTTTAAGCTCGGTCTAGAAGCGTTTTAGAAAAAGTTTTTCATCTCAACTTCATAGGTTAGTAGATTTTAATTTATTTCCTTGCCTTTTCATAAATACCCATTGATTTTAACATTTAGTCTATGCTTTTTTATGGTAGTAATCAGGTATTTGGGTAGAAATTATGAATTTTGAGAAATTAAGATTTAGACCTCAAATTGAGGTTGAATTTCATAACTAATCACATAACCAAGTTCGGGGGTGAATGAATAATTGGGTTTTGGTTTGAATTTTAAATTTTGACCAAGTAGGCTCGGGGTTGACTTTCTCCAAAAATATTAAGATTGATTTTTTTGTACTCATGGGTAGTTTCTAAAGCTTAGTTTAAATTATTTGAACTATATTTAGTTTGATTTGATTGGTATGGAGGCTAATTCTAGAGGAGAAGCGACTATTGGACATTGACTTGGTTACGTAGTTAACCTTGACTTGAGGGATAAGGACTTCTTGGTCTATTGCTACGTGTTTTATCTGTGGGGACAACGTATATGTGATGTGACAAGTACCTATGCATTGCCATTGGGTTAAAGCATGCGGGTAAAAGTTATTTCTTTGTATTATATTGTTCCGCTAATATTATTATTCATGCTTAGGTTGGATTATTAATTCTTTAGTTATTCATTTCGTGTTTATATTTTGGAAGTTGAAGTTTGATATCATTTCACCATATTTGAAGTTGAATTATTCCCTGCATTGTTTATTATTCAGATTTATGTTAGCGAGGGCGAAAGTAAAAGCACGAAGGGTGATGCCGTGCTATTTTATTTATATTATTACATGGTGAGGACGAGAGTAAAAGCACGATGGGTGATGTCGTGCCATTATATTCATATTATTGCATGGTGAGGACGAGAGTAAAGTAACGAAGGGTGATGTCGTGTCATTTTATATCATTGATTTAATTGATTTTCAGGTTTTTGGTGATTTACTTGGTTATTGTGGTTTAATTCCATAGATGTTATTTCATAATTTCGTACTTCCCGTATGTATAATATTCCCCCCCCCCCCTTCACATGTCCCCTCCTAGTTAGACTTTTATAATTTTCTTGTTATGTTGCTGCTCTATATATACTTGTACTATTTTATTTATGTAGGTGTCTTGTCATAGCCTCATCACTACCTCGTCGAGGTTAGGCTCAATACTTACAAAGAACATTGGATCGATTGTACTCATACAACACTTCTGCACTTCTTGTGCAGATACTGGTATTGGTCCTATCATTGCTTAAGGTGCGTCAGCTCGGATCATTTTATACGGAGACTCAAGGTAGATGTGTTGGCATCCTCAGACCTTGAAGTCATCTTCCATTTCTCACATTTACTGTTTATCTCTTTCGAATAATTATAATTATTTCAGACTTTGTTTGCAGACATCTAGTTGCTCGTGTACTCATGACTTGCAAATTTCTAGGAGTAGATATAATCAGGTGGTTTATACTAGCACCGTAACTTGGCATTTAGTTCTCGTGACTTGGCATTTATTTCTCATTGAATACCATTGTTTTGTTCTAAACTGTTAAATTTGGTTCGGCTTGCTTGGGATGTTAGGTTCCATGGCGATCCCGAGGTTAGATTTTAGGGTCGTGACGATATTAAAATTTAAATTAATCCTCCACTTCTATTTGAAAGGGGAGGGGGAAGAGGAATGAGGAAGAAAAATAGAAATCACATAAAAAAATAAGGTGAAATGCAGGGTAACAACTAACAAATGTTGATATTTTTCTTTGAGTTTCACGTTATACCGATAGAGTAATATGCACTACCAAAATCACTTAAATTAAAAGTGCAAGTGATTATATATGTGATGATCCGATAGGTCAATGAATATTTTAAAATCCAATTGTCTGTTCCGAAGCATTAATAATCTCATTTTAGCCTTCCTCAACTTGTATGTGTGGTCAGCGTGTTTTTTCAGAAGGTCTATATGTTAAAACTAAAAAAATAATTGCCTCGAAAATTAATTTGAGTTGACTTCCGTCAATGTTTTGAGTAAATAAATCTGGATCTGTATTTTGACGGTCCCGATGGATACGTATAAAAGTATGGGACCTAAGTATATGCCCGGAATTGAATTTGGAGGTCCCTAGCTGGAGTTATGAATTTTTATTAAAAATTAAAAGTCTGAAAGTTTAATGATTTTTAAGAACTCATTGATGTTTGGTCTTGTTGATACCACATTGGTATTTTGGCTCCGAAATCCGGTACAGGTCCGTTATGATATCTATGACTTGTTTGTAAAATTTGTTTAGAAATGGAGATAGTATGAAAATAGAAGTTTTACAGCTTTCTTGAAACATTCATTTGAGTTGGTGTTGAATTCGTAGTTCTAGATATTAGTTTGACGACTTGATTGCATGAACAAGTTCATATGATATTTTAGTACTTGTGTGCATGTTTGGTTTGGATTCCTCGGGGCTCGAGTGAGTTTGGGATATGCTACAAAGTGTTTTGAACTTAGAAAACATAGCAGTTTAGTGACCGATTTGCAGACTTCGCATTTTCACGATCTAGCTCGCAAATGCGAGCCTCGCATTTTCGAAGAGGTCATTGCATTTGCGAGCAGTGGGGCTAGTGGTGGACCTTCGCTTTTGCAAAGTACTGGGTCGCATTTGCAATACGCACAATCAGCATTTGCGAACATTGGTTCGCATTCGCGATGGTAGCAGACATAGGTCAGTCTTCGCATTTGCGAAAACTTGTTCGCATTCGCGGATGTCGCATTTGCGAACCCGTGAAGCAATTGTGTTACCTGCAACTGATCAAATAGTTAGAAAAATAGGATTTTCCCTCATTCTTCAAATTTTCAAAATAAGTAAACCCTAGGGGCTTTTATTCTTCAACTCTTTCTTCCCCAAATCATTGGAAACTGATTTAAACCCATTTCCTTTCAATCTTTTATTACATTTCACAAGCTTTTAACCTATAATCTAGTGTTTCCATGGTGATAATTGGGGGTTTGGGTAGAATTAGAGATTTTTGAAAATTTGGAATTTGGACCTCAAATTGAGGTCGGAATCTGAAATAAGTTACATAATCGGGCTCGGGAGTGAATGGGTAATTGGGCTTTAGTCCGAATTTCGTGTTAGGGCCAAGCAGGCCCAGGTGTTGGAATTTGTTGACTTTTTCAATAATGACCTTAATTGAATATTTTGCAATCATGCCTGATTCCTAAGGCTTTCTTTGAATCGTTTAGTTGATAATTTGATAGATATTATTGGTTCAGAGGCTTGTTTGAAAGGCAAAGTTGTGGTTGAGCTTTTAGTGGTCTTTGAAGCGAGGTAAGTATTGTGTCGAACCTTGACTTGAGAGAATTATGGATCCTCAGACTATGTGCTATGGGAATTTCATGTGAGCGGTGTATATGCGAGGTGACGAGTGATTATATGCCACCGAATTAATCTATTTTCCTTGAATTTTCCGCTTTTCCTTAATTATTTTTCCATGTCTTAACTGTTATATACTCTAAATACTTTTCATGCTTCACTTCTACTTGTTAATTAATATCTTCTCCTGTTAATGATATTAGCATTTCCATAATTTCATGATTCCCGCTCTTTGGTTAAATTGACTTATTTGCACATTCTAATTTTCAATTACTGGATTGGTCACACAGTGTAGCATTACACATTTAGATTTTCAAATTGTACAAGGTCTTCTTTTGGTTTAATTTAATATTTATTAATCGTAAAGGTTTTGCGGTTTGAACTGTTAATTTGACTGTGCATTGATTATTTGATACTGATATGGTGGGATCGGGCTGCATGCCTCAACATGTGTAATAAGGGGGGATAAGTGTGAATATGTACTATACGGTGGGATCGGGTTGCACGCCGCAACAGGGGGAATAAGGATGGATTAATATGGTGTAACAAGGATGAACTATGATACGGACAATGATATATGTTGGGATCGGGTTGCGCGCCGCAATATTTATATATATTATCTCAATGTTGGTGTTATTACGATGAAATAAGGGGGGATTTTGTGTTGTCTGGTGGGATGGGGTTACGTGCCGCAACAACTTATATGTTTTCATTTCTTGAGCTGTGTTGGTTTATGTTATTTTTATTTGAACTGCTAAGGATTGGTAATTCTGGACGACACTAGTTTATTTCTTGTGGTTGTGGTTAATATTTTGAGTTGAATGTTTTACCATGTCCCGTATTGTTGTTTTCTGTCATTATTATATACTGCGTACAAGTTGTAGTGTAGGTGAACCGCCTTAGCCTCGTCACTATTTCATCGAGATTAGACTCGACACTTATAGAGTACATGGGGTCGGTTGTACTCATACTATACTCTGCACTTCTTGTACATATTTTAGAGTTGCTCCTAGTGGCGGCTACTAGAGAGCTCGAATGAGACAGCTTGCGGAGGCTTGGGGTACAACTGCTCAACGCCCGTAGGTCCTGGAGTCCTGGCCCTTCTTATTTTTTTATTTAGTCGTGTATCTTCTTTTCAGACAACTTTATGTTATTTCAAACCCATGCATGTACTATTCTAATAGCTCGTGAACTTGTGACACCGGATTCAGGGATTTGTAGCAGATGTTGTGCAGTTTTAGCTTCCACATTTGTATTTTGCAGTTGAATCAGTTCTTTTTCATTAATTAATTTTAAACATTTAAAAAGGATAAGTTATTCTAATGTTGGCTTGATTAGCAAGTGAAATATTAAGCGTTATTACAGTCTGTATGGGTTCAAATTCAACCCTCGACGTCTCCACATTAAATGGGTAAGACCAGTGGATATACGACGAGTTAGACGTGAGGACAGGAATGACGCTGTTTAAATTTGGCATCCCCACTAGGGGGATATTACCTACTTATGTACTATTTTTATTATTTCGAGGAGGATCTCCTACTATATAAAGGAGACCCTAATGTTGTAAAAGGGATCATCTTTTTTTTTTAGATTAACTGTCGATTTCATTGATTCAAAAAAGATATGTACAATGTATTAGTATGGTAGTAGTATGGACTCCTACTACTCATTTACATTTCAGTTCTAACTACACAACTCATATAGACAACACTAACTAGTAGTTAATGATCAAAATTAAGGATAGCAGTTGAGCATTTGTAACCCTTCCTGCCACCTTTTACACTTCCTATTTCTTGCATGTATTAACAATGCCACTTCTTTGCAACACTGGTCTTCATCAAAAGACTTGTTCTCAAATCTGATCAAGTTCCTACTCCTCCATAGCAATGCAACAGTAGTAACAAATGCAGTGGCAGTGATTGCCTGCTGCTAGTTTTTACTCTTAACTTTGCTACAAATCCAGTTCACTTCATTCTCCCAGCATTCAATGATCCTAGAATGTCCCAACCACACAGAAATTCTTCTCCATATTCTGCTGGTAATGTCACATTCAAAATACAGATGCTTGAACTTTTCATCATGTATTTTACAGAATGCACACAATGTTGGTATTTGTATGCCTATAATCTGCAACATCTCAACTGTGGGAAGTTTTTGTTGAGAAGCTAACCAAACAGTAAACTTGTTTTAGGAAGAGCAGATGAAGTAAGCATTAAGTTCCTCCATGCAGTCTTAGGAAACTTAGGCAGCAATGCAATATACATTTTGAGAATCTGAAATTTTCCCAACTTGCATACACTCTGCAGCCTGCTAGTGATATCACCTTGCAACTGAGTATTTTCCAACACCAATGCCCTACTGTCCAGAATCTTCTTTACCACCCAAGAAGAGCTGGATGGCACAGCAACTGACTCAATGCTCCTATTCTTGATATAGTAAGAATGTACCCACCTGACCCATAGACAGTCCTTTTTATTAGCCAAATCCCATAGTAACTTGGCTATGGCTGCTTTATTGCATATATCCATCCTCATTATATTAAGACCCCTAGAGGAAATAGGTTGGCATACCTTATCCCAGGCCATAAGTGCTCTCCTGGATAGTGTAGCTTTGCCTGTCCAGAGGTATGTTCTACAGATTGCCTATATAGCCTTCAAGACTTTTTTAGGTATTATAAACACCTGAGCCCAATAAGTCTGCATTCCAAAGATCACTGCCTTGATCAATTGAGTTCTGCCAGCATAGGATAACAATTTTGCTGACCAGCAAGTGATTCTTGCTGTGATCTTTTCAATGAGAGGCAAATAATGCTGTATAGCTAGCTTCTTAGAATCCAGAGGGACTCCAAGATATCTGAAGGGAAGCTGACCTTCAGTGAATCCCAGAGCTGCAATAATCTCCTCTCTAGTTTCCTGTGGAACTCCAGCCAAATAGATTGCACTCTTACTTACATTAGCCTGAAGGCCAGATGCAGCTGAGAATATAAGAAAGGTGCTGTGCAATATCTGGATAGATACTATGTCAGCCCTACAGAACATTAGCAAGTCATCAGCAAAACATACATGGGATATGTTAAGTTTCCTGCACCTAGGATGGAAGTTGAAGTTTCCATCCATATGTAGTTGCTGTAGTAAAAGGGATCATCATTCTTGGATAATACAATTCTCTCTATTACTCTCTCTATCTCTAAGCAAATATTCTCCAATTATCATCAAATCTACTAGATCAGCGTTATTTTCATCTCTAGGTCATATTATATTTGATTATGATTTACCCTCATTTTATTTCTATTACATTTTTCTTGTAAAGTATATTGATAACTTTTGAGCCAAACAATTTGGCATCGTCTATGGAGATTTCGAGAATCAAAATCATAGTTTTGCACCTAGAGAACAACCAACCACCATTCCATATACCAGGCAAAAGCAAAAGATGGCAGAAAATAACACGTGAACGAAAACAGTAGCAGCCATTACAACCAACCTCATATTCACTTTCAACGAGGCCGACGAGGAGGATATTCTAAACACAACCCCTATCATTACACCGGGTGGAGAGATCTCACCCTCTCTATATGAGGACCTGAAAATCTTGAACAAAAAAGGGGCATCAACCTCTGCGGTCAAAGAAACGCCACCCCCGATGGTTAAGAGGCTACTAGAGGAGTGGTTGATGAACACCCTAGGTAGCTTACTTGAATAGCCACCTCAAAATAACATGAGAAACTCATCGGCGATGGACATCGCCACAACAACCGGTGAACCTGTTGTTGTAAGAACAAACAACACCCACACCGAAGCCACCACTAGCAAAAATACACTTGTAGTCGTTCTCAAGAAGATGGAAGAAATGGAGAATGAGAACATGCCACATCGTGACCAAATGAAGGAATATCAGGAAAGAGTGGATAATATCCCCGGTGCTCCCAAGCTGCTGCCATAGCGCGACGTGGGAAGGTTCTTTGAACAACCATACATCGAAGAAGCAGCCCCTCACCCCATCCCGAAAAAATTCAAGATGCCACAATTCTTAAGGATATACGGCGAGACCACAGATCTCGGGGATCTTCTGATCTTTTATGTAACTTTTGTTAAGGGCAACAATTTATCAAAAGAACAAGCACCATCCGTGTTGCTGAAGAATTTTGGCGAGACGTTGACGAGATGGGCTCTAATATGGTACTTTTAGCTACCACCTAGAACGATATCAACTTTCAAGAAAATGGCGGATAAGTTCGTCGCTGCACATGCAAGAGCAAAGAAAGCAGAATCCAGAGTCAATGATATTTTTGCCGTCAGGAAAACCACATGAGAAGGACAAAAGGACTTCCTAGCAAGGTTCAACAGAGTAAGGATGAGCCTACGGAATGTATTGGAAGGTATGGCGGTCGCAGATTTCCAAAACGGGTTGAACAGAGATGGTTCAAGAGCAACCAAAAAGCTACTAAGTCTCCTCATGGAATATCCCCCTACAAAATGGGAGGAGATTCACAACGCCTACTGTGCTGAGGTGCAGTCAGACGAAGACGACCTCAAAAGGCCAACCCAATGGCTAACAATGATACACTCAGAAGCAAGGAGGGAATGACGCAACGAGGGGCGGCGGGAGAAACTCCCACGTTTCAACAAAGAAAGGCACCAACCCTACATTAGATCTTCCCATCCGCCACCTCCAAGACACACGGATGCACTGCAGCGATATGTCGCCCTACTCTGAAATGAAAGAGGTATTCCCTTTTACTATCTTCCCATAACTTTTGTGTGTCTCCTTCAGAAATAGTATACGCACTGGAGAAGCTGGAGACCAAGGTGGAGTGGCCGTAGAAGATGAAATCAGACTCCTCCACACGGAGGTCAAATGTGGTGTGTGAATACCACCAGGAACGAGGACATAAAATCGAGGACTGCATAGGCCTACAGCAAGAGGTGTTCAGGATGCTGAATCAAGGGCATCTGAGGGAACTACTCAGTGACAAAGGGAAAACCAACTTCGCACGTGGGAGGGAACAATCCCAGGAGCTGCCAAAGCCACCTTCCCCAGCATGCACCATAAATATGATCGTCGGAGGTGGAGACGACTCAGCAATCAATCACGTCAAGTTCACCACCACGAATAAACTGAAGCAAACCTTCTGTCGACGCCCCCCTTTCCTTTCAGTGGACAGGAAATTCGAAGATCAGGTATACAACATTATGGGAGGATAACTCTTTATTCTCTTGCTAGAATTGGGTTTTGGATTTTGGAGAGTCGCCACCTAATGATTATAGTGCATTATGACACTTTAGAGAGATGAAGAATTTAAGAAGAAGGAAATCCGAGTTCGGGTAAGGGCTTAGAAATTATCTCGAGGGAAGGTGTTAGGCACCCCTCAAGATCTACTAAAGTGGTTCCCGACCGTGCGATAATTGTGACTTTAAGAAGACCAAAGAAACAAATAAGTTTTGCACATAGTCATTGCTAATAAGTTTGAAAGTTTTTTGAAAGGAAGAAAGGAATAAAAGATTTTAGAAAAAAGAAGGATTAATTTTAAGAAAACATAATTTTAAGAAAACATAATTTGAAGAAAACATTTGGAAGTAAAGAAAGGGAAAGGGGTCCTAGGTTTATGCAAAACATAGATCATATCAATGCAATATCCAGTAATCACTCCTCAAAAGAGGGATCATACATGGTATTAGCTCACTAGTCATCATATCCATATTCTACTCTTCCCACTTCATTAAGGTATTAAATGCGATTAGTCTCGTTTACTTTTTGCATGCTAGTACCCGTTCCAACCTATCAGTCCTTGGGTATTAGGACTTCAAATCCTAAAAGAGAAGAAAGGGGGTAGGGACATTTATGGAGTATAAAGGATAAAATAGTAGTTTCGACATACAAAACAAGTAACAAATAGAGGGAATGAACAAACAAACAGGTAAGGCTCAAATAAAACCCCTTAAATCATACAAACACTTAGTTTAGCATGTTTTGGCACGTACCGATTTGGTCTTTAAATTAAATAGCGAACGGACTAGTTTAACACGTATATTTAGATAGGAAGTCTGCATTAGGCAACTTGGATCCAATTGTTTGAAATTAGGGTACTTTAAACGAGTTATTTAGAAGGTACTGATTTCAAAAGAGGACTAATGCGGAAAAGTTTTGAAAGAGAGAACAGACCGCATGATAAGTTTTAGAAATAAGTTTCAAAGAAAATCAACAGATTGTACGAGTATAAAACACAATAATAGTTGTAAAAGTGTATTCAGAAATAAGAACTTGTCTGAAAGAAAGAGTAAACTGTAGAATTGATTTAAACAAGTTCAGGAAGACTAGAATTTAGTTAGAAACATTTAGGTAAAATATTAGAAAAGAAATTGTTTCAGAAAGTAGTAGATTTCAGAGAAAGTGTACACTGATTTTAGGCACGTTTTTATTGAAATGATTAAGTTTCAAAAAATGTTACTGATTAAGGCGTTAAGAACCAATTAGCCAATTGTTACTGTTTAAAACGTGCAAAATGAGTTTGATACAAATCCTAGATGCATGATATCTATGTTACTGATTTTCAGAACTTATTAATGAACTTATGAAAATGCTGCTTATATAATTAATCCTAAAGTTTTGCTTAGTGAATATGAATAGCCTATAGGCATGATCTCTATATGCTTTAATTATATAATATGAATGTTAAATCCCATATGCATGCTTTCTATGTGATTAACAGTATAGTTAAATGTTAAGCCCTATATACATGTCTCTAGGTGACTCGTAGCATAATTAAATGTTAAACTCTATAGGCATGGTATCTATATGATTGAATTGGAAATATTGAATAAACCTATAGGCAGGATTTCTAGTAAGAAAATTAATGTCCTAAAGCATGATATCTACCCTGACTGATGCAAGAAAGTAAAACCTCTCCCACACCCTTTACTATATCCCCAAGTTCTTTACAACTTCTTACAAACCAGAAGAAAAAGATATAAAATACATCAAAGACTACAGCTAGATCCAAACTACATAATTCAATCTTAATGTCCAATAATATGTGATTAACCAATTCTGGATCTAGATTTCCAGAGCCTTCTCTTTATCTAAAGTGTTTCAAAGTTCCTAGGAGTCTCAAGGATTCATGGCATTGTTGACAGTCAAGATATCATTTAGAATTCGAATAGTGCAGTGTGGAATAGCCATCTCTCAGGCTACAAGTTTAGAGGGAGCTCAAGGGTCCCAAAACATGATTTCAACAGAGGGGCAGAACTTATAGCTAGGAGTAAGTGCAAAGCGCAAAAGGAAATGGGAAACCCTGATAAATGGTGGTCATACCCAGCCATAGGTGCAAACTGGAACACCCCTAACCACTTGTTTGGGTTAAGAAAGTTAGGAGCAGACCTTTGAAGGTCAGAAATAAGTCTGGATAGTGATTAGGGCACCACCAGACACAAGTCAAGGCTCAAACACATAAAAGAGAAAAAGGAAGTGGGAATTGATTGAGTTAAGGAGTTCAAAGAACCCAGCTCAGAGTCATAGACAACAATGTTAAAGTGCTGCTATGGCTGGAACCACAACTCACACACAAAGGGGTAAGGGGTAAGGAATTCACATAAATACAGTAATGGCAGAAACATAGTGAAAGAAAGCATAATAGAATAGGATATAACCACATAGTGAGGGAGCACTATTTAACTAGGAAGAACATACCAGTTGCAATGATAGAATAGGCAGAATAACAGAGCAATCACAGTAAGTAATACAGTAGGAGCAAGCTCAAATTTCTACCCACCATCATCTCCACACGGGCCGGACCCCTCGCTACCTCATCCACATCTTCACGGGCAGTCTCATGGGCCGCTCCTTTGACATCGTTGCCCACTTCGCCAACAACGGATGTTGAACCACCCGCCGTGACTTGAAGTGGGCTAGCCTCCGCGGCTGCACTTACTTGAGGGGTCGACCTCCTCGAGCGAATAGCATCGGCCATAAAAACGAGAGTAGGCGCTGGCGGGGCATGTTAACCCCCTCGTCCTCAGTCACCACCGACTTGCCCGTTGTCAGTCTCCATCTTAGCATCGACCATAAAAAAAGGAGTAGGTGCTTGGCGGGTCATGTTAACTCCCTCTTCCTCAGTCACCACCGACTTGCGCGTTATCAGTCTCCATCTTTTTCTCTCTGGTGGCTCCTCGCCCTCAGAAGCTTCATCCGCTGGTTGCGCAGACGGTACTGGGGGGAGGGTCACTTCACTTGCAGCCGCCATTGTAGCCACAACCTCCTGCGTAGAATCTACGAAAATGCCTTCACAGACTAAGTCGCAGACTAGGTCTTCACCGTTAGAATATGTATCCGACTTAGTCAAGGTTAAAACAGTTGCTCTCTTCCTGGGGGCGCTTCAACCTATCAACGCAAGCAGGTTAGTCATTAAGTCCGTCGTTAAAGCCTAAAGAGACTATCAAAACAAAGCCAAAAAAATTTTTACCTGACGATCCAGTAGGGCCATAATGTTTAAGAAATGCAGAGCAGGTACGACACTCCTCCGCATAAGGCAGCAAGCTGGCCACCTATTGTCTAATGGTTTTGATAAATCGGGGAAGAGAGGCCCTCGCTACCAAGAAAGAAAAATCATAATGGTCAAATATTCAGGCCGGCAAGGCCACATACAAACAAGAAATTCAATAAATGGAGGTACTTACGTTCTGAATTCCACCTATCTGGGAGTCCGTTAGTGTTGGATACCAGATGTTCCGTTCTGATGAAAAAAATACCTACTCCAGAAGCCACGACTGAACTTGTCATCGGTTTTAACTACCAACCCTTTCGAGCCAAGAATCTTCAAGTGTACCAAGGAACCCCTTGGGGAACCTGCGTTAAACAAGTGTAAAAGATGATGAACGGTGACTTCGCACCCGTCCCGTTCCTCGTACATGGTCAAAATCCTGCACACCTTCAAAGTACAGGGGGTGAGATGGGTTGGGCACACATTGTAGAATCGGAAAAACTCCTCCACCAAGGCATAGACGGGGAGACGGTAACCGATCAAGAATGGGTACTCATAAAACATGCAGTATCCTGGTCTGTGAACTTTTACGTAATCCATTCCCGTCGGAACTATTTCTACGTGAGCCGGTATGTGTTGAGCCGCACAAAAGTAGTTTAAGTGATTTGCGTCAGTTCACTGTGTTCCCATGGAAGAGCGGGGCAGGTCTTTTTGAAGTCAACCCGAACAAGACGTTCTTTTGGCAGCATGTTATCCACATTAAGAGGAACCAAAACCTTTCCCACTTCCTCCCATTCGCCGCTGGAAGAAGGCGGTACCCTAGATGGGGCAGTGTCCTTAGCCTTTTTACTATCGTGGTGGCGCTTTGCCATGGTTTCCGATTAAGAAATGAGGTATGAACAACGGAAAGAGTAATTTCTAAGAAACAGAGTCTCAAATGGAAGAACGGTGATCTGGGAAGGAAAACAAAGAGAGAAACCAAAAAGTGTTTGTAAAGGGACCGAAAGATGAATCTTGTTGAACCCTTCCCCTATTTATAGGGTCGAGTGGCGCAAAAATTGAAGAGGCATAATAAATATGGGCGCGAGAAACCAAACATCAAATCACCCTCTAAATTTTCTGGGGAACAGGTGTAATAATGACGTATGCAGGCAGTGACGTCATTCTGAAGAGGAAGTCACGCGTCAACAACCCAACAATCTCATTGCTTTCAACTCATTCACGTTACCGCCATCGAGTAAGATCAAATTCTCGTAAAACGAGGTTTGCAGTTTTGTCCCCTGAGGAAACTTCCCAGGCGTCCCCCAACGGACGGATGGACTATCTATACGAGGTCAAATTCGACCCTCGACGTCTCCGCATTAAGTGGGTACGACCAGTGGATATAAGACGAGTTAGACGTGAAGACAGGAACGACACCGTTTAAATTCAGCGTCCCCACTAAGGGGATATTACCTACTTTTAAAATATTTTTATTATTTCGAGGAGGGTCTCCTAATATATAAAGGATACCCTAACGTTGTAAAATGGATCATCATTCTTGGATAATACAATTTTCTCTACTTCTCTCTCTATCTCTAGGAAAATATTCTCCAAATATCATCAGATCTAGTAGATCAGTAGTATTTTCATCTCTATGACATATTATATTTGATTACGATTTACCTTTATTTTATTTTTATTATTTTTTACTTGTAAAGTATATTGATAACTTTTGAGCCAAACACAGTCCCGACGGTGAAAATTCTGAATCGTCACAATATAAAAAAAAGGAATTTTTATCTATCTATGCCATATATATAACCTTATTACCAAAAATGTTCATAATTTGTTATTTACCGGTGTAGTCCACACTTTTTTTACAAAATATATACCAATCCAATAATAAGTAGATTTTTTCCATAAAAGCACGCTTAAAATAAGGCACCAAATCTGCGTGTGATCATATCACCATTAGATTCGAATTTTGAAACGTAAGGAAATCTCATTGCTGCGTAATTCTCTCATTCTCCACATATTTTCCACCATTGATAGCCATTAAAAAGCTTGAATGTTTGGAATTCAAATTTGGGTTTTCAAAAATCATTATTTGTTTGGATTGGGTATCGTTGTAAATAATTCGAAATATGTTTAGGAGTTTATATCTCAATTTTGAGGGGTTTTGGTGAAGATTAGACTTGATTGTTAGTGAATTTCAAATTGAAACTCGAAGAAGAAGAAGAAGACATATTTCCAGAAAATTGTAGATAGATTGTAGTTAAATTGTAAAATTTTAGATATATTGTATATAAATTATAGATGAGTTGTAGATTGGGAAGACTAAAACTTCTACAAATCTTTTACAATTATGTCGAAAATGCCAATTATGCTACAATTGAAATGAGAATTTGGATATTAAAATTCAATGTATCTTTTGTAGATATCTTGTAGATAAATTGTAGATTATTTGTATTCTGATTGTAGATGCATTATTTTCTGTTTTCACAAATCCAAAATGACTAAAGCTTCTACAAAATCTTCTACAAAAAATAGTCTAAAATTTATCTACAATTTTTCTAATTTGACTACAATTTAGCTAAAAAATATTTACAAATTCTGGAAATATGTCTTCTTGTTCTTCTTCTTCGAGTTTCCATCGACTGTGTTAACCAGTAACCTTTAACCACTGCCCAAAAATAAGGGCCTGTGTCAAGAAACAAAGATAGGTTGATTTAAGCAAAAGGGCAAGCAACTGGTACTCATCATAGCACGAACATTATTAACACTTGAGCGTTCATTGTGTACATTGTACACATATTTTGATAAAATAGGTTAGGTTGCATAACAAAGGATTTGTTCTAGGCACAAGTCAAGGCAAGCAACTGCTTTAACCAAAAAGTATAACAGGCTAACAGCAACCTCTATACATAAACTTTTGTTAGGTTTATATGACTGAAAGCTCATAGCTGCTATACAATTCCTGGCCTTAATAAAGTGTTATAGCCCTATAAATTTAGCACAATTTAATGAAGCAAATATCCCAAAAGCATGACAATACAATCACACTAGTCGTGAGTTGTGTGTGTTGTGAACAGTTGAGATGAAAGGAAAAAGAAAGTGGGAAGATACAGTTCCATTATTATACCTAATATAAATGAACCCTAAATTATATTCCTAATTTGAATTATGGTATATAAATGGTAATTTGATATGCTTAAATGTAATAAACATAACCTTAAACTTTGAGCGTAATAAGGTTTTATATATGATATAGGTAGGTAAAAATTCCTAAAAAAACTACTAAAATAGTATAAGATAAGTAAAATGCAGGCCAACAAGTTAAAATGATCGGATAGCGTAAGAACTCTTTGTTAATTCTAAAATTGAGGCTTTCCATAATTAGAATTGCTTCAACCGTTGGAAATTGTAAAGAGTATTAGCTAGTTCTTAAATCTTTACTTCAATTAAAGGGAGCGACTCACATGGATTCATGGACATATCCGTCTTCAGCAACATATATATGGTACCTCTCATATTGAAACACATGGATTTGTGGCCTAAAACTAAACTTTGCGAGGGACTTTAATTTTTTATTTTATTTTTAAAATAGATTTGATGTCTATCTTTTTTAAGCTTTTTTTAAATACATAATTATTTAATTTTCTTTGTATTTCCCAATTGATAATACAAGGTATCCACCTAACATTTCTTATGTCAGTGTTGTTTTTAGATAAGATTTTATCAATTTTAATAAAAACTTTTTTCTGCTGAAGCAACGGTAACTTGAGTTATGAATATTTCATAAAAAATTTAGGCATTTGGAAAAAAACTAAATCTTTTTATTTGATTAAGTGTATCAATTAAACTATTATCTTCTAATTATACTTTTTGCTGCATATTTTTAATTCAGAAAATAAATCTAAACCAGCAATATCAAGTTGATTATTATGCTTTAAGGAAAATTCAAGATTAAAAGTAATATTTTTTTAAAATTTCCAACATCTAATGGTCTTAGTTTTTACTGCCAAATAGAAAACCAAAATATTTTCATATGCTTCAGATTGTTCAAATCTATTTTGATGTGAAAAAATTAGCCTTGTCTATTATGTATAAAAGTTATCAATTCGAAAGGATTCTTTGAAAGATTTTAGAATTTCATTATCAACATTCGTATCAAATTGTTACTTCCTATACATCACACGTTTCTTATAAAAGTCGGGTTTGATATTCATCTCAAGTGCAATTTCCTTGGTAGAAATTATAGCAGTTGGAAATCCTTCTTCTCTATATTTATTTGAAAGAAATTTAAAAAAATCACTTTACATAACTCTTTTTTGAACTTATAAATACTCTATTAGGTGTGCAAAAAAATGGGGCTCTCACAAATATGATGCCTAAAAAGTTGTTTTACTTGCTTTATGTAAGGGCCGTCCTTGTTCAAACAAATAATTCACCAAAAATATTTGGTTATTTGATCCGCTTCAACTTTTTAAGAAAAATTCAGTAAGTACAGTATTATTCAGCATCCACTAATTTAATTCTAATGTGTGTGTAATAAGTCAAAGTTTTCCTTTCCTTTTTTTTTTTAAGAACTTACCAAATAAATTTTAAGAGTAAAGGATAAAAGTTGGCTATTTGACGAATTAGATGCGAAATTAGAATTTGAAGTCTATAGAATTTTAATTTTTTAAAATTAATATATTTTAAATAAATAATTTATATATTTTTAATTAATTTCCTAAAGTTAATACAGAGTACAAGATCTAAATCAAAGCTACTAAATTCCATATAAGTTATAAGCATTACCTACTCACGATTTTCGAGGATCTGTGACCTTACAGTAATAATTTGCACTGATTTCTTGATACGTCATTTTCGTCATTCAGTCATTCACTTACTGAATTGGGTACTAGTTGACAGATAAATCTGCAGCTCTGGTTATGATTTTTTTTTTCATCTCTAGAATTGTAAACAGCGACTTTCTTTATTTACCATTGTATTTATACGACAAAGTGAACGTTATCCCTGAAGAAGATGATTATAATGATGGTGCTGGCTTCCATTTTTGGAAAGTGTTTTCATTGGAAAGCATTTTTTATTGGTGCTTTCTTGTTTCAATTAATCACTACTTTATTTACCGAAGTACATCCTTAAATGTCACACCAATTTACGTACTGACTTTGAAGTTTGAAATACAGACTTGATTTAACATTTTTGGTCCCCCCTCCCAAAAAGAAAAAAGCCAACTTTACTTTTTGTGTCAACCATGTCTTTTATTCCAAAGGTTAATTCTGAGTTAATTGCCATCGTCAGCAAGTGATAATAGGCGAAATCAAGGTGATTTAACTATTGTTTGTGCCTCTACGTAATTATATTTTGATCGTATATTATAATTAATTGATGAAAGATGGGCTCTAATAGCGAATTGTACTTATGCAGGTTAAGGAACCTATTTTTGCAAGAAAACGTCGATTGGAACCATTAGGGAGAAGTGTGGTCGAAGAGAAACAAAGTAAATAAAAAAATTGGACACCTGAGCACGTGCCCAGGTGCGCACCCGCGCACAAGTGCGCGCCCGCGCACATTGTGCGCGCTCGCGCACATTGTGCGCGTCCATTACAGAGAGCAGGGCAGATGCGCGCCCACGAATGTGCAGAGAAAGTGAGTCAAGCTTCAGGGGCAAATATGGAAATATGGGGGAAAAGTCCACTTAACCTATATAAAGTCAAGCTCGCCCAAGGTCAAATTATCAAGGTTCTTCATAAGGTTTTGCAAGGATTAGAGAGGCAAGAGGCACGGAGAATTTTGGATCATCAAAATCTTCTTTTCTTCTCTTTGTTTTTGATAATTGTGATGATATTGGACCTGATTATGTTAAACAATAGTATAAGTGGCTAGAACTCAATGTTCTAGGGTCATGGGTAGAACATGAACGTTTTTGTTAGAAGTTTGATTCGACAAAGTCGGTTTATCATATTGAGTTATTTATTTAATTCTGATTTTAATTTTTTTGCTGAGTAGCTAATAATGAAGTACTATCTACGTATTTTTAGTTGAACTCGAAAGTGAAAACTTTAGATTGCATATAGAATTAAATAGAGCAAGTTCTTGAACCTGGGCATCGGGGAATGGATTCGCGATTGGGGTAAACATATACCCAATTGCCTTTGCTTGGTTAAAATACATGAGTTTTAAATGCATTCTTGTTAATCTTGATTCCATAGACATATAGGCATTGAGTTGAATCGAATAGGCGAGTAAGGGCTCGACAGATTCTTACGAGTAATATTAACCTTGTCAATCAATAACCCAGATAGCTGAATTAGTCGTTTGAAGCTAAAAACACAACATGATTGTTGCATACGCCCATGACCCTGGAATATCCTCCTTTATTGTTTGTTATCCGAAATTGTTGCTTGTTTAGTTAATTGCTTTAGATAAATTAATTTGTTAGAAGTTAGTTAGAAAAACAATCAAATTTCATGTGTGATTAAATTCTTGTATAGTAAATACAAAAAGGGTTTGAATCAGTCGCAAGCTAGTCATAAGTCTTCGTGGGAACGATACTCTACTCACTACTATATTACTTGACAATCATGTGCACTTGTGTGAGTGTTTTGATCGCAACAAGTTTTTGGCGCCATTACTGGGGACTTAGAAATTAGCTATTTGACTGAACTGAGCTTTTATTATTTGTTTATTCAAGATTTAAATATCAGTTCATCTTGTTTGTGCTAATACAGGATTATCTATTGAATGCGAAGAAGTAGAAGTGCAAACAATCTCTTTCCTCTCGATCCAAAAATTGAACGTACACTTCAAAGGTTAAGGATAGAGGTAGACGCTAGGACCAGAATTGAAGGATAGTTGGACAAAGTAGTTCAACCACAGCCAATTGAGATGGCAGGCAATGATGAACGGGCAGTTATTGAAGCCGCAAGGCCCATTCTGGTAAATATGACTCTGGCAATTGTGAAGCCTGACATAACTCGGCACTTTGAGCTGAAACAGTACATGGTGCAGCTGATTCAAAATGCATGGCTTTTTATGGGTCTACCTCATGAAGACCCACAGCGGCACATTCAGAACTTCTTGGAAATCGCTGATACATACAACTATCCGAACATCCCCAAGGATTATGTTAGGTTGACATTGTTCTCGTTTTCACTGATTGGGGGCGCTAAGGAGTGGTTGAACAAAGAGCCAGCAAATTCAATCCGCACTTGGGATGATCTGGCTAGGAAATTCTTGATCAATTCTTTCCCACCAGGAAGAAAAAAGTGTTGAGGAGTAAAATTCTTGCGTTCAAACAGCAGGCTGGCGAGACACTTCGTCAGGCTTGGGAAAGATACAAGAAAATGCTCAGAGACTGTATCACTGTCAGACAGACGAGGTGTTGGGACATACTTTTGTAGATGGGTTGGACGTTGCTTCAAAAATGAATCTAGATTCAACATGTGGAGGTAGTTGCATGGCAAGACCATACAATGAAATCAAAACCATGCTCAATACTTTTACCGCTAATGATAACAACTGGCAGGGTGATGGTGATTCACGAAGGGCAGTCAAACAGAAAATAGCCGGGGTACATGAACTAGACGAGGTTTCAGCCTTGAGAGCCGAATTTTCAAAGTTGTCAAATTAGATGACAAGAATGGCAATACATCAACCACAATCAATGCAACATGTAAACCAAATGGCTGTCTGCTGTGAGATGTGTGGTGAAAATCATATGAGTGACATGTGCCCCACGAATCCAGAATCGATATACTATGTGGGACAATAGAACAGAGGTCCACCAAATCGGCATGCATAGTATGGAAACTCGTACAATCCGAATTGGAGAAATCATCCCAACTTCTCATGGGGTGGAAATCAGCATGGTCAGAATCAGCTCAAACCTCAAGGGTTTCAACCATCCTCAGAAGCCACCTCAACAGATGGAAGAAAGCACCAATGATTTTTTGAAGAAGCTGTTGAAATACACTCAACAAATAAGGACTGAAAATCAATAGATGACGAATGATAATCAGCAGCTGAGAACAAACTTCAGAAATCTTGAGAGTCATCTGGGGTAATTGGCCACAAATCAAAACACTAGACCTTCAGGTGCCCTGCCCAGTGGCACAGAGAAAAATCCATAAGTTAATACTGTTACACTTCATAATGGATGAGAGCTTGAGGAAGTGCCCAAGAAAAGGAGAGATAAGCCTGTACCTGAGGGAGAGTTGATCCCTAAAGCAAAAAAGGAGCCAGAGATAACTACTGAAAATCAAAAGCCAATGGAGGTCCCGTGACCACCACCACCTTTTCCCTAGAGACTGCAGAAAAGAAATGATGATCGCATGTTTAGAAAGTTCCTCTCCATGCTGAGCCAGGTCCAACTGAATATTCCATTGGTTGATGTGCTGCGTGAAATTCAAAAATATGCTAAGTATATCAAAGACATAGTGGCTCACAAGAGGAGACTGACTGAATTTGAAACGGTTGCACTTACTGAGGAGTGCACGTCCAGAGTCCAAAACAAGCTTCCTCAAAAACTTAAGGATTATGTCAGATTTACGATCCCTGTGCGCATTGGTAACATTGATGTGGTTCGTGCTCTGTGTGATTTAGGGGCAAGCATAAATCTGATGCCCTTATCTCTGTTCAAACAACTGGGTCTGGGAGCTCCCAGGCCAACTTCTGTAATGTTGTAGCTAGCTGACAGGTCAATAGCACACCCTCAAGGGGTAATTGAAGATGTATTGCTGCAGATTGGGAAATTTATCTTCCCTGCTAATTTAATTATCCTCGAATATGAGGCTGATGAACTAGTGCCAATTATATTGAGTAGGCCCCTCTTGGCTACAGGTGATGCTATTATAAAAGTGAGAGAGGGAACACTTATCTTGAGGGTAGAAGATGAGGAAGTAGTTTTTAATGTAGACAAAGAAATCCAGCTCCCCCGTCACTATGAGAAGCTCTCCATGATATCGATTACCGAAGCTGATGAGCAAGTATATGATCCAAGTTCTTATCTAGATGATTCTCTAGAGAAAGCCCTTATGTTGCTTGACAATTTAGGGAATGACGAGGAGGTCGAGGAGATGATGCAGATCCTTGACACATCTTGTGCGTACATGAAGGGGACACACCCCTTTGAACCCTTAGATAAGCCTGAGGGACCTCCTCCAAAATCGTTAGTTGAGGAAGCACCAAAGTTGGAGCTTAAACAACTCCCTTACACCTGCAATATGCTTATTTGGGTGAGTCTAACACATTACCTGTTATTGTTTCTTCTGCCTTGTCTAAATTGCAGGAAGAAAAGATGTTGAGAGTGCTACGTGAGCAAAAACGGGCTCTGGGGTGGACTATGTCTGACATAAAGGGCATCAGTCCAGCCTTTTGCATGCACAAAATCCTCATGGAGGAAGTCCATAAGGCCAATGTTAAGCAACAATGTTGACTCAATCCAATCATGAAGGAGGTGGTAAGAAAAGAAGTAATTAAGTGGCTTGATGCATGTATTGTATTTCCCATCTCTGGCAGCAAATGGGTAAGTCCTGTGCAATGTGTCCCCAAGAAAAGGGGAATGACTGTGGTGGTAAACGAGAACAACGATCTGATCCCAACAAGAACTGTCACCAGGTGGCGTATCTGCATTGATTATAGAAAACTGAACAAATGCCACCCGGAAACACCACTTCCCCTTCCCTTTATTGACCAAATGCTTGATAGATTGGCTGACCAGGAGTACTATTGCTTCCTGGATGGTTACTCGGGGTATAACCAGATTGCTATAGCCCTAGAGGACCAAGCAAAGACCACTTTTACGTGTCTTTATGGCACGTATGCGTTCAAACGAATCCCCTTTGGTCTTTGCAATGCACCTGCGACTTTTCAATGGTGCATGATGGCCATCTTCATTGATATGGTCGAGAGATTTGTGGAAATTTTCATGGATGATTTTTCTGTTGTTGGCTGCTCGTTTGATAATTATTTGATGAACCTCGAGAAAGTACTTTCTAGGTGCAAAGAAACTAACCTAGTGCCAAACTGGGAAAAATGCCACTTTATGGTACACGAAGGCATAGTGTTGGGACACAAAGTATCCAAAGACGGTTTACAGGTGTATAAAGCAAAGGTGGAAGCGATTGAAAAATTGCCTCCACCAATTTCTATAAAAGGCATTCGTAGTTTCCTAGGCCATGCAGGCTTTTATCATCGTTTTATCAAAGACTTCTCGAAAATTTCCTCTCCCTTGTGCAGGTTGCTTGAGAAGGATGTGGCTTTCAAATTCGATGATTTTTGTCTGAAGGCATTCGAGGAGCTAAAAAGAAGGTTGGTAACAACACCTATCATAATTGCTCCAGACTGGGAGCAACCATTTGAGTTGATGTGTGATGACAGCGATCTAGCTGTTGGGGTTGTTTTGGGTCAGAGGAAAGACAAGATTTTCCACTCCATCTATTATGCAAGTAAAACTCTGAATCTAGCTCAGATCAACTGCACACTCACTGAAAAGGAGTTGCTTGCAGTTGTCTGGGCGTTTGACAAGTTCAGGTCATATCTTTTGGGGACCAAGGTCATTGTCTACACAGATCATTCAGCCATTAGGTACTTGTTCGAGAAAAAGGATGCCAATTCGAGACTGATTTGGTGGGTCCTACTATAGCAAGAGTTTGATCTAGAGATCTAAGACCGTAAGGGAACAAAAAATCAAGTGGCTGATCACTTGTCCAGATTGGAGAAATGGACTCACACGGTTGAAGAGGGTGAAATCAAAGAGACATTCCCGGATGAGTAGTTGCTGGCAGTCACCTCCACCATGGCTCCATGGTATGCCGATTATGTGAACTTCATTGCTAGTGGGGTGACCCCACCAGAGTTATCACCTAAAAATAGAAGGAGATTTCTGCATGATGTACGGTTGTCCATGTGGGATGAGTCATTCTTATACAGGCTCTGTGCATATCAGTTAGTCGGGAGATGTGTTCCTGAGGAGGAAATGCAAGCCATACTAGACCGTTATCATGCCTCACCATATGGAGGCCATCATGGGGTAGACTGGACAGCTGAGAAAGTACTACAATCAGGTTTTACTGGCCCAAACAATTTAGGGATGCACATGCCTATGTTAAAATGTGTAACAGGTGCCAAAGGACAGGGACAATCACTAAGAAGCATGAAATGCCGATGCATAACAGTCTGGTTGTGGAGCTTTTTGATGTCATGGGAATTTATTTTATGGGACCCTTCCCATACTCAAACGGTGAGAGATATATTTTGGTGGCAGTCGACTATGTGTCTAAGTGGGTGGAGGCCATTTCTCTTCCTTCTCATGACGCAAAGGTGGTGGTGAGCTTTGTAAAGAAACATATATTCACACGCTTTGGGACCCCTAGAATATTGATCAGTGATAGAGGTACGCACTTCTGTAACAAGCTGGTAAACAATGTCCTTTCAAAGTACGGGGTCAAGCATAAGGTCTGCACTGCCTATCATCCTCAGATAAGTGGTCAAGGGGAGGTGTCGAACAGAGAGGTCAAGCAAATTCTAGAGAAAACAGTAAGTGCCAATAGAAAAGTTTGGGCCGGAAAGTTAGAAGACGCATTTTGGGCATATCGCACAGCATAAAAAATACCAATAGGTGCTTCTCTGTATAAATTGGTGTATACGAAGGCATGTCACTTGCCCTCGAACTTGAGCACAAGTCCTATTGGGCAATAAAGAAGTTGAACATGGATAGTGATTTAGCTGGGGAGAAAAGGTTGTTGCAACTTGATGAGCTCGAGGAGTTTCTATTACATGCATATGAGAATGCCAAATTATACAAAGAGAAGACTAAAAGATGGCATGATAAGCACATTCAGCCTCGCGAGTTTGCGCCAGGCCAGGAAGTTCCATTGTTCAATTCGAGGTTGAAGCTCTTCCCCGGAAAGCTTAAATCTCGTTGGTCTGTCCCTTTTGTTGTGGTAAGTGTGAAGCCTCACGGGGCAGTGGAACTAAGAGATATGAATGCAACTGGCACCTTCCTGGTTAACGGACAATGAATCAGACATTATTGGGGTGGTGACTTCGTGCGTCACAAGACCTCACTGAAATTGAAAGATGCTTGATGACATGTTGAGTCGTGCCACGACGTTAAATCAGGCGCTGGATGGGAGGCAACCCATTAAAATGTTGTATGTTGTATATGTCTATTTTTATAAAAAAACAAAAAGTGGTTCAGGAACACCAGGTGCGCCCGCGCATGTGGCCGCGCAAGTGGCAGCGCATCTGGTGCCTTCACTGTATGGGCCGCACACAAATATGCGCGGGCACGCATATGACCGCGCATGCCCAATTAAATTTACGGCGTTTTTGTGTAATTTGTTTCGTGCAGTTTTTTTATTTTTATTTTTTTAGTCTTTAGTGTTTCTTATTTTAATTTTTTAGAACAAGGGTAAAGACAAGTCTACCCCTCCAAAACCCTTCCCGTTCCTTACAAACCCATCCAAACGCCCACCCAAACAAAAAAAAACCTTTCCCCCCCAGCGCAAAATCGACCCCTCTGCTGACACCACCATGACACCGCCAACCACCATCTTCTCCGCTCATTCTCCTCTGGTAATGACCCTAGTCTTGTAGTTCCCCTTGTTATTTTTTTTCTAGAGTATTTATTTCTATTTTCTTTCTTTTAATTTCAGATTTTAGGTATCACTTTGGTTAGTTGTGGTTGTTAGTTTTAAGTGACACTTTTGTGTGGATATGTGGAGAAGATAGTCTATGATTAGTGTGGGGTGAAAACCTGTTGATTGGTAATATTGGAGAGTGACTTTAGGGGATGCTTGTTCCAAATAAGCTTGAAAAGAATAGTGAAGGCCTCCTGCTCACAAGGTGTTTGTGGGAATGCCCCAATCACCATGAAAATGTTAATTGAGACCAGAGATGCGTGTGAAGTCTGAGTAGCTGCATCGCTTCACTAACCGGAGTTGGATTATGCTAATATGTTTTTGTTTTGCAGATAGTATCTCTCCATCCAAGAAACGACGTGCTACTGGTACCTCCTCAAGCAATCAGGCATGCTCATCTCGATCACGAGGAGCTGCATCTGCGTTCACCTATGATGCTACCAAGTCTGTATCACCCAATGCTCAGGCTCTATTTGCAGCAAAAGCTCGTAAGAAGCCAAATCCAGAAATGGGCATTGACATTATAAGACTCCAGGCTGGGTGCCCTCGCATATATGAGGAATTGATACGACGGGGGATGCAAACATTCCTCAATGAACCCGACAAATCCAATCTCATGGTTGTGCGGGAATTCGACAACATTCCGGAGCACGACGATGGAATAGTTACAGTGCGCCGCAGGGCGGTGAATGCTTCGGTTGAGGCAATTTGGGCGGCTTATCAATTTCCTGCCCCACCTGTGCATCATGATTATTTCTGTGTCTATGGCCGCAATCCCACGTTCGAAAAATGGCTTTGAAACTATATGTGTACTCGGTAGAGAAGTGGTCTGATTGACTAGTGGGAAGAAGTTCCATTCCGCGACCCTCATCTATGAAGGAAAGTGTTAGTTATACATCATCAACAACCGCCTCATCTCGTCACTCAACACGATGGAAGTCAATGGGCCCCTTGCTGCTTTGATTTGGTGCTTTATGAATGGCTATCAATTTGATATGGCCAATGTTATCCACGACGAGATGTTCATCCGCAGCCAAGTGAGCAGGTATGGTTTGTTTTTCCTTTCTTTAGTGACTCATCTGTGAAGGTTAGCCAATGTACCCGAGAGTAATGTGGTGGTGGAGTGGTAAAAAGGGAAGGCAAGTTTCGGGCGGATAAGGTGACCACGGGCAAGGAGCCGGAAGTAGTGGAGGTAGCAGCAACAGCCAGTTCGGATGACGAAGAAGATGATGATGAGAATTATGAGGATGATGGGGGAGTTCTATCCCAAGCCCCTAAGAAAAATGTGGCAGCTGCAGGGCCTTATGAGACGGCGACACACTCAGGCACAACCCGGGTGTCTCGGCTTACTGCTATGGAACAAGAGGTGGCTGGTTTGCGGACCTCTGTGAACGAATTAGGCACCCGTGTGGATGTGTTAGCAAAGCGGCAGAAAAAGTCAAAGAAGAAGATCATCGGCTGGTTACGAGCCTTGGGACGCGCGTCCAACGTGAACCCCACAACTTTCTCAGACCAGGAGTGACACTTCAGGGAAGTTCCTTAATCCTATTGTTCTCTCCTTTACTTCCGCGCCATGAGGGCATGGCGTTCTCTTTAAGTGTGGGGTGGGGGAATTTCCTAAATGTATGTTGTAAGTAGTGTACAAATGGTTGTTTTGCTTGCTTAGTGACATTGAGTTGTTTTTTGTTTTATTTGTGTGATGTAGTGTGTTGGGTAATTTGTCAATTAGTCTAGATAGACGGGTTGGCCCTATGATGGCTAAGTAGATGAAAAAAAAATATGTAGACTCTTCCTGATGACAGATCCTTTAGACGAGGTTCTTGAGGCAGATGAGTCTAAAGAACACAACAAAAAGTTTTTTTTTGTTTTCTTTTCTTAGGTAGTGTAACAAATCCCCCTTGGTTTTTCTTTAGGCCGTGGTTATTTTCCAAGGGTTTAGCTTGAACCAGGAATATGTAGTTTTTAATTCTTTTCTGTAGATTAGGATTGTGGGCTATGAGCTATGAATTGAAAGAGAACCCTGAGCATTGATGCACCTGAACACCATAGATCCTAGAGTGTAACGCTTAGCTCTCATTGTTGAATCTCATTAAACGTGCCTTATTTTGTGTGTTTATCACTTACTTGAGTACATGAAATGGAATGTTTTGATGAGTTGATCTGAACGTGTCATATGCCATGTGTAGTGAGTACTTGTGTAGTCCATGCTTTGTATTTTGGGTCTAGAACTTGCCCGGTATGTGAGTTGAAGCGAAATCCTAGGTGATGCTCGGTTTGAGAGATGATTTTATGCTCTCTTTGGTCTTTCTTGAGCTAAATTGCTAATCACAAATAAAATTTGTCCTTAGTAACCCTTTTGAGCCTTTAGACTTTACTTGGCACTCGCAATATAAGCCTGTACCCCTTTGTTCTTTATTGACACGATTTTGATCCCTTACCTCTTAAAGTACTTTACTGGTAAGATGAGAACTAAAAGAAGTAAAAAAGGGAGATAAGAGTGGGGTGACTTTGAGTGGAGACAATGAGAGGTTGAACGGTGCACTTGCTTTGAAAATGTATGCACCACTAGCGAAAGTCAAATGACAAGAAAAATAAACTGAAAAATAAAATAAATAAATAAATAAATATATGTTTGAGATGAATACATTGTAATCTGGTTCTCGCTAGTGGATATGAATTGGAGTGCTTAAAGAAGAAGGGAACGTTGAAGGGTAATATGGTTTGTGAGAATTAAGTAGACTGAAACATTTGCACTTAAAAGTGATTACGTGATGTGTTAAAATGATTAGGAGGGTTAGTAACTATTCCTAAATCTATCCTACCCGTCCTTTAGCCCACCTTACAACCATGAAAAGTCCTAACTGATTTTCAGCCGAGCTAACCTACATTCGTAGAGATTTACATTAAGGGCAAGCTTATGGTACTCATTGCATGTATGTGACTTTATTTTTGAGAGTGAGAGTTTCCATTGATATATGTGAGTGTTTGGCTCGATTATGTGAAACAAATTCAATTGTGTGATATAATTTTTAGGGCATATGGCTTGATAGAAAAGCAAGTCTTGACTTACGTGTAGAGTGCTTTGAGTAATTGTATATATTGCATGGTTCGTGAGAGTTAACTCTGAGGCTAGGGATGTTCACTACTAGGCGCAACGTATGTGTATTGTTCTAGGTGGAAGGCGCTAAGGGGAATGGTTGAGTGGTGAGTTGTCTAGAGAGTATAGTGTGATTGCTCGAGGGCTAGCAATGCATTAAGTGTGGGGTGTTGATAATAGGCGAATCTAGGTGATTTAGCCATTGTTTGTGCCTCTACTTGATTATATTCTGATCGTATATTATGATTAATTGATGAAAGATGGGCTCTAATAGCAAATTGTACTTATTGTAGGTTAAGGAACCTATTTTTGTGCAAGAAAACATCGATTGGAACCATTCGGGAGCGATTGAGACCCCTGAGGACTAAGTGTTGTCGAAGAGAAACAAAGTAAACGAAGAAATTGGACACTTGGGCATGTGCGCCTAGGTGCGTGCCCACGCACATTGTGCACGTCCATTACAGAGAGCAGGGCAGATGCGCGTCCAGGTGCAAGGCCTAATGCGCGCCCCCGCATGTTCGGAGAATGTGAGTGAAGCTTCAAGGGAAAATATGGAAGTTTGGGGGAGAAGTCCACTTAACCTATACAAAGTCAAGCTCGCCCAAGGTCAAATTATCAAGGTTTTTCATAAGGTTTTGCAAGGATTAGAGAGGCAAGAGGCAAGGAGAATTTTGGATCATTAAAGTCTTCTTTTGTTCTCTTTGTTTTTGATAATTGTGATGATATTGAACCTGGTTATGTTGAACAATAGTATGAGTGGCTAGAACTCATTGTTCTAGGGTCATGGGTAGAATATGAACGTTGTTGTTTGAAGTTTGATTCAACGAAGTCGGTTTATCATATTGGGTTATTTATTTAATTCTGATATTAATTATTTTGCTGAGTAGCTAACAGTGAAGTACTATCTACGAATCTTTAGTTGAACTCAAAAGTGGGAACTTTAGATTGCATATAGATTTAAATAGCGCAAGTTTTTGAACTTGGACATCGAGGAATGGATTCGCGATTGGGATAGACATATACCCAATTACCTTTCTTGGTTAAAATACAAGAGTTTTAAATGCATTCTTCTTAATCTTGATTCCATAGACCTATAGGCATTGAGTTGACTCGAACAGGCGAGTAAGGGCTCGACAAATTCTTACGAGTAATATTAACCTTGTCAATCAATAACCCAGATAACCGAATTAGTCGTTTGGAGCTAAAAACACAACATGATTGTTGCATATGCCCATGACCCTGGAATATCCTCCTCTGTTGTTTGTTAACCGAAATTGCTGCTTGTTTAGTTAATTTCTTTAGCTAAATTAATTTTTTAGAAGTTAGTTAGAAAAACAATCTCTTCTGTGATTAAATTTTGGATAGATAAATACAAATGGTTTGAATCAGTCACAAACTAGTCATAAGTTTTCGTGGGAACGATACTCTACTTACTATTCTATTACTTAACGACCACGTGCACTTGCGTAACTGTTTTGATCGCAACAACTAAATATAAAGCAATAATGCTTTTGACTCGTAATATTCAAAGACCGATCTAAAATTTCAACTTCGCTATACGAATTGAATCCATTGCAATATGGATTGAAAAATGTTATATGTGTTTAAACGTTAGTGATTTATCACATTCTTACCTCTCTGTCGAAAATATTGAGTTCGATTGAAGTAGTTTGTTTAGATAGTTCTCACCAATCGTTTTATAATGGATCAGATCGTATTGTATTGCATTATACTGTATCATTTGATAAATACAATGTTTGAATAGATTGTGTCACTTGTCATCATTTCATAATATCACACATCATCAATATGAAGAATAAGCTTGTAATATTATTAAAAAATTACTATACAGGGTAAAATTATTATATAAAAAGATAGGGTAAATGATAAAATAAAATTATTTAATAATAATAAAGGGTGAGACTGAGAGAAAAAGACAAGGTAACGACGCGACCACACCAAATCGGTCGTTACATAAAGTGGTACATTTCGTCATTATGTAACAATATATTTAACGATACGATACAATACAGTTTAAGTAACAATCAAAACAAATATCATATTTAAAATAACAATACGATGCAATATAATGAGTAAAAAATTGGGCTCCATCCGCCTCTTATGATAACTTATTACAAATTAAATGCATGCAAACTAGGCTTGAGGCAGAAATTTTTTGATTTTTCCATAACCTACACAGAGAGTATTAATAAGACGAAATAAAAGCATGTATGGTGCCCCCCTTTAGCAAACGTTTTTGTTCATGCCTACCTTAAAGAATCCTAGGTTTAAATTTACACTCAGGTATCTTGCAAAAGTACATTTGTTAGTGGATGGTTGCAGTGCTCAACCAAATAATTCATTATAGTACTGCTCATATGAGGTAATTACAATTTCATGTTAACGAGAAAAACGAAAAAGAAATTAAAAATAAGCTTATATTTACATTTATAAGACAACAATTAGTGATGATGGCGAAGTGGAAACATGGTGGTATTTTCCTTATTAAAATATCATGTTTCGACAATATTTAACAACTTATCAATTGTTTTTCTTCTTACAAGTGCTTCGTCTAAAAAGATTTAAGGGAAAAGGTCTGAATTCGCCCCTCTATTATATTATATACATATAGTGTATATTTGCTTCTATTATACTTTTCGTTCAAATTCAGCCTGATCACTAACAAGCTGTTTAGAATTGCTCCTAATCCTAAGGACTCTCTATTGCGGAACAGACCCCTCTATTAATTTGTCTATGTTAGCAGCTAAGTCAGATCCCAACATAAATAATACTCCCTAAATCCATAACACCAAAATATGAAAGTTTCACTTTCATTTCCACCGTAAAATCGAAAGAAAAATCTCCTATAATTTATACCTATAGCTCTCCCACGCTACTTTTGAGAACATATCACTTTGCGGCTTGCGTCATACTCTTACCAACACCGCGCAGAGGATGAGTCAAAATCTTCAAGTTTACGAGTTCGAAATTTTAATTATTTTAAATTATAGAGTTCTAAACTAATAATTTAAATTGCTTACCATAAAAACGAATAACAATTAAATTTATACTGTGATTTTAAGAGCATATCATTTTACTATGTACAAACAGAGAAAAATGTAATATTGATATTGAAATTAACTGAAAATAGGAATAAAATAAACCCATTGAGATATGCAGCTTTGGCCCTCGATATAAGTTACCCTCGAGCCAAAGGAACGAGCAAAGCGATATATATAATAAATAGCAGAATATTGAGAGCTTAGAGAATGATGTATTGCTTTGTATGACGTGAATATGATATGTTTTACAAATGATCAGACCCCCATTTATATAGTAGGGGCATCCTACTCTTGGTACAATTCTAAATACAGCAAATCCCTTGATTGGCTAATTAATCAGCCTCTTCTCGATACGTGCTGAGATTTCTGCTGTGATCCTCACTCGATTGCGGATATTTTGGCTTTCCGTTATTTGGCTTGGTATGCTTCCCTCGATCTTGCTTGATCTCTATCCTCCATAGCTCTTGTCTTAGCTAATTTCGATCTTGATCAGTTTCTGGGTCTCGAGCTCGGTAGTCTAACTTTACACCGCGGTCCGATATAACATAGGGTCGAACCTTGGCCTGCATTGCTCCAGGACAAGCCTGATTTTGACTATTTACAGTAGTCCCCTCAATTCTCTGAGAGAAGGCGATGAGAAACGATATGATATTTTCCAATCCCATCTCGATAGGTCATGACGTAAGTGACGAGCCCGACCATGACGTCAACGACAAATTGATACTAAAATGTCTTATCAGTTTAGATATCGAGGCATTAATGCGTGTCAGCTGTTGTTGGCCACTACCGATTCTAAACCGTCGTCTTCAATCTATAAATGTATATTTTTCTTTTGCCTAAACTTTTCTTTCAAATCTTTTTTGCTCTAATCTTCAAAATGCTTTGCCTTCCTGAAAGCTTTGAACTTCCGGATCTTTGGTGTTTCTTCACCTATTTCCTCGCAAAATAACAAGTGTTTCTTCTTCACTCGTAAAAGTAGAATGGATAAGACTTCAAAAAAAATTTCGCAATAGGAAGTTGCTTTCTCGTCCATGCCGCTCGGCGAGCAACCAGTGGCGGAGCCACACCCTGAAGAATTCTTTACCGATGGGTGCGTTATCCACTCCGACTTCAAGGTTGAAAAGACCCCTTCAGTTCCTAGTCGATGTGAGCTAATATCGAGGTATACATGCACGATAACCGGTGATCTCCTCAACCAAGTTAAAGAGGACTGTAACTGGGTCGACAAGCACGTAGTGGTGCCCTCGCCTGAGGAATCAATCAATACTCACGTGGAAGGGTTTCTAAATGTTTACACTTATCTTTTCACATTGGGTCCTTTGGATACGGTAATTGTAGACTTCTACAAGAAGTACGAAGTGATGCTCGGTTAGATTCATCTCTTTTTCTGGAGGATAGTGATACTGCTTCATTTCTTCGTAAGCCAAGTCGATGGGCTTCCCTTTACCCTCGACCACCTCATACACATATATATCCCCCGACTCTATCAAGGGGAATAATAAATCTTTCATGGCGGGCTAGCAAGGCGTCTTTCCCAAGCATCGATGAGGACAAAGACCGATGCTGGATGGGCCAGTTTTTCCATGTGAAAACCTCGGATTTTATCCCGGCCGAGAGTATGCCATTTCCTGAGAAATGGAATATGAAACATAGGTATAATTCCATCCTTAATTTTTTCTTATTGTCTCAATTTTTCATCCTTCCTAATCAGTATTTTACTCGATTCAATCGTTACCTGGATGCGGGGTACGGTTCCCCAACTCGAGAACTAGGTTAGGAGCCTAATATCGAAATCACACATGCTAAGCGTGCATGGCACGATTTGGCAGAGGCTCGATGGGAGGCCTGTAACCATGGTAAATTTTCATTTGTGGCTTAACAATTCGACCATTGTTCGAATTTCCCTTCGATCTTACATATATTTCTTTTGTAGTTCTCGGGAAGGATGTGCTAGTAAGGCCCCCATATGGTGATGAAGAATCCTTCCCCAACCATCTACTTTGAAGAAAAAGAAAGAGCGAAAGAGGAGAGGGGTTCTGAGTTCCACGAAGTCGGATGAACAAAAGCCTAAAAAGAGGAAAACCCAAAAACCCAAGGGAACAATCATCCCTCTATCAACGGACTCGGTTCGTCGGCTACTTGATGAGTCCGAGGAAGAAAAAGCAAACCGGGCTGGTAGCCCGAGCGTGGGCTGGCACTGATACTTAAAAAATCTTCGAGTCGGTAGGAGCCGAAATTTCTTTGCCTCAACTAATTGAGCCTGAGGGAGAATCCTCAACCGAAGTGCCCAAGATAGAAAGAGCTGAAGTCACTTCCCCTCGAGGTGAGAAGACTATCGATGAGGTGGTGGAGGATGATGTAGAAACCATTTCTAAGGCCTACCGAGATGAAGGCAACGCTTAAAAGATTTACTTTGGGAGATTGAGATTGGATATTCCCCCTTCATTTCCTTCATTCTCTGATTCAATGGTCAAGGATGCTTAGGTGACAGAGACTTGCCACGGGGAAGGAGTCCATGGGGTAGAAAACCCTTTTCATGGTTGTTTTGTTAGAGTGGAAGACGTCACCGGTCTGGGTGTCATGGAAATATCGAGGAAGAGCTCGAATGAAGATTTATCGAGATTTAAACTAACTGATTAGTTCCTATCCCCAACATCGATCCCGGGAGTAAACAATCAATTGGCATCGCGGTCTCGGAGGATACTCAAGTTCTTTCTGACCCTAGAGCAAAGGCTAGCTACCTCCGATGCTTGGTTACCGAAAGAAGACCAAGCCAAGATGGATGAGGTGGAAACATCTTGTCTTTTCAATGAAGCCCAGTAAGATCTAAACCAGGAAATCCTAGATTTCCCTAGTGAGGTCAATTTTCATAGTTAGATTTGTCTCCCTTTATAAGCTTTTGTGCTTCATCATGAAGTTTTTCTTCTATTTCGGGGGGAGCTGAGCTGGTATGAGACCAAGATCCAAGGTCTTACTGAGGAAAAGGAAGCCTTCAAGCTTCTCAGTGAGCAAAGAGTAGGGGAAGCTAAAGGCCTCCACACAGAGCTAGAAACAACTCAAAATGAACATGCCGAACTGGTCGAGTAGGTATGAAGAATATTCGAAGTTAGTAACGGCAATTCAGTGGTGGTAGATAATGGTTCGAACAGGAAAGTCTAACAAAATCTTGACGTGATCAGGAAACTTTATGAAGAGGCTGATGCAATAAAAACTGAGGTCGAAGTATGGAAGAAAAAAATGGATTGCATGGCCTCAGAAAAAGAGACCGCTCGGGCCCAATTGGCCACTGTTGAAAACCAACTCCAAGGTATGAAAAGAAGAAATCTTGGTGCATGCCAAGAAAATCGAGGAGCTTCAGTCCCAGTTGGGTTCAATAGTTTATGCTTGAGAGAACCTAGTCGCATAGCCCGAATCGGCCAAATTAGAAGTTATGACAGCCAAGGCTGATGTTGATGCAATGGTGGTCATTTAATAGGCCGATGCCGAAGCCACTTAGATTCAAGCAAAGGAGGTTGCCGAGGCCGCTCAGGTTCGAGCAGAGGGGGTCACCGAGCATGCCAAATGCCAATCTCGAAGGAAGACCCTCGAGGAAATATATTCTCGAGGTTTTGACCTTACATACGAGATCGAGAACGCTAGTGAGCTCGAAGCTGAAGCTGAAGCTGAAGCTGAAGCTGAAGCTGGAAGCTTGAGTGAGTTTGAAAGTGGAGAAGACCCCAAGAGCGGAGATGCCTCTCCCGGAGATGACCAGGCCATATAGGTTTTTATATTCTTGTTGAGGCTGCTTCGACATTTGTAATGAACTTCTATCGGGCCATGTTTCCCTTGTAAAAAGATTTTGATAAATATATAAAATATTGTCAGACTATTTGCATCATATGGCCTATCTTGATCCACTCAATAAATATTGTTCCCCTTAGCCCATTTGTCCCGAATTTCTCCCTTAAAATTAGTTGAAATAATTACAAAAAAATACATATGACTTCACACCATAATAAAAAAATGACCCATATTCTAAAATTTTACCCGTTCTAGCCCATAATATACATAGTTTGAAAACACTAGCTCTAGCAAATTCAAAATCTTTGTTCTTACAACTGTTGCTTCTAAAAGGTGTGGAGATACATATGTATTCTCACAACCATTGATTGGACTCTCTCTTATTCTCACATCTTTTACATATGCTTCAAGGGCCGTTCTCCATTACTGCTTCTGCCCTATGTCATCTGGTTGCAATGAAAAAAATTGAAGAGTAGAAATACACTATTGAAGGCAACTCAAAGCTTTGCTTTAGAAATAGAATTTTTGAGTTTGTTAGTTATTTGGATTGTGTTGTTGCAATTGATTGATAATATCAAAAATAGTTCAAAGTTTAAATTTGAAGTGATTTGGAGTAAATTCGAGCAAGATCTGAGTTAAATTTCCAAAAAGACGAAAGGAAGAAGACAAAATCAGTTTTTTGTATAATTATGTATAATCTTGTATAGTAGTATATATGAATGTATAAACACATCTTATACACTATTATATACTTTTATACACCTTTATACAAACGTCTATAGATGAACTTCTTCCACGATTTTTACTTGCAATTCTTGTTCAAAACTAGTCCAAATCATTATTAAATGACTTCATATTTTATATGCAACATCCTTATAGTATTTCTAATAAGTCTAAATAATACCCACTCAAAATTCTCACAAAATCAAATTCTCAATTTAAACCCATATATTTAAACTTGTTAAAAATCTAAATTTTCACCACCCAAATGGATTTGAATTGTTGAATTAATATTTGAGACACGGTTAGTGATTCAAAAATTAACTGAAAAAGCTTGAGCAATCTCTTTTAAAAATTAAATAGTAATTCTGAGAACCTATTGGAGTTGGATGTTGAATCTTCCTATTATATTTACGTTAGTTGATTGTAAATTAAAATATGGGCTAGAAAATTGAATAAAAGGAAACCCAGTTGTTCTTGTGTGAAAATTTTTCAAATTAGTTGGATGAATTTTCTTTTCGCAAATAAATTTAACTTACTATACTAGCGAGGACACAATTTAGATAGTGGACTCAAAGAAAGCCATTTTGCACATGTCCCACTTCTGTCGGATAAACTTTGGGCCACATATTGTGCCGTATTTATTCATTTTCTGCATGTTGATAAGCCTAAAACTTTGCTCTCCCTTTTGTCTATCCGGCTTGTATTCTTTAATCAGAAATAGATGCTTAATTTACCATTAGTGATTGAAAAACAGTCATAGTTTTAAAAATAGTCAAAATTTAGTCACTTTTTTTTTTTGTAAATATAAAATCTAAAAAAATACCCTTAAAAATCTAAAAATATTTCAGCATAATATGTTGTAGTTTAATTTTTCTTTACATATGAGCTTCCAACATAATGTACTGGAGTTCCAATACAATATACTGAAAGTTTATCTACGGAAGCTCCATAATGCAGCATATTAGATATGGAGTTTTCAGTATTTAAGTAAAATAATGGCTATTTTTTTTAGACTTTGTAAATACTAGCTATTTCTTAACTACCATTTCAAAAACAAGTTAATCCATGCTATTTTCACAAAAATAGGTTATTGAGCAAAAGAAGTTCATCCGTTTTTAAATTGCTGCACAACGGGACATTTGCATCTATACCTATTTTTTGCGTCACATTTTAATTTGTACCCGCTTTAAAAAAAAAATAAAATACAAGCGTACCCGTTTTTTTACATAACTTTAGTATATGGGACTGAAGTAGCAAAGACAATCACGGAAAATTTAGTATTTTAGTAGCCAGGCCTGAAGTTCAGCTCAAGAGCTGAAGTTTTTATTTAATAGTTGGCGAACTCAGCTCTAGTGTCATGCCCCAAATCCGAAAGACATGACCGGCACTCGACCAGGTATTCCCAGTTAAGCTAACCTGGGTGCCTTTCCTGCCCAACGTGTTACCCCACATGTTTCTTTACTTACGATCCGAGTGAAACGACTATTTATATTTGGAACACCTTTTTCAAGAACATACATTACATAGTTATTCTTTAGTGTGGCATACAACTTACATAGCCCAACTTACAAAATACATATTTACATAAGTTCATAACCCACATTGCCTGTCTACGGAGCCTCTAAAGATGAAAAAGGATTAGCACAATACTCGCCGGTAACAAGGCTCCGGCTATACCTTTTAAAAATACCAAAACAGGATCCCAAAAAACAAGAACAGAAACGGCATGAGCCACACAGGGACCCGAATGGAAAAGGACTCGTCAATTCAGTTGCAAGTGAAGAGGGCTACGGTCGGTGGACTGGAGTACTTGCTATAGATCCACCTATAATCATAACACGAATGTAGCGCCCCCGAAAAAAGAGACGTCAGTACATTTGAATTGTACTGGTATGTATGGACAAACCTTGTCCCAAGTAAACTCAAGCCGTACACAACTAGCGAACAACAATAGAAACAACAACAAATTCACATACGAAAAGTACAATCAAGCCAAACAAATTTTCAACTCCTCTTGGTCTCTCACCTTCCACAATTCCACGCCAATGATAAATAGAAGCAACAGACCGGTTCACACACGAAAAGTACAATCAGGCCAAACAAATTTTATTTCTCTCCTGGTTTCCCACCTTCCACAATTTCCACACCAATGATAATACAAATTTGCTCAACTGTTTATTTCAATAGTGATTTCGATCACTATTCCGCCTCTATTACCTCGTCCAGTCGGCCACCCTTATCACCATAACCCTTTTCCGCCCTTATTACCTCGTCCACCTTTATTACCTCGGCCACCCTTATCACCACAACCCACACCTTATAACTTCGTATTGTGGTGCGCAACCCAATCCCACCGTACAGTTTCAGTCCACAACAACACAACAACGATAACAATTCACAACAATCAACAACAATACTTCACAAGAAATAACAACAACAATATTGCAAGTGTTACCATAACCATCAATACTATTTCTATCATGTTCGACAACCCATAGATATTGTTACCAGATATATTTTAGTTGCATTAGTTACGATTTCGGTCAGTTATTCCTCAACCCTGACCACATATCACGTTCGCAACATACAAATCACTAGAAATTCAAAAGTAATCAACGTTCATATCACCTACCAAGCATACGTACACCAAATAAGGCAATTTCAGAAGGATAAATGTTAGCCATACATACCTGGAGTCGAATCCCCTTTTTAACTCCTATTCTCAACTCACCAAGCAGTCTAGCAACGCCAATATAATTCACAAGTTAGCACATATGCCTTAGAATTGAAGATCATAATTACTACCCGAGCTTATCCAGGTTATTTACCCCTCTTTGACAACTTCTTTAAGATTACTCCTACCCAATTCCTCTTATCATATTTTAGGTTTTTAATGACATGGATGAATAATCCCACATTTATTTTTCAAAAATCAATGCATGGGAATCACCCTTTTTGTTTAAGTAAGCAAATTAATAGAAAAAGAGTTGGGGATTTTACCTGCAAGAACGGAAGTGAAGACAATACTTTGAAATTTTCCCGGGCTTTGATAATTTTGAAAAATCAATTTGATGAAGATGGACTTTCTCTCTCAAGGATCCTCTCCTTCATCTCTCTTATTTTGCTTAGAAAATGTTTAAAAATGAGGGATTGGTATTTTATTAGAAAGGGGGTCGGGTTTAAAATTTTAGAATATAGAAGCCCGAGCAAGATATGTGGTCGCACTATGTGATTGCAGAATTGAAATGCGGTCCGCAGATTGGACCGCAGAACTGTCCCAATCGTTGAACATCTCTGCATGGGTATGTGATGGGAATGCGGTCCGCATTCTTATTCTATGGTCTCATGATGCACCGCAGAAATAACCTTCAAACATTCTTGAGGGAATTATGCGACAACTATGCGGTCCGCTTATTGACTACGCGATCGCATAATGGACCGCACTTCAAATATAAATTTAGACCAACTCTCTCATTAAATGTGCGGCAGGAATACGGTCCGCATACTGATTATGCGGTCGCATAATGGACCATATTTTCAACATCAATTTGACTTCTCACTTGATTAACTCTGCGGAAGAAATGTGGTCCGCATACCTGATCTACGACAACATTCTCAACCGCAAAAACAACACTTTTCTGGGAAACTTAAACTCTAGATTTTTGAATTTCAAAATCAGTAAAAAGGATCAAACCCGCGGCAAAACTTTTACATAGTCGCAAAACATAGGTGGACTTGGCTCTACGAGCTTCTAGGATTTGAGCACTCATTTTCTCGGGGCCTTACATCCTCCACCGCTTAAGATCATTCGTCCTCGAATGAGGATTTTGAAAATCAGGCGGTTTGAAAACATGATATGTAAGCTCCTAAATTTTCTCTAACTCTCATATTTTAGAAACATATTGCCAGAGTTTTATCTGTAATTTGGACATATTTACCTGCCAGAGAGTCCTCAAAACACATTTCCAAACAACATTACACAAATCTTGTTATCCCTATAACTGGTATATAATTTATCACCTTTACATTGCTACATATTCAATTTCTCAACACATTTTTGCACATAGTCGATTACCTTAAGGAGTTTGACATAGTGTTAATCACTTTGGTGCTATACACACAAGTAAATTGATCATTACCAATCTACACTATCATAAGCCATTTACTTATCACAAGAGCACAAAACTTTCATTTACCAAAAAGGGTTGCCTATGGCTCAAATAATCACAACACAAACAATTCTTGCACAACTTAAGAAAATACAATGGTAAAGCATTTAGGGGAGATATTGGGCTTCTTTGCACCAAATGAAACACAACATTTGATTGCTTAGAGATAAAAGTTCGCACGATCACTATTAGACTTGTTCAAACAGGTGGAGATATTTTTATTTCATTTCATATTCCGCTTCCCATGTGGCTTCCTCAACTCAATAAAGCACCCCAATATTTACATATTGATGACAAGAACCTTAGCATAATAAACACCACTTTATCATGATGATACCTAGGCATTGACTACACATTTTAAAATCATATCACCTAGAAAGTACCTTTCAAGTCAAAACCAACAGCTATGCAATTAAGAGAAAATATATTGTTTTCAGAACACTCTAGACCTTCAATGGCCTCTTATATTTACAGACTTCACCAGAATACATTCACATGAACAATTTCGACCCCTGAACTTACTTAACAAGGATAACAGGGAGGTATTTTACATAAGCTAACTATCTACTAACTTCACCTTCAATAATATCCACATGGATGATACAAAATTAATCTCCACCTACTTTTTTGGACATAGACATGTGAATCCACATATTAAACGGCGAACAAATTCATACTTCAAGTGCAGCCTAATGCGGAATACACTTAGGCAACCTTTATTATCAACTCACATAACATCTTTATAACTTGATTCTAGATTAATAACTCGATTCTAGAGCGTAATTATAGAACTCATTTCCACAAGAATGTAAACAAAAGAATTCATAATAGAATGGATATACGAATAGTGCATCTCGTTCAAAGAATTGATACACGGCATTTTTGTTATTCGACACCTTATTGAGACAATATTCGTGAGAGTTCTTCAATTTGGACATACATATACAATGAGTAGAAAATTTTCATTTGACTCCCTTCATGAAGCTAAGTTGATAGGGCAATAGCTTAATCTATACTCCTCGACTCCACATCCCTAACGTACGTAGGTAACACACTGATATACTACATGATCTGATGGTGCAGAGATATCACAAGGTCAAGGACACTCCCCTCTAGCGATACGCTTTACCAATCCACCCACAACTTAAAACATTCCCCTAACAAGTCCTTGGGCAATCCACTCGGACTCAATGGTGGGATCAGTCCCTCCTCACATGCTTCTCATTCGCGGATTATGGCATCAAGGTTACCCATCATAAGAATAAGACTTAGAGAGGAAATCAGCTCCCTAACTTGAGCTCTATCGCACGATTGGAGTATCAAAGAAGGATGAAATTACTAATGTCCGAATAGCCTCCAACTTATAGATGTGGTCGGCAATACAATGATAAGAAGGACTCTACTAGACATGGCTCTGAGACATCCTAGGACACTTTAAAACCTTAGGCTCTGATACCAAGTCCGAGAGATATGACCGACACTCGATCGGGTATCCCCAGTCAAGAAAACTTGGGTGCCTTTCCTCCCCCACGTGTTACTTCACATTTTTCATTACTTACTATCCGAGTGAAGCAACTGTTTATAATTGGAACACCTTTTTTAAGAACATACATAACATAGATATTCTTTAGCGTGGCTTACAACATACACCGCTCAACTTACAAAATATATATTTACATAAGTTCATAACCCACATTGCATGTCTAGGAGCCTCTAAAGATGAAAAAGAATTAGTACAATACTCGCCACTAACAAGGCTCTGGCTTTACCTTTTACAAATACCAAAATAGGATCCCAAAAAACAAGAACAGAAGAGACATGAGCCACATAGGGCCCTGACGGAACTCCAGCAAGAAATCTATTGAAGAGTTGGTGCTGGGTTAGCCGAAAGGAAAATGGCTCGCCCATTCAGCTGACAGGAAGTGAGAAGGAGCTACGATCGGTGGAAGAGTAGCTTCTATAGATCCACCTACAATCATAACACGAATGTAGCGCCCTCGGAAAAAGGGACATTGGTACATTTGAATTATACTGCTATGTATGGACAAACCCTGTTCCAAGTAAACTCAAGCCGTAAACAAGTAGAAAACAGCAATAGAAACAACAACCAATTCACACACGAAAAGTACAATCAAGCCAAACAAGTTTTTAATCTCTCCTTGTCTCCCACCTTCCACAATTCCACACCAATGATAAATAGAAGCAACAACCAATTCACATACGAAAAGTACAATCAAGCCAAACAAATTTTAAATCTCTCATTGTTTTTCACAATCCACAATTTCCACACCAATGATTTCACAAATTTGCTCAAATATTCAGTTCAATAGTGATTTCGATCACTGTTCAGCCCCTATTACCTCATCCACCCTTATTACCTCTGCCACCCTTATCACCACAACCCTTTTCCGCCCTTTTACCTCGTCCATCTATATTACCTCGGTCACCCTTATCACCACAACCCACACCTTATAACTTCCTGTTGCCGCACGCAACCCGATCCCACTGTATAGTTCCAGTCCTCAACAACAATAACAATTCATAAAGATCAACAACAATACTTCCCAAGAAATAACAACTATACTATTGCAAGTGTTACCATAACCATCAATGCTATTTCTATCATGTTCGACAACCCATAGTTATTGTTACCACAGTTATTCCAGTTGAATTAGTTACGATTTCCTTTAGTCATTTATTCCTCAACTTTGACCACACAACACGTTCACTACATACCAATCACAAGAAATTCATAGGTAATTCATGTTCATATTACCTACCAAGCATACGTACACCAAATAAGGCAATTTCACAAGGATCAAAGTTAGATGTACATACCTAGATTCGAAATCCCCTTTTTAACTCCTATTCTCAACTCACCAAGCAGTCTTGCAATGCCAATCTAATTCACACGTTAACACATATTCCTTAGAATTAAAGTTCACGATTACTACCCGAGCTTATCTAGTTTACTTACCCCTCTTTGAAAATCTCTTTAAGATTACTCCTACCCAATTCCTCTTACCATATTTTTGGTTTTAAAGAAATGCATGAACAACCCCACCTTTGGTTTTCAAGAATAAATGCATAGGAATCCCCTTTTTGTTTAAATAGGAAAATTAATGGAAAAAGAGTTGGGGATTTTATCTGCCAGAAAAAAAGTGAAGACAATACTTTAAAATTTTTTCGGGAATTAGTGATTTTGAAAAATCAATCTGATGTAGATGGACGTTCTCTCTTAAGGATCCTCTCCTTCCTCTCTCTTATTTTGCTCAAAAAATGTGTAAAAAAGAGGGGTTGGGGGCATTTTATTAGAAAGGGGGTCACGTTTAAAATTTTAGAAAATAGAAGCCCAAGCAACATCTGCGATCGCACTATGCATTTGCAGAATTGAAATACGGTCCGCGTAATTGTCCCAATCATTGAACATTTCTGCTTGCGTATGCGATGGGAATGCAGTCTGCATTCTTGTTATGCGATCGCATAATGCACCACAGAATTGACCTTCACAAATCCTTGAGGGAATTATGCGGCAACTAGTCTATCCGCATATTTACTATGCGATCGCATAATGGACCGCACTTCTAACATCAATTTAGACCAACTCTCTGATTAAATGTGCGGAAGGAATGCAGTCCTCATACTAGTTATGCGGTCGCATAAGTGACTACATTATCAACATCAATTTGAATGCTCACCTGATTAACTCTGCGGTAGAAATTGGTCCGCATACCTGATCTATGACAGCATTCTCAACCGCAAAAATGACACTTTTTTGGGAAACTTTAACTCTAGATTTTTTAAGTACAAAACCAGTAAAAAGAATTAGACCCGCGGCAAAATTTTTACATAGTCCCAACACATAGGTGGACTTGACTCTACGAGTTTCTAGGATTTGAGCATTCATTTTCTTGGGGCCTTACATCCTCCCCCGCTTAAGATCATTCGTCCTCGAATGAGGATTTTGAAAATCAAGCGGTTTAAAAACATAATATATAAGCTCCTAAATTTTCTCTAACTTTCATATTTTAGAAAAATATTTCCAAAGTTTTCTCTGTAATTTGGACATATTTACCTGCCAGAGAGCCCTCAAAACACATTTCCAAACACCATTTTACAAATCTTGTTATCCCTATAACTGGTATACAATTCATCACCTTTACACTTATATATTTTCAATTGCTCAACACACTTTTGCACATAGTCGATTACCTTAAGGAGTTTGAAATAGTTTTAACAGCTTTGGTGCTATACACACAATTAAATTGATCATTAGCAATCTACACTATCATAAGCTATTTACTTATCACAAAAGCACAAAACTTTCATTTCCAAAAAGGGTTGCCTATGGCTCAAATAATCACAACATATACAATTCTTGCACAACTTAAGGAAATACAATGGTAAAGCAATTAGAGGAAATATAGGGCGTCTTTGCACCAATTTAAACACAACATTAGTTTTCTTAGAGATAAGAGTTCGCACGATCACTCCTATACTTGTTCAAACACGTGGGGATATTTTTTTTTCATTTCATATTCCGCTTCCCATGTGGCTTCTTCAACTTGATAAAGCACCCCAATATTTATATATTGATGACAAGAACCTTAGCATTATAAACACCACTTTATCGTGATGATACCTAGGCATTGACTGCACATTTTTAAATCATATTACCTAGAAAGTACCTTCCAAATCAAAACCAATAGCTATGCAGCTAAGAGAAAATATTTTATTTCCACAACACTCTAGACCTTCAATGGCCTCTTATATATACAGACTCCGCCAGAATATATTCACATGAACAATGTCGACCCCTGAACTTACTTAACGAGGATAACGGGGAGGTATCTTACATAAGATAACTATCTACTAACTTCACCTTCAATAATTTCCACATGGATGACACTAAATTGATCTCCACCTACTTTTTTGGACATAGACATGTGAATCCATAGAATATAGGGCAAACATCTATGGGGACACTTCATACTTCTAGTGCAGCCTAATGGTGAATACGCTTATGCAACCTTTATTATCAACTCACATAACATCTTTAAGATAAAATAATGAGAATAGCCTACTCGTACTCACCCTCCAAAGAATAGCCTACTCGTACTCACCCTCCAAACTCTAAATCTCTAGGCGAACATTTAGACTTATCCCTTGATGACCTTCAACAATTACTCTTAATTGTGCTATCTTAACTTACCGTAAAATTACCTATCAAATATACATGTGATCAGTCTATGAAGCTTCATCTTTGACTTGGCTGAAATTACAATACCTAATGGATCTAATACTATGAGGAACAACATAGTTCAAGATGAGACTGGAGTTATTCAGAAATCCATTAACGTGCTGAGAAGAGAATTTCATGAGGTTATATTCTAAGAGACACAGAAGGTTACAACTAAAGATACTGACATGGTTAATCATTGTGGGACATCAATTATTAGACAAATAAGGCATAGGGGTAACTCCTACGTTGGCAATAGCAACCAATTAGGAGGAATACTCAAGTACGCGAACCACTCATTTCCTAGAGTGTAGGGAAAATTTGTTTATCAAGAATAAGAATACTCGGACACCTTGAATGTGATCGGAGTTTCAAAATACATGAAGTTGAATTACACTCTTAGAATTACCTGACACACAGAATCTATGCCACAAGCCCATGGGGATGAAAAGAAGTTGTACACTTATGAGATCATCATATTCTCAAATAACTTAACCCACCATGACAGTTGATACTATATGAGAGAACTAAAGATTCGACAACTTAATCTTTCAAATCAATATGCTCATGATATGTGCAAAAATATGAAGGCATCTAATCTCCCCCTTCATGTGTAAAACCACATTTCTAGGACAACTAAGTATTGGGACGAAATCATGTATTGGTTAGAGGCGTTTTTAATGGTTAACATGATGCTCTGGGGAGAAAGACAAGTGACACTCTTAGCCATCAAGTGAGGTGGAATATCAAGGGTACCAAAACTACCCTCACATGAAAACGATATGGTCAATTATTCTAGATTTCGAATAAGAAGAAGGCCATGTAACCCATCCAATCCAACCCATTTAAGACTTTGGAAAAAAAGGTATGCACTTTGGTTTGAAATCATGGCAATTGAATCTCGATCTTTTAGTAAAATCATTACTTTTGAAACCCATGAGACAAGCCCTTGCAATCCTACAAAATCAATAACAATGGCGAGAAGGTACTTAAACCCATTACGAGTTGGTATAAGATAAGACCTCAAAGTGCCCACATGGATATGTTCAAAAGAATGAGACGTCCTAATGCATTTTATCGAGGAGAAGTAACCTGGGCTATCTAGTCAGATTGACAAGTGGAGAAAGTAGGTGATTGTTTAGGAAAAACTCTCATAAGAAGTGCGAGCAATATCTTTTTATCCTAACAAAAGGGACACGTACTCATCCTTAACACGTCAAGACTTCCTCTTTCATGCCATGAAACGTAAATGAATTCTACAATGAGAGCTATCAGATGAATTAGATAGTAGGGTAGCAAAATAATGAGCACTATTTTGAACCAATGTGCATAAACCAAGTTGAAGACATTAGAAGTCTATTGGAAATGAGAAATTTGCCCACTCTCAGGGCGCTTGTAGAGTACATAAAAATGAGGTTAATTAAATCATATCATATAGTTGGATAATTAGTCGAGACATTGAGATGATATAGCATTGAAGATTACAGGTAAATAAGAAATGATGCAAGACAAGTTAAAGAAAGTGAGAGAGAGCCTTATGTAAGTAACTCTTACATTGTATCCACTAGGAAGGGTGGTAATATAAAGCGATTACGAGAAGCTAACTCCCCTCTTTTTGAAAGAAGTTCTCTATATGAAGTCACGCGATGTATAGCTCTAGAATTATAAAATCCAATTACGTTTAGCAACTCTACTTCATAATGAAGCACTACAACACACTTCTACACAACCAACTATTACAAACCACGTTGGGAGATGCAATAAGACTTAACGGAGAGAAAGGCTTTGACATATGAATGTGTTAGTAGGTGTATTTATCTTTTGTCAACCCAAAACCTAAAGGCGAGAGTTAGACTGATAAGCAGATCGTTGGACTAGCACAAGTGTAGTTAATCCATTATCGGAAAGAGATCATTCAATTCCAGTAATTGCGGCATGCTATCAACCCTTGATTAACTTGAAGTGATATGAGAACCCAATGAGATAGTGTAGAATAATCATGGAGGGTTCGCAGATGTTCATGATGTTCTCTTCATGGATTTTAACTTGAGAACTACTCAGATGCTAATGAAATAAAAGAAGAATATGAGAAACATGCGTTGTGCCATAATAACCTCAAAGGTGTGCTTGGTCTTGACGGAGGGCCTAGTAAGGGTCCTTACGAGACAGAGTGTTACAATGACTCAGATAAGGATATTTTCTCTCATGGTTATCAAACAAGTGTAGGAAAACTAGTAGAATGAATTCACTAACTAAAGAACATGATGAACACATGTTTTGAAGGGAGTAAAGAGACGGCAAACATATATGTTATGGGCTGGACATGCTTCTGCTATATTAACTCCCAACTGCAACATAAGACCATGCTACGAGCAACCACAATACTAGGACAAAGTGAGTTACTTACTGCAAGATGTCCCAAGTGGGTACAAAAGTTATGGCGACACAGGATCTTCCTATGATATGGATTTAAAGATCTCAATTTTCAGGGAGACTATATGCACAAGGTGACCATTTCGATTGACATGCACTCATGTGAGGTTTTAAGGTATGCTCTTATCTTACTAGGAAGTGAGAAGATTTCATGATGATGTCAGCAAAAGAGTAGATTGAATGTTCAAACAATATAAGCCATATACACAACTGAGTAAAAGAGTGACTCGAGTAGGATCAAAATGCTGTGATGCTTTGCATAGAACTTGACACCACATAGGTAAATTTTATGACGGTTCATGTATAGGCACAAGCGAGTAGATTTAGTCCATTTAAATAAAAGATCCTATAAGAAACTCATCGGATAAAATCCCTTGGTGAGAATTTTAGGAAAAGCAAGTGGGAAATATCAATCCTAGATTTATAACTTCATTCTACAGCATAATTATAGAACTCATTTCCACAAGAATGTAAACAAGAGAATTCATAATAGAGTGGATTTTCGAATAATGCATCTCGTTCAAAGAATTGATACACGCCATGTTTGTTACTCAACACCTTATTAAGACGATATTCGTAAGAGTTCTTCAATGTGGACGTACATATACAATGAGTAGAAAATTTTCATTTGACTCCCTTAATGAAGTTAAGTTGATAGGGAAATAGCTTAATCTATACTCCTCGACTCCACATCCCTAACGTACGTAGGTAACACTGATATACTACATGATCTGATGGTGCATAGACATCAACAAGGTCAAGGACAATCCTCTCTAGCGATATGTTTTACCAATCCACCCACAACTCAAAACATTCCCCTAACAAGTCCTTGGGAAATTCACTCGGACTCAATGGTGGGATCAATCCCTCCTCACTTGCTTCACATTCGCGGACTATGTCATCAAGGTTACCCATCTTAAGAATAAGACTTAGAGAGGAAATCATCTCCCTAACTTGGGCTCTGTCGCACGATTGGAGTATCAAAGAAGGATGAAATTCCTCAATGTCCGAATAGCCTCCAACTTATAGATGTGGTCGGCAATACAATGATAAGAAGGACTCTACTAGACATGGCCTTGAGACATCCTAGGACACTTTAAAACCTTAGGCTCTAATACCAAGTTTGTCACACCCCAAATCCGAGGGACATGACCGACACTCGATCGGGTATCCCCAGTCAAGAAAACTTGTGTGCCTTTCCTGCCCCACGTGTTACTTCACATTTTTCATTACTTACTATCCGAGTGAAGCAACTGTTTATAGTTGGAAAACCTTTTTTAAGAACATACATAACATAGATATTCCTTAGCGTGGCTTACAACATACATCGCTCAACTTACAAAATATATATTTACATAAGTTCATAACCCACATTGCATGTCTAGGAGCCTCTAATGATGAAAAAGAATTAGTACAATACCTGCCAGTAACAAGGCTCCGGCTATACCTTTTACAAATACCAACACAGGATCCCAAAAAACAAGAATAGAAGAGACATGAGCCACATAGGGCCCTGAAAGGAAAATGGCTCGCCCATTCAGCTGACAGGAAGTGAGAAGGAGCTACGATCGGTGGAAGAGTAGCTTCTATAGATCCACCTACAATCATAACACGAATGTAGCGCCCTCAGAAAGGGAAATTAGTACATTTGAATTATACTGCTATGTATGGACAAACCTTGTTCCAAGTAAACTCAAGCGGTACATAAGTAGAAAACAGCAATAGAAACAACAACCAATTCACACACGAAAAGTACAATCAAGCCAAAAAAGTTTTCAATCTCTCCTGGTCTCCCACCTTCCACAATTCCACACCAATGATAAATAGAAGCAACAACCAATTCACACACGAAATGTACAATCAAGCCAAACAAATTTTAAATCTCTCATGGTTTTTCCAACTCCATAATTTCCACACCAATGATTTCACAAATTTGCTTAAATATTTATTTCAATAGTGATTTCGATCACTGTTCCGCCCCTATTACCACGTCCACCCTTATTACCTCGGCCACCCATATCACCATAACCCTTTTTCCGCCCTTATTACCTCGTCCACCCTTATTACCTCGGTCACCCTTATTACCTCGGCCACCCTTATCACCGCAACCCACACCTTATAACTTCGTATTGCCGCGCACAACCCGCTCCTACCGTACAATTCTAGTCCACAACAACAATAACAATTCATAAAGATCAACAACAATACTTCCCATGAAATAACAACAATAATATTGCAAGTGTTATTATAACTATCAATGCTACTTCTATCATGTTCGACAACCCATAGATATTGCTACCACAGTTATTCCAGTTGCATTAGTTACGATTTTCTTTAGTCATTTATTCCTCAACTCTGACCACACAACACGTTCACAACATACCAATCACAACAAATTCATAGATAATTCATGTTCATATCACCTACCAAGCATACATACACCAAATAAGGAGATTTCACGAGGATCAAAGTTAGATATACATACCTACAGTAGAATCCCCTTTTTAACTCCTATTCTTAACTCACCAAGCAGCCTAGCAATGCCAATCTAAGTCACACGTTAACACATATTCCTTAGAATTATATTTCACAATTACTACCCGAGCTTATCTAGGTTACTTACCCCTCTTTGAAAAATCCATTAAGATTACTCCTACCCAATTCCTCTTACCAGATATTTGGGTTTTAAAGAAATGCATGGACAATCCCACATTTGGTTTTAAAGAATCAATGCATACCCCCCTTTTTGTTTAAATAGGAAAATCAATGAAAAAGAGCTGGGGATTTTTCTACAAGAACAGAAGTGAAGACAATACTATAAAAATATTTCGGGTTTTGGTGATTTTAAAAACATCAATTTGATGTAGATGGACGTTCTCTCTCAAGGATCCTCTCATTCCTCTCTCTTATTTTACTCAAAAAATGTGTACAGATGAAGGGTTTGGGTATTTTATTAGAAAGGGAGTCGGGTTTAAAATTTTAGAAAATAGAAGCCCGAGCAACATGCGCCATCGCACTATGCGTTTGCGGAATTGGAATGCGGTCCGCAGAACTGTCCCAATCATTGAACATTTCTTCCTGGGTTCGCAGAGAGCTGAATTTTTTCTTTTGTGACCAAAAAACTTCAGCTCTGCAGCTGACGTTTTCCAGTTACAAAGAAATATCTTGATGAATGTCCGAAAATGAGATATTATATTTTGCAATTTCGTACGTTATAATTTTTTTACAGTTAACTGGCGTAGATGCGAGAATAAGATCATTTTGGCATTAACGTACTTACGCTGTTTATAATAAGTAATAAATAAGTATTACAAAGGATAAAAGGGTACACGGATTAAAGTAAATGAGTTTCATTGAAAATCGATAATTTGGAATAAACTACGGGTCAAGTGATAATACTTGATAATAATAAACTAGTACCATGGATGGTACCATATGATCACAATAATATAATATATAAAGTATATATAAAATATTTTAAAAATAAATAAAATTTTAAATAATTTGGGACAATGTTTAAATAATACGGGTAATTAATTAATATTGGATGATAGGATATTACCCAATTAACTAATAAGTGGATAAACACGTAATAATTTATACCCAAGTGATGTGGCAGGTGACTCTTAGTCAACCTATATATTAGGTGTCAACCTTGGCATCCACGACAAGACATAAGTCTTGTCACAATTCATTAGGGGTAAAAAAGATGAGATCAAATAGAAGACTCCTTTCTAAATCAGTCTTCATCACTTCATTATAGTGAGGAGCTTGAATATTGTTCAACTGACTCAAAAAACGTGAAAAATTCAGAAGCTTCATTTGTTCAATTTCGTTCAAATCCAGAACAAAATTCGCTCCTCAAATTCAAAAGTACACAAACTTATATCCCATTTTGTTTTTTTGGATTTTAAATTCAATTCACTAAGGTTTTCAATGAAATAATTATACGGAGTTATTCCTATCCCAGGCCTTCCATTCTTTCTTTTGGCATGGTCCATATTATACGAAAGAAACGAGCAAATACATAATTTTTATAAATTACTCTATTCCTAAAAATAGTAGGGGTGTCTATGATTCTCCATGATAATTATTATTATCTTTATCTGGAAGGAATATCGAGATTATTATGTATTTTTCATGTATTTTACTCATTTATCCATGTGTATTAACCCATGACCAGATGACGTTATATACACGTATATATATAAATATATGTATATGGGATATGGAAAAGGTTATGACATTATATACGCACCACCACTTGATCAGCGAGTATATGATAATGATGTTGCTCATAGTAGCTGAAACATAATTCAAATGATGTTATACATGCGTATATATGTATGTATCCAAACGGCGTTATATACGCGTATATATGTATGTATCCAAACGGTGTGTGTAGGAACTAGGATAAGTTAAGTTTGCGCGCAACAAGGGGCAGAAAGACCAGGAAATGTAATTTCATATGTTTAAAGAAAGATGAGATGGAACGAAAGTAATTATTCGATCAACGATACATGGTTAATACGTTATAGATACACCCAAGATTTTGGAGCATTATATTTGTTGATAATCATACAGCCATAGAAGACTCCGGTATAGGTTAAAAAGAAGAATTGACCCCATGGCATAGACAAAAGATTGAATTATTAGAAGATGATATCATGAATATTCCATAATGCCCATGAAAGGCTAAGGTAATAACTGATACCATGAGCTACATATCGGAAGATAGCTTAAGCCTATGTAATGGGTGATCAAAAGGATGAGGAAACTAAAAATTTACATTACCCAAGTAAATAAGAAGTCTTGATTATTGGACCTGGAAAAATTATCAAAGTTGTGCTTCAAAACATGACAGAATCACTCTTAATATTAGATGTTCAGAGAAATAACACAACAACAATAATTTATAATTACTCTACAAGGAATCCAGTTAGAAGAAGTACCAGCCTCATAAGAAGTCAGTACGAAGCTCCCATCAGATTGTGTATGTACCAGAGGTGCGAGTATTATAATAGAGCTTCAAGATATGGACATGAATTACACCTAGGTGGAATGGATATTGGGAAAGAGATAGAAGATACAATGCGAGATATTAAGGTAAGCAAGGTAAAGGTGAACAACATATGAGATAATCAAAGAGAGAAGAACGTAAATAGTCCATACTTCGGATAAAATGGCAAAAAGCATGAGGATTCAATGTCAATGAATGATAGCGACATCTTCAATGGTATATCTTCAAGCCTATGATTTCTATGTACTGAGAGATCTATTAAGAGAGTAAAGAAGAGTTAGAGATAGTATGATGTCAGGAATGATGTTCTAGAATAAGACAAGGGAACATATGATACAAGCAAGTTGAAGAAAGGTTGCGAGTAACACAAATAGATATGTGTGAGTCGCAAGCTAAAGTATTTAAAGAAACAAGGTTTTAGGAAGACAAGAGTAAGGATAAAAAAGGACAAGTAAGAAGGTGACGAAAATGGATAGGTCCTCAGGATTAAAATACCTACGTACAGGTAAAATCACACCGGGATGCTTTGAACTACGATTATGGAAGTATAGTATGGTATCGCCCCTAGGTGGATCAAGACAATCACTTCAAATGTTCCACGATAAGCCGTGAGCCCTAGTGGTAGTGTTATATAAGAGATCAAGTTATCATTGATAGATGATACATCTACATAAATGCGAATCCATAATGGATGGGCAGACGTCACAAAGTATGAGATGAGATTAGGACATCACTCTTAAGATGAATAGTGGAGAGGAAACATTAAAGGACTTAGATTTATACTTATAGAAAAAACAATGAATGTGTGAAGACCCGGCTGGTCGTCTTAAGAATTAACGCCCCTATCCCATATTAACTGCTTTCTCAAAGTTTATTTCTGCTAATTTAAATTGCCAGAATGTTCGATTTTGAGATTTGGAGAGTTTTTGGACACTTAGTCCCTAAATGAGAGCTTAAGTGTTGGAAATGTGCTCGTAGTCAGAAAAGTATGAAGAAGGCCTTGCAATGGAAATACAATGGTTCCATTAGCCCCTTTAGGTGATTTCGGGGTTTGAAGCGTGTTCCGAATGTGTTTTGGAGGTCCGTTGTTGATTTAGGCTTGAAATACGGAAGTTTTAATTATTGAAGTTTCCGGTCCGGTAATGAGTTTTTGATCCGAGGGTCAGAGTGGAATTCTGGAAGTTGCAATAAGTCTGTCATATTATTTAGGACGTGTGTGCAAAATTTCAGGTGATTTGGACGTGTTTTGGTTAGGTTTTGATCGAAAACATATTTTGGTGAAGCTTGAATTCTTATGTTCAAATCCTTGATTAATTCGAGTTTCCGGACTTTGGTGATTTTGTCACACCTCGAACATTAGGGAGAGACCGGCACCCGGTACCTTACTCGACCGAGTAGCAACGTAATGTATTTTCTCATTACATTATCATATACATATGATATACGATTCTAATAGGCCAACATGATTATTTATAAGCTCAAGACATCGGCCGTAAAATCTTTCATATACAAGACATATGTCTACAAGTCTCTAGGAGTACATAAGTGCCATAAAGGTCGGTACAGAGTCCCCCCAAACCAAACAATAGACGTCTAAATCATACTAACCAAATACGCAACTCCGAATAAGATGGAGCGCACCACCATCTTTCGCTCAGCTGATAGCTTACTTGGAGGGCTCTCGACCTGTCTATCAGGACCTGCGGGCATGAAACGTAGCGTCCCCAGGTAAAAAAGACATTAGTACGAATAACGTACCGAGTATGTATGGTACATAAATAGAAACATGCAAGACTTGGAAGAAATATATAGTACATAACTCAATCTGTAAGTCTGAATAACTTTGTAAATCATAAATTACCTTTAGCGTCATGCACATTCATATCAATGTCATGTCGTGCATAGGTACATGTTTTATAACATCATAGCCTCTGAGGGCATCCCATCATATCATATTGGCCACTGTGGGCAAAATCATCATCGTATACCAGCTGATCAGGTGGTGGTGCGTATATAACGCCATTACGTTTCCTATATCTCACATACATACATACATATATATATATATATATATATATATATATATATATATCCGTATATAGCACCATTTGAATATATATATATATATATATATGTAGTATATATATATATATATGTATATATATATACATTAGAATACATACCTGTATATGCGTATATAATATCGTTTGAATCATATTCAGCCAATGTGGGCAACATCATCATCATATACGAGCTGATCAGGTGGTGGTGCGTATATAACGTCGTAACCTTTTCTCATATATATATATATATATGTGTGTGTGTGTATATATATATATAACATCGTATGAGTCATGGGTCAGTGTACATATATAATGCATGAAATGCATATGAGATACAATAACAAAATCTCTCAATACGTCATAGGACCATTATACATTTGATTAATATCAAAACATCATTTTACGTATTTTCCGAGACTTATGAATAGACGATGGAATAACAATACATATGGAAAATCAAGAACATACGCATTTCTAATACTTCTATGAATAGAGTCATATATGAAATTTTTGCATTTGCACGTTTCGTTCATATCGTATGGATCATGCCAAAAGAAAAAAGGAAAGCCTTAACATACCTGAGTAGAAACAAACTCCATTTAATGTTCTTGGGAAAGATTATACCGTGATCTCTTAGAATTACAAATCCTGTTGTTATTACGCAGTAGAACTTTGTATAAAAACTTTGCTCAAAAATCCAACACTTTCCTTAGATTTTATTCGCGTTTCTTGTGAATTAGACTTGAAGTCTTGAACATTGTGAAGGCTCAAGTGGTCGTCGAAAAGTGCTAGTTCATATTCCAAGTAATGAAGTCATCACATCCTATGCAGCACTTGAAAGGAAAATTTATTTTCTTGTTTGGGAAAAGCATTATGATGATCATGACTTTCTACAGTACCACAAAATATCTACTGTTCATCTAGTTTCTCTCCTAAAAGATTTCAACAATTTAAGCCCATGCACATGTACGGTATTGTAATGAGTTTGAAATTGAGACATGTGATAATGATTGAAGTCTTAGAGGTCCTTAGAGTTTTATATCCTCGTCCGTAAACTTTTATGGCAAAGTTATATGATTTCCTCTTACTTTATGCATAATAATCCTTGTAGGCCGGTAATCAAAGTCATAACACGAGTCGGGGAGTTGAGTTAGTGAGAGAAGCTCTGGCTTCTCTATAAAAAGCCACTAAACCTTCCTCAAAATCTCAACCGTTTTCCTCTCCGCCACCTATGAACATGGATCTAGTTATGACTATAATTCCTCCTAAACCACCCGACATAATAATAACAAACCCAAGTATAGACACAATAATTACTAACAAAACTGTTGAAATTCACGAAGCCTCATTTAAAAATCAGCTCCTAAAAGGAACTGAAGAGGCAAATATTAGTTTTGATCAAACTTTTTTTCTTCTCCATACTGATTTAACTGGAGAATCATCAAGAAATATTATGGACTGCCCACCCAAAAATGGTCGAATCACTCTCTCACCAGAGGATAAAGAACACATGTTACGCCTTGGAAATACTCCAATAAAATAAAAGATACTCAATTCAATAGCTACCGCTACGACTTACCCCTCTAGGGACCAAGCTCGAATGGTCTATTTAATAGCAGATCTTGTTATAAGCTGCTTGACGAGCATCAGACTTTCCATAAGGATTTCACTTGGATTTGGGACATGAATTGTCCTAATAAAATTAAATACCTTCTTTGGAAAATCTTTCATCACAAACTACCAACCAAAAACCTCCTAAATTATATTGGTATTAACATAGACTCCATATACTCTACCTTTAAATATGAGATTGAATCCATTAAGCATGTATTCCTAGGATACATTTTAGTAAAATACCTTTGGGCTCACTTAGGTATAAATGACACAACTTGGAATGATTCCTCTAATTGGCTTATTCAACTTCATTATTTAACTCCCTCATTTTCAAACCCTTATATCAATTTAAAAGGCCTTTTTCCTTGCATCATCTAGTCGATTTGGTTAAATAGAAACAAAAACCTCTTTAAAAACTATACTAATGCCGTCAATAATCAAGATGCTTTAAAACTAGCCATGGAATATAAGGTCCTAACTAGCAAAGATCTGACCAAGCATAAAAAAATTCCAGTCCACGTGAGATGGAATATACCTCATAGAGACACTGTCAGACTTAACTTTGACGACTCTTTTAACAAAAGTCACTCGTTGTGCAGCTATATAGGAGTATTCAGGGACCATAAGGGCCAATGGATTACTAGCAACTATGGTAAAAACCCTAGTTTATCACCCCTTCATGCAGAACTAACAGCTTTAAATATTGGTTTTAAAACTGCTCTAAACCAAGGCTTTACAGAGCTGGATATCGAAACGGACTCTACCGATGTTATGAACTACTTAGAAAATGGTCTGTCCTTATTTAATAACATAATCATTGAGTTCATATGGTTAATGACACAACTAAAGGTCAAGTAATTATATCACACATTCAGGGAGGCCAACAAGGTGGCATACAAGCTGTCTAGAGAAGGACTGGAAGGAAGCAACAATGACACAGAGAAAGTTTTTAGCTACTATGTTCCTCATATTGTCTCTAACGCCATGAAATCGGATTGTGATGGAAGTACTTATATTATTAAATTCCTAAATAAAGATGTTTGTAACAGACTCGCTTCTTTTGGAAACCGCAATGTCCTTCGCGACTTGTTGGTCTATTGTAATAGCCAAGTAGATAATGCCCATACGAGTGATGATACTTCTACTATGATGTAAATTTTTTCATATATATACATATATATATATATATGTATATATATATACCTGCCATTCAAAAAAAAATCCTTGTAGGCCACCAAGTCTCCTACACATGCCACATAACACATAAATGAATAGTCATCCTTTGAGCTCTCTATGGCTGCCACCTAGTGTTTAAGAGTTATCCCAAAATCATTATTAATTACCAATTACTTAATTAACTTGGTAATTCCCCACAAATTTAATTATTCACATAATTAGAAATTATTTCAAATAACTCAAAGTATTGCTAGTTTTTAACACACCTTATATACCTCACTATCATGGTTATGTATTACCTTATATGATATCAATCCATAAATATCAGGTATTATAGCTTGGACCATATCTTATCGTAATTTACCAAACTTCGACGAAACTCATTTTCTTCGATTTGCTTACCCTTTCACCTTCATGAATTTACTTATCACTTGTATAACATAATACTTATAACTCAAAATAATCTCATTCCCGAACTTATATTGCTTAAATTACGATGAATCTTTGACGTACAAAAAAATACGGATGTAATATCTCATTTTCGAGCTTATATCAATTTACTTATGACATACTTTCATGTACTGGGTACCGCCGTGGTATACTCATGCCCTTTCTGCGCTTGTTTTTCATGTGCAGATCCAGGTACCTCCACCCAGGCGTATCGCCCTTGAGGCAGAAAGATCTAGCAGAAACTTCGAGGTATATTTTTCGCGTAGACCAAGGAGTCTCTATCTTACTCTATCTTTTATCAGTTAGCTTTTCTTTTTACAGTTTTTTAGACATTCTGGAGTTAGCATAGTGTATTACGTTTTATTAGCCTGTGTTTCCCGTGAGTTTTCAAGTTTTGGGATGATATTGTCGACTTTCGCATTATTGAGTAATATATGCCGAGAGAAATTTATATACAATTCTTCGTCTAGCTGTTCAGTTTTAATTATTTACTTTTTGCAAGTAATGTTGTATTCCGTATTGTTAGGATTACCTAGTCGTAGGGACTGAGTGCCGTCACGTCATCTTCACAGAGGGAAACTGGGGTCTTGAAAAGTTGGGATTAGAGATTTAGGTTCATATGAGTCATGGAACACAAGCCGATTTATTAGAGTCTCGTTGATCAATACAGAGACAACTGTACTTATCTTTAAGAGACCAGGAAACCTTTTTCTTCCATTATCTCACAGATGGTGAGAACATATGCTAATATAGATGATCAGACACCTACGCCCCTTACGAGAGCTGTTAGAGGTTGGGGCCAAGGTAGAGGCCGAGGACAAGGACGCCCACATGGTGCAGTGAGCGCACCTATGCGAGCTGCCGCCAAGGTACCACCAACTGATCTAGCCGGGGTCCAGGCACCTGACACGCCTACTTCTTTGACCACTATAGTCCTTCAGGAGTCTTTGGCACAATTATTGAGCATATTTGGTACGTTGGTTCAGACATGATTGACTTGGGTTGTACCGACTACTTGATAGATCATGGGAGGGACGCAGAGTTCTGCCGCCCCCACTCTAGAGCAGCGAGTTCCCATTGGTCAGATTTATGGTGTCATGGGGACACAGCCTGTAGCTGCAGTTCAGTGGGCAGTGAGTACCTCTCGCCGAGTTGAGGGCATGTGGGTATAAGAGAGAGAGAGAGGACGAACGAAGTCAAAACAGAAAGTATATGAGAGTGAGTAGACCTCGTAGATTGGAGAGACCTACTATTCCTCATTTTGGAGGAAGAGTACGACATGATAGAGGTTTTCCGGGTTAGCCAGCCCAGTTAGAAAATTAGATTACATGTAGCGTTTCAAGTGTACAGGGTCTTGGAGTACCTGTACCATATAGTTCCCACTTCCATGTCCTCCCAGAGCTTGTTTTGAGTGTGGTGACACATGACACGTAGTGGGGGATTTCCCTAGACTCGGGAGGATTCCACCCCTACCGGCTCCTCCACCACAGTATGCCCTATAGAGTTTTTTTTGGCCATGATTATAGCCCTAGTTGCTATCCTACCTACCTGTACCGAGGCTGTTGCCTTTGATTATGTCATCACAAGTATTGTCATGGTTTTTTATAGAGGTGTATCAATTCTATTCAATCTAGTCTCTATTTATACTTATGTTCTTTCATATTTTGCTTCGCATTTGGGTGTACACTAAGATTCTTTGAGTTCCCATATCTATTTTTCTACTCATTTATGGGATTCTCTTAGTCGACCATGTTTATCGGTCATGTTTGGTTATTATTTATGATTTTGAGACTAGAGCAAATTTATTGTGACTCAGTATGGTTAATTTTGATATTATATTTGGCATGAACTGGTTGACTACCCATTATGCTATTCTTGATTATCACGCCAAGACTGTGACGCTGGCTATGCCAGGTGTTCTGTGCATTGAGTGGAGTGGTACTTTAGATCACACTCCCAGTAGAGTTATTTCCTTCCTTAAAGCTTAGCGTATGGTTGAGAAGGGGTGTGCTGTGTATCTAGCTGATGTGAGAGATGTTACTGTTGATACCCTTGCCGTTGATTCATTCTCGGTGATACAAGATTATCCTGATGTCTTTCCAGCTAATCTTCCAAGCATGCCACCCAATAGAGACATTGACTTTGGCATTGGTTTGTTGCAGGGCACTCAATCCATTTCCACTACTCCGTACCATATAGCTCCTCCTGAGTTAAAGAAGTTGAAGGATCAGTTACAGGAATTTCATGATAAGGGGTTTTATTCGACCAAGTGTTTAACCTTGGGGCGCTCCTATCTTGTTTGTGAAGAAATATGATGGTTCTATGTGTATGTACATCGATTATAGTTAGTTGAACAAGGTTACATTGAAGAACCATTATCCTCTGCGTCTTATTGATCATCTATTTCACCAGCTTCAAGGCACACATGTGTTTTATAAGATTGACTTGTGCTCAGGTTACTATCAGTTGAAGATTCTGGAACCAGATATCCTGAAGACTGCTATCAGGACTTGGAATGGTCATTACGAGTTCTTTGTTATGTCATTTTGGATGACAATTTCCCCAGCAGCTTTTATACATTTGATGCACAGTGAGATCAGGACATATCTCGACTCGTTCATCATTATTTTCTTAGATGATATTCTTGTTTATTCATGGATTCGGGAAGATCATGAGCATCACCTAATGAATACTTCAAACCCTGAGAGAGAAGAAGTTATATGCAAAGTTCTCAAAATATGAGTTTTGGTTGGATTTGTGGAAATCTTAGGCCACATGGTATCGAGTGAGGGCATTCGAGTGGACGTGAAGAAGGTGGAGGCCGTGCAGAGTTGGCCCAAGGCGTCCTCAGCTATAGAGATTCGCAGTTTTCTTGGCTTGTAGGGATACTACCATTGTTTTGTGGAGGGGTTTTTATCAATTGCAGCCCCTATGACTTGATTGAACCAGAAGGGTGCTCCGTTTCAGTGGACAGAGGAGTTTGAGGCGAGCTTTCAGAAGATTAAGATTTGTTTGACTGCAACCCCTATTTTGATATTGCCTACAGGTTAAAGTTCTTATATAGTTTATTGTGATGCCTCACAGGTTGGCCTTGGAGTGGTGTTGATGTAGGACGGCAGGGTGATTGCCTACGCGTCTAAACCGTTGAAGATACCTGAGAAGAATGTCTATATCCACGACCTTGAGTTAGTTGCTGTTGTTAATGCCTTGAAGATCTGGCATCATTATTTGAATGGTGTGCCTTGTGAGATATACACTGACCGTCAGAGTTTGCAACACTTGTTCAAGCGAAAGGATCTAAATTTGCACCAGAGGAGGTGGTTAGAGTTGCTGAAGGATTATGATATTACTATTTTATATTAGCCGAGCAAGGACAATGTGGTGGCTGATGCCTTGATTCGCCGGGCGCAGAGTTTGGGGAGTTTGACATATTTAACTTCTTCAGAGAAGGCTATGGTGATGGATGTTTAGGCCTTAGCCAGCCAGTTTATGAGATTTGGATCTTTCAAAGACAAATCGGGTCCTAGCTTGTATGGTTTCTCGATATTCCTTATTCGATCGTATCAGGGAGCTGTAGTATGATGACTCTAATTTACTTATCGTACATGACAAGGTTCAGCAGGTGATGCCAGAGATGTGACCATTGGAGATAATAGAGTATTGAGGATGCAAGGCCGGATTTGTATGCCTAATATTGATGAGATTCGAGAGTTAATTTTAGCAGAGGCCCATAGTTCGTGGTATTCTATCCATCGGGGTGCTGCGTAGATGTATCAAGCTTTGAGGCAGTGGTATTAGTGGAGTTGGGTCAAGAAGGATATGGTTAGATATGTTGCAAGATGACTCAACTGTCAGCAAGTGATGATTGAGCACCAATAACCGGGTGGGTTTCTTCAACAGATAGAGATTCTGGAGTGAAAGTGGGAGCAGATCACTATGGACTTTGTAGTTGGACTCCCACGAACCTTGAATATTTCTGATGCCATTTGTGTTATTGTAGATTCGCTTAGCAAGTCTGCTCATTTTATTTTATGAACTACTTATTCATTGGAGCAGTTGGCGCTGATTTATATCTGGGAAATCATTCGTCTGCACAGTATTCTAGTTTCTATTATTTCAGACTGAGGTACACGGTTTACGTCACGGTTTTGGAGGCCGCTCATCAGAAGTTGAGTACTCAGGGGGAGTTGATCATAACATTTCACTCCCAGATGGACGGATAGTCCGACCGCACTATTCAGATTCTTCAGAATATGCTCCATGCGTGTGTGATTGAGTTCGGTGGGTCTTGGGATTAGTTCTTGCTATTGATGTAGTTTTCTTACAACAACAGTTATCAGTTCAGCATGCAGATAGAGCCGTATGAGGCTTTATATGATAGGAGGTGCAGATCTCCAATGGGTTGCTTTGAGTCGGGTGAGTCCAAGCTATTCGGCACAGAGTTAGTTCTTGATACATTGGGGAAGGTTAAGGTGATTCACGATAGACTCCGTATAACCCAGTCCAAACAGAAAAGCTACGTGGACAGGAAGGTTTGCGATGATTTATATAGGGTCGTAGAGTGGGTTTTGCTTCGGCTTTCACCTATGAAGGGCGTTATGACATTTGGGAAGAAAGGGAAGTTAAGTTCGAGATTTATTGGCCCTTTTGAGATATTGAGGCATGTTGGGGAGGTTGCTTATGAGCTTGCCTTACCTCCTAGTTTCGTAGAAGTTCATCTGGTATTTCTTGTTTCGATGCTCCGGAGGTATCACGGTGACCCATCGCACATGTTGGATGTCAAATCAGTCCAGTTGGACAATATCCATCCTATGTTGAGGAGCCAGTGGTTATTTTGGATAGGCAGGTTGGGAAGTTAAGGTCTAAGATAGTTGCTTCAGTAAAGGTTCAGTGGTGGGGTCAGCCAGCCGAGGGGGAGACTTAAAGATCGATAACGATACACGGAGCAGTTACCCTCATCTTTTCACTACTTCAGATATGTCTTTATGCTCATTTGAGGAAGAATGAATGTTTAGGTGTAGGAGGATGTGACGACCCAACCGGTCATCTTAAGAACTAATGTCCTGATTCCCTATTAACTTCTTTCTCTAAGTTTATTTCTACTAATTTGAATTGCAAGGAGGTTCTATTTTGAGTTTCGAAAAGTTTTCGGGCACTTAGTACCTAATTAGAGCTTAAGTGTTGGAAAGTTGCCCGTAGTTAGTACAACATGAAGACAACCTCGGAATGGAAATATGATGGTTACATAAGCTCCGTTAGGTGATTTCCGGGTTGGGAGCATGTTAGGAAAGTGTTTTGGAGGTCTATAGCTGATGTAGGTTTGAAATGCCAAAAATTAAATTTTTGAAGTTTTCGGTCCGATAGTGAGTTTTTGATTCGACGGTCGGAATGGAATTCGGGAATCTGCAGTAGCTCCGTCATGTCATTTGGGATGTGTCTGCAAAATTTCTGGTTATTCAGACTTGTTCTTGTTAGGTTTTGATCGAAAGCGTATTTGGTAAAATTTGAAGTTCTTAAGTACAAATCCTTGATTAATCAGAGCTTCCGGTGTTGTTTTAGGTGGTTTAGGTATTGGTACGAGTTTGAATGATGTCATGGGATATGTCTGTAGGTTTGGTTGGGGTCCCCAGGTGCCTCGGGTGTGTTTCGGATGCTCAAAAGGTCATTTTCTCCTATTTTTGAACTGTTGTTGCTATATCTGGTATCGCTTTATTGCATTCGCAAAGCTTATTTTGACCACCGAGAGATTTCCTCTTTGGGTGCGCATAATGCCACCCACGTTTGTGAAGCCCCGCTTGCTTCCCTATCATGTTTGCATTACGCTTCCCGTGTTCGCGAAGTCCCACTAGCTTCCCCATCGCTTTCGTGTGAACTATCATGCGTTCGCGTAACAATACTAGTCCACTTTTTGCTTTCCCGAACGGTTTCACGCGTTCACATAGAGCAACTTCTGAACCCCGATATTTTCCTTCAACGCGTTCGCGTGTATGTTTCCACAATCGCGAAGCACTCTTGGGCATCCTTCACTTTTACTTTTACGCGAATGCGAGCGCACCCCCGCGTTCGCGATGCATAAAATGCCTGGACAATTATAAATATTTCAAAATTGAAGGTTAGCTATTTTTATGAAAACACAAGCTTCAAAGCTCGGATTTGTGAGAGTATTTGAGGGATTTTCAAGGGAAATGATTGGGTAATGATTCTAAACTGCTTTTTCTTATAACCCACTGATCTAATTATGAATTCCTCTTTTGATTTCAGATTTTTGAATGAAAAATGGGTAAAACTTCATAGAAGAAATTATTGAGTTATGAGTGGGTGTTCAACCTCCGATTTGAGAGATTTTTATATGTTTAGACTCGTGAGAGTACGAGGGTTCTGATAATGTTAAGTTTATCCGATTTTGAGATGTTGTTCTGAGGAGCATTTTTGTTATTTGACCTAATTTCGCATCATAGCTTTGAAACAAATAGTGGAATCAGTTGCTTGAGATGTTATTTACATTATGTATTTGAATTGAATGGATTTGGGTCATTTGGAGTGGGACACTTGTGGAAAAGGAATGGTTTCTAGTTGGTTTTGAGCCGGTTTGAGGTAAATGATTTGTCTAACCTTGTGTGGGGGACCGTTTCTTTTAGGATATGATATTTGGTAATTGAATGCCTTGTACGTAAGGTGATGAGCGCGTTCTTGAGCTCATACTTGAAAATCCAGTTTTATTTGAAGTATTTAAATTGAGTTTCTTTTCGTACTCGTATTACTCTAATTGTAACCTTAGCCTGTGTTAGCTTAGAGAAGCATGTTTAGTCGACTTACCTTCCTATTTGCTTCAATTTGTTTTATTTCTATTTCATGAACTCTATTTGGCTAGAATTTACAGTTATTTGTTATGAGTTGAGAATTTATTATGATATTATTGAGCTGTTATTGTGTGTTTTAAATTTGGGACTACATGATGACATCCCAAGAGATTCCCTGCACGTGTTAAGTTCTGAACTGAGGTTACGGGATACTAAGAGATCCCTGACATGAGATCCCCAGGATACCAAAAGATCCCCGTCCTACTATTGAGGATACTAAGAGATCCCTGGGATACCAAGAGATCCCCAACTTACTTTTGAGGATAACAAGAGATCCTCGGGATACGAAGAGATCCCCCGGTTATCATTCCTTTTGTGAGAAGCACTTCCTTGTATTTCTTGTTTATGCTTTCTATTCATGCATTCCTTATTTATCATTTTTAGATTCTTGTTGTAGACTTTATCTATCCTCTATATTATTCCTATAATTGGTTATGTTTTATCTCAGTAGGGGCCTGAATTTCTCGTCACTATCCGACCGAGGTTAGGCTTGGCACTTACTGAGTAATGCCGTGGTGTACTCATGCCTCTTCTGTGCATGATTTTCATGTACAGATCCAGGTACGTCCACCCAGGCGTATCACCTTTGAGGCGGAGTGATCCAGTAGAGACTTCGAGGTTAGCTTTCCTTTCTTACTATTGTTTAAATATTCTTGACTTAGAGCAATGTATTACATTCTGTTAGCTTATGTTTTCCGTGAGTTTTCGGGTTTGGGATGATATTGTCGACTTCAACATTATAGAGTTGTATATTTCGAGCGGTATTTATGTAGAGTTCTTCTTCTAGTTATTATGTTTTAATTAATTACTTGTCGTAAGTTATGTTGTATTCCACATTGTGTTACCTAGTCGTAGGGACTAGGTGCCGTCACAATATGTTCGCAGAGGACGAACTGGCTCGCGACAGCAAGGAACCTGGAGTTTAGTCGTATGACCTATCTAGATGTAGTAAAGTCATACAGATAGATAACTGGGTCTATGAACAAAGATATAGAAATATTCGTAAATCCAACAAAGTACAAAGTATCAAGTCATGTATATGCTCTAAAGTATGGAAAGGCGATTAGCTAAAATCTAAAGGAAAGAGTCTCGTAGGTGCACATGGCAGGAAGAAGTCGTACAGGCTACATGACAAAATGTAGTAACAGTAACAAGATTGGATGAATTCCGACCACAAGTTGTGAGCACCCGGCCTGTCATCTCAAGAGATGCCATTCTGTTTCCCCATTTCTACTTCTTTATGCTTCATTATCACTGTTTTATGGCATTGAGTTGGTTTGATCGAGCCCAGAATATGTTTGGTGATATGTCGGAAACTTAGTCTCTTTTAAGAAGGTTTAAATCAGAAAAGTCAACCGAATGTTAACTTATGTGTTAGAGGGCTCAGAGGTATGTTCCGATGGTTCGGTTAGTTTTGGGAGTTGATTTATGACATAGAAGTGTGATCGGAATGGGTTTTGGAGGTACGAAGTAGAATTAGGCTTGAATTGGTGAAGTTGATATTTTAGTGATTTGATTGTTAGGTAATATTTTGATATAAGGGCCGGAATAGAACTCCGAGAGTCATAGTAGTTTTGTTGTGTCATTTAGGATGTGTGTGCAAAATTCAGGTCATTCAGGAATGGGGTGGTTAGGGTTTTGGTCAAAAGGGTATTTTGGAAGATTTTAGAAACTTATGCTTGAATTCGATGAAATTTGGTAGATTTGATATTTTCTGAGGTGTTTAGATGATTGTGAACAAGTTTGAGTAAGGTATTTGGTCAGGTTTGTGCTTTTGGTTGAGGTCCCGAGGGCCTCGAGGTGATTTTGGATTCATCTCGGAGAAATTTGATGTTTGTGGAGGCTGTAGGTTTTCTGCTTCTAGTGTTTTCGCACCTGTGATTTGGGGACTGCAGGTGTGGCACAGCACATGCGGAAGAGAAGACGCAGCTAAAGAATGGAGGAGTGGAGTCAGGACTCGTTGATGCGGTGTAAGGACCGCATATGCAGAGTCGCAAATGCGACAAGAGGACCGCATATGCAGTAAGAGGCCGTTTTAGTGATTTTCGCAAATGCGGAGTCTTGACCACATATGTAAGACTGCAGAAGTAGACATTTGGACCGCATATGCGCTTATGTCTGTACAGAACATATAATTATTTCATTTTTGCGAGTTTGAGTTATTCCACCTTTTTTGGACTTCGACTTGGAGCTTTTGGGTGATTTGGAAGAGGGTTTTCAAGGGGAAACATTTGGAGGTAAGAATTCCGGACCTAAAACTCAATTCTATTGTGAAATCCACCTAGAAATACATAGTAACTTAAGCTAAAAAAAAAGGAAGAAATAGGCTTTGGATTTTGAACTTTCTAGTGTGGATTTGGAGGACCATTTCGGGTCGGATTCGAGAACTTTTTATATGTATGAACTCACGGGAGGATAAGGAACCTGTTGATGTGAAAATTTGAGAGTTTCGAGAAGTGTGCCCAGGGCACGGGTTTTGTTAATTCCAGAAATTTTCATATTTTTCGATTAATTTCGTTTGGGTTTTGTTCCCTTAGCATATTTTGACGTATTCGTTCTGATTTTTGATAGATTCGAAGCGAGTGGAAGCCGATTTGAGGGGCAAAGGCGTTGCGAGCTAGAGATTTAGTAGTTCGAGGTGAGTTATGATTAAAAACGATGTGTTGAGGGTTTGAAACCCCGTATTTACACATTGTAGTGCTATATTGAGGTGAGACACATGCTTGATGATGAGCGTGAGGTCGTATACTATTGCAGATTGTGACTTGGTCTATTTTGATTGATGATTTTACCGCGTATTTGACTGAAGCTTATTTGTTATCATCTTGACTTGGGTTGAATGCCATATTTGATCTTCATGCCAACCATTTGAACCCATTGTCATTACTATTTCCTCACAATTTTGACTTATTATTTGAACTCAGTCCATATAATTTTCACCGTTTTACTGCTCAGCCATTCTTTCTCGGCTTTAAGACTTCAATGATATTTTATGATGTTTTGGCTGAAAATACTATTTTACTGTTGCCTAAGAGGCTTGTGATAATTATTAGACTGAGTAAGGTAGATGACCTATACTTTGAGGAATATTGATGCTGATATGAGGCAGAGGGACTGAGATATATATACGCCATGAGGTGGCTTGATTGATATGAGGCCGAGGGTGTAGATTTGATGCCATGAGATTGCTTGTTATTGAAGTTGGGCTGTAAGGGCCCTTCGGAGTCTGCACACCTCCAGTGAGTGCAAGTATTCAATATGATGTGAGATTGAGCTCGAAGGATGAAATTGTTTATACGGTGCCCGAGGGGCGAACTTCTACGTGTTTAATTTATCTTAACTGTCTGTCAATTACATGTTTATTTGTTGTAAAAGTATTTTATTTTAATTTTCAATTGTTTATCGCTTGAAAACTACTTACTTAACTGCTTCACTATAGAATACCTTGTGTATACGTGTTTTCTTACTTTCAGTTGTTATTTAGATTTATTATTCACTAGGTCTGAGTATTCACATTACTCCATGCACCTTGTGTGCAGATCCAGCTTCCCTAGAGGCCGAGTGAGAGATTTTAAGTCGTTCAACATTTGTCGGGGATTTCGAGGTAGCTACATTGCTCCCGCAGCCCTGACTTCGCTCTTCCATCTTATTACTTTCCACATTCATAGACTATCTATGTGGTAGGTTGTTCAGATTTGTATTAGAGGCCCTAGACGATCAACACCAGAACAATGTGGGCTGTGTTGTTTTTTATGCCTTGTTGGCTTCCGCACATCTAACTTGCTATTTTAAACTCTTATTATGTTAATTGGTTATTAAACCCTGTTAGCAGATGATGTATTTAAAATGTGAATGGGTTGTGGTTTTATAGTTTGTCCGGCTTGCCTAGTAATGTGTTAGGTTCTATCTCGACCGGTATATAGGGTCGTGATAAGTTGGTAACAGAGCCTAGGTAACATAGGTCTTGTGAGTCATGAGCCGATTTACTAATATCTCGCGGAGTAGTACGGAGACATCTGTATCTATCCTCGAGAGGCTGTAAAACCTTTAGGAACTTCATATTCTTCAAATTCTTGTCTTACGAACTTGTTGGTCTGAATAATAAACTTCCATCATTCTATTCTCTCACAGATGGTGAGGACACGAACTACTGGACGGGGTAGATGCCCACCAGTGCCACAAGCTGAGGCCACTAGAGGCCGTTGACGTGGTCGTTGTCATGGTCATGGTACATGCAGAGCACTTAGGGCAAGACCTGTAGATCTACAAGCTGCCGTAGCTCAAGATCAGGCTCCAACTATGGATGCTCTAGCAACACCAATTTAGGCACCAACTATGCCCATCGTGATTCCGGGTCTTTAGGAAGCCTTGGTACATATCATATGAGTTTGCACTAGCCTGGCTCAAGTCATTTCACCCACTAGAGCAGCAGCTGCTTCACAAGCCCGGGGATGAAATCACACCCCCGCTGCTCGCACACCAGAGCAGGTAGTGCAGGGACTTAGACGCTGGAGGCACCTCCAGCCCAGCCGGCGGTTGCACCATGTCAGGAGTTTATTTTGCCTGTTATGCCGGATGATGAGCAGCGTCGACTTGAGAGGCATGTTGGACTCCAACCTCTGACATTTAGTAGAGCAGAGTAAGGTGATGCACAAGGTTTCTTCGATAAGTACCAGCAGATGCTTTGTACAACATGGATTCTTGAGTCTAGTGGGGTGGCATTTACCACCTTTCAGTTTTCTAGGGATGCCTTCACTTGGTGGGAGGCGTATGAGAGGCGTAGGACTATTAGAGCAGCGCCCCTCACTTGAGAGCAGTTCTATGTTTTCTTCCTAGAGTAGTACGTGCCGCAATCCCACCGAGAGGAGCTGCGTAAATAGTTTGAGTGGTTGCAAAACAGGGATACGATTGTATCACAGTATGAGTTGAGGTTTTTGAGTTGGCACGTCATGCCATCTGGTTGGTTCGACAGATCGTGAGAGGATTAGGAGATTCGTTGATGTCTTTACTTATCATCTCCGTATTCTTATGACTAAAAAGAGAGTGATGGGTGCTATGTTCGAGAAGGTGTTTGATATCGCTCGTGAGATTGAAATGGTCCGTCGTTAGGAGAGAGGGGAGAGGGAGACTAGGAGGTCTCGAGGGTCAAGCAGTTATAGTGGTGCTCTTTGCAGGGGCCGGCTCCAGTATGGTAGAGGTCGTTCATTCAGGCTTGCTCAGTCAACTCACCCAGGCTATCGTGGGGCATCTTTAGGACACAGTTATCATGGATCTCAGTAGAGCTAGTCATCATTCAGCACCCTCATAGCTTAGAGTTTGTCTCGTGCGCCATTAGCTCAGGGCTCTTTTATGTCGAGTGCATCTACTAGCCACTCCGGTGCAAGGGGTTCCCTCTAGTCCCCTTCTCCAACACCTGGAAGTTGTTGTGAGTGTGGAGAGATGGGCGACATGTAGAGGCATTATCCTCGTCGGGTTGCTAGTCCGTCCCAACAGAGGAGCTGGTTATCGACTTCAGTGCCAGTCTCTTCATCACTACCCGCTCAGCCAGCTAGGGGCGGGGTTTAGTTAGCCAGGGGTTGCCTAGAGGGGGAGGTCAATCAGATAGTGGCTAGCATTATTTCTATGCTATCCTAGGCAGGCGAGGTGATCTTGCTTTAGAAATTGTTATTACAGGTATTGTTTCAGTCTACCACAGAGATGCCTCTATATTATATATCCCGGTTCAACCTTTTCTTTTGTATCCTCGTATTTTTCTCATTTTTTGGGTACTTCCCTAGAGTTTCTTGCTTTACTTGTTCATGTATCTACCCCTGTGGGCGATAATATCGTTGTAAACCCTGTGTACCGGTCATGTGTGGTGACTATTGGGGGTCTAATGGCCCGAGTGGATCTATTTCTATTGAGCATAGTGGATTTTGAAATTATTTTGGGCATGGATTGGTTATCTCCTTGTCTTGTTATTCTGGACTTTCATGCTACGATAATTACTTTGGCTACGCCGGGTGTGCGGCGCATCGAGTGGCGTGGTGTGACTGATTATGTTCCTAGTAGAGTGATCTTTTACTTAAAGGCCAACATATGGTTGGGAAAGGTTTCCTTTCATATCAAGCATTTTTGAGGGATGTTGGCGCTAAGACTCCTGATATTGATTCTGTCTTAGTTGTAAGGGATTTTCCTGTTGTGATTCCTGTAGACCTGTCGGACATGCCACAGGACAGAGATATTGATTTTGGTATTGACCTGGTGCCGTGCACTCAGTGATTCCTTTGAGTTTTGGATCAGTGCAGTAGCTTTCTTGGGGCACATTTTATCCAATCAGGGTATTCAGGTTGATCCTAAGAAGATAGAGGCGGTTCAGAGTTGGCCTAGATCGTCCTCAGCTACAAGGATTCGTATTTTTCTTTGTTTGGTAGGCTATCATCGCTGGTTTGAGCAAGGATTCTCATCTGTCGCATCTCCTTGACCAAGTTGACTCATAAGGGTGCTCTATTTGTATGGTTGGACGAATATGAGGAGAGCTATTAGAAGCACCAGACAGCTTGGACCATAACTCCAGTATTGGTCTTGCCATTAGCTTCAGGTTCATATACCGCGTATTGTGATGCTTAAAGAGTTGTGATTGGTTGTGTATTGATGCAAGAAGGTAGATTTATTACTTATTCTTAACATAAGTTGAAGACCAATGAGAATAACTACCTCGTTCATGATTTGGAGTTGGCTGCCATAGTTCATGCATTGAAGATTTGGAGGCAACACTTGTATGGCGTATCTTATAAGGTGTTCACTGATCATCGCAGTCTTCGGCATTTTTTCAAACAAAATGATCTCAATTTGAGGCAGTGGAGATTGTTGGAGTTGCTTAAGGATTATGATATCACTATATTATATAATCCGGGAAAGGCCAATGTAGTGGCCTATGCTGTGAGATGAAAGGCAGTGAGTATTGGGAATTTGGCATATATTCAAGTTGGGAAGAGATCTCTTGCAAATGATGTTCAGGCCTTGGATAATCGGTTCATGTGTTTGGATATTTCTAAGCCCAGTCGAATGTTGGTTTGTGTGTTTCTCGGCCTTCCTTATATGATCGCATCATGGAGTGCCAATATGATAATCCTCATTTCCTTGTACTTAGGGACAGAGTTCAGCATGATGATACCATAGATGTTACCATCGGTGATGATGCAGTGTTGAGGATGTAGGGCCAAATTTGTGTGCCCATTATGGATGGGCTTCGGAAGTTGATTATGGAGAAGGCTCATAGCTTATGGTATTCCATTCATCCGGGTGCTGCGCAGATGTATCAGGATTTAAGGCAGCACCATTGGTCGTGAAGAATGATGAAAGATATTGTGGGATTTGTAGCTCGGTGTCTCAATTGTCAATAAGTGAAATATAAGAATCAGAGACCGATTGGATTGCTTCAGTAGATTGTTATTCCTGAGTGGAAGTGGGAGAGGATAACTATGGGCTTTGTTTTTGTACTTCCACAGACCTTGAAGAAGTTCGATGCTATTTGGATGATTATGGATCTATTGACCAATTCCACATACTTTTTTCCTGTGTGTACTACCTATTCTTCAGAGCGGATGGAAGGGATATATATCTGGGAGATTGTTCGTTTACATGGTGTTATGGTTTCCATCATTTCAGATAGGGGTACTCGATTTGCCTCAAAGTTTTGAAGAGTCGTGCAAGGAGGACAGGAAGCCCAAGAATACTATTTAGACAATGGAGTGCATGTTGCGTGCTTGCATCATTAATTTTGGAGGATCATGGGATGCGCTTATACCACTTGCAGAGTTTGCTTATAACAAAAGCTATCTGTCGAGTATTCAAATGGCTCCATATGAGGCTATGTATGGGAGGCGGTATAGATCTCCAGTTGCTTGGTTTGAGCCCGATGAGGCCAGGCTATTGGGGACTAATTTGGCTTAGTCGAGGCAAATGAGTTATGCTGATAGGAAGGTTCGAGATGTGTCCTACATGGTTGGCAAGAAGGTTATATTGGCAAGAAGGGTGTTATGAGATTTGGGAAGAACGGGAAATTGAGTCCTCGGTTTATTGGGCCTTTTGCGGTGCTTCAGATTATTGGGGAAATAGCTTATGAGCTTGCTTCGCCACCCAAATCATCGAGTGTGCATCCTATATTTTATGTTTCTTTGCGCTGGAAGTGCAATGGGGATCCGTCTCATGTTCTGGATTTCAGCACATTTCAGTAGGATGATTCTTTGACCTTCGATGTGGAGCTAGTACTATTTTGGGTCATGAGGATTGGAAGTTGAGGTCAAAGGATATAACTTCAATGAAAGTGCAGTGGAGATGTCGGCCCGTGGCAAAGGCCGAGCGGGAGATGTGGAGAAGATATCCTCACCTATTTGAGGCTTCAAGTATGTTTCTTGAATCGTTCTTGGCTGAACGATTTGGTTAAGTTAGGGAGGATGTGATAACTAGGCCAGTCGTCTCATGAGTTACCGCTCTGTTTCCCATATTTTGCTTCTTTATGCTTTTTATCTGTCTTTTTTAGTATCATGTTGGTCGGATCGAGACCAAAATGAGTTTTGTGAAGATTGAGACACTTAGTCTCTTTTAAGAAGGTTTAAGTTAGAAAAGTAAACCAGATGTTGACTTATGTGCTAGAGGGCTCGAAGGTGATGTCAGATGGTTTGATTAGCTTCGAGAGGTGATTAATGACTTAGGAGTGTAATCAGAATGGGTTTTGGAGGTACGAAGTAGAATAAGGCTTGAATTAGCGAAGTTGATATTTGGCGATTTCTAGCTGTTAGGTGAGTTTTTATATAAGGGTCATAATGGAATTCCGAGAGTTCCAATAGCTTCATTGTGTCATTTGGGATGTGTGTGCAAAATTTCATGTGATTCAGGCGTGGTTTGATTGGGTTTTTGATCAAATGCGTGTTTTGGAAGATTTTAGAAACTTAGGCTTGAATTCGATTTAATTTGGTAGATTTCATGTTGTTTGAGGTGTTTTGATGATTGGAACAAGCTTGAGTATGTTATTTTGTCATATTTGTGCTTTTGTTTGAGGTTTCGGAGGCATCAGAGTGATTTCTAATTGTTGTCGGAGAAATTGGATGTTTGTGGAAGCTGTAGATTTTCTGCTTCTTCTGTTTCCGCACCTGCTGTTTGGGAACCGCTGGTGTGGCACCGCACGTGCGGAAGAGAAGGCGTAGATGCAGAACTGAAGAGTGGAGTCAGGAACCACAGATGTGGTGTGGGGTGACGACTCGGCCGGTCATCTTAAGAATTAACACCCTGATCCCCTATTAACTGCTTTGCCTAAGTTCAACTCTGCTATTTTGGTTTATTGGGACATTCATTATTAGGTTTCGGAGAGTCTTGGGACACTTAATCCCTAAATGAGAGCATAAGTGTTGGAAAGTGGCCCATAGTCAGAACTGTGCGAAGAAGGCCTCAAAATGGAAATCTGATGGTTCTGTTAGCTCTATTAGGTGATTTCGGGGTTGGGAGCGTGTTCGGAATGCATTTTTGGAGGTCTGTTGCTTATGTAGGCTTGAAATACCGAAGTTTGAATTTTGGAAATTTCCGATCCGATAGTGAGTTTTTCATATGAGGATTGAAATAGAAGTTTGGAAGCTGAAATAGCTCCATCATATCGTTTGGGATGTTTATTCGATTCCAATACATTGGCCATAGGGGGATTTTGGTGATTTTTCTTATGTAGACCATAGTATCTCCACCCAGAGCACTATCTTTGAGGCATCGAGAGCTGTGAGACTTCGAGGTTTATCTACTACGTGCGCAGATCGAAGAGTCTCCTTCTTTACTCTATCTGTAGTAGTTAGCCTTGTATCGTACTCTTGTTGTGGACATTTTTGGAGATTATAGAATTTACAGTACTTCTTCTTCTAGTTTGTGTTCTCGTGAGTTTTCGGGTATTGGGGTGATATTGTAGACTTCCGCATTATTGAATTGTATATTCCGAGCGGCATTTATATAAAAATTTTCTTTTATTTGTTCAGTTTTCGTTAATTATTCCACAAGTTATGTTATTTTTCTACATTGTTAGGCTTACCTAGTCGTAGGGAGTAGGTTCACGGAGGGCGAACTGGGATTGTGAAAACTTGGTATCAAAGCTTTAAGTTCATAGGAGTCATGAAACACATGCCGATTTATTAGAGTCTAGCTGTTCGGTACGGAGAAGTCTGTACTTATCTATGAGGGGCTATGTAACTTTTAGGAAAAACTTCACTTCATTTGATTTCCTTGTCTTGCGATATTATATACAACACCATTCTAAACTTCTGTCTTCTATTCTCTTACAGATAGTAAGGACACATGCTACTCGGGACGATCGGGACATACAACCCGGCCCTACTGTAGCCGTTAGAGGCGGGGTTGAGGTAAAGGCCGTGGATGCACACGTGGTGCAGCCAAAGCACCTGTGCGAGCTGTCGTTCAAATACCTCCAGCAGATCCGGCCGGAGCTTAGGCACCTGACACGCCTATGCCACTACTACTCCAGCCTTTAGGGAGACATTTGCTCGGTTCATGTCTACTACACCACCTTGGCTCGGGCAGGGTTGCTTCCCCTTGCTGTAGTAACATCCTAGGCCCGGGGAGGAGCGCAGAGTCCTACTTCTCACACTCTTGGACAACAAGTGCATGTTGAACAGGTCCCAAATATCATTCATGTACAGCCTACCGTACCAATTCAGCCCGAGGATGGGGCAGCTACTTCTGAGGATGAGCAGCGGAGGCTTGAGAGATTCAAGAAGTATGATCCTCCGATTTCAATGGACTAGGATCAGACATTGCCTTGGAGTTCTAGAGGAGTTCCACCACATTCTTCACGCTATAGGCATAGCCGGATCTAGTGGGGTTTCATTTACTACCTTCCATCTTCGGGGAACTGCTTATGATTGGTGGTGCACATATGAGTTAGACAGTCCAGAGAAGGTTGCCTCACTGACCTGCACCCAATTCTCATATATGTTCCTGAGAGAGTTTGTTCCTTAGAGCTTTAGGGATGTATGGCGCATAGAGTTTGAGCATTTATGCCCGGTTTCTATGGCAGTTTCAGAGTATGCCATCTGTTGTACAGGATTGGCTAAGCATACACCAGCTTTTGTTGCTACTGTCTGCGAGAGGGTTCGCTGGTTCATTGAGGGTATTATCCCACCCATTAGGTCTAGCATGGCTCCAGAGTTAGATATGGACATTCCTTATTAGCAGATAGGGAGCATTGGTAGGATGATCAAAGGTATGGTCACTAGGGAGCGAGAAGAGAGAGAGGTCAAGAGGTCTCGAGAGTCGGGACACTACTTAGTGTCCGTACCCCAGTAGCAGGATGACATGGTAGAGTTTATATGGGTCACTCTGTTTATTCAGCTCTTCAAGCAGCTAGCAGGTCTCTAGCTCCTCTTAGACCTCACGAGCCTTACTATGCACCTCCGATTTCTAGCGTGCCTCCTGCGCGGGGTGCTATCAGAGGCCAGTCCAGCAGACATGGCCCTAGCTAGTCGCAGCCAGCACGTCCTCCTAGAGCTTGTTTTGAGTGTGGTGATACACATGATATGGTTAGGGACTACCCTACGCTTGATAGGGGTACATCTTCATAGAATGCTCATCCACAGAATGCTCCTCAGAGTTCTCAGGCCATGATCATAGCTCAAGCTACTACCCCATCTATCCAGGAAGTTAGTAGCGGAGGTCGGGAAGGTAGAGGTCGCCCTCGAGGGGGAGGCCAGGCCCGATAATATGCCATTTCTTTTAGTACCAACGCTACTGCCTCCGATTTTGTCATCACATGTATTATACTGTTTTGTCACAGAGATGCATCGGTTCTATTCGATCCAGGCTCCACTTATTCTTATGTGTCTTCTCTTTTCACTCCACATTTGGGTGTAGCCCGATATTCTTTTAGTTCTCCTGTTTATGTTTCTACTCATGCGGGAGTTTCTCTTGTCGTGGATCACATTTATCGCTCGTCTTTGGTTACTATTTGTGGTTTTGAGACCATAGCAGATTTATTGTTACTCAACATGGTTGGTTTTGATATTATCTTGGGCATGGACTGGTTTTCTCCCCATAATGCTATTCTTGATTGTCACGCCAAGAACGTAATGCGATATGCTAGGTATTCCTCTTGTGGAGTGAGTGGTACTTTTGATCACACTCATAATAGAGTTATCTCTTTCCTTAAGGCTCAGTGTATTGTTGAGAATGGGTGTACCACGTGTTTAGCTTATGTGAGAGATGTCAGTGTTGATACCCCTTTTGTTGATTCATTCCTAGTGGTACAGGATTATCCCAATGTGTTTCCAGCTGAGTTTTTTGGCATGCTTCCCTATAGAGATATTGATTTTGGCATAGATTTGTTTCCACGCACTCAGCCCAATTCCATTCATCCGTACCATATGGCTCATCCTGTGTTGAAGGAGTTGAAAGATCAGTTACAAAAATTGCTTGATAAGGGTTTTATTCGACCAAGTGTTTCATTGTGGGGTGCCCCTGACTTTTTTGTGAAGAAAAATGATTGTTCTATGCATATGTGTATCTTGTATCGCAAATTGAAAAAGGTTACAATAAAGAATCGTTATGCGTTGCCTTGTATTGATGATCTATTTGACTAGCTTCAGGGCATACATGTATTTTCTAATATTCATTTGTGCTCAGGTTATCACCCGTTTAAGATTCGGAAGCCAGATATCTCAAAGACTGCCTTTAGGGCTCAGTATTGTCATTATGAGTTCCTTGTTATGTCATTTGGGCGGACCAATGCCTAGAAACTTTTATGCATTTGATGCATAGTGTGTCCAGACCCTATCTCGACTCATTCCTCATTATATTCATAGATGATATTGTTGTATACTCCTGGAGTCACGAAGATCCTGAGCAACACATGAGGACCATGTTTTAGATCTTGTGATAGAAGAAGTTATATGAAAAATTCTCAAAGTGTGAGTTTTGGTTGAGTTCTGTGGAATTCTTGGGCCACCTAGTATCGAGTGAGGGCACTCAGGTGGATCCAAAGAAGGTAGAGGTCATGCAGAGTTCGCCCAGGCCCTCCTCTGCTAAAGAGATTCGTAGTTTCCTTGACTTGATGGGTTATTACCGTCATTTTGTAGAGGGATTTTCATTGATTGGAGCCCCTATGACTAGAATTGACCTAAAAAGGTGCACCATTTTAGTGGACACATAAGCTGAGGCGAGTTTTCAAAAACTAAAGATAGTTTTGACTTCAGTCCCTATTTTTATATTGCCTACTGTTTTGGGGTCCTATGCAGTTTATTGTGATGCCTCAGTGTTTGGCCTTGGAACGATGTTGATGCAGGATGGTAGGGCTATTGCCTACGCGTCCAAATAGTTGAACATACATGAGAGAATTACCTTGTCCATGACCTTGAGTTAGCTGCTATTGTTCATGCCTTGAAGATCTGGCGTCATTATTTGTACACTGTGCCTTCAGAGATTTACACTGTCCATTGGAGTTTGCTGCACTTGTTCAAGCAAAAGGATGTACATTTGCGCCAGAGGAGGTAGTTAGAGTTGCTGAAGTATTATGATATCACAATTTTGTATCACTCGGCAAGGCCAATGTGGTAGCTGATGCATTGAGTCACCGAGCAGAGAGTTAGGGGAGTTTGGCATATTTATTAGCTTCGAGGAGGCCTATGGCGATGGATATTCAGGCCTTAGCCAACTAGGTTACCAGATTGGATCTTTTGGAGCGCAATTGGGTTCTAGCATATGTGGTTTCTCGGTCTTAATTATTTGATCGTATCAGGGAGCGGTAGTTTGATGACCCTCATTTACTTGTGCTCATGGACATGGTTAGCATGGTGATGCCAGAGATATGACTATTGGAGATGACGAGATATTGAGGATGCAAGGCCGGATTTGTGTGCCCAATGTTGATGGGCTACAGGAGTTGATTTTAGCAGAGGCACATACTTCGTGGTATTTCATCCATCCGGGTGCTGCGAAGATGTATCAGGATTCGATGCTACTCTATTGGTGGAGGTGGATGACAAAGGATATAGTTGGATATGTAGCTAGATTCCTCGATTGTTAGTAGGTGAAGTATGAGCACCAGAGACCGGGTGGGTTGCTTCAGCAGATAGAGATTCCAGACTGGAAATGGGAGAGGATCACCATGAATTTTGTAGTTGGTCTCCCTTGGACTGCGAAGAAGTTCGATTCCATTTGGGTGATTCTGGATCGGCTGACCAAGTCCGCTCGGTTTGTCCCGGTGTGTACTACGTATTCATCGAAGCGGTTGGCAGAGATTTATATTCATGAGATTGTTCATCTACATGGTTTTCCAACTTCTATTATTTTAGACAGAGGTACTTAGTTTACATCACGGTCTTGGAGGGATGCTTAGTAGGAGTTGGGTACTAAGGTAGAGTTGAGCACGACATTTCATCCCAAGATGGATAGACAGTCCGGGTGCACTATTTAGATTCTTTAAGATATGTACCATGCGTGTGTGATTGAGTTTGGATGATCTTGGGATCAGTTCTTGCCATTGGCAAAGTTTGCTTATTATAATAGTTATCAGTCCAGCATTCAAATGGTGCCACATGAGACTTTATATGGTACGAGGTGTAGATCTACGGTGGGTTGGTTTGAGTCGGGTGTGACTAGGCTATTGGGCACAGAGTTAGTTCCGGATGCATTGGAAAAGGTCAAGGAGGTTCGGGATAGACTCCGTACAGCCTAGTCCAGATAGAAGAGTTATGCGGACCGGAAGGTTTGTGATGTTTTATATATGGTCGGAGAGCGGGTTCTGCTTCAGGTTTCACCTATGAAATGCGTTATGAGATTTAGGAAGAAAGGGATATTGAGTCCGATATTCATTGGCCCTTTTGAGATTTTGAGGCAAAATGGGGAGGTTTCTTATGAGCCTGACTTACCTCCCAATTTTGCCGGGGTTCATCCGATATTTCTTGTTTCGATGCTCCGGAGGTATCACGGTGATCTATCACACGTGTTGGATTTCAGTTCTGTCCAGTTGGACAAGGATCTATCCTATGTTGAGGAGCGAATAGCTATATTGGACTTGCAGGTTAAAAAGTTGAGGTCAGAGAACATTGCTTCAGTAAAGGGTTAGTGGCAGGGTCAGCCGGCCGAGGATGCAACTTCGGAGACTGAGCGGTATATGCGCACCCCATATCCTGATCTTTTGCACTACTTCATGTATGTTCTCTATGGTTGTGCGAAGATGAACGAATGTTTAAGTGTATGAGGATGTGACGACACGGCTGGTCCTCTTAATAATTAATGTCCCGATCAACTATTACCTACTTCCGTTAAATTATTTTCTGCTATTTTGGTTCGCCGGGACGTTCGGTGTTGGGTTTAGGAGAGTCTTGGACACTTAGTCCCTAAATAAGAGCTTATGTGTTGAAAAGTGGCCCATAGTTGGAAATGTGTGAAAACAGCCTCATAATGGAAATCTGATGGTTCTGGAAGCTCTGTTAGGTAATTTTGGAGTTAGGAGGGTGTTCGTAATGCATTTTTGAGGTCTGTAGCTCATTGAGGCTTGAAATGCCGAAGTTCCACTTTTTTAAGTTTCCGGTCCAAAAGTGAGTTTTTGGTTCGAGGGTCGGAATGGAATTTCGGAAGTTGCAGTAGCTCCGTCATGTTTTTTCGGATGTGTGTGCTACATTTCAGGTCATTCAGACGTATTTTGGTTAAGTTTTGTATCGAAAGTGTGTTTTGATGAAATTTGAAGTTATTAGACTCAATCCTTGATTAATTTGAGTTTCCGGCATTGTTTTAGGTGGTTTAAGGATTGGTACAAGTTTGAGTGATGTTATGGGTCATGTCCATAGGTTTTGTTGGGGTCTGAGGCGACCTCGGGTGTGTTTCAGATGCTTAATTGGGCATTTTTGTGTTATAAAAAATTGTAGAAAATTGAACCTCAGCTATTGCAGACTTTTTGTTTTTTGCGGTGCCGGCCCCTCTCTCGCGTTCGCGTAGTGTAATCTTGATGAGGCGCCAGTTCCTCCTTCGCATTCACGTCTAGCCTTCCCGCGTTTGCAAAGCTTGCCCTGGTTCTCTTCTGCATTCGCAGCCTAAACTTCCTCCTTCGCATTTGACTGAGCCGATTTTTCTTCATCTCATTTGCGTTTCACTTGTCACGTTCGTGTAGCATCGAGAGCCCAGGCCTTCGCATTTGTGTTCTGCCCCTCGCGATCATGTAGGGTATTTTTTGCAACCTTTATTTTTCTTCTTCGTGAAAGCAAGAGTACTTCCGCGTTTGCGATGCTTTAAATATATGAACATTTATAAACATTTAAAAATCGAGGGTTAGCCACTCTTATCAAAACACAAGCTTGGGAGCTAGAATTTGGGAGAAATTTTGAAGGTTTTCCGACTTAAACTTCTAGATAACGATTATCTACTCCCTTGTGCTTAAACCCACTAATCTACTCACGAATCCATCCTTAATTTCGGATTTTTGAATAAAAAATGGGGAAATCTTCATAGACCAAATTATTGAGTTTTGAGCGTGTGTTTGACCTCTGATTTGAAATATTTTTATATGGTTAGGCTCTTGGTAGTATGAGGATTCTGAAAATGTCAAAATTATACAATTTCGAGACATTGTCCTGAGGGATGTTTTGGTCATTTCACCTATTTCATGCATGATCTTTTAATTTAGTAGTAGAAATCAATTGCTTGCAATGTTATTTACGATATGTATTTGAATTAAATAGATTTGGGACATTTGGAGTCAGATACTCATGGCAAAGGAGTGGTTTCTAGTTGATTTTTGATCTGGTTAGATGTAAGTGGCTTGTCTAACCTTGTATGGGGGACCTTTCCTCTTAGGATATGATATCTGGTAAATGAATGCCTTGTACGTGAGGTGACGAGCGCGTACTTATGATAATTGTTGAGAACCCAATTTTCACTTAAATTATTGAGATTTAGTTTCTTTCGTATTTGCTTTATTCTACTTGCAATTATAACTTGTGTTAGATTAGAAAAACATGTTTAGTTGATTTAAATTTCCCATTTGCATAAGTTGCCCTGACTGTACTACGTAAAACATGTTAGGCTAGTAATACATGTTGCTTGTGTTTTTGTACTTCATTTTTGAATATCTTCTAGTAGTTGTTGCGCACTGACATTGGGACTACAAATGTGGGATTTATGGTAGATTCCCCTTGTTTGTTTACTTTAGTACTACGGGTTAGATTCCCCGTAGATCCCCCACGATTTAATAGTTGGACTACGCAACAGTATCCTGGAAGATCCTTCGGATATACTCCTATGATGGACTACGAGACATTATCCCGTAAGCTCCTTGGACAGTTGATGTAATGGACAATAGGATGATATCCTTGGATATCCTTGTTGTTGGTACTGATATTAAAATGTTTTACGTTGTGTTACCTTATTCTCTCTGTGTTATTATTGCTTCATATATCTTGTCTTACTTCATAGTTTTATTCAGTTTTCCTGTTTATTTTATACTATTACAACGCTTATTATTATATTTTATCTCACTAGGACCCTGACCTTCCTCGTTGCTACCCGGCCGAGGTTAGGCTTGCAACTTACTGAGTACCGTTGTGGTGTACTCATGCCCCTTCTGCGCATGTTTTTCATGTGCAGACCCAGGAACCTCAACCCAGGCGCACTATCCATGAGATAGGAAGAGCTACGGAGACTTTGAGTTACATCTGCTGCGTCCGCAGACCGAAGAGTCTCATTCTTTAATCTATCTGTAGTAGTTAGCCTTCTATTGTACTTTTGCTGTAGAAATTTTTGGAGATTACAACATTTACAATACTTCTTCTTCTAGCTTGTGTTCTCATGAGTTTTCGGGTTTTGGGGTGATATTGTAGACTTCCGTATTATTTAGTTGCATACCCCGAGCGGGATATATACATATATATATATATATATATATATATATATATATATATATATATATATAATTTTTCTTTTATTTGTTCAGTTTTCATTAATTATTGTTAAAGTTTTTTATTTTTCCTCATTGTTAGGCTTACCTAGTCGTAGGTACTAGGTGCAATCACGACATGTTCACGGAGGACGAACTAGGGTCATGACATGTGGGGACCGCACCTATGGAGTCGCAAATGCGACAAGAGCACCGCATATTCAGTAAATGACCATTTTATTGATTTCCTCATATACAGAGTGTTTACCGCATATTCGGTACCACAGAAGAGGACTTTTGGCCCGCAGATACACTTATTCTGTGTAGAACATATAATTATTTCATTTTCTCGAGGTTGAGTTATTCCACCATTTTTGGACTTCGACTTGAACCTTTTGGGCATTTGGAAGAGGGTTTTGAAGGGGAAATGTCTGGAGATAAGAATTTAAGACGTAAAACTCGATTCTATTATGAAATCCACCGACAAATTCATGGGAACTTTTGCTAAATTTATGAAAGAACTAGGGCTTGGAGTTTTGAACTTTTGATTGGTGATTTGGAGGACCATTTGCGGTCGGATTTGACAACGTTTTATATGTATGAACTCGTGGGAGAATAAGAAACCCGTTGATGTAAAAATTTATGAGTTCAAAATGTGGGCTCGGGTCTCGATTTTTGCTAATTTCGGGATTTTTGTTATTTTTTTATTATTTTTGCTGGATTTTTGTTCCCTTAGCATATTGTGATGTATTCGTTCTAATTTTTGATAGATTCAAAATGTGTGAAGACCGATTCGAGTGGCAAAGGTGTCTCGAGCTAGAGATTTATCCAGTTCGAGGTGAGTAATGACTATAAATGATGTCTTGAGGGTTTGAAACCCCTAATTTTCACATTGTAGTGCTATATTGAGGTGAGACACTCACTTTATGAAGAGCGTGAGGTCGTATACTATTGGGATTGTTACTTGGTCCGTTTGGATTGTTGATATTACTTCATATTTGACTGAAACTTATTTATTATCATCATGACTTGGGATTCATGCCAACTATTTGAACCCTTCGAGGATTGTCATTACTACTTCCTCGGTGTTTTGACTTATTATTTGAACTTAGTCTTAATAATTTCTATTGTTTTACTACTTAACCATTCTTTCTCAACTTTAAGGCTTAAATGATATTTTATTGATGTTTGGGCTGAAAGCACTATTTTACTACTACCGGAGAGGCTTGTGGTGATTTTTTGACTGAGTAAGGCCGAAAGCCTATATTGTGAGGAACATTGTTACTGATATGAGGTCGAGGGCCTGAGATACATATTCGCCATGTGGTGCCTTGATAATATGAGGTCGAGGCCTAGATTTGATGCCGTGAGATAGATTATTATTGTGCTTGCTCCGTACGGGGCCCATGTCGCGTCCCCTTTTTCTTGCGAAATGGGGTTTACGACGTTTGGGAAAGACAACTCGTTCCCTTTCGTGAATTGTGTTTTAGATTTAAGAGTTGCCACCTAATGATTTAAGTGCATTAGAACACTAAGAAATGTTTGATTTGAGCAGCCAGAGATTGGGTAATGGCTTGAAATTAACTCATGGGAAAAGTGTTAGGCACCCATCATGATCCACTAGTGTGGTTTCCGGCTAGACTATTTTTGTGACTTTAAATGTAGCACATAGGCAAGAAAGACTTCATATTAGAGGGGACTTTTCACATAAGGGTGACAAATAGACAAAAGTAAGAAACTAAAGAAAAATTGATTCTTTCGTTAAATTAACATTTTAAAAGATTAAAAAAAGTAAAAAAAGAGAGGAGGGTGGTCCTAGGTTTATTAATAGTATGGATCACCCCATGAATCGCCCAGTAATAGCTCATCGATGAGGGGTTACATGTGACATTATCATGTGGTCATCAGATTCATATCTACCCTTACCACCCCGTTAAGGTATTAATGTGTTGAACGATCCAATTTACTTATTGCATGCTATTACTCACCCCTATCCTATCGGCCTCTGAGGTGCTTGAGACTACAAATCCTAAAATGGAGGAGAAGTTGGGTTTATTTGTGGTTTCAAAGGTAAAAAATACTAGGGAGACAAACAAACATATATAGTAAGTATCGAAAAGCATGTAAACAAATGAAAGGCTCAAATAGACCTCCTTTAAATCAAAGAAAACCCATAATGTAGCAAGAATGGCACATACTTTTTAAGGTCTGATTTAAACTTAAAAGTTGAGGCAGACTAATTAAATTGCATATTTCAGATATGAATCCCGAATCAGGTCTGCATGTTGGTTGTAGTTAATAAAATATGATTCAGTTTATAAACTTTGGCTCTATGGCTTGCCTAAGTGTTGGACGAAACCCCAATAGGCATGATATCTACTGATTTCAAAAACAATGAAGTGAGTTGACTGCATATTGATGAAAGAAAATTCGAGTTTTAGCAAACGATCACAAGTTCTAGAACTAGTAATACATTACTACTACTAGTTTTAGACTTATAATTGACTGAAGCGATTCAGATTTGATTAGAGCCCCTATCGGGCATGCTTTTCTATGTGTTTGTGAACTTTAATATACAGTTGTTAATATAGATAAATACATAAATCCTAATAATATGATATCTAGGTGTTGCATTATTCAAACATGTTTTCCTAATGAGAAGTGGATATGAAAAATTCAGGAATACCTATAGGCGTATCATGCATATAGCGGAATTCATATTTCGAATAACTATAGACATATTATCTATATGAAAGAGTAGGGTTCCTATAGACATGGTATCTATACATAAGATTGAAGAAAGGAGAAATTCCTATAGGCGGGTTATTTATATGTGAGAATGTAGAAATCATATAGACATGGTATCTATATATTAGAGTGAAGAAATCAGGAACTCCCATTGGCAGGTTATCTACCCCTTTTACATACATGATTACCCCTTCCCTTTTTTACTAGCCATCCCAAGAGTTTTAATGCAATTATTACAGTCCAGAAAAAATAAAGTAAAGAAAAATACATCATAAATTAAAAGTACAACCAAGGGGAGCCTGATTCAGACTTCCTGTCTGAAATATGAAGTAAACCAACTCCAAAGATCATATTTCCAAGCCTTTCTCCCAGTTGGCTGTGTCAAAGTTCCCTAAGAGTTTCATATGAACTCCGGGCACTGTTTACACCCAAATGTATCACAATATTAAGCCATTGTGCAATATGGAAGAGAAAGCCCTCATGAGTCCAAGTTGATAGGGAACTCTAGGTCCCAAGGCAAATCTCACAAGATGGGGAAAATTTAGAAAATAAGAGAGAGTGTAAGTGCAGAAGTGGAATTCTGAAAGGGGCGAGGGAAAAGGGGAATAACTTAAAATCAACACACCTAAGGTTATAGGGGGACTGGGGGAATTTCCATGAGGCAAAAGAAAAGCAGGCTGATGGGCACACATAGCAACGAGAGATACGGGCACTCTCCAACCTGTTTATATAGAGGTTAAGACCCCATTTTTTAAAACGTAATTCACAGGAAACAATTCACATTGTCATGCATTAAGTCACAACTCACAAACACATAGGGGTAATGGGGATAGGGAGAAAAGATTCACAGTAGAAATAGATAGAAAGATATGAGCATACTAGCTAAAATATTAAATTCTACAGAAACAGTAAAGTAGAAATGGATATAAAAGCTATAAAACACATTTTGCTGATGCTGAAACATAAATTAGGACATACCGATTTCAAAGAAACAAAGTAGAAAAAATTTAGTAGTCTTGTAAAAGCCACAGTGCAGAGAAGAAGAGAGAGTACTATTATATGTAAGTAAGAGTTTAGAAGGATTTTGAAATTGTGTCGTGTCTGTTTGTGAAAAAGGGTCGTGCCTTTTATAGTGTGAAAATCGTAAGGAAATAAGGTAAGAAAATTTTTGAGGAACTGATTTCAGTCAATTACACAACACTCCCTTTAATTAAGGGATTCAAATTCAAAACGGGTAAAAACTATTTAAGAAAGGAAATTGAATAAACACTTTGTGCACATGCAATTAAGGGCACATGCATAAAATGGTTATCTAAGTACATGGTTTGTACAAATAAGGTAAGGAAATCAATTAACACTCAGAACATCACAAGGCCTGATATTTGTATGAATGAACCGAATAAAAAAAATGGAATAGGTTTCTTAACTTAAGGAAAATCAGCAAACAATGAAAATGAAGTCTATTAGTCTTTTTAAGAAGGGATTTTGAATTAATAACAATTTTGAAAACCCTTTTGTAGGAAGGTTTATCATACATAAAGAGCATACGAACATATTGAGTGGAGAGAACATGTTTTGCGAAATAAATAGAAAAATCCAGTAGGTACAAAGAGTTTAGAAGAGTTTTGCAAAAGGTCAGAATCTTATGAAACTCAAAAATGGTCTGGAGGAGTTGGGGGGTTTTGAGATAAAAACCCTAGTTTAGGCAAATGACAAAGCAAAGATGAGAGGGCAAGCAATTGAAGCGAATCATGCTTAGAGGTTTTTGAAAATAACTGAAACTTGTAACATGATTATTTCAGCAACAAAACTTATAAGAAACATGATAGAAAACTAACATGCAAACATAGTAGAAGGGTTCAAAGAAAACAGTAGAAGAAGTATGCTTAAGATGTTTCTTAGAAGAAGCTTCGACAAAGTTTAGTAGAAAGAAAATATGGAAACTTAACAACTTAGTAGGAAAGTGTAGTAGAAGAACCATACCGGAACATAGTAGGAGAAAATACAAGAACATAGTAGAAAGCATGCAAGTACATGGTAAAGTTGTGTGAGAACACAGTATTGGAAAACACAGTAGGAAAAGTATACAGAATATGATAGAAGAAAAATACAAGAACACAATTGAGGAAAATACACATAAAAGAGAAAAAGGTCAAAAAACACACTTAAACGCTTTCAGAAAAACCTTAGATAAGAAAAAAAAGATTTTAAAAGTAGTTATTTTTGAAGGACGAGTTTGGAAAATCATTTGAAAACTCAAGAAAGCATAGATACACAACAGATCTAAAGTAATTGGAGAAACCACAAAGGGTTAGGGTTTAAGAAGAACCTTAGAAGTGAGATAGGCTTTGAAAAGTGACCGATATGAGTCGGAGAGGTTAGAATCAAGCTCGAATTACCATGGTACGCCAGAGTAAAGCCAGAGATGATCATGAAACTTGAATCAATAGAGGTCTAGGTGTTACCCTTTAGGAATAGGCCTTAAATCTTTAGAAATCAAACGCGTGGGAGTCAAAAGAGGTGGGTGTAGGACTCTCATAACCTTGGAAGCCATAGATTCCGGTGACTTTCAGAGTGGAAGTGGAGGGCGGCTAGGCTTAGAGAATCCTTGAGAGAATTAAGAGAGTTGGAGGTTGCAGAGGCGTCTCGTAGGTGAAAACTTTTAGGGCTAAGAGGGGTTGGCAAATTAAAAAGGAAAGAAGAAAATGTGGTCGTTGATCATTTTGATCAATGACCTGGATTAAACGAGCAGCCGGGAGGTGGGTCGGGTAATTTTAGGAATTGAGACGGGGTTCAATTGGGTTTAATTGGAGGGCTGATTTAGGATAAATTTAAATAAGTAGGGCTAGTATTTAAATACCTATTTCCCCTTAATTAATTTAAATATAGTAAAATAATTTTTGAAAACAAATTAAAGTTAATAACTCAATGAATAATATTTAAATATTAAAATAAAAATACTGGAATTAATTGTTTAATTATAAACACAACTAAATCTTAAAATGGGCTAACATTGCAATTGTATGCAATTTAACTTTAAAAAAGTTAAATTAGTTATAGAAAATGTAAAGAAATTACCTTAGCTATATTTTTGTATAAATTGAGAATACAATAAATGAATCACAAAAAAGATAATTTAGACCATAATTATTGGGTTTTTACAGATAAAATAAGGCGATAAATTAATTTAAAAAACCTTTTAAAATTTGTAAATAATAATAAAACATTTGGACATACTTGTATATGTATTTAAATGTTATTTTGAAATTATTTTGCATATAAAAATATATAGGAAAAAATTGGGTATCAACAGTTCCTCTTGGAGTCTGCACACCAACAGTGAGCGCGGGTATCTATTGTGATGTGAGAATTGAGCTCGAATGGCGGAAATTGGTGATATTGTGCCTGAGGGGAGAAATTCTACGTGTTTACTTTATCTTAACTGTCTGTTACCTATTTATTTGTTGTAAAAGTATTTCATTCTACTTTTCATTGGTTTAGTGCTTGCAAATTACTTATTTAATTGCTTCACTATAGAATACCTTGTGTATAAGTGTTTTTTTTACTTTTAATCATTATTTATATATATAACTCATTGGTTCGGAGTACTCACATTACTACCTACAGCTTGTGTGTAAATGTAGGTGCCCCGGAGGCCAAGTGAGAGCTTTTCAGTTGTTCAACATTTGTCAGGGATTTCGAGGTAGCTGCATCACTTTCTCTGCACTGGTTTCTCCCTTATATCTTATTACTTTCTTCATTCCTAGACTATCTATGTAGTAAGTTGTTCAGACTTGTATTAGAGGCCATAAGCTGGTGACACCGATTAGTGTGGGCTGTGTAGTTTTTTGTATCTTGTTGACTTCCGCATATCCAACTTGCTATTTTAAACACTTATTACGTTAATTGGTAATTAAACTATATTAGCATATGATTTATTTAAAATGGGAATGGGTTGTGGTTTGATAATTGGTCTGACGTTCCTAGTAATGTGACAGGCGCCATCACGACCGGTATTTGGGATCGTGACACAAGTCCTGGTGTGTTACAGAGGCCTAAATTGGTGGAATGCCCTTGTATTTGGATTTACTCACAGTACAATTGCCTTCATTGAAAGACGAGTACAAAGTAGTCATAACACTATCGCACCCCCTTTTTTCTCGCAATGTCATATAGGAGGATAACTCGTTCCCTTTTGGGAATTGGGTTTTGAATTGAAGAATCTCCACCCAATGATTAAAGTGCATCAAGACACCACGAAGGTTTTGAGTTGGAGAACTAGATTTTGGGTAAGGTCTAGAAATTATCTCGAGGGGAATGTGTTAGTCACACCTCAAGATCAAGTAGTGTGGTTCTCGGCCGTGCTACAATTGTGACTTTGAATAACAAATAAGCAAATAGAAGTCATAAGTAGAGCGGGATATAATATTGCAAGAAATTTGAAAATTCTAAGAAAGCAGAGATTTCAAGGAGATAGTTTGAACAACTTTTGAGAAAGATAAACAAGCAAAGGGAAAAAGGTGTCCTAGGTTTGCAAACAATATGGATCACATCAATGCAATACCCGGTAATCACTCCTCAGAAGAGGGATTACACGTGGTATTAGTGCATCGGTCATCATATCAATATGTACCTTTTCCCATCCTGTTAAGGTATTAAATCACGGAATAATATCATTGTTTATTGCATGCTATTACTCGACCCAATCCTATCAGTCTTGGAGGCATTTAGGACTACTAGTCCTAAAGAGAAGGGAGATTTGGATTTTTTCATAGTTTTAGAAGGACAAAATTCTAGGGAGACAATCAAAACATATAAGGAAGGTAAGCGAGAACACATAACCGTTAAAAGGGCTCAAACATGACTCCTCGTTTAAAGAAACAAATAGTCTAGAAAGATTTACAAATACTGGTTATGTTCTGAATTAAATTTAAGGCATTAGGGCATGCTGATTTATCACATATTTCTCATATGAAAAGTCTGAATTAGGCCTTCCCTTGTTGTACTTTATCAAAGACTAACACAATTGATTTGCCTAGGTGAAACTTATAGGCATGATATCTAATAATACTTACTCCGATTCTAAAGAATGCTTATTGATTATAGAAAACAAAAGTTCTATAGATTTTAGACGACATTGGAACTGATTTTAATCTTGTAGATAACATAAATGAACCATATTCAACCGGTTCCTCCTATAGGCTTGATTACTAAGAGTTGTTGGTTTTGAGACGATTGTGAAATGCATGAGTCCTATAGAAATGGTATCTAGAACGAAATTGATTATTATTTTAGCCTACGATCGTTTGCCTAATGATAGATAAAAATGCAGAAGTGCATGAGACCTATAGTCATGATTTCTATATGCCGAAGAGCAGAAACTTATACGAAGGATTTCTACACGATGTCTATAAGTGCAAAAACATATAGGCAGGGTTTCTACATGATGTGCATATGTGCAGAAACTTATAGGCAGGATTTCTACATGATGTGCATAAGTGCAGAAACTTATAGGTAGGATTTCTATATGATTTGCATAAATATGACATGCATAAGTGCAGAACTTGTGAATAGTAACATCTATGAGCATGTTTAAAGGGTAGACAACATGTCTACCCTCTGCTCCTTGGACATCAGAAATTTAAGCTACAACCAAGGAGCCTAATTCAGACTCAAGGTCTAACAATATGAGATGAACCAACTTCCATGATCGTATTTCCAAAGCCTTCTCTTATCTGGGATGTGTAAAAGTTCCCTAAGAGTCTCAAGTGGACTCCAGGCAATGCATACAACCCAGATATATTGCAGAATCAAAACAGTGCAGTGTGGAAGAGCTAGCCCTCAAATGTCCAAGTTCAGAGTAAATCAAGTTCCCAAAGCAAGGCTCATAGGATGGGGCAGAACTTAAAATCTAAGAGAGAGTGAAAGTGCATAAATGGGGAGTTAGTGAAGGCCATGGCAGGCTGGTGGTCGTGACCAACAATTAGGAGTTCTGGCACACACCTGACCCGCTTGTTAGCCAAATTTTGGGAGTTAGGATCCAGTGAGGATCATGTTCAGACCTGAGCATCAATTTGGATGTTATGAGGCCATGAACCTTAGCTCAAACACATAGAAGGGAGTCGAGTATGGGGAATTCATAAGAAACAGCAGATGCACAGAGAGAGTAGCATATTCAATACAGAACTTGAAAAACAAGGTAGATAAGAGTGTAGCAACTGTAAAGTAAACACATAGGGATGATGCTAAAATCAAAATTAGGACATACTACTTTCAAGAAAACAAATAAGTGAAAGTAGAAGTCTTGTAAGCCAAATTGCAAGAAAATAGTACAAAAGACCTTAAAAGAGAGTGGAGTATGGAAAAGAGTAATGTAGTTGAGAGTATGCATGTAAATGACTGAATTTTTAAGTGTTCAATAAGTGATGTGTTTAACTGAAGGCAATGTTAGTTGAAGGTGTGTAAGTGCAGAACGGCCATAACCCTGTTATAGTACAAAAAACAAGTAAGAAAAGGTAAGGGAATAGCTTTGCAATCAATCATATAGAATCTCCCTTCAGTTGAGGGATTTTGATTTCAAATGGGTAGAACACAATAAACGAAAGAAATTTGATTAAAACATTTTCAAAGTAGCATAAGAAGGGTGAATACACTGGAGTTATTTAAGGCAAAGGTTCAGTGGTACACGGTTTGTGAAAAATGAGGAAAGGGAATCAATCAAACAGCCAGGAAAATCAAAATTACAGGCTTTGTTCAAATGAACCAAGTCAGAAAAAGGTAAAAGGGGTTCAATTAAAGAAAATTAATAGCAATCAGCCAAATCATATTACAGGGAACCAAAAACAAATTAGTAGTTGTCAAAACCTTTTTGAAGGAAGAACTTCTCATATATAAAGCACACAAATCTCAAACAAAATTAGTAGTCATGCTAATTAGAAAAAAGACAGGCATGGAAAGGTTCAGAGTCATAAGCAAAGTGTTTCAAATTCAATTCACATTACATACAATGAGTCTGATAGTCCAGGGTTCAAAAGTAGAACCATAACACGGATATAAAATCAAACTTGCCAAAAAAACCCCCAAAGTGTAGGGTTTCAAATTGGATAAGACATAGAGATGAGAAGGCAAGTCATCGAAACAAACTCAGAGGTTGTTTTAGAGCTTTATGAGAAACAAAACAGATATGATAGCATGTTTGAAATAACAAGGAAAGAAAACTAATTTAAAGCATGAAAAACATGTTTTAAGGAAAGCTCGAAACTTAAGCAAGTTCAGAGGAGAAGGAGTGATACAAACTTAGGAAGCAGTGGATGAAACATGTTTAGCAAAACTCGAACAAAGTCCAGTAAAGCAAACCAAATTAAAGAACTCAATAGGAAACACATACAATAGAATAATAGTGGAAATCATAGCAAAGAACAAATAGGAAAAATGTAGCAATGATTAACATGCGAGACTAGTCTAGAGACACAGTAAAATAATGATGTATAGAAGAATTATGTATAATAGAAAGAAAAACAGAAGAGCAAACACATGTGCAATAGAAAAGGAAAACATATGAGCATAACACAGAGAAACACACATAAAGAAGAGAACAGAAAGAATTAGAAAAATGTTTTGAAAAATCTTTCACAAATCCTAAATCGAAGAAAAGCAATTTTGAAAGAAAAGATTTGGGGAAAACATTTTAAACATCATGTGGAACACAAATATGTCATAGATCTTAAGAAAATAAACAGAGAAAACCTCGAATAGCCTAGGGCTTCGAAGAAAAACCTAAAAATGAGAAAGGCTTGGAAGAAAATCTGATCATGAGTTGGAGAGGTCAGAAAAGGCTTCTAGTGCTTGAATATGGCAGAACAAAGGCTGGAGAGGCCACAAAACAAGAAATCTAAGAAGATCTAAAAGAGAACTGCCGAGGTCAAACTTCAAAACCTTGAACATCCAAGGTCTAATGGTGGGGAGGGGTGAGTATAGACCATCCATGGCCCGAGAAGCCACGAATTCTAGTGAACGTAAGTTCAAATGGAGGTAGGAGGTGGCTAGGGTTCCGAAGAACCTTGAGAGAGTTTGACAGACCGAGGGGTTTCAAATGCGGCTATCAGAGTGAAATGAGGGATTAGGGAAAGTAATTTGGGGTTAAAAATGGAAATGGAAAATTATGGTCGTTGATCGAAATGATCAACGACGTGGATATATAATAGGAACCGGACAAATTTTTAAATTTGGTCAGGAGCCGGGTAAAAATGAAATTGGGCTGGTCTAATTGGGGTTAGGATTGGGTCTATTTGAGGGCTAAAATTTAAATAAAATGGGGCTGAAATTGAAATGAAATGATGCTAAATATTAAATAGACATTTTTTTCCTTTTATTTTAAAAAAATATTAAAAATATTTTTAAAAGCAAATTGAAATTGTTGAGCCAACTAGTACTATATAAATATTAATTCAAAACTATTGAAACAAATGTTACAATTATAAAACGCTATTAATCTTAAAATAGGCTATAATTACAATTATATACAATTTGGTCTTTAAATACCAAATAAATCTATAAAAAATATACAAGAATTACCTTGACTATATTTTGGTATAAGTATGGGAATAAAATAAATTACTCACAAAAATTGATAGCTTTGGGATTAATTATTTGATTTTGTACTGCTAAAATAGATAATAAATTGGTTTCAAAATTCTCTAAAATTTTGAAAAAATACCAAAACACTTGTGTTTAATTATATATATATATATATATATATATATATATATATATATATATATATATGTTATTTTAAAAATATTTTGTATACGAAAAATATATAGAAAACTGGGTATCAACAAAGACATAAGTTACGAAAATGATAAGTGCACCAGTCAATATTCGAGGACGAATGTTTCAAAGGCAGAATGATGTTACACCCCAAGTTTTGCGTTAAAATATGCCATAAATAAAGTGATGAATGTCTGTATATGAGATATTATATTTCGCAGTTTCGTACATTAAAGCGTTGTCGTACATTTTAATTTCGTTTTGAGTCAACCGACATAGACGCGGGGATGAGACATTTTGATGTTAACATACTTACGTTGTTTATAACAAGCGATAAATAAGTATTATGAAAGATAAAAAGGGTACACATATTGAAGAAACAAAGTTTCGTTGAAAATGGATAATTTGGAATAAACTACGGGTCGAGCGATAAGGTTCCATATGACCACGGTAGTATAATATATAAAGTATAGATAAAAAATTTTAAAAATAAATAAAATATTAAAGAATTTAGGGTAATTTTTAAATTATATAATAATTGATTAATTACTAGGTAATAAGATATTATCCAGTTAATTAATAAGTTGATAAAAACTTAATAATTTATACCCAGGTGATGTTGCAGCATAAGGTGACTCTTGGTCACCCTATGTATTAGATGTCAACCTTGGCATCCAAAACAAGACATAAGTCTTGTTACAATTCATTAGGGGTCAAAAAGATGAGATCAAATAAAAGACTCCTTTCTTGATTTAGGAATTCAAGAACAGAAACAATCTTCATCACTTCATCGAAGTGAGGATCTTGAATATTGTTCAATTTACTCAAGAAACGTGAACAATTCAGGAGCTTCATCCTTTCAATTTCGTTCAAATCCAGAACCAAATTCGCTCCTCAAATTCAAAAGCACAGAAACCTATATCCTTTTTTTGGATTCTAAATTCAATCCACGAAAGTATCCAATGGAATAATTATACGGAGTTATTCCGACCCCACGTATGTTAAGGTCCTCCATTCTTTCTTTTGGCATCGTTCAGATTATACGGAAGAAACGAGTAAATACACATTTTCTATAAATTACGTTATTCACAAAACTAGTAGGAATGTCTATAATCTTTATCTTCTGTTCATGGGTCACAGAATAATACGCAGTTGAAACATTTACCCGAAAGAAATATCGAGATTATTATGTATTCTTCATGTATTTTACTCATTTATACATATCCACATGGTGTTATATACGCGTTTATATCTAATATATGTATATGAGAAAAGGTTATGGCGTTATATACCTTATCAACTGGTATATGATGATGATGTTGCCCACAGTGGTTGAAATATAATTCATCCGGTGTTATATATGCTTGTATATATATATATATATATATATATATATATATATATATATATATATGAGAGATGAGAAAGGATATGGCGTTATATGCACCACCACCTGATCAACTGGTATACAATGATGATTTTACCCACAATGACAGATATGATATGATGGATGCCCTCAGGGGTTGATGATGTTATAAAAATGTACCTATGCACGACATGGCATTCATACGCAGATGCATGGTACTTAAAGTAATTTATAATTTACAGAAATATCCAAACACACAGGTTAAGTCAATTACTCTATATTTCTTCCATGTCTGTTATGCACTTATTTATGCGCCTTATATAATCAGTACTTTATTCGTACTGACGTCCATTTTGCCTGAGGACGCTGCGTTTCATGCCCGCAGGTCAGATAGATGTGTCGAGATCCCTCCAAGTAGGTATTAGCTCCACAAATGATGTTGCACTCCATTTGCTTTGATGTTACGTACTTGGTCAGTATGATTTAGACATGAATTATTTTGTATGACGGGACTGTCCCGACCTTTATGATATTTATGTATTCTTAGAGGCTTGTAGACATATTTCATGTACGTGAAAGACTATATAGTATTGTCGGCCTATGTTTTGAATTTATAAAGGATCATGTTGGCCTATTTAGCCTGCGTGTCATGTGTATATGACGATGTAATAAGAAAGATATGTTACGTTGGTACTCGCTTGAGTAAGGTACCGGGTGTCCGTCGCGATCCATCGATTTGGGTATATATATATATATATATATGTATATGGTCATGGGTTATTTTAAATGAATCTAATGCGTGAAATGCATAAGAAAGATATAAATAAGATTTTCTCGGAATGCAATAAAAATCAATATACCATTTGGATAAACTTTATCAAATAGGTATTTTTCTGAGACCTATGAACAACTGATCACATTTTGCACCTTGACTTGGTAATACTCCAAGAAAGGTGACATCTAAAGAAAGTCTATAGTAGCGGGTCCTTGTCTCTTCCTATATGAGAACCTTGATCAGACACACTTCAAATCGGAACCTTCATATCTTTATCGATTACCTTCCTCCCGTTGGGCCGACTACTATCATCTTCCTATGTGTATCCCATAACATACACAGACGAACATTGATTGACGGAACCCAAGACTGTGGACTATTTGGAACCTCGGAAGAGCTGGTATTCGCAAATACTCTGACACAGTTTTGAGCCTGAGGGGAAACGGTTGTGCCAATCCATGCACTAGTCCCTTCATACCTTGATCAATGGGTTGTGATAATTAAACTAATGGCCTTTGTGAGGTCGAAATTCCTCTCACCTCATATTCTTCCGGAGTGGTAAAAGCAACTCAAACAGATGACTCATATGGGTCCTCAGATGGATCCTACTCAATAGAATCCTTTTTTTTAGATGGGTCTGACTCCATAGTATAACTTATATTTCTTCCTAACACTTTCTTAGATTTCTGACCCATGCTAACGGCTTGCACCTGTCGTCTAGTAGTGACAAACATCATTAATATATAATTAAGGTAAAGATTAGGAGTGGATACTTATGACTCAGTTCTATCGCACAATTTGAATTAGAAAGAATAACCATCCTAAATATTTGGTAGCCTCCTGTCTATCTGTGTGGTTCATAAGACACCCATAAACATGACTCTACTCGACACGGTCTGTAGACAACCCTCTGACAGAACTACTTTGATACAACTTTTATCATGACCCAAAACGTTAAGCCGCGATGGGTGCCCGAATCCTACATGTCGAACATCCTTAAGCATGGATTTAAGAAAAAAACATAAATAAGATATGTTAGGGGAATCCATCCAAAATACATATGCTCATATACATGCAGAATACAGTGGCGAGCCGATAATGCTTCTTTAGACAACTAAATACCAAAAATTGAAAGCCAACAAGGCCACATACTTATCAAACTACACTAACTCTCTCAGACCTTTAATAGAAATAAAACTATAAAAAGACGTGTCTTAGCCACGTCATACCCATATATATATAAAATCATTTTGTACCAAAATCAAAAGTAGCTCCGGATCAAGTGGTGCACGCAAACTCTTGTTGATCAAGGATCTTAATTAGGGGGACTGCCAGCTTGCCTAGCTGCACCTGCAGGCATGAAATGCAGGCCCCGTGGAATAGAGCGTCAGTACGAAAAATGTACTGAGTATGAAAGAAAGGAAAATTAGTACATAAAAGACAAAGGTGAAATATGGAATAAAAAATTCCATCTGTAAATCAGAATAATTTTGTAAACTTTGAAACATTTATAATGCCATGCACATGGATATAAATATCTTATCATGCATAGGTATGAGTGTACATAATATCATCAAGCCAATGAGGGCATCCTATCGTATCCTCTCGGCCATTGTGGGCAACAACATCAATATTTACGAACTGATCAGGTGGTGATGCGTATATTATGCTGCAACCTTTTCCTACATTTTATATACATATATTTATATATATGCGCGTATATAATGCCATCTACTCATGAGTTAATGTAAATGAATATAATGCGTGAAATGCATAAGAAATACGTTAATAAGATTTTTTTGAAATGCCATAAAATTAATATATTTTTCGGATAAAATTTATCAAATACGTATTGTTCTAAGATCCATGAACAAAAGGTATAATAATAATTAATATGGAGAATCGAGAATCTAGACACCCCTAGTATTTCTGTGGATAGAGTCATTTATGAAAATTGCTTATTTTTCTCGTTTCATTTATAATGTTGGATCATGCCAAAAAAAAGACATAACCTTAATATACCTGAAGTAAAAAAATAATCCGTATGACGTTATTGAAAAAAATTACACCGTACTTTAAAACCGCAAAATTTTGCGTTGCTAACTATTCACCTTTGGTTGAAATGTTGCTAACATTCTGCTTTAACGTTGGACTTTGTAATGGTTCTTATTTATCACTTGATGGGTAATATATTTGGATTGAACAAATGCCTTAACGTTGGATTTTTGTAGTGATTCTTAATTATCACTTGTTTAATATATTTGGATTGAAAGAATGGATGAACATTGGATTTTTATAGTGACTGTATATGTGATATAGAAAAGTTAGGTGTCTTCAAATTCTCAAGGTATGCTTCCACCTAGATTAACTAGATTAAGATTCATTTCTTGGAAAAGGGGTGGCTGCCACGTGGGAGTGGAGGGTTTGTCTTATGCCCACATAAATAATTAATTATTAGATAATGATTCGTTACTCGATAATTAAATAATTACCCACATAATTAAGAAATGTCTCAAATTACATAAAATTGTACTTATTTTTTATATACATTATACATCATATTATCGTGGCCATATGGTACCTTGTACGGTAATATTACATAAATATCGTCTATTATTGCACGGTTCGTATTTTATTTCAAATTGACAACCTTTAAGGAAACTAATTTTCTTTAATTCGTGTCTCTGTTATCCTTCATTGCACTTACTTATTGCTTGTATCAAATAGAATAAATACGTTAACCTAAATATAATCTCATCCCCTCGTCTTCGTCGATTAACTGAAGACAAAACTTTAATGTAATATAACATCTTCCTCAACATGAGCGCAGTAAGCTGGTTGATTATGAATTCTTCTAGGATGGGATTAATAAAATTCTTATCTGAATATTGTATCATGGATGACCAAGTGGCCAATGCATCAACAAACTCATTCCAAATTCTAGGAACATGCCGAAACTCTATTTTTTTGAACCTCTTTCTTAGTTCCTATACATAGTGTAGATATAGAAATATCTTAGAATTCTTGGTGGCCCATTCTCTTGTACGTGGCACAAGTAAATCTCAATCATCGACTATCATTAATTCTTGAATATTCATGTAGATTGCCATGTTGAGCCTTAGTATCGAAGCTTCATACTCTGCCATGTTGTTGGTGCGTGAAAACCTAAGCTCCGCGGATACAGGGTAGTGTTGACATGTTTCCGATACCAAAATCAATACAATTCCCACTCCATTGAAATTTTCATCTCCATCAAAGAACATCCTCAAAACGCCGTATGCTTCAGTAATGCCTTCTCCCAGGAACGACACTTCTTTATCAGGAAAATATTTATTCAAGGGTTCGTATTCTTCTCCCACAGTATTTTCAACAAGATGGTCTGCAAGTGCTTGTCCTTTGAGAGCCTCCTTTTAAGATACATAGATGATATCGAACTATCGAACTTTGCCATTTGGCTCATTTTCCAGTCGGCATAGGCTTCTGAAAGATGTACTTTAAGGGGTCCATCCGGGATATGAGATACGTGGTACATGCTCAGAAGTAATGCATCAATTTCTAATTTTTCCAAGTGAAAGCACAACAAGTGAGTTCCACCAGAGAATGTCGTGCTTTGTAAGGTGTGAATTTCTTAATCAAGTAGTATACGACTTTCTCCTTTCTCCCTATCTCGTCATGTTGTCCCAAAACACATCCGAATACTCCATCTAATGCAGATAGATAGAGTAGCAAAGGACTCCCAAGTCCTGGAGGGACTAGGGCTGGTGTTGTGGATAGGTACTCCTTGATTTTATCGAAAGCCCTCTGAAAATCTTCGGTCCAACTTGTTCCAGCATATTTTCTCAGCATCTTCAAGAAGGGTTCACATATGATGGTGGACTTCACTTTCAAGCGACTGATATAGTTGAGACGTCCTAGGAAGCTCATCACGTCCTTCTTGCTTCTTGGAGGCGGTAACTCTTGAATAGCCTTAACTTTGGATGAGTCCAACTGGATTCCCCGACGACTGACAATGAATCCTAACAACATTCATGCGGTACCTCAAATGCAAATTTTTCATGGTACAATTTTAAGTTGTACCTCCTTAAATTGTCAAAGAACTTTCTTAAGTTAACTATGTGATATGCGGCCCTTTTCAATTTGATAATTACGTCATTAATGTACACCTCTATTACTTTGTATATAATATCATTGAAGATGGTTGTCATATCTCTCATGTAAGTAGCCTCAGCGTTCTTTAGTTCAAATGCATCATCTTTTAGAAGTACTCCCCACATGTAGTAATAAAATCAATTTTCTCTACGTCTTCTTCATCTATCCAGGTTTGCTGATAACCCGCAAAGCAATCTAAAAAGATTGGAGCTCATGCTTGGTGCAAATGTCCACCAGGATGTGTATATATGGCATTGGGAAGTTGTCCTTGAGATTTTCTCTGTATAAGTTTTGATAGTCAACACATACTCTGAAGTTTCCATCTTTCTTCAGAACTGGTACAATGTCGGCTCACTAGGTTGGGTATTAAACCACCCTAATAACTTTGGCTTTGATCTGTTTAGTAACATTCTACTTGATTTCATGCTCATATATGGTTTGAATTTTCTAAGTTTCTGCTTCACTGGCGGACACATATATTGGTGGTCAACTTGTGAGCCACTATGTATGTGCTCATACCGGTCATGTCATCTGTGATGACCCGGCCCGTTGTCTCATGTGTTACTGCTCTGTTTCCCTTTTTTATGCTTCTTCAAGTTTCATTATCAATATGTGGTGTGTTAGAGTCGATTTGGATTGGTATTGGATGAAAATCAGGCACTTTGTATCTTTAAGGAAAGCATAAGTTGGAAAAGCCAACCAAATGTTGGCCATAAAGTTCGAGGGCTTGGGATGGATTTCTGATTATTCGGTTAGTATTAGAGGATGATTTAAGGCTTAGGAGCGAAATCGGAAGTAATTTTGGAGGCTTGGTATAAAAGTAAGCCTAGTTTGGCGAAGTTATGATTTTTGCAAAATCCCGTCGGTATGCGAGATTTTGATCTAATGGTCGGAAGGCGATTTTGAGAGTTGCAGTAGTTTTGTTAGGAGATTTGGAACGTGTGTGCAAAGTTCGGTAGATTCGGAGATGCTTAGGTCGGGTTTTTGATCGACTGCGAGTTTCAGAAGTTTTAGTTAATCTTAGGCTTGAATCCATTGTGATTTGATGATTTTTAGTGTTGTTGGATGTGGTTTTACGATTGGTTCAAGTTTGTATGAGGTTTTAGGAGGTGTTGGTTTTTTTGGTTGAGGTCCTGGGGGCCTCGGGTTGGTTTCAGATGGTCAATCAGACCACATTTTGACTTTAAGGATTGCTGATTTCAGCTGTTAGTGTTGCGAAGGTTTTTCTTCGCGTTCGCATGGGTGAGTCGCGAACGTGTAGACGGAATTGGAGGTCCATGATATTTGAACTTCACATTCGCGTTTTGTGGTTCGCATTCGTGGAAGTCATATGGTTGTTCATCGTGTTCGAATTCCAGGGTCGCGATCGCGTAGAGTGTTTGGGCGGGTGAAGGTTCCAGGGCTGTTGACCTTCGCGTTCACGTAGGGGAGACGCGTTCGCGTGAGCTTAAGGCCCCAGACCTTCACATTTGCATGGGTGATACCCCGTTCGCGAAGGGTATTTTTGACAGTTGGTAAATTTGTTCATCACGAACGCGAGAGGACCCTCGCGTTCGCAAGAGGAAAATGTTGCCTGACAAAAAGGTTTTTATATCATTTCATCCGCGACCTTGAGCTTATTTCCTCCATTGTTGAGCGACCTTGGGAGATTTTGACGAGATTTTAAGAGGGTTTTGACTGGGAAACGATTGGAGGTAAGTCCTATTGCCTAGAAATATGATCTAATTGCGATTTCAACACCTAAATTCATGGAATTTGATTTAAAAGGGAAAAACTAGCGCTTGAGTTTTTGATATTCCAAATTGGGATTTTATAGATCATTTGAGCTTGTATTTGGGAGTTATTGGTATGTATGGACTCGTGGCGAGACAAGGAATCTAGTAATGTAGGTTTTGTCATTTTCTGCGAAGCGGGCCCGGGACTCGTATTTTACTATTTCGAGCGTTTTGCTATTTCAATATTGTTTTTGATTGGGTACCGTTCCCTTATTGTGATGTATTCGCTCTGATTTTGGTTACATTCGACGCGTGTGGATGCCAATGTGAGGTGCAAAGGCATCGCGGGCTAGAGATTTCACGGGTTCGAGGTGAGTAATACTTGTAAATGATATCCTGAAGGTTTCAAACCCTGGATTTGCACATCATAGTTGCTGTATTGAGGTGACTTGCATGCCGGATATGAGCGTGGGGTAAAGCACCATTGGGGACTTCGACTTGGTCCATCTCGGTTATTGATTTTTATCACGAATTGGACTAAAATTATTTGTTATCAACATAATTTTGGCTGATTGCCATGTTTGGGGCTACAGGCCAACTATGATAACCCTTCGAGGATTGATATCACTAGTTTAGCATTACATGCATATTATTTGATCTCGGTCCAAGGTTTTAATACTATTTTGGAAACTCAGTTATTTTTCTATGACTTGAAAACTCAAACAATACTTTATTGACATTTTAGCTAAGGATATTCATGCTAATATTGCCCAAGTGGCTTATGTGCATTTCGGGACTGAGCATAGATCGGGTTGTGTACTGCATCAGTGTTATAGTGATTTGTGAATATATGGGTGGCTCGGGCTCCACGCCAGAGCATTGATATGTGTGTGTGTGTATATATATATATATATATATATATATATATATATATATATATATATATATATATATTGATGATAAGGCTAAGAGCCTGATGCCAATACGTGACTGATATTGCGTTTGGGCTCTAGGAGCCCCTCCGGAGTCTGCACACACCCTTAGTGAGCGCCATCGACATGAAATGGATCGGGATGCACGCCGCACCGGGTAGTAGAGTGTACCGTCATATGCATTGCCTTGCATTCATTGATTTGTGCACTATTTGTTGTATGTGTCATTTATTGAGATATTTATTTCTTGTTCTAATATTGTATGATCATTTTATAAGTGGATAAATTTGGGTCAGTGGTAACCGTGACACTGTATGGTGTAAATGGGTCAGGTAATAGAGGCTGACCAGAGACAAGAATATGGTCTGAAGGGTGAGTTATAAATTCAATTGTACATTTCATTTGTGCCTGAGGGGTTGACTTTTGTGCTGACTAGCCCTACCTGTCTTGCCTTTACTTTTTTAAATGGTTGGGAAATGATAATTTCAAAAATTAATTTAAATTGAGGCAGATATTTTCTAAAGAATTTTTCTCGGACTTGCTATTTTTTGAAATGGTTGTGTTGGCCCATATTGCATGGTGGAGTTCTCTTACGTGATTATTTGCCTTCAGATATTATTTACTGTTATTACCACTGACTTGGAAGTACTCTGTTTACTCCATGCACCTCGCATGCAATTGCAGGTATCATTCTCCTGGTAGTGGGTTATTAGCGGATTGAAGATTTGTTATCGTAGTTGAGCTGGGTGACCGTAAGCGTCAGTGGCACCAAATCTTCTCCCTTATTTTATGTTGTCCATGTTATTTTTCAGACTTTGTTCCCATTTTCAGACTTGTAGTTCTTTAGTGAACTCAATAGTAGCTCATGACTAGTGACACCCCGATGTCGGGCTGTGATAGGATGATTCCCTGTCGTAATCGTTGTCTTTTGCACTTTTGTTTGTGCTAATCATGTATTAGCTTTATAAATGTTAAATAACTGTTAAAAGGAAGCATTTGTTTTTTTGGCTGGCTTGTCTTCATAAGATACGCCATCACGATCGGGTTTGGGATTTGGGTCGTGATAAGTTGGTATCAGAGGCTAGGTTAATAGGTCTCACGAGTCACGAGTAGGTTTTGTAGAGTCTCGTGGATCGGTACGGAAACGTATGTATTTATCCTCGAGAGGCTGCAAAACCTTTAGGAAAAACTTCACATTCTTAGATTCTTATCGTGTGTCCTTGATTCAGCTTGAAAAGAAATCTCTTGAAATTCCTTCCAAGCGATTGTATGCGCACGTGAGCGCTCAGTATCAAATGTATCTTGATTGCTTGTTGTTCCCCGATCGAGGGGCGAGATGTAGTTTCTATTAGTTGATGTTGGGCCAGTCTGGTGAACTTGAGGCCGAATCATTCCTTATGGCTTGAGCACCGAGGTGCGGATTTTGCGAGCTAGTGTTATAAACTTATATGTTTAGTATTGTCCCTAATTGTGAAAATGGCCGCTGGATAGCTATGTGGTGAGTATGTTGGTACTACAAGATGTTCCTATATGAATTGGAAGTGTCGAAGAAGGTCTGCCGGATGATGGATCAACCATTAAGTGTTTGATTTTTATTGCGATTGGATGTGTTGCACTGAGTTGTGGGTGCATGAAGAATCTTTTCAAGTCTCCTAGTTGGGAGTGAAGTAAATAGCATGTTGCGGTATGAGTTCAGACTCAGTAAGACTAGTCGAGTGTGTAAGGTGTATGACAGTGGAAGGTATATGGAAATGTTCTGTTGAGGCGAAGCAAGAAGGCTATATCTTGCGGAGTGCTCTAGCGTGGTATGGTCCTTGTGTGGATGCTAGAAGATGTGTGCTTCACAACTTATAAGGATTTGAGCTTATTCACACTATGTTATTTTGGCATCAATCGAGTTAAAGCGTTATGAGCGATTGAAATATTTTGGTCTATGGATTCGAGCCATGTTGGGGAGGTAGCAATTGATTAGGTGATTGCACGGTAATGTGCTATCTTGGTTTTGATTCGAGATATGCCGACGGATCAGATCTGGTTGTATAAATTGAGCCAAGGATGGCACGAGTGGAGAAAAACTTTTCCAAGGGGTAAGATGTCTTGAGCTGTATCTGACAAAGAATGCTTAGTGTAAAGAGAAGGAAGCTGTTTGGTTGTATCGAAATGAGATCATGTCATGCGGGGTCAGAGTTCTAATGAGGCACGAGTGTTTATGTCTGTTTGATTAGGTAAATTGTAGTTGAATAAGAGTGAATGACTTACGAGAATGGTTCTAATGAGTTCAAGAGTCCATGTACATCAATTGAGAGTTCTAAAGTTGCATATGTGGTTAGGAACTGCGTTCATTAGAAGATGTCAAGACTTGTGGTATTCTATGTTAATTATGGTAATATATGTATCCGTATCAAGAAGGTTAAGGAAACAGAGTTAGATTTGCAAAGAGTTCTTCTAAGTATTGTATTCTAGAATGTGGCATTGCTAGAAACAATTAAGAGAGTAGTCAGCGGGTTGTGGTAATGGTATGATTAGTTTTTGGTATGTGTCTGAGGTAATGAGTTAGCACGTGTGCATTATTTCTCTTGTGTTTTGACGAGTTGCTTAGCATGATTTAGTTAGAAGGATTCAATCATGATAGTTAAGTTTGTGCAATGAAATTGGGAGAGTTCTTGTTGATTACTACCATGGTAGAACTGGTGCATTTTCTACGAATGTGAGAGGCATGAGATGTGTAAGGATTTTCCTCTAGATGAGATATAGGGAAGTTCATGATTGGATAAGTTTCAGTTCAGGTTAGAAAGGAAATTTATAAAGCACTTAGGCAGTGCATAGCCTGAGATAATCAAAGAAAGAAATGGTACGACTATTTAAAAGTAATCCGATGAGAGTATATGTTTCAGAGAAAGAGCAATGTGATTAAGTGATGGTACTTCAGTGGTATTGCTACACTTCCTCATTAGATCAACGGGTGTTATCTTTGCTTGATGGCATATGAAGACTGTTGGATATTTAGTTGTGGCATGTGTTCGATGACGAAATTGGGAACAAGTATGATGATTTATATGCTATGTGGAATTAGAGGTGGAAGTCCTCATATTCAAGTTATTTGTGATGGTGGATCATATGTATCGGCACCGTTTGGTGACTATTGGGATTTGGAGGTTCGAGTGAATTTTTCGTTACTGATATGTTGGATTTTTTAATGATGTTGAAGTTCATACTGGATGTCTCAATGTTAGATTAATTCTAGACTATTGCATTACGGTATATGCCGGAAGCTCTACAGTTTGAGTAGCGAGGTGTATTGGGTTATGTTCTTGTGGAGCGTTTTATCATTTAAAGACCCAGCGGATAGCTGAGAAAGATTGTATTTTCTAATTGAGCCTTCGTGATGGATATCAGCATAGAGGTTGCTATTATTGAGTAAGTTCCAACGCTAAGGGACTTTTTGGATGCTTGTTCCAGTTTGAGTGGACTCGGCTGGCTCTGAATTGTATTGCCGAGGGATAGAGTGACGTGATTGTTGTAGAGCTTATCAGCGATCTGGAGAGATCTAGGAGTTGTCTTCTGTGCTGCGAGTTGTTATGATTTGGGACTATGGGCACATATGGCGCGGTGCTATCGATATTCATAGCGGCAGTTGAGGTGAAAACCTCAGTTGTGCTTGGTTTTTGTATCTTATTACCCTATATGTAGATATTGTATGCACTCAGTATGCTTATGATCGGTACTCGGTATTTTTTTATAGTGAGAACAATTGGCTCGATTTGCATCTCCTTATGTGAGATATATATGTGGATCGGGTGGCACGCCACCATGAGTATGTGTGGATTGGATGGCACACTGCTATGAGCATGTTATCTAGATTGGGTTGACCCCCGCAACACGGTAATGTGGAAAATAGTCTTCCATATGCTACTTATATGCCTTTCTTCTCCATGGGTATAATGATTTGCTTGGGTTCTAGACACTAATCGTGCATGGTTGTTAATTTCAAGTATAGAGACTTGAGGTTCTTCATGTGAAATAGTGTTTGGATGAGATCGCGCGTTATAGCGAGGCTACGTGGAGATTAGACCCTTCGGGAAAGATTCGAGTATTCTATTTCTATGAGGTGGGACGGGGTCCCAGCCTTGTGTTGTAATAGTATTGGTGAGCTTAAGGTACAACTCTTTCATTTGAGCCATTTTCATGATTTGAGTATGTTAAGATCGTCTCTTATTGGTACTTGTATTATGCAAGTTGTGACTTAGGCAGTATTAATGTGTCATGTCACCAGGGTGGTATGTTTGGTCAGAAGAGCTCTTTGGGATCATTAATGGATGCGAATGGATTTGATTTTAGATTGTTGAAAGGATGATATTGAGGTTCGGCTCGGAATCTGTTGTGGTATTAGTCAAAAGGGAAGAAATACCTTTGTTAATGATTGATATGAGAAATGGTTATGGTCTACTGTGTGTTTCCTTATCTTTGGTAGGATATGAAAGTGTTAGAATGAGACTTTAGCTAATAAGCGGTTACTAACGGTTTATGGGTTAGATGAACTATGAAATTTCAGCCATGTTGTGTTGTTGGACCTATAAGAGATAGGGTAACGTGGGATCAGCATAGTTATAGTCTAGGTAAGGTCATTCAGCTATTGGCTAGCTCCTGGAGCAACTCTGGGTACGCTCGAGGACGAGCGTTTGTTTAAGTTGGGGAGGCTGTGACGACCCGACCCATCATCTTATGTGTTACTGCTCCATTTTCCCTGTTTTATGCTTCTTCGGATTTCATTATCAGTATGTGGCGTGTTAGAGTTGATTTGGATTGGTATTGGTGGAAAATGAAATACTTAGTCTCTTTAAGGAATGCTTAAGTTGGAAAAGTCAACCGAATGTTGACCATAGAATTAGAGAGCTCGGAATGGATTTCCGATGATTTAGTTAGTTTCGAGGGATTATTTAAGGCTTAGGAGCGCAATCGGAAGTAATTTTGGAGGGTCGGTATAAAAGTTAGCATATGTTGGCGAAGTTAAGATTTTGGCAAAATCCGGTAGGTATGCATGATTTTGATCCGAGGGTCGAAATAGGATTCCGAGAGTTGTAGTAGCTTCGTTAGGCAATTTGGGATTTGTGTGCAAAATTTCAGTTGATTCGAAGATGCTTAGGTTGGGTTTCTGATCTAATGCGAGTTTCGGAAGTTTAGTTAAACTTAGGCTTGAATCCATTGTGATTTGATGATTTTTAGTGTTGTTGGATATATTTTTAGGATTGGAACAAGTTCGTATGAAGTTTTAAGAGGTGTTGGTGTTTTTGGTTGCGGTCTTGGGGGCCTGGGGTTGTTTTCGGATGGTCAATCAGATCATTTTTGTACTTTGAAGATTGCTGGTTTTTTAGCTGTTGGTGTTGCAAAAGGTTGTTCTTCGCGTTCGCATGGGTTAGTCGCGAATGCGTAGAAGGAATTTGAGGGCCAAGATTTTTGAACTTCACGTTCGCGTTTAGTGGTTAGTGTTCGCTGAAGGTCATTTGGTTGTTCATCGTGTTCGCATTCCACGGTCGTGATTGCGTAGAGTTCTTCGTATGTATGGACCCATGGCGAGACGAGGGATCCGGTAATGTAAGTTTCGTAATTTTTTGAGAGGCAGGCCCAGGTCTCGGGTTTAGCTAGTTTCAAGATTTTTGCTATTTCTCGATCGTTTTCGATTTAGTATCGTTCCCTTAGCCTATTGTGACGTATTCGCTTTGATTTTGGGTCGATTCGAGTGCGTGGAGGCCGATGTGAGGGGCAAAGGCGTCAAGAGCTAGAGATATCAATGGTTTGATGTGAGTAATACTTTTAAATGATATCCTGTGGGTTTGAAACCCCGGATATGCATATCATAGTATTGTATTAAGGTGAATTGCACACCGGATATAACCGTGGGGTAGAGCAATGTTGGGGGCTGTGACTTGGTCCATCCTGGTTGTTGATTTTTACCGCATATTTGACTGAAATTGTTGTTATTGTAATAATTTGGGCTGAATGCCATGTTTGTGGCTTTTCGCCAACTATCTGAACCCTTTGGGAATTGATATCACTATTTTAGCTTTACATGCATATTATTTGATCTCGGTCAAAGGTTTTAATACTGTTTTGCAAATTCAGTCATTTTTCTATGACTTGATAACTCAAACAATATTTTATTGACATATTTAGCTGAGGATTTTCATGCTAATATTTCCCAAGTGGTTATGTGCATTTCTGGACTGAGCATGGATCGGGTTGCGCACCGTAGCAGCGTTGAAGTGATTTTTGATTATATGGGTGGCTCTGGCTGCATGCTGTAGCATTGATATATATATATATATGAGGCCGAGAGCTTGTTTTATGCAAATACTTGGCTGATGTTGCGCATAGGCTGTAGGAGCCCCTCCTAAGTCTGTACACACCCCCAGTGAGCGCCGTCGACGCTAAATGGATCAGGATGCACGCTGCAGCGGGTACCGGAGTGTACAGTCATATGCATTGCATTGCATTCATTCATTTGTGCACTATTTGTTGTTTGTGTCATTTCTTGAGATATGTATTTGTTGTTCTGATATTGTATGATCATTTTCAAAGTGGATAAATTTGGGACAGTGGTAACCGTTAAACTGTATGATGTAAATGGGTTAGGTAACAAAGGCTGACAGAGACATGAATATGGCCTGAAGGGCGAGTTATGAGTTAAATTGTACATTTCGTTTGTGCCCAAGCGGCTGACTTTTGAGCTACCTTGCACTACCTGTCCTGCCTTTACTTGCTTAAATTTTTGGAAAATGATAATTTCGAAAATGGATTTAAACTGAGGCGGATATTTTCCAAAGGATGTTTCTCGGACTTGCTGTTTTCAAATGGTTGTGTTGTCCCATATTGCATGGTGGAGTGCTCTTATGTGATTTCTTTCTTTTAGTTATTATTTACTCTTATTACCACTGAGCTGGAAGTACTTACTTTACTCTCTACACGTCGTGTACAGTTGCAGGTATCTTTCGCCCGGTATCAGGTTATTAGCGGATTGAAGATTGGTTATAGTAGTTGAGCCAGTGTGACCGCTAGCGTCTGTGGCACCGGATATTCTCCATTATTTTATATGGTCCATGTTATTTTTCAGACGTTGTTCCCATTTCCGAACTTGTAGTTCTTTAGTGAACTCTGTAGTAGCTCATGAATAGTCACATCCCGATGTCGGGCTGTGACGGGATGGTTCCCTGTTGTTATCGTTATTTTCTACACTTTTGTTTATTCTAATCATGTTTTTGCTTTAGAAATGTTAAATAACTATTAAAAAGAAGCATTTGTTTTGTTGGATGGCCTTGTCTTCGTGAGAGGCGCCATACAACTAGGTTTTGGATTTGCGTTGTGACATCATAATACGACCATGCAAATATATCCTCATATTCTTTCTAGAAATGGGCTTACTCCTCTTTCCCTGGCAGTGATAAGTGAATACTTGTGCGAGTCTCCTTGAAAGTTTTAGTGTCTCCCAAATTTACTGCTTCAGTTTCGTACAGATTGGACTTGGGCTTATTCTCGAATTTCTCAACCTTTATGAAAACGTCCTCAGGTATTTTATCTTTTTCCTCCAAGTCACTATCATTATATTAGGTTGTCCCATTATATATCACAGTCACCAATTTATCAAGAAAATTAATAATAACATTAGGGACTTGGCGGGCCCGGGATGGTGTGGCAGTCCAGTTCCTGAGAACAACTCCATTCTCCACAGTTTGAATGGTGAGGCCTTCCCACTCCTGCTCCTTAGTTATTACTCTATAATTAATATCCTCGTACTCTAAGAATAGATTTCTCAGCTGAGTTAACGCTTCTTCTTTTGCAGTTTCCCATGTTGTATAATCTTGATGAAAAGTCTGACCCAAATGTGGCATTGGTTTCTCAAGATGGTAATAAGGTTCATGCTATAGAGGCAACCAATCATCATACTCATGCCATGTATACTGGTATCCGAGGGCGAAAGTAGTACCATGAGTTTTCAGTTGTATTGGTTTGGTAAATCCCTAGAGATTCTTTCCAATCCCTTTGCCGGGTTCATACCTAGACCATGATATTATGCTTTCTATTTTTTTACTCCACCATTTGTATTTCTCAACCGCATTGACACGTTCGATGTGATGATAAGTTCCCCCCCCCCCCATCCTTCTTTTGTTCCCGATAACCGGGATGTTTTGACTAGTGTAAATAAGGTTACTCCCATCTTAGTTAATAATCACCTCCGATGATTCCATTCAAACTTCTCGACCTGGTGTAGTGTGGAAGCCACAGCTCCAGCGGCATGTATCCAAGGTCGGCCCAACAGAAGATTGTATGAAGTTAATATGTCATGTAATTTTAATTTAACATAGCCAAGTTGGCCCGTCTGCAGATAACAATTAATCTCCCCAATCGTGGCCTTTTGAGACATGTCAAAGTCTTTCACGTTCATGCTTCATGCCCGTATTTCATGGAAACATTGTCCCAATCTTTTAACAGTATCCAATGGACAAATGTAAAGGCTTGAACCTCCATTAATCTGGACTCTAGCAATAAATTTTTGGGAAGACTCTTGAACATAAATAAGTAAATATTGGGTTGGGGAATGAAGGAAACATTGAAAAATTGATTTAAAATCAAGATGCTCAACTAGTATTTGATAAAATGCTCAAAGGAGCTGAAACCATGAATACCTTTCTAATTTGGGTTCAATTTTATTATGTCTTGCTAGAATTTTCAAAATGTTGTAGTAACCTAAGGAAAGCATAAACAAGGTATGTATGGCTAAAACCCCGTCTTTTAGGAATTGAGCTTCGTCAGTGTTGTGTGAATACGGGAAGATTAGGGTTGAATTGTTAAATTGATTATTTTTCCACATGAATTTGGAGTTGCTACTTATATTTCTGAAATATGTATTCCGATATGATCAATGTGCTATTTCTGATAATTTTTAAAAGGTGCAAGAATTATGAATCATGTATTAAAATGCTTAGACCATAGATTGAAATTGAAGTGTGTTTTTGTGCGATCTATTTGAAATCTCATCTACTCTTACAATCTTATTTGCTCTTGTTGTACCATTCTCTCTTAAGTTACAAACATAAAAATGAAAATAGGAATGATGTGATATGTGGCCTAGTTCAAAATTTTGACGTGACAGTTGTGTGAAAGGATTTGTGCGAAACAGATATTTTAATGAGATGATTGATGGGAAAAGGGTGATGCCTCGGTAACTCGGCCTAGCCGATTGGTCAAGGATCAGATTCCATGATATATCCATATGGTGGTTATGTATTGATAATTGAAGCTGGAAAGTTTGAATGGAATATTCGTAACATCCCTAGGAGACGGCCTAGCCGATCAGGTCGAGATCGGACTTCGCTCAAGATAGTGGTGGTGATGTAAATAATGTGGAACTATATTAAATGCCCCAAAACCAAAAGCTTTGATAGAGTGATGTGAAAATTGCATGATTCCTTTATTTGATGATGTTGTGATCATTTAAAGTGTTTTAGTTGTACTTGTGATTTCCTTATTATTGTATGAATGTTTTTTCTAACTAGATGGTTTTAGTTATACATTCTACTGCTATTTTATGGCACCAACGTCCCTTTTACAGGAGGCGCTACGTTTTAAATGGATGTAGGTATTTGGACATTAGACAGTGTTGGTCGCAGCTAGTGCCACATCATCCTTTCAGCAGACTTGGTGAGCCCCACTTTATTATGGGGTCATGTTTCATCTGTTTATCATGTACTTTGTATTTGAGATATAGGCAGAGCCTTGTTACTGTTATTTCTATATTGAATTACTCTTCAGTTATGTTTGGAGACTTTGTAGACAGGTTGTGGGTAGTGTGAGGTAGTGGAATTAAAGTAGAAATATTGATGTTTGTCAGGATTTATAAAACTTGTAATATTTTTATCATTGTGATTTAAGTTGTTAACTGAAATGAAATGGAAGTTCTTTATGAGATACTTACAAAGTATTCTCAAAGAAGATAGGGAGCTAATTTCCACTCTATGTCTTAATCTCAAGATGATTAATTTTGATACTATAATCCATGAGTTTTAAGTTGTAAGGAGGGAATGACGCTACCATTGAATCTGAGGGAGATTGCCAAAGAGTTTGTTAGGAGAATGTTTTGAGCCATAGAGGGATTGGTAGAAGTTGTTGCTAAGCGGAGTACCCTTGCTCATCTTAATCTCACTGCACCACAAGATAATGTAGTATATTATATGTTAACAACGTGAGATAGGGACGTCGAGTCGAGGGGCATCGATTTTGTTATTACCCTATCAACCTAAAGTCACCTAGTAAGTCACTCCCGAGTACATCGTTATGAACAACACAAAGAGTTTACTCATTGCATGTGTAAATCCTCATTGAAGAGTCCTCAAAAACATGGTCTTAGTAAGATGTGAGTCACAAAAATTTTTGTGTACCTACTCCTTGAAGGAGACATATTGTTCGTGAATTCACTATATCATAAATTCTCTTATTTACATCCTCTTTAGGAATTAAGTTCCATAAATACGTCCTTGAATGGAGTTATGACTCTAGGATTAATACTTATATTATCTGTAAGGCCCCGTAAAAATGAGTGCTCAAATGCTAGCAGCTCATAGAGTCGAGTCTACCTACGTGGATCAGATTCTTCACACTGTTTTTGCACTTAAATATTTGGGGTCGAAATTTTCAAGAAAAGATCCAATCTGTGGTTCAGGATGTGGTCGCAGATCAAGAATGGAGACCGCATTTCTGCCGCAGAAGTTTTCGGAGAGCTACTAATTTTTGATGTTGAAAATGCGGCTAGATCTACGGTCGCATAATCAATATGCGGACCGCAGAGTGATCACATATGATCCCTCAAGGATTTTAAAGATAAGTTCTGCGGTGCATTATGCGACCGCAGAACATGAATGCGGAGCGCATATCCACCGCATTCCCAATAAGAGAAGGTCTAAAACTTGGGACCCTTCTGCGGTCCATTCTGCAGACCGCATGTTAGTTCTGCGATCGAGGAGTTGCGTCGCAGATCAAGCTCGCCCAGTAATTTTTCTAATACCCTAAGCCCGACCCCTCATTTAATAAAACACCCCATCCCTCATTTATAACACATCTTCTGAACAAAATAAGAGAGAGAAAGAGAGGGTCCTAGAGAGAGAAAGCTATTTCTTCATCAATTGATCTTCCTAAACAATTGGAGCATGGGAATTTTTTGTGCATTGTCTTCACTTCTTATTTCACAGGTAAAATCCCTAACCCTTTCCCCCTAAATTTTCAGTCAAAGCTTGGGTAGGGAACCACATGCTCTAGATTATTGAAGTTTTTGATAAAACCTTCATGAATATCTTCAAAACCCTAAAATCTTGAAAAAAAGGGAATGTTGGTAGTAAATTGTGAATTCCTATTCTAAGGCCTATGTATTAACCATGAACTAGATTGACCCATATTGATTGCTTGGTGAATTGGAGTAGAGGTGTAAATGGGATATTCAACTCCAGGTATGTATGGCGAACTGTGATCCTTATAAAATCTCCTTGTGTTGATATGTGAAATTACTTGATATCCATGTGGGGATTATTGTGAAACTCTTGTGGTTTACACTTGTGTGGTAACATCTTGTGGTAAAGGTTGAGGAATATGTTATTTAAAGAATTCTTGAATGCTGGAACCAAAACTATTGTGGTAACAATTTATGGTTGGCTATGCACATCCATTGTGGTAACTCGGATTGTGTACAAATTGATGAACATGAGGAACTTGTTCTTGCTAGTTGTGGAAATTCTTTTCCCCTTGTTGTGGTTATATCTTAACAATATGCTATTGTTGATTTAAATGTATTTGTTGCTGTGTTGTATGTTGTTTGTGAACTGAAACTATCAGGCAGGGTCGGGTTGCGCGCTGCAACACGGTGAAATAAGGTGTGGGTTGGGGCGTTAAGGGTGGCCGAGGTAATAAGGGTATACGAGGAAATAAGGGTGGAAAGAAAAAAAAATGTGATCCAATATCATTGTTGAAATAAATAGACTTCAAGAAATGATCAATGTGGAATTGTGAAAGGAGACAACATGAGAATTTGTAACCTGTGGGGCACTGATTGGCCCTTTTTTTGACTAATTGTATCATTTGTTGTGAGATGCTTGGTTTTTGTTCCATGGTTGTGCTATTGTTGTCCAGCTTTACACTTGTATATGTATTTTCGGCTTGAGTTTAGTTGGGACAAAGCTTGTTCATACATGCCAGTACAATTCAAATGAACTGACGTCCCTTTCGACGGGGGCGCAATATTTGTGTTATGATTGTAGGTGGATCCACAGCAGGCACTCCAGTCCACCTTTCTTAGCTCCTTCTCTATCGGTAGTATTCGTATTTTGTGAGTCATTACATCCCCATCATAGGAACATCTTGTGTCGCCATAACTTTCATGTCCACTTGGGACTTCCCGCAATAAGTATCTCACTTTGTCCTAGTATTATTGTTGCTCGTGGCATTACCGCATATTGCAGTTGGGAGTTAACATAGTAAAAGCATGTCCAACTTATAACAAATATTTATTTTCTCTTTACACCTCCACAACATGTGTTAATCATGTTCTGTAGTTAGTGAATTCATAGTGCTAGTTTTCCAACACTTGTTTGTTAACTATGACATGACATATCCTTTAATGAGTCATTGTAACACTTCATTTCTCGTAAGGACCCTTACTAGGGTTTTCGTCAAGATCAAACACACCTTCGGGGGTTACTATAGCACAACGCTTATTTCTCATATTTTTCTTTCTTTCAATAGCATTTGGGTAGTTCTCAAGTCAAAATCCATGAAGAACTCATTATGAACATTTGAAAATCCTCCAAAATTATTCTATTTTATCTAATAGGGTTCACATATCACTTCTTGTTCGTCAAGGGTGTATGGCATATTGCAATTGCTCAGATTGAATATGTTATTATCTGAATGTCTTGACTAGTTATGTAAGTATACGATTCGATTAAATCTACCTCATTTTTATGTAGTCTACAAGCCCCCTTTTCTAAAAGGACACCGGAAGAGTTAAATTTACCCTTACTACAGACTTCTAATGTTTTCCACTTAGTTTAATCTTGTTGGCTCCAATTGGTGCTCATTTGTTTTGTACCCTACTATCTACTTCGTTTCATAACTCTCCTTATCAAAATTCATCTATGTTTCATGGCATCAAAGAGCAAGTCTTATAATCATTAAGCATGGGGTCATATTCCTTTTGTTGTTAGATGTTCTTCTAACAATAATTTACATACTCTGCATGTCCCTGTGACTAGATAACCTCGATTACTTTTCCCCGATAAATGAATTAAGATGTCCCATTCTTTTAAACTTATCCATGTGGGCACTTTGAGTCTCTGTTGTATTCCAACTAGTAATGATTTTAAGTTCCTTCTTGCCATTGATTGACAATTTTCTAGGGCTATATGGGATTCTCTCATAGGTAGCAAAAGTAATGATTTTCTCTATGTTCAAGCTTATATTGCTGTGATTTCAAACATAAATGCGTCCCCTTTTCAAATAGTTTTAAATGGGTCGGATTGGATAGGTTACGTGGCCTTCTACTCCCTTGGCTTCTAGAATAATTGACTATATCATTGTCATGTGAGGGGAGTTTTGCTACCCTCGGTATTCCACCTCCTTGGGTGGATAAAAGTGTCATTTATGCTTCTCCCCAGAGCATCATTTTAACCATTATAACGCCTCTAGCCAATACATGATTTCATACCAACATTTAGATGTCCTAGCTATGTAGTTTTTTCTCGTGAAAGGTTGAGATTAGATGCCTTAAGACTTTTGCACATACCATGAGTATTTTTATTTAGAACACAAGTTGTTGTATCTTTAGTTTTCTCATATAGGGTCAATTGTCAGGGAGGGTTAAGTTATTTAAATTATGATAATCTCATAAGTGTTTAACTTTTTTTTCATCCTCATACGTTTGTGGTAGAGAGTCCTTGTGTCGTTTATGGTTAGGAGTAAAATCAAATTCCACATGTTTCATTCGTGGCCTCAATCACACCCTTTTGCTAGATTCATACCATTTGAGCTCAACTGCCTACCTTATACTCAGGGACACAACTAGTGTATCCTACCTGATCACTTCTTTAAAACTCTCATGTTCACATCCATGGTATCCACCTTATCTAAGAATATTAGCTACTGCTATGCTATTTTTATCTTATAATGGAAGTAGTCATCTGTATTAAACCATGTAAACATCATTAATATAAATCCTCGTGTCTCTTAGCATCTAATCATGAAATACTCTGCTTATTGCATTAAAAGTTTAGACATGCCAAATAGGGATCATCCCCGTGTGATCACATTTATTCGATAGGTAGTTTTATGGCCATTTTATGGTAGATATATTAGAGTAATCATGGAAGGTCATCAAAGATTTAGCATGGGTGTTTGAGTAGAGATTTAGAATTCAGGAGGGTGAACCACTTATTCTCAAAATTATCACATGTAGATGTTATGTGAATTGATAATGAAGGGTATGTAAGCGCATTTCTCATTAGGCCGCATCTAGGAGTATGAAGTTTCCCCATAGTTGTTCCCCATATATTTTGTATTTTCACATGTCTATGTCTAAGAAGGTAGTTAGAGACCCTCTCTGTACCATCCATGTGGAAACTATTGAACGTGAAGTTTATAGATAGTTAGCTTATGCGAGGTACCTAGTTGTCATCCTTGTTAGATAAGTTTGAAGGTTGGGATTGTTTTCACCAATGAGATATGGTTAAGCCTCTAAGTCGAGGAGGCCACCTTGAAGGTCGAAAGTGTCATGGAAAGAATCCCTTGGTTGTGTAACAATTAGATTCGACTTGAACGGTACCTTATAGGTGTTTTGATCTAAAAATGTGCAGTCCATATATCATCGTGATAATGTAGTGCTTGTAATACTGAGGTTCATATTATTGATAAATATATTGTGGTGTTTTTTCGAGTTGTAAATATATTTTTAGGATGGTTTTGGTGGTTCTCTGGTAGGTGGATAGGCCAAGTTACAAAGGAGACTCTTCCGAAAATTCTAAAAGATTTAGGAGTTAGTAAACATTTAAGGACTTAAGGTAGGTTAGAAAAGAGATATATGATGTTAAAGTGATTGGGTGAGGTTTTTTTTTGGCATATATATGGATCGGGTTGCATGCCACAACAACACTAAATGGTAAATATGTATCAGGTTGTACACCGCAACAACACTATATGATATGGGTTGGGTTGCACGCCGCAACAATGCCATATATATAAATATATATATATATATATATATGTATATATATATATATATGTATATATGTATATATATATATGTATATATATATATATATATATGGATCAGGTTGCATGCCGGAACAATGATAATTGTGGATCGGGTTGCACGTCACAACAATAATAATTTTGGATCAGGTTGCATGCCGCAACAATTGTAATTGTGGATCGAGTTGCACGCCACAACAGTATTGAAATGTGATTAGATCGGGTTTCGCGCTACAATAAATTATAGATTTAGTGTGTTTATTCTTGACTTAAGTTTTTGTTAGTTATTCTATACTTATGATTAGGCTTCTTAATTATAAGTGTTGCATCCCCATAGCATGTTGCCCCTACGTTTATAAACTGCTTATTTTCTATTTATTTTCGGCAATATGTATTTCATAACTGCACATGTTTATCTAGTAGTCTGGTCTAGCCGCGTCACTACTCGCAGAGTTAGGCTAGGCAGTTACTAGCACATCGGGTCGGTTGTGCTGATGCTACACTCTTTGCATTGTTTTGAACAGATCATGGTGCCGGAGCAACAACCTTTGGATATCAATAGCATATTTGGGAGCTGACTTCAATCTAGGGACACGAGGTAGCTTAGATGATGTCCGCATTCCCGGAGTCTCGTCTATCTTTACTTTAATTTGTCATAATTATGTTTTTATTTCAGACATTGTATTTAGCATTCTCTAGATGTTCGTGAGTTTGTGAATCCAGTTCTTTGGTAGAGTTGTATTTAAATTCCGCATTGCTTTCAGTTTATTTATATTTATGTTTCCCATTTTTCTATTAAATGTTTTGCTGAATATAATAATATCTACTTTTGCTAAAATAGGTAGTAATCAATTGGCTTGCCTAACTTTATTAGTAGGGACCATCATGACTCTCGAAGGTGGGAAAATCCGGGTCGTGATAGTAAGGCCCCAGAAAATTTTGCAAAGAAATATAGGGTTTTGGGATGCCGTATAGGATTATTACAATATTTAATGTGATATTAATATGGTGAGAATTAATTGGAATTGATAAATAAGTGTACGAGTCTTATGGTAAGTAATTAGGGATCCAAGGAAAGGCCTAAATCCAAGTCGAATTGGAAAATTTCCTAATAGGCTAAGATTCCAAATGAGTTCGCACAAGTCCCTCGTTTGAACAAGCATATCAAAATATTCATAAGGTTTTATGTGGTGAATAACCAATTATGTCAAATTTCTTCGAGTTTAGTTTCCAACGCTTCAAACCGTTCATCATTTGTACACTCCTACCTGACGTTATAACAGAATTTCCAAAGCAGTGCAGAATTTTACACTACCACGGCGCCCTAGGGCGCCCTATGCACTGCACTTGTAGGAATTCCAGAATGGTCTGAAATTTCAATTCCAGACATATTTTAAATAGACGCCCCTCTCTCCACGGTGCCTCATGCGCCGCGGCTGTACAAAAATGGTATTTTAAGAGACCAACCCCGTTTCATTTAATTCGAATGGGGTTTACTCTTTGGGAAATTTCTGGTTTTATAAAAAGAAGGGAGAGCAATTCTAGAGAGAGGAAAGACAAAAACTAAAGATTTCACTACTCTTCGTTGAATCACACCTTGAAATCGCATCAAAGGGTTGCTAAGCTTCAAAGAACTAAGAATTTCTTTTCCCTAAAACTTTAATTTCGAAATCTATCTAAAAATAGGTAATTAGTAAGATGATTCTTGGATGCGAGAGTATTAGTTATTCATGCATGTACAAAATAGATTTATGGGAAGACCGTTGAACATAAATAAGTAAACCCATGAATACCTTTCTAATTTGCCTTCAATTTTGTTATGTCTCAAAGTAGATAAGGATTGCTAAAGTTTCTGGAACGTTGTTCTAAGTTATGAAAAGCATAATCAAGGTATTTATGGCTAAAACCCAGTCTTTTAGAAATTGAGCTTCCTCGGTGTTGTATGAATACGGTAAGATTAAAGTGGAATTGTTAAATTTATTATTGTTCCACATGAATTTGGAGTTGCTACATATATTTTTGAAAGATATATTCAAATATGATCAATGTGCTATTCTTGATAATTTTAAAAAAGAGCAAGGACTATGAATCATTTATTGAAATGCTTGGACCTTGCATTGAAATTGGAGTACATTGTTGTTCCATATATGTGAATTCTCATCTACTATTGCAACCTTATTTTCTTTTGTGTGCCCATACTTTCTAAATTTACAACCCTAACATTGAAAATGGGAATGATGTGAGATGTGGCCCTGTGCCAAAGACATGATGTGACAGTTGTGGCCCCAAGTGCCTATGAAAATATTTGTGAGAAACAAAGATTGAAATGAGATGATTGATGGGAAAAGGGAAATGTCCCGGTGAGGCGGCCTAGCCGACCGGGCCATGATCAGATGCCATTATATATACATATGGTTGAGACGTATTGATAATTGAAGTTGGAAAGTGTGGATGGAATTTTCGTAACGTCTCCGGGAGACGGCTTAGCCAATCGGGTTGAGATCGGACTCTGCTCAAGTAAATAACGTGGAACAGCATGAAATTCCCCAAAACCAAGTGCTATGGTAAGCTGATGTAAAAATTGCATGATTCCTTTATTTGATGATGTTGTGATCATTTAAAGTGTTTGAGTAGTACTTGGGATTTTCTTATTATTGTATTAAACTTCTTTCTAACTAGATGGTGTTTCGTTATACATGCTAGTGCTATTCATTGGCACTAACGTACCTTTTGTCGGAGTGCTACCTCTTTAAATGGATGTAGGTATTTCTATAGCAGGCAGGGTTGGTCGCAACTTGTAACGCATCCTCTTTTTTGGTGACTTGGGGAGCCCCACTTTATTTAGGGGTCCTCTTTCATTTGTTTATCTTGTACTTAGTATTTAAGGTATAGCCGGAGCCTTGTTACCGGCATTTCTAGTTGCATTACTCTTCAGTTATGTTTAGAGGCTCCGTAGACAAGTTGTGGGTATTGTCGAGTATTGGAATTAATGTAGAAATATTGATGTTTGGGAAGATTTATAAAATTTGTAGTATTTTGATAATAGTGATTTAAGTTGTCAATGGTAATGAAATGGAAGTTGTTAATGAAATACTTACTAAGTATTATTAGTGGAGTCCATCTCCTATTTATTCATGAATTGGTTTGGGTAGAAGGAAACCTAACAGGCTTGCTCGTTCGGGCTTACTCGATTGAGCGTCGGCTCCTTATATTTTGGGGTGTGACATCACCATCTTTGATATGTCCGGTCCATGTAGATCCCATTCATCATCCATCTCTATCACATTGACACCTCTACCCCTGTGATCTGGGAGGGGGGTATTAAGGACATTAGGCGCGACCTCCTTTTCCTAGATGGTCTTGTTGTCACACAAAATTTGGATTTTGTCCTTCAATGTAGCATTCGTAAATGGTAGCCCTTTTATTACCGTCATTTTGAGGATGGGTTCTCATTGATTGCAACCACTATGAATAGATTAACCCAGAAGGTGCTCCCTTTCAGTGGACAGATGAGTGTGAAAGCTTTCAGAAGCTGAAGACAGCCGTGACTTCAGCCCATATTCCAATATTTTCTACTAGTTTCGGGCCCTATACAGTTTATTGTGATGCCTCGGAAATCAGACTTGGAGCGATGTTGATGCAGGACGGTGAGGTGATTGTCAATGGGTCCAGACAACTTAACGTACATGAAAAAACTACCATATCCACAACCTTGAGTTAGCTGCTATTGTTCGTGCCTTGAAGATCTGGCACCATTATTTGTACGGCGTGCCTTATGCGATTTACACAGATCATCGAAGTTTACAACACTTGTTCAAGCAGAAAGATCTGAAATTGCCCTAGACGAGATGGTTGGAGATACGAAAAGATTAAAATATTACTATTCTTTATCACCGCGCAAGGCCAATGTGGTAGCCGATGCCTTGAGTAGTCGGGGGAAGAGTTTGGGGAGTTTGGCATATTTACCCGCTTCAGAGAGACCCATGGCAATGGATGTTCAGGCCTTAGCCAATCAGTTCATGAGATTGGACCTCTTGGAGCCCATAAGTTGTTTCTCGGTCTTCATTATTCGATCGTATCAGGAAGTGGCAGTATGATGACTCTCATTTTCTTGTCCTTAGGAACACAGTTCAGCATGCGATGTAAGGGATGTGACTATTGCAAATGACGGGGTCTTGAGGATGCAGAGTTGTGTACCCGATGGTTATGATATGTGGGAGTTGATTTTGATAGAGGCCCATAGCTTACGGTACCCATCCATCCTGGTGCTGCGAAGATGTATCAAGATCTGAGGCAACATTATTGGTGGATGAGGATGAAGAAGGACATAGCAGGGTTTGTAGCTAGATGCCTCAATTGTCAGTAGGTAAAGACTGTGCACTAAAGACTGAGAGGGTTACTCCAGTAGATGAAGATTCCGGAGATGAAATGGGAGATATCACTATGGACTTTGTAACTGGTATCCCTCTAACTGCGAAGAAATTTGATTATATTTGGGTTGTTGTAGGTTGGCTGATCAAGTCCACTCATTTCATTCCGCTTCGTACTACTTACTCAATAGAGTGATTAGCAGGGATTTATATCAGAGAGATTTTTTGTTTGCACGACATTCTAGTTTCTATCATATCGGACAGTAGTTCAGTATTTACATCACAGTTCTGGAAAGTCGTCCAGTAGGAGTTGGGTACCCAGGTGACTATAAGTATAGCTTTGCACCCTTTGACGGATTGGCAGTCCGAGCGCACCGTTCAGATTCTTACGGATATGCTCCGTTCGTGCGTGATTGAGTTTAGAGGGTCTTGGGATCAATTCTTGCCATTGGTTGAGTTTGCGTACAACAACAGTTATCAGTCAAGCATTTAGATGGCGCTGTATGAGGCTTTATATTATAGGAGATGAAGATTCCTAGTGGGTTGGTTCGAGCTGGGTAAGTCTAGGCTATTGGGCAGTGATCTTTTCCAAGATGCAGTAGAGAAAGTTAAGGTGATTCAGGACAAACTCGGTACATCCCAGTCCAGATAGAAGAGTTACGCGGAAAGAAAGATTCGTGATGTTTCCTTTATGGTTGGTGAGCGGGTTATGCTTCGGGTCCCGCCTATGAAAGACGTCATGAGGTTTGGGAAGAAAGGGAAGTTGAGCCTGAGGTTCTTGGCCCTTTTGAGATTTTGAAGCGAGTTGGGGAAGTTTCTTATGAGCTTGCCCTACCTCCCATTTTGGCCGAGGTTCATCCGGCATTTCATGTCTCGATGCTTCGGAGGTATCACCGTGACTCGTCTCACGTGTTTGAGTTCACTTCAGTCCAGTTGACAATGACTTGTCCTGTGTTGAGGATCCAGTGGTGATATTGGACAGGCAGGTCCAAAAGCTCAGGTCATAGGATATAGCTTAAGTAAATGTGCAGTGGCGAATCCATTTGGCCGAGTAGGCGACTTGGGAGACTGAGTGAGAAATGCGCAGCCGATACCCTCATCTATTTGCTACTTCAGGTATGTTCTCTATGCTCGTTCGAGGACGAACAAATGTTTAAGTGTAGGACGATGAGACAACCCGGCCAACCATCCTTGGAATATATGCCCCATTCCCCCATTAACTGCTTCCCCTAAGTTCGTTTCTACTATTTTGATTTACCGGGATGTTTGATGTTAGGATCCAATGTGTTTTGGGATTATTAGTCTCTAAATGAGAGCTTAAGTGTTGGAAAGTGGTCTGTAATCTGAACAACATGAAGACGACCTTGGAATGGAAATCATATGGTTCTGTTAGCTCCGTTAGGTGGTTTCAGAGTTAGGAGCGTGTTTGGAATGTATTTTGGATGTTTTTAGCTCATTTAGGATAGAAATTTCGAAAGTTAGAATTTGGAGATTTTTGGTCCGATAATGAATTTTTGATTTGGGTTCGGTATGGAATTCAAGAAAATGTAGTAACGCCGTTATGTCATTTGCGAACTGCGTGTAAAATTTCAGGTCAATCGGACGAGTGTTGGTTAGGTTATGGATCGAAAGCGTGTTTTGGATATTCTTGAAGTTTTTAGGCTTGAATATTTTATTTAATTTGGTTTCTAGTGTTGTTTTGGAGGGTTTAAGGATTGGTACAAGTTTGAATAATGCGTTAGATGGTATTGGTGCTTTTGGTTGAGGTCCCGGGGACCTCAGTGTGAATTCGGCTGGTTAAACGGAGAATTCGGAGTTTCTGGTATGTTTTTGGTTTCTGCCTTCTATCATAAGTACACCTGCGCTTTGGCTTCTATAGGTGCGGTGCCGCATTAGCTGCTGGGCCACCGTAGAAGCGAGATGGCCTATATCCTCAGAGACCGCAGAAGGGGTATGGTATCCAGATAAGTGGTTCTTATGTCTGTAGATGCTAAAGCCAGAGTTTAATGAGAAGTCACAAATGCGGCTCGTGGTTTGCATATGCGGGACCGCAGAATCCGTCCTTGGACCGCAAAAGCGAAAGCCACTATTCTGATAAGGGTTTATCCGAGGCCTTATTTCAAAAGTTGGAAATTTTAATTTGGAGCTCGGTTAAGGGCAATTTTGAGAGGATTTCAAAGAGAAGATTACTAGGTAACATTTCTATGATCTTTTCTAGTAATATTCCATCATGTAGTAGTTAAATCCATCTTTTAATATCGAATTAAGGATAAAAAATTGGAAAAAAATAGGTGAAACTTCTTAGACTTAATTTTTTGTGATTTTGAGTGAGCATTTGACCTCCGATTTGGGAGATTTTTATATGGTTAGACTCGTGAGAGTACGAGGGTTCTTAAAATGTAAAAGTTATTCAATTCTGAGCCATTGGCTTGAGGGGAATTTTTGTCATTTTACTTATTTTCGCGCCCAAACATTAAATTTAATAATGATATCAGTTTTTTGCAATGTTATTTACATTACGTAATTGGATTGAATAGATTTGGGCCATTCGAAGTTGGATACTCGTTGGAAGGGCATCGTTCCTTAGTTGATTTTGGACCGGGTCGTGGTAAGTGGCTTGTCTAACTTTTTATGGGGGACCTCTCCCTTTAGGATCTATTATTTGTTATTTTAAATGCTCTGTACGCGAGGTGACGAGCGTGTACTTGTGCTAGTTATTGAAAATCGGCTTTACGTAGTATATTTAACAGTGTTTTCTTGCGAATTTGCCTATTCTAAATGCCATTTTAACATGTGTTAGCTTAGGATACGCATGTTTAGCTGACTTACTTGCTCAATTGCTTATACTGTATTATCTGACCTACGCGAAGCATGCTAGACTAGAAATTCTATTAATTAGTCTTAACCTTATCTTATTTGAATTGTGTGGTTTTAAGAATTGGGAATACGGGACGGCATCGCGATTCTGTTCTATGACTGAGGCTGCGGGATACAAAGAGATCCCTGGCACATATATTATTATGAAATGGAGGATACCATGAGATCCTCGGGATACGAAGAGATCGTTTGTGTAAAATGGAGGATACTAGGAGATCCTTCGGATACTACGAGATACCTTATTTAAAATGGAGGGTACTAGGAGATCCTTGGGATACTAGGAGATCCCTCGATTATATGATGAGGATACCAGGAGATCCTCAGAATACTAGGAGATCCCCGATGATAGATATCCGGTGGTGGTTTGCACTTCCATTTACATAATGTGTTAGTTCTCGGTTACTGTCTTATTTATTATTTTGCTATATTCTTGCAGTAGATTATATCCATATGGTCTTTCCTTATTTGATTTATTATTATATATTATCTCAGCAGGGCCTCGACCTTTCCACATCACCACCCGACCGATGTTAGGCATGTCACTTACTGAGTATCGCCGTGGTGTAGTCATGCCTCTTCTGCGCATGTTTTTCATGTGCAGATCTAGGTCTCTACACAGGCCCATTATCAATAGCTATAGGGTGCTTTCGGAGACTTGAGGTATATTTGCTACATTCGCATACCGGTGAGTCTTCCTCTCACATTACTCCTTTTAGTTAGTTAGGTGCTATTAAGTTCTTTCTTGTTATAGACTTTTCCAGATGATTTGAGTAGTATTATGTATTACTCTTAGCATGTGCTTCCCGTAGGTTTCCGGGTCTGTAGGATAGTTTCGAAATGTAATGTGTTAAAGTGTATGGGCCAGGAGGCAACTATATATATTATTCATGTTATTTAGCTTTTGGATTATAAATTTTGTAAATGTCGCAATGTGTTAGGCTTACTCAGTCGTGAAGATTAGGTGCCGTCATGACATGTTCAAAAATGGTGAACTAGGGTCGTGACAAGTTGGTATCAGAGCTCTAGGTTCGTAGGAGTTATGGGACACTGGCTGATTTATTACAGTATCGCTGATCGGTATGGACACGTCTGTGCTTATCTATGGGAGGCTATGTAAATGTTTAGGAAAAATCTTCACTTCATTGAATTCCTTGTCATGCTATATTTTTGACATTGACTTTAAACTTTGTCTTCTATTATCTCATAGATGGTGAGGACACATACGACCCAGGATGATCAGCCACCCGCACCCGCTCATGCAGCCTCTAGAGGCAAGGGCTGGGGAAGAGGTCATGGGCATACGTGTGGTGCTGCCAGAGCACCTGCTCGAGCCGCCGCCGAGGTGCTGCCAGCAGATTCAGCCAGGGCTCAGGCACCTGACACCCTCATAGACACCACTACTCCAGCTGTTCAGGAGGTATTGGTGCAGTTTATGAGCTTTTAAACTACAATGTCAAAGGAAGGGTTGCTTCCCCTTCCTGCAGCCACATCCAAGGTTAGGAGAGGAGTCCAGACTCGTGTTGCCCGCACTACTGAGCAGACAGATGATATGGTGCAGGTTCCAGATATTATCCCTGTCCAGCCTGCAGTACAGGTTCAGCCTGAGGATGGGGCATCTGCTTTAGAGGATGACCATCGTAGACTGGAGAGGTTCAAGAAGTATGACCCTCTTGTTATGCTGTGGGTTTTTTGGAGGATTGTCACAAAACGTTTTGAACTATGGGTATTACTGCCTCAAGTAGGGTTTCTTTCGCAGCTTTTCAGCTTCAGGGAGCTGCCTATGATTTGTGGCGCACCTTTGAGTTAGACATTTCGGATGAGGCCGCCTTCCTTACTTGGACTCAGTTTTCAGATATGTTTCAGAGGGAGTTTTTTCTCTAGAGCCTCAGGAGTGCATGGCGCGCGGACTTTGAGCATTGGCACCAGGGCACTATCAATGTATCTAAGTATGCCATCCGTTATACTAGGTTGGCCAGACATGCACCGGCCTTCGTGGCTACTGTTTGCGAGAGGGTCCGCTTGTTTATTGAGGGTCTTATTCCCATCATAAGGTCTGGCATGGCTTGAGTGTTGGAGGTGGATAGACCTTATCAGCAGGTAGTGAGAATAGCTAGGAGGATTGAGAATATACATGCTAGAGAGCGAGAAGAGAGACATTCCAAGAGGTCTCGAGAGTCGGGTCACTACTCTGGTACCCGTACATCAGCAGCAAGACGTCATGGTAGGGGCTATATGGGTTGCCCCGATCATTCACTTCTTCCTTCATCCAACAGTACTCCAACTCCTCCTAGATCTCAAGAGCGTTATTATGCACCTCTGCTTTCTAGTGCGCCTCCTGCGCTGGGTGCTTCTAGAGGACAATCCGCTAGGGGTGAGCCCAGTCAGTCATAGATACCGCGCCCTCCGAGAGCTTGTTTTGAGTGCGGGGACACCTACCATGTAGTGAGGGATTTCCCTAGGATTAAGAGGAGTGCACCGCCACAGCATTCTCAGCCATAGCGTACCCAACAGGATTCTCATGCTATAGTTCAAGCTTCAGCTACCAACCCGTCATCCCAGCCAGCCAGGGGCGGAGATCAGGGAGATTGAGGTCACCCTCAAGGTAGGGTGCGAGAAAGATATTATGTTCTTCCTGCTCGTGTCGAGGTAATTGCCTCATATTCTATTATCACAAGTATTATATTGGTTAGTCACAGAGAGGCATCGGTTCTATTCGCTCTACCTATTTTAACATGTCATCTTATTTTGCTCCGCATTTGGGTATAGCTCGAGAGTCATTAAGCTCTCCTATTTATGTTTCTACTCCAGTGGGAGATTCCCTTATTGTGGACCGCATTTATTGGTCATTTTTTCTACTATTCGTGGTTTTGAGACCAGGGTAGATCTTTTATTACTCAATATGGTTGATTTTGATATTATCTTGGCCATGGACTGGTTGTCACCGCAGTATGCTATTCTTGATTGTCACGCTAATATTGTGACATTGGCTATGCTAGGTGTTCCACGTATTGAGTGGAGCGGTACTTTTGATCACACTCCAGTAGAGTTATATCTTCTCTTTATTCTCAGTGTATGGTTGAGAAGGGGTGCGCCGCTTATTTAGCTTATGTGAGAGAAGTCAGTGCTGATACACCTTCTGTTGATTCTGTCCTAGAGGTACGAGATTATCCCGATGTGTTTCCAGCTGATCTTCCGGGAATCCCACCCGATCAAGACATTGATATTGGTATTGATTTGTTGTTTAGCACGCAGCCCATATCCATTCCTCCTTACCGTATGGCTCCTCCTGTGTTGAAGGAGTTAAGGGATTAGTTACATAAATTGCTTGATAAGGGTTTTATTCGACCTAGTGTTTCACTGTGGGGTGCCCTTGTCTTATTGTGAAGAAAAAGGATGGTTCTATGTGTATGTGCATCAATTATCATCAGTTGAAAAGGTTACAGTTAAGAACCGATATCCTTTGCCTCGTATCGATGATCTATTTGACCGGCTTCCGGGCGTGCAAGTGCTTTCTACGATTGATTTGCGTATAGGTTATCACCAGTTAAAGATTGGGGAGTCAGATATCTCGAAGAATGCGTTAAGAACTCGGTATGGTCACTACGAGTTCCATGTTATGTCATTTGAGCTAACCAACACCCCATTAGCTTTTATGCATTTAATGCACAATGTATTCAGGCCCTATCTCGACTCGTTCGTCATTATTTTCATAGATGATATTCTTGTATAATCCCGAGGTCGGGAAAATGATGAGCAGCACCTAAGGACAGTGATGCAGACCCTAAGAGAGAAGAAATTATATGCGAAGTTCTTAAAATTTGAGTTTTCATTAAGCTCCGTGGTATTCCTAGGCCTCGTAGTATCGAGCGAGGGCATTCAGGTGGATCCGAAGAACGTGGAGGCCGTGTAGTGTTGGCCCATGCCCTCTTCAACTACAGAGATCTGCAGTTTCCTTGGCCTGGCGGGTTATTACTGTCGTTTTGTTGAGGGGTTCTCATCAATTGCAGCCCCTATGACTAGATTGACCCAGAAGGGTGCTCCCTTCACTGGACAGATGAGTGTGAGGTGAGCTTTCAGAAGCTTTAGACAACCTTGACTTCAGCCCCTATTCTGATATTGCCTACTAGTTTGGGGTCCTATACAGTTTATTGTGATGCTTCACAACTCGGACTTGGAGCTGTGTTGATGCACGATGGTGGGGTGATCGCTTACGCGTCCAGACAATTGAAGGTACATGAAAAGAACTACTATGTCCATGACCTTGAGGTAGGTGCTATTGTTCATGCCTTGAAGATCTGGCGTCATTATTTTTACGGCGTGCCTTGTGAGATTTACACAGATCATCGGAGTTTAGAACACTTGTTCAAGAAGAGAGATCTGAACTTTTGCCAGAGGAGATGGTTGGAGCTACTAAAGAATTATGATATTACTATTCTTTATCACCTGGGCAAGGCCAATGTGGTAGCCAATGCATTGAGTCGACGGGCGGAGTGATTGGGAAGTCTGTCATATTTACCAACTTCAGAGATACGTATGGTGATGGATGTTTAGTCCTTAGCCAGTCAGTTCGTGATATTGGACCTTTTAGAACTCAATCAGGTTCTAGCCTGTGTGGTTTCTCGGTCTTCATTGTTCGATTGTATAAGGGAGAGGTAGTATGATGACCCTCATTTGCTTGTCCTAGGGTACACAGTTCAGCATGGCAATTCTAGGGATGTTACTATTGGATATGATGGGGTATTGAGGATGCAACGTCGGATCTGTATACCCGATGTTGATGATATTTGGGAGTTGATATAGACAGAAGCCCATAGCTTGCGGTACTCCATATACTATACTCACCCATTTGGACCATTTATTAGGATGCTGGTTGATGTACCATGACAAGGCGTATCCCGTATGACTCTTTATAAAAAGACTCATTCGGATCTTTTCATCTTTTTCAACCCCGACAATCTTGTCACAATAGGTCCTTAGATGAACCCTGAGATCACCTGTACCGTTAAACATTTCGAACAAGGGATGATTGTCACCCTCTGGAAGTTTTACATCTGGTTATATGCATAGGTCTTCATAGTTGAAACTTTCTATCCTCTTGCCTCCTTTTACGCCTTGAACTCAGCTTGTCAACTTCTTGAGCTACTCGTCCTGGTTCTTAAGGAGCATGTCCTTCTCAACAGATTCTGACTCATAGGAGATGGATTGAGTGGAGTAAGGTAGGGTCTCCACATATATAGGGTTGTTTTGGTGACCTGGAATCTGAGTGTAGTGGTGATCATTGGTGGAATTCAGGGTTTGTGTCCTAATTAGGGAGCCTCGTTGTGCCCGAGGTAGTCCTAAAAACAAATAGACTTGAAGAAATTCACTATATAACATAGAATCAACTAGGGTTCGAATACTCTTGCAAAACTCAGCAAAGAAGGTGGAAGAATAATTGACTGAAAACTTAGAAGTCAGAAAGACCTTTGAAAAATATTTTGGGATGAATCCTAGTTTAGGAAGAGAGATAAAATTCTGAATAATTAATTAACCTGGAAATGTTTAATGGAAACACGTAATACCACTTGAATCACCCTAGATCTATACAGATATGCGAAGGATCGATAGTAACGGACTAGGGTTTTTTCAGAAAAGTAGTAGAAATGAGAGAATAGGTCAAGAACCCAAAAATTCGTAACAAAATAAAGAGAATTTCTTTCTCACAGTTGAAAAATAGCCTCAGGCAGGCTATTAAACAAAGTTTCAAACCAGAACCAGCTAGGTTCTTTGAGATCTTCTCAAGGATCAAAGAAATCAAAGAGCTATGGCTTGTAGAAGGCTAAGGCTGGTCGAAGAAGCCATGGAAGCCTCATAAGGTGGAGATTTATGCATGTGATCACGCTTAGAATAAGGGTTAGGTCGAGCGATTTTGAGAGAAGAGTGAGATGATGACGATGAGTAAGGGAGAGAATGAGAGGGTTTGGGGGTAATTTAGGTTTAATTATGGTAAGAAAAACGTGGACCGTTGATCTGATTGATCAACAGTCATGATTGAGATGGGGTATTGGGTCAGGGCGTACATACTTGGGCCTAAGGGGATTGGGCAAATTTAAAGGGTTTGGGCTGGTTAGAGAGGGGTTAGGTTTGGGAATAAAAGGGAACTAATTTGAACATAATATGACTATAAATAGCAATATTAAGTCGTGAAATGCTATAAAGTTATTTGTGATGTAATTTTGCAATTAGTTATATTTACTAATATAATATTTATCGTTTCAAGGCTTCCATTGTCTATCTTTGTAGTACTCATATCTAGCTGTATTATTTTAAAGTGCACCATCTCGATGTTAATATATTTTCCCTCAGTTTCAGTATACGTGAACTTATTTCCTTTTTGGTCTGTTTCAAAAAGAAAGAACCCTTTCTAAATTTAGTAACAATTTAGCTTAAACTTACAATGCTATCCTTAGTTGGAAGTTTTTATAACCAAGAAATTACTCTGGGCCCATTTTTTTTACTTGATTAAAACCATAAATTTCAAAAGTCTTTTTCTTTTCTTATACTTTGTGCCCAATCAAACAGGCTCACATAAATTGGAACAGAGGGAGTATATATATATATCCTATATGCTTTCTCCCTGCAACCCAACACGTGTAGGCCAACATTTATGGGTATTAAGTTACCGATTTCTCTCAAACGGTTTCTGAAAAGCTCATTTGTGAATAACTCTTCTGCAAACACCTCTTCTCTTGATAAATACTTCATCTTTGTCCTCCACTCTGTCGATTGGCATATTCTATTGGGTATTTTTTTCTTATCTTGTGTTTCTTGTATTAAATGGGGATAACCAGGAAGCTCATGGTCAACATGTTTTCCTTGCCCATTAATATCTTATACGCCTTCTGTCTGTAGCCCAACACGTGTAGTGTAATTTTGACCGGTATTTAGTCGTCGATTTCTCTCAAACACATTTTGAAAAGCTAATTTGTGAACAATTTGTCACGACCTGTAATTCCCACGCTCGAGAGTTGTGATGATGCCTACTCGTGAAAGCTAGGAAAGTGAAGAACATTTTCAAACATTATCTTATTCCATTTTATACACGATTTAAACAATTTAAATAAAAGAAGAATATGCAGTTAAAAGATGGTGATCAATAAAAGATAGATAAACTCTGAACTAACTATAAAAACAACGTCCAATACATCAATAGAGTCTCTACCCTGCACCTGGTATCGCAATATTTCACGGGCCTTCTAAGAATGCTAAATACAAAGGTCTGAAACGACATAAATAAACTATGTCTCAGTACAAGGACTACCTCAAAAATTTAATGGACCGAAGGACTGCTCCTTGGCTACCGCTGCGCACCGTAAGCTACTCCGACACCTGGATCTATGCAAAAGAGCATAGAGTATAGCATCAGCACAACCGACCCTTTGTGCTTGTAAGTGTCTGGCCTAACTCTGGCGAGTTAGTGACGAGGTTAGGACCAGACTCCAGATAAACCTGTGGAGATATATATATATATATATGCAACTACAATGGAAAATAATAGAAATAAATAATTTTATTTGGGAGGGGGAATTATACTTCGGGGGTAGCAGATAAAAACACAATATATGGAATAATAAGGGAAAACTGCAAATTTAACTTCTAACACTTAATAAGGAAATAAGACAACTTTCATATTCAACTCCTCTTGTTGCAAGCGTGTAACCCGATCTCATTTCTCATATCTTGTGGTAGGAGTACCACCCGCTTCCATGTTATTATATCATGTGATATGAGTACCACCCGCTCCCATTTCATTAATTTTGTGGTAGGGTAACCACTCACTCGAATATCATAATCTCTTGTGGTAGGTGTACCACCTGCTCCCATTTCCTCAATAACTTATGGTAGGCATACCACCCGCTTCAATTTCAATCGAAAACATCATCACAAAGATAATCCCGGGAAGAAAACAAGACAATATAATAATTTTCCAGCAAGGGAACAAGAATATCAAATCAAATGTCCCGGCAAGGGAGGTTCAGCTATAACCAATCTGATTAAACTTTTAATTATCACAATTCTTACAAATACATAGTCATAAATAATGTCCACAGACATAAACTAAATCCTTACTCAGTATTGTAATAAAGGCTATCATAGGAGCATTTGATAATACAACAACTAGCAATTTAGGACTCATGAATGAAGTTATTCGAGATAAGGTGGGGGTTGCCCCGGTGGATGAGAAGATGCAAGAAGTGAGGCTGAGGTGGTTCGGGCATGTGCGGAGGAGAAGTCCTGATGCCCCGGTGAGGAGGTGTGAGCGGCTAGCGATTGTCGGTTTTCGGCAAGGCAGGGGGAGGCCTAAGAGGTATTAGGGAGAGGTTATTAGGCATGACATGGATACTATGCGGGTTTCCGAGGACATGACCATTGATATGAATGTGTGGAGATCTAGTATCAGGGTTGTAGGGTAGGGGCTCTTAGAGTTTTTCGTACTCCTCACCCGGGGTTGGGTGACGCTAGGGCTATCCATAAATGATTTGGGTTTTGGCTTGTGTCCCCTTTATGGTAGTTATTTATGGTAGTTCTTTTTGGTAGCTGCTGTATGATATTATTGCATGCTATTTTATTTATGGATTTTATTATTTTATTTATGGTTATTATGTTTAGATAATTCTTTACGCTATCCTATTGGAGTTACTAATGCCCCTCTGTTGTCTTTGTTTTTCCCTCTCCTTCACTAAGCCGAGGGTCGATTGGAAACAGCCTCTCTACCCTTCGAGTAGGGGTAAGGCTCGTCTACCTATTACCGTCCCCAGATCCCACTTTGTGGGACTATACTGCGTAGTTGTTGTTGGTCATGCTTGACACAAATGTATAAATACTCGTCACTATTCTATACGTCATACTCGACACAAATTGAGTAGCAAATATCGCTCACCTCCTAATCGCTCAAGCAAAGGTCAGACCGAACACTTACCTCAAACTTCCACGACCAAATCAATCCACCACAACCGCTTTTCCTGTCGAATTCGGCTCCAAATCAATCAAATCTAATACAATAATGAATTCATAATTTCAATATATGCTAAACAAATATGACCCAATGCCTAATTATAGATTTCCAAGCTTTCTTCCCAAAATTCCAAAAATCGACACCGGACCCGCTTGGTCAAAACACAAGGTTCGGACCAAATTCATATCACCATTCACTCACAAACCCGAATATATAATTTGTTTACAAATTCCACCCCGTAACGAGGTCTAATTAAAGAAATAAAAAGCCCTAACTATACCCAAATTCAAAAAATCTACCCTCAGTTACATGTTTTAGGCCTAGAAATTCAATAGATATTGATGGAAAATGAAGAAAGTGAGTTAAAATTTAATAACCTAAGAGGTTGTGGTGAAGAAATTCTTCAATAGACGCCTAATGACCTTGGATAACAAAGGGCTCGTGAAAACTTATGAAATAATCCCATCAATGTTCTGTTTTGGAACTTTTAAATACCTAGGATAAATTGCCTTCGCGTTCGCGATAGGTTGGTCGCGTTCGTGAAGTGTATCACTCATAGGATATCACGATTGCGGGACGGGTATCACGAACACGGAGAAGGAAATGCTGGGTCCAAAAATTTGGTCTATGCAAACGCGTGGGTCTTCACTCGGACGCGATGAAGAAGTATTGTTAAGCTACGCGATAGCGAGGGTACGACGCGAACGCGAAGAGAAAAGAAGGATAAGTCCCCAAGGGGTGCGAATGCGATGAAGGAAGTTTTAGAGTTTTGCGAACGCGAAGAACAAATAGACCTGCAACTGCTGAAGCCAAAATCTGCAATTCCCCTTAATTGAAAATTACTCTGAAACACCTCAAGAACACTCCCGAGTCCTCAAGGCTCCTATCCAAACAAAAACACTAACTCCATAACATCATATGAACTTAACCGTGCCATCAAATCACAAAAATAACATCAAAAATAACTATTCAAACATCAAAATAAATATTTTTTCCTCCAACTTTCTTAACTTCAAATTTAGAACTTTAAGTCCGAAACACGTCAACCAACGTCCGATTTCAATCAAACTTTACAGAAATACCTCAAGTCACATATAGAACCTGTACCGGACGCCAGAACTAGAATACGGGCCCGATACCAACAAGTTTTAATCAATTTTTACTTTAATTTTTATTTTTCATTTCAGAAAAATAATTTTACTCAAAAATTCATTTCTCGGGCCTACGATCTCGGAATTTTATTCTGGCCATACGCTTTACGGCTAGCCGGCTAGACTGCACACGTAAATCGAGGCAATTATAAATGAAATCTTTTCGGAAGCACGGAATGCATATGAATATAGGTGATCACCCTTTGGATCGTCACACAACTCTCCTGCGAACATCTCCTCTTCATAAATACTATAGCTCTGTCATCTCCTCTGTTAATTGGCATTTTTTACTGGAGCATTTTTTTCTCTCATCTTGTATTAAATGGGAATAACCAGGTAGCTCATGGTTAACATGTATGCCCGGCCCATTATTATCCTATACGCCTTCTATCGCAGCCCAACACATGTAGCCAAATTTTTAAAGGTATTAAGTCACCGATATCTCTCAAACACTTTGTGAAAAGTTCATTTGCGAACACCTCTTCTCTTGATAAATACTTCAGCTCTGTCCTCCCCTCTGTCGATTGGTATTTTTTACTGTGTGTTTTTTTCTCATCTAGTATTTCTTGTACTAATTATTTCAGTCCTTCACAATACGCCAGGTGTATCTGTTTTCCTCCAAGTAGCGAAAAAATTCCCATAGAGAAACTGTAATAAGTTCATAGATTTTGTTCTCTAAGTGTTTGACGAAAAATTTCAATCAGTTTTTCTATTAGATTTCATATGCATGTTCTAGTTTCATTCTTTGGTTGCCATTTCTTTTTGGTTTCTTCCGCATACCCTTAGTTAGACTGTTGATGTGTGCCTCTATGTTTTTCTGTTTCTCGCTACATCATTTTAATTTCTGATATATCACCAGTAGACACTATTTGAAGGGTAGTTATGTAAATTGTTCTGTTGCGGAAAGAAGAAGAAGAAGAAGAAGTGGAAGAAGAAGAAAAGGAGGAGGAGCCGGTGATCAGTAATGTTTCTTTATTGAATGAACACCGTGACACATGAACTCCGTGCTACCAAATTGTTAGCCAGTTACTTCTTAATTTAGCTTGCTAGCCTTCACGAAAATCATATATTCCTTAAATGGTGTATTGATTTCTCAATCAGTTGTCAAAAAGATGGGTTGCGCCGTCAAAGAATATAATATCTGACTGAAACTACATATTTTGGATTATTGCTTGGACTTCCACAATAACTTAACCATTAAACCAAGTAATTCGTTCCCTTATTCCTGAACTAGGGTGAGAGTATCCTTATCTGCAAAACATATGCTGTGAGGTTTAAGTCAGCATTTACCTGCTTTCATGGAATGCAAAATCCTGAGGGAGCTAGTAAAGTACTCTATGTATGAGGGAGCTACTAAAGTACTCTATATATGTTATAACAGTATCTTGTCTCACCATATAATCTTAATGTCGATTAACAGAGGAAACTATTGAAAAGAGAAATATGGTTTTAGCTAAATCTTTTATTCCTGGTTTACAGAGCTGTTGCAATTCGAAGAGAGAAGGGAGGGGCATGTCTTCAACCGAAACTGCCATACAATGGATTAGTTTCTGCGCTGCTGCTTTTACTCCGTTGGATAGATAGTTCTTGCACATGCTTGCTCCCTGATAATCTAAATCTCTTTCGTGTCCTTATTTACAAGGTTTGGCCTCAATTTCTCTTGTTCATTCTGAAATATATTTCTTTACCCTTGCCCATTCCTTCTTTTTGCAACTAATCGTAATTTAATTCCCTTTTGTAGGTGGTTTATACATTAGAAGAGTCAATATGTGTAAATCAAACAGCATATACCGAAAAAGAATCATCAAACTCCAATTTGCATCTAGATTTGATGAGTGTTCAATATTTTTCTTTTCTGCACTTTATTAGTGACAATAAAAAGACTAGGACATAGTCATAACGGGAAACGGTAGGAATTGAGTGTGACGAAGGGGTTAAACTATTTTGCTAATTGCTTGAGTCAGAATCATATTTGCACAGATGATACATCACCTACTTGGTAGTTTTGTCATACTTTGTTGAAAGAGGTCTCACGATTTTGAACGACTTTCGTGAAAGCTACATTTTTTATTTTTGTTTTTGCTGTTGCTATTTTAAATCTGGTTATTTTGTATGAATAGGTTTTCAAATGAATAAGATGTTTACTGGCTGATAAGTTAACCAAATTTTTCTACAATTATATATACCAATGTTACAAGTAGTTGATCATTTTAGGTCCTTTCTAGCAGTTAACAAACTATGTTATTGTTTCATATATTCTTGAACAAAAATTCGATTATATCACATTTTATGAATAGTTAGTGCATAACCTTTTCTTCTCATTGATGGCAAATTATACATTCTTTTATATACACCTCCAGTTACATCATGGAAGGATGTGCTATGTGAAATTTACATGCTCCTTACAATTTTATGTTTAAGCAATGCAGCTAAACATAAATTTGCACAAATAGTTGGATTGAGACATGGACATTGAAGGATGAATTCGCTATTCTCTATATTTCAACCCCGAACAAAAATACTTATATTTGGTGACTGTTTTGTCAACCCTGAATGACCTCAATAGTTTAGGGTAAACTTTAATGATAGAGAACGGTCACCTTTCACACTTTTGCAGCCACTTTGAACTTAGTTTATCGTCTTTATTACCATTATCTTTTTTTGTTCTTTTTTTTGTTTAACATTTTCTCTTCTCCATTCATATGTGCAGAGGGTAAATTCAATACATGCATTATGGTCTTTCGACCTTAATCAAGACATTTACCATGAAACAGTAACAGTGATCAAATGTACATTGTACGACCACCTCAATCTTGATCTGTACAACAACCTCAAAGGTGATTGCGGAACTAAGTTAAAATGTAATAGAGTTTTGAAACTAGTAGTTCTAATTGTGATATAGGTACTGCATATGGTGTGCATAGTTGCTACAATCTTCTCCAAAATCTGGATAGTAAAAGATAACACGGAGGACAAAAACAACACACAAAAATTCTCTGCTTTGTAGGGGAATATTGTCGAGGCAGCATGTCTTAGCCAAGATAATTGATAGAGAAGAGGACTTTCTATTTGTAACGGATGTTACCTGTGTAAAAACTGACAAATAGAATCTATCAGTCATTTAAAAAAATTTTAGGTATTGACTTCATGATGCCACAAAATATCAAATGATTTCTTTCGGATCGGCGAGCACAAAGAATTAATAAAGCATTCTTCTACCGTAACAGAAAAATGTATATTTCCAATCCTTTATTAAATTGCCACATGTACGAATTGATTCATGATATTACATGTGTGTTTACAATGTCAAATTGGTTGAAAACATTTATCGTAGTCCACAAATATTGTCTATCTACTATAATAAAAGAGGTGATTTGCCTATTCTAAGGTTTCTCGGAGGTGGCCCTAACATAGGCTGTGACACTTTCTATTGGATACATAATGTTTGACTTGTAGTTCATCTATAGAGTACGAAAAAAACATTATCTCTCCCTTGAGATTGGTATAAGACACCAAATCAGACGAAGGAACATGCATTTTCTTTTGACAATTTAGGCTCCTACAGAATTGATGAAGTATGAGATCATTTACTAAATATTATTAGAAAAAATTGAGCTATTGGGCCCGTGCTGTGTATGTATATCTATACATACATATATCTATACATGTATACATATATCTATACATACATATATATATATATATATATATATATATATATATATATATATATATATATCTATGTATATATATATATATGTATATATATATATTATAATTTTCCATGCCATTTTTTTTTCTCTACTTTCTTCTTTAAAGTAGTAGTGTATGATAAAGTAGTAGTGTGTTATCATGTATTAAGTATAAAAAAAAATAACTCCATTTGAATGATTGTTAAATTTTTCTTGTTGCAATTTGTAAATCAGATCTCAATTTCTCTCTATACATGTATACATATATCTATACATACATATATCTATACATGTATACATATATCTATACATACATATATATATATATGTATATATATATATATGTATATATATATATATGTATATATATATATTATAATTTTCCATGCCATATTTTTTTTCTCTACTTTCTTCTTTAAAGTAGTAGTGTATGATAAAGTAGTAGTGTGTTATCATGTATTAAGTATAAAAAAAAATAACTCCATTTGAATGATTGTTAAATTTTTCTTGTTGCAATTTGTAAATCAGATCTCAATTTCTCTTGATGTTGTTTGAGCTGCTGCTTCTTTCTTTTCCTCTTCTTTTAATTTTAGCTTCCTCTTTCCTCGCTTATGATGTATTTTTACGACCCAAACATTACTAGTTACGATGACACCTAACTTGATCTGCTAGGTAAGCCAACTGACAGAAAATATCATGCAAAATAGGTTATAGGAAAATAGAAATTAATCAGCTGAACATTTATAAATTGACCCAAAAATTGGTAGTACGACCCATGACCTTCTAATATCTGGAATTTACAAAGAAGGTACAAATAATTATACGATCCGTTTGAGATTTACATAAACAAATTACCAAAATCTAGCTACCAAGGTCAAGTGGCATCTATATTCGAAATGCACGAGCATCTTCAGAGTTAGCACCTGACATCACCAACAACTCTGTTCTAAAAATCTGTACGCAATATACAAAAATGTAATATCAGTACAATCTGCACATGTACTAGTAAGTATTTTCTCTAACCTCGTTGGAGTAGTGATAAATCTTTTTTTCTTTTGTTAAAAGATACTTTCTAATAAAACCTGCACCGTAAATCAACGATAGAACTATACTACAATGTAATAGAATAAATCCATGAAACGGATAAACAAAACAATAACCGAGTGTTAACATGGATCACAATCTGACATCTTAATAAACCTCTACCAATCATTTTCTTAAAATGAACCAATAAACCACAACCTTGATTATTAACTTTCCTAGCATGAGTAATGTACATAGATATCAATTCAGTGGCACGACAATAACCTTCGTGCTTTCTTTCCCTTCCTCTCCCAAATGGCTCGAAGTTCTTGATTTTTTGTTCTATTTCTACAAGAAGATTCATTATTATGGCATGAATGCTTATTGATGCTTTATTACACTGTCTTTTATGAGACTACTCATAGACCTTACATATTGGAATTTATTTTATTGGTATTATTTTTCTCTCTTTCTCTCATCCTTCCATTTATCCACATCTTTTTTTATCTATTTTGCTTTACAACTTAGAATCAGATTTTTTATGTTATGCAAAAAATTTCAATTGCTATAAAGATATGACCTATATATCATATCTTGACTGGTTCTATAGAACCTTATAATACGAAGTGATGGGTTGGTTATTAGTTCTATAGTGTATAGTTCATACCATGTGTGCTAATTTTTCTTAATCCTAACCCTAAAAAACTAACGAGTCACACACTAAGCATAGCAAGTATATCAAATGGTCAATTGAATTATTATTCAGCCTTATAGGCTCTATCATTTTTTTATGGCTTTCTGGACCTCATTGTCAATAGTGTTCTTTAGTGGGAGGTATGTCTCGCTAATGCTTTTGTTTCAAATAAAAGCATATGCTCTTTCGGCATCTCTTTGGCTTGTCCGGTAACCATTTCTATTTCAAAAAGATAACAGAACAAACTAGATGACGGAAATGCCGATAATAGGAATTACAAAGTGGGAAATACATAAGTAGCTATAATAAACAAAGATATACATTTGGGCAACAGTAAAAGACTAGACGAAAATCATGTGGGTGGTGATTGAAATTGGAAACAAGGAATATCAACTTCAACTAACTAGTATGATGGAGACCTAACTACAGATATGACAAATAATAAGGAAGCACATGATTTTTGTAAGTTAACAAGTAGAGGCATGAATTACAAGCATATTGGAAGGCTCGTACCAAGTGCAACAAAATAGATACAACATGAGTGTAATCATAAAAGCAGAAAAATAGACATGATATTTGTAAGTTAAATATGTAGAAAATATGAGTGACACAACTACAATTGATATTGAGATAATGACAGAACAACAGCAAGTCAAATCAGATATGGGATTGCGACAATAACAACTCAAGGTAAAGACATAAACATATACACAGGAAAATAGATATCACAAGATAAAGCATATCCCTCAACCTCGCCTGCACGAAAACAGCCATCGACATTACCTCATGATGATATAAAAGCATAACAGTATAGATGAAATGGCACGACATCACCCTTCATGCTTTACACTCTATAACATGACACGACATCATCCTTCATGCTTTACACTCACATAACGTGGAACGACACCACTCTTCCTGCTTTTACACTCCATAACGTGGAACGACATTACCTTTCGTGCTTTACACTCTCCCTAACATGATAATGTACAAATAATGGCACGACATCACCCATCCGTACGAATCATAAGTATATCAATGGCAATCAAGGAAGGAAGCATAAATAACATCAAGGGGAGTTTTTTAATAGATATTCCATATAAATCTCAATCACAACTTTCCAAGACAACAATGGTTAAATAAACCCTCAAGAACTATATTATTCAAATACTTCCACAAATCTCATAAATGATCCACAACACAAGTATAGAATCTAGTATTTCAAGGTGCATAACATGATAATGTGCATTAATGATTATGCATAGGGATAACCGAATTAGACACATCAGTGTATCCTCAGAATCCCATCAAATCTGATCAAGTTATAATAGGCTAAGTCTTGATTTCTATTATTTTATTCTATGTTCTTAATATCTAGAAGTCAAGTAGGTCATGAATCAAAAAGGTCACGCAGTTCTAAAAGATATAATTATAATATAATTTACCCCGAAGCATGATTAACCTGGGCACGTACTTATACGCTCGTCATCTCATATATGTATCACCCCTACATGTAGCTAACAATGTAAAATAGGAGGAAAAATCCCCTCAATAAAGTTAGGCAAGACACTTACCTCTAACAAGCCAAACGATGCTCCAAAAATACCATCACGCTCGTAGTGACCTTCGAACGGCTCAAAGGTAGCCAAAAATAGCTCAAGTACATCAAATAAAGTCCAAGGAAACAATGCAAAATAATAAAGATCGAATCCTAAATTAAACCCTCCAATCCGGCTGATAGCTGACTATAAATATGCAATTTAGATAATATTTACACTCAAATTTAGCCGCGTTTAATCAATGTTTGAATGTTAAAAGAAAACAAAATGCTCTAATCAAAAGTTTTATGCTTTGCAGGTGCCACTCCGAGCTATGAGAAAGCTAAAGAGTGTCTTGGAGTCAATATGGTGCTTGGAAGGCCAATAAGATATTAGCACGATCGAAAAGGAGAAACAAAAGAATGTGGTGAAGATCCCTCCACGTGCACGTCCGCGGAATGACCGCGCATTGGCCGCTCACAGAGGTAGAAACTTGGAAAAATCTGTGGTTGAATCTGCGGCCACGGATGAGCTAATGGAAGCCAATAACCCAGGGTCAGGTATGTAATTTCAAAGGCGAAAAACCTAAACTATATGAAGCCTAATTCGCCCAGAATAGAAAGAGAGTTGTTTTGTCACGACCCAAGTTTGTCCTCCATGAACTATCGTGATGGCACCTAATCTCTACGACTAGGAAAGCCTAACAAATGCTAAATTACCAATTTATGAAGGAATTATTAAAAACCAACTTAAAAAAAAAAGAAAAGGTATTTAAGATGCCGCTCGGCATATACAATACAGCTCTCAAACAAATTATATTTTCCCAAAACCCGGAATCTCATGAAATCACAAGTTTTTGGATGTCTACAAGTATCCAACTCTAGAATGTCTAAAAAAAGAAAATACAGAAGGGCTAATGAATAAAGAGAGAATAGAAAGGGACTCCTCGGTCTGCGGACGCGACAGATATACCTCGAAGTCTATGGAACAATCGCCTCACCTCAAGGGTGATAGGAATTAGTGGAAGCACCTACATCCGCACATGAAAAACATGCACAGAAAGGGTATGAGTACACCATAGCGGTACTCAGTAAGCGCCAAGACTAACCTCTGTCGGGTAGTGACGAGGAAGGTGAGGGTCGTAGTGAGGTTAAATAAAATATAAGGTTCACCAGTGTAGAGCAAAAATATAAATAAGTGCAAAAGTAAAAGTAACACATGATAGAAAGAGCAATAAATACTACTACAGAGGCCAAATAAACACAGAAATGAAACACAACTCAGCACAAAGAAAACAACCGGGGATCTACCAGGATACCGTCGTGTAGTCCCAAGCGGAAGAAAACAATAACACTATTTGAATACATTTAATACAACTTCTTAACAATGACTACCCAGAATTGGTGTCACAGCTAATAATATATTGTTTCTGAAATACGTTAATGAAAATTGATGAAGGGATAGTGGGAGAATCCAGGGCCAGCAGACGCCTGCAGGACTACCTTTGATCACTGTATGGGTTGAAGGCAGCCACCCAAAGCTAACTTCCAAAAGGTGCTACTCCGGTATCGACACACAGTACAGAGTGTAGTATCAGCACGACTGACCCCATTTGGTTGTAAGTGCCTAGCTTAACCTCAGTGCGTTAGTGACAAGGCTAGGACCAGACTGCCAAATAAACCTATGCAGTTAAATCATATACAACGAAAATGAAGAATAATAATGTACAGTTAAGTATGAGAGGGGGAACATGCTGCGGGGAAACATAAATTAAGAATAGAAGGATTGCACGTAAATACAAGAATACCATATCTCAATTATCAGCAAGAATCAAGAATCAAACAAGTGCACAACATCACCCTTCGTACTTTTACTCTCGTCCTCAGCCAATGGATCAATATGAATTGCATTGCATCACCCTTCATGTTTTTACTCTCGTCCTTACTATATAATCGATATAATCGGCACGAAATTGTACATCGTGCGGCACAACATCACCCTTCGTGTTATACACTATTCCTCACTAAATTATACATGGCATCACCCTTCGTGCGTTAATACTCTCTCACAAAAACAATACACGGTATCACCCTTCGTCTTTTACTTCACAACTCACTTCACAACTTGAGCCAATACTCTATTAGGTTCAATTCCCAGTTATACTTTCACAATTCATTATATAAATTGAGACAACGCTCTTTACTACTCAAGTACCACTATTACTTCAACAAACTTTACTCAACAATAGAAATCGTCACAAAGAGGCATTAAAAATACAAACAGAGTCAAAATGATCATAATTTAAGACACTCAGGCATGCTTGACACCAACGTATAGATACATGTCACTCTTCCTGTACGTCGTATTCAACAAATAACACATAGAAAATAGGATAAAAATCCTAATCCTCAAGCTAAGGTTAGACCAAACACTTAACACGATGCCATAAACACTATTCAAGTCTCAAATATCGTTTTACCTCTTGATTCCACCACCAATTTTCTTATATCTAGCCACAAATTTCTTAATTACATCAATAATGTGAAATGAATCAATTCTAATGCACGAAAATAAGTTTTCGAAAGTTTTTCGAATAAGTCTAAAATCTCCCCCGGGCCAACAGGGTCAAAATCTGAGGCATGTACAAAAACCTGATTACTCATTCTCGCTTGAACCCAAATATATAATTTGTATTGAAATCGGACCTCGAATCGAGGTCCAAATCCCAAAAATTTGAAAGACCTAGGTTCTACCAAAAACACTCAATTTCCCCTATGAAATTTATTGAGTTTGAGTTGAAATCATGTGAAAAGATGTTAATAATTGAAGAAAACTAGTTAGAAACTACTTACAATTGATTTATAAAAGAAACTTTCTTTAGAAAATCACCCAAGAGAGTTTATGGTTTGAGAAGATATGAAAAATGGCTGAAAATGCATCTAAGTGTGAATTAACTAGTCTCAGATATCGCAATTATAACTAGGGTTCGCAATTGCGAACCCCTCAAAAATCTGTTGTTGTCGCATTTGCAGCAAATTATTTTGACCGAAATTTTGCATTTTCGACCAAGGCGAAAACCAGGCCACTTCGCAATGCGATAGGCCTTTCGCATTTGCGTCATCGCTATTGTGGTAACTATATCGCATTTGCGACCCTAAGGTAGACCGGTTGTGTTCACATTTGCGATAAAATTTATCGCATTTGCAAGCCAGGCTATAGACCTGCAACATATCCACTATGTGGACTATCCAAAACTCACATGAGCCCTCGGGGCTCCAAACCAAACATGCACCCCAACCTAAAAACATCATACGAACTTTCCCGTGCATTCAAATCACAAAAATAACATATACAACTATGAATTTAGTATCAAAATCATGAAATCACTAAAGAACATTAAATTTTCAATATTTCTCAAATAAGGTCCGATTAATTTCATTTCAAGTCCGTTTCTTGCCAAACTTCACATACTCAACTTAAATTACACAAAAGACCTATACCGAGATCCAGAAGAAGAATACGGCCCCGATACAATCAAATTTTAAATACATTTTTCCAAAAACTGATAAATATTCTAAAAAATAATTTTCTTCAAAAAATCATTTCTCAGGCTTGGGACCTCAGAATTCGGTTCTGGGCATACGCCCAAGTCCTATATTTTTCTATGAACCCTCCTTGACTTTCAAATCATGGGTCCGGGTCCGTTTAACCAAAATATTGAATGGAGTCCACTTAAATTTACTCTAAAGGAAAACTTCATAATTTTCTCAAAGATTTCTCACATAATGGCCTTCTGGCTTTGCGCCGAGACAGCACCCACAAATCGAGGTGAGACAAAAAATGGGTTTTAAGGCTTCGAAACAGATAATTTATTTCTAAAATAGTGATGAAATTTTGGGTCATCACATTCTCTACCTCTAAAACAATTGTTCGTCCTCGAACAGACATAAGAAGGAAGTACTTGAGTCGGGGAAACGATGGGGATAATGGCTCCGCATATCGGATTCGGAATCCCAGGTCGATGCGTCAATAGGCTGACCTCTCCACTGAACACGAACAGAAGCGAAACTCTGCAATCCCAACTAACGAATCTTCCAGTCTAGATAGCTACCAGCTCCTCTTCTTAGGAAAAGTCTTTGTCCAACTGGACAGTGCTGAAATGTAACACGTGAGATAGATTGCCGTGATATTTCCGAAGCATGGACATATGAAATACTGGATGCACAACTGATAAGCTTGGCAGCAATGCAAGTATATAGGTCAACCCTCCCACTCCATCAAGAATCTCAATCGGGCCAATAAACCTAGGGCTAAGCTTGCCCTTCTTCCCAAATCTCATCATGCCCTTTATAGGCATCACCCAAAGCAATACCCATTCACCGACCATGAACGCCAATTCTGGAAACCTACAGTTGTCAAAACCACTTTTCTTGTACTGAGCTGTATGAAGCCTATCTTGAATGATTCCGACTTTGTCCACGGCATCCTGTACTAGATTGGTACCCAACAATCGAGCCTCTCCTAGCCCCGACCATCCAACCGTTGACCAACACTGCCTACCATACAAAGCCGCATATGGACCCATCTGGATACTTGATTTGTTGTTGCTGTTGTCGTTGGAAAACTCTGGTAATGGCAAAAACAGATCCCACGAGCCTCTAAAGTCAATGACACAAGCTCGGAGGATAATCTACAAAATCTAAATGGTCCACTCGGATTGCCTGTCCGTCTGCAGATGAAACGATGTGCTCAACTCAACCTATGTGCCCAACACACGATGAACTGCTCTCCAAAAATACGAGATAAATTGCGTACCTTGATCCAAAATTATAGACACGGGCACACCATGAAGACGGACAACCTCTCGGATATAAATCTCATCTATCCTCTAGGAAGAATAGGAGACTGCCACAGGAATGAAATGTGCTGACTTGGTTAGCCTATCAACAATAACCCACACTGCATCGAACTTCCTCTGAGTCTATGGGAGTCCAACAAAGAAGTCCATTGTGATACGCTCCTACTTCCACTCAGGAATCTCAATCTTATGGAACAAACCACCAGGCCTATAATATTCATACTTTACCTGCTTTTAGTTGAAATACATGGCCACATATGCTTCTATATCCTTCTTTATCTTTCTCCACCAATAATGCTTCCACAAATCTTGATACATCTTTGTGACACCCGGATGAATGAAGTATCAGGAACTATTGGCCTCCTCTAACATCAACTCCCGAAGCCCATCAACATTGACCACACAAACTCGACACTGCAACCTAAAAACTCTATCATCGTCCAAACTAACTTACTTGGCACCTCTGTGCTGCACCGTATCCCTAAGGACACACAAATGAGGATCATCAAACTGACACTCTCGGATATGCTGCAATAATGAAGAAAAGTGACTATGCAAGCTAACACATGTTTGGGCTCAAAAACATCTAACCTCAGCAACTGATTGGCCAAAGCCTGAACATCCAAAACAAGCAATCTCTTGCAGACCAGAATATAAGCAAGACTGCCCATACTTCCTACTCAAAGCATCGGCCACCACATTGTTCTTTCCCGGATGATATAAGATGGTGATATCATAGTCCTTTAATATATCAAACCACCTTCTCTGCCTCAAATTAGCTCCTTCTACTTCAACAAATATTGCTGACTATTGTGATACGTATACACCTCACATGACATACCATAAAGATAATGCCTCCAAATCATGAACGCGTGAACAATGGAAGCTAACTCCAAATAATGAACCAGATAGTTATTCTCATGAATCTTCAACTGACGTAAAACATAAGCAATGAACTTGCCATTATACATCAACACCGCACCAAGTCAAATACGAGATGCATCATAATAAATTGTGAAAGGCCCTTAATCTGGGCAAAACCAACATTGATGTCGTAGTCAGAGTTGTCTTGAGCTTCTAAAACCTCGCCTCACACTCGTCTGACCACTTCAACTAGGAACCCTTCTGGGTCAACCTGGTCATCGAGTCAACAATAGATGAAAACCCCTCCACAAACCGATGATAATAGCGTGCCAAACCCAAGAAGCTCCAGATCTTTGTAGTTGACGCTAGTCTATGCCAATTCTCGACTGCCTCTGTCTTCTTAGGAATAACCTAACTACCCTCTGCTGATACAATATGACCCAGCAAGGCAACTGAACTCATCCAGAACTCACACTTCGAAAACTTAGCATGTAGCTGACTATCTCTCAAAATATCATCAATGAAGACTATCGAGAACAAAAACAAGTAAGGTCTGAACACTCGGTTCATCAAATATATCAAAGCTGCTGGGGCATTTGTTAATCTGAATGACATCACCAAAAACTCATAATGCATGTACCGAGTGCGGAAAGCTATCTTAGGGACATCGGATGCCATAATACTCAAGTGATGGTAGCCAAATATCAAGTCAATCTTCAACATATCTTGGCACCCTGAAGCTGATCAAACAAATCATTAATCATCGACAGTGGCTAATTATTCTTGATTGTAACCTTGTTCAACTTCCAATAATAAATACAACACAGGTGCACCCTACTGTGAAACACTAGGTCTACTGAAGCCGTTTTCGATCAAGCCTTGCAACTGCTCATTCAACTCTGTTAACTCATGCGGGGCCATATGTTACGGCATAATAGAAATGTGCTGAGTGCCCAGAGCCAAATCAATGCAGAAGTCAGTATCCCAATTGGGTTGCATACCCAGTTGGTCTAAAGGAAATACCTCGGAAAAATCATGAACAACACACATACAATCAACAGAAGGAACCTCAACACTAGAATCACGAACTTAGGCCAAATAGGCCAAGCACGTCTTCTTGACCATACACTGAGTGTTCATATAGGAGATTATGCAACCGGTAGAATGACCAGTAGTCCCTCTCCACTCCAAGCGAGGGAAACGTGGGAAGGCTAATGTCACAGGCTTGGCATGACAGTCCCAAGACCCTAATCACAACTATACACGAATGATGAACCCAATCTACCACAATGGAACCACCGACCGGTGTAGACACATATGTAGGAGAAATTAAAGAATCACTAGGCATGGCTAGATACGATGCAAAATAAGATGACACATAGGAGTATATGGATCCTGGATCAAATAAAACTGAAGTATCTATACAACAAACCAGAACAATACATGTGATAACTCTATTGGAAACCTCATCTCGGGCTTGGCTAGAAGAGCATAACATCGGGGATGGGTCCCACCACCTTGAACTACATCTTTGGGATGACCTGCTGCTGGCTTGCCTTCGCCTCTAGCGGCCTAAGCTCCACCTCTAATACCTCTACCTCCAGCTCTAGAACCTCTACCCCCACCTCTAGCTGGCTGGGCGATCTGTGGAACACTCTGTTCCTAAGCCATGGCACGAGAACCATGATGCTAAGAGCTGCTTGATGCTCAAGGGCAAAACCTAGCAACACGAACCATATCACCACAAGTATAACAAGCCCTCGGCTGCTGAGTCTGCTAACCTTAATGACCTAAATGACCACCCCAAAAACTTTGGAGCGGAAGTGCACTGGTAGGAGTTGCGTTGAGCTGTAGGACTACACATCTGAATACTGCATATGTGAACCATGGCCACCTAAATCACCATGAGAAACCTGAAGTGCTGACTGAAAAAGCCTAGGAGGATGGGCCCTACCATAAGAATCCATGCCTTCTGATTATGCACCCTTGAATCTGCCTGAATGATGAGGCCTTTTGTCAAACCCCTGATCACCCTTGTGATAAAACTATCTCATCTCTCCTAGCCACATTAGTCGCCCCCTAAAAAGAAATCTCACTCCCTGTCTCATTTTCCATCTGAAGTGAAGTAGGCTTCATATGTCCCTGATTGTACCTCCTCACCCTCTCTCTCGGTGGGGAGTATGATAACAACATGACAGGCCAAGTCGATAAAGCTTGTCTCGTATTGGGTAACAATCACAGAACCCTATTGGAGACACTCAAACTGCCTCCCATAGATCTCTCTATGAGTGATAGGGAGAAACTTCTCCAGAAATAGTTGTGTAAACTGCTCCCAAGTCAACGCTGGTGATCCGGGTGGGCTAGCAAACAATAATCTCTCCACAAAGTCTTAGCAGATTCAGACAAGCAGAAAGTAGCAAAGTCGACCCCATTGGACTCCACTATCCCCATATTTTTGAGATCCTCATGTCAGCTGTCTAGATAATCCCAAGGATCCTCAGAAGATGCACCACTGAAACGTGTAATGGAGAGCGTTGTGAACATGTTCAACCTTCACAAAGTGTCGGCATACATAGTTGCTCAGTCATTGGTCTGAGCTACCACACTCGGCTGAATTGCTCCAGCTGGCTGAGCGGCTGGAGTCTGAAATCGGGGTACCACCTACTTCGGAGTTCGAGCAGTAGGAGTCTAGACTCCTCCTCTAGCCTGAAAGACGGCTGGTGCTACAGGAAGCAAGCCTTCCCGATTAAGATTTTCCATAAGGCCCACTAGACGGACCAAAGAATCCTGGAGTACTGTGGTAGAAATGAATCCCTCTGGGACTTGATCTGGGCCCACCGAAACTACCTGGGCCAAAAAATCATCATCAAACTCAACTTGAGGCTCCGCCGCTGGTGCTGTTGCTCTCGGCTGAGCTCTATCCCTACCTCGACCCCTAGAACGGCCTAGGCCTCACCCTTTGCCCCTCGTGGGAGCAACTGCTAGGGGCTTGAGCTGTTGATTGATGGATGAGGAAGCGTGTGTTCTCGCCATCTGCAAAAGAATAGAGTAGAAGTTCAAATAGCATTAGGAAACAAAACCGCAAGACAAGAAAGAATAAATGTGAAAATTTTCCAATTTATGTATCCTCTGGGATGAATACAGATGTCTCCATATTGATCCTTCAGACTCTACTAAGCTAATCCGTGAAATGTAAGGCCTATGTAACCTATTGCTGTGATACCAACTTACCAACTTGTCACGACCCGAATTTCCTAGCATCAAGAGTCGTGATAGCGCCTACTAATAAATGCTAGGCAAGCCGGCAAATTGAACCAGTTACCTTATTACCATTTTTTGTCCTTTAACAATTATGAAGCAATAACTAATAGACAGTGGAATATAAAAAAACAGAAGAAAACAATAAGAATATTTGAATACATCTAATACAACTTATTAAAACAGACTACCCAGAACTAGTATCAAAACATCACGAACGGTCAATAAGTGCTACAAACAAAGTCCGAAAGGTAAATAATACACTATTTCTGAAATAGATAAATGAAATTAGGATGAAGGGATAGAGGGAGACGCCAGGGCTTGCGAATGCCTACAGGACTACCTTGGATCTCCGTATGGACTGAAGGGAGCAACTCATAGCTAAGGGCCAAAAGCTGCTACTCTGGGATCTGCACATAGTGTAGAGTGTAGTATCATTACAACCGACCCCATGTGCTAGTAAGTTTCTAGCGTAAACACGGTGAATTAGTGACGAGTCTAGGACCATACTACCAAATAAAATTGTGCAGTTAAATCATGTACATCGGAAAGGAAGAACAGTAATGTACAATTATGTATGGGGGAACATGCTGCTGGAGAACATCAATTATGAATAGAAAGACAGCTGGTTAATACAAGGAATACCATATCTCAATTATTAACAAGAATTAGGAATCAAACAAGTGCACGGCATCACCTTCGTTCTTTTACTCTCGTCCTCACCCAAAGGATAAATATAAATTACACGACATCACCCTTCGAACTTTTACTCTCGTCCTTACCATATAATCAATATAATCGGTATGGAATTGTATATTGTATGGCACGTCATCACCCTTCGTGCTTTACACTCTTCGTCCCAAAATCATACACGACATCACCCTTCGTGCATTAACGCTCTCTCACCAAAACAATGCACGACATCACCCTTTGTGCTTTAAAACTCTTCTATACCGAAACGAAAATCACAAATAATAAGTCAAGGAAGTAAGTAAGATTTAAAGAAAATCCCAGTATGGGAACAATAGTTCAACAATCAAATCCCGGTAAGGGAACAATATCAAAACATCAACATCACCGCAAGGAAGATAGCATTAAAAGCCACACATCCCGGCAAGGGAGACCATATGATAGTTCTCTTCTCTTTTCCACGTCCCGGTAAGGGAACACTTCACAACTCACTTCAGAACTCGAGTTTATGCTCTATAAGGTTCATTTGCTAATTATACTTCCACAAATCATTATAAAACTTGAGAAAACTCTCTTCAATACTCTAGTACCACTATTACTTCAACAAAGTTTACTCAAAAATAGAAATCATCAGAAAGAGGCATCAAACAATACAAACGGAGTCAAAATGTCATAATATAAGACTCATATGCTTGTTTGACAACAACGTATAGATACTCGTCACCATGCCTATATGTTGTATTCAACAAATAACATATAGCAAATAGGAGACAACTCCTTATCCCTCAAGCTAAGGTTAGACCAAACACTTACTTCGATGCCACGAACATAATTCAAGAATCAACTATCGGTTTACCTCTTGATTCCCCCACCAATTTGCTTGTCTCTAACCAGAAGTTACTTAATGACATCAATAAATGCTAATTGAATCAATTCTAATGCATGAAAGTATCTTTTCCCCAAAAAGTAAAATATCACCCTCTGGCCCACATGGTCAAAACACGAGGCTCAAACTAAAATCTGATTACCCATTGCCCCGTGAATAAAAATATATAAGCTGTTTTGAAATCGGACATCAAATCGAGGTTCAAATCCCTAAAATTTAGAAAATCTAGGTTCTACGCAATACACCCATTTCCCTCATGAAAATCATTGGATATGTGTTGAAATCACATGAAAAAATGTTAAAGATTGATGAAAACTAGTTAGAAATGACTTCCAATTGATTTGGCAAAAAACTTTTTTTGAAAAATCGCCCAAGAGAGTTTATGCTTTGAGAAGATATGAAAAATGGTAGAAAATGTGTCTAAGCGTGAATTAACTGGCCTCGGATATCGCTATTGTGACAAATGATCACAATTGTCAACCCCTCAAATATCTGTCATTATCACATTTTTGCATTGCGACTAATTATCACATTTGCGAAGCCGCTTTTGCGACTGGAATTTTGCATTTGCGACCAAGGGGAAATTCCGGCCACTTTGCAAATGCGATGGGCCTTTTGCATTTGCGATCACAACGTCACATTTGCAACCCCGAGGCAGACTAGGTCCGTTCGCATTTGCGACGAAATTTTTTGCATTTTCGAGCCGGGCTTCGCAAGTACGAAACCTGTAGACTTGGAGCATACCAGCAAATTTCTAAGTTAGAATTCCATTCCGTGGCCTATCCAAAAATCACTCAAGCCCTCGGGGTTCCAAACAAAACATGAACCCCAACCTAATACCATCATATGGACTTGCTCGTGCATTCAAATCACCAAAACAACATCAACAACTATGAATTTTGCATCAAAATCATGAAATCACTTAAGAACATCAAATTTTCCAATTTTCTCAAATAAGGTCCGATTCACATCATTTCATGTCTCTTTCTTACAAAACATCACAAGCTCAACTTTAATCACATATAAGACTTGTATCGGACTCCGAAACCAAAATACGGGCCCGATACCATAAAATTTCAAACACATTTCATTTCCAAAAACTCATAAATATTCCATAAAAAAAGTTCTTCAAAAATTTATTTCTCGGGCTTGGGACTTCGAAATTATATTCCGGGCATATGCCCAAGCCCCATATTTTCCTACAGACCCTCTGGGACTGTCAAATCATAGTTCCGGGTCTATTTACCTAAAATATTGACCAAAGTTAACTTATTATCATTTTAAAGGAAAAAACCATAATTCGTTTACAGATTTCTCACAAAATGGCATTTCGGCTACGCACCCGGACAGTGCATTAAAATGAGGTGAGATAGAAAAGGGGTTTTTTAAGACTCGGAACACAAAATTTATTTTTAAAATGAGTGATATCCTTTTGGACCATCATATCAGTACAAGAGGAATCTATCAGGTGCAGTCTAGTAGTTCCAATGTAAAGGATCTCCTCGAATACCGTTCTGTAGTCCCAAAGTAAAAATACAGGGGGTTCTCCCAGATACCATCCCGTAGTCTCAAAGTAAACATACAGCAACAACAAGAAGAGTAGACAGTCCAATTCAAGTTCCATACCAAGGTAAAATAGGTATTTCTAACCTAGTATGTTGCACGTAATCCAAATAAGAAAGTTTGAGCAAGTAAGACAATTAAGTCAATTAGACATGCTTCTCCAAGCTAATAACAGGCTTAATTTGCAAGTAGTACACACAGGAAAAGAAACAAACTTGTAATCACTTAATGAAAATTGGATTTTAAAATATTAGCACGAGTACGCACTCATCACTTCATGTACAAGGCATATCAATAATAAATAATACCAAATCCTAAGGGGAAGGACCCTCATACAATGTTAGGCAAGCCACTTACCTCGATCAAGCGAAAAATAAACCCGAAACCGCGTTATTTGGACGAGTACTCTACTCCAAATGGCCAAAAAATCTTTTCAATTCAATTGGATAATGTAATTATAACTTCAATTAACTGATTCCAAAAATAAATTCGAAGATAATACACACAATTAGGTTAAATGACCAAAATTCCCTCTAGGACCACATCTCAAAGTCGTGTAAAATTTATATTTTCAGAATCCTCATACTCTCATAAGTTCATGCATACCAAAATTATTTAAATCCATGGTTAAATTCCAATCAAATCTTGAATTCTAGGTCTATGAAATTTCTTCAAAGTTTTCCCTAATTTTAACCTCCAATCGAAAATTAAATGACAAAACTAACGATAGATTAATGGAAAACAACTAGAAAGGGTTAAGGAATCGTTACCCACTGATTTCCTATTCAAATTCTTGCAAAATTGCCCTCTCCCGAGCTCAAAATCAATTTCTAACTTTTTTAAACTAATTCCTCGATTTTTTATTTTTCTGCCCGGTAAGTTGCATTTGAGGCTCAACTTTCGCATCTGCGATACAGCTTTTGTGACCAAGGGAAGCGCTTCTGGGGTTCTCACTAAAAATTCCCTCTTTACACCTACGACCTATATGCTGGATCTACGGCCAGGAAGGTGCGGAAACACATCCGCTTCTATGGTACCTGCTCACTCTCCTTTTGGCACTTCTACGGCTTAACTCCGCATCTGCGGGAATCGCATCTATGGCCTTGTTGCTCCCAAACGCAGACGCAAGTATACGGTCGTCATGTAATAAAGTGATTAAAATTCGGATGTCGATCCCACGAGGACTTGTGACTAACTATTAACTAAATTAGACTATCCTAATTATCTGAACAAGAATTAAACCAAGAAATATTTGATTCTAAACTAATTAAAATAAAAAAACAAATAATAAATTCTGAACAAAGAAAGAGCAGATTTTTATGTTATCAATGTAATGAAAACGATCTAGGGTTATGGGCTATCTAACATTCCTATTGTATTCTTCTATTAAATTGACTAACTAATTTATTTAGTGTATTGGTTGAAAGGGTTAATGTTGCTCATAAGAATCTGTCGAATTCTTACTCGTCTATTCAAGCTAACCTAACACCTATATGTCAATGGAGTTAGAATCAACAAGCACGCATTTATAATTCCTGTAAATCAACCAAGCAAGGAAATTAGGTATATGTCTATCCTGACCGCGAATCCGTTCCCCAATTCCTGGGTTCAAAAACTTTCTCTACTCAATCCTATATGCAATCTAGAATTCCCACTTTCGAGTTGAATTCACGATTCGTGGATAGTATTCAATTGGTGATCAAGCAATCAAATAATTAAGCACAAGATTGAACAAATAAACCAATATGATAAACTAAGAAATCAAAATCAATATCCGAATAACAATAGTCATGAAAGAACCACAACCCTAGAACGTGAAGTTTAACTCCACAAAGACACGATAACAAAACAACAAATCATACAAAGAAACATAAAATTACTAAGTTTGATGGAAGAAACGATGAAACTTGGCCTCCACGGCGGCTCTGTGCTCTTCCTAGGAAAAACATTACTCTCAAAAACATTTTACTATGTATATATACCAAGTAGGGTTGGGGCCAAATAATGATACCTTCTCCAATGTTAGAAAGGACACTTTTCCCGGGTCAAACTAGCGCGGTCGCGCACCTGGGCACGCATCTGGGTAACTTTTTGTCCCGGGCGCACTAAAACTAGCGCTGCCGCGCTAATGCGAATTGTTCACCCTGTTCCGTTCCAAATTTGGAAAACTATAATACTATAAAAGTGTTAGCCCGTTGAGTTAGCTTTCCAACCATATATTATGGAGCCAAAATAAAGTTGTAAGCGAAACGTTATGCCAATTTTACTAGACAGTGCACAATCTACCCATTGGATGCTCCGTTGACCCCCGAACGCGATTCCGACTTAATTCATTGAGATTTTAGTCAGATTTTAAAGCTATAAATCACTTGAATTCATTCCGTAACATCTATTTAGCTCGGAAGCACTCCTACAAGGCATAAAACACACAGTTAGTGCATGCCACTAGCGATTAAAGCGCAAACTCAATCAAAGTGCAGTAAATATGAGTGTAATAAGCGACTAAAATACACAATTATAGCCTATCATCAACACTCCATACTTATACCATTGCCCTTCCTCGAGCAATCAAACTACACTTTATACAGACACAACCTTTTTAATAAATTCTCCTAACTCATCACACCAAGAATATTTAAATTAGATTAAGCACAAAAGCGTAACATCTTCACCTCAAGATTTGACTCACAAGTACCATACATTATCACTCGCCCACTTACTCTAACATAGAGGTCAATGACATTACCTTTCCTTCATGAATCAAGTGCCCTCACATAACAAAAGAGAGTAGTTACAAACAATAAAATTTAAGAATACATAGGAACTCAGGGTAGAAAAATTCACTCACTCTCAGAAATAACATTCATATGCAACAAAAGATGCACCAGACCCCACCTGGTGGGAATATACTGGGTAGTTGTTGTTGTTGTATGCAACAAAAGATGCACCATAAGCTTGCCCCTAGTATAATACTCTACTAATCGAGCTCATTCAGTCTAGGATCAAGTAGAACTTTATTTGGCTGCAATGTAGGTTGCGGGCGGGTATGATACATTTAGATATAAGATTGACTACACCTCCCTAAGATCTTTAATACATACACTTTAACATTGAAAACCACACACTTATGTCAAACCATAACTCCACCTTCACATTAATATATATCAACTCCCAAATTATTTAAGCACAATTACATCAAGATTTACCATTATCGAAGAATATTTTTCAAAGCAATACAACTATTTTTTTTTTGTTTTTCAATTCAAGTGGCTCTCCCTACTTCAAATCAGTGCACCTTTCTCCTTATTTATATAGTTCCACTCAAAATCAAAACCAGCCACCCCACACTTAAACTTTTACAAAGTTCATAACCATTCAAGTGCTCGTGAGAGGTCAAAAGGGTTCAAATAGATGGTTAATTCAAACAAATGGGTAAGGTTTGTACTGTGGTTGCCAAAGAAACAGGATTACAGGCTCAAAGGGGTTAACTACGATACACATAGGCGGGTAATATATATATATATATATGGCTCAACAAAGAAACGCCTATATCACTTCCAAGACTGAACAAAACTACTATTTCTCTTTGCAAACACACAGGGAAAGTTCTAGAAATCAAATGCAATGCACAGAATAACACAAAACCATACACACATGGCATATAACTCATCAAGGTTGGACTCATCAAGACACTCTAGTCAAAGAAGTTAAGCAAAGCTAAGATCATACAATTTAAGGTACTTATACAAGAGACAAAAACTAAGCCTAAGCATCACAACCAAAGTACTCACTATTCTCAGGGCATAACCACACCAAGAGAGATTGCTTCAATTCAAAGCATATCACCATGAATTCTCTCCTAAAAAATCTAAAACTACCTACACCCTTGAAAAAGAACCGTGACCCAAAGAAAAACCAAGGGTGAGTTACTACACTACCTAAGAAAAAAAATTCTGTAGACTAACTTCCCTCAAGAAAATTGTTAAAGGATCCGTCATCAGGAAGAGTCTACATATTTTTTGATTTTTTTTCGTTTTTCCTAAAGAAAAAAAATTATTCAATTAAACTAACACAACTAAAATAGCATAGAAAGTCACTCAAACAATCTCCTCACCCCACACTTAAAATTGTGCAATGTCCTCAATGCACACCATAAATAATAAGAGGGTAAAAGAGACTCTCTGGTAGGCCAAAGGACGAATAATTAGCAGCTCATGGGATACTTAGACTTCTCCCAAGTATGATTCTTTGTGCGGGTACCTCACACTTAGTTTCAACCACCTGCTCGCTTTTTGCACACTTCCAGTGGCTTTTCTTCTATGCTCATACTCGTACAAAAAGAATTCTACAAAGATAGAAAAATAAAATAAATAAAAATAAATAAAAATAAAAGTAAGTAGTAAAGCTGGGTTTCCTCCCAACAAGCGCCTAATTTAAAGTCGTGGCACGACTTGAACCAATTTTTGTCTCCACCTTGAACTTATGAATTGTATCCCTAACATGGCATCCACTCTGTGGCTATGCACCTTTGGTGGGGCTACAAAGATAACCAGGCCAAGTAATAAATTCTTAACTCTGCACCTCTCGACCTTTAGATGAGGAATGTAATTTTTGCTTTTTGGCACAACAAATTCAAGAATATAGGCTCTCTCATCCTCACTCTTTGACCCCTTCATTGGTTCAGATGTCTCGATTACTATCTTACTATCTAAACACAATGTGGAAAAATGATTGGAATGAGGTCTAATGCGCTCTAACTCGTGAATTTTACTACTTTTTGCATCCTCATATTTACACGCACTCAAATCTCCCAAAGTAATGTTATATACTCCCTCACATGACTCTACAACACTCTTCTCAACATTGGCATCCTCAAGAAAAACCGGGTCTAGTGATTGGTATTCTCGTTTTAGCTCCTCAATTTGGTCTAGAAGATTTTTTTCAGCTTCACACAACTCATTATTTAATTATTGGGCGTTACACGCATCAACCTTTGCACTCAAATCTGCATCTAAGTTAAGCACAGCCAAGCCAAAATAATCAAATGTATGTGTAATCTCATCTCCCTCCTTTGACCAATCATTCACCAACGTTGCTAGAAGAAAACGCCGTTTCGCATTTTCGACTAAGTGATAATATCTTTCCCAATACTAACCCTTACTCCCATATTCAAATTAAGATCTCAAAGAGGTCAAGCCAGGACAAGCCCAAAAAGACGGGCCATAAAAGACTTCCATTAACCAAGCGCCTTCATGCATAACCTTATCTCTGAATAAGATGTCATGTCGAGAGAACTAGAAATACACTAAGAGAAAAAGTCAAATAGTTATAAGTTACAAATATTTAGAAATATCAAAAATAAAAATAAAAACTTGTAGAGATAAAAGTAAAAGTCTAATTTTGAAAAATAGTTAATTTCTAAGTCCTCGGCAACGGCGCCAAAAATTAGTTGCTCCCAAATGCACACGCAAATATACGCGATCATCAAGTAATAAAGTGACTAAAATTTGGATGTCGATCTCATGAGGACTTGTGATTAACTTTTAACTAAATTAGATTATCCTAATTATCTAAACAAGAATTAAACCAAGAAATATTTGATTCTAAACTAATTAAAATAAAAAAACAAATAATAAATTCTGAACAAAGAAAGAGCAGATTTTTATGTTATCAATGTAATGAAAACGATCTAGGGTTATGGCCTATCTAACATTCCTATTGTATTCTTCTATTAAATTGACTAACTAATTTATTTAGTTATTGGTTGAAAGGGTTAATGTTGCTCATAAGAATCTGTTGAATTCTTACTCGTCTATTCAAGCTAACCTAACACCTATATGTCAATGGAGTTAGAATCAACAAGAACGCATTAATAATTCCTGTGAATCAACCGTGCAAGGCAATTATGTATATGTCTATCCTAATCGCGAATCCATTCCCCGATGCCCAGATTCAAGAACTTGCTCTACTCAATCCTATATGCAATATAGAATTCCCACTTTCGAGTTCGATTCACGATTCATAGATAGTATTCAATTGGTGATCAAGCAATCAAATAAATAAGCGCAAGATATAATAAATAAACCAATATGATAAACTAAGAAATAAAAATCAATATTTGAATAACAATAGTCATGAAAGAACCGCAACCCTAGAACGTGAAGTTTAGCTCCACATAGACAAGGTAGCGAAATAACAAATCATACAAATAAACATAAAATTACTAAGTTTGATGGAAGAAAAGATGAAAACTGGCCTCCACGACGGCCCTATGCTCTTCCTAGGTCAAAAATTACTCTAAAAAAGGTTCTACTATGTATATATACCAAGTAGGGTTGGGCCCAAACAATGATACCTTTTCTAATATGGGAAAGGACACTTTTCCCGGGTCAAACTAGTGCGGTCGCGCACCTGGGCGCGCATCTAGGAAACTTTCTGTCCTGGGTGCGCTAAAACTAGCGCGGCCGCGTTTCTGCGAATTTGTTTCCCTGTGCCGTTCAGAATTTTAAAAAGAGTAAAAAATAAAAGTAATAGCCCCATGAGTTATCTTTTGCAAAATATATTATGGAGCCAAAATGGAATTCTGAACGAAAGGCTATGCCTATGTTACTAGGCAGTACGCAATCTGCCCACTAGATGCTTCGTTCGCTCTTACTATCATCCGTTGACCCCTACACGCGATTCTGACTTAATTCGTTGAGCTTTTACTCAGATTTCAAAGCTTTAGTTCACTTGAATTCATTCCATAACATCTATATAGCTCGGGATTACTCCTACAAGGCATAAAACACACAGTTAGTGCATGACACTAGTGATTAAAGCGCAAACTCAATAAAAGTGCAGTAAATTTGAGTGTAATAACCGACTAAAATACACAATTGTAGCCTATCACCAGGCCTCTCAACCGCAGATGCGGCTATGAAAGCATCCCAAAGACTTCAGCTACAAACTCTAACTTTGAAACTTCTCGTTAACCCCCTGAAATCATCCCCAGGCCCCCGGGACCTTAACCAAAAGCACATAACAGCGATATACCACTGCGAAAACTTATACAAATCTCCAGAAAACCACAAACAATATCGGATCAACCAATTAGCTTCTGATTCAAGCCTAAGAACTTCAAACACTCTCAAAATACCCTTTCGATCTAAAAGTCTATAAAACCTCGTCCGAATGACCTGAAATTTTGCACACGCGTCACATTCAACACTACGGAGCTATTCCAACTTTCGAAATTCCATTCCAAACCTCGAATTAAAATCCCACTGTCAAACCAGAAGCTTCAAAATTTCAACTTTCGGCATTTCAAGCCTAAATTATCTATGGACCTCCAAGGTACAATCTGAACACGCTCTTAGAACCAAAATCACCCAGTGGAGCTAACGGAACTATCAGAATTCCATTATGAGTCCATCTTCATGCTAATCCGACTATGGTTATATTTCTAAAACCTAATCTCTCGTTTAGGGACAAAGTCCCAAAACTCTCCAACACTCCATATAATTCCTCCGGCAACTCACAATAGTAGAAACTAACATGGGGAAAATAGTTAATAGGGAGTCGGGGTGTAAATTCTTATAACGACTTGACGCGTTGGCATATCCTCCTACACATAAACATTTTTTCATCCTCAAACGAGCATAGAGTAATACCAGGAGTAGAAAAAAGATAAGGGTAATGGTGTACATATACTGCTCGGTCTCCCAAGTCGTCTCCTCGACCAGCTGACCTTGCTACTTAACCTTCACAGATGCAATATTCTTTGACATCACCTTTCTATCATGCATGTCCAATGTTGCCATTGGCTCCTGAACATAGGATAGATCCTTCTCCAATTAGACTGAACTAAAACCCAACACATGTGACGGATCAGCATGATACCTCCGGAGCATCGAAACATAAAATATCGGATAAACTCCTGCCAAGCTGGAAGGTAGGGCAAGCTCATACAAAATTTCTCCAATATGCCACAATATTTCAAATGGACAAATAAATATCTGACTCAACTTCCCTTTCTTCATGAATCTCATAACGCCCTACAGAGGTGATACTCGAAGCAGAACCCACTCTCCAGCCATATATGAAATATCACTAGCCTTCCAGTTCGTATAACTCTTCTATCTGGACTCGGCTGTAAGGAGTCTATCCTGAATCACCTTAACCTTCTCCAAAGCATCCAGAACCAAGTGTGTTCCCAATAATCTAGCCTCACCCGACTCAAACCAAGCCACCGGGTATCTACATCGTCTACCATATAAATCCTCATACGGGGCCATCTGAATGATGGACTGATAATAGTTGTTGTATGCAATAACTGATCCTAAGACCCTCCAAACTCAATAATACCCACAAGGAGCATATATTCAAGAATTTGAATAGCGCGTTCGAACTGTCTATCCGCCTGAGGGTGAAATGTTGTACTCAACTCCACCTGAGTACCTAACTCATGCTGAACGGCCCTCTAGAACCGTGATATGAACTGAGTACCTCAATCATCAAACTTCCTCAAAGTCCATAGTGATCTGCTCCCACTTCCATTCCGGAATGTCTATTTGCTGAAGCAACCCACCATGTCTCCGATGCTCATACTTAACCTGCTAGAAGTTGAGGCACCGGGCTACAAATCAAACTATATTCTTCTTCATTCGCCTCCACCAATAGTGCTACCTCAAATCCAGGTACATCTTTGCGGCACCCAGATGGATGGAATACCGTGAATTGTGGGCCTTCTCTAGAATCAGCTCCTCATGTCCATCAACATTGGGTACATAAACTGACTATGCATCCACAATATCCCGTCATTACCAATGGTCACAACTCTTTTATCACCGTGCTAAACTTTGTCCTTGAGGAAAAGAAGATGAGGGGCATCATATTGATGCTCCCTGATATGATCAAATAAGAAAGACCGAGAAGCCATGCAAGTTAGAACCTGACACAACTCTGAAAGATCCAATCTCAAAAATTGAATGGCTACGTCCTGAACATCCTTCACCAATGGTCTCTACGATGTTGGTAAATAAACCAAGCTCCCCAAACTCTCTGCCAGGCGACTAAAAGCATTAGCCACAACATTGGCCTTGCTTGGGTGATACAAAATAGTGATATCATAGTCCTTCAGCGCTATAGCCATCTCCTCTGACACAAATTAAGATCTTTCATCCTGAATAGATGTTGCAAACTCCAGTGATTAGTATAAATTTCACAAGGCACACCGTACAAATAATGACGTTAAATCTTCATGGCGTGAACAATAACAGCTAACTCAAGGTCATGAACGGGATAATTCTTCCATGTACTTTAAATTTTCTGGATGCGTTGGTAATCTCCCTGCCGTCTTACATCAATACCGCTCCAAGGCCCATCCTTGAGGTGTCACAATATACAGTATAGGACCCTGAACTTGTAGGCAGTATCAAAACTAGGGTTGTAGTCAAAACAGTCTTGAGCTTTTGAAAGTTCGCCTGACACTCTTCCGTCTACTGGAATGGAGCACCCTTCTGGGACAGTCTGTTCATAGGTGCGCAATAGATGAAAACCCCACAAAAAATCAACGGTAATAACCTACCAATCAAAGAAAACTGTGAATCTCTATTGCTGAGAATGGTTTGGGCCAACTCTGCACTTCTTTAAATTTCTTTTGATCTACCTTTATCCCCTCATAGAAAATATGTGGCCCAAGAAAGCCACGGAATCCAATCAAAACTCAAATTATGAGAACTTCTTCTCTTAGTGTCTGAAGTATAGTCTTAAGATGTTGCTCATGATCTTCCAAACTTCAAGAATATACCAAAATATCATTAATAAAGACAATGACGAATGAGTCAAGATATGTCCAGAACACAATGTTCATTAATTGCATAAAGGCTTTTGGGGTATTGGTGTCACACCCCAACCTCGGGAGGCGCGGTTGGCGCTCAGTCAAGTGATCCCAACTAAGAAAGCCTCCTTATCAAACACTACCTACCCAACTTAATACAAATAAGGAAACCATGATTTCATACATTTATTAAGACGAGGCAAGCTAAACATTCTACACGTGTAAGTTCATTTTAGATCACAACAGTTTAAACCATAGATGAGTCCAAGATTTCATACATTTTACTTTTAAAGAGGCGAAGGATAGAATTACAACATAGTTAGCACACCCATCAGACACCCACATATGAACCACATTTATGTATACGTAGCCTTTAAGGATACAACAGATAAATGTGACAACGCAGGCACTAAGGCCGCGGCTATACCTCAAAAGCAAAAGTCCAAAATAAAAAGATGTACAATATAGCCCATTGAAGGAGAAGGGTCTAAACAGATCTTGAGAAGAAGGATTCTGTGCTACACATGATCGGCACTATCCGCTATGGAGCCACCTACATTCATTTAAAAATTTAGCGCCCCGGCAAAAGGGACGTTAGTACCACGTAATAATACTAGTATGTAATACTAAACACCATTTTGCTATAAAGATCCATAAAGAAAGAAGAAGTAAATCTCATAATTTAAGCAAATATGCAAACCATTTAATCTTTACATAATTTCCATAGCTTAGTTTGGGGTATTCTTTCATACGTTCATCACTATTCTCAATACTACCACGGTCTTTAGCGGAATCCGATAACGACCCAACTGGCTAGGTTTTCTTCATGTGAGGAATGTATCTCAATCACTATTTCATTTCCCATATCCAGGAATTTAATATCAGCACATTACCACCATGGTTGGCAGCATGGTGTCCGATCACGACCCGATCGGCTAGGCTGCCTTACCTCGGCATTGTTTCATTCTCATTAATCATCACATCCGAATCTTTATTTCACATATATCATATAAATTCATTGGCACTTAGGGTCACAATTATCACAGTATTTCCATTTTCAATATCCATCTTTAAATTTCTGATCATAGGCACATACAAAAACAATTCAATTTGCAAGTACAGGTAAGTGTTCACATCATTAGCATGAAAAATTGTCAATTTTGATCTTTGCTTATAGCCTAAGAATTTCAACACTTTATTGTAGTTTTCATACTTCTCTGAACATCAAGAATAGTACATTACTCACATTGAGGCACATCATTACGTATATGTATATATAATTACAAATCAATAAATCTTAAATAACAATCAATACATCAACCAGTTCAAATATTACATACCTCAATGTAGTTTTCATTACTCTATGCAAATTTTTGGAACTCTCAGAACATTTATATATTGTGTAAGAATTAAAAATTAAACCGAGAATTAGAGACAAGGTTGAGATTCTAGAGTGGTTTGGGCATAATATCAAATACTAAAGTTGCATTACGATCTTAGGTCTTTTTTGAAAGAAATTTCTATCCTTTTATACCCCAATTACTTTCTTTTCAATTCAATATCTCCCAATACCCTAAGGTTTGATATGCATGTAAGGAATCTATGCTTATATCAATGAATCACCTCACTAATGACCCCTTATAGCTGAGTATTGAAATAATAGCCGGGGTAATGAAATCTTTTCTCTTGGGATGAAGATTTAGGAACCTTTACTTGTTTATCTACAAGGTTTTAGCAATGGTTTCATGGATTAATTTAACGGGAAGCACTTTCCCTCTTTAATACCCTCTCTTTAACATTAAAAGCAGCAGGAAATATCCTCAAAATGAGCCATAAAACCAAATATATTGATTGGGGGTTGGGTTTAAAATTTAGAAATGGAACTTCGAATCAGCTCTGCGATTGAAAAATGGGAATGCGGCCCACAGAATGGACCACAAAAGTGCTCCTATAATAGAACATTCTGTCTGGGTATGCGGTAGAAATGCGGTCTGTATACACGTTCTGCGATCACATAATGCACCGCATAACTGCCCATTACAAAATCCCGAGGAAATTATGTGACGACTATGTGGTCTTTATATGTAAAGCCTCGGAAAATTTTGCTAAGTAAATTAGGATTTCATAGTACCATGTGGGCTAATTATAATATTTTATTTTCTATTAGCATGATGGGAATCAATATGAGTTGGCAAATAAGCGTGTAAGTCTTATCGTAAGTAATTTGGGGTCCAAGGGAAGGCCTAAATCTAAGTCAAATTGGAAAATTTCATAATAGGCTAACATTCCAAAGGTACTTGCACTAGTCCATAATTTGAACGAGTATATCTACATATGAATAAGAATTTATGTAGTGAATAACCTATAAAATGAAAGCCTTTTGAGTCTAGATTCTAATTCTTCAAACCGTTCGTCATTTGGACATTCCTACGTGAAGTTATGATCAAATTACAAAAGGTTGGATTTTCGACCAATTTGCGATCGCATTACTATATATTTCATCTGTTAACTCTCATTGTAAAATTCATTTATATTTCATGGAATCAAAGAGTAAGTCTTATATCATTAAGTATGGGGACATATTCCTTTTGTTAGAATGAATAAATATTGTTGGTTTTCCTTGTAGATGTTCTTCTAACAGGCATTTACCTGTTATGCTTGTTTCTGCGACTAGATAACCCAGGTTACTGTTACTTTTCCCCCATAAATGCATCAAGAGTTCTCATTCTTTAAAACTTATCCATGTGTTTGTCGCCTTGTTTTATACTGACTCGTAATCATTATAAGTACTTCTTGCCATTGTTGATGATTTTCTATGACTACGAGGGAGGTTTCAAAAGGAATGAGTTTCCTTAAATTTCAAGCTTAAATTGCAAAGATTTCAAACCAAAGTGCGTCCCCTTTCTAAAAGTCTTAAATGGGCCAGATTGGATGGGTTACGTGTCCTTCTGCTCACTCGACTTGTAGAATAATTGACTATATCATTGTCATGTGAGGGGAGTTTTGCTACCCTTGGTATGTCATCTCCTTGGGTGGATATGTGTGTTAGTTGTCTTTCTTCCCGGAGCATCATGTTAACCATTAGAACGCCTCTAACCAATACATGATTTGGTCCAAACATTTAGATGTCCTAGCTATTTGGTTTTACTCATGAAGGGTTGAGATTAGATGCCATCAGATTTTTGCACATATCATGAGCATGCTGATTTGGAAAACAAGTTGGCGTATCATTAGTTCTCTCATATAGGGTCAATTGTCAGGGACGGTTAAGCTGTTTTAATTATAAAATCTCATAAGTGTTTAACTTTATTTTCATCCTCATGGGGTTATGGCATAGATTCCTTATGTCAACTAACGTCAGGAGTGTAATTAAACTTCATGTATTTTGAATCCCATATCGCATTCAAGGTTCTAGAATATTCTCATTTTTGATAACTTGATTTTCCCTACACTCTAGGAGACGACTATGTCATGTACTTGAATATTCCTCCTTAATGATTCCTATTGAGAAACCTAGCCGATCGGGTCAAGATAGGACTCCTCTCAAAATAGCAGTGGTATTGTAAACAATGATGAATAGTGTGATATGCCCCAAAGTAAAAGCTATGGAAAATGAAGTAAAAGTTGTATGATTCTTTTATTTGATAATGTGGTACTTCATTTAAATTTTTGAAGTAAAGCTATTTTTTGTTCTTGTATAAATGTTCTTTCTACCTAGATAGTGTATGCGTATACATACTAGTGCTATTCGATGGCACTAACGTCCTTTTTGCCGAGGGCGCCACATCTTTAAATAGATGTAGGTGTTTCTATTGCAGGCAGTCTTGGTCATAGCTAGTGCCGCATCATCCTTTCAGCTAACTTGATGAGCCTCACTTCATTTCGGGGTACTGTTTCACATGTTCATCATGTACTTTGTATTTGAGGTATAGATGGAGCTTTCTTACCGGTATTTCCATATTACATTACTCTTTAGTTGTGTTTCGAGGCTCTGTAGATAGGATGTGGGTAGTGTCAGGTATTGGAATCAAAGTAGAAATATTGATGTTTGGCAAATATTTATTAACACTTGTAATATTTTGATAATTATGAACGAATTTTCTAATGGAAGTGAAATGGAAATCGGTAAGACTTGTATATATAATTTGATTAATGATGTACATTTCCTCTTTATTCAAAGATTGAGTAGTATGTATGACACATGTCAGGCTTGCTCAGTCAGGTTAACTCGGTTGAGCGCCGGTCGCGCTACTCGTTTTTGGGGTGTTGCAGCATATCGGTTATGCAATCGCATAAGGGTCCACATATTTGACCTCAATTTTAACTAACACGCTAACTCACTTTGCGGTGACTATGCCCACATGCAGTCTGCATACTTGATATGCGATTGCATTCTCGACCGCAGAATCGCACTTTTCTAGAAAATAATATTTCCTGACTTTTTGAGTAGGAAATTTGCAGGGCCTTACATCTAGCCCCACTTAAGATTATTCATCCTCTAATGAGGATTAAAGTTCACTTATTTACAACATTAGTGCAATCGTCTACTCTTTACGGCTTGAGAAATCCTGACAGTCCCCAAAGTTGGCTAACTTCCTAAATTTTCGAAACATTTGCCAGCGTTTCATTTTTATTTAGGCCTATCCACCTGTCAGAGAGGCCCTAGAAACACATCCTCATAGTAGGTACACATTCTATAGACATATGAATTTCTAACACATGCTCCTAACTTGGCACCATGGGATTCGAGTTTTGAAGTAGGAAATTCGAGGGGATTTACATTCTCGCCCACTTAACACCATTCTTTCTTGAATGAGGATCAAGGTTCACTTATTAACAGTATTAGTGCAATCTTCTACACTTTACGACCTGAAACATGTTGACAGTCCCCAAATTTGGCTAACTCCCTAAATTTTCGAAATTTCGCCAGAGTTTCCTTTGTATTTCGGCCTATCCACCTGTCGAAGAGCCCTCAGAAACATATCCTAATAGCAGGTACACATTCCATAGCTATGTGAATTTCTAACACATGCTCCTAACTTGGAACCACGAGATTTGGGTTTTTTAGTAGGAAATTCATGGGGCCTTACATCCTCCCCCACTTAAGATCATTCGTCCTTGAATGAGGATCAAGGTTCACCTATTAAAAGTCTAAGTGCAATATTCTACTCTTTACAACCTGAAATATGTTAACATTCCCAAAATTTGACTAACTCTCTAAATATCCAAAAATTTCGCCAGAGTTTCCTTTGTATTTTGGCATATCCACCCTTCAGAGTGCCCCCAGAAACATATCCTAATAACAGGTGCACATTCCATAAGCATATGAATTTCTAACATGTGCTTCTAACTTGGCAAAACGGGATTCGGGTTTTTGAGTGGGAAATTCACGGGGCCTTACAATTGGTCAGCCCAAATGACATAACAAGGAACTTGTAATGACCATACTGAGTCCTACAAGCAGTCTCCGGTTATCTGACTCCTGAATCTTCAACTGATGATACCAGGAACTCAAGTCAATTTTAGTAAACACTTGTGCACCCTGTTGATGGTAAAACAAATCAACAATACTAGGCATAGTATACCGATTTTTCACTGTAACTTTGTTTAACTGCGATAAGCAATGCACATACGCATAGAACCCTCCTTCTTCTACTCAAATAAGATAGATACATCACAAGGTGATACACTGCACCTAATAGAACTCATATCAAGCAATTCCTATAACTGGTCCTTCAACTCAAGAAGAGCCATACAATACGGAGGAATAAAAATGAGTTGAGTGCCCTACAACAGATCAATTCCAAAATCAATATCTCTATCAACCGGCATGCCTGGAAGGTCAGCTGGAAACACATCAGAAAAGTCCCGTACTATTAGGAGTGAATCAACGGAATGGGTATCAATACCGATATCTCTTACATAAGCTACATACACAACACACCCCTTCTCAACAATTTGCTGAGCCTTAAGGAAAGAAATAACTCTACTGGGAGTGCGATCTAAAGCACCATTCCACTCAACACGTGTTACATCAGGCATAACCAGTGTCACAATATTGGTGTGATAACCAAGAATAGCATAATGGAGCGACAACCAATCAATGCCTAAGATAATATCAAAATCTACCATGTTGAGCAAGAATATATCAGCTTTGGTCTCAAAACCACTAAGTGCAACCAAACACAACTGATAAAACATGGTCCACAATAAGAGAATCTCCGAAATTACAAGAAACATAATAGGGGAACTCAAAGAACCTCGAGTTACAACCAAATGTGGAGCAAAATAAGAACACACATAAATATAAATGGAGCCTGGATCCAATAAAAGCTATGCATCTTTGTGACAAATTAGGATAATATGTGTGATGCCAGAATCGGAGGCAACAACCTCAGTACGGGTAGGAAGCGCATTGTATCTGGCCTGGCCTCCCCTTCTCAGTGGGCCTCTACCTCCCCAATCTCCACCTCTACTAGCTGAGCAAGTGGAGTAGCAACTTGTGCTATAATCATTGCCTAAAAACTATACGGGGCATGCTATACCTGAGAAGTCTCCAGATGTGCACCTCTCCTAAGTTTGGGGCAATACTTTACCATATGGAATGTGTAGCCACACTCAAAACAAGCTTTGGGAGGACGTGGCGGTTGTGACTTGCTCGGGCCATTTCGGCTGGATGGACCACAAAAAGCACCCTGCGCAGGAGGCGTGCTTGATACCAGCGGTGCATGATAAGGCTCTTGAGGCCAATGAGGAGTTGGAATACCATTGGTTGCTGGAAGAGCTCATGAACAGGGTGACTCATATAACCCCTACCATGACGACCTACATCTGAGGCGTGGGCACCAGAATAATTGCCAGACTCTCGAGATCTCTTGGCCTCCCTCTCCTCTCTCTCCCTAGCATGAATACCCTCAAACATCCTAGCAATACTCACCACCTACTGATAAGAGATTTAAATCTCCAACCCCCCAGCCATGCTAGACCTGATGCTAGAAATAAGCCCGTTAATAAACTGGCGAACATTCTCAAGAATAGTGGAAACCAAGGTTGGGGAATGTCTAGCCAAGCTACTGTATCAAACAGCATACTCGGAGACAGTCATAGTGCCCTAGCACAAATACTCAAACTCTCTGCGCTATGCGTCCCTGAGGCTCCAAGGAACTAACTCTCTCAAGAAAATATTTTAAAACTGAGTCAAATTTAGTAAAGCTGCATCATCCAGATTGTCTAACTCATAGGTATGCCTCGAAGCTGGAAGGCAGTGAAAGAAACCCCACTCAATCCTGGTATACTTATGATGTAGAGGATATGTTGACACTCCTCAAAGAAATCCCAAGGCATCATCTGCTACTAACCCACTGAATACCGTAGGATCATACTTATTAAACCTCTCAAGTCTCCGCTACTCATCCTCTGAAGATGCTGCAATCTCCTCGGGCTGACCTCGGACTACAAGCTGTACAGGAATAATCTCCAGAACCGGATCAACATGCACTCGCTGCTCAGGAGTGCGGGCGATGGGATTATGTGCTCCTCCTTCGGCCTGAGATGTACTCCAGTAAGGGGAAGCAACCATGTCCGAGCCATAGTGGTTTACACGCTCATGAACTATGAAAGAGTCTCCAATAGTGTTGGAGTAGTAGTGAAAGTGTATCAGGTTTCTAGACTCCAGATGGAATTGCTGGTGGTACCTCAGTATCAGCTCGCGCGGGTGATCTGGCTACACTACATGCGCGCTCTCGACCTCTATCCGGCTCGGCCCCTGACGGCTACAGTAGTGGTGCATGCGCCTGATCATCTCAGGTAGCAGACAGAACTTTAGAATTGTGATATCATAAATCTCTCATGACAAGGAAATCAAATGAAGTGGATTTTCCTAACAGTTACATAGCCTATCATAGATGAGTACAGACGTATTTGTACCAATCCGCGAGACTCTAATAAACCGTCTCGTGATTCATGACTCTTACGAACCTAGAGCTATGATTACAACTTGTTACGAATCCAGTTCACCCTGCGTGAACTATCATGATGGCACCTAGTCTCTATGACTAGGTAAGCCAAACAAATGAAGAAATAACATTTTGCGGAAGAAAAAAATTAATAACCAACATAACAAAAGGAAACAATATTTAAGATGCCACTCGACATATACAATACATATCTCGAACTAATAATTTTTTTCCCAAAACCCGAAGTTCCTGGATCTGCTCATGAAAAACATATGCAAAAAGGGCATTAGTACACCATAACGGTAATCAATAAGTGCCAAGCCTATCCTCGGTCGGGTAGTGACGAGGAAGGTCATAGACCTACTGAGGTTAAATAAAATATAAGGTTCAATAATGTAGAGCAAAACAATATAAATAAGTACAACAAGAAAAGTAACACAAGATTGAAAAAATATCAGCAACTACTACTGAGACCAAATAAACGTAGAAATATAATACAGCTCAACACAAAGATAACAACCAAGGATCTCCCAGGATACCGTCCTATAGTCCCAAATATAAATATCCAGTGGATCTCCTGGGATACCATCCCGTATTCCAATTCATAATACAAGGGGGGTCTCCCAAAATACCTATCTGCAGTCCAAAATGTAAATACTCAGTACAGGGGGAGGCTACCTGGTGCAGTCCTGTACCAATGCAAATGTGCAGGAGGTCTCCCAGAATACCTTTCCGTAGTCCCAAATTAAAAATAGAGGGGGATCTCCCAGGATACCGTCCCGTAGTCCAAAAGTAAACACACAGCAACAATAAGAAGAGTACACAATCCAATGCAATTCCCATACCAAGGTAAAATAGCTATATCTAACCTAGCATGCTGCACGTAATTCAAATAAGGCAATTTGAGCAAGTAAAGCAATTAAGTAAATTAGACATGCTTTCTTAAGCTAATAACATGCTTAAATTGCAACTAGTGTAAATAAAAAAAAAACATACTTGTAATGACTTAATGAAAATGGGATTTTCAACAATTAGCACAAGTACGTACTTGTCACCTCACGTACAAGGCATTTCACTTATCAATAGTACCAAATCCTAAGGGGAAGGTCCTCCACACAAGATTAGGCAAGCCACTTACCTCGAACTAGCTCAAAATCATCCTGAAATCGCATTATTGCCATGAGTACTCGACTCCAAATGACGCAAATTTATCAAACGCAATTGCATAATATAAATATAACTTTAAATAACTGATTCCACAAATAAATTCTAAGCTAATAGGAGAAATTAGATAAAATCTCCAAAACACCCTCTAGGTTCACATCTCGAAATTGGGTACAATTTAAATTTTATGAATCCTCATACTCTCACGAGTTCATGCCTACAAAAATTATCTAAATCGAAGGTTAATATTCCAATAAAAACTTGAATTCTAGGTCTAAGAACTTTCTTCTAATTTTCCCCTCAATGTTTACCTCCAATCTGAATTAAATGACAAAACCAATAATAGATTAATGTTATATAACTAGAAAGGGTTAAGGAATTGTGATCTATTGATTGCCTCTTCAAAATCCTCCAATATTCGCCCTCTCCCGAGCTCCAAATCAATTTCTAACTTTTTGAAACAAAACCCTCAATTTCTAATTTTCTGCCCTGCAAACTCACATTTGAAGCTCAACTTTTGCATCTGCGATACCACTTCTATGGTTCTCACTTAAAAGTTCCTCTGTGCACCTGCAACCCATATGTCGCATCTGCGGTCACGCAGGTACGGTAACACATCCTCTTCAGTGGCTCCCGCTCACTTTCCTCTTGTCCACTTCTACGTCTTGGCTCCAAATCTGCAGGAGTCGCATTTGTGGCCTCTTAACCACAAATGCGGTTATGACAGCATCCCAAATATTTTAGCTGCAAACCCTAACTTTTTAACTTCCCTTTAGCCACCCAAAATCATCATGAGCCCCCGAGATCTCAACCAAAAATATAGACAAGACATATACCACTATCCAAACTAATACAAATGTCCACAACACCTCAAAAAACATCGGATCAACCAATTAGCATTGGATTCAAGCCTAAGAACTTCAAAACTCTAAAAATATGCTTTCGATCAAAAATTTATCAAACCTCGTCTAAATGTCCTGAAATTTTGTACACACGTAAAATTCAACATTATGGAGGTACTCCGACTTCCGTAATTCCATTCTCACTCTCTGATCAAAATCTTACTATCTAAATTAAACTTTCGGCATTTAAAGCCTAAATTAGTTACAAACCTACAAGGCACAATCCGAACATGCTCCTAAACCTGAAATCACCCCAGAGAGCTAAAGGAACCATCCAAATTCTATTCTGAGGCCGTCTTCATATAATTCCCACTACGCTCAAATTTCCAAAACTTAAGCTCTCAATTAGAGACTAAGTATCCCAAAACTCCAAATAATTCCTCCCGGAAACTCACAGTAGTAGAAACAAACACGGGGAAAGCAGTTAATAGGGGATCGAGGCGTAAATTTTTAAAATGAACATTCGGTCGTCGCATGTTTTTAGAGGGATTTTGAAGGCAAAAACATATGAGGAAGGCAGAGAATTTCCTTAGAGTTTTCATCTTCTTCTTCTAAATTCATCTGTTGATTATGACTTCCTATAGTGAATTTTTATCTATTAGTATGAGTAGCTAAACTTGTTGTCACGACCTGAACTTCCCACCACCGGGGTTGTATGGTGCGTACTATCGGAGCTAGGCAAGCCAACCTTTGTTAACATTTCAGAAAGCTTTAATCTAAAACAATATAATAACTGAGAGAAATAATTAAATATATGCGGAAGACTTTTAACAAAATCAATAGTAAAGTGCGAAAGTCTATAACATGTCGCTTCTCAATATATGGTGTCACTACTCACGGACTATAAATGAGTACTAAAAACATTGGTATGAAAGAAAATACACAAGTGTTTGTCTCGATACAAATAAACAAACTGAAATGAAATAGAAGAGAATCAGGGCCCGCGCACACAAGCGAACTACCTAGGAGTCTCTGGACTGAAGGCACGCTCCCAATCTACTACTACAATCCGTAAGCTGTCTCCTGACCTGTGCACAAAAGGCATAGAAGTGTTGCATCAGCACAACCGACCCCATGTACTGGTAAGTGCCTGGCCTAACCCCGGCGCTTAAAAGGGAGGGGAGCATGTTGTGGGGGTACAACAGATCAAATACAGGAATCAGCTAAAACGAGTGAAACCGAGGGGATGACAAATGATAAAGAAATACCGAAAAGCTTAGCACACTGAACCATATATTAAATTCATATTTCCATTACGCCGCGCAACCCGACCCTCAACATTTTATACCGTTACGACATGCAATACGATCCTCGACCGTTAATCTGTTGTGGCGTGAAACCCGATCCTCAATATTCAGTGCAGTTGCGGCGTCCAACCCAATCCTTGATATTTACAAAGAAACTCACCCAACATCATTCGCAACTCGAGTGCGAGGGGAGTAACATCAAAATGCAAGAGTCCCGACAAAGGAATATAACTAACAGCTCAAGCATCCTTGCAAGGGAGAGTTCAATTTTATCAAAATCCCAGCAAGGGAAATGATCAGAAGTCTTCCACTTCTAGCACTTAACTACCAACAACTCTAAATCATGCAAATGCTTCAATAATCTTTACAAGCCTCTATTTTCCATCAACCAATCAAATCATGTGAACTCAATCAAATTGAATAACAAGTCATGCCACATTATTCGAATTGAAGCAATTAAGATCCACGGTCATGCTAGACTCGGGCGCATAGGTAACCGTCACCATACCTATACACCAACTCTACATAGCACATAGAAAAAATGTTCTAATCATATTTCCTCAAGCCAAAGTTAGATCAAACACTTACCTCGAAGGCTCCAAACTCAAGTCACGCCTCTAGGATAGCTTTAACCCTCGAATTTGCAACAAGACCGCCCGAATCTAGTCACAATTTACTTAAAGGTATCAACAAATGCTAGTTAAATCAATTTGAATTCATAAGAATAAATTTACCAAAGTTTTGCCAAAAATTTCCCAAAACGCCCCCGGCCCACGTGGTCAAAACCCGAGGTTTGAACAAAAACCGGGTTACCCATTCCCCCATGAGTTCCTATCTGTATTTCATATTGAAATCGGACATCAAATTGAGGTCCAAATCATCAAATTTAAGAAAGCTTAGGTTCTACCTAAATCCCCATTTTTGCCTACGGAAAACCTTGATTTTGAGATGAAAACATGATAAAAGATGTTAAAGATTTAAGAAATTGAGCAAAAGTTGACTTAAAAATTATCTGGAGAAGAGAGAGTTCGTAATAAATCGCCAATGGGTGTTTGGGTTTTGAAAATATGAAGAATGAGGTTTAAAAATCATCTAAGTATGAAATATACAGGTGCAGATATCGCATATGTGAAACTAGGTTTGCAATTTTGAACCCAACAGATATGGGAATTATGAGAATTAAGTTCGCATTTGCGAACTCAGGGGATTTTGGTCGGGGATCGCATTTGCGAAGCAGTCTTCGCATTAAGGGGGGGCATCGCATTTGTGAGATGGCCTTCGCATTTCCAAAGGCTGGGCCAAATGGACGGACATCGCAATTGCGAATTCTTTTTCACATTTGCGAAGGTAGCAGCTTAGGACCTTGTTCACATTTGCGAAACCTGCAGGTATGCTACCACTGAAGCATTTTTCAACATGCAAAATGTACTCTTGGCCTCAGCAAAACTCTCCCGAGCCCTCGAGGCTCCAAACCAACCATGCACACAATCTGAAAGACATTCTACGGACTCACTGGCATGATCAAATTACTAAAATAACATCATTTACATAGAATCAACCTCCGAAACTCATAATTTCCATTTCAAAGTTAATGACTTCAAAATTTTCCATTTTTAGTCCGAAACACGTCAAACAACATCCGATCTCACCCAAACTTTACAGAAAGCGCTTAACGCTCATTTAAGACCTGTACCGGGTGTCAGAACCAAAATATGAGCGCGATACATATATTTTCTAGCTCATTTTCATTTCAATTTTTCATATCATTTTCAGATAAAAAATATTTTTCAAAAATTTCATACTCGGGCCTGGGTTCTTGAATTTTGATTCTGGGAATACGACCAGGTCTCATATATTTATATGGACCTTCCGGGACTGTCACATCACAGGTTTTGGTCCTTTTACCCAAATGTCGACCAAAGTCAACTATTTCAATATTATTATCAAAATTCATAATTTTTATCATATAGTTCATATATTTCCACATAAAAACTTTCCGGCTTCGCGCCCCGACTGTGCACACAAATCAAGGAGACCATATAAGAGGTTTTCAAGGCCTTGGAAGCATGGAGGAATGGAGAATTATGGTGATGACCCTTTGGGTCGTCACACCCCTCATCTAGGGTTGACGGAACCAATTGTTGGATGAAGTCTTGTATCTGATTAGATATAATTGATCTCTTTTTGCTCTATTATTCTTCAGCTACGTGTTGTCTTATGATTAATTAAAAGGGCCCTAGATTAATCGTGCATAGCTATCTTGTGTTTCTTCAGAAAGAACACTTGGATAGATTGTTGTTGAACAACACCACTCTCGGGTATGTTAAGAGATTAGTTGCTTTAATTTAAAAGCAACGTTACAATTAATGAAGCTTTTGTGGGATAATCCGGAGTTGCTTAAATTGTTAGCTATAGTAGTTCAAGAGAATTATTCTAGTAAAGTATCGTAATTGTTCGACGGATAATTTTGATAGCCCAAAACAAATATTGCTTATAGAGTGTTACGACGAGATTCTAGCTAACGTGTCAGGAATTAATCTGAGGGTTAAAGAAATCAATAACCCTAGACTATTTTATTATTGAATTCATCTATATTTTTTATTATATCTAGATTTATTGTCATTTTTCCTTAGTTAACTAAATTCTACACATTATTCATTAAAAATCATGCATCTAAGAATTGGATAAGCTTACCATTAGAAGTGTTAAAGGTTGTAGTAACTAGGTTGATTCCCTGTGGAATTCGAATACTTGAACCGGAATATATTTGGAGCGACCCTTTAGTCTTTTTTACAAGGCATAGTTGCGTATGATAAAATTTTGGCGTTGTTTTCAGGGAACTAACGATGTTATTTATTACAACTTGAAGGAATTTGTATGACTTTTACTCTAGATCAAATTTTCGTGGTGTTAAAAATATTTCTATTGAAATTCTAACGTTTCAACTCTTCTATGACTCAAGTGCATGCCTAGAAGCTCCTTGAGAACTGGAGAAATTTTTGAAGGACTCTTAGATCTCAAAAAATCATTCACGGCATTGAATCAGGCTAACAAGAAGGGAAAATAGCTACAACAAAATGACCAACTCAAAATCGAAATGGATGACGCTGAGAATATAAACGGGAATAATAGGAATGATCGAGCTTACCCAAACATCAGAGTGGTAGCACCTCCTATGCCGGAAGATGCTCTTTATGATTGGGCGCAACCAATTGCTAATAACATAGCCACAATAATTGCAGTTCCTCATATACAAGCGGAGTCATTCGAGATTAACAACAACATGCTATCTGTTGCAGAATAAAGGGCGGTTCTCCGGGTCATACATCAAAGATTTACAACAATAGATGAAGAACTTTTTATCAATTTGTGTCACTCTATGGAAATCGAATATGACTGCAAAAGCAATAAAATTATTATTGTTCCCATTCTCATTGACTGGTGAAGCTCAAGCTTGGATGAATTTTCTCGGAATAAAATCCATTGCTACTTGGGAGGAACTATTCAAGCGGTTCTTCAAAAAGTTATATCCACCCAACAAAACTGAGGAAAATTGATGAGATATTGCATTTTAGGCAGAAATCGACTAAGACTTTGCAAGAAATCTTGGAGAGGTTAAAAGGTATGTTGGTCAAGTGTCCGCACCATGGCATCCCAGATCAAATGTTTGGACAGAGATTCTATATGGATTTGGCTGACTGTATGGAGGCCAATGTAGATGCTTCTACCAGGGGTGCATTTATTAGCAAAACATTCAACGAGTGTATGATTCTCCTTGACATGATGTCTCAGAATTTGGGATGGATAACGAGAGATGCAACACTCACTACAATAATGAATTTTGTCACTCTTGAACCAAGAAATATACTTGAAGAAAACACATCCATTCTCATGACCCAAACGAGCTTGTTGACAAAGAAAATCGATGAGATGGGTACAAAATAAGTGGACATTGTTGATGCCATAAATGGAGGATTAAGCCCTCCTTGCATAAACCAGTCATATGTGTGCTCGTGGAGTGGAAAGAATGACAACCAGGGTTTCACAGAAGACATGAATTAAGTTAATAATTTTGGAGGTCAGAGGCAAGGGGGAGAACAATGGGGACCAACATCAAACTAGTAGTACTGACCAAACCAGCCACAACACAACTCCAATCCAATAGGATCATGACCACAAGACCAAGTCATTCCTTATCAAAGGCAGCAGGGCTATAATTAGAAGCACCAACAATAGTTGGCCTACCAGCCACCTCATCAACAGTAGGACAGTAATATAATCGAAATAAGATGTATCCTTACACAACTCGTTGATACAAATGGAAAGATGCTAGAGAAGTTAGTTGCACATGATTCATGAATGAAAGTCATTGAAACTCGATTGGGACAGCTATCTATGGCCTTAAAAAATCGCTCACAAGGAATATTTCGTGTAGATATAAACATTATTCCAAAGAACCATTATTCGACTCAGCTCATGGAAGTGAGTCTCATAAATGGATGAGATTTAGACAAGTAGAAAGAAGATGCTTAATCTAGGAGAGAGACAATTACAACTACTCCAGTTACATTAGAGACAGAGGAGTCATCAGAGCTCACCAAGGTTGTAATTGAATAGGCACAGGTTGACAAGGGTAAGGAGAAAGAAGGTGAATAACACCCAAAACGGGTGGTAGAAAAAGCTTCCAGCAAATAAAGCACAAAGCAGTGGGTAGAGGTTGACTCCTGCACCATTCCCTCAGAGGTTGGCAAAGCAAAATAAAGATAATCAATACAAGAAATTCATGGAAATTCTAAAACAGATTCAACTGAATATTCCATTGATGGATGCTCTGAGGAAAATGCCAAGGTATGAAAAAAGATAAAGGACCTGATGTCACAAAAAATATTACTTCCAGAACCTTTCCAGTGTAACTCTAGCGCAGACCTGCAGCATGGTAATGACAAGGCCTATGGAACAATAGGTGTCTGATCCAGGTAGTTTTATTATCCCATGCACCATTAGGGGTTTTGATTTTACTAAAGCATTGTCTGAATTGGGAGCCGGTATAAAATTGATTCCTTTTACAATCTATACAACACCAGACATTGACAAAGCTAGGCCAACCTCAGTGTTGCTACAGCTTGCTGATCGCATAGTGAAAAGACCAACAGGGATTCTTGTTGATGTGCTTGTTCAAGTTGGGAAATATGTATTCCCTCAAGACTTCTTCATTCTTGACTGTCTAGTGTATGAAGGAATGTCAATCATTCTGGGAAGGCTATTTTAGGTCATTGGAATAGCGTTGACGGATTGTGAGACTGGAGAACTAAAAATGAGGTTGAGTAATGAAGAAATAATATTCAATTTTCAACAATCTATACGGAGACCTAGTGATTTAGCAAATTGCTCGCTAGTGGGGACTGTGGATGTAATACTACAAGAGAAGGCTAAAACTATTAATGTTAGGGATCCATTAGAAGCTTGCTTGATGAATCTAGAAAATATGGAGTGTGAGGATTTGGCAGAGTAGGTCATGGCTCTCGAAAGTCAAGAGTTCTAGAAAAGGGCACCCCGGTTTGAGCTTCTATACTTATAAGAAAGAACAACACACACGCAAAACCATCAATAGAGGAGCCACCACATTTGGACTTAAAACTGCTTCCATCTCACCTCATGTATGCAATCTTAGGGCCTAATTCTACTTTACATGTTATTATATCATCTGGTTTGCTAGCTATGTAGGTAGAGCAACTTCTATAGGTGTTACAGGAATGTAAGACTGTTATTAGTTGGACCATGGCATAATAAAGGGTATCAACCCAGCTTTTTGTATGCATAAGATTCTCTTGGAAGAAGGGAGAAAACCTTTTAGAGAACATAAATGAAGACTGAGCCTGAATATGAAATAGGTGGTGAAGAAGGAAGTTATCATCTTCCCCATCTCTTACAGTAATTGGTTACCCTGTCTAGTGTGTGTTGAAGAAGGGAGGATTGACAGTCGTAAAAAATGAGAATAAACTGTTGATCTCGAATCGTACAGCCATGGGGTGGTATATTATAAATGGATTATCAAAAATTTAATACAGCCACGCGGAAGGACCATTTCCACTTGCCATCATTGACCAAAAGTTAGGCAGGTTGGCTGGGTGATCTTTCTTCTGTTTCTTGGATGGATATTCGGGGTACAATAAGATATCAATAGCCCTTAAAGACAGAGAGAAAACATCTTTCACTTATCCGTATGGCATCTTTGCCTTTCAGAGAATGTTTTTTGGACATTGCAATGCACCAGCTACATTCTAGAAGTGTATGTTAGCCCTTTTCATTGGCATGATTGAAGACATTATTGATGTTCTATGTGGTGGGGGATTCATTCGAGGACGGTATTTAGAAGAGTGCTCAAAAGATGTGTGGAGACAAATTTAGTGCTGAATTGGGAAAAATGTCATTTAATGATACAAGAAGAGATAGTCTTGGGGCATTGAGTGTCCAGTAAAAGAATTTGTGTCGACCATGCTAAGGTTGAAGTTATTGAGAAGTTTCCACCACCCAATTTGGTCAAGTCAGTGAGAATTTTCTTTGTGCACGTTGGTATCTATAGGAGATCCATAAAAGATTTCTCTAAGATTGCAAACCATTTATGTAAACTCCTTGTGAATGATCAGCCCTTTGTGTTTTCTAATGATTACACATTAGCATTTGAGGATCTAAAGAAAATATTTTTGACTGCACCTGTCATTGTTTCACCCAGTTGGGAGCAACAGTTTGAGCTCATGTGTGATATAAGTGACTATGCAATAGGAGCACTCTTGGGGCAAGGAAAGGACAAGATGATGCACCTAATTTTCTATGCAAGTAGAACGCTAGCGGTGCATAACTCAATTTCACCGTGACGAAAAAGGATATGTTGGCTATAGTTTTTGCATTCAACAAATTCAGATCATAATAGGTACAAAGGTTATTGTTTATATTGACCATGCAGCAATTAGGTACTTGATAGGAAAGAAGCAGTAAAAGCCGCACTTGATCTGCTGGGTTCTTTTGCTACAGAATTTGGTCTGGAGATCCATGACAGAAAAGGGTTAAAACCAAGTAGCAGACCACCTCTCAAGGTTGGAAGGGGCTGAAAAGATGGTAGAGGTTGAAGATCTAACAGAGGCATCGCCGGATGAACATTTAGTAGCAATGACAATAGAGGAGATGTCATGTTATGCTGATATTTCTAATTATTTAGCAAGTAACAAAAAAATTATTCTGCAATTATTGGTCTTATTATTGGGATGAACCTCTACTTTTGAATATATGCAGATAATATGATCCGGAGGTGTATCCCCGAGAAAGATCAACACTCTATTTTGCATGCTTGTCATGATTCACCGTATGGTGGACACTTTGGAGGAATACAAACAATCACTGAGGTGTTAGAATCGGGTTTGTATTGGCCATCTCTGTTCAAGGATGCCCAAAAAAGTTGCGATGAGTGAAAAAGGGCAGGCAACATATCTCGACGTCACGAGATACCGATAACTACTATTCAGGAGGTGGAGTTATTTGACATGTGTGGGATTGACTTTATGGGGCCATTCGTCAGCTCGTATGGTAACAAATACATAATGGTGAAAATTGACTATTTCCCCAAATAGGTTGAAGATGTATCTCTCCCAACCAATGATGCAAAACGGGTGACAAGTTTTCTAAAGAAAAATATCTTCACAGGTTTTGGCACCACGAGAGCTATAATTAGTGATGGTAGAACCCATTTTCTCAATAGAGCATTCGCACAGCTGTTGAAAAAGTACGGAGTTCGCCATAATATGACCACACATATCACCCACACTCAAGGGGGCCAGTGTCAAACCGAGAAAAGAAGTGTTATAACCAAGAAAGTGAATGCGACAAGGATTGATTAGGCAAAGAGCTGGATGATGCAATATGGGTGTACAGTATACATCATTCTGAGCTCCAATTGGTATGTCACCATACAAGTTGGTGTTTATAAAAGCATGCCACCTTTCGGTGGAGCTTGAGCATAAATCCCATTGGGCACTATGGCAATTTAATTTGAATATGAAGACAGCATGCACCAGTAGAGTCGCTGAGTTATATGAACTCGAGGAATTGAGGTTCCATGCATTTGAGAATGCAAGATTGTACAAAGAAAGTATGAAAATGATGCATGATAAGCATATTCTAGATCGAAACTTCAAACCCAGAGATCTAGTGTTGTTATAACAGTCGAGATTATGATTGTTTAAAGCCCCATTGGTTAGTACCTTTCATAATAAAGTAAGTGTTCTTAAGTGAAGATGTAGAAACTTAATTCAAAGGTTGAAACATTACCTTGAAATGGTCTAAGAAAAGGGGGATAGAGTGGTGATATCTTTGGAAGGGCCCCAATACACGAGTGAAGAGTAATAATGAAATCATGTATCATGCCGCCTTGTTAAATTAGGCATATTTGGGAGGCAACCCACTATTTTTCTTTGTTCTTACTTTTGTAATTATTTTTTTTAACGGTGACAATATGACCGATCTAGTAATGTGCAGGAATGAAAGTATGCGTAGCAGAAGGACTCGGGGAGACGAAATTATCTCAAAGATAGCAAAAAGTGCAAAAAATCAGAAAAAAAATATTAGACGCCTAAATGCTCGGCCGCAGATTTTGCAAAGGTCTCTATCTGCGCCCGCGGATTTGATGGTCGATGTGGCGCCGTTCAAGTTCAAATAAAATATATGTTTTTTCTTTCTTTTCTTTTCTATTCTCCCCTTTTAATTAGTTTTTCTAATTAGCCCCACCCCCCAATCCGCCCACTCCCCCACTTCTTTTCCCTCCCCCTTAACAAAAAATCGAAAATCCCTTATCGAAAATAAAAATAATGCATCACCCTTCCCCAAATAAAAAACATACCGCACCCTTTCCCCTTCTTCTCCCCAAATATTTCAAGTCAACACAATATTATCTCCTTCTTGCTCTTCTCTACTTAACCACTCCTCAAGCTCCTTTCCTCAGAAGATCTCCACGTACGTAACATCTTTCTACCTTCTTTCTCAGTTTTTTATAATTGTTTTCCATTATTTCTCTCTTCTATTTTAAGTGTAGGATAGTAGAAGTAATGGGTACTCTTGTCTTTGTTTTTGATTATTAGTATATATATTGGTATGTGAGGATAATAGATTTGGATGGGTTGGGAAGGCATTTTTGAGTTTGTGAAGAATGAACATTTAATTAGGTCTTTAGGTGCATTGAGGACATATGCAGTGTAAGTGTATGTTGAATTTCCACAATGAGCTTTTAGTATAAATTGTGACAAATTGTGCGAGTCAAGTCTGAGTAACCTCCCTTGATTAAAATATTTCACCAATTATTGATACTAGTGGTTGTTGTTCAATTACCATGAGATCTTCAAAGAAGATATGCAGTACAAGTGCCTTATCAAGTTGTTATGGAGGCTCTCCCAGGCACCGGCCAGTTCAGCTCAGTTAGATCGTACCAGGTTTGTCTCCATAACTGCCCAAGACGTTCCAGTTCAAAGGCTATTAGAAAGCCTATATTTGAAATGGGAGTTAATAGGGGATCCCTCTAGGATAAGTGAGCTAATATGCATAGGGAGTTGATCAGACATAGGCTCAATATCATCTTTGAAGAGCCGGAGGACGGTAACTTGATGCTTGCTCTGGAATTCTACACAAACTTCTCGGAACATAAGGATCACATCTGCATTCTGTGATAACAGAGGGTGAATTCCTCGATAGAAGCCATCAGCAGAGTGTATTGATTGCATGTATTCATTGAGAATGCGGATTACTGTGATACTTACCGGCGAGTACCAACAAATTGGCACATGTTTTTCAGAACTATTTATGTACCAGGCAAAGAGGCATTGTAGGTTGTTCCAGGATCAAAGTTGCACTCCACCTCACTTACCTTTGAAGGAAAGTGTTGGTTGTATGTCATCAATAGTCGACTGCTTCCGTCCCACAACACCACTGAGGCAAATGGTCTGAGAGTTGTCTTGATCTGGTGCTTTGTGAATAGCCAAGATTTTTATGTGGACAAGGTTATTAAATCTGAGATGTTCTTCCTGTCAACACTAAAGAGATATGGGTTCTTCTTCCTCTCTCTAGCCACTAGATTGTGACATGATACATGGGTGCCAGAGAACCCCAAAGTGGATGGCAGGGTGAAGAAACAAGAAAAATTTTGGGCAGACAAAGTGACCATTGGGAAGGATACAGTGGTACCCAGTACAACAGATAGTGATGATTCTGAGTCGTCAGAGGAGAGCAGGAGGAAGTTGGGCCTTCCTCACCAACATCGGAACAAGTTGACGCGGTTGACGGACCACCTGTAGTCAGACAGAGTACGCAGATGACAACCTTAGAGCGTGAAATGCTAGGTCTGTGCACTTCCGTCACGAAATTGGGAACTAGAGCTGATGTCCTTGCCACCCAAAATGCGAAGTCGGAGAAGAAAATCATGGGTGGATTGTGTGCTCTAGGGAGGGCATGTCATCTCGACCCCTATGTTGTCTCTAATAAAGATTGATCTTCTAGGGAAGATCCTTTACCTCGCATTACTTTATTTTCCATGACATAGGGATATGCCATTATTTTAAGTGTGGGGTGGGGATACTTTGGTTGTATGTTGTGTGCAGAATAGTTTTGTAGTTTATTTACATAAATTATTTTCGACTTGTCCCGACTATGGATATCATTTGACGGGTTTCTTGAGGGACTAATGTCGAAGAAAAAATAACATAAAAAAGATTTGCTTTTGTAGTATTGAATCAATTCCCCCTTTGTTTTTTGTTAAGCCACGGTTGTTTTTCAAGGGTTTCATCTAAACCGAGTGCAGCTAGTTTTATTTATTGTTAGTTAGGATCTTTTAAGATATGGGCAGAAATAGAAATAGGATCTCTTACCATCGTAATGCCTTGAATATAGTGAAAACTTTAGTTTGACGCTTAGGCTCAGTTATCCACTCTTGTAAGAATGCCTTAAACTGTATGTTCTTAATTTTGATTAAGTACCTTGATCAGAGTGTTTGATGACCCAATATGGATTTGGTCATGTGCCATGTGTGTATGAGGCTTTTTGTATTCTGTACACGATATTTGATGCCCAAATCTTGCCTCGTGTGTCTACAAAGCAAAATAGTAGCATTGTTTAGTCTAGGAAGTGATATATGCATTTATCTATTGAACCATATATATATTCCATCCACCTATTTGTTATGTATCGCAGTTACCCCATTGAGCCTATAATCTTATTTCCTTGGCAGCTACATTACAAGCTGTATCACTCGTTTGAATTAACCATCTATTTGAACCTTTTATAATCTTATGAGAACTTGAATAGTTATGAACTTTGTAAAAGTTAAAGTATGGGGGGATTGTTTTGGCTTTTGAGTGGAATTAATGAAATAAGGAGAAAGGTGCATTGTTTTGAAAAGGTAAGAGGAATTCAAAAAAACAAGAAAGAAATAAAAAAAATAGTTACATTGTTGTGAAAAATATTTATTGATAAGTGGTGCATCTTAATGTAAGTGTGCATAAAGAACAATGTAGGTAATATATAGTGATGTGAAGGTAGAGTTATGGTTTTGACATTAGTGTGGGGCTTTGAATGTTAAACTATGTTTATTAAAGTACTTAGGGAGGTGTAGTCACTCGTATATCTGAATGTATCCTACCCGTCCCACAGCTTTTATTGCAACCAAATAAATTCCTAGTTGATCCTAGATTGAATGAGCTCGATTAGTAGAGTAGTACACTACGGGCAATACTATGGTGCATCTTTAGTGGAATATGAATATCATATCTTAGGGTGAGTTAATTCGGTTCATATTGGAGTTCCTCGGTGTGTGTGCATTTTATTGATTGTGGAATGAGTCTCTTTTGCTATGAGTAGGCACTTGAATTATGAAGGAGAGATAAGTATTGACCTATGAGTTAGAGTAAGTAAGACGGTTAGGAATATTGCATGGCTCGCGATAGTCAATTATAGATGTTACAATAATGCACTCAATCTATGTGGATTGTTCTTAGTGTGACAATGTAGGGAAGTCGTTCAGGGAAGATAGGCCTTGGTAGAGTGTGGTTTGATTGCTCGAGGACTATCAAACGTTTATGTGTAGGGTATTTATAGTAGGAAATAATTATGAAATTTAGATAATATTTACACTTTAATTTAGTCGTACTTTATCAATCTTTGACTGTTAAAAGATAACCAAATGCTCTAATTAAGAGTTTTGTGCTTTGCAGGAGCCACTCCGAGTAATGAGGAAGCTAAAGAGTGCTTAGGAGTCAGCATAGAGTGTGGAAGTCCAATTAGAGGTTAGCATGATCGAAAAGGAGAAATAAAAGAAAGTGGTGAAGGCCTCTCCAGGTGCACGGCCATGGATTGACCGCACACTGAGGCAGAATACTAGGCGAAATTTGCGATCGAATTCGCAGTCGCGGACAAGCTGATCGAATTTAATAACCTAGGGTTTATTATATAATTTCCAAGGCCACTAACCTAAACCTATATGAAGCCTAATTTGCCCAGAAGAGAAAGAGGGTTGTTTTAGAGAGATTTTAAAGGTAAGAACAATGGAGGAAGACATAGAATTTCCTTAGATTTTTCTTCTTCTTCTTAATTCTATTGTTGATTATGACTTTCTATAGTGAACTTTTATCCATTAGTATGACTAGCAAAACCTTTCATCTAGGGTTGATAGAACCAATTGTTGGATGAAGTCGACTCTGTTTTGATATAATTGAGCCTTTTTTACTCTATGATCGTTCAACTACGTGTTGTCTTGTGATTAATTAAAAGGGACCTTAATTAATCGTCTCTAGTTATCTTGTGTTGCTTGATAAAGGACACTTGGTTAGATTGTTGTTGAACGATACCACTTTTGGGTAAGATTAGTGATTAATTACTTGAATTTATATGTAGGGTTAGAAATAACGATGCTTTGGTGGGATAATTCTGAGTTACACAAATTGTTAACTAGAGTAGTTCGAGAGAATGCCTCTAGTAAATTATCGTAATTGATCGAGATACAATTCTGGTAGCCCAGAACTCATATTCCTTATTGAGTGTTCCGGCGAGATTATAACTAATGTGTTAGGAATTAATCCGACAATTCTTGAAATCAATAACCGTAATTCAACTCTATTCTTGATTACTGCTACCTTTATTGTAATTTTTCCTTAGTTAACTAAATTCTACTCATTATTCAATAAAAATATTGCATTCATGAATTGTCTGAGCATACCATTAACAGTGTTAAAAGTAGTAGTATATAGGTTAGTTTTCAGTGGGATTCGACTTCCTACATGAACCGAATTATATTTTCAGTGATCACTTAGTCCTTTTACAAGGCATGGTTGGGCGTGATCACTAGCCAAATATCACACTAAGGCCCATTCCTTGGAACCCAACAAAACTCACAAAATTCGACAACCCATTCAATTACGAGTCCAACCATACTAGTTTCATTCAATTCCTACTCCAAATCAATATTCAAAACTCAATATTCATTTTATGAAACTTTAAGCCAAAACCCCAATATCCTCTTTCAAATTCATCAACCAAACGCTAAAATGGAAGATAGATTCATAGGATATAACCAAAACTAAGTAGCAGTTACTTTCCTCAATTCGTATGGTGAAAATCACCTCAATAATTAATCAATTCCAAGCTCTCAAACTCAAATATGTTAAATGTACAAAACCCTCATTTTTACACTGTTCTGCCTCATTTCTTCTGCCAAATAATCTCGAAACTCGTTTTTGATGCCTCTAGTGGATTCTTTGTGAAATTCTAGTCAAGTTAAGCTATAATCATTCCATTTGACCTTATATTGAAATAGATATGTTGGTTTCGCTATTTGAATAAAATGTATATTTTTAATTACAAAGTCAGTGATAATTTCTTATTTAATTTGAAAATCTAGCAATCCAATTTTTAATAAAATGACCATATACTCCTTATACGATGTTCAAATTCGATGATTTTTTTTCTATGACTCTGTAATTACGATATAGATCTAACTCATTAATAAAAATAGAAATTGGAGCTCATTTTCTTATGTAGTACCATTTATACTTAAAGAAACAACGTCAAAACATATAAACAACGAGCACAAACCTATCCGAAACTCACCCAAGTCAGGATCACGTCAAAAAATATAAACAAGTCCCATAACACAACACGGACTTATTTGAGGCCTCAAAACACACATAACAATATCGAAACACCTAATCACACCTCAATCCTAAAATCCGTGAACATGAAACTTCAAACTTCCACAACTGATACCGAAACCCATCAAATCACGTTCGATTGACCTCAAATTTTGAACACAAGTCACATTTGATATTACGGGCTTGCTCCAACTTCCATAGTTGAAATCCGACCCCGATATCAAAAAGTATACTTCAGTCAAACTTTCAAAAAAATCCAACTTTTTCCATTTCGAGCCAAATTCAACTACAGACCTCCAAATTACAATCAGGGCATGCTCTTAAGTCCAAACTCACCCAACAGAGCTAACAGAACCATCAAAATTTTGATCCGAGGTCAAGTACTAAAAAGACAAACTCGGTCAACTCTTTCAAATTTAAAGATCCTTAATTGAGAATCATTCTTCCAAATTAGTCCCGAATAACCTGAAAATCAAAGCTGACAATTCACATAAGTCAAAGTATATCATACTTAGCTACCCACACCCATAAACTGCCTAGCAAAGTGCAAATGCTCAAAATGACCAGTCGGGTCGTTACATCCTTTACCACTTAAACAACATTCATCCTCGAACGTGTCAGGAGTCGTTCTAAAGTTATCAAATGATGGTGTAACCTTACTAATAATAAACCCGTGGGTGATCCCATGTCACCCTGCTCCATATAATCCCTCCAATACAGCAAAACTAAAGATCATTACTTCAACCTTGGTCCATAAACCTTAGAACCCAGTCTTTATCACCTAGAATTCATTACAAGACTCGAATCCCTCAATTGTACATTGTATTGGTATGAACAAGCGATATCAAGTCACAACCATAACCCATGTTGTAATAACATGATATGCCCCATTACTTCGGCACTCACAATAGGAATTGATGACCATCAATATTGTGACCTCATATCGGTTAGAACCTCGTTCCAAACGTTCATACCCTACCGATGATGAAAAAACACATAAAATTCTTTACCACTCATATGAACAATAAGCCAAGAAACTCATTCGCTCGACCAGGCCATTGTCTCAATCCTCAACAAGATAAAGTGTTATACTTCCAAACCTTCCTCATACGAATACAATAACGAAATATCAAGTCTAGAAACCTTATCTCAGCTAATACAAGAATCCTTATCGGCAAGTGCCAGCAATAATCATATGAATCCCCACACGACCCGGTTCCGTGCACCAACAATTAACAATTCAGGCATGACAGATAACAGTAAGAAAACTAAGTAAGAAGACTACTAAGCAAGTTAAGCAAGAAGGGAAATTTTAGCATTTTACTATAAAAAATATTCAACAAGGTGATATAAAATACATGAAATAGGAACAAAGAGTCACATTTTATCAATGTACCATTAAGGCGTGCAACCTGATCCGATCATACCAATCCACATAGGTTACCCATCGAGCCATAATACTCGGGTTTACTAATCATATGTGCGTCAATATAAAGCACAATCGAGTGCACAAAAATATAACTACAAAAACAAATATTAGGAACAAACAATACTAAGAAGGACAAGCACAGCTATGGTGCGATAAGAAAATCGACATCAAGAATGTCACCTTGCCCACAATGCCATGAGTCCTAAAATAAATCACAATATGCGTGCGAAGAATCATGTAACGCTCACATCACGCCATAGTATAAGAGAGAAACATATAAAAAAAACCAAGGTGCGAATAACATCCATTCTGCCCGACGATACGCATATGGTAACAACTGCAAAAGAACAAACATGTCTGATCCAATACAGAATACACATTATTAGGCTCAAAAGAAACCCCTAAACCAATTTCCGATCATCCCCCAAACATGCAATTACCTTTCAAAAATTCCATAGCAACATTTCCATAACACCTACTATCTATCATCCAATCCTCGACATTTCTTCACAACTCAAAATTGAGGAATAGTCTGCCAACGAGAACATCCAGTATTTGAGCCTCAAGAATACCATAATCTTCATATCCAATCTCAATAGCAGTACTCAAATGGATGACACGCAACTCATACCCACTCACCTCGCAATACAAAATACTTATAAGTCAAAACACAATGTACCTTAAATACCCAAAATCGACCGTGTCATCAAGAACCGATATCCTCCCCCCCCCTCCAAAAACTGTCAACATCTTTGTAAATGCAACCTTTCAACCCCATACGGTACATCACCTATAACATGTTATCTCGCAATACCGTGAAACTCTCATAGTCAGCTCTGAACCATAAGCAAATTTAACACCTCATTGATACCCAATTTTTTCTTAAATATTTTGATTCATATATATATATATATATATATATATATATATATATATATATATATATATATATATATATATAGATAGTGTCAATTTATCATTAATGCATTTATAAGCATGCAAAAATATTTTTATAATTTTTTGTATAATTTTTAAATGCCCCAAATCAATTTATTTCTTCTCTTTTTATTTATAAAATATCCAATAATTATCCTTCAAATTACTTTTGTAAATAATTTAGTCATCTAAATTCTTTATTTATGCTAACATAGTGTTTAAATATTTTTATTGTATTTTTTTCAATTATATTTACATATCGAGGCTAAATTGCACATCTTTACATATATATATATATATATATATATATATATATATATATATATATATATATATATATATATATATATATATATACTTTCAAATTATCATTAATGCAGTTATAAGCATGCAAAAATATTTTTATAATTTTTTGTATAATTTTTAAATGCCCCAAATCAATTTATTTCTTCTCTTTTTATTTATAAAATATCTAATAATTATCCTTCAAATTACTTTTGTAATAATTTAGTCATCTAAATTCTTTATTTATGCTAACATAGTGATTAAATATTTTTATTGTATTTTTTGCAATTATATTTACCTATCTAGGCTAAATTGTACATCTTTACAATAATATGACATACTAATGCATAATTACATTGCTGACGTGTAAAATGGTCTTTTATATTATAAATGATAAATAAGTATTTTAAATTATTTTAGTACATGAAAAAAATTTTGGAGTTTATTATTTATATAAATCATGTAGTTATTAAAAGTGGTTATTTAAGAACTAGCATATTTTTTATGCCACCCCAATAGCAGTCCAATTTCCACTTAAATTTACTCAGCCCAAACCCAGCTGCCCGATCCAACCCCAAAACACTTTCCAATCTCAACCGTTGCTCATAGAGATCAATGGCCACAAACAGTCCTACCTAAAATATACCAAACAATCCCCTAAACCCTCTTATTTCCTCACCATTCCCCGCCCTGAAATCCCCCTCCTCTCTCAAGTGCTCTCAAACCTAACCCTAATCGTCACTCATCCGTGTCTATCTATGGTAGTTTCTAACCACCACCCCAGGCCTCTAGTAGCCTCTCTCACACTGGTATTGCCATCTCCAAGGTCCTCAAGGGACCAGGATCAGATGGCTTGCACCTATCGTCCCTTTTTTGCCTATTTCAGGTTGTTGTAGTGCGATTCTAAGTAAGATCATCTTATATCGATAATGATGTATCGGTTTCTAATCATGTTTCTTCACCTCTGTGTTTGTTTCCTCGAACCACTAATTTATTTCTTCTGAACCTCTTTGATCTGTCTAGATCTAAAATGATTTAGGCTTGTTTCATATGAGATTTATAATTCCCTTTTGATTCTTTACAATAATCGTATGATTTTCGATTGATTCTTTATCTTTATCTAAACTAGGGTTTCTGAGATTTCTTTTTCAAAATAGTTGGTAATTTTTTAGTGTTTGATCTTCTGCTTCTTATGTGTTTTGACTAGTTTCGTAAGTTTTCTACAACCTTAACTCGTTTATACTGAAAAACCCTAATTTTTTACCTTCTTTGTTTGGTATCTGAGTACCGATATACTGATTTTGTTTTTGCCTTGGTTCTTGTGATTTCTCTTTAGCCATTTGAGTGTCTCGTATTTTACTTGTCCAAGTATGCCTCTACTGAACTTCTTAGGTTAACATTTTCCCTAATTATGTATGCTTGTGTTCATCCCGACTATTTGTGTTAAAACCTATATCTTTCTCCTTGAATTAGTATCAATTTAACTATTTGTTTTGTTAAAATTATGTGTCGAATCCTGAAATTCATTTCTTACCTTATTTTATCTACTAAACTTGCTGACTTTTTTAAGATTTTCTCTTTGATCAAACCCTTAATTATTCTGAAGTCCCTATTTCCTGGTTTGATTTGAACACGTTTCCTTAACAAAAATATTTTATTCTAACCTCCCACTCGGTTTAATTGAACTGCTTTCCTTAATTAATTTTTCCCTTGCCTTATTTGTTATTTTACTGATTCTTACTGATTTTTTCTTTAATTGAAACTCCTGCGCATCTGCCCCTAATTGGGTACTCTCTACTTGCTTTCCTTTCTTAAGTATCTGTCATGTTGTTACGTTTGATTGATATTCCCGTAATTTAAGGAAAGACTTGCTGATATACACGTGATTGATTCTATGGTTTCTCCAAATGCTACTTAATTGATCCTTTACCTTATTTTGCAAAGCTTTTGATTACTATATAAACTCCCTCATATTCTCACTTCTAACAACGAACATTAGTTCACAAAAGCAAACTTACACTCTAAATCACTTTTTTCTCATGTGCTACTTGTGATATTCACTAGTCTAGCTGGCTGAAAGCCAAGGCTGGACATTGGAACTACATTTGCTTTATATTCTGCATTAATTTCTTAAACTAGTATGTCTCTAGTCAAATATTGAAATTCAAACCATATGTGTTTCATTCATTCACAAGTTCATCAGTTATGACTCTAACTTGTAATCTTGCTTACTTCTTTTCCTAGCATGTCTAAACCCTGTCTTATACAATGCATGACTAGAATATCTACACTTCAACCTAGTTATTCGATACTTAACTAGTTTGTCTGTCAATATCTGTTCAATTCATCAATTATGTGATCATGTTGGCCATTTTGTGTATGTGATTAACGTTTCCTACATGTTTAATCCTGTTCAAAACATGCTAGGCTTTCTGTAATACAACTATGTCATAACTATTTACCGTCCATGACTTGCCTACTAAGTCTCTAAGACCCTAATGGACTCTTTTGTGACATAATTTTTTTATCCCCATGTGAGATCTATTTGTTGATTGTTTCTAAATCTAGATATTTTATGACCAATTGATTGTCTAATTTTTGGTACTCCTCTCAAACCGTCTTTTACAATCAAACTATCTCATCTTTCAGAAAACCTTTTTACTTCTAGATTTATCTCTATACTATTTTCAAAACCTTCTAAAAACAATGTCAAGCACTCTCACTTTAATCTTAGAATACTAGGTTTTGCCCCTCTGATATGTGTACTGCCTTTAGATCATTGAGATCTCTCTCAACTCTAGCATGTCAGAGACAGCCTTTCCAAACTTCACCTAAATCAATTATTGTTTGAGAAAAGGTCTAGATGCAAGCACTTCACGGATCCTTGTGGTCCTTAGGGAACTCTTATACACCTAGATATAAACTTGGATATGGAACTTTTGTATTTGAGACTACTGGAGGCTCGGAAATCACTTGGGCCTACTTTAGTCTCCCTATAGATTAATTTATGTTCAATTTAAGTAATTTTAATTTAATTCATTGGTCTGTAAAAAATATTGTAAACAAAAAGTGGGGTGATTAGTGAAAAGGGGAGGGTAGTATATATTGTGGGTAAAAATTGGCTAGATACCATGCCTATAGGGTCCATGCTGATTCAAATGTGTTTATTATGTTTGCTTTGCTTCCACACAATTAGAAATCATGCTTATAGGATATAAAATGGCTTTAATAATATAGATCATGCCTATAAGGTTAAAAATCAGCTCTATAGAAATCATGTCTATAGGGTTAAAAATCAGCTCTATAGAAATCATGTCCATAGGGTTAATCAGCTCTATAGAAATCATGCCTATAGGTGTTTCACTTTAGTTAAATGAATGTTGTTTATTTTTACCCCATGCTTAATTAGAAGTCACACCTATAAGACTTAAAAGAGTTTAGTTCATGTTTATATATTCAGAATTTGTTTAGTTAATTAATCTATCCACTTCTCTAATAAGTTTTCAAACACTGCCTTAATTTAAAACGCTAGAAAGCATGTCTATGGGATCTCAAGTTGTCCGTTTAAAATTGATCAGTGTTTGACTGTATTCCTAACAAATAAATATATCATGCTCTTAGGAATCCCTATTATGTGCCTAGGCAAGCCTATAGGGCGATTAAAATCATGCAACTATAAAAATGCTTTTTGTTATTTAAGACTGCTCACACTCAACATGTCTAAAATCAGTAGGCAAGCTGAATAGGTCTTAGATACTTTGTCTTAATTCAATGTTTTATAATCTCTACTCACCTAGATATCATGTTCTATGGTCTTTAACTTAAATACTTGAAATTGTCGTTTGAGAATTGCACATACTTGGTATGTTTGTGGAGGTAAATATGAGCCTTCAATTGTTCCCTCTTTATATGCAGTCCTAGTTATTTTTTATTAACTCCTAGACTTTATCCTTTAAATACCTTAGGATGGTCTAGAACTACCTAAAATTAGATGCCGCAAATACCTCCAGTTCCACAAGGAAGGGACGGGTAGTGCACGCATAGGATACTTTTCAAGGTTTCTAGAACTCGTTAGGATATCACCAAGGGGACGGAATTAGGTGGTAAGGATATGATGACTACGTGCTAATATCACGTGTATCCCCCCCATTGAGGACTGATTACTGGGCATTGTGTGGGGTGATTCTGTAGACTAACCAACCTAGGACCCCTCTTTCCCAATTCCCATTGTTCAAATAAATTTTACTTTCCTTTATACATGTTGCTTTTGTCCAAGTCTTTCCCCTTTGTTTCATTACTTGAATCATACATGTGCTTACTAATGCCAAAACATGCCTTTATTTTGCAAGTATGTGTTATAACTATTTATTTGCTAAAGGACTAATCCACATAAGTATAAGTTCGGTCAGGACCCACCATTGTGGACCGCGAAGGGTGCCTAACACCTTCCCTTTAAGGTTATTTCGGGCACTTACCCGATATCTTTGGTAATGCAAACTAGTCTAGGAGTTAAACGCTCTAGGTACCCTAACACACCATAATCCGTTACGTGGTTACTCTTCAAATACCCAAATCCCAAAAAAAAGTGAGCTATTACCCCCATGAACGTCAAAATCCATACTTCTCTCCACGGAGGGAAAAACGACGGCGCGACACTCATCACCCAAGAATCATTTAATTAACTCAATCCAAGGGAACACCACCACACTAAATATAGATTCTATACCTATAGGAAACATCAACTCCGCCTGTGGTCATAACCATGATAAATTCTTCGAAACTCAGTAACACATAATCGAGTTCAAAACCAATCGCCTCTAACGCAATCGAGTCACGCAGATAGCCAACCCAAAAGTGACTCAGTCCGATATGACCGCCCTGAGGGAACTTCCTGGGAACTCGAAGCCATTTCGTGCATCACTCCAACACTGACATGTAGACCTTCTTTGACAAGGAAATGTCGGAGATTCGATTACCATTATCTACTATATTCAAGCCCGCTCGCAGACAAATTCAAAAGCCACTAAAGGCTACATAAGACCAGGAACTCTCCACCACCTTCTCGATAACTACTCATCTTACTCTAATCTCTAATACAAGATAATACGCATTGAGCAACATGTGCTTCACCATCATATGACCATTCAAAGAAATAATGAAGAAATATCTCGGTCCGGAAACTAATATGGTCCATGACCCTACAATTCGATCGTTATTAACAAACTCCACCATTTAGCTCAAAGCAATAGATCACCTCAACGGCACCCCAAAGTAACATATCTTCATGACATGCCCTGATCCAACATGACTATTTAGCTGAATACTTCAAAATCTTATGCAATACTAGTTTTAGAACAACCCAAAGACTCTTCCAAGCGCTTAGCCATCATTGTAGTAGTCAAACAACTTCCCTAAAAGCTCTAAAATGATCACATATGCACTCCACTGAATGGAAACCTCACACGAGACACACGATCCAAGCTCATCATGTAGCAGATGGCTCACCGGTTATACTCAAATTGACAACTTGCCATGAACACACCTTAGTCACAATAGCCAGGCCACCAGTCCATCTTCCCAAATTGGTGCTTACGAACAAGACATATGAACCAGCCTCATACCACAAATGAATAACTAGAAGATTTAACACTGCATCTACTTCTGAGGCTAGACAACGCATCATAATCTATCTGCAATCCTTGGCACATATCAAATATTGAGTGCACAACACCACATATGAGCGATTTGGAGGAGTCAAAGTCATAGATTTCAAGCTGAAATAAGGTCGCACGACAAAGAAAGTAGAAAGGGAATTTTTTCATAAATTCCCTGTAGCCTCTCGAAGATAAGAATAGACATCATCATACCGATCTGCAGGACTCTACTAGACACTTGATCATGACTCGTAGAACCTAAGAACCTACTGCTCAGATACCACCTTGTCAGATCCAATAATCACTAGTCATGATGGCACCTAACTCGGTCTAATAGGTAAGCAAAATGACAGAAAATACAATCCAAAAGATATTATAGGAAAATAGTAAAGAATTAGCTGAACATTTCCAAATTGACCCAAGAAATGGTAGTACAACTCATGACCTTCTAAGACTTGGAAATTACAAAGTCAATACGAATAATTATACGACCTGTTTGAAATTTATATAAATAAATTACCAAAATCTAAGCTACCAAGGAAAAGTGACATGTATATCTGCAATGCACGAGCATCTTTAGAGCAGCACATGACATCACCAGCAGCTACGCTCTAAAAATCTTTGCACAATGTACATAAGGATAGTATCAGTACGACCGACCACATGCACTGGTAAGTATTTTGTCTAACCTCGTCAAATTAGTGACGAGGCTTTTTTTGTTAAAAGATACTTTTTGATAAAACGAGCACCCTAAATCAACAATATAACTATACTTATAAGAGAGATGAATTCATGAAATGGATACGTAAAACAATAATGAACTGTTAACATAGATCACAATCTGACATCTTCAAATACCTCGACCAATCCTTTCTTTAGAATGAAACCAATAAACCACAACCGTCAATTCTTAACTTTCCTAGCAAGAGGAATGTACTCAGATATCAAGTCAATTGCACGACAATTTCCTTCATGCTATTTTCTCATCCTCACTCGTTTTAGTAACGGAACCAACCAGATGACAGAAATATCGATAATAGGAATTACAAAGTAGGAAATACACAAGTAGCTATAATGAACAAGGATATACATGTGGGCAACAGTAGAAGACTAGGCGGAAAGCATGTGAGAGATGACATCAATTGGAAACAAGAAATAAGAACTTCAACTAACTAGAATGATGAGGCCTAAGTACAATTATAACAAATAAGAAAGAAGCACATGATCTTTACAAGTTAGTTTAAGAGGAATGAATGACGAGCATGGTAGAAGGCTAGTACCAAGTGCAACATAATAGATACAACTTGAGAGTAGTATTAATAGTAGGAAACTAGGAATGATATTTGCAAGTTAAACAAGTAGAAGATATGAGTGACACATCAACAATTAATATATAGATAAATGACAGAACAATAGCAACAGGTCACATCAGATTTGCGATTGCGACAATAATAAGTCAATCTAAACATATAAACATATACACCTCAAAACAAATATCACAACGTAATGCATGTCCTTCATCCTCGGCTGCACGGAAACACCCATCGTGCCATGAACTCACTATGATATAAAAGCATAACAATATAGATAAAATGGCACGGTATCACCATTCGTACGTTACACTTTCATAATATGGCATGACATCCCCTTTCGTGCTTTGCACTCACATAACATGGCATGACATTACCCTTCATGTGTTTGCACTCAATAGTATTTTACGACATCACACTTCATGCTTTACACTCTCCCTCGCATGATAAAGTACAAATCATGGCACGATATTTACCCTTCATGCTTTAAACTCTTCCTTACCAAGCATATGTATATTAATGACAAACCAGGCAGGAAGTATAAATAATATCAAGAGAGTGTTTTTAATGAATATTCCAAACAAAACTCAATCACAACTTTCAAGCCAACAATGTTAAATAAACCCTCAAGAACTGTATTATTCAAATACTTTCACAAATCTAACAAATGATCCACAAAACATGTATAGAATATAGTATCTCAAGAAGATTGGATGCAGCAACGGATTAATGATTACGGATAGGGATGACCAAATTAAACACGTCAATGTATTCTCAGAATCCCATCAAGTTTGATCAAGTTATAATAGGTTATGTCTTGAATTATAACATTTAATACTATGCTCTTAATATCTAGAAGTCAAGTGGGGCATGAATCAAGAAAGTCATGTAGTTCTACGAGACATAACTATAACATAATCTACCCCGAGCATGATTAACCACGACACATACATATACGCTCATTACCTTATATATGTATCACCCCACATGTAGTAAACAATTTCAAATAGGAGGAAATTTCCCTCAACAAAGTTAGGCAAGGCACTTACCTCATACAAGCCAATTACAATATTGAGCAAGCCAAATGATGCTCCAAAAATGCTATCACGCGCATAATGGCCTCTAAACGGCTCACAATTAGCCAAAAAAAGAAAACTCAAATACATAAACTAAAGTACAAGAAAACAATTTCAAATTATAAAGATCAAATCCTAAAAAAATCCCAAATTTTGCAAAAAATTACACTCGGGCCTACTATCACGATCCTAATACTAACCGGGTCGTGATGGCACCTATCATTAAACCAATATTTCATAGAAAATGCTTTAGCAATTAATTAACAAAATTCCATAGCATGACCCTAAATAACAAGTGCGGACAAAAAAATAACACAAGCCTGACATCGGGGTGTCACAAGTCAGGAGCATCGACTAAGGTCTTTCTAAATACAACAAAGACTATCGCAGTCTGGACATAAGATACTAAAAATTCCAAGGAATATAAGGGGGATAAGAGCAAGGTTGTGAACACCATGCAGCTACATTGCCAACTCTGAAAGATCCGTTGGATAAAAGATTAGTCCTCGCTATCACAGCCCGTAACTTCTGGATTTGCATACAAGGTGCAGGAAGTAATGTGAGTATGCTGAATAATAAAATTAAATAGATAATGAGCAGTAAGAAAACACATATATCCATGTCGTAGCACCACAATTTGTACAGTACATTTCCAAAACAATATTGAAATCAATTATCTCGTTAAAATCCAATTTCATTAAAAATGCTTTGAAAAATATCGTTCTAACAGTTTCAACATATATGTAAAGATGTTTAGAAAAAAATGATAAAACCAAAAAATTGCCCCTTGGGCAAGACATGTATCATAAACCACCCCTTGGGAATAATATCAATCAAGAACAGCCCCTCAGGCAACATCATATAACAAACTCTGGGTATGCGTGCTCACTGGGAATGTACAGACTCCGGATGGGCTCTTACAGCCCAAGCGCTACCACAGGCCATCTCCTGGCACAATAAATCATGCCCTCGACCTCTCATATATCAAAAAACAGTACAATATGATGTGGTGGGCGACCCGATCCCGTGATATCCTTACAACACAGGCCCTCGACCTTACTCAGTCAGAAACCTCTCAAGTCACTCGGGCTAATAGTAAAACAGGGTGCTCGGCATAACATATCATTTATGCATTAAATTTGAGTAAATAAGAGTGAGTTATGAAATCAGTAAAACATAGCATGACTGAGTACCGATATTAAATCAAATAGTGATGAATAGTAGTAAAGAAAGTCCTTAAGGGTCCAAACAATTGGCATAGAGACGAAATATGGCATTCAGCCCAGAACATAGTAATACTTTCTAACATATGATTCTATCAGGTGGTTTCTGTCAAATATGGAACCTAGTAGTTGTATGGGACAGAACAAGTCAAAATCCTCAATAATACATGCCCTCACACTCATCATCTAGCATGTGCATCACCTCAAAGTAGTGAGACGAAGTGAATTCTGGGGTTTCATACCCTTAGGATAATATTTACTATCATTACTTACCTCAAATCGGACCGAACTCTAACCTGCAATGCCTTTGCCTCTTGACTCGGCCTCCAAATGCTCCAAATCTAACCCTAATCAGTATTACATCATCAATACACGCTAAAATAGCAAAGCCCATACGAAGATTATCAAATTAAAACAAAAAACCCGAAATTGGTCAAACTCAACCCTCGGGCTCATGTCTAGAAATCTGATAAAAATCAAAACACTAGAATCATTATCATCTCACGAGCCTATACATAAAAAAATCATCAAAATCAGACCTCAAATGGCCCTTAAATCCAAATTTAAACTCTCCAACTTGACGTCCTGATTCTCCAAATTTTCAACCTTAAGACCCACAAATTTCATGCTTAATAAAATAAAAATCACCATAGAATCAAGTTTTAGGTTCAAAAACATTACTTCAATGAGTTTCCCCTTGAATCTCTCTAAAAACTCTCCAAATGACCCAAAATTCGAGTTTAAATTGTGAAGAACACCCAAAATTCGTGAAGGGGTCCTTTAAATACCTTCTGCCCAAGCATCTCGCACATGCGGGTCCCTTTCACGCATCTACGGACCTCTTTTGCGGTCAAAATAACATCCTCCGTGGTTTCACTTAAATCCTCAGGACCACATCGGCGCCCAAGCACCGCACATGTAGTCCCGCATATGCGCCCAACATACCGCACATGTGACTCTTCCCTTGATGGCCAAATAGCCCATCTACAGTCTCCTTTCCGCATTTGCAACCTCGCACCTACGGTCTCCAATCCGCAGGTGCAGAAATGGCAGAAGTAGCAGATTCAGCAAAACAAACTCAAGTCCAAATTGTCAGTTAACCACCCAAATTCATCCTGAGGCCCTCAAGACCTCAACCAAACATGCCAACAAGTCACGTATCACCATTCAAACTTATTCCAACCTTCGGAACACTCAAAAAAATATCCAAATATCAAACAACCCTCGGAATCAAGCCTAAGGATTTTTTGTAACTATTGAATTCCGCAAATGATGCCAAAGCATATCAAACCTCATCCAAATGATCAGAAATTTTGCACGCACGTCACAAATGTCACAACAGACCTATTCCAATTTTCGGAATTCCATTCCGGCCTTGATATCAAGATTTCCACTATCGACCGGAAAAATCCAAATTTTAAATTTTTCCAATTCAACTAAATCTACAATGGACCTCAAAAATACATTCCGAACACGCTTCTATGTCTAAAATAACCTAACAAAGCTATCCAAACTATGAGAATTCCCATCCCATATGATTTACTCATAAGTCAATATCACGCTGACTTTTCCAATTTATGCTTCTCAATAAGAGACGTAAGTATCTAATTCCACTCCACGCCACTCCAAACCCGGACCAGCCAATAAATCTCAACAAAATGCAGCGGAACCGTACATAAAGAAGCAAAAATAGGGGAAATAGGCCTATAACTCATGAAATGACCTGTGGGGTCGTTACATCCTCCCCTCTTAAACAAACGCTCATCCTTGAACGAGTCAAGAAACACACTTGAAGCCTCAAACAGGTTTTCATATCTGCTCTATATCTCCTGCTCGGTCTCTCAAGTAGCTTTCTCCGCGGTTTGACCTCTCCAATGCACTTTCATTGAAGCTATCTCCTTTTATCTCAACTTTCGGACCTGCCGCCCCAAAATAGCCATTGACTCCCTATCATAAGTCAAATCACCATCTAATAGAATCGTGCCAAAATAAAAAACATGATGCCGATCGCCAATACACTTATGGAGCATAGAAATATGAAATACCGTATGCACACTCGACAATCTAGGTGGAAAAACAAGCTCATAAGCCACCTCCCCAATCCTCCGAGGCACCTCAAAAGGCCCAATGAACCGAATACTCATCATACCATTCTTCCCAAATCTCATATGACCCTTCATGAGTGAAACTTTCAGTAGAACCTTCTCCCCAACAATGTAAGACACATCACGAACCTTCCTGTTAGCAAAACTCTTTTGTGTTAACTGGGTTGTACGATGTCGCTCCTAAATCACTTTCACCTTGTCCAATGCATCGTACATCAAGTTTGAACCCTAATGCCTGGCCTCGCCCGGCTCAAACCAACCTACTTGAGATCTATACCATTTCCCATATAAATCCTCATACGGAGCCATCCGAATACTGGAATGATAACTATTGTTATATGCAAACTCCACGAGTGATAGAAACTAATCCCATGAACCACCAAAATCAATACACAAGCATGCAACATGTCCTCAAATATATGAATAGTGCGCTCGGATTGTCCGTCCATCTAAGGTGAAATGATGTGCTCAACTCAACCTGAGTACCCAACTATCGCTGCACGGCTCTCCAAAATTTCAATGTAAACTGAGTACCTCTATATGAAATGAGGGAAACTGGGAGACCATGCGGGCGAACAATCTCTCGGATATAAATCTCAGCTAACCGCTCTGAGGAATAGGTAGTATACACCAGAATGAAGTGCGCGAGCTTGGTCAGCCGATCCACAATCACCCAAATAGCATTAAACTTCCTCAAAGTCCATAGGATTCCAACTAAGAAATCCATGGTGATCCACTCCCACTTTTACTCTAGAATATCTATCAGCTGAAGCAAGACACCCGGCCTTTGATGCTCATATTTCACCTGCTGAAAATTAAGGCATCGAGCCACATACCTCACTATATCTTTGTTAATTCTTCTTCACCACTAGTGTTGTCTCAAATACTGATACATCTTCACGGCACCCCGATGGATAAATATCACGAGCTATAGGCTTCCTTCAAAATAAACTCCCGAAGCCCATCTACATTAGGCACACATATCCAACCCTCCATCCTTAATACACTATCATCACCAATAGTCACAACTCTAATATTGTCGTGTTGAACTCTGTCCATAAGGACAAGAAAATGAGGATCATCATACTGGCGCTCTCTGATGTGATCAAACAAGGAAAATCCGACTGGGCTCCGAAATATCAAACCTCACAAACCGATTGGCTAAGACCTAAACATCAACTATGAGAGCTATCTCCCCTACTAAAATATATTCCAAAATGCACATAATCACTGGCTTCCTACTCAAGGAATTGGCCACTACATTGGTCTTCCCCGGATGGTACAAGTTAGTGATATCATATTCCATTAGCAGCTCAAACCATCTCCGCTACCTAAAATTGAGAATCTTCTACTTGAACAAGTGTTGGAGGCTACGATGATCAGTAAACATCTCACAAGACACACTATAGAGATAATGCCTACAAATCTTCAATGCATGAACAATGGCAGTCAACTCCAAATCGTGAATAGGGTGGTTCTTCATATGGTGCTTCAAATGACGAGAAGCATAAGAATTTAATCTACCCTCCTACATCAAAACACACCCAATAATAACTCAAGAAGTATCACAATACACCATATAAGAACCTGAAGTTGATGGCAAAATTAACACTAGAATTGTGGTCAAGGCAGTCTTGAGCTTCTGAAAGCTCACCTCACACCTATCCAACCACTTGAAAGGAGCACCCTTTTGAGTCAATTTGTTCAAGGGTGATGCAGTAGATGAAAATCCCTGAACAAACTGATGGTAATAACCTGCCAAACTAAGAAATCTATGAATATCTGTCGATAAGACGGTCTGGTCCAACTCTGAACCGCCTTGATCTTCTTCGAACACCCTCACTGGAGACCATGTGCCCCAAGAAAGCCACTGAACTGAGACAAAACTCACACTTGGAGACCTTTGCATAAAGCTTCTCCTCCCTCAACCGTTACAATGCAACACTCAAATGCTCAGTATGGTTCTCTTGACTACGTGAGTGCACAAGAATATATGAATACAATAAATAACGAGTCGAGATAAGGACGAAATAAGTTGTTCCTCAAATGCATGAACTCTACTAGGGCAATGGTAGCCCAAAAGACACCACAAGTAACTCATGATGACCATATCGGGTCCTGAAAGTAGGCATAAGAATGTCCGACTCCCTAATTTTCAACTCCTGATACCCTGACCTGAGATTAGTCTTGGAGAACACCCTCAATACGAGGCAAAAGATACTTTTTCTTGATTTTAACTTTGTTCAACTACTTTTAATCCATGCACATCCTCATTGTGCTATCCTTCGTCTTCACAAATAGAAGAGGCGCACCCCAAGGCAACACACTAGGATGAATAAACCCCTTTATCAAGGAGTTCCTAAAGCTAATCTTTCAACTCCTTCAACTTCGTCGGTTCCATACGATATGGTGGAATTGCAATGGGTTGAGTCCCCAGCACCAAATCAATACCAAAGTCAATATCCCTATCCGTTGGCATGCCTGGCAAGTCTGTAGGAAACACATTTGAAAAATCGCTCACTATCGGGACTTACAATGGTAGGAGTCTTGGCACCGACATCCCTCGCGAAGGCCAAATATGAAATACCTTCCTAACCATTCGGTGGGCCTTGAAAAATTAAATCACCCTACTGCGAACAAAATCGGTCGAACCTCACCACTCAATTTTGGCACACCCCGCACAACAAACATCATTGTCTTAGCATGATAGTCGAAAATAATATGATACGTAGATAACCAATCTATGCCCAATATTACATCAAAATTAACCATACAAAGCAACAGAAGGTCTACTTGGGTCTCCAAACCCCCAATAGTCACCATACATGACCGATATATATGGTTCACAATAATAGTATCGCCCACCACATTAGATACACAAATAGATGAAACATGAGACTCATGATGTGTATCCAAATAACGAGCAAAATATGATGAAATATATGAAAAAGTGGAACCAGGATCAAATAGCACAAAGGCATCTTTGTGGAAAAACTGAGACAATACCTGTAATCACCGCATATGAAGCAATACAATTTGGTCTAGCTGATTGAGCTCCTCCTACTGGGCAACCCTAGCAAACTGGGCTCAACCTCTAACTGACTCAGTGGGTGGTGAAGTAACTGGTGTTGAAGTCGTTAGTTAACTATTCTGTTGCGGTGGACCCCCATGATGACGAGGACACTGCCTTCACATATTCTCCAACTAACCATACCCATAACAATCCCCTGGTGCTGGAGACAGGGATTGAAAGGAACCCCTAGCATCGAGATGACTAGTAGAAGAACCTGGCGTAGAATAGCCTTGAACTAAAGTAGCACGAGACGAACTCTGGGCTGGAAAGGCACCAAGTGATAAATGGCCTTAAGATAACCGTGAGAACCTTGTCCCCATGATTCCCCTCGATAAATTGGGTGAGCTGACTGAGCATGTTAGAAGGCACGGCCTCTTCCGTACTGAAATTGACCCCTATTGGGAGCACCATTGAATCCACCGCGACCATCATGCCTCTTATCCTCCTTCTCAAACCTCTCCTGACGACAAACCATCTCAATATATCGAGCAATGTGTAAAAACACATCAAAAGCAGCAACAGATACTCTCTGTCTAGCCATAAGCAACCAACGCTGAAAACGAAAGCCATCTTTAAACCTCCTTATCCTCTCCCGGTGTGTGCAAACCAACTGTCTACATGACGAGCCAACTCAGAAGACCACATCTCATACTATGTAACAGAGCTATCACACCGATGAAGCTTCTCCAACTGCCTGTGCAACTCCTCTTGGCGAGACTCAGGTACAAACTTCTCCAGGAAGAGAACAGAGAACTGCTGCCAAGAAAGGGGTGCTGCACCAATTGGCTTACACCTCTCGTAAGACTCCCACCAATTAAGTGCATCCTTGGAGAACTAGAAAGTAGTGAACGAGACCCCACTGTTCTCCAGAATACCTGCGGTCCAAAGCATCCTCTAACACTTATCCAAAAATCCTTGTTTATCCTCACCCTTAGTACCATTAAATGACGAAAGCTGAAGTCTACCAAACCTCTCAAACCTGTGTTTCTTTTCCTCTAGCATAACGCGAGCTAGATAGTCCTGAGCAGTTGTAACATGATGGCGGGAGGTGCCCCTGAAGTCCCTGTACAACCTGATAAGGTTTGCGAGCATCGGGAGTCGGGTGCCTTCACCGGCTAGAGAAGTATCTGCAGCCGTAGCAATTGAGACCGCCTACGCCAGGCTAGTGCTCACTCATAGAATTTGTTCTAGGGACTGCTGATGGCATGGGATAATAATAGGCACGGTTGGTACCAGAGCTGGTACTGATGGAGCGTCCGCAACTAGGACTTGATCATGAACTAGGAAGACCGGTGAATCTGCAAGTGCTTCCCTAGCTATTGTGCGGGAAACTCCCTTGCCGTACCATGGCCTCAACCGTGTCCTCGACTTTTGGTGGCCCAACTAGTGGTCGTCCGTCCTGACAGGTAGCACGTTTCCTCACCATTTGTGAGAGAATTGAATAATAGAATATTAGACACCACAATCAACAGATTCGCAGGTTAGGAATTTAAGAATGTGAAGTTCTTCCTAAAGGTTCTGCATCCTCTCGAAGATAAGTACAGACGTCTCCATACTAATATGCAAGACTCTACTAAACCCCCTCATGAATTATAAGACATATATAACCTAGGCTCTGATACCAGCTTGTCACAACCCTAAAACCAACCTGGTCGCAATGGCGCATATCATGAAAATAGACCAGCCAACACAAATCCCAAATCAAACCAGTATTTCATAAAAAGATGCTTTAAGTTATTGATTAATAAAATTCCATAGAATGAGTCTAAATAACAAGTGCGGAAAGAAAACAACAGAAGACCAACATCGGGGTGTCACAAGTCACGAGCATCTACTAAGGTATGTCTAAATACAACAAAGACTTTCTTAGACTGGAAATTAGATAATAAAATTTTCCAAGGAAGATAAGAGGGATAAGATCAAGGTTTCAAACGCCAAGTAGCTACCTTGGCGACTCTGAAAGACCTGCTGGATTAAACATCAGTACTCCCTATCACGACCAGCTACTCTTGGATTTGCACACAAGGTGTAGAGAGTAATGTGAGTACGTCACCTCAGCAAGTAATAAGAGTAAATAAGGACTGAGCAGTAAAAACATATAAATCCACATCGTCGAACCACGGTAAGTACTGTATGTTTCCAAAAAAGCATAGAAATAAATTATCTCGTTAAAATCCATTTTCAGTAAATATTATTTGAAAAATGTCTTTCAAACTGTTTCAAGAAGGATTTTAAGAAGTTTAGAGAAAAATGATAAAATCATAAATAGCCCCTCGGGCAGAAAATGTATCATAAACTGCCCTTTCGGTCATAATATCAATAAAGAGCAACCCCTCGAGCAACATCATATCACTCCCTATGGGTACTCGTGCTCACTAGGAGTATACAAATTGTGGAGGGGCTCCTACACTCCAACCGCTATCACAAGCCAACTTTTGGCATAATAAATCAGGACCTCGGCCTCTCATATATCGTAAAAAATTACAACATGCTGCGGTGCACAGCCGATCCCATGATACCCTCACAACACAGGCCCTCGCCCTTACTCAGTCAGAAATCTCTCAAGCTACTCCGGCTAACAGTAAAAAAGGGAGCTCAGCCCAAAATATTATTTATACGTCAAATCTGAATAAATAAGACTGAGTTATGAAATCAGTAAAATAGAGTATGACAGAGTACCGATATTAAATCAAACGGTGAGGAATAGTAGTGAAGAAAGAGCCTAAGGGTCCAAATAGTTAGGCGAGGCGCAAATATGGCATTCATCCAAGAACATACTAATACTTTCTAATATATAATAGTATCATGTAGTTTCAGTCAAATATGAAACTTAATAGTTGCTGAGGGATAGACCAAGTCACAATCCCAAATGGTGCACACCCTCACTCTCGGTATCTAGCATGTGCATCACCTCAAAGTAGTGAGACAGAGTGAATTCTGAGGTTTCATACCCATACGATAACATTTACAATAATTACTTACCTCAAACCAGACCAAACTCTAACATGTGATGCCTTTGCATCTCGATTCGGCCTACAAATGCTCTGAATCTAACCAAAATCAGTATTACATCTTTAATACACGTAAAAGGATCAAATCCCATGCAAAGATTATCAAATTAAAGAAAACATCCCGAAATTGACAAAACTCGACCCTAAGCCGACATCTCAGAATCAAATAAAATCAAAACACTAGAATCATTATCCTATCACAAGTCCATACATATGAAAATCATAAAATCGGACCTCAAACGGCCCCTCAAATCCCAAATTTAAAATATCCAATTTAAATCCCTAATTCCTCAAATTTTTACCCTTAAATCCCACAAATTTCATGCTTAATCAACTGAAAATCACCATAGAATCGAGGTTTAGGTTCAAAAATATTACCTCAATGAGTTTCCCCTTGAATCCCTCCGCAAAACTCTCGAAAAACTCCAAAGACCGAGTTGAAATTGATAAGAACACCCAAAATCCGCGAAGGGTTCCTTTAAATACTTTGTGCCTAGGAATCTCGCACCTGAATCTCCCTTTCATGCATCTGCAGACTGCCTCTGCGGTGAAAATAACCTCATCTGCAGTTTACACTTAAATCCTAAGGACCGCATCTACGACCAGGCGCCGCATTTGCTATCCAGCAGGTGCGGTTGATACGCCCAACAAACCGCACTTGCGTTCTAATACTGATGGTCAAATATCCCATATGTGGTGTCCATACCGCATTTACGACCTCGCACCTACGGTCTCCAATCCGCAGGTGGGGAAATGACAGAAGCAGTAGATTCAGCAACACCTACTCATGTTCAAACTCTCTGTCAACCACCCAAATTCATTTTGAAGCCCTCGGGACCTCAACCAAACAAGCCAATAAGTCACATATCACCATTCAAATTTATTCCGATTTTCGGAACAATCAAAACAATATCAAAAAATCAAATTATCCGCGGATTCAAGCCTAAGGATTTCCAAACTTCTGAATTCTGCACGCGATACCAAAACCTACTAAAACTCGTCCGAATGACTTGAAATTTTGCATGCATATCAAAAAGGACATAGGGGACCAATAACAATTTCCAAAATTCTATTCCGAGCCCGATATGAAGATTTCCACCGCCGACCGGAAAATGTCAAATTTTCAATTTTGCCAATTCAAGCCTAAATCTATCACAAACCTCCAAAATATATTTTTAGCACGCTTATAAGGCCAAATCACCTAAATAATCTATAAATTCTATCAGAATTCCCATCTGAGACCTTCTATGCATAAGTAAACATCCGGTTGGCTTTTCTAACTTTAGTTTCTAATAAGAGACTAAGTGTCTCATTCCACTCCACGACCACTCCAAACCCGGAGCAACCAATATAATACATTAAAATATATCTGAATCATACATAAAGAAGCAAAAATGGGAGAAACGGATGTCACGGCCCGGATTTACCCACTATCAGGAGTCTTGATGGCGCCTACTGTCGAAGCTAGTAAAACCAACCCCTTTTTATTCATTTTCGTAATAATATTAATCTAAAGAAAATTAAATACTGAAATAATTAATTAAAACACGCGGAAGACTTTTTGCAAATACTAGAAGTGACGAAGTGCAGAAATTAACAACATGCCTCTACCTAGTATCTGGTGTCACTACTCACGGACGACTAAAAGAGTATTACAAACAATAGTATGAAAGAAATACATCACATGTATGTTTGATACAATGAAAACAATGGAGACTCAGGGCCCGCGAACGCCAGCGAACTACATCAGAGTCTCTGGACTGAAGGATCGCCCCTAACTACTGATGCGGTCTGTAGGCTGTATCCTGACCTGTGCACAAAAAGGCACAGAAGCGTAGTATCAGCACAACCAACCCCATGTGCTGGTAACTTCCCGGCCTAACCTCGGCGAGGTAGTGACGAGTCTAAACCGTACCTACCACAAACGACGTGTACAGATGTATGCGATAACAGAAAGAGAACAAGAATTTAAAAAAATAAAAGGGAAAGGGACATGCTGGGGGAGTAGCAGTTCAATTATAACTTCTACAAACAAGAGATGGAACTGAATAAATAATTAAGTAAGAAAGCCAATGAATCAACAACTTCACGGCATCACATTTCGTGCTTTTACTCTCATTCCTCACCAAAACTGTCAAATATAATGCACGGCATCACACTTCGTGCTTTTACTCTCATTTCTCACCAAAATTGTCAAATATAAGGCAGGGCATCACCCTTCGCGCTTTTACTCTAATTTCTCACCAAGAATATTAAATATAATGCACGGCATCACCCTTCATGCTTTTACTCTCAATATATAGTGCACGGCATCACCCTTCGTGATTTTATTCTCAAACACATAGTGCACGGCATCACCCTTCGTGCTTTTACTCTCTCTTCCTCGCCCAATCAATGGTCACAACCAAACAAGAAAGGAAATATATATATCAAAGCAAAATATCCCGGAATGGGAGAATAATTCAACAATAAATCCCGGCAAGGTAATACAACTCCGCAGTAGGTTCCGGCAAGGGACAAGTACCAAAAATTCCTCTTTAGTTCATTTACTTCTCAACTTTCACTTCATAGTTCTTGTAACAAGTAATTATCACAATTGTTCACTTCTTTTGCAATTTTAATGGCAAATATGACATCACGATCAGCTTGACTCGAGCGCATAGGTAACTGTCGTCATACCTATACACCGACTCCATATAGCACATAGCAAATATCAACTGAATCCTATTCCCTCAAGCCAAATTTAGATCAAACACTTACCTCGAAAGCTTCCAACTCAACTCACGCCAATAGAATTGCTTTACCCCTCAAATCAGCTTCAAAACTGGTCGAATCTAACCACAATTTACTCAAATGTATCAACAAATGCTAGTTAAATCAATTTGAATGCATAAGAATGAAATTCCCAAAGTTTTGCCCAAAAAAATCCCAAAATGCCCCCGGGCCCACGTGGTCAAAACTCCAGGTTCGAACCAAAATCGGGTTACCCATTCCCCCACGAGTTCATATATGTAATTTGTTATGAAATCGTACCCCAAATTGAGGTCCAAATCCTCAATTTTATGAAAACCTAGGTTCTACCCTAGATTCCCATTTTTACCCATTGTAAACTTTGATTTTATGTTTAAATCATGATAAAAGATGTTAAAGTTTGAAGAAATTGAGTAAAAGTTGACATACAAGTGATTTGGGAGAGAAGGAGTCGAGAGAAAATCGCAGATAAAGGTTTGGGATTTGAAAATATGAAAAATAAAGTTTGAAATCGGCTAAGTATAAGTTGCACAGTTGCAGATGTCGCAATTGCGAGATTGACTTCGCTTGCGAACTCAGCAGAAGAAAGGCGAAACTCACATTTACGATAAAATGTTCGCATTTGCGAACCCATTGCTTAGGTGGGGAAATTCACATTTGCGAGTTTGACTTCGCAATTGCAAGTCTGGCTGCAAAGGGAAGGATCGCAATTGCTACAATTATTTCGCCATTGCGGAGACTGGCCAAACAAAGGAGGATCGCAATTGCGGGATTTTCCTCGCATTTGCGAAGAAGCAGGCTAAAGAAGAAGTTCGCATTTGCGAATATATCTTCGCAAATGCGAAGACTGTAGACACCAACAGTTAAAATGCATAAAAATAAGCCTAACACCTATCGACAAACTCACCCGAGCCCTCGGGGCTCCAACCCAAACATGCACCCAACCTCAAAAACAACTTACGAACTTACTCGTGCGATCAAATCGCCAAAATAACATCAAAATCAAAGAATCAACCAACAAAACTCATAATTTTCATATCAAAGTTCAAAACTTTCAAATTTTCCATTTTAGCCCGAAACACGACAAACGACGTCCGTTTTCAACCAAACTTTACAGATAGCGCTTAACGCCCATTTATGACTTGTACCGGGTGTCGAAACCAAAATACGAGCCCAATACTATTACGTTTGATCAATTTTCATTCTCATTTTTCCTTAAGCATGTTCAGAAAATAATTTCATAGAAAAGCTCTGTACTCGGGCCTGGGACCTTAGATTTTGACTCCGGGAATACGCCCTGGTCCTAAATTTCCATACGGACCCTCCGGAACCGTCACATCACGTGTACGGGTCTGTTTTCCCAAAACATTGACCAAAGTCAGCTATAACAATATTATTAAAAAAATTTATAGTTTTTAACACAGAGTTCAAATATTTTCACATAAAAATTTTTCGGCTTCGCGTCCGAACTGCGTACGCAAATCGAGGCAATCAAATAGGAGGTCTTCAAGGCCTCAGAAGTGCAAGGAAAGGGAGAATTACGGCAATGACCCTTTGGGTCGTCACAACGGATCTGTAACTCATGAAACAATCGGTCAGGCTGTTACATCCACGCCTAGGAACCCAACAAAACTTATAAAATCTCATATTAATTCAATTACATGTCCAACCATACTAGTTTCACTCAATTCCTACTCCAAATCGATATTCAAAACTAAAAAATTCATATTATAAAACTTTAGCAGAAACCCCCAATTTTCTCTTCGAAATTCATTAACCAAAAGCTAAAATTGAAGATGGATTCATGAAATACAACCAAAACCGAGTAGAACCAATCCATATGGTGAAAATCACCTCAAAAATATATTTTGAGTCCCACTTAAAATATATTAATGAATAAAACCCTCATTTTAACACTATTTTTCCTTGTTTATTATTCCAAATTATTTCAAACCTCGGTTTTGATGCCATCAACGGATTCCTTGTGCAATTCTAGTCTAGTTAGGCTCTTGAATCACTCTATTGGACCTTATATTGAAAGATATATGTTGGTTTTAATATTTGAAAATAGTGCAGATTTTTATATACAAAAATCATTTCGAATTTCGTAATTAATTTAAAAATATGGCAACCCAATTTGTAATAGAATCAATAGGATGTCCAAATTCGACGATTTTTTTCTATGGCTCTGTAATTACGCTACGAATCTAATGCTTCAATAAAAACAAATACTTGAGCTCGTTAGCTTAATGTAGTTTTATACTTGAATAAACAAAGTCAAAATTTTGTGTCCTTAAAATTCAATTAATTGCCATTATGATTGGCATTTGTTAGTAATCAAATTAAAGAAGAAGTGAATATGGGGAAATGATATTTTTGTCCCGTTAAAAAAAAAGTAAAAACAGAATTTGGTGTCGGTTAAAAATTTGAAAGAATACTTAAAGTATATACCAAAGGGAACTCATATATCATGAACTACCAAAAACTGAATAATCCGGGGTTTTAATATGTTAATATTAAATAGTTTTAACAATCTTTATCTAAAAAAATATATTAAATACTTTCACAATTTATTCTCTGTCAATTTATCTTTATACTCTCTCTACGTGACATTTAATCCTACATTTATATTGGTAGACGACATTTAAGTTTTCATTTTGCGGTGATTTTCGTGCCCTAGATACAATATGAGAAGAAAAAATACTTGAATAAATGGAATAAAAATATGATAGGTCATTGGATAGGTTCTTATATTTCGGGAAAAAAGTGGCTATGGTAATTCATGTGATTACTGTGGTTCATAATTTATTTATTTTTATCTTTTTATGTTATCGAATATGTACAGAACGAATGCCTTTACTTTTGTTATCTCTTGAGCCAACAGGCACATGGAGGATTAGGGCAGGAGCTTGGCAGAAAGAAATTCATACACAAGGTAATGTACGAAAATCGTATTAATGATGAATTGATGATGATATGCGATTCATATCAGTAATGAATTGCCGACGATATACCGCATGATGGATCAACTTCATCGCCAATGATTAGAGGACTTGAACTTTTGTCTTTAATTATTATTTTATAACTCCAAAAAATTTACTAATATTTAGTAATATTATTTTTAAAAACTTATATTTACTGCCAGCGGATATACAACGCGTATCGTAAGATTGATTTTATGAAATGAGTAGGTAAATTTTCATAGTGTAATATGATTAATTGGTAGAGTTGATATGCATGAGTTTCAAGTACTCATTCTAACAACATAACATTTGAGATATAATTCCTAGAAGCAATATTTTAAGTCAATAGACCATTGTGGTCCGATCTTTTTCTGTACCCTGCATATAACGAGAACATAATGCCCTGAGCTGCCTTTTTGTTTATTAATTCACAAAAAAAAAACTAAATAGTGTTTCTTTAATAGACGAATGTCTGAAATATTTTGGTCTTCAAATCCAAACTATTTTATTCACACATAAATTTTTCTCTAACTTCCATTACATGGGAATTGTTAGTCATCTGGAATTTGAAGAAAAAATGGATTACTTTATCTACAGACAGCTATACAACAACAACAACTACCCAGTATATTCCCACCAGGTGGGGTCTGGGGAGGATAATATGTAGACGAGCCTTACCCCTGCCCGAAAGGGCAGAGAGGCTGCTTCCAATTGACCCTCGGCGAGTAGAGTAAAAATGGGAAAGCTGCATTAAGAAACAGAGATAAAATTAGAAACACAAGCAAGACAAAAACAAATAATAAAGCATAGGTACTCCCACAAAAGTAACGTAAATAGTTATGAAAACATAAGCAACATAAATACAGTCGCATGCAGTAATATCAAGCAGGAATTACCATACTACAACACTAATCACCTATGAGCCCCTAACCTACAATCTTGATTCTAGACCTCCAGACTCCCCTATCAAGAGTCATGTCCTCGGTAACCTGCATTCTGGCCATGTCCTGCCTAATCACCTCTCCCCAATGCTTCTTAGGCCTCCCTCTCCCTCGTCGACCACCAGCAATCTCCAACCGCTCGCAGCTCCTCACCGGGGCATCGGGGCCCCTCCTCCGAGCATGCCCGAACCACCTCAGCCTCGCTTCCCGCATCTTTTCGTCCACCGGGGCCACCCCTACCTTCTGTCGAATAACTTCATTCTTGATCTTATCCAGCCTGGTGTGCCCACACATCCACCTAAGCATCCTCATCTCCGCAACCTTCATTCTCTGAACATGCGAGTTCTTCACGGGCCAGCACTCCGCCCCATACAACATTGCAGGTCTAACCACGGCTCTGTAGAATTTCCCCTTTAGTTTGTGCGGGATTTTCTTGTCACACAGGACCCCTGAAGCTAGCCTCCACTTTGACCATCCCGCTCCTATCCGATGGGTGACGTCCCCGTCAATCTCTCCGTCCCCCTGGATCACAGACCCAAGATATCTCACACTGTCCCTCTTGGCGATGGCCTGAGAACCAAGCATCACTTCCCCGCTTACCCCACTCGGCTCGTCGCCAAACTTGCACTCCAGATATTCTGTCTTAGATCTGCTAATCTTGAAACCCTTAGACTCAAATTTTTAGGAATTGTTTTGTTTGTACATTTAATTTATAAGTATCTTACTTTTTCTTTTCATTTATGAGTGAAATTTTAATGCTTTCACAAAAATCTATTATCACAATTTAAAAAGAAGTGGTGCTGTTTTTGCAGCTGTTGTGATAACCGACTGGCCTGTCTCCAATTGATATTCCACACAACTTTAATCAACTTCAAAATTATAAATCCAACTAATCCTTCAGATTTAGTATCTAACATACTGTATCATTTTATTATATTGATTTTTCAAAATTTGTAAATATTTTCTCCAATTGCCCACTAAAAACATAACAGTACAATGTCATACTGACATTGTAAACGTTGCGTTAAACCAGATGATATAGCATAGCATTAGATGGAGTAATTATCTGGTTGATTTCAGTATTGATGCATTTGTGCCAATTATGTATACAACGACAACAAGAGAAATAACAAAATTCTAACTGGAGATATTGTTCAGTGAACACTAGCATAGTCCTCGCGGCAGTCGGGACAGCTACTTCTCCCATTTGTCATCCAACGCCTGATGCAGGTGTCATGGTAATGATGGTTGCACAAGGGGAGAACTCGGACTAGTTCTCCTACCTCAAATCCTTTTAAGCAGATGCTGCATTCAGGTTTATTATGAATTTCCGACATGGGCACGAGAGGAAAGCTACTAACACTGATTCTTCTATTACTGTTGTCATCCCGATCAGTGTTATGTAGCTGTGCCATAGCTAGAGCTGGCGGAAGTTGATTAGCGGTATTATTAGTGGATCGCCTCATCGCGAACCAAATAATAACCAAAAAAAGTAGGAAAAAAACTGCTCCAACTATGCATACAAGTGCATAGTTTTGATAAGTATTCTTTGAAGGTCCCTCGCCCAATGCATTGCTATCTTCGTCTTGAGCTCGAACAGGCGAGAATACAAGAATCAACACCTGCAAACAAATAATATTAAATAAGCTTAGATTAAGATTAGAAAATGAAAAGTAAAAAACAAAAAAAAAAAGAGAAGAGGGAACTAGATTTACCAGCAGCAAGCTGTTCTTCATAGCTTCTAGCCCAGAGAGGAAAAAAGAAGCACTGTAGTGTATTTACCAGCAGCAAGGCTCGTCTACATATTACCCTCCCCAGACTCCACTTTGTGGGACTATACTGGTTAGTTGTTGTTGTAGTGTATTTCTCAAACGAAAGGATTGGAGTCTTTTATATGCACCTTTAGTGTATTTCTCAAATCGAAAGGATCGGAGTCTTTTATAAGCAGCTTTGCACTGCCTAATACGCCAGCTTCAAGTTGTATCTCAATTATTTTTTCTATTTTTTTTTTTTACTAACGTTACATGTACTTACAAATTTGTTATCTTGAGAAACAAGTGTACGTCACATACAAATTAGCATAAACCTAAAATCACCATTTTATCTAATTAGTGAATAACCTTGCTATTTTGTACCATACCATATCTAATGATTAGATATACCATTAGAGACGCAATGCTAATATAAGATATACTGATGGGCTGGATGCATCGGCATATATACATCTAAATATTCACATGGTAATAATCGTTTTCCAATATGAGAGGAGACTTCGCCATTTACAAATTAAATATCTCAGTCTAAGCTAAATGATATCTACTGATATTTATATCACATATGTGCTGAATTAGGGAATGCTGTTATAAATATCGTTGCACAAATTTAGATACTTTTACGTCACAAGACTGATATATTTTCTTATTCAATTTTGTCTAATAACGATTTTGAACACTTTTACATTTGTAAATGAGTAAAAAAAAAAAAACTCGGCCCATCTAAACAAAAAAAGAAATGTTTTATGTGCCTAAGCAAATACCAACATCTATCCAAAATATGATAAATACTTTGGACATAAATGCTCAAGTGGAAAGAGTTATGAAACATCATTTAGATTGTTATATGGACTTTTTTGAAATATTCACACCATGAATAACAGATACAATCATACAATACAAGAAGCAAACTTTTAGGAATGCGTGATGGTTTTGAGAAATGGCCAAAATAATCCTTAATATATGGGGGTTGGTATATATATATATATATATATATATATATATATATATATATAGGGAGAAATAGTCCTTAAATGTATACAAAAGTTAAGATTTTTAGTTCAAGCCCCTTACATTAATAGTTTTACTCCAAAATCTGTTAGAACTAATCTCACTAATGAAAAGATATCTTAAATGCATTCCAGATTATTCTCTTTCCTTATTTGCAGATTTAATTTTTATATTTTTAGCTAATTCTTGATTGTACATATTGTTATTTAGTTTGATTAATTCTTATGGATCCTTTCTTGATTCTTATGGATCCACTCTCTTGTAAACTACCATGTTAATTATTAATAAAGATAAAGTCTTCTCTCTTCTGAAAACTTCTTTATGGTATCAAGATTCATTGTGCTTTACAGCTAAAATTTCTGGGCACCTATTTTTTTTCCAGCAGCCATGGCTCCTCCAAATGACAACTCTAGTTCCCTCCCAACCCCAACAGACCCAACGATAACACCTGAAACTCAAACGACCCCATTAGCTAACCATCAAAACATTACTTACCCAAATATTGTGGCCTCCTCTAACACCATTATCTCTTTGAACAACAATGAACAACTTATCTCCATTAATACTGCCACTCAAGCCCCATTAAAACTCACCACCACCAACTACCAGTCTTGACCATATCAATGGAAAATATTGCTCACTGCTTATGACTTTCTCCAGTTTATATATGAGCCATCATCCCTCGCGGCAATATCTGCCTATAGACGGCAAGACCATCTTGTTAGAAGTGCAAATGTTGCATCTCTTTCACCAGAAATTATACCATTTCTTACTCATGACAAAACTTCTTACGCGCTTTGGCAAAACCTTGCCACCACTTATGCCAAGCTGTGTCGCACTCGCATTATGAGCTTGAGAGATGATCTGAATAATATTCAAAAAGGTAACCTCTCCATTATTGTGTACTTGCAGAAAATTAAAGAAATCTGCACCAAGCTTGCTTCAGTTGGTGTTCACATATCCACTGATGAAGTTTTTCTTCATGTCATACATGGCCTTCCACCTGAGTATGATAGCATAGCCTCTGCACTTCGTGCTCGTGAGACCCCCATAACCTTTCGAGAGCTTTAAGGCAAACTGTCCGACTTTGAAGCTCACTTGACACGCCGGTCATCCCAAACTGTAGTGCCAATCATGGCAAACTTTACTACTGAACCTACCGGATTCACCAACCGAAATTCAAATCGGAATACCAATAACTTGCGTCAATGGAATTTCTCTCCTTCCAATTGGAATGGAAATGGCTGCAATCAAGAAGGTCATTCTGGTGGCCAAATCAATCGACCCAAGGTTACTTGTCAACTATGCGACAAACCTGGCCACCATGTAAAGCAATGCAAGAAGTTCCTTGCAATTTTTACTGTGGTCACAGGTACCAAATCCAATGTTTCTTTGAGCAACTCCAACCGGTCCAAAAATCAGCAACCCAAAGCTAAATTTGCTTCACAGTCTACTAATGCGGGTCCAAATTGGCTTGTCAACTCCAGTGCCTCGCACCATGTTACACAAGACTTGCAAAACCTTTCTCTTCATTCTGAAAATGATGGTACTGAGGATGTCATGCTTGGTGATGGTAAAAATAATAAAATTACACATACAGGATCTACTCTCCTAACCACTCCCTCTACACCTCTTAAGTTAACTAATGTTTAATGTGTGCCTCGTATGAAAGAGAATCTTATTTCGGTTTACAGATTGTGTAATGGTAATAATATTTCTGTTGAATTCTCACCTGATTTCTTTGTTGTGAAGGACTGTTGCACGGGGGCACCTCTGGTAGCGGGGAAGCCTGAGTGCGATATGTATCTGTGGCCTTCCAAGTTCTGCTATCCAAGCTACACGTTTTCCTCAAGTCAACACCACTTCTACCACCAGTGCTCCCAACTGGCATCGACGTCTCGGGCATCCCTCCACTGCTACTCTTCGTCATATTTTGAAGCTTTTGAATATTTCTTCAACTTTAGAGAATAATTTCTTTTGCAATTCTTGTAAATGCAATAAAATGCATAAGACCCTTTTTCATAACTCCTCAATACAAAGTTCTGCTCCTTTAGAGTACAGTTATTCTAATGTTTGGGGTGTTGCGCCAGAAGTTTTTATTGATGGTTATCAATATTATTTAATATTCGTTGATCATTATACAAAATATATCTGGCTATTTCCTTTAAAGAGAAAGTCTGATGTTTCAATTGTGTTTCCAAAATTTAAATGAATTGTGGAGAAATTATTTCAAAAGCCAATTATATGTTTTTACTCTAACAATGGTTGGGAATTTCTTCATCTTCACTCATTCTTTGAAGACAATGGAATATCACAGTTTCTCACTCCTCACTATACACCCGAACACAATGCCACTGCCGAGCGTCGTCATCGCCATGTTGTGGAGACAGGTATCACCTTATTACACAATGCAAACCTTCCTCTAAAGTTCTGGTCATATGCCTTTACTACTGCTGCCTACTTAACCAACATGTTGCTTACCCGAATTTTAGATGGTGATTCACCTTATTTTCGACTATATGGCACTCTACCAAACTACAACAAACTTCGTGTTTTTGGCTGCTTATGTTATCCATGGTTGCGTCCCTACAATCAGAACAAATTACAACCGTGCTCAAATCCTTGTCTTTTTCTTGGCTATTCGCAAAATCAGAGTGCTTACAAGTTTCATGATCCTGTAAACTCTCGCCATTATTTATCTCGTCATGTTGATTTCGTGGAACATTCGTTTCCTTATATCTCTCTTGAATTCAAGGAAAATATACCTCAACATGATACTGTTGATTCTTGGGCTTCCAGCCACTTTGTAATTCCTATTACACATCATCAATCTTCATCCATCACCTCTCTTACAACCTCTACTTTATCTCCCATTAGTTCTCTACCACCCAGCGGTGCACCTGGCAATGATTCTTCAGCAAACGAAATTGGGAGTTCATCTGATCATCACTCAGGTATGTCTCTTCTCTTTCGTTATCATCTGCCCGCTCTACCTCTTTACCCTCGTCTGACTCCTCTGTAGCTAATAACACCAATGTGTCTAACCAAAATCTGATCATTCACCCCTCTCATCCCGTGACTAATCGGTCATAAAATAACATTCATAAACCCATTCAGAAATTGTGTCTTAGTACTACTATTCATAATTCTGCTAAACCCAACACATCCCTTGTCTCACCAATAACCACATCATCCCACTTACCTCCGGCAACTAAAACCTCTACCAAGCCAAATAGTTCTTCGTCACCTAAGCCTATTGAGCCTCGTACTGTTCATCAAGCTTTAAAAGATCCAAAATGGCATGCGGCTATGAAAGAAGAGATTTCAGCATTACAAAGTCAAGGAACTTGGTCTCTTGTTCCATCTCTCCCTCATGCTAAACCAGTGGGTTCTAAATGGGTATTTCGTGTTAAGTATAATTCATATGGGAGAGTTGGACGCTATAAAGCTCGGTTGGTTGCTAAAGATTATCTTCAACGACCCGGTGTAGACTACTTTGAGACGTACTCACTTGTTGCTAAACATACCATAGTAAGAGTACTTCTTTCTCTTGCGATTTCTAAGGATTGGCCGCTTAGGCAATTAGATGTCAATAATGCATTTTTACATGGGCACTTATCTAAGGAAGTTTACATGTCTCAGCAACCTGGATTTGTCAATGAGTAATTTCCCAATCATATTTGTCAATTACATAAGGCCATTATGGCTTGAAGCAGGCTCCACGTGCATGGTATGATGAATTGAGAGCTTATCTTTTATCTCTTGGTTTTCATCCCTTTCACTGTGATCATTGTCTCTTTATCTTTGCAAAACTTAGAGTTACTATCTATCTTGTTGTTTATGTTGATGATCTCATAATTACCGGAAATCACTCACGCTATGTTGAAGACTTTATCAAAAAGCTTGGAACTCGGTTCTCCATAAAAGATCTGGGTGATCTAAATTTCTTTTTGGGCGTTGAATTCATTCGTTCGTCCGATGGTCTCTTCCTTAACCAACAGAAATATATCTTTGAGATACTTGAAAGAACCAACATGATAGATGCAAAGCCAATGAGGACACCCACAGCTAGTGGTTCATGTCTGGATTCTAAAGATGGTTCTGCTCTTGACGATCCCATAGTATACAGGAATGTAATTGGAAGCTTGCAGTATTTGAATCTTACTCGCCCAGATGTTGCTTTCATAGTAAACAAGTTGTCTCAATTTACAAGCTGTCATACGACTACTCATTGGGCCATGGCAAAACGTGTTTTGCGCTATTTAGCTGGGACATCGTACTGTGGTTTGTTTCTTCGGAAAAATTCTTCGCTCCTGCTTCATGCCTTTTCTGACTCTGATTGGGCTGGTGATCGTGATGATCGCTCATCCACTAAAGCTTATATTGTGTTTCTTGGTTGTCATCCAGCTTCATGGAGTTCTAAGAAACAACGAGCAGTGGCTAGCTCTTCAACGGAAGCAGAATACAGGGCAATTGCCTCTACTACTGCTGAACTTTGTTGGGTGCGTAATCTTTTGAAGGAGTTATCTATCACTCCGTTGCAGACAACTGTAATCTACTGTGATAATCTTAGTGCTACATATGTTTGTGAAAATCCTGTGTTCCACTCTCGCATGAAGCACATTGAACTTGATTATTATTTTGTCCGTAAATTAGTCCAGCAAGGCCTTCTTCGGGTTTCTCATGTTTCGTCGAAGGAGCAACTAGCTGACATGCTCACGAAAGCTCTTCCAAGCGGTTCTTTTGAGTTGTTATGTTCCAAGATTGGTATCTCTGATCGACCTACCATCTTGCGGGGGCATATTAGAAAGATATCTTAAATGCATTGCACATTATTCTCTTTCCTTATTTGCAGATTTAATTTCTGTATTTTTAGCTAATTCTTGATTGTACATATTGTTATTTAGTTTGATTGATTCTTATGGATCCTTTCTTGATTCTTATGGATCCACTCTCATGTATAAATACCATGTTAATTATTAATAAAGATAAAGCCTTCTCTCTTCTGAAAAACTTCTTACCCACAACCTTTTCCTTACTTGAATACTACGTTGGAAATCCTAAATTTTAGGACATTACAATCTATTAAGATTGGAAAAATAAAAGAGGTGACGGAAAGAAACAATCTATTAAGATTTTGTTTTATTATTTTTTTATCCAAGAGTATTATTTTTGGAATAGAGCCGTTTGAATTGTACGATTTTCATGCTTTTATAGCAATACAACAAATTAAGAACAATTTCAATATGTTTCGCACAAAAGATTTAAACAGAAAAAATAGCATTATTTGTTAAGTGTTTGTCCAAATTTTCTCATCACAATTGTTTTTCTTATTTCATGAAAAAAAGGACAATATATTTACGATAATTGGATTTTTTTTTCTTTTCCTAAAAGAAAAATATAATTCTTCCATATTTTGCTAGTCTCTTTTCTAGTAGGAAAAGGTTTGGAGTTCTAAATTGAGGATCCGCCCTTCTCATTCAGTAGCATCAATAATGTAGCCATATGGAGTTTGAGAGTGTTGTTTAGGGGGAGAACTTTATGGGACAAGTGTTTGTGTGTCACTTGTGTTTGCTCCTTCGTGAGGTTGTTCTCTCGATATTTTATATTATCCTTTTGTATAGTGTGATTGCTCATTTCTGCCGTGGACTAGGTCAGTTGACCGAACCACGTTAAATATTTGTGTCTCTTTTGGTATATTTCTCTTTGTTGTCTAATTTATCGTTGTTGAAGATTTGTTTTACTAGCTTTCGCATGACACCTGAATTTTTTCGGTTCTTAACATTATTTTCTTACGTGCATATTCAAATTAAAAGGAAGGACTTTTAGCACTAAAAAAATAAATCGAACTCCCTCTTCTTATCCTTCAAAATATTTTAGGAAAAGGTCTAAAAATGTCACTCAATTCTCAGAAATAGTCTATTCATACCACCCATTAATAAGCAATATTTTAATTGAGTGATATTTTTAGGTCTTTTCCGAAAATATTTATTAGACAAAATTATTTTTTTGTTATATTTAGGACTTTAAAATAAATTAAAAATATTATTATTAAATTTCTTATGTAAATAATGGAAGAAGCCCTTGATACATAGGAATTTTAAATAAATTAATATGTTACCTTGTATAAATCTTTTTTCTTGTATATTACATATGTAATATATAGTTTCCACGGTAATTCCTACACTAAAACTAAAGAGACTTTAGTATCTTTTTAGTTCTACTGGGAGAAAATTAGTTGAATCAACTTTTGTTTTGTTGTTGACAAATATCCACCATACAAGAAGACGTTGAGATTTCATCTTGTAGAGCTCAAAATTATTTGTTGCTGATCAAATGCTTTTTTTGGAGTACCATATTATTTGTTGCTCATCAAATGCTTTTTTTGGAGTACTATTTGTCACTTTCTTTATGGTTGTTTCTTCTAAATAGCCATAATTTTTATACAGAAATCTCGCTTTAATTTATCTACTGGAGAAGCCTCTGGAATTTTTCAACCAAAACAGTAAATTGTTATTTACATTCTTATTGCATGTGTCTTTATTCAATAAATTTTAATTACTGATCGCGCGGTTTGAGATAATATGTGTACATAATTAGTTCAAACACATATAATATTATACTCTAGTTATTCTAAAACTAAAACAATAAAAAACAACAAAAAAAAAGAAGTTAATCTAAAAGTTATTTGGAAAACCAAAAAATTTTAAGAAACATATTATATATATATATATATATATATATATATATATATATATATATATATATATATATATATATATATATATATATATATATATATATATATATATATATATATATATATATATATATATATATATATATATATATATATATATATATATCTGAGGTGGCTCAATAGTCTTAGAGGCCTAATGCCAAGACGTAATAAGAGGCCTTAAACTTGTTTAATAATTTCATATATTTTTGTTGAAGTTTATTCTTTTTACTTTTCGAGATGAAATTTTATCTTGACAATGTAATTTACCTCTTTAATCTTGTTGAAAAATTACTAACATTTGATATGATTATATTAAGTTTAATTTTTATTTTTTTCTTTTTACATGACCGTCAATGTAATTCACTATATAGCATTGCCTCCGAAAGTAATAATCATGAAGAAATTTGTATTTGTAACGATGATAAATATTTTACGATCTAATTAGCTTGAAGTATGTTTATAGAGATCTTGAAAGAAAATATCTTTCAAAATTAGAACTGTAAATAAATTTTATTTAAGTTGGAGTAAGAAGAATTAGAAAGTAACAACAGATTTAACTGTCTTCACTTTTATTTGACTTTTCTCACCAATTCTGAAAAAAGACTACATAAAATATAAAACTATGTTACTAGCTATTGGTGACAAAGTAGCAAAAGATGGTTAAATAATTTCTTATCACTATTTAATAATAAAAACAATAAATATTCAAATTGCATATATAAGAATGACTTTTGGGGTTTCTAATTTTGTCCAGCCTAAAGCAGCCGCTTTAGTGGCTTGGGGGGTTAAGCCATATATATATATATACGGGAAATAATATATAGTAAGAGAAGGATACACCTTGTACTAAGTAAAATAGAAAAATATATCCAAAAAGAAGAATCGTATAAATTTTTCAAGTTCTTTGTTAACAATTACTTTGTTAGTTGGTTGTAAACTTGATTGCAAAAAATTACTTGATGAAGGAGAAGGAGAAGGAGGAGACAAGAGGAAGAAAAGGAAGAAGGAGGAGGAGGAGGAGGAGAAGGAGGAGGAGGAGGAGGAGGAGGAGAAAGTATGGCTGTAATCCTTTTAAAGATGCGTGAATCTGTAGAATAGGCTAAATGTGAGGAATGAGTCAAATAAGAAGAATAGTGGCTTATTTTCTACATTTTATCTATAATAAAATTACATATCATTTGAAAAATTAATATGAACATAATTTTAATGTTTCTATAAATTATCTACAAAATTTCTTAGAAAGATCTATCCCTTCATCATGTTTTTTGTATTTCATATTTTGCATAGCAGTTTCATAAGGAGTAATACGAGCATATACGAGAATCACATAATTGTAGCATAATCAAAATTTTTGACATAATTGCATTTTTGCAGAAGGTTTGTAAAAGTTTTTATCGTTTTTTATTTATGAAAACAGAAAATAAAGTATCTACAACCAGAATACAAATAATCTATAATTTATCGATAAAATATTGACAAATTGGGTACATTGAATTTTAATATCTCAATTTCCATTCAATTATAGCATAATTGAGACTTTCGGCTGTAACAACTAAATGTTGTTGCTGAAAAATAATAATGAAGACAAGAAATATAGAGACAAATATTATATTCAATTTCAAGTGATGGGGTTACGATCTCCAAAATATTACTAAATCTAAAGAGATGTAGTCATTTGATTCTTCTCCTCATGGATTATGGTTCAACAACTTGAAAGCTTAATCTTGAACTTGACGAATTTCAGATTTATAGTACGTCACGAACCAAGATTTGCTGTTGGGTTATCACGAACGGAAGATTTGAAGCCGTCCGCCTATGACTTGAGCTTGCCTTTGGAATTTGACCACAGCCATCGATTGCAGATATGAATGAAGAGCTTGATGTTATTCTTCGGAGCTACTTTAGCCTTTCCTTCTACCTACTTGCTTGTCCCTTAGCCTTCTCCTTTGGCCTCTTTATATAGGTGTGTGGTGGAGTAATCTCCAGGAAAATCCTAGTGGATCATTTGGCTTGAGGCTTATGGGCCAACCTATTTGATAGAAGACTAATTGATGGGCTAGCCCAATAATATATTGACATTTATTTAAATCAATTTAAGCGAATTTAAACAACAAACCCAATTATACTAGTCCATGTTACTTAATTGGACCAATATATATTTAGTTTGTGGTAAAATTCAAATTTCTTATGAATTTAAATTTGATAAAATTTTAATTGTCTACAAATGGCCCCTACTTCAAGGCTTGGCGGGATGTAAGTTTGAGAAAATGAAAGACATGAATTAAAGTACATGTGAGAAGAACACTTCTAACACGTTATACTATTTACTGTCCTTTTCTGATTTGGAGTCTGATCGCAATTTTTCATTTTCGGATGCGCAACTTAGATGTGTGTCTACTTGTCCATGGAATGATTTCTTGTTTTCTAAAGTCTTACGAACTTATTAGCGGGAAATCAGTCAACATTTCAAAAGTACAAAGTCATGTAAATCTTGAAAATGATAAATTTATAGAAAGCTTAAACCATGAACTTAAATCAACTTCCTTTTTTTGATGTCATGCATTAAAATCGTTGAAGATTTCCAAACATGTCACTTTACCCGTTAATTGTAAGAATATTTTTTTCTTTCTTGTACCAACATATATGGACTAAAATTCTTTCCTTTGATTTTCTATTTTCACCTTTCAAATTTGACCAACTCCAATTTAGACGTGATATTTTCCTTGCTTACACATATTATGACTTGAGTGCCAAGAGTTTTCCTAAATTTCATCAATTCCATTCTTATAAATTCAATGCATTCTTCTATGATTGTTGCCATAACAACAATTCTCCACTCTTGATGAAAGCAACAGTACCACCTTTTGGTTGGTTTTAGTGGGAACTCTTCAATAGTTATCATTATGCAATCCCGTCGCTCGATTGTCAAATTATCAGCTTTGCGCGTCTATCGAAAAAAATCATACCTCGTCGTAGGAATTCTGAAATAATGAGCGGTTTGCGGTTACAGAAACTAGACTCAAAGTACTGCAAGATATCATAAATTTGGATTTAATTCGCATCGTATCATCCCACGTGAGCTTCCTATTCTTGGTTCAAGTTCTGTCAGGCTCGATATTTCAGTTTTGTGTGCCTTAACGAAAAATTTAATATCTTGGTATAGGAACGCCGAAATCACAAGCGGTTTGTGGATATAGAAAATAGGATCACCGAAGTTCGATTTCTATAAAGATCACAATCACATTATTCCTAGATCATTCCTGATACTATTGAGAAATTACATGATGAAATTCGACGTGCCGACTCTTTCACCTTTTTGCACTCTCACTCAAGAATTGATATCTCAAGGTAGGAGGGTCCAAATCATGATCCGTTTGCCCCCTCAAAAGTAAGAATAAGAGATATACAACATATATAAAACTTGAAGCCATAACCTTTTTGATCCAGCCACAATAAGTTTTTTAATCAGGAGCTGAAATTAGGAGGATTTTTTTTTTGGCTGCATACTTTTATTCTTGCAGGTTTGGCGAGTGAAAGCTTGGTGCATCCTCACCTTCGTAAAATTAGGGGATGAAAATTTGGTGCATCCGCCTTTTCGGTTGAGGCTTTGGCGTACAACACTTTTGTGCATCCACCTTTCCAGTCGAGCTTTGGCAAACATACAGTCACTCGAGTTTGTCCGTCTTTCACGGCCATGAGTATGACTAGCATTCCTTCCCTGCCTTAGAAGGAGTTTCATGCCTTACTCTACTTGCAATTTGGCGAGAAGAACATGGAAAGTCCTCCATCCACATTGAAGTGTTGTGTCGCAAACACTGGTACTTGTTGCTGAGTAAAGGCTCTATGTCATTGGCACTGATCCACTAGGCAGAATCAAAAGCATCGTGACATTGGCACCGGTGTTCTCCAAAATCTTTATCTTTTGTAGATTTTCAAGAGCGGTATTGATATCCTCAAGAAGATTCACTGGAGGTCCACATGAATAGAGATGAATTGTTCGTCTCTTTACTACAGCTTGGCCAGAGAATGTTGTGGTGTCTCCCTTATTTTTCGGATGGAGAAGGGAACATTTATGAGTGACTCATTTCCACCTTTGGCAATAAATCATGTGACATATATCCCCATCTTTGTCTTGGCAAAAGATAGCTCTTTCTTGCAACTTGGCATAGAAGTTCATGGAGCTTCCTATTTTTTAGCTTTGATTGAACAATCTGTGGAGTGTTTCATCCTTCAAGATTTGATAAAGAAGTACATGCCATAATGATCACCATCCGTATTAAAGCGTCGTGTATTCGACACCGTGGGTTGCACTTTTTTTCTCCTTATCTTGAAGGTTTATAAATAAGCGCAATCAGCCCAAAAAGATGAAAGTGACGTTCACATGATTGGCAGGGAAACACTTGGTGTCTCTTCTTTACAATTTCGTGACTTCGGTGAGATAAACGTTGCTATGACACCTCCTTCGAAGAAGCATATTTTGCTTCTCCTCCTTACTTCTTGATGAAGAGACACATGATGCAACCCCTCCTTGAGACTTGGTGAGAAGGAGGTTTGGAGCGGCCATATACCATCCTTTGCAAGCGAGTTCTTGGCGAACCTTTGCATAATTATTAATTCCTTGATGTTGGATCAATGAAATCTGATGCTTCTTTCTTTCAAAGTATAAACACTTAAAAAGTTAAATCCTTTAAAGAATTCACAGATAAATTCCTTGAGGATTAGCTGAGTCGAATTTTGAAGTTGGTATACATATCTGACATTTTGACTTTACTTCACTCTATGTTGTCATCAAAACGTATATATCTCAAGATAGGAATGTCCAAATTGCGAGCCATCTGCTCCATTATAAAGAAGACTTAGAGATAATAAAATCTCAAGAAATCATAGATGAATTCCTAGCAGATTGTCCACAGTAACGTTCTGAACTTGACCCATCTATCTATGAAATTGCTTTTCAGCTTTGCGCGCTATGGTGGAAAAAGTCATATCTAGAGCTGCAAGTGTCAGAATTACAATATGTTTTCACCATTAGAAAGAAAACTCAGAGACCTGAAGTACCTATAAATATCATGGCAGAACTCTATTCGGGCTATCAACAGAAATTTTGCGACATCGACTTAACTACGGTGAACTTTTAGATTTTCGTACCTTAAGCGAAAATAATTGTATCTTGAGATAGGAGTAATAAAATTACAATCTGTTTGTGCCATTGTAAAGAAAACTCCTAGACGGAAACACGTAAAAGTTCCATCCCGAAACTCTTCCTAGGCTAGAAACAGAAAAATATTGAAATTTGAACAAACCGTAGGAAACTTTCAGCTTTGCGCGCTTTGGACCAAAAAAATTGTATCTTGAACTATGAGCGTCGAAATCACCAACAGTTTGATCCTATGAAATTTGAACATCGAGAACTATAATCTTGTTGAAGATGAATCTCCATTCATTCTTAGTTAGCCTAACAAATATTTTTGAAGTTTATTCTACAGCCTTGTAATGGATTCGGGTATCATCACGAATCTTATATCTTTGTTAATTTCTTTTATAGACTTGAAAAGAAGTTCGATGAGTTCAGATATTAGTCTGAGATGTCATATAAGATGCGGAGTCACCCCTTCACCAACCGTCGCACTTGATTTGTTAACGGTCTTGAAGTTTATTAATGATGGGTGGCTCCCGTGGTAATCAAAGGTTTTTCAAGAGAGATGACTTCTTATATATGAGCCATTGAGGATAGCGTATTAAAATGTGGAGACGTTATATGGAATTGGAAGAAGCATTCAAGACGAGTCGGCCACAAATCCTATTTTATGATCATTTTCATTACTTAGGCTTTTGTATAGGAAAATGTCTAATTCCTTTTATCTCTATATTTTTTGATGTATCAAATTTTGTATTATTGAAGCAATAACACATCTTTTATACTTCAAAGCAAATCATTTCTTTTCCTCATAAGTATGTGTTCCTCTACACTTGGAAGAATTAATGTAATGATCCGATGATGTCAAATTTTTTTTTTTTTAAAACTCATGCGACTGAAATTAGAATAAAACTTCACTACAAAGAAAAGGGCTCTTAACGACCATTTCTTAACGAAGGAATGTGATTCCGGTCATTATAAATGATCTCTTAGCGACCACATTTATTTTCGGTCGTTAAAGTTTATTTTTAGTTCAATATTAATGAGGAGATAAGATCCGGATCTTAAAAAGCATAATATCCTGTCGTTAAACTAAACAAATTACTAAAAAAAAGGCGCTAAGATTTCCCTCTTATTTTTCCCAAACCTTCCATGCGCCCATCCACACCCCCAAACCCCCAACTGCTAAATAAAAGAAAAATACCCTCACGTTCTCTCTAATGTAGTTTTCCCAATTTGCGCCCTCTCCCGATGAAAGGAAAAAATCTCATGTTCTGTAGTGATCACAAAACTTATAGTTATGGAGCTTAGAGCACTTGAGGAAGAATCATAGATTGATTGGACTCTTCTGTAGCTGATATGCCACTTCTGTTAAAGTGCTCTTAGGGTTTCTCCTTCTCATTAAGGTAAGTTTCTGCTAATATCTTGAACTTTCAGTTATAATTATTGTGCAATTGGTTATTATTTTACTGCTTCGATTATCTCTATTTGTGCCAGTATTACTGTTCCTATTATCTCTCTTTGTGATAGTGTTTATCAATTATATTGGTGTTATACTTAGAATTATATGTTTCCAATTATATAATTACTTTCATCGACAGTTTGCAGAAATATTTGATTTATTGTTCATTTTTTTGGATATTAAAACTTTTATTACTTTAACCTTATTGGGTTTATCGAAGATGTTCTTGCTTTTGGTGTCATCAATTAGTTTACTGTATTTATCTTGATAAAGTAAAAATTATTTCGAAATATGGGGGTAATATTCTTCATTAACAGTATGAGTATTTTCGTAATAGTATGCTTAATATTGTCAAAAGAAAATTAATAAGGTCTTAGAAATATCAGGGAAATACCATGATACTACTCAGATGACTCGAATGGTGTTGGCAAACGATGGTATTAGTATAATATACTGCTGACACTAGATAGTATTTTGCATTCTCACAAAATTTTGTAAGTTAACGTGATTATAATTCAAAGATCTTCTGTTAGCAAAACTTAATGTAATGTAGTATTGAAATTGGACATAATAATTTCATTAAGTACTCATTTTGATAATCGTGTTTTTGTTTTATGCTTTCACCATAAAACAGTTTACATATGATTAATTATGTATATATTCTTTATATATATATATGATATGGTATTGAGCAATATAAAGTCATAGAGCTTATGAAGAAATCGGCTGATATAGTTGAGTCTTCCGAAAAAAATCATCATGTCCTTCTTGCTTTTTGGCGGTGGCAATTCTTGAATGGCTTTGACCTTTGACGGGTCCAATTCTATTTCCCTGCTACTCAAAATGAAACCCAATATTTTCCAGCGGGAACCCCGAATGCACATTTGGCGGGATTAACTTTCAAGTTGTATCATCTCAGTCCGTAAAAGAATTTTCTCAAATCTCCCATGTAATCTGCAGCTTTCCTGGATTCAATGATGACGTCGTCCACATACACATCGATCTCTTAATGTATCATATCATAAAATATTGTGGTCATGGTTCTCATGTAGGCAGCACCAGCATTCTTTAAAACGAACGGCATCATTCTGTAACAGTACATTCCCCACGGTATGATGACTGTCGTTTTCTCTACATCTTCTTCATCCATCCATGTCTGGTGGTATCCAGCAAAACAATCGACGGATGACTACAGCTTATGTTAGGCGCAGTTATGAATCAATATGTGTATATTTGGTAAAGGGAAATTGTCCTTAGGACTGGCCCGGTTGAGATTCCGGTAGTCGACACAGACTTTAACCTTCCCATCTTTCTTTGGTACCGTCACGATGTTGTCTAACCATATTGGATACTCTACCACTCAGAGAACCCTGGATTTGACTTTCTTTGTAACCACTTCTTTAAGTTTCAAACTCATGTCCGGCTTGAACTTTCTGAGTCTCTGTTTTACCGGTGGGCATGTCGGATCTGTCGGCAACTTGTGAGCCACAACGGATGTGCTGAGACTAGTCATATTATCATACGACCAGGAGAATATATCCTCATATTCTTTTAAAAACTCTGTGTACTCTTTCTTTTCGATTGTGACAAGTGTACGCTGATACGTGTTTCCTTGAGATTTTCTGTGTCTCCCAAATTAACAACCTCGGTTTCATCCAAGTTGGACTTTTCTTGTTCTCAAAATTCTCAACCTCCAGGACAACTTCTTCTGGTATTTCGTCCTCCTATGAATCTATGTTCGTTTGTCATGTTGTCACATTGCAAGTTACAGTCGTTGGTTCATCATCAAGATATGTAATAGTAATGTCCGAGGCTCTCCGGGCACTGGTGGTCCTAATTGACCAATTTGTGAGGTGTTCCCCTCGGATCATAGCTTGAATGAAAGGTCCTTCCTCCCATTCCTCCTCGAAGATAACACATAGATCCATATCATTTTCCAGAAAAAGGTTCTTCATTGCTGCCAGTGTCTCATCTTCCTTTGATTTATATATGATATCAGTTAGCTGAAAGTTCTATTCCAACTCAGGTAGAGGTGCTCCAGTGGGTAGTAGGGACCGCGCCATGGTGGCGACCAGTCGTTGAACTCCTCCCAAGTGTATTCATATCCCAAGCCAAAAGTAGTCCCATGCTTCTACAACTTGATAGGCTTGACGATTCCCTGAAGATTCTTGCGAAGCCCATTTTCGGGCTCATATCCTCTCCAATTTAGAATGCTATAATTATTTTATCCCACCACTTGTATTTGTCTATGCCGCTGACTCGCTCGATGTCATGGTATGTTTCTCCACCGATTTTCCTTCTACCTCTGATCATCGGGATGGCCTGGCGATTGCATAAAGGGTTTCTACCGTCGCCATGAATGATTACTTCCTGATGATTCCATTCAAATTTTACAGCTTGATGCAAAGTAGATGCCACAGCCCTAGCGGCTTGGATCTAGGGTCGTCTTAGCAACAAATTGTAGGATTTTGTCACGTCAATGACTTGGAACTCAACATCGAACCAGGTGGGTCCCATCTGCAGGAATAAGCTAATTTCTCCAATTGAGAACCTCTGAGATCCATCAAAAGCTTTGACACTGATAGCCTCATCCTAGATCTCGTGCAATCCTTTACCCAATGTCCTGAGAGTTACCAAAGGAAAAATGTTGAGGCTGGATCCCCTATCGACTAGATTTCTGGTGATACGTGATCCTCGCATTGCGTAGTGATGTGCAATGCTTTGTTGTGACAAAGCCCTTCTAGCGGTAATTCATCTTCGTGGAAAGTGATCTTGTGGCTTTCTAGTACCTGCCCCACCATGTTTTCTATTTCGCCTCCTGTTATGTTGCTGGGAACATAAGCTTCACTCAGTATTTTTATTAAGGCGTTTTTATGTCCCTCGGAACTTGTAGAAGAACTAGAATAGAAATTTTTGGTAGCGTTTTGTTCAGTTCTCGACGACTGAGTACTCTTTGGGATGTACTTCCTTCAAAGGTCATCGGGTCTAGTTCAACAGCCCGCCCGGAGGCTTGCTTGATGGACTCAGCCAAGTGTTCTGGGGTGTACACCCTGCCGGTCCTGGTCATGCCCTGTGCGGTAATTGCTTCCCTAGTATACGCCTTTCCTTTCCTTCTAGCCTTAGTGGTGTAATCCCAAGGTATAGCATTTGTCTTTAACGGGTTCACGTCTATCATGGAGACTGGAATTGGTACCCTGAGAGGTAATACAGTAACTTCAAATGGTGTAGGCGCCTTTAGAACCCCAAACTCAACCTCAATTGGTTTTGGCGCCTTTGCAGAAGGTGCTTCAAACTCGAGTGGCACGGACACATTTACTACATTGCCCTCAGAGGGTTGAATCTGCACAACAATGGGATTGAGAGTAACTGTCCGCTTCTTAGGCTCTTCTCCTTCAACTATCAAACCAATTGAGCCCTTTGTGTCCAAATCATCTTCGATCTCGATCATGTGGATGCGTCCACCCTTCTGGTCAGGTAGAGGATTGTTGCAGACATTAGGCGCGGGCTACTTGCTATAATGATTTTGTTGTTGATCAGATTCTGAATCTTGTCTTTCAACGAGCGGCACTTGTCGATGGTATGGCCTTTCTTCCCGGAATGGTATGCGCAAGTCTTGTTAGGGTTAATCCACTGGGCAGGGTTTTCTTGAGTTACAGCTAGGATAGGGGTAACGTAATCAGTTGCTTTGAGTTTTTCATATAATTGGTCAATTGGTTTGGCTATGGCTGTATATTGTCTAGGAGGTTTGCGGTCGAAGTTTGGTCTAGGTCGAGGGAAGCTTTGGTGAGTAGGAGGTGATGGGTAGTGAGAAGGTTGTGGGTTGTATGCTTGGTATATAGGTGCTGATTGGGAATATCTGGGTGAAGTGGGTTAATACGTAGGTGGTAGAGGTGATTGGTAAGCGGGTGGTGGAATTTGGTAAGTGGATGATGGTGCTTGGTAGTTTAGGGTAGGTTGATATGTGAGTGGAGCTGAAAGATAGGTTTGGTACATCATAGGGGAATTGTTTCTTTGTGCAGCCATTACGGAATTTACATCATTTTTCTTCGATGAGCCACCAAACTGTAAAGCTTTGTTGGTAGCTCGCAGTGCCTCTAGATTAGTGACCGTACCATTTTTGATGCCTTGTTTGATATTTTATCCAAACTTGATGATGTTGGAGAACTTTTGGCCCTCTATTAGCATCGGCCTATTGTAGTACTGCGGATCCTGAGCACGGACGAAGAACTTATTCATTTGTTCTTCCTCCAAGGCAGGTCTGGCCTTACCAGCTTCTGACCTCCAAAGAGTAGCATATTCGCGAAAGGTCTCTGTGGGTTTACTCTTGTAATTCTGGATATAGAACACATCTGGTGCATTCTCAGTGTTAAACCTAAACCGATCCATAAAGTCAGACGCCATGTTCACCCAACTAGTGCATTTCTTTGTAGCCTGGCTAATATACCATGATAAAGCATCACCCTTCAAACTCTTCATGAAAGCTTCATGTGGCATTTCTCGTCCTTTCTGACTCCTAACAATTTGTCACAATACATTCTCATGTGGACCCCGGGGTCACCTATGCCATTGAACATCTCGAACTTGGGAGGTTTGTACCCCTCCGGGAGCTCAACATCTGACTGAACACAGAGATCTTTGTAATTCAACCCTTAGACACCTTTGTTACCTTCGAAACCCTGAATCCAGCTAGTCAACTTCTTGATCTCGGAGTCAAAATTCTAAATGAGGAAACTCTTGTCATCTCACTCAACTACACTGGTGATTGGCTGACTGTAGTGTGGCATAGTGTCCATAAAGATATGATGGTTATGGTCTTCGGTGGTGTTTTGCGGTTCAGGAATGAGCAGTGGAGTGTTTTGAGTGGGTTTCATTGGAGGTTGTGGGCTGCGTTGTGGCGGGGTTCTGGGTGCTAACATCGGTAGCGGCAAGAGTGATTGACAGGCTTGCCAGGTTTCTAACTTGGTCCATTTCCTCTCCGAATCTTAGCAAAGTTTGCTCCAGATGAGCATCAGTCTCTTTGGTGATTGCAGCATTCTGAAAAGTTTCTTCAAGTTCCTTTCTAGCGCTTGTATCTCCCATTTTGCCTTTATTCCTGTTTCTGGTAGGACTTGGGGAAGGAGGAGGTGGAGGACCCTTGGATCTTGTGGAGTATGGTGACGCTGCCAGAATGCACGAACTTACCTTTGGGGAGGGGAATAAAAATAAAAGGAAAACAAAAGGAAACAATTAGTGCGTGTTCTGATAAAAAATATTTCGATATTTAAACATATTGTGCAGGAATATAAATCGCTTACTAATGTGGGGTGCCTCATTGTGGTCGAGGCAGGCCTAGAGACAAATTAATTTTGGAGAACTTATAATGCTAAATGCCTCATTTTATTGATAAAAACAAGATGAGTCTTAAACAACTGAATGATAAAAATGCTCTCAACCCCCTGAAACCCTAGTCCTTCTCCAACCACCCTTCGACCTCATTTCACCAGAAAATATGGCTTTTCAAGCCTCATGCAACCTATACTGACCCCTAACTCCCTTCTACTACCCCTTTGTCCAAAGTTCAAAGCCCTATCTCGAAGACCACCGGCTCAGAGGTCCTCCGACTTGAGTTTTACGGCCACGTCCGATCTCTCTCCGGCGAGTCTTAATGTTATGAGTGTTGATACCCAATTTTTCCCTATGTATCATTCTAACCAAAATACTTTCAAAATAGCTTGTGAATGCATATATGAGCATCCACAAGATATTTGGTATCTTTCTATAATTATTTAAGCATTTAAAACCAATTTATAACTTATTTTGTACTGTAAAAGCTAATATTTAGTGTCAAACGTTGTTGTTTTAATAAAAAAATTATTTTATTCCCTAATTTACATAAAAATATAATTTGATGTAGTTTGTACAGGATTTTACAAAGCCATTAGGTGTTTTTAAATTAAACATGCATTAGATTATAATTTTAGCCTATTTAACAATTTAACGCGTATTCCAAGTATAAAATCATTCATAGTATTTTTAATAAATTCTAAAGTATTTATTAGATCAGTAATTTTATTGGATTTTTATAAAATTTCTTACTATTTTCTAAAATTAAATTTGGGAAATATTGGTCATTTAAATTCTAGCCCATTTTGCTTTCAATTTCAGCCACATTTTCAACCCAATTTCCCAGTCCAATAGCCCAACCCAATCTTAGAATAAACCTGATCCATTTCCCCCCCCCCCTTCTAATCCTGGTCATTGATCTCATAGATCAACCGGCAACGTTATTTCTTGCCTTAATTAAACCAACAACCCTTTGCCCTAATTTTATTTCTTTCAATCCGCCGCCTTTGAATCCCCAAACACTCTCTAGCCCCTTTAAAACCCTGATCATCTCCATCTCTATTTATCACCATCCTTGGCCTTTGGATTCGAAGATTGAGACTTTGTTTCGAGGGTGACTGAACCAGAGGTCCTTTAATGGGGTTTCACGATCGTGTCAGGCTTCTCTCTGGCAAGCCTTTGAATCCTTGAATCCTTGAATCCTTGCCAAGCTCCGATAAGCCGTCTAGGCTTTTCTCGCTATTTTTGAGGCCTTTTATGAAAACCCTAATTGATTCGAGGTTCTTTTTCCGGTCTCTCTGTATTAATTTTTACGATCTTCTTTGAGTTTTTTTTTGCTTTCTAGGGTTTTCAATATCTCTTATCTTCTCTTCGCCTAGTTTGTGTTTCCAAAGATTGTTCGTCTTTTTCAAAACCTAGGGTTTATATGAACTGTTTGATTCTTTGATTTTGTTGTTTATTTCTTGTTACTATGTGTTCTTCTTCATGATTTTGAGCATCTTCTACTTTAGCTCTAATTATTTTACCTCACTGATTACCTTCTTAGGGTTTTCATCTAGTTTGTGTTATGATCTCTTCACAATGTTCTGCTCTTGTTCCTTTCCATCTATGATATCCTTTGTGTTCTGACTTGTAGTGGAAACCTAATTTCTAAGGGTATTTGTCATTCATCTTTCTCTATGAAATCCTAGCTACCTAATCGCTTTCTCGTATATGTTTTGCTATACGTCTATTCTGCTATGCCTAGCTTTTGCACGTATAGACTTATGAATCTTTTATAGTACTATTCTTCCCTTTTTCCCGAAACCCTTATTGATTTCGGTACAACTGTGTGATTCTCTAACTGTTCCCTGTACTCTGGCTAAGTTCATGCGAGTAAAATCTTCACCCCTTGATTTTCTGAGTAATTATTTACCTTACATGTTCAACCGTGTGATTTTTAAATTTTCCTATGTGTATCTACCCTACATTATGTGATCAGTATTATGTTTTCTTTCCAATATTACACTTAGGTCTATTTATTGTTCCACCCGGTTCCTTAATTGAAGGGGTTCCCTTCTCCTTAATTGATATTAATTGATTTCATGAATATTTTCCTTGCCTTACTGTTGCTTCTCTTTCAACAATAAATAGGATCTCTCTTTTCTCACTCAACATACTCATTCACGAGTTTTCTCTATTTTCACTCACGAAAACTCCTGCCTTTATCTTCTTGCTACTTGCTCTCTCTGTTAAAGGCTAGCCTGCTTAAAGCCAAGGCAAGTTATAGAACTTCTCTTTGCTTTTGTTATTCGAGTGCAACTGGTAGGTTCTAATCTCAATTACTACTCTTTCAACTAGTTGTTTACGTTTACTCTATCTTTGCCTGATATACTTACAGTTTGATTTCATCATGTAATCCCGTTCCCTTTTCCCTTGCTTGTTTCTTTCAGTACTTTACTTGAGTTCTAGAATGTTTAAACTCCCTCTCCCTTTCCCTGGGTTTTCGTGTTTCAGTTTAAAGTTCTAACATGCTTAATCCCCTTCCCTTTATTCCCTTGTCTTGTTATTTTATTTCATATGACTTTTAAGTATGTTTAAGCCCATATCCCTTGTCCCTTTGTTTATGCTGTAGATTTTAGTTATGTTAAACCCCCTTTCCCTTTATCCCTCACCTGTTTGTGTTAAATTTCAGCATGTTAGTCCTTTTCCCTTTCCCTTTGGTTGTTTATATTTAGTATTTTAGCATGTTAAATTCCTTTCTTCTGCCTGTGTGTTGTCCATCACTACGTTTTATTTCCTCCTAGCCTTTTCGACTTAATTTTGTCTGTTAAATCCTATGTGATTTCCCCTTCCCCTTTATCCCCTGTTTGCTTATGAGTTTTTTTGGATGAGAATGCCATTTCATTGCCACTCCTAATCTAGAACCCGGGCCTAATTGCCTATACTCAGAATGATCCCGCTCCATTTTCCCTCTCTTATGTATTTGAGCCTGGAAAAAGGCCTGTTGGTGTCTTAATCACTTTCCAGGCCCTTGTCTGACTTGTTTACAAGTCTGCTCCTGTTTGTAACCTTTGTAAGGAGTTTGGGGTGTGCTAGTCTCAATCAATATGTTAGGTATGACCACTTCATACACTGGTTTCCCTTTAATCCTCACTTTGCACTTATTCTTAGCCCCTTTAAGTTCCCACCCCCCTTTGGTAAGCCATGCTTAGGGACCTTAGAGTCTCCTCTGAATTTGGATGCCTTAGGGCTGGTAATTCCCCACTTGCACTGTTCCAACTACGGTGTAAGAAATGCCTGGATCTCTTTTGAAGGCCTTTGGAACTTTGTAACACTCTAAAATGAGAAAAGCCTCGGATCTTGGGAGCTCGGATTTGGTAGAAGGCATATGTCGGACATTAAATTTGCTTCTAGACCCCTCGGGCCTATTATAGCTGCTGATGTACTTTAAATTTTTTATTTCTTTAATGTCTTTACTTTTCTCCCCAGTTTGTAATAATGTGTAATGTAAAACTCGGGGTATAGTGAAAGGGACATGGGGGATTTACTTTCTCATCTGCATTAGAGATCATGCCTATATGGTCACGTTACTTCATTGCATCAGTTTCTATATAGTTAGCATGAATATAATCTTACCAATGTTGCATCACCATGTGGATAACATGCATATAGGAGCTTACCTTATTGCATCAATGTCATATAGGAACCATGACTATAAGCTTATTCATCTTTGCATCAGTAGAAACCATGCCTTAGGACCTTTATTTTATCCATGTGAACCGTTACTATGCCTATTTTTACATTGTTGCATATCATGTAGATTCCATGTCTATAGGCTCTTTCATATTGCCTCAAGTTCATATAGAGACCATGCTATTAGGTTTGCATCTTATAAACTCACCTAGAAAGTATGCCTATAGGAATTATATAAACGCTAGGCAAATAGTAGGACGTCTAATGGTATTAAAGCAACAACTAAAGGGTAACAACAAGTCATGAGTTCAGACCGTTAACGCTTTCAAACGTCTCAGTTTCTTCAAACTTGTCCTAACCTAGTTTATTTTAAAACAGGTACAGCCTAGGTCTGCTCTTTTGCAACTGTAAGTTATTATCAAAGTTGAGTTTGTAATTGCTTAGATCTAGTGCTTTAAGATCTTAAAACTATTTCAAGGACTTTAAAACGCCCCTTTTTACTCGATATGTTCAACTGATTTACAATACCTTTTTCTCAAAACTCGTCCGCAATTTCAAAATTTCTTAACAGATTTCCATCTGAAGCTCGTGTTTTCTTTCTAAAACATGTCTGCAACTCTAAAATATTTTGAACAAGCCATGTCCGCAACTGGCATCTTTTCTTTAAGTCTCATTGATTTTCGAAAGTCTGTCAACTTCTATAAAAGGGCCGGGGAGCTCGAAGCAGATTTTCTATCCAACTCTTATGTGTTAAACTAATCCGCCCGCTCTCCTAACCTCTTTTAAAGAGAAAATCAGTAACTGAAGTCATGCTAACTACTTGTTGTATGTTACGGGGTTTACTTGAGCCTTTAGTTGTTTATTTGTATCCCTCTTATTTGCTACTTGTTTTTTATTGTCGCTCTAGCATTTTACCTTTGAATACTACATATATGTATCCTACTTCCTTTTCCCCCTTTTAGGATTAGAAGTCCTAATACACGAGACTAACAGGTTGGGGCGGGTATTAGCATGCAATAAGTTAATGATACCAACGCGCTATAATACCTTAACGAGGAGGTAGGGTAGAATATGGAGATGATGACGATGCGATAATATCATGAAGCGACCCCTCTTTGGGAATATGAGCTAGATATTACATCGAATGATCCATATTATAGTTAAACCTAGGACCCCTCTTTCTCTTACGTGCTTTATTTAAATGCTTTTTTGATGCTTTTCAAACTAATTATCTCTTATATTTCAAACATATGTCCTTTTCTTGAAAGCTTTCAAATTATGTGAATATGTGCACTTCATTTGTCTACTTGCTTCATTTTCTTTATAAAGTCACAATTAGCACGGCCAGGAACCACATTTGTGGATCTTGAGGGGTGCCTAACAGCTTTCCCTTGAAATAATTTCAAGCCCGTACCCAACTGTGGTTTCTCTCTCAAAACACTCTCTTCATCTTAAAGTGTCCTAATGCACTATAATCATTAGGTGGCGACTCTTCATATTTCGTAACCCAATTCCCAAATGGGAAATAGAGTTGTTTTGCCCATAATATCGTAAAACCTGATTTCGCCTTTGAAAAAGGGGGCGTCGACAGCATGGCGACTCTGCTGGGGATATTCTTTAAGGCTTTTACCACTACGTGTTTTGTGACTTTACCGCTTTCTTCATTTATTGCTTTTCTTTTATTATTTTCACAATTACTAGCTTGTTCTTCGTGTCTTTCTTTTCCTTTAACTGTTTTATTGCTTCATTACCTCACTCTATTTTCCATCTTTAATTTCGAGCATTTATTGAAATCATTATGAACGTGAAAATACATGTATTTATTTCATTGTTGTAATAGCATCCTTCAACATCATTTTTCACTCGTGCCAAACAAATCCTATAACAACGCTTATAATGAGTGTTTGTGCTCTTCTAATACTTATAAACCCCCTAAATTTGGCAAAGGCATACTTGCGGTAAAACCAGTCGATCAACGGTGTAGTCGACGAATCCGCGCCTTTCCCTCTTGAGTTTTCCGCACAAGGGAACCTTGTATAGCACTTCGAAAGTAGAAACCCTACTCCATTTAATTGTTCATGCATCATGGTAAAACTTAGCCGAGTCAGTTATGTCGTCTGCATAATGACTTATTATGATAGCCTAAACCAAAGTCTACCGGGTTTCTTCGAAACCCAAACAGACGTTGACGTTATGTGCATTTATTCGGAGAACTAAATGCCTTTTGCTAATTATTTATTTAAATGGTCGAGTCCGGTGGAGTTTAGGGCCTAACTCTCTGTTTTGTAGGAAATGAGGCACGAGGTCCCCAAGTTCGGTATAGTATCAAACATTCGTCCAGAGTTGCTAAGCTGGTGGGATGATTTGCATGGTAGTGATCGGGTTGTTGTCCGCAAACACTTAGGAAATCTTCCTTCACTTCTGGAAGTTAGGCCAGATAACAAGATTGTGGAAGCTGCTACTATGTTTTAGGATAGTGAACGGTCTGTATTCCGCTTTGGAGATATAGAAATGATGTCGCTGTTGGAGGAAATTGGGAATTTAGCCGGATTTCCTTGGGATAGCCCGGGGTTGCTTTTAACAGAAAATCGCAAAGGTAGAGGGTTCTTGAAAATGATGGGGATAAAAAAGAACCCTAATCTGACCAGCTTGAAGGACTTTTACACTTTTTTCGACTTCATGTATGAAAGGTTCGGACATAGCAAATCATACCACAATCACATGGACAAGTTCGCCCTCATCTCTTTGGGGCACATACATAGGAGGGCTTTTGTGTTCATGTTTTGTTTTCTAGGAATGATAGTTTTCGCGATAAAGAAAGCTAGGATAAATACAAGACTAGCCATGGTAACCAAAGCCGTAATTCAGGGTATCGACGGGCAGACATTCATCATAGCACCCATGATCCTCGCAGAACTGTACCGATCCTTAGAGAAATGTCAGCAATGGGCACCGCACTTTGAAGGGTGCAATCTACTACTACAACTCTGGCTCATTGAACATCTTCAAACGGGAGAGTATAGGTAGGAGATCATACGCCAGGATTGGGATGATCATATTGCTTTCCATCATCCAAAGTAGATGCACTTCATGCCGGACATGTTTGCTCACCCGGAAGACACCAATGGATGGGTGTAACTATTAAGGAACCTGAAAGAAGAGCAGGTACAATGGATGTACAAGTGGTTTACAACTGGAGAGTTTATCATCCGATCTAGGGACGCACCATTCCTTGTACTCATCGGCTTGAGAGGAACTTACCCTTATGTCCCTCTCCGAGTCATGAGGCAAGCCGGAAGGAGGTAGATTATACCAAGAGTGGAAAAGATGAGTCACTACAAGGCTGATTTCCAGGATGACAATAGCCCACGCAGGTTCCGGGCTCATCATATGTGGCACTCCAAAATCATTCTAGAAAAGGAATCTATGGAACCAGACAGGTATCGGGCTAGACACGCGCCGCTTTATCCAGGGTGGTTAGAAGATGATCATATGGGCTTGGGGAAAATAGGTTTCGTCCACAGCCACAGGGTTATTGATGAGGAAGCTACAGCAAAGGTTAAGTACAATCAGCTACGCAAGCGAATGCGAGAATGTGAAAGTGAATATCGGGAAGTGCTAGAGGCTCAAGAGAAGGTAATCAATAAATGGAAAGATATGGCTGTCCATGCAAGCAACTATTTAGGGTACTTGGAACATGGTATAGTGGAGCTGGAAGGCAAATTTCTGAAAAGGATCAAAGATTGTCAGAAGGCTGAAGGTAATGAAGGCTGGCGCTTGGCTCAAGCTTATTTGTTGCTGGGATTGCGCGAACTGATGAAACTGTACGAGGGAGGCAAAGATACCGAATCTGGAGAAGGTCCTTGTGGGACCGAGTAGCTAGGATTTTATTGCTTTCTTGATGTAATAAGGCCCTTGGCCCTTTGTGACAATTTTTCTTTATTTCAGTTTGTTTTGACTCATTCTATTTTTCTATCAATAAAATGAGGCATTTGGTATTACGAGTTCTCCAAATCATGTTTGTCGCTAAGCCTACCTCAGGCACAACGAGGCACCCAAATAGGAAGTAATTTATATTCCTGTAACAACGCGTTTACATACCGCAATGTTTTCTTTCTCAGAATCTGCACTAACTTTTTACCTTTTTGTTTTCCTTTTATTTTTATGCCCCTCCCCAAAGGTTAGTCCCTGCATTATGGCACCATCAACATATTTAACAAGATCTAAGGGTCCTCCTCCTCCTCCTTCTCCGAGTTCTCCCAGAAACATGAACAAAGGAAAGATGGCAGATAATCAAGCGAGATAGGAAATTGAAGGAACTTCCCAGGGTACCCCCGATCACCAAGGAAACTGCTGCTCGTTTGGAGCAAACTTTGCTAAGGTTTCGAGAGGATCTGGACCAGGTCCAGAGTTTGGCAAGTCTGTCCATCTCCCTTGCTGCTGGAGATGTCAACAATCAGGTCCCTGCACCTCCTTAGAAGACCCCAACCCAAGTTCGCAACAATGCTCCACCGCTCATCCCTGAGCCTCAAAATGCTCCAAACCACAAGGATACTCCTATCTTTGTGGATACTGTGCCATTCTATACACAGCCTACACCAGATGTGTCAGAATCAGATTCACTCATTTAGAACTAGGCTACTGAACTCTAGAAACTTACTAGCAGGGTTCAAGGCGTGGAAGGTAATAAGGGTGTCGAAGGTCAGAATTATGAAGATTTGTGTGTTCAACCCGATGTTGAACACCCGGAGGGGTACAAACCTCTTAAGTTTGAGATGTTTGATGGTACGAGTGATCTCAGGGTTTACCTCAGAATGTATTATGACAAATTAGTTGGAGTTGGTAAGGATGAGAAAACCCGCATGAAACTATTCATGAGGAGTTTGAAAGGGGATGCCTTATCTTGGTACATCAGCTAAGATGCAAAGAAATGGACGAGTTGGGTAATATGGCATCCGAATTCATGGACCGTTTCATATTCAACACTGAAAATGCGCCAGACGTGTTCTACATTCACAATTTGAAGAAGAAGCCTACTGAAACCTTTCGCGAGTATGCTACTAGTTGGAGGTCGGAAGCGGCCAAAGTCAGGCCGTCTTTGGAAGAGGAACAAATGAATAGATTTTTCGTTTGTGGCCAGGACCCATAGTATCATGAGAGATTAATGCTGATAGAGGGGCAGAAATTCGTTGATATCATCAAGCTGGGAGAAGAATTGAAGAGGGAATCAAAACCGGTATGGTTACCAACCTTGAGGCAATGCAGGCCACCAACAAAGCCTTGCAATCTAGTGGTTCACAAAAGGAAAAGGATGTAAACTCCATAATGGCCACAAAAAGAAACCATTCTCCCGTGAAATACAAACCCTACCCTCCAACTCCACTCACGTATCAACCCTCTATAAATTACCAAGCACCTTCGCCTACTTACCAAAATCCACCACCCATCTACCAGTCATCTCCACCACCAACATATCAACCTACCTCGCCAGGATATTCCCAACCCGCAACCATATACCAAGCCTACAAACCCCAACCTCCTCACTATCCATTACCACCTGCCCGTCAAAACTCTCGCGGCCAAGACCAAATTTTGACTGCAAACCACCCAGACAGTACACTGCTATTGCTAAACCCATTGACCAACTATACGAAAAGCTCAAAGCCACCGGATATGTTACACCCATCCCACCCATAACCCCAGAGAACCCTTCCCAATGGATCAACCCAAACAAAACTTGCGCATACCATTCGGGGATGAAGGGCCATAACATTGACCAGTGCCGCTCGTTGAAGGATAAAATCCAGACTTTAATTGACAACAAGGTCATCATAGCAAAGGAACCTACTCCTAATGTTCCTAAAAACCCTCTGCAAGACCACAAAGGTGGAGGCATCCACATGATTAAGGTAGAAGATGACTAGAACCCCGAAGGATCGATTGGTTTGATATCTGAAGGGGATGAGCCCGAGAAACCAGCGGTCACTCTTAATCCTATTGTTGTACACGTCAACCCATATGAGGACAACATGGTGAATATATCTGTGCCATTTGAGTTCGAGGCAGTTCCTGCAAAGGTGCCAAAGCCAATTGAGGTGGAATTTGGGACTCCAAAGGTGCCCTCACCAATTGAAGTTACTATGTTTCCTCCAAAGGTGCCCATTTCAGTCACTATATCAAACGTATCCCATTTCAGTCAAAGGCCATACCCTGGGACTACACAGCCGAGGCGAGAAGGAAAGGAAAAACACGCGCAAGAGAAGCAATTGCCGCGCAAAGTATGACTAGAACATGCAAGGTGTACACACCAGAGCACCTAACTGAGTCCAACAAGCAAGTTCCTGGACGTCCCGTTGAAATAGGACCTGATGTTCTCTGGAGAAAGATACAGGCTAAGGGATATTCAGTTGTTGAACAGCTAAACAAGACTCCGGCACAGATTTCCATCTTAGCATTGTTGCAGAGTTTCGAATCACATAAGAACGCCTTGATGAAGATATTGAGCGAGGTTTATGTCCCGAGCAACATAACAGGAGGAGAAATGGCAAACATGATAGGGCAGGTGTTGGAGAGTCACAAATCACTTTGTATGAGGATGAATTGCCGCCTGAAGGACTCAGTCATAATAAAGCAGAATCCTAGTCGACGGAGGTTCTAGTCTTAACATTTGTCCACTGATCACCCTCAAGAAATTAGGCAAAGGGTTGCACGAGATAAAGGACGGGGCTATTAATGTTAAGGCTTTTGATGGTTCTCAGAGGCCTACTCTCGGGGAGATTAGCATGTGTTTACAAATGGGGCCTACTTGGTTTGATGTTGAGTTCCAAGTCATCGACATACCGGCCTCGTACAACTTACTGCTGGGACGACCTTAGATCCTTGCCGATGTGGCTGTGGCATCAACTTTACATCAGGATGTGAAGTTCGAATGGAACCATCAGGAAGTAATCATCCATGGAGACATTAACAACCCCATCTACAATCGCCAGACCATTCCAATGATCGGAGCCAGGAGAAGAATAGGCGGGGAGACATATCATCATATCGAGCGGGTCAACACACTGGATAAGGACAAATGGTGGAGTAACAAGGTTGATAGCATTCTTAATTGGAGTGGGCATGAACCGGGGAAAAGGCTTGGTAAGAATCTTCAAGGTCTCACCAAACCCGTCCAGTTGAAGAAACATTGTACTAACTTTGGATTGGGATACAGATACACTTGGCAAGAATTCAAAAATTGGTCACCACCATAGAGCAACTATATTATCTATTGGAAAACCCCATACCTCAGTTGGAGCAGACATTTCAACCAGCCGTCACTCTCTACGGTTCAGAAGAAGACGAGGCTCTTGCGGCAAAGAACAACCTATTTCTGGAGGACATGGGTTGTTGTTTGATCTTTGAAGAGGAAGGGAAGGAAGGCCCTTCCATTCATACTGTGAACCGAGGGGAGCGCCTCACCAACTGGTCAATTAGGACCACCGTCGCCCGGAAACCTTCGGGGTAGCAAGGCTGAACAAGCATCATGCATCTTTATTCTAGTTGTTTCCTTTACTTTCCGCTTTTGTCTTTACTTTCCAAAGGAGCCCGATGTTTTGAACATTTATGAATTCAATCAAAAGCATTTTCAGCTTTATCAAATATCTCGCTATTCATTATTTTTCTCTGCTATTTACTTTAATTTTCACACATCATTACAATTACGTGTCTTGATTCAAATCTCAACAGCGACTTGATGAAAGCGATGTGTTAAACTTTCAAGATTAGACACAGAAACTCTACAGACCTCAGATGAATGGAGCCGTGGAAGCAGCCAACAAGAACATCAAGAAAATACTGAGGGAAATGATCGAAAAGCACAAGTAGTGGCAGGAGAAATTATCATTTGCTCTATTGGATTATCATACTACAGTTCGCACATCAACTAGGGCAACTCCCTACATGCTGGTTTATGGTATAGAGGCAGTAATTCCCACCGAGGTAGAGATCCCATCCTTGAGAATCATACAAGAAGCTGAGCTAGACGAAGAATAATGGGTCAAGGTTCGATACGATCACTTAGCCCTTATATACGGCAAACAAATGAATGTCGTCTGCCTCGGACAATTATATCAGAACAGGATTTCTAGAGCCTTCAACAAGAGAGTTCGACCAAGGAAGTTTACACCTGGGCAGCTGGTGTTGATTAAGATATTTCCACATAAAGACGAGGCCAAAGGGAAGTTCTCTCCCAACTGGCAAGGTCCGTACATGGTTCACCGGGTCCTAACTGGAGGAGCCCTTATTCTTGCAGAAATTGACGGAGAAATCTGGCCAAAACCAATCAACTCAGATGCAGTGTATAGATATTACGTTTAATCAGTATGCTTTCTTTATGATGTAATTTGAACTAGGTCTGACCTGATTTCTGTTTAAGAGGGGATACATAGGCATCCATATGGGTTCGGTCACATCATTAATAAAATTCCATTTCTCCCCACATTTGGAGCTGGGGCAGAACTTAGAAGAGGAGCCTCAAAATTCCGAAGATAGCTTGTCAGTTATCGTATCAGCATCGAGCAGTAAACTGGGGCATAATTTTGAAGAGGACCCTCAAAATTCTAAGGTCAATCCGCTTTCATTCATTCAGCACCGCTGTCAAAAGCACCAGCCTGGTAAACCGGTGCAGAATTTTGAGGAGGAATCTCAAAATTCCGGAGCAAGCGAGGTTGTCATTCCTTGAACCACGTTACAGTTGTGGTTCATCATAAAACAAAAACTATCTTTTGCTTTACTGATATATACATACACTTCATCATATTTGCCAAAATTTTGCATGAAATTTTTTGGATCGCTATCGTTCAGCAACGCTGCCCCAAAGGGTACAGAATGCCACGGGTCAAAGAAGGCGGACTAACCTCCCCTTTAAGAACTCACGATTTTTCCTTGGATGCAAAAGCCCATGATGCAAATAGGCGATGCAGGAGACTTACAGAACCAAAGCCACTACCTACCTAACAAAGGCTTACTATCTACATTCAACACTTCCCTAGAAGTCATCAATAGCACGATCATCTACCAGCTGAGAAAAATCACCACCATCTTCTCTTTTAAAATCTTGTATTGGATAAGGCTATTTTATGCCTTTTGAGACTAAGCTCTGTATCCATCTTGAATTTTTGCATAAGGATATTCCCTGCCTTTCGAGGTTAAGCTCTACCTCCATCCTGCATAAGGCTATTTTCTGCCTTTCGAGACTGAGCTCTGTCTCCATCTTGCATTTTCGCATAAGGTTATTCCCCGCCTTTCGAGGTTAAGCTCTACCTCCATCCTGCATAAGGATATTTTCTGCCTTTAGAGACTAAGCTCTGTCTCCATCTCCATTTTTGTACAAGGCTACTCTCTGCCTTCCGAGGCTAAGCTCTGCCTCCATCATTGCACAAGGCTATTTTCTTTCTTTCTAGACTAAGCTCTGTCTCCATCTGCATCTTGCATAAGGCTATTCTCTGCCTTCTGAGGTTAAGCCCTACCTCCATCTTGCATAAGGCTATTCTATGCCTTCCGAGGCTAAGCTCTGCCTCCATTTTGCATTGCATAATGCCTTCCGAGACTAAGTTCTATCTCTACCTCCCTCCTGCATTAGGCTATTGTCTGCCTTTCGATGCTAAGCTCTGTCTCCATCTGTATTTCTGCACAAGGATACTCTCTGCCTTCCGAGGCTAAGCTCTGCCTCCATCATTGCATAAGGCTATTTTCTGCCTTTCGAGACTAAGATCTGTCTCCATCTTGCATTCTTCCATAAGGCATCTTCTGCCTTTCGAGGTTAAGCTCTACCTCCTTTATTTTGCATCTTTGGCTGAAATATCGCCGCCGGCATTTTTTAAATTCTTGCTCGGCTGAAAGATCGCCACCCTCTACATTCATTCGGTAGGAATATTGCCACCTTTTCATGGGCTGAAATATCGCCTACTTATTCAAAGACGTCATAGTTTGGAGGCACCATCTGCATGGCCCGAACCATTTCATGGCCTGCGAATCTTTACTTTCATCCTCTTGAGAGCCCGGACGTCATAGTCTGAAGGCGCCATCATAGTCTGAAGGCGCCATCATAGTCGCCCGAAGACAGAATTCATGGTCCAATGGGAACTTGCATCGCGTTTAAATTATGAAATGTACACGCACATCGTTCATTTGCAGGTACGCCGGCTGGCACGGTTGTCCCGGCAGGCGTTCCTGCTATGGTTCTCCGCAGCTCATCCGATCCTTGAGCCCTTGCCAAATCTCAAACCCCGTTGCGTCCACCGTTTCAAATTTTCATTGGCACATTCCGCTAATAGCTCCTGAACTACATACGGCCTGATTCAGGTAAAACCGAGGATATGTAGATAGCTCAGAGGCCAGAGAGCGGTCGAAATTCTCGTACATTTATCAATTCCGGTAAAAATTGGCCATCTTATCTTTACCCGGCAACTCTTTCATCCTCCTCGGGTAAAGAGGGGCAGCTGTTGATACCCAATTGTTCCCTATGTACCGTTGTACCCAAATTACTTTCAAAATAGCTTTTGAATGCATATATGAGCATCCACAAGAGGTTTGGTATTTTTCTATCATTTTTTAAGCATTTTAAAACCAATGTATAACTTATTAGTGTAATGTAAAAGCTCATATTTAGTGTCAAATATTATTGTTTTAATAAATAAATTATTGTATTCCCTAATTTACATAAAAATATAATTTTGTGTAATTTTTACAGGATTTTACATAGCCATTAAGTATTTTTAAATTAAAATTGCATTAAATTGCAATTTTAGCCTATTTATCAATTTAACGAGTAATCCAAGTATAAAATCATTCCTTGTATTTTTAAATAATTCCTAAACGTATTTTATTAGCTCATTCATTTTATTGGATTTTCATTAAATTTGGGAAAAATTGGTCATTTAAATTCTAGGCTATTTTTCTTTCAATTTCAGCCACATTTTCAACCCAATTTCCCAATCCAATAACCCCACCCAATCTTAGAATAATCCCGACCCATTTCCCCCATTTTAATACTAGCCCACGATATTTCTTGCCTTAATTAAACCAACAAACCTTTACCCTAATTTGATTTCTTTCATTCTGTCACCTTTGAATCCCTAAATACTCTCTATGCCCTTTCAAACCCTAATCATCTCCAGCTCTATTTTGCCGGCGTTCATGGCTGCTCAAGCCATCAAACACCTCTATTCCTCATTTATCACCATCCTTGGCCTTTGGGTTCGAAGATTGAGACTTTGTTTCGAGGGTGACTGGACCAGACATCCTTTAATGGGGTTTCACAACCGTGTCAGGCTTCTCTCTGGCAAGCCTTTGAAGCCTTTAGTCCTTACCAAGCGCCGATGAGCCGTTCAGGCTTTTCTCGCCATTTCTGATGCCTTTTATGAAAACCCTAATTGATTCGATGTTCTTTTTCCTGCCTCTCTGCATTATTTTATGATCTTCTTTGAGTTTTTGTTTGCTTTCTAGGGTTTTTAAATATCTCTTATATTTTCATCGCCTAGTTTGTGCTTCCAAAGACTGTTCGTCTTTTTCAAAACTTAGGGTTTCTATGAATTGTTTGATTCTTTGATTTTGTTGTTTATTTCTTGTTACTATGTGTTCTTCTTCTTGATTTTGAGCATCTTCTACTTTAGCTCTAAATATTTTACCTCACTGATTACCTTCTTAGGGTTTTTATCTAGTTTGTGTTGTGATCTCTCCACAATGTTCTTCTCTTGTTCCTCTCCGTCTATGATATCGTTTGTTTTCTTACTTGTAGTGCAAACCCTAATTTCTAAGGGTAGTTTTCATTCATCTTTCTCTATAAAATCCTAGCTACCTAATCGTTTTCTCGTATATGTTTTCCCATATGTCTATTCTGCTATGCTAGCTTTTGCACGTTCAGGCTTATGAATCTTTTATAGTACTGTTCTTCCCTTTTTCCCGAAACCCTAATTGATTTTGGTACAACTGTGTGATTCTATAATTGTTCCTTATACTCTGGCTAAGTTCATGCGAGAAAAATCTTGACCCCTTGATTTCCTGGGTAATTATTTACCTTACATATTCAACCGTGTGAATATTCCACCCGGTTCCTTAATTGAAGGGGTTCCCTTCTCCTTAATTGATATTAAAATATTTCCTTAATATTTTCCTTGCCTTACTTTTGCTTCTCTTTCAACAATAAATTGGATCTCTCTTTTCTCACTCAACACACTCATTCTCTAGTTTTCTCTATTCTCACCCATGAAAACTCTCTTCTTTTCTCTTCTTGCTACTTGCTCTCTCTGTTAAAGGCTGGCCGGCTGAATGACAAGGCTAGTTATAGAACTTCTCTTTGCTTTTGCCATTCTAGTGCAACTGGTAGGTTCTAATCTCAATTACTTATCTCTCAACTACTTGTTTGCGTTCACCCTGTCTTTGCTTGATATACTTAAATGTAATTTCATCATGTAATCCCTTTCCCTTTCCCCTTGCTTGTTTCTTTGAGAACTTCACTTAAGTTCTAGCATGTTTAAACTCCCTCTCCCTTTCCCTGGGTTGTCGTGTTTCATTTTAAAGTTCTAACATGTTTAATCCTTTATTCCCTTGTCTGATTATCTTATATCATATGAGTTTTTAGTATGTTTAAGTCACTATCCCTTGTCGCCTTGTTTATGCTGTAGATTTTATATATGTTAAACCCCCTTTCCCTTTATCCCTCACCTGTTTGTGTTAACATTCAGCATGTTAGTCTTTTTCCCTTTTCCTTTGGATGTTTATATTTAATATTTCAGCATGTTAAATTCCTTTCTTCTGCTTGTGTGTTGTCCATCACTATGTTTTATTTCCTCCTAGTCTTTTCGACTTAATTTTGTCTGTTAAGTCCCATGTAATTTCCCCTTCCCCTAAAATCACTGTTTGCTTATGAGTTTGTTTTGGATGAGAATGGCATTTCATTGCCACTTCTAATCTCTAACCAAGGCCTAATTGCGTATACTCAGAATGATCCTACTCCCTTTTCCCTCTCTTATGTGTTTGAGCCTGGACAAAGGCCTATTGGTGTCTTAATCACCTTCCAGGCCCTTGTCTGATTTGTTTGCAAGTCTGCTCCTGTTTGTAACCTTTGTAAGGAGTCTGGGGTGTGTCAGTCTCAATCAATAGGCCGGGACCACTTCTTAGACTGGTTTCCCTTTAATCCTCACTTTGCACTTATTCTTAGCCCCTTTAAGTTCCCACCCCCCTTTGGTAAGCCATGCTTAAGGACCTTGGGGTCTCCTCTGAACTTGGATGCCTTCGGGCTGGTAATTCCACACTTGCACTATTCCAACTAGGGTGTAAGAAATTCCTAGGTCTCTTTTGAAGGCCTTTGGAACTTTGTAACACTCTAAAATGAGAAAAGTCTCGGATCTTGGGAGCTCGGATTTGGTAGAAGGCATATGTCAGACATTAAAGTTGCTTCGAGACCCCTCGGGCCTATTATAACTGCTGATGTACTTTAAATTTTTTAATGTTTCTCACATGCATTAGAGATCATGCCTATAGGGTCACTTTACTTCATTGCATCAGTTTCTATATAGTTACCATGAATATAATCTTAACATTATTGCATCACCATGTAGGTAACATGCCTATAGGAGCTTACCTTACTGCATCAATGTCATATAGAAACCATGACTATAAGCTTATCCATCTTTGCATCAGTAGAAACCATGCCTTAGGACCTTTATTTTATCCATGTGAACCGTTACTATGCCTATTTTTACATTGTTGCATATCATGTTGATGCCATGTCTATAGGCTCTTTCATATTGCACCAACTTCATATAGAGACCATCCTATTAGGTTTGCATCTTATAAAGTCACCTAGAAAGTATGTCTATAGGAATTATATAAACGCTAGACAAATAGTAGTACGTCTAATGGTATAAATGCAGCAACTAAAGGGTAACAACAAGTCATGAGTTCAAACTGTTAACGCTTTCAAACGTCTCAGTTTCTTCAAACTTGTCCTAACCTGGTTTATTTTAAAACAGTTCCAGCCTAGGTCTACTCTTTTGTAACTGTAAGTTATTTTCTATGTTGAGTTTGTGATTGCTTAGGTTCAGTGCTTTAAGATCTTAAAACTTCTTCAAGGACTTTCAAACACCCCTTTTTACTCGATTTGTTCAACTGATTTACAGCACCTTTTTTGTCAAAACTCGTCCGCAATTTCAAAATTTCTTAACAGATTTCTGTCTGAAGCTCGTGTCTTCTTTTCTAAAACCTGTCTGCAACTCTAAAATATATTAAACAGGCCATGTGCGCAACTGGCATCTTTTCTTTAAAGTCTCACTGATTTTCTAAAGTTTGTCAACTTCTAAAAAGGGCACGGGGAGCTCGAAGCATATTTTCTATCCAACTCTTATGCGTTAAACTAATATGCCCGCTCTCCTAACCTCTTTTAAAGACCAAATTAGTAATTGAAGTCATGTTAAACTACTTGTTGTATGTTACGGAGTTTACTTGAGCCTTTTGTTGTTTATCTGCATCCCTCTGATTTGCAACTTGTTTTTGATTGTCGCTATAGCATTTTCACCTTTGAATACTCCATATATGTATCCTACTTCATTTTTCCCCTTTTATGATTAGAACTCCTAATACCTCGGGACTAACATGTTTGGGCGGGTATTAGCATGCAATAAGTAAACGATACCAACGCGCTTTAATACCTTTACATGGTGGGAGGCTAGATATTGCATCGAATGATCCATACTATAGTTAAACCTAGGACCCCTGTTTCTCTTACGTCCGTTATTTAATTGCTTTCTTGATGCTTTTCAAACTAATCCTCTCTCCTATTTCAAACTTATGTCCTTTTCTTTAAAGCTTTCAAATTAGGTGAATATGTGCACTTCATTTGTCTACTTGCTTCATCTTCTTTCTAAAGTCACAATTAGCACGGCCAGGAACCACATTTGTGGATCTTGAGGGGTGCCTAACACCTTCCCCTCGAGATAATTTCAAGCCCTTACCCAACTCTAGTTTCTCTCTCAAAACACTCTTTTCATCTTAAAGTGTCCTAATGCACTATAATCATTAGGTGGCGACTCTTTCAATTTTGTAACACAATTCCCAAATGGGAAATAGAGTTGTTTTGCCCATAATGTCATATAACACGATTTCGCCTTTGAAAAAAGGGGTCATCGACAGTGAATCCATTGTCGTCTCAATGCATTTCTTTACAGTAATATTTTTCCTTTCGAATAACCTTAATTTTGGGAAATTGATTTTACGAACTTATTTGATTTCTTAATTTAGACCTGCTCTTTGACTAAATTCAATATTAATTCGTATCTCACTTTCCTTGATTTCCTATGTGATTGATGATTCTATTTACCTTATTTGTTTAAACCGTGTGTATTTCAAAAAAAACCTTATATGTATTTACCCTTTATTGTACAACTCATTCTTGATTTTCTTTCCAAAAATAGAGCCCTCTATATTTACCTTAAGTCCAGTTCCTTAATTAAACGGAATCCCTTCCCTAATTTATTGTGATTGAATACTAAGTTATTTTCCTGCCTTATTGGCTGCTTACTTTCAAACTATAAAAAACCCCACCCCTTTTGACTTTAGACACACGAACAACACAAATTCACTCACTAAAACTCTCTCTTCTCTTCACTACTTTTTCTCTGCTTCTTGTTCTACTGCTTGAGTTTAGCCGGCTGAAAGCCAAGGCTAAACTATAAGGTCTTATCTTCCCTACCTGCTTTACTATTTAAATTTTCAACTGATAGGTCCATCATATAAATACCATCTCCAAAAGCTATGTGTTTACCTATCTTTCACATGCATGTATGTACTTAATTTTTTTATTTTATGTAATTAAACTTCAGCATGTACATCCCTACCCCCATATCCCTATGTTTTGATATTGTGTGCTTGTATGAGTGCCTTCATGTACGTCCCTTCCCCAGATCTCTTTAATTCCCCTTTGTGTGTGAGTATTGTTTTGAACTAGGGTGGCACTCCATTGCTGCCCCTAGTTCAGAACCATGTTGCTCTAAAGCTATACTCAAAATTAGTCCCACTCCCTTACCCCCATTATGTGTTGAGCTTGAAATCATGTCTATAGGATTTCAATATCGCATCACATCTAGAAATCATTTCTATAGGATTTCAATATTACATCTCATCTTGAAATCATGCAATAGGATTTCAATATTGCATCCCATCTAAAAATCATGCCTATAGGATTTCAATCTTGCGAATCACCTAGAAACCTTGCCTATAGGATTTAACATTGCATTTAGAAATCATGCCTATAGGAATTGCATAAAACTCTAGGCAAATAGTAGGCCCACTAAACGTTCTAAAAGTAGCAACAAATCAATATATAAATAGCATGCCTATAGGGTTCAAACTAGCCTAATTTGTTCAACACTTTCAATAAATTTGTCCAATGCCGTCTATTTTTGAGATCTGGCCAAGTTTGCCTTCTTACATTATTTTAAATCTATAAAATCTTTTAAATCCTAAACTTGCATTTTTATTCTGAAATCAAACTGTTTTTGTCTTCTACCTAGATTTACACTTCAATACCTTTTTGACAACTATTTTTCTCGTAAAATTTTATTCAAGCAATTCGGCTAATTTTGTAAGCCATTTCTAAACCTTTTTCAGACTTCAAATTCATGTTTCCAGAACTCTTCTTTATAGATTTCTGTCTAAAATTAATGTTCTCTAAAATTACTCGTTTTAAACTACTTTAAGTTTCTAACAAACCGGACCTGAGGGGCTCAAAGCAGATTTATTATCCAACTTTATGTGTTAAACTAATCTATCCACTATCAGTTTTAAGCTTAAGACCGAATCAGTAATTGCAAGTCATGCTAAACTAATTGTTGTATGGTTTAAGGGGTTTATGTGTAGCCTTTGCATGTTCATTTACTTTCCCTTATGTGCTATTTGTTTTGATTGACACATTAGCATTTTTACCTTTAAACTCCATATATAACCTCATCCCATTTCTTCCCTTTTAGGATTAGAAGTCCATATACCCCGGGACTAATAGGTCGGGATGGGTATTAGCATGCAATAAGTAAATGAGACTAAACGCACTTAAAATACCTTAACGGGGTGGGAAGGGTAGAATATGGAGATGACGACGATGCGCTAATATCATAAAGCGACCCCTCTTTGGTAATATGTGCGGGATATTGTATCGAATGATCCATATTATAGTTAAACCTAGGACCTCCTTACTTTTTCTTTGTTCAAATATTTTCTCTAAAAATCCCTTTTACTTGTGCTATCTTTCTTTCAGAATTATCAACATGTTCGTATTCTTTATGTGCAAACTTTTCTTGTCTGTTTTTATGCTTCTTAAAGTCACATCGAAGCAAGGCCGGGAACCACACTAGTGGATCTTGAGGGGTTCCTAACACCTTCCCCTCGAGATAATTTCAAGCCCTTACCCAAACTCTGGTTTTCTTTCAAAAATCTTCTTTTCTTCTTAAAGTGTCCTAATGCACTGTAATCATTAAGGGGCGACTCTTCAAACTCCATTGCCCAATTCCTAGAAGGGAAAAAGAGTTGTTTTGCCCATAATGTTGTAAACTCGATTTCGCCTTTTAGGGAAAAAGGAGGCGTCGACACTTGCACGTACTGATTTGTTCTTTAATTAAAAAAAATTAAGAGGCGGACGAATCAATTTAACTCATAAAGTTGGCTAAAAAGTCTGCATCGAGCCCCTCAGGTCTGATCTATTAGTTATTGAGGTTTTAATGTAGAAGCGTTTATGAGAAAGTGAGACTGCATTAAATTAGTAAAGGAATTTGAAATCAACAAACCGTTTGAGTAGGGAAATGCAGAAGTTACGAAAGAATTTTTGAGGCGGGAACATCTTAAGAAAAGAGTGAGTCAAGACTATTTTTGAAAAAAGACAGCTTCACAGATTGGGTAAAACATTTAGGCAGAACGTTTGAAATAATTGTTTAGAAAAGATGCAGATTTGAAATGTTTTAAAAGCGTGCTAGTTTACAGTTTTTTTTCTTAAAACATTACATTAGGACTCTAATGACCAATTAACGGACTGTTGTTACTTAAAGCGAATCAGACAAGTTGAGACGGAGTCCCATAGGCATGATATCTATATTAAATTCATCTTACTCGTTACTACTTTTAGAACAATAGGGAACTGAGTAGCTAATTAACCTACAGTTTTCCTAGAGTTTTATGTGTTTCATATAGGCATGATTTCTATGTGCTTACAATGCAAAGTCCTACAGACATGATTTCAAAATGATTTACAATATTAAATTCCTATAGCCATGGTTTCTAAATGATTTGCAATATTAAAATCCTATAGGCATGGTTGCTAAATGGTTTGCAATATTAAAATAATATAGGCACAGTTTCTATATGATTTGCAATATTAAAATCCAATAGGCATGATTTCTAAATGATTGACACATGAAAGACCCTATAGGCAATATGTCTAGATAATTTGCAATATTAAAATCCTATAGGCATGATTTCTAAATGAGTGAAACATGAAAGACCCTATAGGCATGATGTCTAGATGATTTGCAAGAAATAAATACACATCCCACACCCTTTACTAATATTTCCTCGAGTTTTATTACACACTTATTACAAAACTGAAAGAAAAGAGCTGAAATGAGTACATCAAAACTAAATCCAGACCGAAGAAGGCTCAATGCAACCTTCAACATCCAACACATATGTTTCACCAAATCCGGATTCCAGATTCTTGGGGCTTCTCTTAGAGTGTTTCAAAGTTCCAAGGGCTTTCAGGAAGCTCAAGCAATGCTTACACCCGAAAGATTGAATGTGGTAACAGAGTAGTGCAATGTGTGTAATTACTAACCCTTAGGAATCCAAGTTCAGAGGGAAATCTAGGGTGCTTAAGCATGGCTTACCATAGGGGGGAAGAACTTAAAGAACTAAGAATAAGTGTAAAGTCGGGGACTAGAGGAAACCAAAGCAATGGGTGGTCATACACAGCCATGGGTAAGACTGGCACACCCCTGACCTTCCACGTGGTTTTAAACACATTAAGAGTAGTCGTTAGAAGTCAGACAGGGGTCTTGGTGGTGATTAGGAAAACATAAGACTCTAGTCAGGGCTCAACGCATAAATGTGGTCAAGGGAATGGGACTGATTTTTGTAAAGGTTCAAGAGAACCTGGTCCCAGGTTAGGGATAGCAATAGGGTGCTACCCCCAGCCTAGAACCAATGCTTATACATAAAAGGGGGTTAAAGGGAATGGGATCACATGAAAGCACTCATATAAACATCAAGGGAGGATAAGAAAAGCATAACAACACTTTAAAGATGCAGAAGCATGAAGAAAGAACATAACAGACTAATGTATAGTCACATATGCAAGAAAGCTAAACATGTAGTGAGAGGTTATGTAAAGGGAGAAGTAAACACATAGTTTTGGAGAATAGTATTTAAAATATAGAGACATACCAGTTGCAAGTTTCAAATAGCAGAACAAATAAAGCGGGAAATCAGCCAGAGAATTCACTCAAGCATCAGCAAATACTTGAGAAAACAAGCAGGATTCTATAGTCTAGGCTTTCAGCTGGGTAGACACAAACAGTAGTACTGGTAGCAGAGAAGAGAAGAGAGTTTGGAGTGTGTGTGTGTGTGTGTGTGTGTGTGTGTGTGTGTTTGAACTCTAATTGTTCGTTTGTTTAAAGAATAAGAGTAGGGTATTTATAGTTTGAAAGAAGGCAGGAATAAGGCAAAGAAATAATTCAGAGTCAATCATAATCAATCAGGAGAAGGGAACTTCTTTAATTAAGGAGTTCGAATCTGAATTGGAGAGGGCAGAGTTTTATTTAATAAAAGCAAATCAAGAACACATTATGCATTAAAGGGGTAAATACATAAGAGAAGTTTTGAAAATACATGGTTTAGATAAATAAGGTAAGAATAAAATCAATAAACACATAGTAAATTAAGGAATTAATGGTTCGTGCTTAATAATGAACTAAGTCAGAAAATTGGTCCACTCAGACAAGGAAAAATTCGAATATTACATAATGATTGTATGAAATCAACTCCCAATATTAGGGTTATTTTGGGAGGAAAAGGTTTGACTATTAAAGATGCATAAACGTAAACATCCAAGGCTAAGAATAAATTGACAGAGTAGTCGTGTAATCAAAAGTAGAAGAACATCGCCATGAGTGCAATCAGAAGTTCTTGCAAAGCTTAGCAAGAATCGGAGAACATGAAATGAATTTAGAGAATTAGGGTTTTGAAGTCAAATAAGAAGCAATACAAGAATGAAAACAATTGTACACAAATGGTTGAAAACCCCCCAAAATTTAGGGTTTTTCCCTCACAACTTACATGCAAAGAGGAAGCATCGAAAATCAGGCAAAATAAACTCAGGAAAACCCAAAGAACACAGATATTTCATGGAAGCAAACACAATAAAAGAAATCACTAGAAACCCTAAGAGGAAAATATAGTAAAGAAAATACACAGAAATTATAATGAAAACATTTACTAATTATAGTAAAGCGAAACAATGTAAGAAATCACGGTAGAACAAGTAAAAAATTGAGTAAACCCTAGGTTCGATAAGTCGAACCATTTTGAAACAAAAAATCAGAAAAGATGTGAGAAACACTTTGAAAATATCATAAATAGCACGGATTCAAGAGAGAAAAAAGAAAACCTCAAAAACAGCTTAGGGTTTCAGAGAAACCCCAAAAAGGTGAGGAAGGCCTGGAAAGGGTTGGTTCTGAGTCGGAGATGGACTCATAAGGCTAGGACTCGCCGTAGATGAGCCAGAAGTGGACATGGAACCTAAATCGGAGAGCCTTTGAACCAGGGTCTTCAAGGTCAAACCTTGGATGTTCAAATAGAAGGCGTATAAAGGAGAGTGGGGGTGAGTACTGGTTACATAGGGCTTGAAAGGCCATGGTTTTCGGTGAAATAAAGTCGGAGACCGGTGAAAAGGGGCTAGGGTTTCGGGAGGATGTTGAGAGAATTTGAGAGACAAAGGGGATACAAGGGAGGTTGTTTGATTTGAATGGTTAGGGTTAGGGGGCTGGTGAATTAAAAAGGAAAGGGAGGATCGTGGCTGTTGATCAAAGTGATCAATGGCCTAGATTAAAAAACCGACCAGGTGGGTTTATTTGATTGGGTCTGGGTCGGGTAATTGATGGTATTGGATCGTATGATTAGTTTAATTTGGGGATGGTATTGGGGTCACAATTTGGTTACAATTAAAAGTAAAAATGGGCTACAATTGAAATAGCCACTTTTCCAATTTGGAATTTATAAAAATAATAAAATCTGTTTAAAATCAAATTAAAAATAATTATTTAATAAAAAATATATAAGTATTTATTTAAAAATATTGAGAATGATTTTGTGATTGAAAATGCTATTAAATCGAGAAATAGGCTAAAATTGCAATTTTAATTTAAAAATACTAAATGTACTTGTAAAATTATGTAAAAATCATTTAAATTATATTTTATTTAAATGTGATAATAAAATAAATTATTAACCAAAATGACAAGTTTTGAGAATAATTATTGAATTTTATAGTGCAAAATATGCCATAAATTGGCTTAAAATCATTAAAGATTTGGGAAAAATACCAAAACTTTTTGTTATGCTTGTATATGTATATACATGCTATTTTTCAAGTATTTTGAGTATAAAAATACATAGGAAACAAAATGGATATCAACAGCAGTATGTCCTCAAATGGACTCCGGGATCCGTTGTGCCATCAAACATCTCAAACTTGAGAGGTTTGTACCCTTTGGGAAGTTCGACATCTGTAAGAATACAAAGGTCCTCGTAATTCATACCCTCAATCCCGTTACTTCCTTCAATACCATGAACTTGGCTAGTCAGCTTCTTGAGTTCCGCGACAAGATTCCTGATGAGAGAGTCTTTGTCATCAAACTCAGGTGTGCTTGAAATAGGTTGAGTATAGTGTGGTATGTTTTCCACATATATGGGGGCGTTATGGAGATGATAATTTGTGGAATTAGTGGTTCGGCGATGAGTAGTGGGGTGTTGTTTGAAGTATGGCGTGTCTTGAAGTGTTGATGGGAAACGGGTTGTTTCTGTGGTTTCGGGATATTTTTTGGAGGTGTAGGGTTTTGAGAGTTGGGAAAGTTGACATCTAGGATAGTGAGGGACAATGAAAAGTACACCATGTTCCGAACATGGTCCAATTCTTTCTGAATCTTCAATAACTTCTATTGGAGCTGAGAAGCACTTTCCTTGGAAACCTAAAAACCTTGAGGAACCTCTACTCTTTCAACCGAGTTCTTCTTTCTTATGTTGCTCAAGTCTTCCATGTTTCCCTTGTTCTTGTTTCTGATAGGACTCGGAGGAGGAGGACGTGGAGGGCCCTTAGAACTTACGTAGTAATATGACGAAGTTAGACTGCACAAACTAACCTTTTGGAAGGGGAATAAAACAAGAAGTAAAAACAAAAAGGTAGCAAGTTAGTGCAGATCGTCAGAAGAAAACGTTGTAATATTTAAACACATAGTACAAGAATATAAATTTTGTCCTAATTTTGGGAGCCTTATTGTGCTCGATGTAGGCCTACAGACAAGTGTACTTGGAGAACTTATAATGCTAAATGCCTCATTTTATTGATAAAATAAAACGAACCCAAAAAACACTAAAATAGCAGAAACATAAAATGTCACTAATGGCCATTGGCCTTATTTCCTTTTAAAATTAATAGAAAAGACTCCTAACTACTTGGTCCTAAAAGGAACTTGCCCAGACTCAGCATCTTTAGCTCTATCAAGCAACTTCATCAGCTCATGCAGTCCTAGCAGCAAATAGGCTCTAGCCAAGTGTCCTCCTTTGTTTCCCTCAGCATTCTGGAAGTTTTCAATCTTCTGGATGAACTTCCTTTCCAACTATACTAAACCCCATTCCAAATACCCCAGTCGTTTGTTGGCGCTGACAGCCATATGTTTCTATTGTTCAATCAACTTCCGATGGGCTTCATGAATTTCCCGATGCTCACTTTCGCATTCCCAGATCCTCTTGCATAATTGGTTGTACTTAACTTGTACTTCAGCCTTTTTTGTCGATGATTTTATGACCTCGAACAAGCCCGGGTTGTCCTAACCCACCATAATCGTCTTCCAACCAACTTGGATAGTATAGGGTATAATGGTACCAGTCTGGTTCTATGGAATCCTTTCCCGGAATGATTTTGCAATGCCACATGTATTGAGCTTGACAATTTTATGAACTATCGTCGTCTTGAAAGTCAACCTTAAAGTGGCTCATTTTGTCGGAGAGGGGCATTAGGATAAGTTCCTCCCAGACCGATGTGTATAAGAAACGGTGCATCCCGAGATCGGACAATGAATTCTTTAGTAGGAAACCATTGGAACATCCACTGCACTTGGTCTTCTTTCAGATTTTCAAATAACGCTACCCACCCTTTAACATCTTTTGGTTGAGCAAACATGTTTGGCATATAATTCATTCGCTTGGCTAATGGAAGGAGATATGATCATAACAATCTCTACGCAGAATCTCTTGCCAATATTTACTCTTTTGGAGGTGCCCATAAGCCAGAGTTGGAGCAGTAAGTTACAACCCTCAAAGTGTTTTGGCCTTCATTTACAGTTTTCCAGGGCTCGATATATCTTTGCAATGACCATAGGCACTATGCTAAAAGGCTACCCTCAAATTCCTTCCATCAAAGTCTTGGTCACCAAGGCCAGTCTGGTATGGATCATAGCCTTCTTCATAGGGAATATTATCATCCCCAAAAAGCAAAACATAAAGATGAAGACTCTTCCGTCGATATGTCCCAATAAGGTGAGTGCGAATTCGTCTAGGTAAGTGTGGTAGGACTTACTATGGACGAACCTCCCGTACAGATATCGAAAAAGAATATAGGAATCCTTCAAGCAGGTCAAGTTTGTGTGCTTCTTTAGTCCTGTCATTTTGTGAAAACCCTACCCTTAAGATTTTCCTGCATAAGTAAACGTGGTGTCTCCCATAGAATACCAGCTAATCCTCCTATTTTCTCGAGCAGAGGTGTCATTTCAAGGTCCCCAAAAGTGGAACACTGACCTATCTCTATCCCAGAATAGTGTTGCAGCCTCTACGATTTTGTTGTCGGGTTTGATTTCCAAGAAAGAAGGCATATTTACCAAATATTTGCGGACTAGGGTCTGATCACTAGATTGAAGGTCTTCCCATCAACTTAATAATCTTGGGTGAATGTTGGTTACAAATGTTGAATCTATTGACTTGGTGCCTCATTTTCTGCAAAACAAAGTGTTAGATCCTTACCCCCGCTGGACTCGAATATTTCAATATCAATAATTGGCATAGGCAGTATTTAGTTCTCCAAATAAATGCACAGACATGGTAATGTCCGTTTAGGTTCCAAGCAAACCCAATGCATGTTGGACAAGGCTATCTTAAAGAGTCATTATGCGGACAGCAATACAAACTCGACTAGGTTTGGTAGTGATGCTTGCGCACTTGAACAGAGTAAGGTTTCTATGGTGTATTAGACCGATACACTTGAGCGGACAATCAAGAGGAAAACGCACAGAACTGTCGACTGCACCGCTGATCAACTAGTTTTACCGCAAATACGCATTTTCCAAATTTAAGGTGGTGATAATATTGGAAGGGCGCAACCACTCATTATAAGCGTTGCTATGGTATTTTGTTTGGAACAATTGGAATATGATATTGAAGATGCAATTATAAGAATAAAACAAGTTGTCATGTATTTTCGCATTCATAAAGTAAATATTACAATAATTGCTCATAATTACAATAGTATTGAAGGAAACGGTAAAAGAAAGAACTAAAGAAAACAAATAAAGAGCAAAGTCAGTTTCGAAGTTCAAAAAAATATAAAGACATTAAGTAAAGGCAATAAAGAAGCAGTAAATTTATAAATAACTCGAAATGGTAAAAGCCTTAAAGAGTTTCCCCAGCAGAGTCACCATGCTGTCGCGCCCTATTTTTCTGAGGCAAAATCAAGTTTATGACATTTGGGAGGATAACTCGTTCCCTTTCGAGAATTGGGTTTTGGAGTTCGAAGAGTCTCCACCTAATGATTAAGTGCATTAGCACACTAAGAAGGGTTTGAGTTTGAAGAAACAAAGTTTGGATAAGGGCTAGAAATTATCTTGAGAGGAAGGTGTGAGGCACCCCTCAAGATCCACCAGTGTGGTTCCCCGGCCATGATACAATTGTTACTTCACATAATCAAGTAAGCAGTTAAGGGCTCAAATAAGAGGGATTTGCATTCAAAGAAATTTGTATGTATTCATAATTATTCACGTTATTTTATATGCATGATGTTGTATTCGTATGTATCTAATTGTATTCATAAGTATTAAAATAATCCAGAACTCATTTGCACATTTACATTATCAATAACTGAGTTGTGCTTACTTGAATATTATATATTGTATTCAAATGTATTTAGATGTATTCAAATTTACATTTTCTATTTTTCGTATGTATATATTCACATTTTTGTACTATTTGGTATTAATGTATATTTTCATTTTTAACTGTATCTTGTTGTATTTATATGTATTCATAATACTCAATGAATTAATGTATTGAAAATAAATATGAAATCTTTTTTAAATGAATTGTTTGAAACTGTTTTGGTATATTCTTTCAGGGATTGTAGGATGCATGTCGTGGCATACGCAGAGTTTCTTAGGACTGTTGGGATGGTTTCACAAATAAAATTTGAAGCCAATTTGCTCTGTCAAAAATATGGTTCCCTCCCTTGGGACTATGCTATGCGAAATATAGACGTTGATGCCGTAAGCGAGAGCGAAGGGCCTTCAAAGATTCGTAGGCACATTACCGGTTTTGATACGTCGGTAAAGATATTGTTAGAGTAGTCTTAGGTGAATGTAGTTTTCGCAGGGAGTTTTTGTGAATACTCTTTTTCTTGGACACTATATTTGTAAAAATAGTGTGCTGGAAAGGGTGTTGGTAATTTAGTGACCATATCAATAGTTTTTATATATTATCATTTCAAGCGTCCAATCCATTTATTGACTCTTTTTTGCTTCTGAATTAGTCTATCCTTCAACCAGTTGGGTTTTTATGTTTATATCAATTTGTATTAGTATGTTTGCAGTATTTTGTATTTATATATACTTAACCTAATGTAATAGTCAGTTATTAAGTTGTATTTATATGTATTCACTAGGTTATGTTCACATATTTTCAGCAGATGTATTTGGACCTTCATGTTTATATAATATATTGCATTGATATGTTCTCAGTTGTATTTTGAATACATCTTTTATGTTGTCACGACCCAAACCCGGTCGTGATGGCGCCAACCCTAAAGCTATGCAAACCTGACCAATATTGGCTCTCCCTTCGTCAACAAATTCTCAAACCGACAGTTTAAGGAAAAATATAATAATTTCATAATAATAATACAAATAATATTAATAGAATAGCATGAAGATAATACGAATCTAAATAAACACTACCAAAAGATCTGGGTCACGAGTCTAGAGCCTCTAATCAAACTGGATAAAAATATCTGAACAAAAATAGACAAGTCTGAAAATGTACAAATATATGTAACTGAAATAGGAAGAGTAGTCAAGTCCTGCGAACGTCAAGCAACTACCTCAACGACTCTTAAGAATATCTCGAGACTACGAGTGCTCAGCTAAGCCTCCGGTATACCTGAATCTGCACATAAGGTGCAGGGAGTAGGGGTGAGTACTACCGACTCAGTGAGTAATAAGCATATATAATGTCTGAAAGTAATAAATCGACGAACGCCACAAACGAAAGCTAAAACTAACAGTCATATACCTTAGCTACGAACTTACAGCAAAGCAATATCAAATATAACAGTCAAGTATCAGATAAAGATGCAGTGCAATGCAAATTAAACCGTTGCAGCGTGCAGCCCGATCTTTTTAACAACGACGGCGCTCACTGGGGGTGTATACAGACTCAGGAGGGGCTCATTCAGCCCAAGCGCAATATCAGACAGGCATTGGCATAAAATGGGCTCTCGGCCTCAAAATCAATGCATATAATCGCTACGGTGTATAGACCGATCCAATGTATATAATCGCTACGACGTGTAGCCCGATCCATGCTGAGTCCACAGTATGCATAGGAGTCACACAACATATTCAACTTATTTTCCAGTTTACAATTCTTAGGAAGAATATAATTTAATCATTTAATTTCAAGAAAAGTAACTTAGCATTTCATTACGTGATTAAACACAAGACTGTGATCAATGATTATGCAAATCATGTTGTCACACAGATATTCACCCTAGACGGGTACTACAGATCGATACAAGACCACAAACATGACATTAAGTCCAATTATCAACAACACAATATGCGTATCAACTGCAAATAATTTATATTCCGCTCTCGGGATGGACCAAGTCATAATCCCCAATCATATACCATCATGCACCTGCCATGGGGTGCAAGTCACGACCTAACATAGCATGACTATGTAATATACCGGGGTTTCAAACTCACAGGCCATCATCTATATAAACTACTCACCTGTAACCGGCCATATACTAGCCCGCAATGCCCTTTCCTCTTGAATCGACCTCCGCGTGCGTCGAATTTATCCAAAACCACAACGAATATATCACATTACGCAATAGGATCAATACCCAATCGAAAATAATTATAAAGAATCAATAATCCCAAAATTGACAAAGCCCGAGCCCCGGGCCCAATTCTCAAAACTCAAAACAAAATTTATAGAAAAGTGTTCTTCATCTTCTCCCGATTCCGTACATCTAAAGAACACCAAAATCGGAGTCCGTTTGACCCCTAAAGGTCTCATAATCTCAGGCCCCAAAATCCTATTTTTCATGAATTAAAGACTGGTATTATGGTTTATAATCACCTATAAACGATTTTTAATAATCAAATAACTTATCTCTGTGATACCCACTGATTTTCTCTCTTAAAAATCACCTCGGAAGCTTCTTCCCATTCAAATATTTGAAGAAGACTCGACCTGCTTATTATAGGTATATTGTTTACGCATTTTACTACTCCCAATAGATTCCTTGTGAAATTCTAATGAATTTAGGCTTTTGAATCACTCACATTGACCTTATACAATGACCAAATTTGACGATTCTTTTTGCTACAGGTCCATAATTACGATACGGATCTAATTCTTTGTTCAAAACAGTAATCGTAGTTTATTTGTACATTATGATATCATTTATGCGTGAAGAAATGACGTCGAAGCATAAGAAAAACGAGCACAACGCAGCCCAAACCTATCCGAAACTCACCCAAACTCCTCGGGACCGCATAAGAACGTACTAAAACATGATATATGATCATTCAAACTCATTTGCACTCTCAAAACACCAAAACAAATATCAAACACCAAATTTACATCGGATTCAAGCCTAAGTTCTTCTAAAACTTTTGAAACACACATTTGATCCAAAACCTGACCTAAACACCTCTGAATGATCTCAAATGCATATCCAAATCACCTAATGGAGCTACTGCAACCGTCAAAATTCCATTACGACCGCCGGATCAAAATCTCACCTATCAACCGGACCTCGCCAAAATTCAAACTTAGCCAATTCAAGACTAAATCTATATCAGACCTCCAAATTCAGTTCCGATTGCGCCCATAAGTCGTAAAGCTAGACCCGAAACTAGTCGAATTGTCGGAAATCCATTCCGAGTCCTCTAATTCGTAACTCAATATTCGGTTGACTTTTCCAAACTAACCTTATAATAAAGGGACTAATTGTCTCATTTCTACCCAAACTCTGTCCGAATTACTTCAAATTCACCAAACACATATAATGGAAAATATAAAAGTATAAAACGGGGAAAACGGGCCGGAGATACCTGAGACGATGAGTCGGATCGTTACATCCTCCCCAACTTAAACAAACTCTCGTCCTCGAGCATGCTCAGAGTTGTACTAGGGGCCAACCAATACCTGAATGACCTTACCAACCATACACCCGGGGTGATCCCACATCGCCCTAACTAACATATGCCCGATAATACAACACAACTAAAATTTCACTGTCTATCTAGACCATAACCGCAGAACCAAATTGCACCTCGAAAATCACACACATGATTTAGGCCTCACATTTATACACAGACTAAGCCCGAACCAGCTATAATAACCCATACCTGCAACCTCAGGTGAACCCGTGCAACAAACCACACAATCTAACACTCGAAACGATAGTCTCTATTCACAATAGTTGCCCAAAATACTCAATTATCGATAGGAACCTCTTATTAGATAAGGTCTTATTCTAGCACTTTCATATACTGCCAACGATGATGAAACATGCAACATCTTGTGACAATTTCTCGGACCAATCATTGATGAAGTCACTTCCCTTTAGACTACTATCATAATAGATTTCCGACTCGAACCTCGATATTAACCTTCTAACAAGCTAAAACAAAATCCATTCGTATTCATTATTCACTCCAACGATCACCTCGAATCCTACATGCCATTCTAGTGATATGAAACCTTATCATCGGCCAAATTTGCACTTGCATAACACGCGCACCAATAAGGAACGACTTCAATATACTCCAATCATGATATTGGCTCAACGAAAGAGCTGTAGTTTAAGCTCATCAATACCATTACAACACAAGACTAGGACCCCGTCCCACATGATAAAAGTAGAATACCTGAATCTTTCCCGAAGGGTCTAATCTCCACGTAGCCTTGCTATAATACTCGATCTCATCCAAACACCATTTCACATGAAGCGCCTCAAGTCGCTATACTCGAACTTGACCATCACGCATAGATTGATGTCTGAAACCAAGAAATCCATCACACCCTCGGTGAAGCAAGTAGTATACATCATTAAATCTTGAAAGGACACAACCGATGTGCTATTCGCCGACAAACTCCCAATACGGACTTTCCTCATAAACCAGGAAGCAAGGCATACGAAGAAACATATGGAAAACTAGTCTCAACATCACATTGTTGTGGTGTGCAACTCGATCCAGATAACATACCCGTGGCGGCGTGCCACCCAATCCACGCAACTATCTCACATAGGAAGATGCACATTGAGCTAATTTTGCTAATTGTAACCAAATACCGAGTATCGGTCATAAGCACACTGAGTGCATATTGATATCTACATATATCGTTGTAAGCAATAGAACTCAACTTCCACTATGAATCCCGATAGCACCGCAATATATATGCCAATGTTCGACAATCATAACGCCTCTCAGCGCTGAAAAGCAACTCTCAGATCACTAGCAGGTTCAATAATGATCGAATCAACCTAACCTTCATCAATACAATTCGGGACTAACCAAGCCAACTCAAGCTAAGCATGTATTCAATCAGCTTACCAACAAACTCATTACCAAGAAGCCTGAAGTTGCCTCTTCCACTACAATAACTCATGCCAAAGTCGTACCTACGGTTCACAACACCAAATAAATACTGAAGTCCCCCATCTCGCCCGGTGACATGCCCAGCCATGAGGAACACATCCGAAAAGGTCCCTCAATACTAGAACTGAATTAATAGCACGAACCTTTGCACTGGCATTTTCCACGAAGGCCCAAACAAGACAAGCAATACTTCGGAGCCATCCGCTAGTCTTTGGAATGCAACCCACTCTTACCATAACATCACCCGGTGCACCTCGCCACACAACTTGTGGCATTCTCCGGTGTAGCCCATAACACAATAGTCTTGATTAACCTAACACTGAGGTAACCAGTCTACACCCAATGTCATATCCAAAATCTATCGGATCAACTAATAAAGATCCACAACAACGATATAGACTGCATCGAAAAACTCCCAGTCTCCAACTCCATATACATACAAATCACTATACCTTATTTACATATTCCACCATATGAATGCCTATCACACATCGACTACCAAATCATTCCACCAAAAGATATTCTCAAATTTCCATGTGCCATCAGCAAACTCAAATATTACAGTCGATCCAACAAGAAACAATCGCAATATTGCTGATGTATCATTAGTATGATCACGTTACCCTCCTTCCGAGACATATACTATCGTCACATCACTTCCAATTACAAGTACCATTTTCCTTAATCATCTGAGGGTCGATTCTTAAATCACCTGCAGCTGCCCATGCTTCATAAGAATTTAATGACTTTCCATTCGGAACTGAACCTTACCTTGCACACACAAATCCCAATTCTCCAAAACAGACCGCACATACCACACCATACTAGGATAACTTGAGAACTCCATCTCCTTTTTCCTAACCACCAACTAAACTGCTAGGACTAAATCTCTGCCGCCCAATACCCATAAGGGCTCATTACCTCAAACATAAACAAGGAATTGATCATATCGTTACCATACCGATACGATCTACTAACAAGCTACTTCATTTGTCTGGAATTCCTTCTGATTTATTTTCAACTTGATATACTCTCTTGCTGTAGCACCACAATGGTAAGCTGATGAAGGAGGTAAACTGCACAACTGTCACATTGATACTAAAGGTAAAAAGTCCCAGTTTTGTTAAATAGGTTGTTGTTCAATTCTACACAAGATTATAGGTAAACTGTTAACAAACAAATTGAACATAATGGTGGATTATCTGGTTGGACCTGCCCAATATGCCATTATTGAAGGGAGGAATATATTAGATAATGTGATACTGGCCCATGAACTAATCAAAGGGTATACTCAGAAGAATATTTCACCTTGATGTATGATAAAGTTGGACATTAGTAAAGCCTATGATTCGGTGGAATGGGGGTTTATGAAAGCTGTATTACTGGAGTTTGGTATGCCCTACAAACTAGTGGGACTGATTAGGACATGTGTTAGTACAGTGAGTTACTCACTATTATTGAATGGAGGGCTCACAAAAAAGTTTGAAGTTAAGGCAAGGTCACCCCATCTCACATTACCTTGTTTGTTTTAGCTATGGAATACCTTAAAAGATCCCTGAAGACACTGAAAAGGATACCGAATTTTAATTTCCATCTCAAATGTAGGAAGTTGCAGATTGTCCACATCTGCTTTGCAGATGATCTACTTATATGTTGCAGGGCTGATGAGATATCCATGAAAATGCTGATAAGATGCTTCCATCAATTCTCTGAAGTATCAGGTTTGCATGCTAACATGGAAAGAGCTCATTAGACATAGCAGGAGTGAAGGAAGAGTTTAAGAAAAAATATTAGATTAATTGCAACTAGCATAAGGAACATTACCTTTCAAATATTTGGGAGTACCATTATCAGCAAAGAAGATCAGCATATAACAGTGTATGCCACTGGTGGAAAGAATTGTGGGTAGAATTAGAAGCTGGACATCCAAGTTCCTTTCATATGCAGGTAGACTACAACTCATCAAGAGTATCTTATTAGAAATGCTAACATATTGGGCTCTAGTGTTCCTCATCCCTAAGAAGATTGTCAAGATGGTAAATAGCATATGTATAAGATATTTGTGGACTAGAAGCAATGGAAACAGCCAGAGAAATCCTATCTCATGGGAGACTTTGTGCAAGCCAATAGCAGCATGAGGTTTAAACATCATCAACTATGAAGCATGGAACAAGGCAGCAATAACAAATCTATTATGGGCATTAGCGAATAAAAAGGACAAACTCTGGATAAAGTGGATACATGGACATATATAAAGAGAAAAGATATAGCAAGCATAGAAGTTCCTAAACATGCTAGTTGGCTTGTGAGGAAAATATTCAGTGCAAGAAAATGGTGGTCAAATGATATGCAGAAAGTACATGATTGTGCAAAAAATGGGAAATTCAGCATAAAAGCAGCATATGTCAAAAGCAATCCAGAATGGCCAAAAGTGAGATGGAAAGCTACAACAACGATCTGTGGTAGTCTGCCTAAGCAAAAATACATAATGTGGATGAAAATGCATGGAAGATTGGCAATAATGGATAGATTGATGAAATGGGGAATTCAAGTAAAGCAAGGATGTGTTCTATGTGGGAGAGACTTGATTGAGACTCATAAACACTTGCACTTTGAATGTTCATATTCAGAAAAACTATGGGGAAGCATGTTAATATGGCTTTGATACCACAGAAGAATCCAAGACTGGGAAGAAGAAATTAATTGGTTGATCAAGAATATGAACAACAGAAATCCAAAAAAAGCCATAACTGGAATTGTATTTGCCGTTGTGTTGTACAACATATGAATAGAAAGAAATAGTAGAAGATTTCAAAAATTCAAGAGAACAGTCCAAGACAGAGCAAAATAGATAGCTCTCCAAGTTCACGTTACTGGACACAAGAAACAGAAATGGAAGCCGCTGATGCAAAAGTTAAATAACTACTCTAGTTGTTTATCGGATAGTTTTATGTTTTCTTTCTATGTTATAGGTAATGTAAATGGTTTTCTTTTTTTGAGGTCTGCTCCAAAGTCCATAGTAAGCAGATGGTGTATATTTTCGGAAAGGTTGGAATAAAAGTTCTAATTTCGACTAACAAAAAATATAAAGAAAGTAAATATTATATAAAATATAGTAAATATTATGAAATATGCGTGTGGGTACAATCATTATATTTGAATAATTAAATTACCCCAAAATAGTTTGAAGAGATAATTAATAAATATTTGAATGATTAAAATGCAATTAAATTAATTTTAAAACATTAAAAATTATTGAAAATACTTATATAATCTATGTAAATTGGGTAATAGTGCAAAATAATATATTCTGAAAGTATGCAAAGTACTTTATAAAATAAGAGATCAAAATTTGAGTGCCGACGCCTATCATTAGATATGTACATCTTCTCCTCTGAAATGGAAAATAATCATTTCATTACTCTATTAGCTATCAGGAAATATTTTAAATATCTGTTGTGTATCTTTTTATTATTGGTAGAATATTCTTTTATTATTGTATAGTTCTATAGTTGGTAGGATTTGATACCTCTCTGTACTCTATATATATTCTTGTGAGAAATACGAGAAATTTACTTCTCCCAAAACTCTCTACATAGTATCATACGCCAGTAGCTTATCGCCAAACAAACCCTAATTCTACCCTACCCCGCGGCCGCCGCCGCTGCTCTTATCGGCAGCCCGCCGTCGCCGCCACCGCCGCTGCACTAATCGGCATCCCTTATTTTTTCTCGACGTCATTCAGCGCCTCCTCTCCTTTGCCTCGCGCTTCATGGCTGCTACGACATCAACCGAGCCTCTCCAGCCGATTGCCATCAATGCATCGGCTCAAATCCCACTCAAATTGGATTCCTCTAATTACCTGGCGTGGAAATTCAAATTTCGAACCCTTCTTACGGGTTACAACCTCCTCGGCTTCTTGGATTGATCGAAGCCGTGCCCACCAGCCACTAACGTCTAGAAGGACGTGACTTCCCAATCCAGCATATCCTTACTTGATTCGCCCGGATAATCTTATTCTCAGTGCCATCATCTCGTCGATCACACCGACGATCATCTCCTTTATTGCCGCTGCGGAAACCTCTAAAGAGGCCTGGGACATCCTCGCTCGCACATACGGCACTGCTTCTCGTGGTCGTATCATGGCTCTCAAACAGCAGCTCCATAATCCGGTAAAAGGTTCTAAATCTGTTACTGATTTTATGCACGGTATTCGCGTGATTGTGGATGAATTATCTCTCCTGGGTGTTACTGTTGATTCTGAGAATCTTGTCTTTAAGGTTCTAAATGGTCTTGATGATCCGTATATGGAACTCTCTCATGCCATCCAAGCCCGCGAATCTCCCATCTCTTTTGCTGAATTACATGACAAGCTGTTAAGAATGGAGGCTCAGATTACTGCTCGTGTGCCGGCCACCTCTGCCGCATCTGATTTGGCTCCGTCGGCTGCCTTCGTCGCCGGACACCAGCCAAGCTGTAGCCACTTCGGTAGCCGCGGGCGCGGCCGTAGCAGTCGCGGTTCAGCCTCCGGTCCCGGTGGTTACTCCAGGAATGGCCAATCTCGCTGGTGCAATTGGAAGTGCCAGCTCTGCACTGAGTTTGGCCACTCCGCGCGCCGCTGCCCGTCCTATCGCATCTCTGGCGCCACTCAGCCCCCTTACGGTGGACCACTCTCCGACCATTCCCTCTGCATCTCATTGGATCCTGGACTCTGGTGCCTCCCATCACATAACCTCTGATCTTGCCAACATGTCTCTTCACAGTCCTTACACTGATTTCGACAATGTGGTTATTGGTAACGGTGAAGGTTTGACAATTACATATACTGGACAACTTAACAGTCATTCCTCTCTTTTATTACCTGGGGCTCTCTGTGTTCCACATATGCGTAAAAATTTGATCTCTGTTGCCCAATTATGTTGTCAGAATAATGTTAATGTTAGTCTTTATGATACTGATTTTCAGGTGAAGGATCGTCGCACGTGGGCAACGCTCGTTCGGGGCCCGCTTAGGGGCAACACCTACTACTGGTCGGCGGCTCCCAGTCTCCCGTCCGCCCTCACGGCACAAAAGCTCTCTGCGTCATTGTGGCATTCTCGGTTTGATTACCCGTCAGCTAAAATCCTGCGTCATTTAGTGTCTTCTAGCAGTATAGCGTCCAGTAATGTCTGATCTTGCTTGTGTCTCTTGCAAGCTTCATAAGTGTCATAAGTTACCTTTTTCTGAGTCAAGTTTATCTTCTACTGCTCCCCTGGAGCTTATTTTCTCCGATGTATGGACCTCTCCGATTGTTTCTAATGAAGGATTTAAATATTATGTCATCTTTGTTGATCATTTTTCTAAGTATGTTTGGTTTTTTCCTTTACGCCGTAAATCTGATGTCGTACAAACCTTCCCCACTTTTAAATCTATTGTAGAAAAATATTTCTCTGCTAAAATCATTACTCTGTATACTGACAATGGGGGTGAATTCCTCGCTTTACGCTCTTTTCTTGCCTCCAATGGCATCTCACATCTCACTTCACCTCCTCATACTCCTCAGCACAATGGCTATGCTGAATGCCGTCACCGCCATATTGTCGATACTGGTCTCACTCTCCTTCATCATGCCTCTGTACCTCTCATTTATTGGCCTTATGCCTTTGCTACAGCAGTCTATCTCATTAATCGTCTTCCCAAGACAAATCTCTCGATGCTCTCCTCCTTTGAGTCTCTCTTCCATAAGCGCCCCAACCTTGCCAAACTACATGTCTTCGGCTGTCAATGCTTTCCTTGGCTTCGTCCCTACACCTCACACAAAATGGAATCCAGATCTAGTGCCTGTGTCCTTTTCGGCTACTCTACTACTCAAAGCGCCTATCTCTTCTTTGATCCCTCAACGTCTAAAATCTTCGTCTCGTGTCATGTTACCTTCCATGAAGATGTCTTCCCGTTCTCCAAATTGTCTAACCCCGAGTCTCCCCCTGTACCCGTTCCGGTCTCCATAGAAGTCCTTCCGCGGTCGCCACCAGTACCTGTCGCCGCTCCCACTAGCGATCCTTCACCGAACGCACTGCCGGCGCCCACGCCGGCGCCACCAGTGCCCTTTCCGGCACCGCCAGCGGCCTCTGCCGCCGCTACACCCATTATGCCGCCACCTGCATCCTCTCAGGGTGGTCATCATATGCAAACTCGCAGCAAAAATAATATCTTTATGCCCAACAAGAAGATTGGTATGTCTGCTGTCACCTCTCCAGCTGTTATTGAACCTCAGACTTTGTCTAGTGCTATGTCTGATGAGCGTTGGCGTGCTGCTATGTCATCAGAGTTTGATGCTCTGTTACGGAATGGCACCTGGGATCTTGTTCCGCCTGATTCTTAGCAGAATGTTGTGGGTTGCTAGTGGGTTTATCGTATCAAACAAAATCATGACGGTTCTATGGATGAGTTCAAAGCCCGGCTTGTTGCAAAGGGCTTTCATCAGCGTCTAGGTGTAGACTTCCAAGAGACTTTCAATCCGGTTTTTAAGCCGGCAACTGTGCGTTTGGTTCTCAGTATAGCTGTATCCAAGGGCTGGGCTCTTCGTCAAATGGATGTGAACAATGCCTTTCTCCACTGGAGGCTTACAGAGGATGTTTATATGGCACAACCACCGGGTTTTGTTGACAAAGCGTATCCATCTTATGTCTGTAAGTTACAGAAAACTATTTATGGTCTAAAACAGGCACCCCGGGCATGGTACAGTGCGCTCCGCTAGTGTTTTCTGACCATGGGTTTTGTCAACACTACCTCTGACACTTCGCTCTTCGTTTTTCAGCATTCTGGTATTACGGCCTATGTTTTGGTATATGTTGATGATCTCATATTGACTGGTAATGATTCTGCTTTCTTGAACCGTGTGATTGACTCTCTTGGGACTCAGTTTTCTCTTAAAGACATGGGTGATCTAAGCTACTTTCTTGGTGTTGAAGTTCTGCGCAGCTCCAAGGGATGTTTTCTTTCTTAGCGTAAATGTGTTGTTGATCTTTTGACTCGTCATAATATGCTGGAATCAAATCCTGTTCAGACGCCAACAGCGGCATCAGCCCGCCTTCATCTGGCCGACAGCTCGGCCCCTGCCGACGCATCCGCCTATCGACAGGCCCTTGGGGGCCTCCAGTATCTCTCCTTCACTCGTCGTGATATCTCCTTTGCTGTGAATAAACTCTCACAGTTCATGCACGCTCCTACTATCACTCATTGGGGTGCAGTTAAGCGTCTCTTCCGGTATTTGAATGGGACGCGTGACTTTGGCGTCTAGCTGCGTCCTTCATCTGCTATACCTCTACATTGTTTCTCTGATGCTGATTGGGGTGGAAACTGTGATAACCGCTCCTCAACTGGTGCCTATGTTGTCTTTTTAGGCCCTAATCCTATTTCCTGGAGCTCCAAAAAGCAGCATTCCGTTGCACGATCATCTACTGAGGCTGAGTATCGTGCCATTGCTTCTGCTGTCGCTGAAGTACGTTGGCTTCATTCCCTGCTGCACGAGCTCCATGTCCCTCTTCCGGCTGCTCCTGTCATTCACACCGACAACATTGGCGCCACTTACCTCTGTGCCAACCCTGTGTTCCGTTCGCGCATGAAACACATCTCCATTGATTATCACTTTGTTCGTCAATTGGTTCAGAACGGGTCCCTTCGTGTTGCTCACGTGTCCTCTGCTGATCAGCTTGCTGATGCTCTCACCAAGCACTTATCTCGTCCTCGTCTTCTTCTGCTGATGTCCAAGATTGGCGTGTCCTCCGGCCCTCCATCTTGAGGGGGCGTATTAGGAAATATTGTAAATATCTTTTGTGTATCTTTTTATAATTGGTAGAATATTCTTTCATTATTATATAGTTCTATAGTTGGTAGGATTTGATACCTCTCTGTACTCTATATATATTTTTGTGAGTAATACGAGAAATTTACTTCTCCCAAAACTCTCTACATTAGCAACGTTAAATCACTTTGACTTTATTTGATATTTCCAACAAGTTTGGTATTACTTTTACTATGTTTCTGAAAATATACACATAAATTTTATACCATTAATATCACGGTCAATATGATAATGATTTTCTCAATTTGGCCAAGTAAATCAAGGAAACATAATTCAAATGGAAATAAAATAATGAGGAGTTTATGAAAATATACAACAATAATTTTATACCACTAATGTCACGGTCAATATCTTATGGATTTTCTCAATTTGGCCTAGTAAATCAAAAAATAAATGATTAAGCAATAGTTCTATATTACGATAATCAGAAGCTATGCTATATTGCACTATTTAAATAAAGGCATAAAAACTGTGGCTTTGCCATAAAGTATAGAGAAGAAGTTCTTGTCTTTTGGAGAATTGTCAGGTATGCGAGTATTCCTTTCATTATTTTTTCTTGAGTTGATGAAGTTGACATCTGGATGTGTTTTGTACGAACGTAAAATATTTTTATTGCTAATGAGTAATTTTATCACTTATTTTTTTGTTCAGTTGATGAGCGGAATCGTAAATTTTTTTTTTAGTGTTTCTTTAGAGGGTAGAAAATATATTTTTAGAAAAATATTTTTTTATGTTACTCATTACCCCCTTTCCCCAAATCCCCATGTTTCATTGTCCCCATCCCTTCTACAAAAACCCAAACGGTTTCAGGACTTTGTTTTCAAAAATCTGTTTTCTTCAACAATTTAATTGTGTTTCTAAAAATTAACACAAAAACTCTATAACTATAAAGAAATACTCCTTTTTGGTTGAAAAAGAAAGTACCTTTTCTACAATATGAAAATAAAGTAATCATTTTATTGAAATAAAAGAAAATACCATTTCAACATCATGAAAAGAAAATATTCCTTTTGTTGAAATGGGAAAAAATATTTTTTCTATACCATGAAAAAAGAGTACTTTTTGTTTTGTTGAAATGAAAGAAAACACTTTTTCTACAAAAAAAAAGTACTTATTTGCTAAAATAAAAAAATATTTTTTTACATCATGAAAAGAAAATACTCATTTGTTAAAATGAAAACAAAAATCTATCTATAATATGAAAAAAATTACTATTAATAACATTTTTATTTAGGGTGAGGAGGGTATAGGATTGGTTAGATAGGGTGTGTGGTGGGTTGGTGGAAATGGGGCATAAAGTGTGAAAGGTTGAAAAAGAATTTTGAAAAACATTTTTCATTTCTCTTGGTAGGGAAATATTTTCCTCCAATTAAAAAAAATAATGAGTTTATCAGTAAAAAAATGTTCCAAAACAAATAATAATATATTATTAGTTGTATGCAAGGAATCCAATTTTTCCTTGCTTTTTTAAGTATTCAAAGTTAATTATATTTTGGTATATCAATACATTTCTTTATAACTCGATTTTTGGACGGTGTAATATTATCTTAACTAATTACCATGATTTAAATAATGTGATTTTTCAGTTTATACAATGATGATACAACAGTGGGCAATAGGCTACATATTAGTACTTGCAATATCTCTTCTTTTGAGCTGCAATGAAGTCCAAGGAAGAACAAAATTAACCTACCTTGAAGACTTAGAATTAGAGAAGCAGTTAAAGCTTTTAAACAAGCCAGCTGTAAAATCCATCAAGGTACTTTTATTGTTGGTATAAGAAAATCTCTATTACAATTATTTGTTATTTTGTTCAATAGTAATAGAATGATTAATGTTCTCTTAAATAATATTCTACTGCATTTAGAATATAAATGTGACATAGAAATCAGGTCACCTTCCTAAGCAAAATTGACAAATGACATACTAGTATGTTTATTATTGACTGTACAGACAGAATATGGTGATATATACGATTGCGTGAATTTTTACCAACAACCTGCATTTGACCATCCATTATTGCAAAATCACACATTTCACCCTCAGGTTCGTCTCTACATTATTCTCTTAAGTCCAAATTGAAACTAATTATATTTTATTTATTGATATTAATATTTTTTTGAGGTTTTCATGAACACAGATGAAACCAACATTGCCTGTCATGAAAGAGTATTCTGACGAATCAATAACTGGTTGGCCTTCGGGAAGATCAAAAGGAGTCGGTTGTCCAAAAGGAACAGTTCCCATAAGAAGAACAACTAAAGATGACCTTATCAGACAAAAACTTATGCCACCTTCAGAGGATGTCTCTTTCAGCACTTCGTTTTCCTATGTAAGATTATGAATTTAACTATATTAAATTTAATGACAATACTTAATTATCTCATAATAAAATTCTTACTGTATGCAGGGAAACAACTTGAGTAATAAAGTAATTTTTCCTTCCAAAGGGTACAAGGTAACTTTCCAGGAATCAATATTCCGTCGTGTTTCTTTGAATTTACTATTTTAGTGTTATTTATTCATAGGACAGATTAATTAATACAATAGTTTTAATAATATTTATTCTGTTGTTTAGCTTGCTATTGTTCAAACCGAAAATAATCCAAGCAACAAGTTTGGAGGAGCTGGTATGGTGACTGCTATTTATACTCCTCGTGTGAACGGCCAACAAAATAGTGCTTGTCGGTTGAAAGTACAAAAAGGATCCGAAAATATACAAGTTGGATGGAGAGTATGTATTTTGACTTTTATAAATAGTTCATTATCTACTTCTAATAGTCCATCCGTTTCAATTTACGTGAATCTATTTTACTTGGCAGGAGCTTAAAAACGAGAGAATACTTTTAAACTTGTGATATAAAATGAAGTACATATATTTTGTATGGTTATAAATCATTGCATAAAGGTAAATTGTTTCCAAATAGAAAAAGAAATCATTCTTTTTAGCACGGACTAAAAAGGAAATACGTTTACATAAATTGAAACAGAAGGATATTACTTATATAATCCCTCTAATGTGTTGTTAAGTATCAACAATTTTTTCTATCTTTACAAATGCTTTTATCGCCTCTTTAGATATGTATTATTTTTGTATAATGGTACTATTGCAGGTGGATCCTACACTTTATGGAGATGGTCGAAGTAGGCTATACACACATTTTCAGGTGAGTTATTTATAACTTTTTTGGAATATTACTCTTACCTTTTATATAAGATGTGCAGTTCTTATATATCTTGCCATTAATATATGCTCACGACATCTCAGTAACAAAATATATGTTGCTTTTCTATTGTAGGCAGGAAAAACTCAATGTTTTAATACGCAATGTCCTGGATTTGTTATTGTAAACACAGACATACCTTTAGATTATGTATACTCTCCTGTTACACAACGTGGAAGTAGGGATGCGTGGGTAGATACAATGTACATAACGCGGGTAAATTAATCTTAGCCCTATTTCAGTAATTCATGAGTTATTTGATACAATGTTAATGTATAATTCTGACATATTTTTCCTTTTTTGTCTTTTCTGAAAATTAAAGGACCTTGTCAACGGAAACTGGTGGCTTTTGCTCACGCGAAATCATACACAAATTGGTTTTTGGCCAAAACAAATATTTAATGAATTGAATGACTTTGCATCAACAATTGAATGGGGCGGAGTAGTTTATAGTCCACCTGGCGTACTTGAACCTCCAATGGGCTCAAGCTTTTTTCCAATAGGAAACACACGTTTCGATGCATATTGTAAGAAAATTGGGACAATAGATGACAATGGCCAAGAAACAGAAGCTGGCAACTTGGTACCTTACATGACCAATCCTGATCTATACAGGGTTTTCGATGTTCCAAATGCGGGATCTAGGTTTAAGCATACAGTTATTTATGGGGGCCCTGGTGAAAGTGCATAAGTTAACCTAAATAAGTCTTGTCAAATACTACTGAATTGACAAGGGATTAACATGCTTTATTATTTGATTTAATTTGCTATTGAGATTATAATGCATAAATTTATCTAAATTTATCTTTTATTACTATAAGGAAACGGTGCAATATTTCTTCCCTTACCTTTGATACTTGATCATAATTTTTGTTGCGCGAGTTTTTCATAGTTTCTTCTTTATTTTATTCTTTTCATCGGTAACAACTTTTGCAGGATAGTTCTCTTGTTTTTTACGTTCTCCGTAACGTAGAAAACCTTTTTCTTTTATTATAAATTATCATATTAATGGCAAATAAATTCAAGCGTTTATGATACAAATCAATCTTTGACACTTAATATTGTTTGACTCAAAAGTTATCGAATACTTTCCGAGCAAATCAATCGAAATAAATAAAGGATAAATCATAACCAATCATAATCTAACAATGAATCAAAAGACAAAATTGAGATATATGAATAATTGATTGGAGAATGATATGAACGGGGCTTTATTGATCGTAATAGCTTGACTTACCTCTCCTTAAAGAGGTTCATGACCTTACAATTATTTTATTCTTCGCCCTATTCATGGAGCATGTTCCTCCATTTTTATGTGTTTAGAGTAGTGTCGAAGAAGAAGCCCCTTGAAGTTTATCTTTCTTGGTATTTATAGCTTCAAGCTCCAGGAGTTGGTCATGAGTTGTCGTAGCTTGGTCGAGGAGACGTCCTCTTGACGCGGGTCGTAACCCCCTTGCTCGTCTTAAGAACAGTTGTAATGAGTTAAAATTCAATTGTATTGACCATTTGTTGTGAGTTGATTAGGATGGGGTTGGCCCTCTGTTAGTCGTATGGTCAGATTTCTACCAATACAGTTAGTCCCTCCGTTCGTCGGGGTCGTGCCCGTGCCGACCTCGGCGGATGGATTGTGTGGCGTTGTAAGGAGGAGTTGGACTTGCTTTTCGTTCATTAATGGCATTAGGAATTCTAAAGATGATCGGGGGCGTCTTTTCGGTATTTATGTATCGTTACGATGGTTTCGGAACTGAAACGTCAATTGGTAAGTGGAGTGTCATTTCATGCAGTCAATCATAATGGCGCACGTTTCCATGAAACCGAATCATTTCGTGCCCAGTCATGTATTAATGATGGCCATTTGGTTTCGTGAAGGCAGAATCTATTTCTTATAAATCGAGAGGATTTGTCATTTTCCTGTCGCACATTTTTCATTCTTTTGAGTGAAATCCTGAGAAACCTTTCCTCCTGCTAAATTGCATTTTATCCCCTCTTTTGATTTCTATAATATTTGATTTTCTCGTTTCTCCTATAAAAGCTCTTCTTTCTTTTGCCCGTGAGTCAATTATGGCAGGAACTTCTTCTCGCAACAATTTTCCGGCTAATCCTCTAGTGGTTGAGGATCATGCTCAGACAACGGAAGACTTGGAGCTGATGGAATGTGAAGAAGTTCCCCAATCGATAAAATTCGGTCTTGTCAGGGATATCCAGTGGCAGATTTTGACGCACCGGACAGCGTGGATCATGTGGATATTGCTTCTCTAATGGGGATGTTGGGATAGCACAGATGCGGGAGCAGTGGGGTATTCCATGCTACGTCGAGATCACGCTTGCGAAGATTGAGGCGCGTGCTTAGCCTCTTTGCTCCGCAAAAGATCTGCGGCACCATGATCAATGCGCACCCACGAGGGTCGAGGGGCTTGGTGGTCGGGATGGACGATAGGACCAACCGTTCCTTCCTTGACAAAATTTTCTATATTCGGACTGAGCCACTTGTGGCGGACCCGAGCGGGTTCCCAAAAGTTTGGAACTTTGCACGTAAGTCCTTGTTCTCGACTAGAAAAATGCCCTGTTTTGACCTTCTTTACGCCTTGTGTTTGTAGTCGTTGATTAACCTTAATGTTTTGTAGTTGAAAAGTTGTCGCCACCTCCTTTGAAGGGAATTCGGGAATGGGTCAAGGAGGTGCTTCCTCATACTGTGGGGATTCGCACATGGTCTAATTTTTGGGAGAGACACGGATGCAGGCCCCGGACAGATGAAATAGTGGCCCTACTTCCTTTCTATTTTGCCTTGTTTGGAGTTTATTCATCAAACATTTGTTTGTTCTAGATAGGCAGAACTCTCCGTGTCAGAGCTTCTCAGTTTGCTTTCTGTTGACCAGCTATGTCTTCTCGACTTACTGCAGCTCCTGCGGCTCGTCCGGTATAGAGGGAAGCGTCGGTTGAATCATTTGTGCCAATCTCTCCGACACGAGCTATGTCTCAAGATGTTGGGCCGTCTGGGGCTGCCCACGTCATACTAACTCGCCATCAACCGAAGAGGAAAAACTGCTATCAAAAAGGCGGAGGGTAGCATTTGTGGCGGCTCCTCCAATGGTAATCAATTTGTATTCTCCACCAACAGAGTCAGAGAGGGAAGTTTTTGTTGCGTCTGCCGTTGGGGGAAGCAGTTAGTTGAAGTTGCCCCCGTCAGTTCAAACCAAGAGAATGTTGCTATTTTGGAGACCTGGTCGGAAGCTCCCGCTGTTGAGGCGGAGGGTCAATCTCCAGAGGTTGCCGTTATAACCTCGAACGCACCTTCGTCGTCCATGGCGGGGGGTTCTGTACCATTAGCGATGGAGAGGGAAAAGAATGTGGTGGATGACGAGTATGATTCTGAGTCTGATTTGGACCCCGACGACATCCGAATGTTTGAGATGGGCATTACCAGCTCTCTGGTTTGTGTAGGGGCGTCGGCCCGTTTTATTGAAGTTTCTTCAAATTTGAACATGCTGACCCAATGAAGTAGCTTGGTGTCACAATTTGAGTTGTTATGTTCAGAGGCCAAAAATGTGTCTTTGAGGAGTGTTTCTTATGTTGAGGTGATGAATGATGTGGCCATGATGGGCATGAGGGTACATAGTGCGACTCAAGTTGTTTCTTCCTTGTCTTAGCCTGGGCTTTTTTTAATTGGTCTCTTTATTTTGCAAATTTACTTGCTGGAAGTGGAGAGCATCCGCAGAGCCAATGTCCGTTTAAAGATCTTCCTACAAATGCGGGGAAAATATCGTCGTTATAATGACAGGTGCCGAGAGCTGCACGAGCGATTGAGGAACGACTCTTGTAACCTAGCTCTGGTCGCGGAGCTAGAAAAGTGGGACCAAGAGTTGCTGCAGGCGCTTGGTAGCAAAAGCAAGTTCGAGAAGCAAATTCGTATGAAGGATAAGGAGCTCTAGCTGGGAAAGAGGATTGCTACTGAATGTGCGCACCTGCGGGGTAAGTTGAGGGAGATGGAATTAGAGGCGGAGCAGAACCAGGTTAAAGTGGCATAAATGACCGTGGAGTGGAGCGCTAAGTTGGCGGCGCTGGAGGGCGATATTGCTGCCTTGAATCTACGGGAGAGGGATGCCTTGTTGAGGGTCAGGGCAATGAAGGAGGCGATCTGCATTCATGACGCTGAACGAGAGAGAGAGAGGGGGGGACTACTAAGGCCCTTAGAGAAGAGGGGCTCGAGGAGCGGATTAATGTCTTTGGCCGGGAGGCTCGAGTTCTGTCGGATCAGATTGCGGCCTTGGAGGAGGAGAACCAGCGACTGCAGAACCGCGCTGGTTAGTCATAAACTGTTGTTCCTAACCAAGCCCATGAACTTTGGGTCTATGCTGAAGCTCAACGCGATATCTTCAAGAACTTATGGGAGGCAGGTACTGTGACCGAAGCGGCATTCGAGGTACCACATCAGAAGGCTCGTGAGGCTCGTGCAAATTGTGGTTATGATGTGGCGACGCCTGAGGCTATTGATGGTACGAGTGGTGGCGAGGGTGGCGCCGAGTGAGAATTTGTTCTTGGTTTTTTCTTTGTTCCGTTCGTCGAGTGGCGTTCGTATGTTGTTTTTCTTTATTTTTTCTTTTTCTTATGTTGTCCGGCCCTGGACGGGTGTAAGCAGGGATGACCCGCATTCTCAACTTTGTGGATAAATGAATTCTCTTTTTTTTTGTTTGTCTTGTGATTATTTTGTACCTTCTTTTTTTTAATATACTTGGAGTGCTGCCTTTTTTACCTCGACGAGGGTTGGTGTATTAGTCTTTAGCTGATGATGGTTCTTATCCTATGTCTCGATATGAGCAAGGTGGAACAGTCATCTTATGGCGAAGGAGCTTGGCCCCAGCCCCAATTCAGACGAGGTCGAACTATCCATTATAATGGTGGAAGCTTTATAGTTCGAGCAAAGTCGAACTTGTCTTGTTTTATTTGTGAAGGCACTTAGCCTTATTCTCGATCCGAACGAGGTAGAACTTACTTTGATGGTGAAGGCACTTAGCCTTAGTCCTAGTTCGACTGAGGTCGAACTCATTAAATGTGATGGCAAAGGCACTTACCCTTATTCTCGGTTCGAATGAGGTCGAATTTACTGTTAGGATTTATGCCCGTCACTAGAGGGGGGGTGAATAGTGTGGCACGAGAATATTGATAAATTTTGCGGAATTAAAATTGCAGGAGTAAAGTAAGTGCAGTAATTAAAATAGTAAGGAGAGGAATTAGAATTTTGATTAATTGAAGAGGCTTCATTCATCTCCTTAATTTTATTTTTAAGATCAATATTATCATTTTCTAAAAATTTATTTTCTTCTTCTAAAACTTTAATTTTAGCCTTGGCCTCTTTGGTGATTTTTGAAGTCTTTTTCAATTCACCATATAATTCTTGAAAAGCTTTTTGTAATTCTTCAAAAGAGTAAGAGTTAGAATTACTTACCTCTTTTTCCTCATTCGCCATGAGGCATAAGGCAGCAGTTTCATCGCCCGAGCTGTCCGAATCCCATGTCACGCGCCTTTGGTGTTTCTTCTTTTTCTTGTCCTTGGGTTTTGGACAATGTGATTTGGTGTGGCCAAGTTTTCCACAATTTTGGCATGAAGGACTTGGTTCTTCCTTCTTTATTTCCTTCTTCATAAACTTATAAAGCTTTTCAATTAAATCATTTGAATAAGTATCGTCATAGCTTTCCGAATCACTTACCTCTACTCTTTTAGAAGATGAGGCTTTGAAGGCAATGGTCGAACTTTTCTTATTTCCAAAAGAAGGTCTAAGAATAGTGCTTTCATAAGTTTTGAGGTTACCTCGTAGTTCATCAATTGTGACGTCCGAGATTCCTACCGATTCTTGGATGGCATTGGCTTTTGAGCGCCATTCGGGAGTGAGACTCCATAGGATTTTTTGAACTAGGTCTTTGTTCGAGTATACTTTTCCGAGAGCATGGAGATCGTTGATGATCATTGAGAACCGTTCAAACATATTATCGATGCTTTCCGGCTCCTTCATTCTAAAGAGTTCATATTCATGTGTTAAAAAATCAACTCTTGATTCTCGGACTTGAGGCATACCTTCATAAGTGATCTCAAGTTTATCCCACATCTCCTTGGCGGTTGTGCAGCAAGAAATCTTCCGATAGTCATCCGGATTCACCGCATAATATAATAAATTGACGGCCTTTGCGTCATTTTCAACTTTCTTGATGTCCTCGTCATTGTATTCGTCTTCCTCCTTTGGAACCATGGTTTCCCCAACTTTCTTTATCGGCATTTGCTCACCGTTCTTGATGATTTGCCACAAGCGAAAGTTATTTGATTGGATGAAGATTCTCATCCGCTCTTTCCAATATGTGTAATTTGTTCCGTCAAATAGTAGAGGTCTAATGGTGGAGTGTCCTTCGCTCATCATTCCTGCGTTCAACATTCTCAACAAATATATGGAACGTTCTCTCAACCGGTTAAGGCTTTTAGAGAGTTAGGCTCTGATACCAACTGTTAGGATATATGACCGTCACTAGAGGGGGAGGGGTGAATAGTGCGGCACGAGAATATTGATAAATTTTGCGGAATTAAAGTTGCAGGAGTAAAGTAAGTGCAGTAATTAAAATAGTAAGGAGAGGACACACCGAATTTATACTGGTTCACCACAACGTGTGGTTAGTCCAGTCCCCGAGAGACTCTCTCGAGATTACACTACCTCCGTTAAGCTTACGGGTGCCTAACAAACCGTTACACTTGCTCGTAGATGTACAATCTACAAGACTTCAACTTGCTCGAGGATACCTCACCTCAAGACTTCACCTTGCTCGTGGATACCGCACCACAAGACTTCACACACTAAGATTGAAGGTACTTAGCAAACCCAACGATCAATGAGAAGATATGGTCTTCTCAAGAACCTTTCTCTTTTACAACAAGAACTCTCTAAGAAGAGTAGATAAAGAGATACAATATAAGCTCTATGAACAACACAAAGTTTTCTCTCAAATGGCTCAACAAAAGCTCTAGATATGATGTAGAAATGTTATCAATATGTTCAAGAATAATGAGAGATATTGTTCATATGAAATGAGTCAAAAAGACCTCTATTTATAGGTGGTAGAGGTTGTATGTCCGTTGCTTAATTGACAATCAATAATGCTGATTTTATGCAAGGATAATCGATTATCAGATTTACATAGTCGATTATCAGCTTACCGTTCAAAAATCGGAAGCTCATTTTATGCTAGCATAATCGATTATTTCCTTGTGCATAATCGATTATGTTTTCAGCGTTCAAAAACTTTGGCAACGGTCAGGGAATAATCGATTATGCTCTTTTAGATAATCAATTATTTACCTTTGCGGAATTTCCAGTTTAATCTGGAAACTCAGCATAATCGATTATCAGCTGAAGGATAATCGATTATCTGGCTGTTCTGTCCAGAATCGAAAACTTACTTCAAAAACCATTTTGGTTAAAATGAAAACGTTAAAATCATTTTGTTTGAAGTATTTGAAATATGTTTATGATAAATATGATTTAATAAAATGATTTTATGCATATTTATGATGACCTATGTTGAGCCAAAAGACGAGATAACTTAAACGTTGCTCTTACATTGGTTCTACCTAACGACCTACGCCTTGGGTCTTCGGCCTTGAACTTTTGAGCTCGTCTTGGCTTTTCCATGCAATCCCTTCATCAATATGCTTCTCGGTATTCAATCTTGATTGGTTGTCATATAATAACGTTGTTTGACACTTGACTTCATTGTTTGTCATTCATCAAAACCTATACCTGGAAATCATGCTAATACAACCAAAGCACACATATCATGGATAGAATGATTTCCTACATTTACTATGATAACGAAGGCAATTAACCTTAGCCCAAGTTCGGCTGAGATCAAACTCGTTAAATTTGATAGCGAAGTCACTTAGCCTTATTCTTGGTTCGAATGAGGTCGAACTTACTTTGATAATGAAAACACTTAGCCTTAGTCCCAGTTCGACTGAGGTCGAACTCATTAAATTAGATGGCGAAGGCACTTAGCCTTAGTCCCAGTACGACTGAGGCTGATCTCGTTAAATTTGATGGCGAAGGCACTTAGCCTTATTCTCGGTTCGAATGAGATCGATTACTTTGATAGCGAAGGAACATAGCCTTATTCTTAGTTCGGACGAGGTCGAACTTACTAAATTTGATGGCGAATGCACTTAGCTTTATTCCCAGTTCGAATGAGGTCGAACTTACTTTGGTCACGAAGTAACTTGGCCTTATTCTTAGTTCAACTGATGTCATACTCATTAAATTTGATGGCGAAGGCCCTTAGAATTATTCTCAGTTCGAAGGAGGTCGAACTTACATTGATGGCGAAGGCACTTGGCCTTATTCTTAGTTTGACTGAGGTCAAACTCGTTAAATTTGATGGCAATGGACTTAGACTTATTCTAAGTTCGAACGAGGTCGAACTTACTTTGATGGAGAAGGCACTTGATCTTATTCTTAGTTAGACTGAGTTTGAACTCGTTAAATTTGATGGCGAAGGCATTTAGCCTTATTCTTAGTTAGAACGAGGTCGAACTTACATTGATGGTGAAGGAACTTAGCAATATTCTCAGTTTGACTGAGGTCGAACTCATTAAATTTGATGGTGAAGGCACTTAGCCTTATACTCAGTTTGAACGAGGTCGAACTTACTTTTATGGCGAAGGCACTTGGCCTTATTCTTAGTTCGGCTGAGGTCGAACTCGTTAAATTATATGGCAAAGGCACTTAGCCTTATTTTCAGTTCGAACGAGGTCGAACATACTTTGATGGCGAGGGCACTTAGCCTTAGTCCTATTTCAGCTGAGGTCAACCCCTTTAAATTCGATGGCGAAGGCACTTAGCCTTAGTCCTAGTTCGACTGAGGTCGAACTTACTTTGATGGCAAAGTCACTTGGCCTTATTATTAGTTCCACCGAGGTCAAACTTTTTAGTTTGATGGTGAAGCCACTTAACCTTATTCTCAGTTCGAACGAGGTCGAACTTACTTTGATGCCGAAGGCACTTAGTATTAGTCCTAGTTCGACTGAGGTCAAACTCATTAAATTTGATGGACAAGGCATTTGGCCTTAGTCGTAGTTCGACTGAGGTCGAACTCGTTAAATTTGATGGTGAAGGCACTTAGCCTTATTCTCGGTTTGAACGAGGACGAACATACATTGATAGCGAAGGCACTTAGACTTATTCTAAGTTCGGACAAGGTCGAACTTGTTAAATCTGATGGTGAAGGAACTTACCTTATTCTCAGTTTGAACGAGATCGAACTTACTTTGATGGCGAAGGCAGTTGGATTTATTCTTAGTTCGACCTCAGTCGAACTCGTCAAATTTGTTGGCGAAGGCACTTGGCCTTATTCTCAGTTCGAACGAGGTCAAAATTACTTTGATAGCAAACCCGTTTTGTGTCCTATTCACCCTAATCATTAGGTGGCGACTCTTCAAATGCAATCCCACTTCCCAAATGAATGAGTTGTCCCTCCAAATGTTATAAACCCGATTTCGCGAGATGTTATATCAAAATAGCTTACTCTAGTTCTACAATTGTTTATTTTGTTGCATCCGATTCTTCAGGGGAAAAAAAGGTTCGGGGAGTGGGAAAGTCTTCTTCATCGTCCTTGGGGTTCGGTTTTCCCTCCGGATCCTCCGAGGTGGAAGGTATGGAAGTTGGTGCTTCCTTATGAACCACGAACATTTCCTTCGCCGCATGATGTTCTCCGTACATCGTTTTTATACTATCATTTTTTGGAAACTTCATCATTTGATGAAGAGTTGATGGTACTGCCCTCATGTTATATATCCATGGCCTTCTAAGCAATGCATTGTACCTTATGTCACTTTCAATGACATGAAATTTGGTTTCCGAACTGCATCGAACATGTTGACGGAGAGGGTGATCTCCCCATCTATTGCTTCGCCGGCCATATTGAAACCTTTGTGCCATGTTGAAACCGTTGAGGGCTCAGGAGGTAGGTATGATCTGATCGAGCAATCAGAGATGTTCTACCACCTTTGGCCTAATTATATTGGCCAAGATACCTGGATCCATGAGTATACGTTTAATTTGAATGTTATTCAAGATAAATGAAATATCAGTGCATTGTTATGTGGATGAGACAAGGCCTCGAAATCTTGTTCAGTGAATGCAAGGATGTCCTCGGGCATACGACCCCGAATTTATCCTTCTGTTGTAGTGGAATCCTTTATTTTCTTAATCACGGGCCCGTGAGGCATGTCGGTCCCCCGAACGATATGTTGAGGTTTTCCCGTTCTATTCCTCCTATTTGTCACTCTTTCCTCCCGAACTGGAGTTTTTCGGGATTCATGTTGGTTTTCTTTGTGTATGCTCTTATTGGTATGGGCGCATATATTTACGTGTTGCGCGTTGTGTGAGACCACATCCACAGGAATTGGTTCTGGTGCATCATCAGAGTTTTTCGGTGGTACACCGATGTCTCAACAGCTACACTGTTCTCTTCATGGTCCTCGGGACCATTGTTCTCATGTGCATTCACTGAGTTAGACATTTTGACCTGAAATCAAAGATTCCTGGATAAGAAAAAGTGTTAAGAGTTATGTGTGTTATCCGAGAACCAGCACAAAAACTACCCTAGTAGTTTTAGCACCACGGTGGGCTCCAAATTATTTACCTTGAAAATGGTAATTACAACCAGATTTGATTTTATGGTTCTTAAAATAAGTGATTTATTTTAATGCTAGTTGTTAGGCAATAGATGCTAAGTGTGAGTTAGAAAAATGAGATAAGAGTTTTAAGATAGATTATTATGCAAACCGAAAGGCCGTGAATCGGGGCCTCGAGATAGCCTCTGTCGGGCCTCGAGGTCGAGTTGAGGTGTTAGACTGGGGATCGACGATGGAGGGAGAACATTTTTAAGGTCCTTGAGTACGGCTCTTTATAATAAATTATGAATAATAAATGAAGAACAATCTATAGAACACGATAAATGTAGCAACACAATAAATATAAGCAATAAAATCAAGGGAGAGCTTGTTTAAGTTGGAGAGCGAAAAATGTTCTTGTTCTTGTATTGAATATCATGTATGCAAGAAATAGCAAGGGTCCCCTTTATATAGTAAGGGGAATCCCAACATGGTAAATATATAATTATAACAAAGAACGTAGCTAGTACAACTGCTTAACAGTCCGATATGGACTGGTACTATTCTTGCAGCCGCTGTCAGCTTTCACCACGTGCCTAGGGCATTTGCTCTCGTTCGTGATAGCCACCGATTTGTGCTGCCCCGAGGTGGAATATAGGGAAACCGAGAGGTTGAACCTCGAGACTTGTCTCGAGCCTTGCAGATGAAGCTTCGAAATACCACAATGATCATAAAATCGGACTCTCCGATTTTAGCCGTATATAAATATTACTTAGAATTGTACTATGATTGAATTTACCCTACTATATAGAGGAGAGAACATTTTAAATTTTGAGGATCATTGTTGGCACGCATATCAAAGCAATAAAATTAATTTTTGTTCTGTAGCTATTGTTCAAAGTGTTCTTTAACTGCTTGTTTATTGAATGGCAACCGAGCCTATTTCGAAGGCTAGATAGAATCCAACTTCCACCATCTATAATAAAGCTAGACTTAATCTTCCATCGTATTTGGTTTGGTCGTTTTGTTTTTCTTTGATTAAATTATTTACTATTCTTAGATCATTCGTATTAAATTAACTCACATATCTTTTAAACTGCATATAAATGCAATTGTCACTCAATTTAATGATAAATATTTTTGTGTGGACCGTGTGTCAAAGAATAATAGTGGTGGTTTAATACGAATCTCCATAACACACCCTATTTTACACTTGGGGTGAAAAATGAATAAGATTATTACTTATTTTCTTGGAAAATATTTTCCACGAAAAACAGTTTCTGTTATACCAAATACACCCTTGATGTTTAAAGTTTGATTTCATGTCTATTTAAAAATATCAAGTTCTCAATCTGCTCACTTAAACATTGATGCTGAATCAGTCCACCACAGTGAAAATAATGACGTGGTGTCAAGCAATGACGTACCCCTATTGATCCTAATGTTGTCCCGACCGCTGACCCAATCGACGCTAACTCACAAAGTTTTCATCAATATCAACCTGCCAACTTATCCCAAATAGCATTCACGGGGCACCCCGACCATCGATTCAATGACATCAATTAAATTGACTTGTCGTGCTAAGAGTAGCTCCACCCCTACCTCCTAGGGGATAAGAAACTCTCTTTCAGAATCCAAATATTAGTCGTTTGACGAGCTGATTGTTGTGTAGCATTAAAGAAAACTACTGCAGCTGGCAAAACCGCAGTGGTAACACATTGCCATCTTGATAGATATTGAAAATTGAGTTTTAAGTTCCATGCAACAGATAAAAAGTACTCCCTTCGTTTCAATTTATGTCAGTCCATTTGACTGCGCACAGAGAGAAGATACAAGACTTTTAAACTTATGGTATAAAATAAAGCACATATATTTTGTGTGACCATAAATCATTGCATAAAGGTAAATTATTTCCAAATAGGAAAAGAGGTCATTCTTTTTGATACGAACTAAAAAGGAAATACGCTCATATAAATTGAAACGGAGGGAGTATGATAAATATACTCTTATAGTCATAAACTTGTTATATTACGTCACAATACTACTCCATTTATTTTAATTTAGATGAGGTACTTTGATTTGGTACGAAGTTTAAGAAAAAAAATATTTGAAACTTGTGGTCTTAAAATCTTAAGGGGTAAAAGGTTTGTCGGCCCATGACTTTTGTGTGGTTATAAAAGTTTCTCATTAAAAGTAAATGGGTAAAATCAAGAGTTAAAATTGAATTATTTCCAAATTTAGAAATGTGTTACTCCCTCCGGTTCACAATAAGTGTCGAATTTACTTTTCTATTTTGGTTCAAAATAAGTGTCCAGTTATATAATCAAGAAAAAATTCAATTTATTTTTACAAAATAACCCCTATGTACATATTCCTAAAAAGTTTTCTTACTCCTCACACTAAATATTTAATTAGGGGTAGTTTAATCATATTGGATATTTTTGTATAGGAATTAGTATTTTCTTTATGGGCATGCTAAAAACAAATTAGACATTTATTGTGAACCGAAGGAAATATTTATTTTGAAACAGACAAAAGAGAAAAATATCTCGTCTAATTTGAAACGGAGGGAGTAAGTCATATCATTAACATTCTTGGGTATTAGAGCGTAATTTACGCGTTTCTTAATTTCTAAATCAGTTTATATATAAAAAAACAATAAATGTATTATCTTAACTCACAAATAATCGTAAGCAGAGGAAATGTTTTTTTTTTTCCATTGATTTCTTTATAAAAAAACAAATATTAAAATTCTTGAAGTGAGGATAAGCTTTCCTTATTTTAAATGTTCAAATAATACCAAGAACAAGAATTAAAGTCAATACGATTACAATTGGTATTACCTAACAACTTGTTTAGTTGGTTGTTACATGTTCTATTGTATCGTATTGTTACGTTAAATATAATATTATTTTAATTGCTACTTAAATTATATTATATCGTATCGTTAAATTTGTCGTTATGCAACAAGAAAAAATATCACTTTATAAAACGATTTATTTGATGTGGTCACATCGTTATCTTTTTCTTTTTCTCTCATCTTACTTTTTCTATTATTATATAATCATATTTTATTCTTTATCCAATCTTTTCATATAATAATATTATTTCTTAACTTACTTTTTCTTTATAATATTAGAAATTTATTTTTGATATTATTAATACATAACATCATAAAACGACACCAAAAAATATAATACGCCCCAACATCGTATAAGTGCAAACTAAAATCTACTTAGTACTTTGCTATTTTAATTTTACTATTGGTCAGAATTAGTAAAGTCAAGCAGTACCCACTTGCACCAAACTCGAAGCATAGTAGGGCCATGTTGTGCCCTTGTTCTTCACCTTTTAGTCGCCATCTCCGGCCCTGACCGATCCTTCCTCCACAATTCACACCCTTCATCAATGAGTCCGTGCTAAAAAAGTAATTCCTATAGATACAGAGAATGTGAAATATTTATTTTGTGTCTGGTATAACTAATTCTAGTTACATGAAATAATATTTTTATCTCACAGTTTTATGGATTCAGAAGTATAAGATTGGAATCCATAAATTTGTAAGACAAATTAGTATAAGTTGTATAAACCACAAAATAAAACTTAATGAATCTACATCTCTGAACGGAAGTCGTTGAGACGACAGTTAAACTATCCAAACGTAATGCACTAGTGTTGATTCCACTTCAAAGTAGAATGTTTTGTCAAAGGCCCAACATAGCAGATAATATTCCCTCCGTTAATTTGTGTGAATCGTCCGATTGGACACGGAGATTAAGAAAATGTAAATATTTTCATAATTTGTGGATCTAAACAACTCAAAGGTAAATTTGTGGGGTAGCCTAGGGCTATTCAGAGAGACATCAAGGAGACTGGTGGTGGAACAATATAGTCCGACGAAAAATGGAGGCGAAGAAAGCGGCGTTTGCTAGGTTGGCAGGAAGCACAAACGAGGAAGAAAGGAGACTGAACAGGGAGAGCTACAAGGTGGCGAGGAAGGAAACGAAGCTGGTGGTCACGGAAGCAAAAAATGCGGTGTTTGGTCGCATGTATGAGGAATTGAGGAGAAAGGCGGGGAAATAAAGTTATTCCGGTTGGCTAGAGTAAGAGAGAAGAAGGCACGAGATCTAGACCAAGTTAGATGCATCAAGGACGAGTATGGCAAAGTTGTGATGGGGGAGTCTCAAGTCAAGTAGAGGTGGCAGACGCACGTTCGAGACCTGCTTAACGAGGATGGAGATCGAGTCATAGAGCTAGGGGAGCTAGAGCATTCAGAGTATCATAGAGACCTGGGGTATTGCAGGCACATCAGGGTGGAGGAGGTTGTGGGGGCTTTGCGTAGGATGAGTATGGGTCGAGCGATCTAGCCAGACGAAATCTCGGTGGAGTATGGGTAGGTCAGGAGTGGAGTGGTTGTCCAGGTTGTTCAATGTGATCTTCAGGACTAAGAGGATGCCGGAGGAGTGGAGGTGGAGTACAGTAGTGCCCTTATATAAGAACAAAGGGGATATCTAGTATTGCAACAACTATGGTGGTATCAAATTAATAAGTCACACCATGAAAGTATGAGAGCGGGTGGGCGAGGCGAGGGTGAGGGAGATGACATCTATATCTCTGACCTAGTTTGATTTCATGTCGGGTCGTTCCACTACAGAAGCTATCCACCTTATCAGAAGAGTGGTAGAACAGTTCAGGGATAACAAGAAGGACACACACATGGTGTTTATCGACTTGAAGAAGGCGTACGACAAGGTTTCAAGGGATGTGCTATGGACGTGCCTTGAGGCGAAGAGCGTGCCATAAGCCTACATCAGAGTAATCAAGGACATGTACGATGGAGCTAAGACTATGGTGAGGACGGTGGGTGGTGACTCAGACCATTTTTCGGTGGTTATGAGGCTTCATCAAGGATATGTGCTTAACCCTCTCTTCTGCGGTGGTCGAACCTGCGAGGGCAAAGGTAGGGCATTGGGACCCCGAGGAGGCGCTGCTGGATGCTTCTGATCAATAGAACACGAAGAAGATCTTTGCCTTGGTGATGAATGCTCTAACACGTCATATCCAAGGGGATGTGCCCTGGTGTATATTATTTGCTGATGACATAGTCTTGATAGACGAGACGAGAGCTGGTGTTAACTAGCGATTGGAGGTTTGGAGACAGACTCTCAAGTCTAAGGGTTTCAATAAGCAGGTCTAAGACAAAATATCTGGAGTGCAAGTTTAGCGCCGAGTCAAGCGAAGTAGGTAGTGACGTGAAGCTGGGATCTCAGGTCATCGCCAAGAGGGACAGTTTCAGATATCTTGGATCGGTGATTCAGGGGGTGGAGAGATCGATGAGGATGTCACTCACCGTATAGGGGTGGGATTGTCGAAGTGGAGGCTTGCATCAGAAGTATTGCGTGACAAAAAAGTGCCACAGAAACTCAAGGGAAAGTTTTATAGAGATGTGGTTCGACCTGCCATGTTGTACGGGACGGAGTGCTGGCCGGTGAAGAACTCTCATGTTCAGAGAATGAAGGTTGCGGAGATGAGGATGCTCAGGTGGATGTGCGGGCACACTAGGTTAGATAAGATTAAAAATGAAGTTATTCTGGAGAAGGTGGGAGTGGCCCCAGTGGATGAGAAGATGCGAGAAGCGAGACTTAGGCGTTTGGGCATGTGCGGAAGAGAAGAAACCCTGATGCCCCGGTAAGGAATTATGAGCGGCTATCAGTGGTCGGCGCAAGTCGAGGCAGAGGGAGGCCTAAGAGGTATTGGTGTGAGGTGATTAGACAGGATATGGCTAGAATGCGGATTTTCGAGGACATGGCCCTTGATAGGAAGGTATGGAGGTCTAGTATGAGGGTTGTAGGATAGGGGCTTTCGTACTTCTACCCGGGGCTAGGAGGGGTTTGGCAGGGCTTGCTTATTCTATTGTGCTTGTGGTAGTTACTGGTGGATATTATTTCAGGCCATTTATTTATGGTTTTCTGTCTAGATACTTATTTATGTGATTTCTGCTCGAGTAACTAATGTTCTTTTATTTTTGTTTTTGTTTTGTTTTTCTTTTCCTTTCTTTAGCCAATGGTCGATCGGAAATAGCCTCTCTACCCTTCCGGGTAGGGGTAAGGCGTGTGTACATATTACCCTCCCTAGACCCACTTTGTGAGACTATACTGGGTAATTGTTGTTTTTTGTTGTTGTTGTTGTTGTTGTTGTTGTTGTTGTGTGGTCATAAAAGCTTCTCATTAACAGTAGAGAGGAAAATTTAAGCTAAATTGTTTCCAAAGTAAGAAAAAAAGTTACTTCATTCGTTTCAGTTTGTGTGAACCTATTTTCTTTTTGGGTCGTCCCAAAAAGGATGATCCTTTTTTAAATTTAGAAACAATTTAACTTAAGCTTACAATTCTACCATTAACGAGAAGCTTTTATAATCACACAAATATTCTGGCCTCCTTTTTGACTTATTTTAGGACCATAAATTCTAAAAATCTTTACTTTTTCTTAAATTTCGTACCCAGTCAAACAAGTTCACATAAACTGAAACGGATAAAGTATCTTTTTGGAACGAACCAAAAAAATAGGTTTAGGTAAACTGGGAGAGGGAATAGATGCATTCACTTTAGGTTTCAAGCGAAACTGATTAATAGAAAGTATTCTCCAACAGAAATCCAGAGCCAAATGGATAGAATTGGGAGACTCAAACAACAAGTATTTTCATGCAGTGTTAAAAGAAAGGAATCAGTACAAAAGCATTACTGAACTGGTTACTGCAGGAGGCATCAAAATCACCAATCCAGATGACATTAGAGATGAAATCAGGAACTTCTATAAGTCCTTGATGGGTTCCTCAGCTGCATCCCTACCAGCAATCAATAGGTCATACATGGATAATGGTCCAAAACTCAACCACAATCAGCAGCAGCAGCTAGTTGCAGATGTATCTACTGATGAAGTTCTAGATAGCCTAAAATCCATTGGTGATCATAAAGCACCAGGGATAGATGGTTATAATGCTGTTTTCTTTAAACAGACCTGGGGACTCACTGGTGATCAGATTACCAGGGCAGTTCTAGATTTCTTTCAATCAGGTAAAATGTATAAACCAGTTAATTGTGCCTCCCTTACAATGATTCCTAAAGTTCCTAACCCACAGTCAGTTAAGGAATTTCGACCAATTGCTTGCTGCTCAGTTTTATATAAAATTATATCTAAGATACTGGCCAACAGATTACAGAAATGCATGGCTAGTATCATCTATGATTCCCAGGCAGGTTTCATTCCAGGAAGGAGGGTTGCTGACAATGTTATCTTAGCTCATGAGCTGATCGAACACTATGCTAGAACCCATGTATCCCCTAGATGCATGATCAAAATAGACTTACAGAAGGCTTATTATTCTGTTGAGTGGATCTTTTTGCAACAAGTGATGGAATCCTTACACTTTCCAGGCAGATTTATAAGGTGGATTATGGAATGTGTCCAAACAGTGAGCTATACAATCATGTTTAATGGGGAAACTACTGAACCCTTTCAAGCAGCTAAAGGTCTGAGACAAGGTGACCCAGTCTCTCCCTTCCTATTTGCTATAGTGATGGAATACCTTAGCAGGGCTCTTGCGGAACTGAAGAAAGATCCAGACTTTTTATTTCATCCTGGTTGCAAGAGGTTAAATATCACTCATCTTAGCTTTGCAGATGACTTATTGTTATTTGCCAAAGGAGATTTGAAGGCAGTCACAACCATGTTCAAATACTTCTCCTAGTTCACTGAGGCTTCTGGTATGACTGCTAACCTGAGTAAAAGCTCTGTCTATTTTGAAGGTGTTTCTCCTGATGTACAGCAACACATTATCAATCATCTTAGTTATGTATATGGAGAATTACCCTTTAAGTATTTGGGGGCTCCTTTATCGGCCAAGAAGATGTCATTACTACAATGGCAACCATTGGTGGATAAGGTTACTACCAGGATCACATCCTGGACTGCTAGGAAGTTATCCTATGCAGGGAGAGTTCAACTGGTGCAATCTGTCATTTTTGGTATACAAGCATACTGGGCTCAGCTTTTCCTTATTCCTTCAAAAATATTAAAGATGCTGGATGTTGTATGTAGATCCTATGTTTGGACATGATCAGCCAACATATCAAAAAAATCATATATAGCCTGGGATAAGGTCTGCCTGCCTAAATCTGCTAGGGGTTTAAATGTTATGAATCTGCTATTATGGAACAAAGCTGCAATCAACAAACTTGGGTGGGATCTGGCCAATAAGAAAGATGCTTTATGGGTAAAATGGATACATGCTGTATACATAAAACAACAACAATTACAGTCCTTAACTATTCCTAACCAAGCCAGTTGGATGGTTAGGAAGATCATTGCTTCTACTGTTACATTGCAACACTCACAGATACTGCAACAACCAGCTTGCTCTACCAAGCAGCTTTACTTGCAACAGATTGGACAGTTACCAAGAGTAATGTGGAAGAATCTAACTATCCAAAACTATGCTAGACCTAAGGCAGTCTTTAACCTCTGGCTGATACTACAGAATAGGTTGCCTACCATGGATAGACTGGAACAGTGGAAACTCAATGTGGACAACACTTGCACATTATGCCAACAAGACAAGGAGACTAGGGATCATCTGTTCTTCTCATGTTCATTCACTGCTTTGCTGAGACACCAAACTTTGCAGTGGATTGGAGTAACACAAGCCAATTACTAGAATTGGGAGCAATACATACAGTGGATTATAACAAAATCTAAAGGGAGATCAGGTCGAGCTCAAATGATCAAAATGGTTTTTGCTGAAATGCTTTATAATATTTGGTTAGAGAGAAACTCAAGATTGTTCAACGACACATTCTGTACCAGTGGACAGATACTCAGAAGCATAGCTTATATATGTCATGTTAGGAGTCCCCCTAAAGTTAGTCTACACCTTTTGCATTAGCTTCTGTAATTAGAACTATAGGTATAGTAAATGTAAATGTTAGCTAGTTCTTATAGATAATAGTCAGCTGTGTATAGGTGCACTATGATTTTATAAAGACATACTTTTGGTGATTAATACAAAAGATTTAATTACCAAAAAAAAGAAACTGATTAATAGACGATGATCATCCTTATTTCTAGGTGTGTTTTTCTTTACAAGGATACAAGCCACTAAACTGTATGTCTTAGTTATAAGGAAAAGATTTTGCTACAGCTAAATTTAAAAATCGGTAAATTTGTGGTATTACTCAATTCATTGGTCTTTCTTTCTTAAAACATATGCCATTTTGGTATAACTAATACTTAAAAATTCAATCAGATATATAATTCAAATAAGTAAAACAAATAGAGAATCGATAGTGGGGAAAATGATCAAATGATTGAGCTGAAATAGATTGTTAGGGTTACAGCTGACCTCTAAGGCTCTAACTAGCTGATTGATATTGAGAGTCATAGCCCGTTTGGTTAACCTCTTATTTTACAAAGTGTTTTTTTTAAAAGTATTTTTCATAAAAGTATTTTTGGTAAGAAACAGTTTATGTTTGGCTAATTAATTTTAAAAGCACTTTTGAGCAGCAATTAGTGTTTGACCAAGCTTTATAAAATTACTTTTATGTGTATTTTTCTCAAACGTGCTTCTAAAAAAAGTATTTTTGGAGAGAAGCTATTTTTTTGTTTCTCCAAAACTGCTTCTACTTTTGCTCAAAAGCATTTTTTTCGATTCAAAAACTTGGCCAAACACCTCAATTTTTAGCCAAAAATACTTTTAACTCAAAAAAACATTTTTGGCAAAAAATAAAGCTTGGCCAAACAAGCTATCAGTTGTTTCATATAGGTATAAACTAATCCAAGAAAAAAGATTGAATTCCATTCTCCAAACTCCTCAGTATAATTCTTTATTAAATCAAAAGTTGGTCAGTCTTAACAAATATGCACAAACCATCTTTCATATTACTATTTGCAATCAAATTCTGTCTTCACAACACCAACCGCCCAACCCCCCCCCCCCCCCCCCCCCCACACACACACACTCAAAAAGTAAATAAAAATGCTAAAATTGCTTTTTCGCAATAAAATTGGTATGTAAGCCAATTTGTGTTCATATTACCGTCGACTATATATCGAATAACTTTATCCGCAAAGGAAAAGAGGCTTGCATTAACAGACATATTTACATAAATTCCTTTAGCATGTTACAACATCAGTATTGTTGTACTCAGATTAGGTTCAACATTAAAAAAAAAAAGAAAAGAGATGATAATTCATAGAATAAAACATTCCTAAGCTACCATATTTTGAGTTTGAGATTACCCGGTGCTTCTGCTCTTACCAGTATTCAAGTTCTGGGTCTTCGGGTTCGGGTTTCACATTTAAATCGGGCTTCTCCTGAAACCAACACGGCTTTAATTGGGCCGGGCTTCCATTTTCACAACAATGGTTTCTAGATTCGCGTGGTCGGTGCTGGTCATGGTCATGGTCGTGTTTATGTATAGCCAGTGAGTTTTGAATGGCGTCAACTCTAGCCCCAACTTCTACAGCTTTCTTACGAATAGAAGCAGCAGACAAATCACTAAGCCCACCATCTCCAACTAATAGTTCAGGGAAATTCAACCGGGCCGAAGGCCCGCGAAGATAGTAAACAGCCGTATCATAAGCTCGGGCCGCCGCCACCGGCGTTGAATAAGAGCCCAACCATATTCTGGACCGCTTATTGGGCTCTCTAATTTCAGCAACCCATTTTCCCCACTTCCTCATCCTTATTCCTTTATAAATTCTCTCTTTTTTAATCTTCCCGGAGCAACACCCTCCTCCGCCTCCAACCACCGGAGCACCGCCACTTCTGCCGCCATCTACTTCCATCTTTCTTCCAATATATGCCTTCTTTCTGTATCTATCTGGTTAGAATATAATATGAGGAGTTAATTACAAAATTAAAAAGAAGAAATTTCCGTGTAATCTAGAGGAATACCCATGAAAGGGGAAGAAAGGTTTTTGGCGTCGCTTATGAGAGACAACTTGGGCACCATGGTTTTCCACGTTGATTTTATTTTAAGGAAAAATTACCTCGATAAAAGAAACTGAAAAACAAACATCTAAAGGCACCGACACAATGTCTATCTCATGCTCTTTCTCACTCTACAATAGTATATTTCTCCTTTATTTATTATTTCCTATATTTAAAAGATTGTCTAAAATTGACGCAGCCCAAATTTTAGTAAAGAAGAAAATACTTTTAAAATACGTTATCTTAAATAAGCTATAAATATATTTTGTGTCTGTTAAACTTTTAGAATTTGTGGTCCTTCGAGACAGAGTTAAAAAACGCATTAACTATCTTCGCGGTCCTTCGGAAAAAGTGGAAAGCTTTTTTATACTGACTAATAAAAAAATAGCGCAAATCATTAAAACAGATATAGTATTCAAAATGTTAGTTATCAGATAGGTAGGGGAGTGAATGGATCTTTAAAACCGATTATACTGACCGAATCAAATCATATCGGACCGATTAATTATCAGGTTATAAAATTATATGTTTTTATATAAATTTGTAACTGTACCTAATAATAGTTTGGTAAAAAGAATCGAATAAATATCGAAACCATAAACAAAAATTTATATATAAAAAATATATTTTACAGAGTAATTTTGAAATTAATAAATTATTTATTTGTGGCCCTCGGGATTATGTAGATAGCTACAGGTGCCAAGTAATTATCACCCAAAATCTCACTTCTACACCTATTATGCTGGTCCTGTTGAAACTAAATTAGTTCAAACATCTTGAGTAGCAAGTCATAAAAGTATTCTAGCGATCTTGAGTAGCAAGCCAGAAGATATTCGATCTTTTACCTTATGTATAATTTAGATTTCTGCAATCTTCTAATAAACTCTATTCTTGAGTCCCAATTTAATTAATATTTTTTCACTCGTATGATTTATATTTTTCTTATCTTTACTTAATTTATTTTACACTATCATAAAATAGTGAATCTTTATTCTAGACATCTTTCTTGTTCATTTGATTCATCACTTCTAAGTAGTAAACATGACAGTAAGTTTTGCCAAGTCCTAACAAGTATGTATTTATAGCATTTTAGCTTTTATTAATGAATCTTATATGACATTTTAAAAAATATCAAAAAATTATACAGATGTCAAAGATAAATCAAGATGATTGAGACGGTTTCGAAAGTCTAATTGTAATGATATAAAATAAAATAACTGAAAATTTCCTGTGATAAGATTTTTATAAAATATCAGCCAAATCGAACCATTGACACTCATACAGACAGAACTGTAATGGAATTGATAAGATCTCTTTATCCTTATTTAAAAGTCTCGAATTAGAATTTTAAGAATGAAAATATTTTTCCTTGAATGAATCTTATATAACATACCTCCAAATTAATCTACGTTCAAAGCAAATATAAATATCGGGTGAGAAATAAAAAAATAAAATATTGATTACTTATACCTCACGAGAGATGGGGGTTGTTACTTGTTGGCCGCCGGCCTTGTTAAAAGCTCCCTCAACTCCTCTCAACACTCATTATAAAGGTGTAGCTGGATATTCCAACGAGGATTTTGGTTTCCCCAATCATATTATTTGTTGGTGTTTTTCTTCTACACGTTTGTCAAGTAATATTTTTTTCGTTTCAATTTATGTAAATCTAATTTTTTTATTTTATCCGTACAAAAAAAGAATGATCTCTTTCCTTATTTGGAAATAATTTACCTTAATGCAATGATTTATAGCCACACAAAATATATATGTCTCATTTTACACCACAAGTTCAAAAGTCTTCTTTATTTTCTTAAACTCTGTGCGCAGTCGAATATGTTCACATATATTGAAACTGATGGAGTATTTTTTTTTTGTTTTGAATAAACAGCTTTGTATTTCATTTCGTCAAAAAAGTATACTTATAAAGCATAGATGCTGACCACCTATTCTCATATGCTATACACAGTCACTACACTATTATCAGTCTAAGAAAAAAAAATAAAACACTCTATGATAATACGTGTGATACAACTATCGTGCAAAAAAGTCTATCTCATTTGAAAACTAGGGAAAATGATCTATGTTTTGTAGGACAGCCCTCCACTTTTGCCTTCAAGCTCCTCTGAAATGGAGATGGACTACGATTTCCTTGCATACAGTGTCGCTCATCAACTCGCCTCCTTGGAATCTCAATTTATTTCGCTCCCTCCATATCGTCGGCACCAGAATCCCAAAAAGACAAGCTGTAATTTCTGCTAAACCATTTCTACTCTTCGCCAGCTTACTAATCCACTCATATTCCTCCTGCCAGTCAGCAATGGTACGCTTATAACCCAACCAGTTGAGGAGTCGATGCTAGAGCTCTTTGATTTTCAAACAGTCAAAGAAGAGATGCTCAAAAGTCTCTCGATACAAACCACAGAAAATACAATCTTGTGGAACCAAAATATTTAGTATCTGAAGTCGTTCCACAGTTGCAAGTCGCCTATGAAAAGCCAGCCATAGAATAAACTTATACCTGGGATGTAGTTGAGGCTGCAGAATGATTGATTTCCATTGGACCTTGCTGCACTGAGGAAGAAGCTGTCTGTACAACTTGTTAAAGCTGAAGGACTCTCCCTGTTGCACCTGCCTCAATCTATTTTCCAGATTTCCACTATGTGTTGCAATGCCATTAATCAGATTAATCGACTCAAAAATTTTCTTGATTGCCCAGGCAGCAGCCCCAGGTACCAGCATGTCATCAAAACAGTGGTTCTTGATATAGTAAGTATGAACCCACTTGATCCATAGGCTATCCTTCTTCTTAGTCAATGCCCACAAATGCTTGACCACAACAACGTTGTTCCATTTAGCTAGGTCTAAGACATTCAGACCCCCAGCACTGTACGGCAAACATAGAGTATCCCAGGCAATCAGTGCCTTTCTGGAGACTGTGGCAGAACCAGTCCACAGATAGGATATGCAGATAGTCTCTGCCATCTTCAAATTTTTTTGGGCAATAGAAAAATCTGGGACCAGTAGGCTTGAATACCAAACAGAACAGATTTTATCAATTGAAGCCGACCGGCATAAGATAGTAACCTTGACGACCAGCAGTTTATTTTCTGTGTAATCTTCTCCATCAGTGGCCAACACTGAGCAATGGACAGCTTCTTTGAATCCAGAGGCATCCCCAAATAAGGGAGACTGCCTTTCGGATATCCCAGTATCTGAAGAATCTCCTGTTTCTGCCAGTTGTTTACACCAGCTAAATATACTGCACTTCTATCAACATTTGTGTGAAGACCAGAGACCTTGGAGAACTCCTGAAGAGTCTGTTTTAGAAGGCTGACTGATTGAGTATCAGCCTTGCAAAACAAGAGGAGATCATCCGCAAAACAAACATGTGCTACACCCAACTTCTTGCACTTAGGATGGAACCTGAAGTCTTTCCTCATCATCATTTGCATAAGCTGTCTATGTAGATACTCCATTACCAGTACAAATAGGTATGGTGACATCGGGTCACCTTCTCACAGACCTCTTTTCCCTTTAGATGGAGAAGTGAGACCTCCATTGAAATTGAGAGAATAGGTTATAGATGATATACATTCCATTATCCAACCTATAAACTTAGAAGGGAACCCCAGATCCTGCATCAATCTACTAAGAAAAACCCATTCAACTGAGTCGTAAGCCTTCTTTAGGTCCACATTTAGCACACACCTAGGAGAAAGGTCCTTCCTGGAATAGCCCTTGAGCAGTTCTTATGTGAATAAGATGTTATCAATAATACTACGACCCTCGATGAAAGCTGACTGTGACCTACCCACTAGAGAGTCAATAACCTCTTTCAACCTAGCTGTAATAATCTTTGTGATGATCTTGTACAGAGTTGTACAGCAAGCAATTGGCCTGTAATCCTTGACTTTGGTTGGATTCTGTACCTTGGGATCTAGAGTTAGTGCAGTGCTGCTAACTCCAGTATGTAGTTTCCCAGATGTAAAGAATTCTGTCACAGCTTCACATATGTCATCTCCTACAATATGCCACTGCCTAATAAAGAACTCCACTGGGAAACTATCCACCCCAGTAGCCTTGTCATGTGGCATGTCTTTTATTGACTTTAATATTTCCTCCCTTGTTACTGGTTGCACAAGAGCATCCTTCTGTTGTAGAGTGAGATAGGGCCCCTGATGAACTATTTCAGTTTTTGGACATTGGATGATACTATTGTTTCCCCCCAGTAGTAACTTGAAACATGTAACAAACTCTCCTTCCACCTGCTTGGGATCAGATAGCTTAACCTCATATTCAGTATATATAGAATTGATAGTGTTGAAGCTTGTCCTCATCTTTAGTTGAGCATGAAATATTTTGTGTTGGCATCTCCACAGGTAATCTAGTGTGCTCTAGATTTCTGTTGTAGGATCTGCTCCTCTATATTTCTCCACTTCTCCACCTCTATAAGTAACATTCTTTCCTGATCAATCAACCATTTATCCATACAATTTGATTGTAGTTGGATCTGTATTGTTTCTAGCTTTTGCCTTGCCTCATTGAGATGTAACCTATACTCCATATAGGTATTCAACTCCTTTAACTCCACCTTTAGGGTCTTCAACATACTCCATATTATGTGCATTTGCCCACCCTGCTGATGCTGATTCCATGCTCTTTCCACAATGCCAGGGAATTCAATATGGTCCATAACAGATGAATAAAGTTTGAAAGGTTTAGGATGATTGTTCCTTCTCTATTCCTCAGGGGTGCACTGCAATAGGATATGGGAATGATCTGAAACTCCCGGGATCAACACATCAGCTTCAATGTGACTGTACTCTTGCATCCAGTGTACATTTCCAAAGACCAAATCAATTATGCTATACACTCTTGTCTCTGGTTTCTGTTTATTGCACCACATATAAAAGCATCCCAGACTCTTCAAGTGAGAGAGTTGAAGAGCATTGAGAGTGTCCTGGAATACTTGAATCTCCTGCTGAATAACTGGGGCACCTATTCTGTCATCCGTGTGAAGTATATTATTGAAATCTCAACTGATAAGCCAGCTGCCCTGAATAGTAGCCCCTAAGATCACCAGTTTGGCCCACAATTGCTGTCTCTTGCTCAATTCATTATTAGCATAAACAACTGTTAGCAATGTTCTGAAAGTAGAACCTCTTTCTTTAACCTCACAATGAATAAATTGTTCATCAACCTTCAAAACCTGCAGCTCCACCTTTGAATTCCATAGTATCCAGATTCTCCCATTGGCATGCTCACTGTAGTTTCCAGTATGTCTCCAACCATTTCCCAGTTTTGTGACAATTTGATTTACCTTTGCTTCCTTTACTTTTGTTTCTACACATCCCATACAATCTACCTTATGTTTATTTAGAAAGAGTCTCGGCTCCTTCTGTTTGTGGGCCTTATTTAGACCCCTAATGTTCCATGTGCAGACTATCATGACTTGGTGAAGCTGGATGGGACAGCGTCCCCTGGATCATCACCTATCTGTAGCAAAGAGAAGCTGTTGGTTGTGTTCAATGAAGCACCATCAAATTGTTGCACATTCTTGCCTTTTACTAAACCTCTGTCAATCACCCTGCTTCCAGCATTTTCATTTTGCTTACCTTCCTCCACTGATCTGTCAGTTCTTGCCTTCACATTATCCTTCTTTGTTTTTGGTATCCATTGCCATGTCTCACTCTGCACTTTCTGCTTTACCCATGCTACCCTATATTGGATCTTTTCTTCCTCTTCATTGCCCTGCCTTTTTTTTATACCAGCAGTCCTCAGTGCTATGACCGAATCTGACACATTCACTACAATATTTTGGCCTCCATTTGTATTCAATCTGTTGTATAATAACCCCCCTCTTAGTATGTAATTCAAGAGTCTCAGGCAGAGGTTGAGAAATATCTGTTTCCACCAGCACTCTTGCAAACGAGATCCTCTCCTGTTCAGCAGTGATTTTATCGGTATACATAGGTTTCCCAACAACACTTGCTAAATTCCTGAGGGCTTCAGTGGACCAAAATCCCAAAGGCAGACCAGGGAAAGTGACCCATAAAGGGACTTCACTCACATTACCTGGTTCGTGCTTGAAATCCATACTCCATTGTTGTAACACTAATGGTTTATTGTGAAAAGTGTATGGGCCAACTTGGAGAACAAGATCTCTTTCTTCATCAGTATCAAATCTGCAAATATAATACCCTTCGTCATGATGTAGTATTTGAGGTTTCGGAACAAAATCCCAAACATTTGTAATGAAATTGTCCATAACACGCTCATACGGGTCTTCTCCTAGAACAAACCCAATCAATGCATTTCTCCAGTAGGTCTCCTGTTCCTTAGTATCATCATCATCAATTTGAACCACAAACGTACCATCTCGCATTGCAGGTGGTACATAGCTTAGTGGTTTCCCTTTTTGAGGGCTTCGATTATGTTGCATGGTGACTCTATTGCCATTTTCGACCACAGAAACTCCAGAAGTCTGAGCAATCTGAGTTTGCTTTGCTTGTGCAGAAAAATGGAGCCGACGATGAACTGAATCGACTCGTTCCAGTTCCTGCACATCCCCATCGCCTTCAACAGTTTCCTCACTGATAGGTTGCAACTTCAACGGTAGAAAACTGCCAAACATTACTGGTATCTTCTGCTGGACACCAATTTCCGGTGTTATCTGCGTCCCGAATTTTCCATTTTTGCTAGGGTTGTGGAATACTGTCGGCGCCGATATTCCGGTTAGCCACTGAGTAGGCTTATTCACAACTGGTGTTTCCATTTTCTCCATCTTCGGTATCACCTGTTTCCCCGGATTCTTCTTCCGACCTCTCATCATGGCTGGAGGCGCAGGTTAGCGTCATGCTTATCCTGCGCCGAGAGCTGTTTAGAGAGAGAAATTTTGCCCTTCTAATGAATTCCTCTTGGCAACTTGAAAATTGGATGGAGTACTTCCTTCGGTCCAAAATAAATGATTTTTTGGGTATTTTCACACATATTAAGAAATTCATCTTTTAGCATTAATTAGCAATAGAATTGGCCATATTAACCTTTACTATCTTACATAAGCACTCCTAACATATATTCCAAAACTATTTACTCAATGTAGGAAAAACATAATTAATTCATTTTTGAAATTTAAAAAAATCACTTATTTTGGACCGGAAGGAGTATTAATTAAGAAAGGAATTAAATTATTATACATTTATTTATGTCTTAAGATAAAATCTTTCTTCATTGAATATTTATTATATTTATGTATTATTACCATCATCAAAACAATTACTATTAAGGGTCAAAAAGGAAAACAAAAAATTTAATTTTGTCTTGAACTTCTAAAATAATAAATAATTTAAGATAATTATTTTTAGTAACTGCACCTTTAATATGAAACATAGAGAGTAATAGATACTATGTGAAATATGTTATAAAATAGAAGTCTATTTAGAGTGAATGTCTAAGAGTTTTAGCTTGAAGCTAAGTCATTCCTCTTCCTATAAATAGAGGGGTCTTACCCCATTGTAAATCACCCCAAGTATTAATAAGAATACTTCTCTCTCTCCCTATTCTCTCTCTATATTGTTCTTATTCTTGCATTATTGTTCTTGTCTTTTATATTATTTCATAACACGTTATCAGCACGAGACTCTACCGTCTCAAGAAGCTCTTTAAGAAGATTAAGCCGCCGTCAATTTCTCCACATCGGAGCCGCCGTCGTCTGCATCAGTGGAGAAAAGGAAGAAAACATTGAAAATATAATTGATATACCTTAAAGGTAAGTAATTTACTTTTCCCTTTCAAATTCTTGAAATTCTACGATTTGATTTAATATACAAACAAAGTTTGATTATAACTCTAATGGAGTTTGTAAGAAATTATAACCACACGAAGTGGTAAAATCTCTATGTCCTACCAGGATTAAATTCATGTATGATTGTGGGCAAATAATTGAAAATCCGTCCCATTGAATTTGCTCCATTCCCTTTAGAGAATGTGGAAGCAGTATATGATAAGTCTGAAAGAAGACTAAAATATTACCATGAAGGTATCAATGAATGTGGACGTGGCAAAGAATTCCGTCCAATTGAATTTGCTCCATTCCCTTTAGAGAATGTGGTAGCAGTATGTGATAAGTCTGAAAGAAGACTAATTACCGTAAAGGTATCAATGGATGTGGACATGGCAATAGACGAAGTTATAATCGTCATTATTGTGGTAATGAGAACAATAAGGATTCTCAAAATAATCTTTCACTTTATGAAAGTAATATTTGACATGAGATTGTGTAAAGCACATGATTTTGATCCATTCCCTGAAGTGAATGTGATAATTGTAATAGAGCCCGTAAGTATGAACACGCTCTTGATGTAATTTTGGTTTATGTCTGACATTATGAAAAGAAAGTTCGTTGCCCTTGAAATTTCGGGCAAGAACTATATGATATGGGTGTTGGATACTTAAATTCATTTTGGATGCTATGGGTCTTGGAGACGCCATTAAAGACAGAAGTAATGCATCCACCCAAAACTATGCTAAGGCCTTGATTTTCTTGCGCCATCACCTTGATGAAGGTTTGAAACTATGCTAAGGCCTTGATTTTCTTGCGCCATCACCTTGATGAAGGTTTGAAACTATGCTAAGGCCTTGATTTTCTTGCGCCATCACCTTGATGAAGGTTTGAAGATTGAATATCTCACCGTCAAGGATCCACCTATCTTGTGGAATGGCATAAAGAAGAGATATGACAACCTGAAGTTGGTCACTCTGCCACAAGCACGATACGATAAGAACCCAAAAGCAAATAGTTTATAAACTATATATTATCGTTGCGGTGAAAACGGGCACTGGTCAAAGGCTTGCCGTATACCATGATTTTTGGTTGACCTTTATCAAGCATCTCGAAAGAGTAAACGCCCTGAAACGAATTTTGTCTCTTACGACAACTTTGACATCACCCACTTGGATGTGGCAGACTTCTTTGAGCAACCTGAGGGGAAGATAGACCACCTAATCGGTGATGGATCCGTGATGAAAGAAGATGGAGCTATTTGATTTTATTTTACTTGTTTGTATTAGTGAATGAATCAACTAATAGCCATCAGTATTAGCTCGTATTAGTTAGTTCATGACGTAATGTTAGTATTAGTTCTTTAGAATGTATCAATATGCTCAAATATCAATAATATTTTTACTTTCCAATAGAGGTAATCGACTAACCTGAAAAACTAGTCGGTTATCTCATATTTCGCATAAAAACTGCAAAACAATCGATTGTCAATGATCAACAATCGATTGTCTTTAAAACAGTGTGATCTGGAATTTTACAAAAACAGTCAACAATCGATTGTCTATGATTAACAATCGATTATCTTTAAAACAGTGTAATCTGGAAATTTTCAAAAATCATCCACAATCGATTGTCTATGTCTAACAATCGATTGTCGTTAGACAGTGTAATCTGGAATTTTTCAAAAATCATCCACAATCGATTGTCTATGTCTAACAATCGATTGTCGTTAGACAGTGTAATCTGGAATTTTTCAAAAATCATCCACAATCGATTGTCGATGTTTAACAATCGATTGTCGTTAAACAGTGTGCTCTGGAATTTTTCAAAAATAACCAACAATCGATTGTCTATGTCTAACAATCGATTGTCTTAAGACAGTGTGATCTGAAGTTTTTCAAAAATAGCAAATAATCGATTGTGTGTGTTTAACAATCGATTGTCAATGTTCAACAATCGATTGTGTGTGTTTAACAATCGATTGTTTTATGAAAATGCTTAAACTAAAATTTTCAAACTGCATAGTAATCGATTATGGAAAACATATAATCGACTATCTGATTTATTTTAGTCAACTGACATCAGCAGATTTTGAAAATATTATGTGACACAAACGGATTGAAGTTGTTTATTCTTATGTTCGTGTATTTCTTTTGTATATCAAACCATGGGAATTAAATTGATTGAAGGCTCCGGAAGAGCAACTGTAACTCTGCCCAAAGGCATGACGTTTATCTTAGAGAATGCAATATTCTCCTCCAAGTCTAAGAAGAACTTGTTGAGTTTTAAAGATATCATTCAAAATGGATATCATATTGAGACAATAGATGAGAATAATCTTGAATTCTTCATGAAAACGAGGCTGCCCATTTCGGTTTGGGTTCACGCCATTTTGCATGCAGCAATGCTAGTTCGTCGGCTGCCCACTTTGGTTTGGGTTCATGCCATTTTGCATGCAGCATTTTAGTTTGTCGGCTGCCCACTTCGGTTTGGGGTCACGCCATTTTGCATAAAGCAATGCTAGTTCGTCTCTGACTGACGAATTGACACAAATATTCCCCGTTGCAATTGGTTTTGGGTCATGGACCCAATATATCCCATTTAAGAATGTTAGGATGCGCAGTATATGTGCCTTTAGCACCGCCATCCCGCACCAAAATGGGTCTGCAAAGAAGGTTAGGAATATATGTTGGGTTTGAATCGCCCTCCATTATTCGCTACCTCGAAACATTGACATGAGATTTGTTCACTGCACGATTTGCAGACTGTCAATTTGATGAGACACTTTTCCCAAAATTAGGGGGAGAAGTTGGTGAAACCAAACGGGAAATTTTGTGGAAAAATGCATCATTATCTCATCTTTATCCACATACCTCTATTTGTGAGAAAGAGGCACAAAAGATTATCCATTTGCAAAGAATAGCAAATCAAATGCCTGACGCATTTATAGATATGAAAAGGATAACAAAATCACATATCCCCGAAGTGAATGTGACAACATCTGATTCACGAATACATATTCATTATTGGAAGAATATGAACATGAAATTGGTATTAAATATACCAGACTCACCCCTAGATGGAGGTTTGAGATGATACCACACTCACCCCTAGAAGGAGGTTTGAGATGATATATGGCATGAATGATCGTTAGTCACGTACCTATTGTACGCCAAAGTATTTTGGAAATATGACTATTAAAGGACAACGATAATGCAAGAAACATATCTTGCATATAAGTTTGACATGACCATAATGGTATAACTTTCTCTTTAAGAAAGATATTCACCACATGGATGTTGATGAATCTGTGGTAGTACAAAATTAATTGAGAGCTCTAGAAGAGCCAATTATTACTATGTTGGAGAAACACAATTGAGTATTGTGCTGTAGTAAGTCTCAAAGAAACTTATTCAGTTTCTAAAGTACACGCGAAAGCGATTGATTATATTGAGACTATAAATAAAGGAAGGCTTTGATATCTCCTATTACTACAACTTGTAGCGGGGTAATTTGCATATGAAAAGCTACCCGATTTGTTCTCCAGTTTGTACTACACAAACGAAAGAATGCCACAATAAAGTGGATATCTATTGGTATAAAACCCATGTCATAATAAACCTGAAGTTTATTGATAAGTGCACATGTCATGGTGTAAATTTGAAGTTTACCAATATTGATAATTTATTCAGTTGGCATTCGTGTTAGCCATCTCATTTTAAGTATGATGTGCAAATTCACATAGGTGAATAACAAAGAACTAGAAAGTTCTTTACGAATTCTCTTGTATCACTTGTTCTCATTAATGAACTGACCAACTAAAGAGTTCGGGTTGAAGCCCATAAATTCTGGAAATATCAAAGGTGAATATGGGCCCATTCACCTGCCATGTATACCACATATGATGCATCTATGATATGGTTACATGCGCAATTGTTATTGACCCGCAGCCTGGCCGGTGCTTGCGAGGTAAATTGTTCAGTAATCTAACTTCGAGCATAATTTCCAGATTCTCTACTCAAGATAGTTCATCTTGATAAGTTGGTTTATATCAAAGTTGGTTTAGCAAGATAATTATTGAGTGCTTCCACTTAATAGCTAAACTGTTTCTTATGAGAACAAAGTTATATATATCAGTTTGATATACGTTGTATGCGAGAGTATATTATATTCTCCCCTCACAAATGGTTCAGGGTCAGGAACCAAATAATTTCATCTTATTATTAATGTGTTGTGTATATTGACATGATAATGCACAAAGATGATTTCCCAAAGTTGAAGAAACAAGTTAGCTTTACTAACATGAGGGGGAGACATGATAAACACTTGAGAAAAGGTTACATGGGATGAATTATCATTTGTATATGTATATCCCCGAATATCATGATATGAACCTGAAGTTCATAAAAGGGATAATTCAATTGCAACATATTGCAAAGCATGCTATACGCATTTGCTGACCCAAAGAAAGTAACTAAATGGAAGAGATACAATTCAAGAAGAATTGATTCCATATGAAAGACATGTAGTTTTGAACCTATAGTTCAAATGCTTGAAAGTATAAAGTCAAAGGTATGTATAGTCAGTTTTCGATATCTTATTTGTCTAGCATGACATGGAAAACTTGATATGCATCTAAAGTCTATTATGTGACTTATATGACTTAACTTGAAAGATTTAAGTTGCTTGAAGCATATGCAATTCTTGGTCCTGAAGTACCACATCCTTAGTACAATTTGTGTACATATGTATCTTGCTATAACTATAAGCATGATGGCATTGAGAATGCATCTATGGAGATATTGAAGAGTTATTCCACGACATTATATGAAGATGTTCATATCTATCAAGAATGATGATTTCAAGGTGCGGAATATTTATTTAAGTCAATATGGTTGATTTATTTATCAAATCTCTATCAAAGATCGTTTTGAAGATGATGCACGAGATTGGAATGCAAATGCTCAAGGATATAAATTGATGTACTCATTAGGGGGAGTTAATGTGCGTTGCACTCTTTTTCCCTTACAAGGTTTTTTCCCACTGGGTTTTCCTTGCGAGGTTTTTAACGAGGCAACCAATAGGCGCATATTCAAACATGTGTACTCTTTTTCCTTTACTTTAATTTTTCCCATTGGGTTTTGGTTTTAAGGTTTTATGAGGCACGTTATTGAATAGACATTCAAGGGGGAGTGTTATAAAATAGAAGTCTATTTAGAGTGAATGTCTAAGAGTTTTAGCTTGAAGCTAAGTCATTCCTCTTCCTATAAATAGAGGGGTCTTACCCCATTGTAAATCACCCCAAGTATTAATAAGAATACTTCTCTCTCTCCCTATTCTCTCTCTATATTGTTCTTATTCTTGCATTATTGTTCTTGTCTTTTATATTATTTCATAACAAAATATCAATTTTCTTTAATTTGTGGGTAGTATCTTTAACCGGAAACTCCAGCGAGGTTTTGGTTTAATCTATCGGATTCTTGGGAAATAATAGATATGTTAATATTAATTTTCTTTTGTGGGTTGCTATCTTTAATTGGAAACTCCAATGAGGTTTTGGTTTTCTCAATTGGATTCTTCGGAAATAAAGATATGTTAATATTAATTTTCTTTTGTGGGTTCCTATCTTTAATAGGAAAGTCCAACGAGGGTTTGTTTTTCTCTACTGGATTCTTGGGAAATAAGGATATGGAGAATAATAATTTCTGTTTCAACTTTAAGCACTAGTATTACAATTTGAGATTTTAAATTTCTTCACTAAGATAATTAAAAGTATTGTTAACACAAACTTTTGTTGATATATTATACGTTTAATTATTTTTTGAGTAATGACATTTGTGTGGTTATGTTCTCATTATGGGTGAAATGAAGAATTTCAAGCTTTAAAAGCTGAAAAAGGATAGGCAATAGAACAGTTACTTTTCTGGCGCACGTTAGCAAGGCGCTAATCCACCGGAAAAATGGCTCGCCGTCGTCGTCAACCATCAACGACCACCTCGTAAACTGTCACACCAGCTCCAGTGGAGACTAAAGTGCTAGAACCTCTTACTTGTGGTAGTTTTCTACCACCTGCTTTGCAATCGACAACAACAAAATTGGGAAAAGCTACTGAAATTTGCATGCAACAAGTGGAAAATCAAAATGAAGTACTCGTGAGGAAATTGCAGTTCTCGAACATTGTTGATTCTGAAACCCCTCCCCCAACATTTGCTGAGGCTGTTCGAGGGAATCGACTTACTCAGATGGGTAATTCTCTTACATTTGTTCCTCCAGTTAGTAGGGATGGGAAGAAGGTGGTTACTATTAGTGAGGAAGAACTAAAGCCACAAGTCGAGTATTGGAAGGACTCCTTAATTGGCTATATAGTTGGGGACAACCCTACTGAAAAGGCTATGGAGAATTTTGTTTTCCATGTATGGAATTTTGTCTCAAAGCCACAGATCTTAGTTCATTCAGAAGGATATTGCATATTTCGGTTTATGAGTAAAATGGATATGGATCTGGTACTACAATCTGGGCCATATTCATATAGGAACAAACCTATGGTGTTGAGGCCATGGGAAATTGATTTTTCTTTTCAGAGTGATATTGTGAGTACAATACCTGTTTGGGTTAAATTCCCTGGGTTGCCAGTAGGGTATTGGTCAGCAGAGGTGTTAAGCAAGCTTGCTAGTGTAGTTGGAAAACCACTGTATACTGATAAGATCACAGCCCATTATGAGAGAATTTCATTTGCTCGTGTACTAGTGGAAGTTGATGCATCACAACCACTGCCTGATCAAATTGACATTCAAACTCCTTATAGTCCTAAAATCCAACTGATTGAGTATGATTGGAAGCCCACATTTTGTAACCATTGTCTAAAGTTTGGATATGACACTATTGATTGCTGGTACAATATAAAGGATGATGATGTTGCAAATATGGAACCACACGAGACACCTAGGAGGCCTAGTAAACAAGCCAAAGTTACTAGGCAGAGATGGACTGTTTAAAAGGCCCCTGCTGCAAATGTACCTCAAGTTGCTATGGATAAACAGGAAACAATTGGGATGAATGTGAGTCCGATAATTGAGGCAAACCAGACAGTTGCAGTGGAAAGTACTTGTCAGAGCCCTCAGTATAGAACTAATGATCAAGCTACTGAAGTTGTACCAAGCAGCATAGATGCAGTAGTGGATCAAGGTACTGATGATCTACCAAGCACAGGTATAGCATTGGTGGACAAATGCAGTAGAGGGAAAGCTACAATGGAGGTGTTAGATGCTGGTAGGAAAAGTCAGCATGATCCTGGACCCTCATATCTATGATCATTATTACATGGAATATAAGAGGGCTGAACTTGGCCCATAAACAGAAAGAATTGAAAGCTTTTCTGAATGTAAATAAAGTAGATGTATTGGGGTGCCTTGAAACTAGAGTTAAGGAACATAAAGCTCAGAAAATTCAAGGGAAGATTGCTAAAGGCTAGAAGGTATTTTGCAATTATTCTGAGGCAGTAAATGGGAGGATATGGTTGATCTGAAAACCTCATATTCAGGTCACTATTTCCTGTGTTACTGATCAACTGGTTCAATGCCATATAGTGGATTCTTATAACCAAGTTAAGACTCATCTTAGTATAGTGTATGCTCACAATACTGGTGTTCTTAGAGGAAGACTGTGGAATGACCTTAAGGGCATCTCTATACCTGGCCAGGATACATGGTTACTTTGTGGTGATTTCAACAATGTTCTATCTTCTGAGGATAGAATTGGGTCCATAGTAACTGAAGCTGAAGTCAGGGGGTTTAAACAACTTATTGATGATCTGCAACTTACTCCTCTCAAGAGAATAGGATGGAACTACACTTGGACAAATAAGCAAGTATATAGCAAAATAGATTGGGCTTTGGGAAACTTCCAGTGGGTGCAGCAGTATGGGCACATTGAAGCTGAATTCTTAAATCCTTCTGTATCTGATCACACACCAATCTGTATAAGGTTTGGTAGTCAGAAACTATTACATCCAAAGCCATTTAGATTCTACACTGGGATCATGGAGTTTCCACAATTCCATGACATAGTTAAGGATGTATGGCAGCAAGATTGTGCAGGAAGTCCTATGCAACAGGTATGGTCAAAATTGAAGTTGTTGAAGCAGCTGTTAAAGGAGACTAACAGTTATATGGCATCCTATAAACAGAGACTCATTCAGGCTAGAGAGAAACTTGATATTATTCAATCCCAAATGCAGTTTATCCCTCATTCACAGGATCTATTCATTGAGGAAAGGGAAGCCTTGGCAGAAATTGAAAAATGGAGTAATATTGAGGAACAAGTCATGAGGCAGAAATCTAAGGCTACATGGATTGAATGTGGAGATGCTAATACTAAGTATTTTCATGCTCAATGGAAGATTAGGAATAGTCAGAATACCATCACTTCAGTTTATACAGACACTGGAATTCATCTAACTGATGCTGCTGCTGTGGAACATGAATTTCTCACTATATTTCAAGAATTGCTGGGAGGAAGTGCTGAAGAACTGACTTGTGTGGACATAGCTACTGTTAAGGAAGGTAAATGTTTGAACCTGTCTCAACAGAGGATGTTAATCAGGGATGTTACTATGGAAGAGATTACTGATGCACTGAATGATATGCCTAAGGATAAAGCCCCTGGTGTAGATGGTTATCCTGTGGAATTCTTCACCAAAAACTGGGAGATCATCAAGCATGATATATTAGCAGCCACAAAGGAATTTTTCAAATCCAGCAGTATGCCACACTTCATAAACACTACAGCTATTGCATTAGTTCCCAAAACTAGTTCCCCTACTACAGTCAAGGACCATAGGCCAATTGCATGTTGCACTACTTTATATAAGCTTATATCCAAGATCATCACTAGAAGATTAAAGGGTGTTGTCAGTGATATAGTTGGCTTAGCTCAATCTGCATTTATAGAGGGAGGAGTATTGTTGATAATATCCTACTCAGTCATGAGATATTCAAAGGTTACTCTAGGAAGGGGGTATCTCCTAGGTGTGTATTGAAAGTGGACTTAAGGAAAGCTTATGATTCATTGGAATGGTCTTTTCTTCAATAGATTCTAGTAGCCTATAGGTTTCCAGCTAAATTCATAAATTGGATTATGGCATGCACTACCACTGTTTCATTCTCTTTAGTTATGAATGGTGGTTTCACTAAACCATTTAAAGCAAAGAGAGGGATAAGGCAGGGTGATCCAATGTCACCCTACCTTTTTGTGATGGCCATGGAATACTTGAACAGAATCTTGGGACAGCTTCACAAGAATGGGAACTTTAATTTCCATCCTAAGTGTAGGAATCTGAATTGCACACATGTATGTTTTGCTGATGACTTGCTTATGTTTTGTCGGGCTGACACTATTTCTATACAGATTCTTCATCAGGCATTCTTAAAGTTTTCTAAGGCTTCTGGTATGGAAGCTAATCCTAATAAAAGTGCCATTTACCTAGCAGGGGTAAACCAAGAGTTCAGAACAGAAATGCTTGGTAGATTGGGCTTCAGTGAAGGTACCCTTCCATTCAGATACTTGGGTATTCCATTAGACTCAAAAAAGTTATCTGTTCATCAGTATTTACCTCTCATTGAGAGGATCACAGCCAGAATCAAATGCTGGTCTGCAAAGCTGTTATCATATGCTGGAAGATGCCAGCTTATAAAATCTGTTATCTTTGGTATTCAATCTTATTGGTCGCAGGTATTCATATTACCAAAGAGAGTCCTAAAGGCTATTGATACAATCTGTCGCACCTTCCTTTGGACAGGATCTTCCAGTTCTTCCAGAAGGGCTTTAGTTGCTTGGGATAGAATATGTACTCCTCTAAATGCTGGTGGCCTCAACATAATGAATTTGACAACATGGAATAGAGCAGCAGTAGCTAAACTTCTCTGGGATTTAGCTAGGAAGAAGGATTGTCTATGGGTGAGGTGGGTTCATTATTACTATATAAAGAAATCTGATGTTGGAATAGCTAATGTACCCAAGCAAGCTGCCTGGGTTGTTAGGAAAATCATACAATGTAGGGATGGTATCATGGAAAACCAGCAGATGGTGTGACAGATTTAGTACAGTATGTTATATGGGGAAATTCCAAATTTCCCCATATACTGTGGATAGATTGACAAAATTTGGTATTCAAATTCCCCTTTTGTGTGTGTTTTGCAAACAGCAGGAGGAGACATTCCATCATCTTTATTTTGATTGCTGTATCACTAAGAGATTATGGTTGCGTATCTGCTGTTGGTTGGGAAGTCAGAGACAGATTCTTGACTGGGAAGAGGAGTTGAAATGGATATGCAAAATAGCACGAAGTAATGCATGGAGCAATGCTATTACTGCTGCAGCATTCATTCATGTTATTACTTTATTATGGAAGGCAAGGAATAATATCAGATTTCAGAATATGGCATATGATGAGGATCAAACTGCTAGAGAAATTGCAATGCTTCTTCATATTCGTGGCAGACATTGTCGAAGATGGCAAAATGGTCTGCAACAGATTAATAGCTTTCCTTAACTTGTTCCTAAGTTCTTGTAAATCTTATACAAAGTTGTTTGGTTTTTGATAGTTTCATAGAAATGTTGATGTAATTAGACTGCATAGCTGGCTGTCCAACCAGTTATGAATAGGAAAAACTGTATATCTTTTGTGGTTATGAATACAATACTCTAATTTGATCGAAGAAAAAATATTATTTTTTGAGTACATTTTTTTTTTTTTGGAAAAATTTAAATGTAACTATGTAAATGATATTTACATAATCAAATTACTTAAAAAGTAATTACTAATAATTTTATTTAACTAGCAGTGATTGACCTGAAATAAATAATTTATTATTTTATAATATAAAAAATCATTACACGGTTAGAGTATAAAATTATATTCACAATAAAGTAGTTATAGATGTTTTTTTGAAGGTTAAAGCCTATTATTTAATAATAGTAATAGTAATACTAGTTCCATGTCATACCCCTGGGGCATGTCCCGTAGAGGCTGCGTTGTTACACAATAATTTAATGCCTAGAATGACATTATCATTTCCAAAGAAGGCCAACATATTACATGCCATTAAAGTACTAGTCCTATTTCCTCCGAAAGTTATTTTTGTAGTTATAGATGTTAGATATACATATCACTTCCTTTTGTCCTCCCTTATTTGGAAATGTCAACGGGATTTTGTTTTTCTCGGTTGGATTCATGGAAAATAAAGATATTGAGGAATAATATTTAACCTTTTGTTCTAATTTGTTTAGCACCATTACAATTAGAGATGTTTCCATTTTCACTGTGATATTTTTTTGATACCTTTAACTGAACATTTTGCTTTTTAATGTGCTGTTTATCAAGTAAATTTTCTTCAAAAAATTTAAACAACCAAAGTTTAAAATGAGTTAAAAATTAAATAAGTCACCTCCTGGTCCTCTAGATCTTACACATTTTTTACCAAAAAAAAGAGAGATCTTACCACATTTTTCAAAGGACCAAAAACTTTTTTTTAGCAACAGGGACCTAATATTTATATTAGCTAAGAAATATCCAGGTTCATACAAACATTTATACCCATAGGGGTTTTAACTACTTGGCTATTACATAACATGTCGCGAGGGACATTTAGGTTACCAAAAAATGCAAGATTATGACAAACGATTTTGTTTAATCTTTTTGTTTCCAAAGGCTTTTCTTCCAAATCCTGAGCTAGAGTTTTGCAGACATAAGGGGGTGGGTAGTACAAAATAGAGAAGTCCATGTTGCAGTGGTTCTCCTTGAGCACGCTTTTAGCCACTAAGTGTGCCACCTTGTTGGCTTCCCTGAAGGTGTGGTGGATTACCTGAACCTTCAGCTGGATTAACAACCTGCAATCAATAGTGATATTGTCAAATAGAGGCAAACCGTTAATAATGTGGCTTATTGCATCCGTAGAATCCATTTCCACTTCGATATCATGGAGCCCTTGTTTTACTGCTAATTTCAAGCCTTTTTTACTGCAAGAAGCTCCCCATGGATTGATGATAGGCTGTTGCTACTTCTTGAAAGCCTACAATCCAATGGCCATACTTATCCCTGATAGCCCCACCCAGTCCACAGAGAGAGTTTGTTTAGTGGAAAGAGCTGTCACTGTTAAGTTTAAAAGCACTGTTAGTCAGTTTTGTCCAGCTAACCCTAATATTAATGGAATAATGGTCGTTTACCCCTTTTTGTGTAAGGAAGTTGTATTGCACCAGTTGATTGAAATCAATCTTGAGAGAGACTTTATTAGAGAGATTATTAAAGAGCTTGTTATTCCTGTTCATCCATACATTCCGAATAATGAAAGGAAGGAGCTCCTTCCGTATTATAATATTGTTTCCTAGGGGAGGGTCTTTGTCACCAAGTAAGACAAGCCAATTTGATTTATGAGTTAAAGAGATTGTTTGAATGTTTAACAAAGACCATAAGTCATGGACTGCCTGGCAGTCTAGAAAAATATGTTCAGTAGTTCCCTGATGGAGTTTACAGAAGGAATATATTGGGTCTATATCTACGCCTATTTGCTTAAGGTGGCATCTATTGAGAATCTTATTGTGAAGGCATTTTCATAGGAGGTATTTTATTTTATTAAGACAGCTTAAACTCCATATCCAAGAGAAGTCTATCTTTTTGTCAACATAGTTGCAGAGCATAGAGTAACAAAATTTGGTTGTAAAGAGACTATTTGTATTAAGGGACCAAATAGGTAGGTCATAGTTTCTTCTCGATTGAGAGGTAGCTATTATTTTATTGGTGATGGAGTCATGAAGATGGTAGGGAAGCTTTGAAAGATCCTAATTGTTATTGTTCCAAAGGTCCTTGATAGTTAGAGAAATACCTGATTTGGCTATGGGGCCAATAAAACATTCACTTAGGTCGGCATATTGCAAATCCAATTATTATTCCACACGTTAAGATTAGAGTTTTTATAGGGGATCCAGATTATACCCTTAATGCATACCTCCGAACCCCTAAGAATTGGTGACCAAGTAAAAGAGGAGTTCTTGGTTGTTTTCCTATGGCCATGTATTTAGTCGATAATTTGAGCCAAAGAAGCTTTGGGGGCATTAAGGAGCCTCCATGAGAGCTTTGCAAGGTTAGCTAGGTTTTTGCTTTCAGCTTTACACATACCTAAACCACCCACTTTCTTAGGCCTGGTAATGGTTTCCCAATTTATTGGATGAAGCCTTTTCTTTTCACCATTTGTTCCCCAAATGAAATTCCTATGAATCTTATCAATAGTATTTAGAATCTTTTTAGGCAACATAGTAAATTGCATTAGGTGATTTGGAAGAGAGTTTAGACAAGCTGTTGCTAGTACTGTTCTGCCTGCCATGTTGAGGCAATTTGATTTCCAAGTGCCTAGCCTAGCCAACATGTTATCAAGGAGGAATTGAAATCTTTTGCCCTTGGTTTGGAGTTTGTTATTGGGAAGCCTAAATATTTTCCAAAGGAATTAGTGGTCTTCATCTGAAAAATACATTTTAGATTATCAATATGTTCTTGAGGAAAATTCCTAGATATTATAATTTTAGACTTGGTCTTGTTGATAGATTGCCCTGATATAGAACAAAAACGGTCAAAGCCTCTTTTAATAGTTAGAATAGATTTATTATCAATCTTTGCAAGGAAAGTGAGATCATCAGCATAGAAGAGATGAAATAGGGAGAGATTTCCTTTACCAATTTTAATAGGACTCCACTCTCCTATGTATACCTTGTGATTAATGTGAGTGGAAAGAATTTTCATGCAAAGAATGAACATATAAGGGGACAAAGGGTTACCTTGTCTTATTCCTCTACTAGGTTCAAAATAAGGTGTTCTATTAACATTGACTAGGAAAACTATTCTAGAGGTAGTGATGCAGTTCATAATGGTGTTAGTGATTTTGGGAGGGAAATTAAAAAAGATTAAAGTGTTATAGACAAAGGACCATTTTAGACGATCGAAGGCCTTTTCAAGATCAATTTTGAAGATCATATTTTGATGCTTGCCTTTATATCAATTAAGCTTAAGCATTACCTCTTGGATGATCATAGCATTATCGCTAGCTTTCCTATTTTAAGGAAGCTAGTTTGGTAGGGGCTAATAAGATTGTCTAGGAAATGTATTATGCGCTTGACAATAATTTTTGAGATAATCTTATATATAGTATTACATAAACCAATTGGTCTAATGTTCTTGAGATTATTTGCATTGGGAATCTTGGGGATTAAACATAGAAGAGAATCGTTAATGCCCTCAGGTAATTTTTCCTTTATTAAACATCCTCGCAAAGCTTGATCACCGATTTGCCTATGACATCCCAATATTCTTGAAAGAAAAAAGGGTGCAAGACATCGGGTCCTGGGGATTTAAATGGTTTAAAATAGAAACAAGCTTGCTTGATTTCCGCTATTGTGACTGAGTTGTCCAAGGATGAGAGATTATATTTAGTGGAGATATTAGTGGTTTCCTTAGCAACCCTCCATTGGCTAAGTGAATTGGAAGAGGTATAAATGTTCTTGAAGTAGTTTGTAGTATGATTTATAATCTCAGTTGAATCATCAATCTAGACAGTTTGATCATTTAGAAAGGACACGGTTTGTTAATTCTTTTCCTGTTAGTGCCTGGTATGTGAAAGAATCTAGTATTAGAGTCTCCCACATTAAGACAAAGAATCCTGGATCTAAGTTTCCATTAGTATTCTTCTATTTTCAAAATACTATTGAAGTCCTGAATTAGTGATTTTTCCAAAGATTGGAGGAAGGGGCTGTGGTAATAGTGAATCGAATTCTAGAAGCCATTTTGTCTGGCTAAAATTTTCTTTTTGTTTGTAAAGATATCTCCAAAGGTATTGTGCTTCCAAAAAGTAACATTATTCCTAAAAATAGTAACTTTTTCCTCAAATGAATTTCCATTCCAACATTGTTCAACCACCTTAAGGAATGTAGGGTGTTTGCACCAGAAGGTTCTATTCTAAAAGGTTTAGGGTAAGGAGGGTGTTGTTTTAGAATGAGTGTTATAATAAGGGGATTATGGTCTCAATGAGTTTTGGGGAGATGAATTATTGAGGCATTGGGAAAGGATTGAACCTAAAGATCATTCCGAAAAACCTTTTCAAGACGTTCTAGGATTAGTTGATTATTCTTAACTCTATGGTTCGACCACGTGTATTTTCCACCCTTAAAACCAAGATCAAAAAGTTTACAGTAGTTTAAATATAAGCAAAGTTTGAGGGCACGATTTCAATTTACGGGCCTACCACCTAACTTATCATTAGTGCTAAAGATATCGTTAAAGTCCCTTCCTATAAGCCATGGCCCATAGAAATTATTAGAGAGTTCCTTAATGTTCTCCCACATGATATCCCTAATATTAGAATTGGTGCTAGCATAAATACTCGAAAAGAGCCATCTAATATTACTGGGACGTACCTCAAAGATAGCATGAATCTCATGGTTCCTCCTAATGAAGTTGTGAACTGTCACCTTAGAATGATCCCACAGCACCACCATCCCTCCACTTTGGCCATCAGCAGGAACTTCGATAAGTTCAGTGAACCTAAATTCCTTCATCAAATTGCTATGATTTTGGATCCTAGTTTCTAATAAAGCCACCATGCATGGCCTATGGATCACCATAGATCCCTGAAATTCCTAGCAAATTCCTTATTGTCCCCCCTCTTATATTCCAGATTATAAAATTTATTGGTCCAGACATATTATTCAGTTGTTGAGGGTTGTGCCTATTCTCCATGGGCAGATTGTAAAGTCTCCTCAGAGTTGGTACCAAGATCATGGCTTTGTTTCCTATAGTCGGATCCTGAGAAGGGCGGATATCCATTGCGCATTTGAAGAAGTCTGGGGGACTGATTTTTATGTGTCTTTTTTCTTGATTCTATTTGAACAAGAAGACTTTTACCTCGTTTAGATTTCCTAATTCCACTACTGACTCCCCAAGTAGGTCTATTGGGGGGTTCATTTATTCTTCTGCTTAATCTCCTAGGTTTTGGTTTAGATCTATCGGGGGATCTGGGATTATATTATGCATGTTCATCTGCATGTTTTATTGGGGGGGGGGGGGGAGGGAGGGATCCTGAAGTGATAGAGGGGCCTCCCAGTGCATCAGAATTGGGTTCAGGGCTGTTAGTGCTTCTGGGGGGAAGAAAGGGAGCTCTAGACCAAGGTTTTGAGGGAGAACTGGGACATGATTGAAGGGCGGGGGGAGGTTCCACTGGTTTCTCATCTCCGGAGCAATATTATGATTTAGTGCAGGAGCTAGGGGTTGTAATATGTTGTTGATCATACATGGTTTAGATTGTTGTTCATGGCAAGATGAAGGCCTTCTGAGACTAACTGGGCTAGATATCTAGGGTTTTGGATGTGAATAATGCTCTCTTGGCCATTCACTGGTGCATTGAACATTAAGCTACTCCCTATTAACCCTAGTTCTATCAAAGAGAGGGGATGATGGTCTTGAGGGAGTGGTGATTGTGCATGGATGATCGGAAGATTTGGCATTTGTGGTGAAAGAGGAGGGACTTGTTCATGTTTTAGGGGATGTTTGTTTGAGCAAGTTAGATTAAACGCTATCTTTTTCGACTTGGTATTGGAAGTCTTGGCATTTTCGTATGTAAGGGGAGAGTTTAAATCAGTAGAGAAGATGGAGTTTGGAATGATTTAATCTACTTGCATGCAAACTATATGGTTTGGTATGGGGGATTTAATGAGTGATTCTGAAGATTTTGCATGGGAGGAGTTTTCCACTTGGCTAAATTGATCTTCCATTTCTTCATCATTGAAGGGGAGGGTATCCGGTTGTAATGGGGGGTGGGTCTCTTTTTGTCTTTTATATTGGATGGTGAAGGGTTGGGTATCGTGCTAACGAGGTTGAGGTGGGTGCTAGGGTCATGACCTAGGGAAGAAGAGGGGGTGTGGTTTATGTTATCAGCGTCCCCCTTGTTTTTAGCTATGTTTCTGATACTTAAAGCATTTATGGGGGCATTATTATCTAACATAGGGTTATTATCGTTTATTACAGAAAAACGATTCTTAATATTATTATTAATCCCTACTAACAAGGGTTGAGTTCCCTCAGTCGAAGAAATTGGATTATGAAGATGGCCATTATGAATTCCTTTCCGTACAAATTACAGTTTTTGAGAATGGATATACTCCTGTAGTAGCATTAAAAATATTAACGTCTATACCTGTGCTAGCAATTCCTGTGAGGGGCTCCTTAAGGGTTTTTTTTCTTCATTTGTTTTGATCTTTTGAATGCAACTGTATGCCAATTCTCATCTTCCTAAGGGTGTCAATTTTGTTGACCTTCGATCCCATTGCTAGTCTCGACTGATTGGACTGGAGAGGTTCTTGTTGCTGGACATTTTTGAGTTGTATGACCTATTAAACCACAATTTATACAAAGGGTTTTATCTCCTTCGTATTCAATCACCTGTTTGTGATTCTCAATGATAATGGATTTTGCTGCTGGACGATCTAGTGGAATCTCTATACATAGCGACCCCTAAGGGTGGATGAGTGCATGCATCCACTTTTAGCAGTCTACCAATTGAGTTTTCTATCTCTTGCAATATGATGTCATCGTAGAATTTTGTAGGAAGGTTTAGTAGACGAACCCAAACGGCAGTGAGATCTTCATTTTCATTTGTAGCTACGAAGTTGGTTTTCCATCGTTGGCATGATAGAAAGTGGCCAAAAATAAATCACGGTCCATTGCGTAGCACTGATATCATGCTTTTTTATTTTTAAAATTTAGCCACATAATAGTCAGATCCTAAATATATTAAGGGGAAAGCTTCAGAAACTTCCCAAAGATCATATATTTTATTTTTAAGGATTTGATGAAGAAGACGTTTTCTTGGAGTTTTATGGTTATGGAGTATTGCCAGGGTATGTAAATTCTGTTCTTATCTTCTTGTGAGAGACAAACTACCCTTTCTTCCATAGATAGATCTTCAAAACTCGATGATAGGGATGCATCCATTGGGATTTCATACGGTGGCATAGTTACAGAACCTAGTTTCGAGGTTACTCCTTCAGTAATTAGGATATCTTTAAAGGAGGTTTTTAAATTATTATGTGATTGGGGATTGCACTCGTCAGGTATATCAGGAGGTTTTGGAGGGATTTTTTATGGCCCCATGTCTGTGTTCATCGAAAGTTGAAGGGAGATGAAGAGTTTTCATCGTGTAGGATGGGTAGAAGATTTTAATGAGAGGGAGAAGGTTCTCTCTCTACGCTTCAAAGGAACAAAAACTTGCCCGTGTTAAATGTTTATATTAGTCTAATGAATACAAACCTTATTTTGTATTATTTTAATAAAATAATAATTAATTAATGTATATTTTTTACCTTAGTTTGTAACTTAATTATAATAAATTAGCATATTTTAATACAAGAATCTTATGCAATAAGTTTATACACTTTTCGAATAGAACTGTTGGAGTTAAAGGTGGATCCTATATGTGAGTAACATAAGCATATATAAACTATTTCGAATTCAGATTATAAATGTAGACATAAATTTTAAAATAGTTTTGATATATATATATATATATATAGAGAGAGGGGAAAAAAAGGAATACCATATCTTTTAAAGAAGGTACGTTGGAGTAGTTAGAGTTGTATCTTGTATATACAAAGATGACATTACACCCACTATTTTATTCCTCTTCTGTTTCAACTTATATTGTATTATTTATTATTGATTCGTTTAAGAAAAAAAGGACGTAATTTTCACTAAAAACAATTTGTTTTAATTTTTTTATTTTATCCTTAATGAATTTATAGCCACATAATTATTGTAACATATTTAAGATCAGAATTTCAGAAATTCTATAATTACCCAAATATTATGGTATATCTAGGGGTGTTCAAAACCGATCCGAAACCGAAAACTAATCCGAAACCGAAGCTTAATGGCTTATTGGTATCGGCTTAACGGTTTAATGGACGGGGAACAGATTGAATTTATTTTATTAACGGCTTTCGGTTTTGGGGCGGATTTTAGTCAATTTTCTTAACGGCAAATCCGTTAACCCGTTAAATAAATAAATAAATAAATAAATAAATAAATAAATAAATATATATATATATATATATATATATATATATATATATATATATATATATATATATATATATATATATATATATATATATTATTTTTATCCATATCTATATAAACGCCCCTGGTGCTGGTGCACCTAACGCCTCCGGTGCTGTAACAGCTGCTAGCTTCATGTACCGTGCTTTCCCAGCACTGCATCTATACCGAAGCTACGGACACATTTCCATGACTATAAACATCATTCTCATGTTGATTACTGGAGTGTTTGTGAATGGCCCCATATGCTTTTGAAGGGCAATTCACGAGCACTTGCAACTGCGACTGCTATTATTGATGGAACTGGCTCAATTGGTGCTGCCATTGGACCATTTCTAACGGGTTACATTTCAGCTAAGAGCTGGAACTGAAATGCAATTTTCGTGATGCTTATGGCAGCAACTTTCATTGCTGGTTTGCTTTTGACCACGCTAGTTGTAGTACAATTTAGTGGTTTATAAATGTGTTATGCTTTTTCACTCATTGTTTTGAAGGCAGTAGTTTCGATGAATTGTGTAATTTTGATTTCTGAATTTGTATGCTAGGCTGTTAGTGAACAATTAATGCACGCAATATAGGTTGAATTAGGCCGATAAACGGTCCGATAAGAGGTAAACCGATACTAATCCGCCCGATATCTTATCGGGTGGATAGTGGATTGATATATTTAAAAATCGATAACCGTTAAACCAAACCGTTAAGAGTAAATAACCGCCAAATCCGTCCAATAAGCAGTCCTAAGTATATCTAAAATCTTACGTTTAAAATACGATCATGTTAATTGAGACGGAAGAGTACTAAAAAAGCAGCTGTCCTTTGGTTATGTGGTGAGGACGGAGGACAAATTAGTAATGGATTTTTCTACTCATATATGATAGGAAGAATTAAAGAAACAAGAGAGATGATTATACTAATTAAAAATTAACTCTATTTTTATTGTTTGCACTAATTTATATTACGGGTATTTGAGGGAATTTTCCAAGAGTAGGTCGGCGGTCGGTGGTCGGCGGAGGAATAGATACCATTGTGACAGCGACTTTAGGGTCGCAGCAATCATCATTTTCGTCAATTGACTGACTTGCCCTTATCCACACCATTTGGTGCTTCATTAGTATTGTTAGGGTTAGTGAAGTTCAAAGTAATAATATGAAACAATAAAATAGACAAAAAAATGTAAAGAGGAAGAGGGATTCTTTTTAAAAAATTTTTCTATGTATTTCAAGTGAGTAAAATGTGACGTCCAAACCTTTTATTTATAGGATGATATAGGTAATACAAAGGAATGCCATGAACATGGTATTAACAATTGAGAAAATGAAGGATGATTATGGAGGTATGAGAGTAACATCCATAATGATAAGAAGTAGTGGGATGTTAATGGAGAAGAGCAGTGGGCGTTACTCCCTTATGAGTTATGGACATCCACCATAATCAAGTATTTCATAACACTCCCCTTTGGATGTTCAAAGATAATGTGCTCGTTAAAACCTTTCTAGAAAGAAATCCTATGGAAAAAAATCCTAGAGAAGGAAAAAGAGTACATCTATCTTGTAATACGCATTACTTGTTGCCTCATTAAAAATCTTGCCAGAAAAACCCATGGGATAAACCATTAGTTAAGGGAAAAGAGTACAGCACGAATTTGCCTCCCCCTGATAAAAATATCACTTATTTTTTTGAAGACGACGAATTCCAAGCTTGTATAACAACTTCTCTAATATTGAGAATGACAATGCCTTGGTGAATTATTCCGCCAAATTATCACTTGAACGAATTTCTTGAACATCTATTTCATCATTCTCTTGAAGATCGTCTCTGCAAAGAAACTTTGGCTAAATATGCTTTGTGTTCTTCAATATATCGTTCTTTCAATTGAACTATGCAAGTAATAGTGTCTTCAATATTATTAGAATCTTCTCTAAAAAAAATCACATGTCTCATTCGTGTTGAGTCACTTAATTTATAAAATATTAGTATCTTGGTTTGCAGACCGAACTTCGTATAATGCCCTGCATTTACATAACCAACAAAACTTTGACAATGTTTGTTAGAATAAACAAATCTATCAATGAATCTCTTGGAATATATTACTAATTGCATTCCAATGTCTTCATATCGAATTAAAGTTAAATCTTGCTAGTATATGTTATACTCAAGGTTCTAGCAAGAAACATAAGTACACCCAGTGCACTAGGACACAAAAATAAATCATATATGTCATACATGGATGGCTGAAGCTTTATTTAGTAAAATTTTCAGGAACCTCTATATGCTTCAGAACAGTTTAAATCCTTCAAAGATTTTCATCATATGCATATCAAAATTTTCATATATTTCCATATTAAAACCTGAAAATAAATTCATCCACAATGGGAGAACCTGTCTCCATATAACTAATGCCAGGATATTTACGATAAATCGTATGCCACAAGTCGTCTTTATGTATATCGACTTGATTTTTCATTTCACTTTTTGCAAAATGGACTATCCGTCCAATTTTATATTTTTCATGTGAAGTCAATTTTCATTGCGTACTTTTTATTTGTCCAATCATTTATCTATCCAAATTTCATTATAGATTTGAGCTCAAGATCCTGTCAATATTAATAATATTGGGCGCCACATTATATCAACAACATTATCGACGATTATTTTACGGCGGTTCCATCATCACACAATAAAGACATAACTTATTGAGATCTTATTATTTTCAGGTACTTGAGCCTCTCCCATGGGGTCTTATAAAGTGTTATATCATGATGCTCTTATAAAGCACTTGCCTCCTTACCCTACTAAAAATTTAAATTTTAGCAACGGACAAATTTTGTAGCTAAGCAGTAAAATCCGTTGCTAATATCATTTAACGACGGATTAGCAATGGATTATCAAAAAATTATGCTATCTACGATCATTTTAGCGACAAATTGACAACGACATTCATAGCTATTCCAATTTTTTTAGTATTATTATTATGACCATCTTTATTATTTGCTCATCATCTTCTTCAAGGAGTTTTATCTTTCGAACCAATGTGTCATAGGCTTTGTCAATCGTAGACTTTATTTTAATTGGAGTATTAGCAAGTGAAATATGACATTTAGCTTTGGCCAGCAGATGATTGGGCCCCAATCCATATATATATTTATCACCACATATACATTCCAAAAATCAAGGAATACAATCCCAACCCCAGTTGGCATAGTAATCAGTTTATCACGAGAACAAGTCGTATAGGAGAATTCTCGAAGAATCTCCTAATTCTTCAATATATGCCAATGTAAATTCTCTATTAATTTTTGCATCATAATTGAACCAGGATAGCTAACCGGTCGTGCCAATTAATATTATTTTAGTAAACATTTAATTACTATGGCATGTGATTCCATCATCATGCTCATGCATCTGTAGTACAAATAGAAGAAAAGTTGGGTAACCTTTCATATTTAACGGGTATGATTATAGTAATATGAAGATATTAATCTTCCTTTAATTTGTAGTCTCAGTATGCTAACCACTCTGGCTAATATATTTGAAACTCAAAGGTTTCTTTTGAGACTTACTATGATATCAGTGTCAAGAATAATTTTATTCATTCGGATAGTAACAAATTCGTTCTTTCGGAGCTCCTAATTAATTTTTTACTACAAGATATTTTGTCACACCATCCATATGGTGAATGTCTCTTTTACGGAAAAATCGTATCATAACAATTTCCATGATCAAAATCATCGTAAGCGCAATCATTTCTTGCTTTACTTTTGCCTTTAATAATTTTTTATAAGCATGACAAAATATTTTTGGCGTACAACATGTATGCGACCAGTGACATGTTAAATAGTAGTTTCGTAGGTGATATTTGTGCACTTATTATTGTGTAGATTAATTGGTATTGTTAGGCTGTTGGGTGTGTTGTGGTGCTAAAGGTATATAGTTGAAGGTTGTATATGTTGTTGTATTTTGATGGACTTGGGAAAAGCAAGGAAAACATAGGAGATGCTGCTCGTTTTAATATAAAATAAGCTTGTCATTCGTTGTACAATAATTTTATCATTTGTAGCCTAATGATAGTATTGTTATCATTGTTATAGATTAAAGTGAAACGAAATTCAATGTGGTCATTGGATAGACTGGGATAAGATATATCAGGGATATCCCTTCTTTTCTTTTGGCATGATCCATATGATACGAGCGAAACGAGCAAACACACAACTTTCATAAATGACTGTATTCATAGAAGTACAAAGGTTGTCTATGTTCTTGAATCCACATGTGTCTTGTAATTAAATAATCTTTTTATGGGTCTCAGGTAAAATTTAAGATGATGAAGCTTATTTCATGATATTAACCGAAGGTATATTGATCTTATGACATTCCAAGAGATGTTATCGACTTACTTCTTTATGTATTGCATTCATTTATACATATAAATTGACCCACAATTAGATGGTGTTATATACACGTATAATATATACATATAGGTTATGGGAATATGTTACGGCTTTATATACGCACCACAACCTGATCAGTTGGTATACGTTGGTGGTTTCGCACATAGAGGCCGAGATAATATAATGAGATTCCTCTAGAGGATTTATGATGTTATGCATGCATATACTTATGCATGATATGACATTTATACACACATGCATGACATTACAAATGTTTCCCGATTCACAGAGCTACTCGGACATAAAGGTTGAGTCCTTTACGCCATATTTTTTATATATCTTATATACTGCTTTTCATGCCTTACATACTCGATACTTTATTTGTATTGACCTCCCTTTTTCTTGGGATGCTACGTTTTATATCCGCAGGTCCCAATAGACAGGTTGACAGTGCTCCTAGTAGGCTATCAACTCAGCGGAAGGTGTTGGTGCACTCCACTTGCTCTGGTTATCTCATGGCAGCCTTTCTGGCCCATTTACCTATGATAGTATGATAAAAAGGATACATTATATTGGTACTCGATTGAGTTAGGCACCAGGTTCCCATCGTGGCTCTTCTGTTTGGGTCATGACAAAAGTGGTATCAAAGCAGTTTTGTCCTAGGGATTTTACAAGCCACGTCTAGTAGAGTCTAGTTTACGGGTGTGTTCTGCACTGCACTTATCGGTAGGAGGATACATGGTATTAGTACTATAACCCTCTCGTCTTACTCTATGTCGTGTTGTAGAGCTTAATTATTACAATTCAAACTCCTAAATTCTATTTTATTCGAAATGCAATGATGCCTACATCCAGAAAAATAGTTGGTAAGATATATATATATATATATATATATATATATATATATATATATATATATATATATGGTTGTGAAAGAGTTGAATATGAGGAACTCGATTTTCACTTAGGCTTATGATGAGTAAATGTGAAGTCTTCTGCAAATCATATATGTACTGAGACGTGTAAGCTTCTTGTTAAGGAGCCCCAAGGCATGGATATCAATCCACCCATATGGTAAAAAAGCAATAAGAGAATCAGAAGTTAGATACAAGTTTCAACAAGTAAAATAAGCAAGGTGAAGAAGAGTACGAGGTACCCGGCTAGTGAAGATTATCAGTATTTACAGTACTGGCAGAGAATATAAGTATTTTGAGTTACTTTCAACAATAACAAAGATCTATACAATTGGCCACAACCATTTCAGTTATATCATATAGGAATTGATAGATATATTTTGAGAGAAGAATGGGATAGCAAGATCCAGCCGGGGTTAAGAGTCACCCAAACAGTGGATGGATTGTTATCACTAGCTAACATTTCCAAAGGATAGTGCAAACATGGTAATAGATCTCCTTGTAAGACACCTAGATGGTGCATTATAGAATAGTACAATTAGATATAAATATTGGAATCTTTAGAAAATTTAGAAGATTGGCATTCGAATCCTAGAAGGGATAAATATTTACCTTTGTATGGCTCCCTTCCTTAGTAAAGATAAAATATTAGGTGACACGAAGATCCAGTGAGGTGAAGCAAGGGCGATAAAAGTGAAGAATATTTTGTTGAAGTTTTCAAAATAAGGTAATAGACATAAATATTAGCAGGAGATAGGAAGAGAGCAAATGAAGCATTATGAGTAAGATGTGATAAATGAGTGATAACGATAAATCAAAATAAGACAGAATGACAGAGTCTATAGTCAAGTGAAGAAAAAGACAAGAGATGATAGACCTTGAGACAATAAAACTGTAAAAGCCATAAAGTCATACCCTTATTTCGAGAAATATGTTGGTGACTTGAACGTGATTACCAGAAGGCTAAGTTGGACGCTCAAAGCAATAGAAATCAGTATGATTTAGTGAATAAGATAAACTGAACATGATTTAGGGATCAGAAGATTCAATAATAGTTAGTATTGTGAGAATTTTAGAGATAGTGTTCTGGCAATAATAGAATGGAAAACAAAAGAATAACTTTTAAAGTTCAGTCACGAAGACATTTCCCTAAAGCAAGCATTGTGAGTAAAGTTAAGCTTAATGGATTAAGTGTGCCATTTACATCAGATGTCACCCTTGTGTATAAGGAATTCAGTTTTCCTTGGTATGTAAGTGTTACCGTAAGGCGAGTAAGAGTTATTGATGATGTGAAAAGACGCCAAAGATGAATAGGTAAAACATCTATAAGTAGATCGTCATAGCACTAAATCTTGGTAATCCTCTGGGTAAAGCTTGGAGATTAAGACCATCAAAAAGAGAGCTGATAGTTTCTGTAACTTATAGAAATCTTAGTATAACCTGAATGAACTCAAAGAAGTTCAAAACTAGAAGCATTTAGGAGAGATGAAATGGTGCCCTAGTCGTAATGTAAGGTTGTAACTGTGATAAATGATAAGAGGATGATGTTTAGGCCTTCGATTGAGTAATTATTAAAAGAGAAGAGATTCATGGATGGCACGAGAATACTCCCTTTAAGACGAATCACATTGGGATGATATTACATACGGTTATTGAAGTATAGTACTGTCTCTAGGTAGATCAGGAAAATCACTTTAGAAGTTCTCCGATGAGATGAGCCCTAATGACAATCTATTATGTAAGATTTTTCAAGTTATCAGTGGTAGATTATAGATCAATATTAAAGTGAATCAACAATTGATGGAAAAAAATATCAAAGTTTGTTAGGATATTATGATTCCATTCTTTAGATGAATGATAATAAGGAAGCATTAAAGAACATATATATATATAGGATAAATGTGAGAGAGTAATTCAAAGTTGGGTAGCAGACTGGGTAATATAAAACGAAGTAAGACTTATGGTATAGTATGACCTACCTTGTTGTAATAAATCCATAAGCATAGATAATCGAGGCTATGAAATATGATATAGCAGTGGTCATAAGTTTGACAAAGTACCGAGCAAAGAACTTCAGTACACCTATATATTCCTAGAAGGAAAACTTATCATAGTTCTGTATGTGTTCACAAAGTGACACCTATAGATGACTAAAATCTGGAGGAAAAAAGAAGAAAAGAGCAGTATAGATGCACATACAAGATCAGATTCGTAAATATTGCATGACAGAAGGTAGAAACAGTTATGAGAATGGAAGAATTTCGATCACACATTGTGGTATGAGAAAGAGGCCTAAAATAGGAATACCCTGGCCATTAGACTTATTCATAGAAAAGTTGCTTAGATGCAAGGAAAGTATTACATTATTCAAGGACGAATGTTCGGGGGGGGGGGGGAGGGGGGGATGATGTTTCACCCCATGTTTCGTACGCGAGAGTAAGTCGTAAGTCTTTATGTAAGCTCAGAAATGAGATCGTGGTTGAAAGTACATAAGGCAAGTTAATCATGTTACCTTGAAGGTCACAAATCTTTAAAATCATGAATAACAAGTACCAAAAGGGTTGAAAGGCATAGAAGCTAAACAAATTGAAGAATATAGTTTCGTCGAATGTCGATAAGTTGGGAATGTTATAACATGTACTTTTGGGGTGATATTAGGGTTCTTAACATGATAATGAGGTTATGTTATGAGCTATTTTATTCGTATCATTGTCTTGTATTAGTTTTGAAGTCTAGTGAGTTGTGGAACAAAAGTTAAAAAAGGTCATCACAAGTTACATTCATAAATGTGCTGAAATTTAGGTCAAATGTAGATGAGCTTTTTTCCCTATACACTTGGAATTCCAGGATGATATACCTACTAAATTGAAGATATATGAGTTTAGTTTCTAACGCATAAAACTGTTTGTTGATACGACATTTGATTAGAGTGATATTAACATTTCGTGAGACCACACAAGTAGCTCCCAATGGAACCTACTTAGGTGATGGACGACCATTGAACATCTTAATGGGGTTGGACGAATACTTTTTGGTCATTGTTTTTAGCAAGTACAGTTCCTAAACTCTATCAACACCTCTCTAAGACTTCTCCAAGGTTTGTCGAATCCAAGGTGGTTATACATAAGCCTAGCCTCAAAAGTTAACCAAAGTGAAGAAGAAAGTCTCTACGGTGTTGTGATGCATCTAAGGGTGATTGTAGTCTAAGGGGAGCTTTTTTTCGAGTTTTTTTGTGATTATTTAAGGTAGTTATTACACCCTTCTTCTTGGGCTTAAGATTATGCATGTGTTGGTTAAGTTAGTTGGATAAAAAATTAAAAGATAGAAATTAAAGTTGTATAAGAAGTTATCGTCTCTTATTGGATTATTTTGGAGTTGTGTATATGACTTCATATGGTTGGAAATCCAGGGGAATAGCTTTATTATAATGTTCTTATTGTTTTTAAGCTTTTCAATATGTTGATTATGTTGATGATACTGTAAATAGGAGAAGAAGACACCACACAATGCCTAAAAGTTGTCCATGTTATTGTTATATCTTGTTGGGTTGTGTGATGCTTCTTCTATGATGGATATAAGGTTGGAATGTCATGTTAACATATATGTTTATATAATGGACCTTTTGATGGTGTTGTAAGTATAGGGGAGTTGGAAAAAGAGTTGGGGTAAGGTTCCAATCCATGCTTGCTGCTCGTCGTATTAAATATTAGTTTCATTTGTGACATTGTGCACTTGTTTTTCTGTAGATTGATTGGTGTTGATAGGTTGTTGGGTGTGTTGTGGTGCCGAAGGTACATATTTGAAGGTTGTATTTGTTCTTGTTATTTTGATGGACTGGGGGAAAACAAGGAAAATAGGCGAGATGCTGGCCGTTTAATATAAAATAAGCTCGTCGTTTGTTGTATGATAGTTGTAAGACTGTGATAAGATATGTTAGGACTATCCATTCTTTTCTTTTGGAAAGGTCCATATGATACAAACAAAACGAGCAAACAAATAACTTTATTAAAGGCAAAATACGTAAAAAGTCACCCAAGCTATGTACCAAATCCCTGTTACACACTTTTTGGGGACTAATATCACTTTACACATGCAACATTTTAAAATTGTATCTAGTACACAGCCTTTTCGCTAAGTGGCATCCGTGCGCTTAACAAAAATATTAAGCACGTAAATTTTGAAAAATATTTTGTCTAAATCCGTATTTAGTGCCACGTGTCAAAGTAATAATATTTTTCTTATTTTTCCTTTTTATCAAATGAAAATACCTTCTATCTTTCCAAAACTACCAGCTCCCCCCCCCCCCCCCAAATTATTTTCTCACTTGTCTTTCCCAAATTTTCCTCTATTTCATCTCTTCCCCCTTTATCATAAAAAAATCCATTAAAACCCATGATAAAGAATTTAAAGAATAGCAAAAATTAAACTCTCTATTTCGTCCCTTGCGCTTCCAAACTTGTCTTCTTTTTCTACCATTTAAATTTACCAAACATCCAATTTTTACATAAATAAAAAGAAATATTTTTTTTGCATTTCATGAGAATGAATAAAATAATAAGAGAAGATTGAAGATTTTTTCACAATGGAATTCTTTAATTCATGGAAACCAAAAATTATATTTGATTTTCTTTGTTTGGTCGTAGTATGAGATCTAAAAATGGAGGGGAAAATGGAGGAAGGCAAAACTGTAATTTCAATTTCATCTCTTTCATTTTCGGATCTAGAATGTTATAGTACTAATAATGATGATGGAATTCTTGGATTCGTCGTTTGTTGCACTTGATTTTGCTATGCTCTTCTGAGCTCCATATATTATTCTCAATAGACGGGGGTTGATATTGCACTCCTCTTCTGAGCTCCATGGCCGAGGAGGAAGTTGTTGGAAAGAGCGGGTAAGGGGGTTTCTTGGGGAAGATGACATAATATTTTTATTTAATTTAAGAAATTAAATTTTATTTTAAATATATGGAGTAATATTTACTACAGATGAGTTATGACACATGTCGCATTTTGACTGGCACGTGGGTGCAATCTCCAAACAGAAAACTTGTTTAAAAAAGGAGTGTTTACAGATACATTTTTGAAAGGTTGCCTGTGTAAAGTGATATTGGTCCTCAGAAAGTGTGTAACAAGGATTTGGTGTATAGTTTTGGTGGCTACTTTTGTATTTTGCCTTTATTAAGTGTATCTATTCATAGAAGTACTACGAGTGCCTATTTTCTTGATTCCACATGTGTCCTATTATTATATCCTCTATTTATGGATCTCAGATAATACATATGATGATAAAGTTTATTTCAGGATTTAACTGAAGGCATATTGATCTTATGACATTCCGAGAGATCTAGTCGACTTACTTCCTTATGCCTTGCATTCATTTATACATGTATATTGACCCATGATCAAAAGGCGTCACACACACACACACACACACACACACACACACACACACACACACACATATATATATATATATATATATATATATATATATATATATATATATATATATATATATATATATATATATATATATTGATGAAGTTTATTTTAGGATTTAACTGAAGGCACATTGATCTTATGACGTTCTAAGAGATCTAATCGACCTACTTCCGTATTGCATTGCAGTTATTTATACATGTACATTGACCCATGAAAAGAAGACAATATATATATATATATATATATATATATATATATATATATATATATATATATATATATATATATATATATATATATATACATATATATATATATATGTACGAGAAATGGTTATTGTGTTATGCATGCACCCCAACCTGATCAGCAGGTATAGGTTGATGATTTCGCCCACAGTAGTTGAGATAATCTAATAGGATGCCCTCACAGGTTTGATGGTATTATATATGCTTATACCTATGCAAGATATGAAATTTATACTCATATGCATGACATTATGAATGTTTCATGATTCACAGAGCTATTTAGACTTACAGGTTGAGTCATTTTCTCCATGTTTCTTTCATATCTTTTATGTAATGTTTTTCATTCCTTGCGTACTCGGTATTTTATTTGTACTGACGTCCCTTTTGATTGGAGATATTGAATTTCATGCCCGCAGGTCCCGATAGATTGGGTGACAGTCCTCCTAGTAGGCTATCAGCTCAACAGAAGATGTTGGTGCACTCCACTGGCTCTAGAGTTTCCTATGTATTGATTGGTATGGGAGCCCTTTTCCAACCTTTATGTCGTTTATGTACTTTTAGAGGCTTGTAGATGGATATCCCGTATATGTATACCTATATGGCCTTTTCGGCATATTTTTTGAGTGCACAAATGATCTTGTCGGTCTTATAGGTCTTTATGTCACATGTATAAGTTTCTATATCGTGTTGGGTCGTCCTATGTCAAGTATTTGCTTATGTTTTATTCTGGTTATCTCATGACGGTCCTACTAGCCCATTTTCCTATGATAGTATAATAACAAGGATACATTATGTTGGTACTCGGTTGAGTTAGGCACGAGCTGCCTGTTGTGGCCCTTCGGTTTAGGTCATGACATAGAGCGAGCTCCAAGACCTCGGAAATCACTACAAACAGTTGCACACGAGTAATGTAAGGTCATGTTATCCACATCCAACATGATATCATGGCGCGAATCTCGCTTGATGTTGGTAGTGTTTTAGTAATTGACGATAAAAGAGGATTTTTACCTTTTTTTAGAATTATATTCAGGATGAAAATTTCCAACTATATAAAAGGGAAGCTATTTTTTCAATACATACATTGTAACATGTATACCACAGAAATAAAAACCCGCATCTATTCTTTCTGACTACTGAAAAGTCTTTATTTTACCTTTGTTCTTTATTCTTGATTGGCTTCGAAACCAATATCCAATTGAGGTCGAAAACTATTGCATAATCCAAGCTCAATCTAGGATATAGCATTACGACTTGTTAGGCTATTCACAGTGTCTTTAACTCATTTATCTAATTATCTAACATTCTTGATTATTTGTGTTGAAAAAACCCACATATCTTTAAAACTGCATATAAATTCAATCCATATTAAGGGTAAACAGTTTGGTGCCCACCGTCGGGCTAAAGATAATAGAGGTGGTCTAATACAAATTTCCATAACACACCCTTTTTTACACTTGTTCTATAAGGTTTCAATTTCAGGCCAGCTTAAAAATATGAAACTAAGTTTGCCCACTTGAACGTTTAGGCTAAATTTGGCCATGATAGCAAAGACACCAACTTGGTGCCTAGCAATGAGGTTCCCTTTGCTTACCCCGACAGAATCCCAGCTACTGATCCTCACGACACCAATTCACATGTTGTCATTGATTCCCACCTGCCAAGTGACCCCCAAAACAACATTCGTGGAGGCTTCAACCAACAGTTCATGAAACTTCCAAAGGTAAAGTTGATGGGATAATTCTGCGGCTTATCTTCTAAATGCTTCAAGCTCAACAGAAGGTGATAATGCAACTAGAGAATAAACTCCATCCTCCTAGTAGGGTCGGGCAAAAATATCCCAGGAGAACACTCGAGGAAACGAGCAAACCACCAAAAGTACGAGTGAAGTTGAGTCGGGGGTCAACCTTGAGATAATGAAAATGCTTGAAACATTGACAAAGCGGGTGGAATCATGTGAGAAGAAAATTGATGCCAACAACAAAAATGCGGAGACATATAACTCTAAGGTCGATCAAACCCCTGGAGCACCCCCGATATTAAAAGAACTAGATTCCAAGAAGTTTATCCAAAAGCCCTTCCCTTTGAGCACTGCATCGAAGTCGATACCCAATAGGTTTCGTATACCCAACATTCCAATGTATAACCACAAACCCAAACAAGAATGTGACCTCCTATATATATGCAATCAAGGGGAACGACTTGCAAGATGAAAATATCGAGTCACTGTTGCTAAAGAAGTTCGGGGAAAATCTATCAAAAGAAGCAATGATATGGTATTACAACTTACCTCCTAATTCTATTGATTCATTTTCTATGCTTGAAGATGCCTTTGTGAAGGCTCATGCCGGGGTAATCAAGGTTGAGACACGAAAATTGGACCTTTTCAAGGTTAGGCAAAGAGACAACGTGATGCTTAGGGAGTTCGTGTCAAGGTTTCAAATGGATCCGCATCCAGTCGGGGATGATTGGCCGTTCTGGAATTCACTCAAGGACTTAACCATCGAAGTTACTTGGCTTCGCAGGAGCTAAAAATAAAGATTTGAATACCCGGTGTTAACTACGTTGACGTCCACAACATGTACCGATCAAATATTAGAGTCGAGGACGACCAACTCGGATCCCCTTCTGGGTCTGTTTATCCCCTTATAACCGATGATAGGTCTAAGAGAGTCATTGATCTTGAATCAAGATCAATTAGAGACCAGTATCAACCATACAATGGAGATCGTAGGAGAAATAGGTCGGGGCGCCCACTACAGGGAACGAAAAGAGAAGTGATCGAGGGCCCAATAGCCAATGTTTGATGAGCAAAAATGGTTTCGACAGGATACTCGGGGCTAGGGAAGCACCAAAGTTGTTGGAATGTAACTTCAACTTCAATGCCGCCAGTATCGTATCGCCCATCAGGCGCATAGAGGACTCCAAGTGGCCTTTACCATTACAGTCTAACCCTACCCAGAGAGGACCTAACTTGATGTGTAAGTATCATGGCAATAATGGCCACGTGATAGAGGATAGTTGACAATTGATGGAGGAAGTTTCTCGATTGTTTAATAACGGGCACCTACGAGAATTTCTGAGTGAACGAGCCAAAATCCACATCATAAGAAGGGATACCAACAAACAGGCTAAATAAGAGGAACCTCAGCATATGATCAACATGATCATTTGAGGGGTCGATGTCCCTCAAGGGCCAATTATAAAATGCAATAAAGTGTCTATCACGATGGAAAAATGCACTCAAGATATGTCCCGGAGGGAACCATTTCTATTAGTGACAAGCATGTCAATGACATCATACAACCTCATAATGGTGCACTGGTAGTATCCGTACATATCAATAAATCTCGAGTTAAACGTGTGATGATTGATCCAGGTAGCTCAACCAATATCATCAGGTCGAGGGTCATAGAGGAGTTGGGACTATAATCCAAATAGTGCCAGCAGTCCAGGTGTTGAGCGGATTTAACATGGCATGCAAAACTACTAAAAGGGAGATAGCCCTACTAGTGAAAACTGCTGAGACCATCCAGGAAACAAATTTATATGTGATCTAAGGGGACATGAGATATACCGCTCTGCTCGGAAGACGATGGATTTACATATGAAGGCGGTACCTTCGACTTTACTCTAGGCATTAAGGTTCCCTACTCCGAGAGGAATCAAGAAGATATACAAACAACAACCGGCCGCAAGGGAGATGTTCACGGTCAGTGAAGTACTCCAGGGGGCCCCCATCTTGATATTAAAGAACACAAAGTTGACCAAAAAATCCGAAGTTAAATAGAAACTACAGACATCGGTCCCGGCCGGACTGAAGGAACGAGGGGTCGACGATGAGGATAATTACGAAGTTCTGAGATTATTCAAAGCTCTTGATGATACTGATGCCACAAAATCGATGATTGAAGAGTTGGAGCAAGTCACATTGATCGAACACCTACCGGATCGAAAGGTATACCTGGGCACGGGTTTAGCTCCTGATCTGAGGAAAAATCTCATTAAGTTTTCTAAAGCTAACGTTGCTTGTTTTTCTTGGTCCCAACATGATATGGCAATGATCCTACTAGAGGTGACCACTCATAAGTTGAGTGTGGACCTAAATTTCCATTTGGTTATGTAAAATATGAGGCCTCAGTCCGAGGTCAAGCATGCATTCATCAAGGACGAGATATCTAAATTCTTTAAAATAGGGTCCATTCAGGAAGTTAATTACCTGGACTATTTAGCTAACGTAGTGGTAGTGCCTAATAAAGAAAATAAGATAAGAATTAATGTAGATTACAAGGACTTGGAAAAGGTGTTCCTAAGGACTCTTTTCCTTTTCCTATCATCAATTGTATTGCCGACGCGATGGCCGAGCACGAGATACTAAACCTTTTTTATGCTGATTCCGAGTACAACCAAGTTCGGATTGTCGCATCGCGATCAAGAAAACACTTCATCTTATCTTCCTTGGGCCAGTTCATATCAGGGTCCTCAAACAAAAGCCGGAGGTTCTTCTCACTGTTGAGTAAGACAAATAACTTCTCCTGGACTCTAAAATATCTGCAGGATTTGGAAGAAGTCAAAAAATACATGTAGAGTCCACCCTTGGTCCGCACTCCGAAGGCGGATGAGTAGATGTACCTTTACTTGGTGTTTTACAAGGTGGTGGTAAGTAAAGTCTTTGTTCGGGAAGAGGAGGGTACACAATTTCCTATTTACTATGTTAGTAGAACTCTAGATGAGGTCGAAACAAGGTATCCTACATGGAAATATTGGCGCTCGCTTTGCTAAGCACCTCGAGAAAGTTAAAACCGTACTTTGAATGTCACCCCATATATGTCTTAACATTTACCTACAGAGAAACATTATGCACAAATTCAATCTCTAGGGCTATTTGGCCAAATGGGTCATCGAAATCAGCAGCTACGATATCGAGTATTGACCTCGAACCATCAAATCCCAAATACTGGTAGACTTCACGACCGACTTTATGCTGGCCTTAATACCAGAAGTCAAAAGGGAATTACTATTAACATCGGGGACTACCTTGGGTATCTGGACCCTTTTTATGGATGAAGCTCAAAAGCAAAGGGGTCCGAACTAGGTATCGTGTAAAAAACAACTACGGAGAGTGTGATAGACATTCTGTTAGAATTGTGACTAACAATACGTCCAAGTTTGAGGCCATGATTGCAGGTCTCAAATTAGCTAAAAGCCTTGGGGCCGGGTGATCCAAGCCAAGTGCGACTCCCTCATCGTTGTAAATCAAGTAAACAAAATGTTCGAAGTAAAAGAAGAACCAATGTGAAGGTACTAAGAAAAATTATAGGTAACAATGCATCAAATTAGGGAATGGACCTTGAAGCATGTGCCACAGGATCAAACAAATTAGAGTCGTCAGTCAATGCTGATGAGTATAGCTCGAGAACAATAGTACAACTCTTGAAATCGGTGATAGAAGAAGGCCATGCCAAAGAAAATTCAACCAGTTTTACTTGGGATTGGAGGAACAAGTACATAGATTACTTGAAGACTGGAAATTGCCCTTAGACCACAAATAATTGAGAGCTCTATATACCAAGGCTAAAATTTAGCTTGGTCGAAGGGACATAGCTTAAGAGAACGTTCCACGGTCCACTAGCCAGGTGCTTAGGCTGGGAAATATTGAATATGCCTTTTGAGAAGTTCACAAAGGCACTTGCGAAAACCACTCAAAGGCAAAATCATTGGTCTGAAAATTAATTACGGCTGGTTAATATTGGACCTAAATGGAGAAATATATGAAGGACTTCATAGAAAAATGCAATGACTGCTAGAGACATGCCTCAGTGATACATCAACCGGGAGAACTACTCCACTCGATCATGTCCTTATGGCCGTTCATGAAGTGTGGGAATAGATATCGTCAGTCCCCAACCGTGGGCACCCGGTAAAGCTCAATTCATAATTTTTATTATTGATTATTTTTTAAAATGGGCTGAAGCTCAAGCGTTCGAAAAGGTCCGGGAGAAGGGAGTCATTGACTTCATCTGGGACCATATAATATGTCGAGCCGGGATACCAGCCGATGTCGTTTCCGATAATGGAAGACAATTCATCAGCAACAAGGTCAATAAATTCTTCGAAGATCACATGATTAGGAAGATACATCAACACCTTATCATCCTAGTAGGAACGAATAAGCTGAATTAACGAACAAGACCATACTTCAAAATCTGATAAAGAGGTTAACCAATGCCAAAGGAAAATGGAAGGAAATCCTGCCAGAATTCCTAAGAACATACAATATGACCTCAAAGTCTAGTACCTTTTCCACCTTGTTTTTGTTGGTCTTTGGGGCTACAACCTTAATACCAGTCAAAGTGGGAGAACCGAGCATCAGGTTCCAATATGCGATCGAAGAGTCAAATGGCTAGGCCATGACCATGAGCCTAGAACTATTAGATTAAATATGTGAGGCCACCCTAGTCAAGTTGGTCACCCAGAAATAGCGGAAAAGATGCTATAGTCGTAGAGCCAACCTCCAACAGCTCAAGATCAGGGACTTGGTGTTGAAGAAAGTAACATTACACACCCAGACCCCAAATGAGGAGAATCTAGGATCGAATTAGGAAGGACCATATCGGGTCTTCAAAATTACCGGCAAAGGTTGATACAAACTCGAATCAGGAAACAGTGTGCAACTACCAAACAACTGGAACGTGATACACTTAAAGTGGCACTACTACTAAGGTACGATCTCAATTATTCTTTAATAATGTTATGAATCAGACTAATACTTGCAGGTAACGGCCAAGGATGGATGTGGCTATAATATTATGAAAGCACGCATTGCACTCTTTTTTCCATTAATTGATTTTGTCCCAAAATGGGTTTTTCACTAAGGTTTTTATCAAGTCAATAGTAAGACTTGCTAACTTAGATTTGAAGACTGGTCCCAACCAGAGTCGATGATCGCTCATTTCATGTCAACATTATTCGAGCCCTCTCAAGCTCGACCTCAAATACTGGAGGCCGTTACCTTTGGATTAAGGTTTTTAGTAATGAAAAAGGAAAAACTTTGTATGCTAGAGGCTTAGGCTTGATGGTTAGGATTAACTATAAGGGCAAGTCGTATTAACCATGCGCACATAGTACACCCTTGCCGCGATACAAGTTTTTATGCGCTTTAGACCATGTACTTTACACACTGATAAATAAAAGAAAATTCTGCCTTGCTATTACACATCTTCTTTCTTCTTAAATTTGGGATCCTAAGAGACCACAGGATACCCCTATCCGAGAATTATCAAGCCCAAGGGATACACCTTTTGGGGACTATCGAGCCCAAGGGATACCCCTACTAGGGGATTGTCGTCGGAAAAATGTTCGGACAACTCGGGCTACAAAATCCCGGAGGCACCAAACCCATTAGGATACTTCTAAATACAAAAAGCTATGACCACCCTAAAAATGGCTCAGCGATGTCTGATCGGTGCCAACTCCGCACCACAAAAAAGTAGCAAGAGAGGGTCGCAATAGCTTTTACCTGATTTGTGGGTCGGGATCGAATTCCATAGAGAGCCAGGATTGGAGTTTGGTGTCTATTCAGTTTTGGATTGCGTATTGGTTCCAAATGTCACTTCCATTCATTTTTGGTTTATATATATAAAACTACTATTATCAGTACAAATTGGGATTGTAACTAGATTATGCTAAGATTAGATTTCTACAATTTGTATCTAATGGATTAAGGGGCACTAGGCTAGTGACTTTCACCTAGGTGGCCAATTGACGGGTAATTGCTTCAAAGGATCGATGAAATTATTGGGGAAATATGATATTGCCGTTGCACGATTTTACCCTATCTCACACCTCTCGGCAGATAGAGTAATTTTGCCCAATTGACTTTCTGAAGACCAAATGTGTAGGGAAATTTGCTCAAGCAACTACAATTCAGGTCGGGTAATTATTCTCTCAAGGTTTAATCCTTTAGTTGGGACTATCAATTCTCTTGAGTCCATCTCAATTTCTTGTTGGATAAATTTTTAAAACTTAGGCTCTCTATCTCAAGAAGAGCCAAGTCAGCTTAACACAAATCAGTGTTTGCAACCACCAATTCATAAATTAATTAAAAAATTAACCCAAATAAAAAACACTCTTAGTCAATCTAGCCCTAAATCACAACACTTATCAATTGCGTACACTAGGATTGAGCCACAACCCTAGCTAATAGGTCTAGCTACTCTTTCTTGAAGATAAAATAGAGTAGATGAAGAAGAAGACATATTAATTAAACATTAAAGTAAATACAGAGATTCTATTGTTAAAACTAAGTTAAAATGCAAGAAATGGCTACAGATGGTCTTCTGACGAGTGCAGCTTCATTCAGAAAATAGTTGATACCTTAAAAATGTAAAAAGGTTTTATTTATACTAAGCTAGAAAAACTGGGAAAAAATGCCCCTGCGGGTCGGTGCGTATCGCATAAAATGGTGTGCGGCGGCACTAGGCTCTGAACTTTGAAAAATCAACTCTTTTACCCAGGACTCCAAAGACCGCACAAAGTGGACCGCGATCGCGGAGGCATGTAGAGCGGTCCGCAAAATCTTGATAGCGCATCGCACAAGCTTCATCTTCTGCACTAGACATCTCTTTGATCATTGTGTCCGCGGACCACATGAAATGGTTGTGCGATCGTGGTGGCTTCAGTGCGGGCAGAAAAGGATCTATTTCAGTCGCACTGCTTTGATTCCTTAAATTCCAAGTCTCTGAATCTCTCTAATGTGTACCACACAAAGTGTAGTGTGGCCGCACTAGGCCTATTTGTCATAAGTTTGCCTTGTCTTTGGTACTTGTGCTGGTTTCACTCCATTTGAGCCGATCTTTGACATCTCGTCACTGTGTCGATCATACCTCATATCAAGGACAACATATAAGCTTTTTGGGACTATTTTGTAAGAATTTATAGTTAAAGCATAAGCAAGATGGAGCATGAAACACATCAAAATTCCTGGTTATCAACTCCCCCAAACATAAGCTTTTGCTTTTCCTCAAGAAAATAAAATAAGACCCGCCCTTTAAGGGAAAATCCAAGAAATTTTCAGCTATCCTAAAGTAGCCTTAACTAGCATTATTTGGGACTAATAATTGTCTTTAATATAGATGAATCATTAACAACATTTAACCTTTGAAAAGCCATGGATCAAGTGTGACACAAGAACATCAAGAGTTGACTCATTGCATAAAAGAACTTTCTCAATTACTTTGCTCATTGTGGAACCCAAACGCACACATCCTCGACTCTCTCTTAGCAAACCTCACCTTTCAGCGTATTGGCACGCAAATCGAGGTTAATGGAAATCTCTCTCAAGAAAAGGTCACAAGTCTGGTTCTAAGTACCATATGCTTGCCTCTTATGTAAGCATCCACTAATGTAAGCTTCATTCAACTTAAGATCATATAGGGCCTTTGTGAGTCATTGCGAATGCTTTTGGTACAGGGTAGGAAATATTTTTATATAACTGGGTTCCAACTTCCCATAAGAACTTCTTTTGATTCATTTGGCACACATTCTCTTGACGCTTTGAATCCTCACAATTCTTTCTAAGGGGCTATAGAGACACAGTGTCACTCTTTCTTTTGCAATTCAACCCGTTTCTCCTTTTTCAACTTTCCACACCTTTCTTTCTTTTGTTTTTCTTGAATCCCTTTTTATTTTTTCACATTAAGCATTCTTTTTGTCTTTTTCTTTTCTTTCTTTTTATTACTTTTCCTTTTCTTTATTTTTTTGTCTTATACCACTTTGTTGTCATCCTCGTTTCTCCCCCCAAACTTATACTTCTGCCATGTGCTCAAGAAAAGATCGGGTGCCAAGAGAGGGAATCTTTTAGAATGGGTATAGGCTTGTAACATGGTTCTTGAAAAAAGGTTTATGGCTAAAAAGGGTTAACTAGGGATCATATCATTGGTAGGCTATGGAATTTGTTCAACTATCATTTCGATCAAGGAGAGCCTATAATCACTTCTCAAGTCCAATTTCACTTAAGATTTTGCCTCAACAAACATTCAGGGAAAGTTCTAGACCAGTGGCTTGGGACTTGGACTCGCAATTTAATTACTCACCACACAAGCTAAGGTATTGCGAAAGACATCGAGTCGGGGTTCCACAACGACCTTAGATACGATTTCAGCACACAATAGTTCCAAAAACAATTTAATGATTACCTGTCAACACAAGAGCCTTAAGGTTATGACTTTCACCATCCTAAACACAATATTATATTTTTGACCATGGCATCAAAGGCAAATGTGCTAGGCACAAGTGAAGCTTTGCTTGAGGTACCCTTAACTACAAAGTACTAAAATAAAAAAATGTTCTCAAACCCTTAAGAATGTTGTCACGCCATCTATCATTGGGAAGAGCCACAGTTCACATAACACTCCACCATTTGAAAGAACAGTGGAATTAAGAAAACCAAAGGTTTATTAAAAACATCAAAAATGAAAAAAAAAGCTACAAACATAAACAAGAAGCTAATAATGACTTTTTTTGAGAAAATAGAATGAATATATACAATGGGGGACGAATATATACAATGACGTAACTTTATATACAAACCAAAGGAAAGATAAAAGTGCAGTAAAAGTAACTAAATGTAAGATTATATACAGACCAAATGAAAATCAAGAAAGTATAAATGTATCAATCTATATACAGTCATCCAAAAATATAGGACGAACCCCATCAAATAAAAGCTGGCATTGTCCCCAATGCCAACTAAACCAAATAAGCACAAAAAATAACAGAGATAAGATATGAATACCCCCTAAGCCGCGTCTATCTGTATAGGATCATGGGTTGTCCTTGTGTCCTCTGTGTGCTCGAGAATCTCAAATTGGTTCCCGGTATCCTGCTGCTCATATGCTAGGACCTGGACAAGCTTTGCTCTGGTATATCTGGTGACTGACTAGAGGAATCCTCTGGTGGGTCTGCTAATTGGATGATGGCATCATCTGCTCTCTGGATCTTCCTCCTCTTCGGAGGCCCCTGTAACTGCTCCAGTTATGGCTATGTTGCTAGAACTGGGTCCTTAAATAAGAGATCTAAAGGCAGCTGGTCTGCCTTCAACTTTTCAAGATTCGCCCTCAGCTCTTTCACAAACTCCTTGAAGGCCCTTGTCTTTTACAGCTTCTTGTGATCCTTAGCAAGCTCCTTTACATCCTTGCTATGTGAATCAACTGCATTTGCCAAAGCATTCTGGGTAGTGAGGATTTTCTTATGGTCCTCAAGAATCTCTTTCAATGCATCCTGAATAGATTGTGGGACCTATGCTGGCTGAGGTGTCGATTGAGGTGAAATAGTGGTGGTCAAGGTGGTCAACTTGGATGAAGTAATATACATACAATTGTTTAGACTTTGGAGCGTCTAACTCAGTCGTTGGGCAGTGATAGGATGGTCCCGGGAAGGTAGGATCTCCAGGCTTTCTGATGTGGAAGGGGCATGAGGAATTGTTGAAGTGGAGGGTCTGGGAGGCATCCAAGCAGAACTGGAGGCATCCCAGCAGAATTGGAGGCAGGCTCTGTTGGGGCCTCTACCATAACTAGCTCTTCAGACTGGCCAGTTGAGGCAGAGGCAGGTTCCTTGTAGTTCTTATCCTTGGGGTTGTCTGACCCCTTCGAACTATACTATGAGAAAGGAGTTGTTGCCTTGACCTTGATGTCAAACAACCTCTTGTCCACCTTCAAATCTTGAAAGTACATAGTGAGGGTATTGGGGAAAGGATAGTTCTCGTCAGTCTCGGTACCCACTATAGAAATGATGCAGGACATGACATTCCCCATATTGATGGGGTACCCTGCCATGACAGGAAGCAACCAAGACAGCCCGATGGAGAGGAAGAGTCTGGTCATGGGAGGTAGGATCTAACCGGCTGAACACAAAGGTCTCCCAACCCCTCGCCTCAAAGTTGAGGGTCCTCCATAGTATTTTGACCCCAGTAGTCAACCACTCCGAAACGGTACCTGGGATTTCTAGTTATTGAGATAACCATGGACAGACCTCCTTACCCATCTTTAGTTTCACCATATAGAGGGACTCATCTTCTTTATTGAAACCCATGGATTCGTTGAGTGATTTCCCATCAAACAACACCTTGAGGTTCCAAACCTTGGTAACTTTGGAGCCTTTGACGATGTCGACTACATTACAGTAGAAGTCTTTGACCAAGTGTTCATTTTCATCTACACAGGTATCTAAAAAGTTCTCCCAACCCCCTTTCATTCTGAACTATCTATGTACATTGGGGTTTAGGTGTAGAAGGTCATTGTCTATAAAGCTCCTCTACAAAATTAGTTTTCTCACCGGACTCCACTCCACAAACTTGTGGTACGCCACCTGGCTCAGAAACCGGTCCTCTCAAACATCAGATTTCCTAGTTTGGGAAATCCCCCTAACCAAAGGCTCACCTACCTTAAATACTTCATCATCCTTTTGCACCTCCTCCTCACCTCCGTATGCACTATTCCCGGATAATGAAGCTGTGGGGGAGGTGGAGTTCTCACCACTGCTGGCTGCTGAGCACTCAGACGACTCAGTGGCAACATGCTCTTGTGATTGGGCAGTGGTTGATGGTGGACGAGTGTCGTTTGTCAATATAAAACTTGAGATGATATAAGTTGGCACCGAGTATGAAGAGATATCTTAGGAGGGCACAAACTCACTCCCTGACTGATCACAAGCTCTGTCAGCTGCCTTAATTGGTTTTCTCATCTTCTTTATGTTTTGACGAGCCTGGGGAACGAGTTTAACCAGTCTGTGCTTCCCTTCCCGGGAGGATTCACCTCTCCGGGGTTGTTTTGATCCCTTGCCTCTTTATTTATCCATTATTTGCAAAAATAGCAATCTAGCATTGTTAGTATCAGTAGAAATAGTGAGCAACATTGGTGCAGAAAGAATTGCAAAACAAGTTTAAAATATTGCAGGCACTTTGCAGAAATAGTCCAAGGCGGACCGCACAAAATAGAGTGTTGCCGCACAGAGACCAGTGTGGACTGCACAGAATTGACCGTAGTATGCAAAGGGGTGGGGCTCAGAGTAACCACCCTCTGAATCTGATCAATGAGAACAGCACAGAATGCCACCGCGACCGCTCTAGTCCAGTGTGGTCCGCACGAAATGCAGTGCGGTCGTACTGGGCAAGAGTCCTCTTTCAGAAGTTCATCACCGCGTTTTGCACAAAGTGGCACTGTGGACCGCGCTAGGGCACCGTAGACTGCACAGAATTGACCGCGGTCCGCACAAGGTGCCCAGACCTGGCACTGAGTCAGGGTTCATTAATTGTGCTTTTAAGGCCAAGTTATTACCTAATTAAGGTCCCTACTCTATTACCCAGACTGTTAAGATAACAAGGAATATATGAATCCAATTTTAATGCTAACCTAATCTAACAATGAAGAAATATGGGAGGAGAAGAAAGTAAACCCTAAGAAAACTAAAATTAAATGAAAAACAACAAAATTGAATGAGTAAGAAAGGGGATTACTGTACCAGATATTGAGAATGAATGAATCAACACAATGCAAATAAGCAGTTACAATCAAGGTAGAAGGATGAAGAGTGTTTAAGGTTCTATGAGTTTTCAATTTTTGAAAAGGGTAACAGGAGACCCTTAAGGTCTATTTATAAAGAAGCCCCTAGGGCCCAGCCTCACCTACCAGTGCGGACCGCACAAAATGGACCGCGGTCTGCATTGCCTTGTTTAGCACCAGTTTGAAAAGGAAACCTTTTGTGGTCCATGCAAAATGGACCGCGGCTGTAGAGGTGCGAAGCGAGCCGCATAAAATGTAGTGTGGGCGCAGTGACAAACTTCAGATAAGATTTATCTTACCCATTCCAGTACGGTTCGCATAGAATGTACTACTGATGCATTGGAAACTTCAGAGATCTAAACATTTTTTTCACAATGTTTTGCACTGCATCAACACAGTTCTTGCAACATCTCACAACCAGTTAGCTCAAAATCAATCCTAAACTACAAAGAAAATCAAAGAAAACAAGAAGAAAAAGACATGGGCTGCCTCCCAAGAAGCGCCTAATTTAACGTTGTGGCACAATGCATGTTACAACCACACCACTTTAGATGAAGAAGTGCCACCACATGGCTATCGTCAAACTTCCCAAGATAATGCTTTACCCGGCGCCCATTAACTCTAAAAACTTTACCATTTTCGTTCTTTAGATCAGGAGCACCAAAAGGGGTCGCATACATAACTTCATACGGGCCACTCCATTTTGATTTAAGCTTTCCCAAAACAGACGTAATCGAGAATTGAACAGAAGAACCAAATCACCAACTTTGAACTCCTTTCCATGAGCACTTTTTTCATGAAAGTACTTCATCTTGTCCTAATACAAAGATGAGCTCGAGTAGGCATGGAATCTAAACTTATCAAGCTGCTTGAGTTGTCTAACACGAAGATTAGACGAAACTTCCCATTCCAGATTCAACTTCCTCAAAGCCCACATAGCTTTGTGTTCTAACTCGACCAAAAGATAGCAAGCTTTCCCAAACACTAACCGATACGGAGACATACCAATTGGAGTCTTGTAAGCCATCTGATAATCCCATAGAGCGTCATCCAACTTCATCGACCAATGGTCCTATTAGCATTAGTGTCTTTGACAGATACTCTTGATTTCCCTGTTGGAGACTTCCACTTGACCACTAGCTTGAGGATGATACGGGGTAGAAACTTTACGATACCGTACTTGGAAAGCAACGTGTCAAAAGCTTTGTTGCAAAAGTGATACCCCCATCGCTAATAATAGCACGAGGAGTGACAAACCTTGTGAATATGCTCTTTTAAGAAATGCTTTAACATTCTGGGCTTCAGTGTTAGGCAAAGCCACGGCTTCAACCCACTTTGGGACATAATCAACCACCATAAGATTTGTAAGTATACCCACAAGAGCTAACCATTGGACCCATGAATCCATGCTCCAAACGTCAATGATATCCATTTCAAGAATTTTGCTGAGAGGCATCTCATCCCAATTCGATATTCCACCCGCTCTTTGGCATTCATCACATCTCTTCACAAAATCACTCGCATCTTTGAACAAGGTTGTCCAATAGAATCCACAACTAAGCAATCTAGAAGCCGTCCTCGCCCCGCCATGATGGCCACCATAGGGAGAGAATGACAAGCCTCCAAGATACTCAATTGTTCTTCTTCCGGGACACATCTACGAATCACACCATCCGTGAAATTCTTGAAAAAATATGGAATGTCCCAATAGAAATCTAAGCTATCCCGCTTGAGCTTCTTCCTTTGGTTAAAAGATATCTCATACGAGATTATTCTGGTCACAAGGTAATTTTCAACATCGGCAAATCATGGCATATCATTCATTGACACCGCAAGGAGTTGCTCATCGGGAAATGAATTATTGATCTCAAAGACATCACAAGGCCTTCCCTCCTCCTCCAAATGGGACAAGTGGTCCGCCACTTGATTCTCACAACCTTTCTGGCCCGCCCTTTATAGATCAAACTCTTGAAGTAGTAATACCCATTTCATCAATCTTGCCTTGGAGTATTTCTTTGTCATCAAATACCTAAGAGCGGCATGAATGGTGTGCACTATAACATTGGCCCCCATAAGATATGGTCGGAACTTTTCTAGTGCGAGCACTATAGCCAACAACTCTTTCTCAGTGATTGTATTGTTCCTTTGACCCTGATTTGTTGTCTTGCTTGTGTAGTACACCGGATGAAACATCTTGTTAAACCTTTGACCAGACATATCCCCAACCGAAATGTCACTAGCATAACACATGAGCTCAAAAAGCAAGCTCCAATTTGGTGCAATATTGATAGGGGTAGTGGTCAACTTGAGCTTGAGAAGCTCGAATGCTTGCATACATCCCTTATCGAACACAAACTTTGCATCTTTTTCTACAACTTGCGTAAGGGGTGTACCACTTTGGAAAAATCTGTTATGAACCTGCGGTAAAAACCCGCGTGCCCAAGGAAATTCCTCACCCTTGTGACATAAGTAGGGGGAGGAAGCCTCGAAATAACTTCTATCTTGGATTTATCCACTTCAATTCCTCGCTTTGATATTTAGTTACCCAATGCTATACCCTCTTCCACCATGAAATGGCATTTTTCCCAGTTGAGTACAAGGTTTGTATCTTCACACCGGGCCAAAACTCTATCCAAATTACCTATACACTCTTCAATGTACTCCCCAACCACACTGAAATCATCCATGAAAAGCTCCAAGATATCTTTCACCATGTCGGTGAAAGTAGCTATCATACATCGTTGGAAGGTCGCCGGAGCTTTACACAATCCGAATGGCGTTCAAGAGAAAGCAAATGTTCCATACGGATATGTAAAAGTGGTATTCTCTTGATCCTCTAGGGCAATTATAATTTGATTGTACCCTGTGTATCTATCCAAAAAGGTAATAAAAAGCACACCCCGCAAGACGATCTAGTATTTTGTCAAGGAATAGCAACAGTAATGGTCCTTTCGGGTCACCTTGTTTAGCTTCTGGTAATCCATACATACTCTCCATCCAGTGACTGTCTGAGTAGGAATAAGTTCATTGTTGTCATTGTTCACCACAGTTATTCCACCCTTCTTTGGTACACATTGCACTGAAGAAGTCTACGAGCTATCAAAAATGAGGTACATAACCCCGGTATCCAACCATTTGATCACCTCTTGCACAGCCTCGTTCAATCTTCTTTGATGCTGCAAGGACGGATTTGCATCATCCTCCATGATAATTTTTCGCATCCAAAATGCGGGTTTTATTCCTCGAATGTCAGCTAGAGTCTATCCAGTTGCCCTTTTCCGCTTTTTAAGCACCGCCCCAAAGTGGCCTCAACCTATATGTTAGTAAGGTAAGAAGAAAGTCTAACTGGTAAAGTAGAGTTTGAACCCAAAAATTGATAACTGAGGTGTGGAGGAAGTGGCTTCAACTCCAACATCAGTGGCTCCTCAATTGATGGATTTGTTGCTGGAGTTTTTCAGTTTTCAAGATCCAAAGACAATTTTCTTGGCTCATAAGAATAAGATCCCATTTCATGTAGGGCATTCATGCACTCCACTCTACTTGAATCATCATTGGCATCCATATTTAGTAGCACAACCTCAAGAAGATCCTCCATGTTGATCGTAGCACTGGTATCATCCACAATCACAGCTGTGACAAGGTCTACAAATGAGCACACCTCGGTGCTATTGGGTTGTTTCATTGATTTGCATATATGGAAGACGACTTTTAATCACCCACTCGAAAAGTGAGTTTACCAGCTTCAACATTAACCAATGCCTTCCTCGTTGCAATGAATGGTCTACCCAAGATAATAGGAAACCCATAGCCTACTTCACAATCCAAAATGACAAAGTTGGTCGGCAGTATGAATCTGTCCACTAGGACAAGCACACCATCAATAATGCCCAAAGGTCCCTTCATCGATCTCTCTACCATTTGAAGTCTCATGAAGTTGGTCTAGGTTGCCGAATACCCAACGTCTTGAAAATTGAGTAAGGCATTAAATTGATACTATAGCACTCATTTGGTGAGTCATCTTTATCGTTTCACAATTTATAGACCTCTTCTTCGTCACTAGATCCTTCATAAACTTGGCATATCCCGATATTTGTTGAAGAACCTCCACCAAGGGCACATTTATGGATAAGCCATTCATCATATCAATAAACTTATTGAATTGGTTATCATTTCTTTGCTTTGCGAGCCTCTAAGGATAAGGCGGAGGTGGCCTAGGCAAGGGTGCCTTGGATTTATGCACAACCGGCTCGGGCATGTCAATCATATGTTCCCTAGACGGGTTCAGGACATCTTGAGTTTCTACCTTGGCCTCATCAATGTCAATCCTCATATCATCATTCTTATTATTTTCTACCACATCTTCAGTAGTCAAAGGTACATCATCATCCCATAACTCAACATCATCATCCACAACTTTCTTTTCTCTTGAGGCATTCACATTACCGCCTCTCCCACATCTTGTGTAACCGCCGTCATATGATTGTTGTTCCCACTCTTCAGGTTCACTACCATATCACTTGGTATAGAACCCTTGGGCGAGTGTTCAAAGCTTGAGAGATTTGGCCTAATTGCACCTCTAAGTTCCGGATAGAGGTATTATGGGAAGCCAACTGAGCATCGAAATCTTGGTTCTTCTTCATCATTTGTTCGAACATACTTTCAATTCTTCCCATGTCACTTCCAAAAGAACTTAGACCTTAAGAAAGGAAAGGGGTGAATTGTTTTGTTGTTGGTACATTGGGGTCTTTTGCAAGCCTTTCTTGCGATTACCTTGGTTTCTGTTGTTGTTTCATCCACCTTGATTGTTGTTGTTGCCCCAATTATTGTTATTTCTGTTCCAATTTCCTTGGTTGTTGTTTTGAGTACCTCAATAGTTGTTTTAATTGCTGTTGTTCCAATTGCCTCCACCTTGTTGTTAATTTCCCCAATTTCCTTGGGGTCGCCATTGTTGATTTGAATAGTTGCCTCTATATCTTTGGTAGTTGTTAATATATTGAACCTCTTCACTTTGATCATCATTACCATCATTTGAAAAACCACCACCATCATTTTCATATTGTTCGCAGTTCCCTTAAGATTGTTTCCCTCTTTGCCTTCTCTTAAGCATAGAGACACTTTCCATGGCGTTGAGTTGGTGCGGATTTTGGACTTGTTGCAACTGCGTCTCCACCAATTGGTTCATAGTATTAGTAAGCTCGGGAATATCTTCACCATGATCACGCATTTCCTTGTGCAAATGGATGACTGTGGAGTCACCTTGGGGCACATTCGCTCTACTTTGCCCCGCCGACGAAGTGTCGACCATCTCGTCAAGTACATCACATGCCTTTTATAAGTAATCTTCATGAAATTGAACCCAGCCAATTGGTTCACAGTGCATTGATTTGGGGTCTTGATGCCCCGATAAAAGGTTTGTTGAATCATCGCCTCGGTCATATCATTATTCGGGCACTCTTTCACCATAGACCAACACCACTCCCATATTTCATGCAAAGGTTTCGCTGGCTCTTGCTTGAAGGATAATATTTCATCCCAAAGTGCCGCCATTTGACTCGGCAAGAAGAACAAGGAAATAAATTTAGCTGCTAACTCATCCAACGTTGTGATGGAATGGTTCGGGAGTTTTTCGAGCCAGTCTAATGCCTTTCCCCGAAGTGGGAACGGGAAAATTCTCAGCCTCAGCGCATCCTCAGATACATTCGTCTACTTGCTCCCCCAGCATGTATCCATGAACACCTTTAGATGTTGGAAGCCATTTTGATCCGCACCGCCCGTGAGGTACCCACGCTGCTCAAGTAAGTCAACATCACATTGGTTATCTGAAAGTTTCCCACCCGTATTCGGGGTGGGACAATAGCACTTGCGAAGCCCTGGTTCAGTAATACTCTTGGAGCCACTCTTGGACGTGGCGGGGGACGGTCTGGAATATTGCCATTTTGCTTAGCATTGGCATTCCGGCCTCTCCGTTGTCCTTGAGGTGCAAGAGGCACCTCATCTTGCTCAAGATCTTCTACCTCCTCCCCCCGTATCATGTTCCCAAAAGGGTCATTAGCGTTGTTTAAATCCATGTTGGTACCTGAGTAATGACACAAAAAAGTAAGTAACAAAGAGGGAAAGAAGAACAATACACAAAACTAAATAAATAGATAGTCGAAACCGTTAGATCCCCGGCAACGGCACCAAAAAGTGATCGCTGCTAACTCCGCACAACTAAAAAGTAGCGAGAGAGGGTCGCAATACCTTTTACCCGATTTATGGGTCGGGCTCGAATTCCACAGAGAGCAAGGATTAAGTTGGGTGTCTATTCAATTTTGGATTGCGTATTGGTTCCAAATGTCACTTCCAATAATTTTTGGTTTTTATATATAAAACTACTATTATCAATAAACAAATTGGGATTGCAACTAGATTATGCTAAGATTAGATTGCTACAAGTTGTATCTAACGGATTAAGGGGCACTATGGTAGTGACATTCACCTAGGGTGGCCAATTGATGGGCAATTGCTTCTAAGGCTCGATTGACATGATTGGGGAAATATGCTATAACCGTTGCACGATATTACCCACTCTCACACCTCTCGGTAGAGAGAGTAATTTTTCCCAATTGACTTTCTCAAGACCAAATGGGTAAGCAAATTTGCTCAAGCTACTAGGGATCAAGTCGGGTAATTTCTCTCTCGAGGTTTAACCCTTTAATTGGGACTATCAATTCTCTTGAATCTATACCAATTCCTTGTTAGGTCAATTTTGGAGACTTAGGCTCTCTTTCTCAAGAAGAGCCAAGTCAACTTAGCATAAACCAGTGTTTGCAACAACCAATTCATAAATTAAACCATAAAATTGACCCAAACAACAAACACCCATAGTCAATCTAGCCATAAATCACAACACCCATCAATTACCCATACTAGGTTTGAGCCACAATCCTAGCTAATGGGTATAGCTACTCATGCTTGAAGATAAAAATAGAGAAATAGATGAAGAAGAAGAAATATTAATTAAACACTAAAGTAAATACATAGATTCTATTGTTAACACTAAGTTAAAATGCCCAAAATGGCTACAAATGGTCTTTTTACGAGTGCAACTTTGTTCAGAAAATAGCGTATACACTAAAAATGGAAAAAAAATCTATTTATACTAAGCTGGAAATACTGGACAAAAATGCTCTTGCAGGTCAGTGCGGATCACACAAAATGGTGTGCGGCCGCGCTAGGCTCTGAAATCTGCAATCAACTGTCTGAACCAGGACTCTGCGGACAGTACAAAGTGGACCGTGGCCGCAGAGGCATCTAGTGTGGCACGCAAAAAACTAGACCGCGGAACACACATGCTTCATCTTTTGCCCTAGACATCTCTCTAATCATTGCCTTCGCGGACCACATGAAATGGTTGTGCGACCACGCTGGATTCTGTGTGGGCCGTTTAAGATCTAGTGCGGTCGTACTGCTTTGATTCCTTAAATTCCAGGTCTTTGAATCTCCCTAGTGCAGACCGCACAAAGTGTAGTGCGGCCGCACTAGGTGTGTTTGTCCTGAGTTTGCCTTGTCTTTGGTACTTGTGCAAGTTTCACTTCTTTTGAGTTGATCTTTGACATCTCGTCACTTTGTTGATTAAACCTGCAATTAAGAACAACTTATGAGCCTTTTGGGACTATTTTGTAAGAATTTATAATCAAAGCGTGAGCAAGAAGGAGCATGAAACGCGTCAAAATCCCTAGTTATCAGCGTCCGAAGCCCGTATTTAGAAAGTAAGATCTTTATAAAAACTCAAAATCATCTAAAAGGTCACCCTCGATAATAGCCCCATCTAAAATCACTTAAGCATCTTGAAATAATATTTATCCACACCGAGTTTTTAAAGCCTCGAGCAAATGAAGTTATATCGAGGACGAGCTCCATTTGAACCTTTGAAATAAGAACTCCCCATGACTACACTTGGTTCTAAGCTATGGCATTACAAACATTGAATGAATTGAAATAATGAAATGATACTGGAAAAGTTACGACACAATCTTGCTAGAAAGGGAAAATTTCATATATATTCAAAAATATTTTTATAAAGGCCTAAAAATGGCCTCAAAATAAACAATATATATATATATATATATATATACACACACACACACACAAACATACACACACAAGACAAAAAGTAAAAAAGTACTAACGCATCTATGCCTGGTCTTCACAAGGGCCAGATTCGTTGCCAAAACCATCTGAGCACTCGGAGCCTTCGGTCTCTTTTGGATCGTAAAGCTCATTCACCTCGTCCTCGAGCTTTTTAGCTTTCTCGATCTTATCAAATAGGTGAAACCTTGGGACTGAATCTCTTCGAGGGTCTCTTTTCGGGACAACCATTTCATATACTCTACCTTTTCCTTCAGGCGGGTCTCAGCTGCCTCAACATCAACCTTGTATTAGCCACCATTTTTTTAGCATCGGCGGAGATTATGTCCAATTGGACTTCCCAACCTCATATTATCTACCGAGGGCATTCCACTCTATGATGGACGAGCTCAAATAAGCTTGAAGACTATCATTCAGCTGAGACCATTTGTCAGCTTTGTCTTTTGCCACCCGAAGTTGGTTCTCCATCAGTGCCAGCTCTGCCTTCGCTGCCTCCTTCTCCAAGGCTAGTCTGTTCATCTTGCTCTTTCACACTTTAGTCTATGCCTTTACCTCATCCAACTTGTCTCGCAGCTGGTCGATCAGATCCATCTTTTGTTGAATCATCCAAACCGTGTTGTTTGTCACCATGGTTAGCTGCTTGTTCTTATCTTCAAAGGACTTTACCTTCTCAACTAGGTCGACATGATCCAGTATCTTTTGAGCTTTTTCCAGCAAGCCTGGAGAATCTGGATGTCCTTAAGGGCCTCATCCTGTTGCTCGCTTAGAAGCCTATACATATCCGTCATATGGACATGCTCGTTGAGCGCGGAATCGTGCTGGATGGTTTACAAGCGGTACAGGAGAAATTTCTCATGGTTAAGCACTAAATCCTGTAAATAAAGGGAAATAAGTATGAAACATCAAAGGAAAAAATGATTCATAAAAGGAGTTTGAAGGTGTTAGAGCCTTACCAGGTTCAGTGTGTTCTATGCCTCTTTGAAGAGACTCGACGTTCCCACCTCATTAATCTTTTTCTGGTCCTCCTTGGTCACCGGACATCAGAGGTAGCTGGCTACGCCTACCAAAGCAGATAGTAGCCGGCCATCCTCAAAGACTGTGAGAACAACTATCCTTTTGCACCCAAGGTCCACACTCGGATCAGGGAACTGCTTCACTAATCATAGGCTCGTGCTAAGCCAGTCAGCTCCTGAAGACACGTCGTAGTTCGATATCTCTAGGTGCCCCAGCTTGGAGAAATCTGTCAATTTATACATATCCATGCCATCGAAGATGTACTGGAGAGGTTCTTCCACACATTGTGTTCCTTAACTTGAATTTTCTTTGCCTGCTTGGTCCTTTTCGAGCATAGACTCGGCGTAGGAGGGCATCTCGATGATATCGATAACACAGGTCATCTCCTTCAAGATGTGAATGGTTTCATGAAAGGTCACAACCTTTATCTCCATTTTGGCCTCTCGAAACAGAAAGGGGATGACCTCACAGACCCTCTCCCGTATCCTAGCCTTCTCCACAACATGGGTGAATCCGTAGGCGACAAAGATATCATCATCTTCGAAATCATCCTTAAGCCGATAAAGGAGGTCATGGTTCGGTACCCGTAGACTTGGTATTCTTCTTCTCCTTCTTTGAAGCAACCCTTGATAGTCCCGTTACGTAGGGAACAATGCACACAAACGTATCGTCGTCCCCTTCTAGTGGCCTAAGTTTGGTGGTCTTAGGAAAACCTCTGAAAGAAAAAGAAAAGGTCGACATTATGTAAGTTTGGGTCATAGTAATAACTATGTAGAGGAGAACCTTATCATGAGAACGGGCCTCCCATATGCCCTTCAAAAGTTGCGCCATGAATGCTATAAGTATGGCATATGCTTACAGATGCCTTTGATCTACTCCTTGCGCTGGGGGATCGCATTGGAAACCAAACAACATTTGTACGACCATAAATACTGATGATGAGAAAGGAAATAAAAGAAACTTATCACTTAAGGAAAGGCTAAATATACGAGATACATTCCACTTCTCGGAGAATGAACTCGAGAGGGATCAGATCTTCAATTTTTACTCGAACAAAATGCCCCTGCCAACATCGATCCCGATCTTTGTCGATGCTAAAAAAGATAGCCTTTTTGGCTTGTTGAGCAAGCTTGATTAGTCCCCATCAGAAATTTTGGGGTATGTACGGATGGAGAAAAAGGTCTAGGGTGAACCAAGGAGACTCGGTATTTTCACAAAATGATGTAGGAGGATCATGATCCTCCCAAGGGACAAGTGGATTTTCCCGAGGCACTCCTCGTACCTCTTGCAAAAGACAAAAATTATAGGGTCTACCGAGCCAAGCGTGAAAGAGTAAGTGTAAATACATGAATACCCCTCCACATAGGTAGTAATATCGTCCTTGGGCTGGGGATAACTACGTCATTCCCTTCCCATTTACAGTCCTCTTGGACTATGGCAAGAATATCTTCAGTGATGGAGCATACGTATCTCTATGCTCCTTTGCCCCAGTCCTGTTTGGAGGAGGCCTTCTTGACTTTGCAGCCATTCCCAATAAAACAACCTCCGGTATAAAGCTTTTCATTGTGGCTCAGGGGCCACCTCAAGAGCAACGACCTTGGGGGCAGCCACCTCGGAAGCATTTGTTGCGGGAGCAGCCACCTCGGTATCTGTGACTGGGTGGGAACATCAAGGGGAAACCTACTAAGGAAATGATTTGGATTTGTTAGCCTTTGTAATCGGGGGGGGGGGGGGTGGAGATATGAATATTTAAAGAAAAAGTATGAAGGTATGAAAGAACAAGTATGAAGGTTGAAGAAAAAAGTATGAAGGTTTGAAGGTAGGATAAAGATATAGGTACAAACCTAAGAACAATTATCAAGATTTGAAGGCCAAAGATGAAAATATGAAGATTCGAGAGAGTTGAAAGCCGCTAGAGAATTCAAAGGTAAAGCTAGGATCGGAAAGTAAAAGAAATACAAAAGGTTATAGCTTTTATAGGAGGAAATGTAATCAATACGCGGCGTTTCATATTAGAAGGTAACCAGCCGATGATCAACACGTGTCCGAAGTCAGAATAACGTGACTGACGGGACGTTTCTAATTGTTCGTCATCTCAATTGTAACGTACAAAGGAAGGAATCAGGATTTATCTATCGTTTCCCATCGTTTCGGTGAAACTACTCTCTAAGAAACGAGGAGACTATCTGTATATGGGCAAATTCGGAGTTAGTGCACACACCGACTTCTCATTAAATAAAATGAAGTAAGAATATGAATGTATGAGATCGAGACCAAAGTTGGAAACTCTTCGGATCGATCCTGGAACAAGGTATTTGCCATCAGACCCGACATGATAATGTTCTATGAACCCAAAACGAGCTCCAAGACCTTGGAATACACTATAAATGATTGCACACGACTATTGGAGGGCCATGGTATCCACATTCAACCGGATATCACGGTGCGGATCTCGCCTGATATCGGTAGTGTATCAGCAATTGATGAGAAATGAGGCTTTTTACCTTTTTTAAAATTGCACTAGGGATGAAACTATCCTACTATAAAATGGGAAGTTTTTTGCTCAATACATACATTATAACACGCATGGCAAGGTAATACAAGACTATTTCTCTACTTTATGACTACTGAAAAATTTTTATTTTACATTTGTTCTTTGTTCTTGATTGGCATCGAATCCAAGATCCAACCGAGGGCAGAAATTATTGCCCAATCCATGCTCAAGGCAGGCAATACCATTAAGACTACTTTGACTATTCACATTGTCTTTAACTCATTTATCTAACGTTCTTGATTATTTGTGTTGAATCAACCTATATATCTTTAAAATCGCGTAAAGATTCAATTATTATTCATTTTAAGGGTAAACATAAATACAACCAAATACACCAAATCTCAAGGAAGATTAAAGATGAGTAACCTGAAAATATATTAACAGCATTAGGTTAAAAACACGTGGAATGTCCAATTGGATACGCGGTTTAAAAGACGATTTGATTTTAATGCTCATGCCTTAGCCAAGAAGTCAAAAGGTGATTAATAGCATACATCAGATCAGATACTATAGGATTTGCTAATGAAAGATGATTTGTTAGTTAATTGCATTTGGTCATGTGACTGCTAGAGTCAACCGAAAAGTACCAAATAACTAGTTTTGGATCCGCCTCTTCACCTATTCTTTTCCAACCCCTTTCGTAATTGTTATGGCATTGAGATTTTCGACCAAATTAGACACTAGTCTTGTTCTCAAGTAACCAGCTGGAATTATTAACGGCTGCTGCATTACAAGGATACGTGGTTTAAAATGCGAATTGATTTTGATGTTCAACTATATATTCCCTTAGCCAAGAAGTCAAAAGGCGACTAGAATACACATCAGATAAGATATTATAGAATTTGCACATGGAAAATGATTTCGTAGTTAATTGTATTTGGCCATGTGACAGCTAGAGTCAATGAATGGAAAAAAAAATCTGAAGTTAAGTTTCATTATTGAATACATATTGTAACTTGAATTCAAACTGAAGACGTCAAGTAACCAAATCCACAGCCACAGGAAAACATTAAACAAGATCGGCATTCATTAGGTTGGGAAGTCAACAGAGGCATAAGAAAAGCAATTGCAAATATTACTATTATTTAAGTAAATCTAAGTTGATTATGTTGATCAAATCTTGAATTTTGTAAAAACGATCACGAAACGTGTTTTGATGGCTCCTATAGATTCAGATCGTGATTTTGAATTTGAGCGTATGCCCCGAGTCGAATTCGGAGGTCCATAGGTTCATTTGTGTGGTTTTGCCGAAAATTGGCAATTTGAGCTTTAAAAGTTTGACCATATATTAATTTTTGGCTATTAGTTTCGGAATTTGATTTTGGGACTTGGAATATGTTCGTTATTCCATTTAAAACTTATATGTCAAATTTGGTGTCATTTGGAGTTGATTTGATATGATACTGTATTGACCCGACCCGTCGTCTCATGTGTTTCCGCCCCATTTTCCCCGTTTTATGCTGCTACATGTGTCATTATATGGTTTTTGGTGAATTTGAAGTAATTCAGATAGAGTTTTGTTGGAAATGAGACAGTTAGTCTCTTTCGGGAAAGTTTGGATTGTAATAGTCAACCGGATGTTGACTTGTGAGTTAGAGGGCTCGGAATGAATTTTCGATGGTTTTATTAGTTTCGGGAGATGATATAAGGCTTATGATAGCAATCGAAAGAGAATTTGGAGGTTCGTTGTGGATGTTAGCCTATTTTGGCGAAGTTAGGATTTTGGCGAAATCCGATTCGTATGCGAGGTTTTGATCTGAGGGTCGGAATGGAATTCCGAGAGTTGCAGCAGCTTCATTAGGTGATTTTGGATGTGTGTGCAAAATTTTATTTGATTCGGAGGTGTTTAGGTCGGGTTTGAGAGCGAATGCGAGATTTGAAGGTTTTGGTTAGACTTAGGCTTGGATTTGATGAAAATCAGTAACTTTGATGTTAACATTAGCGTTTTGATGATTGGAGCACGTTTGAATGAGGTAACATATCATGTCTGTGCTTTTGGTTGAGGTACCGGGGGCCTCAGGGTGAATTCGGATGGTTAAACGGAGGATTTGGAGTTTGTTGCATGAATTTGAGTTGCAGGTTCTGTTGTTTCCACATCTGCAGAAAAGGGGTCGCATAGGCGGTTCTGCAGATGCGGCATTTGGGGTTGCAGGAACGGTTTGGGAGGCCCTGGCTAGGATAGATGGTGCGGAAGGAATACCACATAAGCGGCGACCGCATAGGCGACGACTGCATAGGCGACGACCGCATAGGCGGTCTTGGATTGCAGAAGCGGTCCCTGGAGAGTTAAGTGAGACTACATAATCGGTCATATAGCCGCAGATGCGGTTATGTGACCGCAGGAGCAAAAATCACTGTTGGCAGAAGGGTTTTTATATTATTAGTAGAGTCTCGCGGATCGGTACGTAGATGTCCGTATCTATCCTCGGGAGGCTGCAGAACCTTTTGGAAAATGGCAAGAACACTCGTTACTGGAGGAGACGGATGACCACCCAGTACCACCTGCACCAGAGGCCGTGGACGCGGTGGTTGAGGTAGAGCCGCAGGGGCAACACCAGTTGACCCACCAGTTGCCCTAGCTCAGGATCAGACTCTAGTTGGAGAAACTTCAGCAGCTCGTGCTCAGGCACTAGCGGTGGCTATTGTGATTCCGGGTCTTCAGTAGGCCCTACCTCAGATTCTATCAGTTTCCACTGGCCTGGCTCAGGCAGTCTCAGCTACTACTATTGCAGCTACTTCACAGGCCGGGGAGGCACTGACACCCCCGCTGCTCGCACACCTCAGCAGGGAGTGCAGGGGTTGCAATACCAGAGGCACCACCAGTTTAGCAAGTTGCCCCAGTTCAGCCAGTTAGCCCGGCTAAGGATTTTGTGTTTCCGGCTATGCTAGATGATGAGCAACGTTTTCTTGAGAGGTTCAATAGACTTTCACCTCCTACTTTCAGTGGTGCTCATGGCGAGAAGCCTAGGGTTTTCTCGACAAGTGTCGACATATGCTTCGGACAGTGGGGATCTTGGAGTCAAGCGGGGTATCATTTACTACTTTTCCATTTTCTGGAGCAACCTTTACTTGGTGGGAGGCTTATAAGCGGTGTAGGCCGGTGGGTACAACCCCTTGGTCATGGTAAGAGTTCTCCACTCTCTTCGTGGAGAAGTGGGTACCGCGGTCTCAGAGGGAGGAGCTGCGTAAGACATTTGAGTACCTTCGTCAGGGAGATATGACTGTGACACAGTATGAGATGAGATTTTCGGAGTTGGCTCGATATGCTCCATGGATGGTCCCGACTGATAGGGAGAGGATTAGGAGGTTTGTGGATGGACTCACCTATCCCACCCATATTCTAATGACCCGATAGAGGGTTCTGAGCAATACCTTTGTGGATCCATCGGATATTGCTTGTGATATTGAGACAGCTAGCCATCAGGAGAGAGAGGAGAGGGTGGCCAAGAGGCCTTGGGGATCGGATAGCTTCAGTGGTGCTCCATCTAGGGGCCAAAGTCAGCAGAGTAGAGGCTGTTCTTTTAGGCCTCATCAGTCGACTTGCCCTGAGTATCGTGGGGCATCTTCAGGCTGTGGTCATCAGGGGTTCCAGCAGGGCTAGTCTTCACTTAGTGCCCACCCAGCTAAGAGCTCATCATATGCCCCTTTAGCTCAGGGTTCTTCTGCGCCTAGCGCACCAATTGTTCATTCTGGTGCAAGGGGTTCCCTTCTGTCCCTTCTCTCCAGCACCTGGTAGTTGCTTCGAGTGCGACGAGATTAGTCACATGAAGAGGCAATGTCCTCGACTTTGTGGTAGTCAGCCTCAGCAGAGGGATCAACCCTCATTTTCTGCTCCTGTTTCATCAGTACCCACTCAGTCAGCTAGGGGTGGAGGACAGGTACCCAGAGGCCCAGGGGTGGGGACCGGACAGGTGGTGGTCAGACTCTATTCTATGCTCTTCCAGACAGGAGGGACGCCATTGCTTCATATGCTGTTATCACATGTATTATTTCAGTCTAACACAGAGATGCTTCTGTTTTGTTTGATCCCGGTTCTACCTATTCATATGTGTCATCATATTTTTCTCATCATTTGGGTACGATGCGAAGGTGTCTTGCATTACCTGTGCACGTATCTACCCCGGCGGGTGATACTATTGTTGTGGACCATGTGTATCGGTCCTGTCTTCTTACTATTGGGGGTCTTGAGACTTGAGTTGATTTATTGTTTTTGAGCATGGTAGACTTTGCTGTTATTTTGAGCATGGACTGGTTATCTCCGTGTCATGCTATTCTGGATTGTCATGCAAAGACAGTCACCTTGTGTATGTTGAGTGTTCTGAGGATCGGGTGGCGTGGTATGACTGATTATATCTCTAGCAGGGTTATAGCTTTCTTGAAGGCCTATCGCATGGTTAGGAAGGGTTGTCTATCATATTTGGCCTTTGTGCGTGATGTTGGAGCTGAGGCTCCCAGTATAGATACTTTTCCCGTTGTGAGGGATTTCCCTGATGTATTTCCTGCATACCTACTTGGTATGCCCCCAGACAGGGACATTGATTTTGGTATTGTCCTTGTGCCGGGCACCAAGCCTATTTCCATTCTGCCGTATCATATGGAACCAGCGGATTTAAAAGAATTGAAGGATCAGCTTCAGGAACTCCAAAAGGAGTTTATTTAGCCGAGTGTTTCACCGTGGGGTGCACCCATGTTATTTGTGAAAAAGAAACATGGCTCAATGAGAATGTGCATTGATGATAGGTAGTTGAACAAAGTAACAGTGAAGAAAAAGTATCCACTGCCTCGCATCGATGATTTATTCGACCATCTTTTGGGAGCGAGGGTGTTTTCTAAGATTGATCTCTGTTCGGGCTATCACTAGTTGAAGAGCAAGGAGGCGGATATTCTTAAGACTGCCTTTAGGACTAGGTATGGTCACTATGAGTTTTTGGTTATGTCCTTCGGGCTGACGAATGCCCCGACAACGTTCATACATTTAATGAATAGTGTATTTTGGCCGTATCTGGATTCATTTGTTATTTTATTCGTTGATGATATTCTAGTATACTCGCGTAGCCAGGAGGAGCAGGCACAACATTTGCGAGTAGTATTGCAGAGATAGAGGGAAGAGAAGTTGTATGCCAAGTTCTCCAAGTGTGAGTTCTGGCTCAATTCCATGGTCTTGTTGGGATACGTAGTGTCGGGTGATTGTATTTAGGTTGATCCAAAGAAGATCGAGGCAGTTCAAAGTTGGTCTAGGCCGTCCTCGGCCACAGAGATTCCTATCTTTCTCGGTTTGGTAGTTTATTATCGCCGGTTCGTTCAGGGTTTCTCCTCTATTCCCTCGCCCTTTACCAAGTTGACGCTGAAGGGTGCGCCATTTTTGTGGTCTAATGAGTGCTAGGAGAGCTTTCAATGGCTCAAGACAGCTTTGACCACAACTCCAGTGTTAGTCTTGCTGTCAGCTTCAGATTCCTAGATCGTTTATTATGATGCTTCAAGAGTCCGAATTAGCTGTGTATTGATGCAGGAGGGTAGAGTGATTGGTTATGCTTCTCGGCAGTTGAAGCCCCATGAGAAAAACTACCATGTTCATGACTTAGAGTTGGCTGCCATAGTTTATGCCTTGAAGATTTAGAGACACTATTTATATAGAGTATCTTGTGAGGTGTTCACCGATCATCGTAGTCTGTAGCATTTGTTCAAGCAGAAAGATCTTAATTTGAGGAAGCGGAGGTGGCTTGAGTTACTTACGGACTACAATTTACCATTTTGTATCACTTGGGAAAGGCCAATGTAGTGGCCAATGCTTTGAGCCGAAAGGTGGTTTGTATGGGAATATTGTTGTAAATTCTAGTTGGGGAGAGGCCCTTTGCAGTTGATGTTCAGGCTTTGGCTAATTGGTTGGTTTGGTTAGATATTTCAGAGCCCAGTCGGGTATTAGCTTGGTGGTTTATTGATCTTCATTATATGATCGCACCAGAGAGCGCCAGTATGATGATCCGCATTTGCTTGTCCTCACGGACAGAGTTCTGCACGCAGATGCTAGAGATGTGACTATAGGTGATGATGGTGTGTTGAGGATGCAGGGCCGGATTTGTGAGCCCAATGTGTATGGGCTTAGAGATTTTATACTTGAGAAGGCCCACCGCTCGCGGTATTCTATCCATCCGAGTGACGCAAAGATGTATAGGACTTGAGACAGCATTACTAGTGGAGGAGAATAAAGAAAGACATTGTGGGATTCATGGTACGACGTCTCAACTGTCAGCAGGTGAAATATGAGCATCAGAGACCGGGCGGTTTGCTTCAGCAGATGGTTATTCCTGAGTGGAAATGGTAGAAATTTAATATGGATTTCGTGAGTGGTCTTCCACGGACTTTGAAGAAGTTCGATTCGATTTGGGTCATTGTGGATTGGCTGACCAAGTCTGCACGTTTCATTCCAATATGTACCACATATTCTTTAGCGTGGATGGCAGGGATCTTTATTTGAGAGATAGTTCGGCTGCATGGTGTTTCTGTTTCTATTATATCGGATAGAGGTACTCAGTTCACCTCTCAGTTTTGGAGGACTTCTCAGCACGAGTTGGGTACTCAGGTGGAGCTGAATTCAGCATTTCATCCTCTGACGGACGGACTCTCTGAGTGTACCATTCAAATAACGGAGGATATGTTGCATGCATGTGTGATTGATTTTGGAGGTTCTTGGGATAAGTTTCTACCTCTTGCAGAGTTTTCCTACAACAACAACTATCAGTCTAGAATTCAGATGGCACCGTATGAGGCCTTGTATAGTAGGCGATGTAGATCTCCCGTCGATTAGATCGAGCAAGGCGAGGCTAGGTTGTTGGGCAAAAGAATTTGGTCCAGGATGCCTTAGAGAAGGTCAAGGTGATTCAGGAGAGACTTCGTACAGCTCAGTCGCGTCAGAAGAGTTATGCGGAGCGGAAGGTTCGATATGTATCTTACTCGGTGGGTGAGAAGGTCTTACTGAAGGTTTCAACCATAAAGGGTGTGATGAGGTTTGGAAAGAAAGGGAAGCTGAGTCCGCGGTTCATCGGACCTTTTGAGGTGCTTAGGAGGATTGGAGAGGTGGCCTATATGCTTGCTTGTCCACCCATCTTATCGGGCATTCATCCGGTATTCCATGTTTCCATGCTCCGGAAGTATGTTTGGGACCCGTCTCATGTTTTGGATTTTAGCACGGTTTAGTTGGATGATGATTTGACTTATGATGTGGAGCCAGTGGCTATTTTGGGTCGTCAGGTTTAGAAATTGAGGTCAAAGGATATACCTTCGGTGAAAGTTCAGTGAAGAGGTCGGCCTGTGGAGGAGGCAACTTGGGCGACCGAGTAGGAGATTCGGAACAGATACCTTTATCTATTTGAGACTTCAGGTATGTTTCATGACTCGCTCGAGGACGAGCATTTTTTTAGTTGGGGAGGATGTGACGACCCAACGCGTCGTCTCATGTGTTTCCATCCCATTTTCCCCGTTTACGCTTCTACGTGTTTCATTATATATGTTTGGTGAATTTGAAGTAAGTTGGATAGAGTTTGGTTGGAAATGAGACAATTAGTCTCTTTAGGAAAGGTTTTGGTTAGAATAGTCAACCGGATGTTAACTTGTGAGTTAGAGGGCTCGGAATGGATTTCCGATGGTTTGGTTAGCTTTGGGGGATGATTTAAGTCTTAGGAGAGCAATCAGAAGTGAATTTGGAGGTTCGGTGTGGAAGTTAGCCTATTTTGGTGAAGTTAGAATTTTGACGAAAACCGGTTCGTATGCAATGTTTTGATCCAAGAGTCAGAATGGAATTCTGAGAGTTGCATTAGCTTTGTTAGGTGATTTTGGATGTGTATGCAAAATTTCAGTTGATTCGAAGGTGTTGGAAGCGAATGCGAGTTCTGAAAGTTTTGGTTAGACTTAGGCTTGGATTTGATGAAAATCAGTGACTTTGATGTTAACGTTAGCGTTTTGATGATTTGAGCAAGTTTTAATGAGGTAATAGATCATGTTTGTGCTTTTAGTTGAGGTCGCGGGGGCCTCAGGGTGAATTCGGGTGGTTAAACGGAGGATTTGGAGTTTGTTACATGAATTTGAGTTGCAGGTTCTGTGGTTTCTGCATCTGTGAAAAAGTGGCCGCATAAGCGGTCTTGGACTGCAGAAGCGGTCCCTGGAGATTTAAGTGAGACCGCATAGGCGGTCATTTAGCCGCATGTGCGGTTATGTGACGGCAAGAGCGAAAATCACTGTTGGGTTTTTATATCATTATTTCATCCGCGAGTCTATTCAAATTTTGCTCCATTTTTGAACACCTAGGGAGCTTTTTGGTAGAGATTGAAGGGGGTTTCGACCGGAATGGATTGGAGATGAGTCTCGTGACGTAGAAACATCATTTTATTGAAGAATCAACCTTATATTCTTTGAAATTTGGGTAAAAATTGGAAGAACTAGGGCTTGGGTTTTGAAATAAAAAATTTTTGATTTGAAGGACCATTTGAGCTCTGATTTTGATGAATTTTATATGTATAGACTCGTGGCGAGATGAGGAACATTTTAGTTTAAAATTATCTGGATTTCGAGAAGTGGGCCCGTGGCTCGGGTTTTGCTAAGTTCGCAATTTTTGATATTTTTTGAGTCTTTTTGATTGGTTTATATTCCCTTAGCCTATTGTAATGAATTCGTTGCGGTTTTGGCTAGACTCGACGCGCGAGGAGGTTGATTTAAGAAGAAAGGGTATTGCGGGCTAGTCTTCTACTGACTAGAGGTGAGTAATTCTTGTTAATGCTGTGCTGAGGGTTTTAAACTCTGGACTTTCAAATCGCAACGCTATATTGAGGCGAGACACGCACTCCATGACGAGAGCGGGGTCGGTTACTATTGGGAACAGTGACTTGGTCCATCCTACGTGATATTCCTACTAGATTAGTGACTGATACACATAGCTCATTGATATTCATTGGGCTTGTTGCCATGTTGGGGACTTGTGCCGACTTGTAGAATCCTTCGGGGATTGGTATTTCTATTCATGCATGCATTTGCATATCATTTCATCACAATCCAAAATTTTTATTCTATTTTGCAAACTCAGCCCCATTTCTAAGTTTTGAAAACTCAAATGACTTCTTAAATGATATCTCGGGCTGAGGGATACTGCTTCATAATATTTTTTGTACTGAGCATGAATCGGGTTGCACGCTGCAGCAGTGACTTGAAACAGTGGTAACAATGACACTGTAGGATGTGAATTGAAACAGTGGGAACAATGGCAATGTATGACGTAAATTGGTCAGGTAACATTGGCTGACCAGTATGTTGCGCTTAGGCTGTAGGAGCCCCTCTGGAGTCAGTACACATCCCGAGTGAGCGTTGTCGATGATAAATCATATGCATGGTTGGTTCGGGCTGCACGCCACAATGGGCAATGGTTTGTACCATCATATGCATTGCATTGCATTCATGCATTTTCACCTTTATTTGTGGTTTAGCTGTAAGTTTAACATATTACTGTATTATTGGATTTTTAGCTTACCTTGTGTATTTTATGCATTTTCTTATCTTTGGAATGTATTTATTTTTTTTAATCACCGGGTCGGAGTACTCACTTTACTCTCTGCACCTGATGTGCAGATCCAAAGCATTCACAGGCTGAGTAGATCCAGCAGTTCTGCAGATACAGCTTTCCGGGAGTGTCAAGGTAGCTGCACGTCATGCGCATCCATTGACTTTCTCCTTCCATCCCTATCTCTTATTTTTCACACTTTCAGCTTAGATAAACTTTGTATTGGTATGATACTATGTATTCTAGAGGCTCAGACTTGTGACATCGGGTCCTAGTGGGACTATTTCATGTATTTTGTATTTTCAAAATTTTCAGTAAATACAGACTCCTATTATGTGGTGTTGTTTCTTTTGAAATCTATCTAAGTTTGTGGGAATTGTGGTAACAAGGTCGGGCTTGCCTAGTAGTGTGCTGGGCGCCATCACGACCGGGTTAGGGTCGTGACAGATAAAAATGCTTGGTTGCAATTTCGGAGGTTCTTGAAACTTATCTTTTGATCACACGAGCGAGTTTATATGATATGTTTTAGCTTTTATGGATATTTGTTTTAAAGACTCGAGGGCTCGGGTGAGTTTTAGACGTATTTTGAAAGGGTTGCTTGAAAATAGGATTTGCTAATTGTTGGTACTCGAATGTCGCAATTGCGAACATGGTAGGGGGTCTCAGGTGTCACAATTATGATGCATGCTTTACAATTGTGGAGTCTCGCTCGGTAGGTGAGTTCACATTCAGGTTTCACATTATGATTCCTGGTCCGCAATTGCAAAGTCCGGGCTGGGTTGGTGAGTTCGCATTTTCCATGAATATTCACATTTGCGAAAGCGAACCCACTGTCACATTTGCGATTATTCCATTGGACTATTAGTGCCGCAATTACGAGAAATTCTTAGCAATTGTGAGGGTTAGCAAGTGTCAACCCAAGGTCGCAATTGCAATATTTGCAACTGAATAAAAAGGTAGAAATTTTGGATTTTATCTCATTTTCTCATTATAGAACTCTAGACTTCGTAGGAGGCGATTTGGAAAAGGTAGTTTCAACTACAAACATTGGGTACATGATTCTAATCAGTTTCTAACTATAATTCATGATTACATTTTAGATTTTACATTAAATTTGTGAGAATTCAAAGAAGAAATTTAAGAATTTTGTTAAATTTTTGAAAAAGAATATTTGAGTTTCAAAGAGGGTTGATTTGGACTTGAATTTAGAAACAAAATACATATATACAGACTTGTGGGGTTATGAATAGCCAGCATCTACCCTTGGATCTACGTTTTAACTGGGCGAGTCCGAGATTGACTTTTGTTGACTTTTTGAAAAATGTGTAAAGATCATAGCTTTATCTATTTTAACTAGTTTCTCTTGCATTTGATACCATTAAGTTGTTTTTGATTATACTTGAGCTATGTGAAGGCGAATTTTAGGGGAAAAGGTATATTCGAGTGTTGATTTGGTATTGTTGAGGAAAGTGTCTTATCTAACTTTGTGTGGGAGAACTACCCTTTAGGATTTGGGTTTATTGTGCTATTTCGTTTATGTGTGAAAGAGTCTAACTTACCTAAACTAGTCAAATACTAAATATAGCTCGTGGACATGCTCCTTTGAGCATCAATAGCAAAGGGAGAACAAATGAGAACCCAAACCCTAATGTGTCTTGTTCACATTAGCTCAAACAGACCCCGAGCAGTGCGCACTAGACCCGTCAATCGGGCCGGGTTGACCGGGGACCGGCCCGGACCGGACCGGTACAACCCGGGACCGGACCGGACCGGTAGGGGGACCGGGCTGGGCTGGGTTGATAGGGGGTAGGGGGTTGGTCCGTTAATAATTTTTTTATTCGGAACCGGACCGGACCGGCCCGGTACGTGAACAGTACCGTGAACCGGTACAGCCGGGACCGGACCGGCCCGGTTCAACGGTAACTTTTATTTTTTATTTTTTTATTTTTAAAATTTTGAATTGATGGGGCCCATATTTCCATTGGCAACGGCTACAGATCCGTTGGCCAACGGATTTCTTGCAAAAATGGGCATTTTTCATTTTTTTTTGTATTTATTAAATTACAATATTAATCCTTCTTAAAATCTATAAATACCCCTCATCTCTTCTTCATTTCTTCACTCTAAAATCTTATCTCAATCTCAATTCTCAAATTATCAATCTATCTCTTCCCTTCAATTTGCAAGATTACATATTTCATTTGTTACTCTTTTCCCGAATTTAATTTATCGCAATTTGTCATTCGGAATTTGAAGCTTGAAGTTCAAAATTGAAATACTTGCTTGAAGTTTGTTCGTGGTAACACCGGATTTGCGTAATCAAGTGCTCAATTTATTGTCAAATTCGGTGCACTCCCTCCAACTCTTTCTCTTACTTAATATTTTAATTGCATATTTGATTATATTTTAATTTTTACAATATGTTTAATGCTGCTAAAAGAGCGTGTAAAAAAGTTACTAGTAGGGGTGGAAGTAAAAAAAGACGTAGTCCTGTAGCTTCTGGTAGTAATAGTAATGACCCAATAACACATGTTTCTGAATCATCGCCTAATTTGCAAGATGTAGAGATTGATTATGAACAATTACAAGAAGATTATGGAATAGAAGATAATGAAATTGGAATAGAAGATGAGATACCACCTACACCTAGTAGTGGAAATGTTTGTAGTATTGGAGTTGGAGTTGCTAGTGCTACAAGGGGTAGAAGACCACCAGTTGCTCCAACTTCTACTCGTAAAAAAAGAAGTCCGGTTTGGAAATTTTTTGAAATAATAGAAGGTACTGATAGAGTTAAGTTCAAACTATGTAATGAAACTTTTAAACATTTGACCGGAGGTAATTTAGGGGGGACTGGGACACTTACTAGACATATGTCGGGTATCGATCCTATAGAATGGGGAGTTAATGGGGATGGAAGTCAAACAACTCTTAACCCTACTACTGGAGGTCTATTAAAATATAATAAAATAAGGGATCGGGAGGAACTAGCAAAAATGATTACTTTGGGTTGTTTACCTTTTTCTTTTGCTTCTTCATCGTATCTTATTACGTATATTTAAAGGATTTACAATCCTTTATTTAAAGGTATCCCTAGAAGTACTTGTAGAGCAGATATCTTTAGACTTCATGGACAATATCAAACATACATACGTTATTTGTTTAGTCACCTTCCTTCTAGAGTATGTCTAACTTCTGATATTGGTCATGCTGTTAATGGAAATGATTATTTGACAATTACATGCCATTGGATAGATGATAATACTTGTATGAAAAAACGTATTATCGCTTTTAAATATGATGAAGATCAGAGTCATACTGCTACCTTTATAAGTAGTACAATTGTTGATGTTGTTGAATTTTATAATCTAAACCAAAAAGTTTTGTGTATGTCTTTTGATAATGCTTCAAACAATAATGCTGCAGTTTCAATTTTAAAATTGCATTTGCAACCACCTCTTGACGATATTTTTCATGTTAGGTGTGCATGTCATGTTTATAATTTAATTGCTAAAAGTGGCCTTGATTTATTTTCAGTTGAGATTACTCATGTTAGAAGAGCAGTTGGTGTTATTCAAGGAAATAATAGACAATCTAGAATAAAAGAATTTAAAACAAAGTGTATGCAGTATAACCTTACACCTAGATTCATGCTAGACGAAGTTGTTACTAGATGGAATTATACATATATATTTTTAAAATATTGTTACAAATATAGATTTCCTATTACTGAAGTTGCTAATGCATGTTGTACTGATCCTAGGCGTATGTTAACAAGTGATACTTGGGATGTCATTAATGATGTTGTTAAATTTTTACATAGATTTTATACTACTACTGTTGTGTTTTCTGGCGCATATTACCCAACTGTTACTACGGCTTTAGTACATATAGCTGAAATTTCTTTGCTACTATATGAATTTAAAAAGAAAGAAAAATATATGGATGTTATTATAAGTATGCAAGCGAAATTCAAAAAATATTTCTTTCCAATTCCTCCAGTTTACTTAATTGGTGCAGTTTTAAATCCTTCTATTAAAATGTCTGATTGTCACCAATTAATGAATGCTTTATATACTTATATGGAGATTGGAGAATTAGAAACCCCAAATTTATATGATTCTATGAATAAACTAAATGAATATTTGCAACAACTATATAATTATTATGCAAATGAATGTGATAATACTGCTCGTGCTTCTGACAATGTTAATCCCGCTATGCAATGTAGTAGTTCTTCTAATGTGGATGATGAAGGCCTTGATAGTTTTAATATTTTTTCTACATTTTCTAACACTCAAACCAGTAGCAGGAATATTGATGAGCTTCAATTCTACTTGCAGAAGCAAAAGGAGCCTCGCACAAAGGACTTTTCACCGTTGGGATGGTGGCATGAAAATGCAAAGCAATTTCCTATTCTTTTCGCTATGGCTCGTGACGTGCTGAATGTGCCAATTTCTACCGTTGCATCGGAGAGTGCATTTAGCCAAGCAAGACAACAACTTGGAGACACCCGCCACTCATTGGGAAGCAATGCTTTGGAAGTTTTAGTATGTTTAAGAGATTGGATTAGATCGGAACGAAGAAATCAAGGAAAAGAAGATGTTGATAGCCCAGAAGACGAAGAAATTGGAGATATATTAACCCATGGAAACCCATCGGAATTTAACTCCCCAGAAGAAGGTCAATCAGTTCATATTGATTATGATGAACTTGCTAAGGCGATGCAAAACATTTGAAATTACTACTTCACTAGTTTACTTGTTAGAAAAAATGTAAACATTTTATTTTCTACTTATTAATTTGAAATTGAGAAATAAAGTAGCACTTGCAATAAGTGCAAATTTTTCCCATCTTACTTGTATTTATGATTTCATTCAATGATTACAAAGTATTAACATAATTATAACTTAATAGTTATACTTAATTTTAAAAAAAGTTGAAAATATACTAAACCCTGCCCGGCCCGGCCCCTTTCAACCCGTAACCCGTATGGTTCAATTGTAACCCGAACCAACCCGGCCCCTTAGCAACCCGTTACTGTTCGACCCGGCCCGGCCCGGACCAGAACCCGGACGGGTCGGAAAAAATCCGACCCGACCCGGACCGGTAGACCCATTAGCCACCTTTAGTGCTCACACTAGAGTTGTCGATAGAGAGAATTCCGCTGGCCTTGGCTTTCCGTCGGCCACAACCAAGAGTGTAGAAAGTATAGAAGAGTGAGAGTTGAGAGAATAATAGTAGTTGTAGCAGTAGTTAACTCTTAAAGGGAAAACGGGAAATGCAGTTTATATAGTGGTAAAAATAAACATGCAAATAGAAAAATATAGTCAATCAAACATAAACAAGGAAAGAAGAAAATGTAAAAATCAATTTAGAATCGTATTTGTAGAAGAAATCAGGTAAACCCTAGTTTGCCAAGGATCGAAAATTGACAGGAGATATCCATCGGACCCTCAGAGCCTTGATATGGACGTATACAAATAAAATATCGTCCAAATCCTGAAGAGTGAAGCCGGTTTCCCTTAATTCTTAGAGTAGTACTTGCAAAAAATAAGTGAGCACTATGTAACACCATAGTCATGTAAGTAATTACGAGGTAGGACACTTAAGGCAAGTAATCATGGAAGGAATCCATGATTTGATCGAATTCAGAGAATATTGGTAGGGAGGCGGATATGGTTTCTGAAGGAGGGAGTGGGAGAGTGTTTAGGGGCGTCCGTCTTGAAAAAATAAGTATTAAGATTTGGGGTTATGTAGTTTAAAGGGATGGAGTGATCGTGTGCCATTGAAATTGAGAGATCAAGGCCAACGGGCGAGTCAACAGGAGTGGTCGCGATCAGGTTTAATGAAGGGGTGTTTGGTTTGGGCTGCTAAGAGGTGGGATGATGTGGGCTTAATGGTGTGGGCCTTGAATTTGTCTGAAAAATTGGTCTGTTTTCGACCAACTGTTGAAACCCTCTAAAATTAATTAAAAAATAAATAATTAAAACGTCAAATAAATGGTAAAAGTTATTATCTACGCTGTAAAATATTTATAAATAATAACTCAATATTATAGAAATTTAAAATTCTACTTTAACATAAAAAATATAATAAACTCAATTAATTGTAGAATATAGGCTATTATTATAAATAGTATAAATAAAATAGCGATAATGCAAATATATTATGCAAAAAGAGATAAATATTATAAAAAGGCATAAGGGTATGAAATGATAAATTGGATATTAAATAACCTTAAAAAATAATTTAAAGAGATAATTAATAAATATTTAAAAAAATTATATGCGAGAAAATAAAATGTAAAGCTTTAAAAATCATAGAAAAATATAAAAATAGTTATATGACCATTGTAAGTTTGATAATAATGGAAAATTATATTTTTAAAGTATATAGATTAATTTATAAAATATGAGGGAAAAATAAAGCATCGGCAACTACCCCTCTCTAACCTGGAATGATGAAAGAGTTGTCGGCTAAAGAAAATAATGATCAATTTTATCTGAAATGAGTGAGGATGATGCGTGTTTGAAAAAATGGGAACCAAAACCTTGTTCTTGAGTTACCAACATATTGTTGGTGTTACGGGACTTAGGTCGTGTGTAGTTCTTGGTCTAACGACAAACAAAACTTGTAGAGTTATTGTGAGAATAGTCATATATTTCCGAAAAGGGATCATTTGATTAGGATAGTTTCATGAGTAACAGATAATTTTAGGTGGAGCTATGAATGTGAATTTGAATGTTAAGGAATTTTGTGATAAATGTTTGAGCGGTTACGGAACAAAGGGTAATCAATTCCCGATTATCTGTTATGTTTGAGAAGTCAAAGGATGTAAATGTTGTGAATGGAAACCAGCGAGAGAATTGCTTCCATTTGTAGAATGGCTACCTCTTGAGCTACCTGCAAAATTTAAAACACGATGCACGCGAATGTATGAGGTTAGTGCGGAAATATTAACATGATGCAAATTCTCTTCAGACCATGAGAGTTATTTTTTTTAGATGATGATGATGATGTCCTTAGACCATGACGTCCTGGGAATAAAGCGTATGATAAGGGATACGTAAGCTATGGAATGGTGTCCTCAGGCCATGAGTATGGTGCCTCTAGACTATGATGCCTTTGAATAATGATATGCAGGTTTGCGAGATCCTCATGCCATGACATGATATCTTCGGGCTTTGAGGATGATGCCTTTAGACTATGATGCCATTGGAAAATGTGGCAAGATTTCAGCTAATGTAATGCAAAGATACAACGATATCGATCTTTTGATAGACGAAATAGGTGATACTTAGTTATATGCGAGAGTGAAACAAGGCAGAGCGTAGCCTTATGCTGGTGATGGAGACAGTTCTTAGTCTCATGTGATGTAATGAAGGTAGTGCTTTGCCCTATGTAGAGAAAGGAAATTCTTAGCCTTACGCAATAATGGAGGCGGTGCTTAGCCTCATGCAACGTAATGGAGACAATGCTTAGTTTGATGTAGAGGAAGATAGTGCTTAGCCTTATGCAATAATGGAGGCAGTGCTTAGCCTCATGCAATGAATGAGGGCAACACTTAGCCCTATGCAGAGAAAGGTGGTGCCTAGCCTTATGCAATAATAGAGATTGTGCTTAGCCCTATACAATGTAGCGAGAGAAGTGTTTAGCTCTAAGAGGGAAATTCTTACCCCTATGTGAGGGAAGTGAAGACTAAATATGAGAAAGAAAAGTGGTTCTTAGCTTGACGTGCTTATGCCTGGTGACTTCTGTAGGTGTGAAGATAGCTGTTTTGTTATATATTCGTGGATGTACTTGTTTATGTCCGTTATGCATGCATTTAAAGAAATATCGTGAATTTTTTAGGAAAAGGTTGGTTCGTGCTTTTGATTCATTATTTAGACTTTTTTCCTTGTCTTGACGTCATGTTAGAGTAACCTTGGATAACATATGGCTATTACAGAAATAAAACGGTTGAAAATATGCGATAAATCATTTGTGAGAAATTCAGTTGTTCAAAATATGTAATGATGCAAAAAAGAAAATAATTTTGCCGAACCATTGACTCGATACGCTTTGAGACATTGCGACCTTCTTAACTGGAAATTTTGAGGACCCTCCGAAAAATTCTACCCCGTTTTACATGTATAACTTCGGTGATATACTTTTTGGCAATCCTTGACGTAATTAGATTGACGAAAACTTGAAACTTGCCTCAGCCCCTGACCGTAGAGGGAATGAAAATTTTATTATAATGCAACCATACCCACAACCCATAGTTCATGTTACATCAAAAGAAAGTGCAAATATGATCTGAGACATATTATTTCTAGACGGCATCTGAATTGATAGGTGTTCGCATGTTGTGCTTGTTTTCTTGCCTACTTGCTTTACTGTTATCTGATAGTAGTTCTCATAGTAGTTTTAGTTAAAATCTCAGTCACTTCTCGAAAAATTACTTGAAAAAATAACTCATAAATAATTTGAGTTAGTGAAGCAGTTACTCATAAACTCCTGTGGATATGATATCTGATTCTCATCTTTATATTACTTGTCGATACATATATTTACTAGGGGTGTTCAAAACCGATCCAAACCGAAGCTTAACGGCTTAACGGCTTAATGGATCGGAAACGGATTGAATTTTTTTTATTAACGGCTTATCGGTTTGGGGATGGATTATTCAATTTTCTTAACGGCTAATCCGTTAACCCGTTAAGAATATATAAAATATATATATATATATATATATATATATATATATATATATAATTTAGTGATAGAATTGAGTTGTCTAATACATATATGGTTCTATGTGTGTTATGAAAAAAGAAGAATTGAAAGGTTGGTTATGACTAGAGGAACGACACCCCATGAAATAAATTTGTGCATTTTGGATGATTGCTTGTGGAAAATGGAGAACGATAGTTATTTATAGAAGAGGAGTGTAGAGAGTAGAATTTACCAGAGCACTTCAGTTTTCAAAAGTTCATTGTGGGAGCTGAATGGAAATTTGCGCGACAGATTTTTTTGGTTATATCCGAAGCTTATGAGTACACATGTAGTGTGGCCTCTAACAGAAGATAAGTTCTGTTTTATTTTTCTCGATACTGAACTAGTAGAGAATTTATCTATTTTATAATCTACATGCTGATGGCGATTGTTTCATTTAGCTACATCATATTGCCTCTAAAATATTATTTTTTATGGCAATTCATTATTTCTAAGACGAGGAGAATAAGAGATATTTAGTGAACATGTATGTTAGGCCGATAAACCGCACATTAACCGCCCTATAAGAGCTAACCCGATACCAATCCGCCCGATATCTTATCGGGTGGCTAACGGATTAATACATTTAAAAGCCGATAACCGTTAAGCCAAACCGTTAAGAGTAAAAGCCGCCCAATCCGCCCGATGAACACCCCTAATATTTACATGGACGTTTGTGCCTCGCCATGATCCATAGGGTTGAATTCGAAATGATCCATCAAACTATTGGATCAAAATGGGTGAAACTATGTTACGTAACAAGTCAAAATGCAATCTAAACTCACACATTCAAAATCAAACTTGGAAATTGCGAATTATGTAAATTTAAAAGAACATAAGGTGAGTTTTGAAAAGAGTAAATCATGACCAGTTTATTGATTTTACTTATTTTGACTTGCTTGAATTTGACCAAAACCAGTCCATTTCCCACCTCTTACAGTATGTGTTGAAGGAATCCGTGGTCTTTCTACAGCACATGAATCAGGATTTGGTCGTGTATTACTTCAGGACCAAAGAAATAATCAAAGGTGTAAAAGAACAACTAGAAAACTGAAATGTCATATCATATTATATTATATTGCGGGTTAACTTGCTTGCTTATATTAATGAAAAGCTAACATCAAGCTTAACTTCAACAAATACGCTACTGTGCTCTAAAAGTCAGAAGCTTCAAATATCAACTATTTATCCTAATTCTTCAAGAAAAGATGGGAGTAATAACACTAATTCTTTAAGCAAAGACGGGAGTAATAACACTAATTCTTCAATATTTCAATCTCCTTGCAGGGAGTTAGAGGAGGTCTCGCTTAGAAAAGTACATTCCCACTGGCTTTCTATCTCCAAATACAGAAACATCACAACGAAGATTACAGACTAGTCATGCTCTCAAGTAACCTGAAATTATTAACAACTTTAAAGACACGTGGAAATGACCTATTCACAGCCAGCTTCATAGCAAAATTGGATACGTGGTTTAAAAGACGATTTGATTTTAATTTTCACCTATATATTCCCTTAGCCAAGAAGTCAAAAGGTGATTAAAATATACATCAGGTAAGATATTATAGGATTTGCAAATGGAAAATGATTTCGTAGTTAATTGTATTTGGTCATGAGACTGCTAGAAGTATCTGCAATTAAGTTTCATTATTGAATACATATTGTAACCTGAATTCAAACTGAAGACGTCAAGTACTCAAACGCACAGTCACAGGAAAACATTAAACAAGATCGGCATTCATTAGGTTGGAAAGTTCAACAGGGCATAAGGAAAGCAATGACAAAGATTATTATTTTAGTATATCGAGTTTGTTTTACTCCACGAAGATATTATATTACTTAATTAATAAATGTATTACTTTTGGTTCACCCACCACCCTAAAAATCATAGCCAAATTTTTTTTTAAGGGTGTAACAATATCTCAAATATCAGTGTTGCGGCGTGCAACCCGACCCATACCGTTTATTTCTGTTGCGGAGAGCAACCCGATCCGTGTGAATATTAATTATACTTGTTGCGGTGAGCAACCCAATCCGTGTTGTGTGACACTGTTGCGTCATGCAACCCGATCCGTATTGTTTGACACTATTGCGTCGTGCAACCCGATTCGTGGCGTTTGACATTGTTGCGACGTGCAGCCCGATCTGTATCGTTTGACACTGATGCGGCATGCAACCCGATCCGTGTCATTTGACAATGTTGCGGCGTGCAAACGACCCATTTATATCATACCTTCTCATCCAAACAACAGTCACAAATACGGAATAAGAGAAGAATAACCAGTAAAGAAATTCCGGTAAGGGAACATAACATCACCTAAAATATCCCGACAAGGGAGTAAATCAACAACACCAATAAACCTCCTAGCAAGGGAGCAACAACATTAACCTACATATCCCGACAAGGGAGATAACCAATATGCACAAAACATCCCCGCAGAGGATTAATCACATCCCTTTCTATTTCTTTCATTTACTACTCACTAATTCATTAATCGTTCGAGCCAACACTCCTAAGGGTTTACAATTCATAATTATTTCTCACGCTCATTACATTAAATAAAGATCATCAATTGAGCATGGAAGAGTCATAACCATATCAGAATAAGTACAAGTAGGGACCCACGATCATGTTTGACACTAGTGTATAGATACTCGTCACCATGCCTATATACCGTACTCCATATTTAGCAATTAGAAAACAATATCCTAATCCTATTCCCTCAAGCCAAAGTTAGAACAATCACTTACCTCTGTCCAATCTAACTCCGAAATAATGATATCTAGGCCCCATTTAGTTCAATAATATCGATAAGGGCTCGAAAACATAATTCCATAGCCTAGAAATGAAATTCCTATCATTATTGCAAAATTACCAAAATTCTTCACTGGGCCCACATGGTCCAAATACGAGGCATAGACTAAAACTCAATCACCCATAATCCCCCGAGTTCAAGTATATAATTTGTTTGAAGATTCGACCCCAAATTGAGGTTGAATCACCCAAAATTCTCAAAACCCTAACTCTACCCAAAACCCTTAATTTCTATTTTGATTTTATGATTTAGGTCTAGGAATTTGATAAATGATGATAGAAAATGAAGAAAACGAGTTAAGATTTAGTAACCCAAAAAGTCTTGGTGAGAAGGAGCTTCAATGGACGCCTAAGTGCTGTGGAGAAGACAAAGTTTATGAAATGTGGGAATAAATCCCGTAATGGTTCTATTTATATGACTTAAAAATCACTGGGTTAAATTACCCTACGCGTTCATGACAATATGGTAGCGTTCACGATGAACATAAATTGGCAAGCATCGCGTTAGCGGACAAGGGATGCTAACGCGAAGAGAAAATATTAGGTGCCCAAAAAATTGGCCTACGCGAACGCGTTTGGCATCATGCGAACACAATGGAGGGCAGCATGAAGCTTCTCGAACACGTGGACTCAATTGCGAACGTGGAGAAGGACTTAGGGGAAGGTACGGGAATGCGAGCCTAAGGACTCAAACGCAAAGAAGGATTCAGGTAAGGTACGCGAACGCGAGCCTAAGGTCGTGAACGGGAAGAAGGGATTCCCTGGGAAAAAATTGCAGAAAAATCTGCTACCATTCAAAGTGTAAAAACACCCCAAACCACATCCAATCCACTCCCGAGCCCTCGGGGCTCCTAACCAATCACACACACTAATACCATAACATCCTACGAACTTACTCGAGCGATCAAATCGCCAAAATAACATCAAGATCAATGAATCAAACCTCAAAGTCCTCCTTTTTATTTCAAACTTCTTAACTTCTAGCTTTAGATATTTAAGTCTCAAACACGTCAAACGACGTTCGATTTCGACCAACTTTTATAGAAAGCGCTTAATGCATATTTAAGACCAGTACCAGTTGTCGGAACCAAAATATGGGCCCGATACCTATATTTTCTAACTCATTTTAATTTCAAAATTTCATATCAGTTATAGAAAAACAATTCTTTCAGAATTTCTTTACTCGAGCTCGGGAGCTCGAATTTCGATTCCGAGAATACGTCAGAGTCCCATATGTATCTACGGACCCTCCGGGACCGTCACATCACGGGTCTGGGTCTATTTACCCAAAATGTTGACCCAAGTCTACTTTAATAATATTAATATCAAAGTATGTCAAAAGTTTCACATAATTCACATATTTCAGCATAAAAGCTTTTCGGCTACGTGCCCAGACTGCGCATGAAAACCGAGGCAACTAAAAATAATGTTTTCAAAGCCTCGGAAGCACGAAAAAAGAAAGGGATCCGGTGAGGACCCTTTGGGTCATCACATCCTCTACCTCTAAAACAATTGTTTGTCCTCGAACAGACAAAAGAAAGAAGTACCTGAGGCAGGGAATAGATGAGGATAACGGCTCCGCATATCATACTCGGACTCCCAGGTATATGCCTCAGGAGGCTGACCTCTCCACTGAACACACACTGAAGGAAAACTCTTCGACCTCAACTATTGAACCTGCTGGTCTAAAATAGCCACCGTCTCCTCCTTGTAAGATAGATCCTTGTCCAATTGGACAGTACTAAAATCTAACGTGTGGGCTGGATGGCCGTGATACCTCCGATGCATGGATACATGAAAAACTTGATGCACGACTGACAATCTAGGCGGCAAGGCAAGTCTATAAGTCACCTCTTCCACACGGTCAAGAATCTCAAATGGGCCAATGAATCTAGGGCTAAGCTCGCCCTTTTTCCCGAATCGCATCACGCCCATCATAGGCGATACTCGGAGCAAACTCGCTCACCAACCATGAAAGCAATATCTCGGATCTTGCGGTCTACATAAATCTTCTACCTAGACTGAGCTATCCGAAGTCTATCCTGAATGATCTTGACCTTATCCAAGGCTTTCTAAACTAGATCTGTACCCAATAACCGGGCCTTTCCCAGCTCAAATTATCCAATTGGAGACCGACATCACCTACTATACAACGCCTCATACGGAGCCATATGAATGCTGGACTGGTGGCTGTTGTTGTAGGCAAAGTCTGCTAAAGGCAAGAACTGGTCCCACGAGCGTCCAAAATCAATGACACAGGCTTAGAGCATATCCTCTAATATCTAAATTTCCTGCTCGGATTATCCGTCCGGCTGAGGGTGAAATGCTGTGCTCAATGTAACCTGGGTGCCTAACTTCTACTGGACTGATCTCCAGAAGTAAGGTAAACTGCGTACCCTTGTCCAAAATGATAGATACCGGCACCCCATGAAGGCGAACAATCTCTCTGATGTAGAGCTCGGCTAACCTCTCTAAAGAATAAGTGGCTGCAACAGGAATAAAGTGCATTTCCTTGATCAGCCTATCAACAATGACCCATATAGCATCAAACTTCTTCCGAGTCATTGGAAGTCTAGTAGAAAAATACATAGTAATCCTCTGCCACTTCCATTGGGGAAGCTTAATCCTCTAAAATGAACCACCGAGTCTCTAATGCTCGTACATGACCTGCTACGGTTCAAATAACGAGCCACATATGCAAAAATGTCTTTCTTCATTCTACACCAACAATAGTGTTGCCTCAAATCCTGATACATCTTCGCAGAGCACGAATGAATAGAATACCGAGAACTATGGGCCTACCCTACGATCAAATCCCGAGTACCATCAAAATTGGGCACAGAGGCTCGCACATGCAATCTCAATATGCCCTCATCCCCCAAGGTTGCTTTCTTATCACCTCCACGCTGCACCGTGTCTCTCAAGACACACAAATGGGGATCATCAAATTGCCGCTCACGGGTACGCTCCGACAACACCAATCGAGCGACCGTCCAAGCTAACACCCTGTTAGGCTCAGAAATATCCAATCTCACAAATTGATTGGCTAAGGCCTGAACATCCAAAGCAAGGAACTCTGGCTGACTGGAATATAAGCAAGACTACCCATGCTGGCGGACTTCCTACTCAATGCATCGGCCACCACATTGGCCTTCCCCGAGTGATATAAGATAGTAACATCATAATCTTTCAGCAACTCTAACCACCTCCTCTACCTCAAATTCAACTCTTTCTGCTTGCAAAAACTATAGACTCTTGTGATCAGTGTCAACCTCACACGTCACACCATATAGGTAATGCTTCCAAATCTTTTAAGGCATGACTGCCAACTCAAGATCACTAACTGAATAATTCTTCTCATGGATCTTCAACTGCCTCGAAGCATAGGCAATGGCCTTGCTATCCTACATCAATGCTGAACCAAGATCAATACAGGAAGCATCACAATAAACTGAATAAGGCCCTGAACCTGTGGACAAAACCAATACCGGTGTCGTAGTCAGAGCTGTCTTGAGCCTCTGGAAGCTTGCCTCGCATTCATCTGATTACCTGAAATAGGCACCTTTCTGGGTCAACCTAGTCATCAGGGCTGCAATAGATGAAATCCCCTCCACAATCTGACGGTCGTAACCTGCTAAACCCAAAAAGCTCTGAATCTCTGTAGCTGAAGCTGGTCGAGGCCAGTTCTTGACTGCCTCTATATTTTTAGGCCTACCTGAATACCCTATGGTGAAACAACGTGACCTATGAATGCAACAGAACTCAACCATAACTCGCACTTTGAAAACTTAGCGTATAATCGACTATCCTTCAGAGTCTGAAGAACCACTCTGAGGTGCTGCTCATGCTCCTCTAGACTGCAGGAGTATATCCGAATATCGTCAATGAAAACAATCACGAACAAATCCAAATAGGGCCTAAACAGTCGGTTTATCAACTCAATAAATGTTGCTGGGGAATTGGTCAACCAAAATGGCATAACCAAAAACTCATAATGCCCATACCGAGTGTGAAATGCTGTCTTAGGGACAACGGACGCCCTAATCCTCAACTGATTATAACAAGATCTCAAATCTATCTTGAAAACAACCTAGCACCCTGAAGCTGGGCAAATTAATCGTCGATCCTTGGTAATGGATACTTATTCTTTATCGTCACCTTGTTCAATTGTCGGTAATCAATGCACATCCTCATCGACCCATCCTTTTCTCCACAAATAACACTGGTGCACCCCAAGGCGATACACTAGGTCTAAAGAAAACCTCATCAAGAAAATCCTCTAGCTGCTTCTTTAACCCTTTCAACATAATGGAAATAGGCTAAGTGCCTAGAGCCAAATCAATACAAAAATCAATGGAAGGAACCTCTATGCTGGAATCGCGAAGATACGCCAGATATGCTAGACACCCCTTCTCGACCGTTCGTCGAGCCTTAACAAATGAAATAACACTGCATGTGGCATGAACTGGGGTCCCTCTCCACTCAAGTCGGGGAAAGTCTAGCAAAGCCAAGGTCACAGTCTTGGCACGAATATCCAGAATATCATGATACGGGGACAACCAATCCATCCATAATATAACGTCAAAATCCACCATATTTGATAGCAATTAGTCAACACGGGTCTCAAGACCCTCAAATACTACCACACAGGAATGATGCACTCGGTCGACCACTATTGAATCACCCACCGGTGTAGATACATAAACAGGAACACTCAAGGCATCGCTAGGCATATCCGAGTAGGGTGTGAAATAAGACGTCACATATGAATACGTAGACCCAGCGTCAAATAGCATTGAAGGATCATAATACAAATCAGAATTGTACCTGTAATGCCTGCATCTGAAGACTCAGCCTCTGGCCTAGCTTCTGGTTGGCCTCTACCTCTGGCGACCTGAACTCCACCTCTAAGACCTTTACCTCCACCTCTAACACCTCTGCCACCGCATCTAGCTGGCAAGGCAAGCAGTGGAACCTTCGGTGCCTGATTTATAGCATAAGAAATCTGATGCTAGAAGCTGCCACAAGCTCGAGGGAAATATATGACAATGTCCCTCAGATCACCACAAGCATGGCAAAACCTCGTCTACTGCGGCTGAGCACCCTTCAACCTCGGACAAGCCCTCATGTTGTGACCATACTCACCACACTCATAACATCAACTCGAACACTGCAATTGAGGAAACTGGGCGGACCGTGTCGACCTGAATGAACACCTAAAGTACCATGAGTGACATAGGGAGCTGACGGAAACGGCCTGATAGGATGGCCTCTACCATATGTACCCCTACCTACAGACGAGCTACAACTAAATATGCCTGCATGACGGGGCCTTTTATCCGACCTATGACCGCCTCCCTATGGCAGGACTACCTTAACTATATGGCCCATATTGGCTGCCTCCTGAAAAGCGATCTTACTCCCAGCTTGAGCCACTGCACCCAGCTGACCTGCCACCGCTTTCTGGACTCTTGGAAGCAAACCCGCCCGAATGATGCTCTCCACAAAGCCTTCCAATTTGACCAAAGTGTCATAAAGAACTGGGGTGGCTATGAACCATTCGGGCGGGTTTGCTTGCAAGAGTGTCATAAAGATCTGGGGTGGCTATGAACCATTCTAGGACTTGAACTGGGCCCACCGCAGCTGTTAGGGATATAACCTCCTCCTCAAACTCAACCTGGGGTTCTGCCTCTAGAGCTGCTGCTCAGGGATCGAATTGCCGAGGGGTAGATGAAGAAGCACGTGTCTTGCCATCTATGAAAGAATAGAGTAAATTCAATCGGTGTTTGTGAAACGGAAACGCACCACAAGAAAGAACAAATATGAAGTTTTTTTATAACTCAGTAGCCTCTTGGGATAAATGCAGACATCTTCGTACCGATCCCTCAGACTCTACGGAGTTTGTCTGTGGGTTGTGACACTATGTAACCTAGTGCTCTTATACCAACTTGTCACGACCCAAATTTCCCACCCTCGAGAGTCGTGATGAAGCCTACTAATAGGAGCTAAGCTAGCCAATTATCAAATACCTCTTTAACAAATTTCGACAATTTTAACAACAATAAAACATTTAACAATAAAGTGGAAGTCTCAAATATAATTTACTGAAAGAAATGCAGAAGTTTAGCAAATCCTCTACCCAAGACAGGTGTCACATTACTCATGGACGTCTAAAGACTAAATACAAGGTTCGAATGAAGCATATAACTATCTGCTACAATACAATAATATCAAACTGGATGAAATATAAATGACTCCGGCCTTGCGGACGTCACCAAGTCTACCTCGAATATCCCTATACTGGAAGCTCGCTCCGGAAATGCTACTGCTACTCAAATGCTGCTCCAACACCTGGATCTATGCAAAATGATGCACAGAGTGTAGCATCAGCACAACCGACCCCATGTGGTAGTAAGTGCCTGGCCCAACCCTGGAGAAGTATTGACGGGGCTAGGACCAGACTCCAAATAAAACCGTGTAGTTTAAATATATATATATATATATGCAACGGATAATAATACATGAAGTAACAACCAATAATGAGAAGGAAAAACATGTTAAAGGGGAAAACAACAATTAAAATAAAGATAAACCACAATAATAATAAAGCAGCCAACAATTTACATCAATCAAGCAACAAATATTCCAAACAAAATACACTTGAGACAGCAACTGTTGCGGCGTGTAACCCAATTCTCAAATATCAGTGTTGTGACATACAACCCGACTTATATCGTTTATCTCTATTGCAGCGAGCAACCCGATCCGTGTGGATATTAATTATTCTTGTTGCGGAGAGCAATCCGATCTGTGTCGTGTGACACTGTTGCGGCGTGCAACCCGATCCGTGTCATTTGACACTGTTGCGGCATGCAAACCGACCCAGTTATATCATACCTTTCATCCAAACAACAGTCTCAAATACTATACAAAAGAAGAATAACCAGTAAAGAAATTCCGGTAAGGGAACATAACATCACCTCAAAAATCCCGACAAGGGAGTAAATCAACAACACCAATAAACCTCCCGGCAAGGGAGCAACAACATTAACCTTCACATCCTTGCGAAAGAGATAACCAATATACGCAGAACATCCCGGCAGGGGATTAATCACATTCCTTTCTATTTCTTTCATTTATTACTCATTAGTTTTTAATCGTTCGAGCCAACTCTCCTGAATAAATATTATCAATTGAGCATGGAAGAGTCATAACCATATCAGAATAAGTACAAGTAAGGACCCACGGTCATGCTTGACACCAGTGTATACATACTCGTCACCACGCCTATACACCGTACTCCACATTTATCATTTAGTAAATAATATCCTAATCATATTTCCTCAAGCCAAAGTTAGAGCAAGCACTTAGCTCGGTCCAATAATAGCAATCAACTCTCTAATACCGCCTTTCCTCTACAATCCAACTTCAAAACAATGATATCTAGGCACCATTTAGATCAATAATATCAATAAGGGCTCGAAAACATATTCCCATAACCTAGAAATGAAATTCCTATCATTCTTTCAAAATTACCAAAATTCGACACCGGGCCCACATGGTCAAAACACGAGGCTCAAACCAAAATCCAATCACCCATAACCCCACGCGTTCAAGTATATAATTTGTTTGAAGATTCGACCCCAAATTGAGGTTGAATCACCCAAAATTCTCAAAAAATAACTCTACCCAAAACCCTTAATTTCTCCTTTGATTTCATGATTTAGGTCTAGAAATTCGATAAATGATGATAGAAAATGAAGAAAACGAGGTAAGATTTACTAACCCAAAAAGTCTTGGTAAGAAGAAGCTTCAATGGACGCCTAAGTACTGTGGAGAAGATAAGGTTTATGAAAAGTGGGGATAAATCCCGTAATAGTTCTGTTTTTATGACTTAAACATCGTTTGGTGAAATTACCCTACGCGTTCGCGACAGTAGGGTCGCGTTCGCGATGAACAGAAATTGGCAAGCATCTCATTCGCGGATAAGGTATGCGAACGCGAAGAGAAAATATTGGGTTCCCAAAAAATTGGCCTACGCGAACCCGTTTGGCATCATGCGAATGCGATAGAGGGCGGCCTGAAGCTTCACAAACACGCGGGCTCAATCGCGAACACGGAAAAGGATTCAGGAGAAGGTATGCGAATGCGAGCCTAAGACCGCAAACGCGAAGAAGGATTCAGGGAAAGGTATGCGAACGGAAGCCTAAGCCGCGAACACGAAGACGGGATTTCCTGGGCAAAAAATGAAGAAAAATCTGCAACCATTCAAAGTGTAGAAACACCCCGAACCACCTCTAATCCACTCCCGAGCCCTCGGGGCTTCTAAGTAATCACACACTAACTCCATAACATCCTACATTGAGCGATCAAAACGCCAAAATCACATCAAAATCAATGAATCGAACCTCAAAATCCTCATTTTCATTTCAAACTTCTAAACTTCTAACTTTCGATATTTAGGTCCGAAACACGTCAAACGACGTCCGATTTCGACCAAATTTCACACAAAGCGCTTAACGCAAAATTAAGACATGTACCAGGCGCCAGAACCAAAATACGGGCCTGATACCTATATTTTCTTACACATTTTTATTTCAAATTTTCATATCATTTTTAGAAAAATAATTTCTTTCAAATATTCTTTACTCGGTCTCGGGCCTCGGATTTCGATTCCGGGAAGACGCCCGAGTCCCATAGTTTTCTATGGAACCTCCGAGATAATCACATCACAAGTTCGGGTTCGTTTACCCAAAATATTGACCCAAGCCAACTTTAACAATATTAATGTTAAAATTTATCAAATTCTTCGCACAATTCACATATTTCAACATAAAAACTTTTCGGCTACGCGTTCGGACTATACACGCAAATCGAGAAAACTAAAAGCGAGGCTTTCAAAGCCGCGAAAGCGCGAAAAAAGGAAGGAATCCGGTGACTTCTACTCGCACGCCTCCAAGGGCAGTTCTATTGTGTAAAATATGATTTGCGTGAACACGTGGTCCTCGGGTTAATGTATATATATGATGTACTAAATTTTTAAAAAAAATACATATAGATTTGATGGAACCCATAGTCAAAAGAAGCGAAGTGGTCACTGGTTTTGGCCCCTTATTTTTGATTCCGAAGGTCAAGGGTTCGAATCCTACGAATTTTTTTAATTAAATTTTCCTTTTCGTTCTATTTTTCCTAATGTATCTTTTCTTTTTATTCTTTAGTCACTAAAGCAGTACCAATTCCCAATTCTCGATTTCCCCAACGGCTATCTCCAAATATAATATTCCCTAAACTAATCCCAATTCATCCCAAAAGTCAAAAACATGAAACCCTAATCATCTAATTCCTATATACTATTGTTTTTGTGTCTTACGTTGAAAACGTGAATAGAATTGTTAGATTCAAAGCATTAAGAATACTTTTCTCGTAAGTGGTAAAGTTTTACTCAACTCATTACAAGTTTTGAAAAGAATTATTTGGTTCTTTTATTTCAATCTGTTACGGTAAATGGCAATGATTGCCCATTAATTGATTGGCTTGATTTATTTCTCCCTCTGTTCTCTTAGTGAGCATCTGTAGTTAATGAAAATTAGACAGACTACATTACAAGTTGTTTGGCATCTACTGAAAATTAGACGGACCATAAGATGATTGTTGAAGTAGCTTTCCATGTGTATTGTTCTTGGCTTCTTGCCGTACTACTAGTTTAAAGGAAATCCTGTCTTCTACTTGAGGGTTTTAAAGGACACCGGAGAATAAAGGAATCTGCATTTGAATTATCTGAGCACTAAATATTCATTGTTGACTATTCAAATTAATTCCTTCTTTGATTCTTTAGTTTTCTTTAGCATTTTTGTTTTATTTTCCATTGCTTACATTGAAGAAGAAAAACTCTAAAGTTAGAACTAGAGATGAAATCTGAATTTTTATATTTATCACCATGAAAACTGAATAGGGACAAAAAAAGGGAGGTCCAATTTAAGTGCACCTTGTTGATCTGTTGATATATATCATGTTTGCAGACCCTTTGATGTATGTAGCATTTTTTATTATTTAGTACTACTATATATACCTTAAGTATAGGGGAATCATTTAGCTAGCTAGTTTGAAATTGGAGTGTTGTTGTTTATTGATATTGATCTATTACGTATTTTATTTTATTTAAGTTTCTCTGGTCTTTGAGGGAGGACTTGAGCTGATCTATTTGCCTAAAGAAGCATTTTTTTAAAAATAAAGGTCCTTTAATATGAAAATTTCAGGATGATGTTTTGATATAGTTGCACTATAAAATCAAGTTAGGAGCTGGGCTTACACATCTATTTGATTTCAAAGATAAAAGTATCACTGATTGCGAAAGTATTATTAAGTTTTTATTTTATTTCAATTTAAGTCGAAAGGGGTGTGATTCCCCTATTTTATTATGAATTTCAAAGGGTGTTTCCTTAGTTTTTGAATATCGAAGTGACGTGATTCTCCTGTTTTATTATGAATTTGAAAGGGTATGATTTCTCTATTTTATTATAAGATTGTATTTTGATTATGAGTGATATTTAAATTTCTAAGAACTTATATCCTTCAACATCTTAATGGATAACATTGTGATTAAGCTAGACGTTGGACAATCGAATTCTAGTTGTAGTAGTCGGCCATCTGTTATTTTGAATATCGCTCCTAAAATCTAAAGAACGACAATTTCATCTCCTCCTTCAAATGTTGATAGTGTTCTGGAGTTGGTATCTCCCAATTCCGATCCGAAAGAAAGAATGCCAATTTTTTTTAGTATGCCCTTACTTTCGAAATGAAGTGAGAAGACATTATATTCAGCAAGAGCCTTGTTAACCAAGTGGTCATGCTTTCCGTAAAACTAAGTTTGGGAACAAAATAAGTCAATTTAATCATGATTGGTTTAAGGGTTCATATTCTTAATGGTTTGAATATAACATAAAAGCTGATATTACACTTTGTTTGTGTTATTATTTATTTAAGAATGAACTTGAAAGCCATGGTATTGCGGGCAATACATTTACAAAAGATGGATTTAAGGATTTGAGCAAGGGTATGGGAAGAATTAGAACATGTTGGCGAAGTAAATAGTACCCATCATAAGTGTTTTAATAGGATGAAATACTTGAAAAATCAAGAACAACCGATTCAATCTTCTTTTCACAAGAAAAGTGAGAAAGAAAAAAGTGATCATCGAATTCACTTAAATACCTCAGTTGATATGGTGATATTTCTCTTAAGAAACGGATTTTCATTTCGTGTTTATGATGAGAGTGAGGATTCCGAATGTAAAGGCCTTTTTTGTGAACTTTTGGAATTTTATGGGGATAAGCATTCGGATGTGGGAAAGGTAAGATGTATATAAAGCTCCAAAAAATAATGGTGATTTGTCATACAATTCAAAAGGATATTATGGATGCTTGTGCTAAAGAAACAATTAAACCTATCATCAAAGACTTGGATGGTAACTTCGTTGGGATATTATTTGATGAATCAAAGGACTCTCACATAAAGATCAAATGTGTCATGCCTCGAACCTGGGGGGAGACACCAACATCCGATGCCTTACCTAACCTAGTGTACCAACTTGCGATTAAGGGACTCTGAACATATAATATTATACTTTGACCATGGTGTCACATAGCAAAATAATTTGTGAAGAAAAATATAAAACTACACGAAAACTAGCGCGGACTAAACATCAATATAAAGCTTGGCCGAGAAAGCCATCATAACTACTATATCTGACAATCCAACAAAATATACATACAAGGCCTAAAAGCCCAACATACTGCACTAACTGACGGGTTATGTTTACATGCCCCTACTGATGGACATACTATGATCGAAGCAGGGCCTCGACCTACCCATAACATATATACATACATACGGAAGACATTGATGTCGCCGAAACTCACACCACAAATATAGGTAGTGAGGTGGTCGGAGCAATAATAAAAACTCAATGAAAGCCGGGGTCGAATCCACACGGAGTTGGAAGTGGGATAAGGTACATATATATATATATATATATATTTTATATATATATATATATAAGGTACAATATAAGTGTATTTTATGATGTGCCTCAAATTACGCTTCCACATTCTTGTTTGTTGTTTCTACTTCTATTTTAAGCTATTGATTGCAATTATAGAACTAGAAGATAATATTTTTGATATTGGTTGTTTTTCAAATGATAAAAGATCTAGGGTCATGACTTCCACCTAGGTGGTTACCTAACAAGTTGTAAACTCTAGGGCAAGTTTGATTGGCCGGGGTTGTAATATAGAAATCACACGCAATTACCCACTCTATAGTAAGACCCGAATTGAGCATATATCACTTGTTTTGTGCAATACACATTTGGACTTGAGAAAGCCAACAATAACAATAATTACACTAGGCTGTTGTTGTTATTGTTGTCTGCTTTCCAAAGTCCAAATGGGTATTGCACAAAACAAGTGATATATTATAATGATCCGTCCGGTCGTTTTGAGAAATTAAGCTTCGTTCAGCGGCATAAGGTCTGGAACCACTTTGTAATATGAGTATCAACTAACGTGCATGGTGGAATTCGTCTTTCGGATGGTTTAGAGTCAAATTTAGAGTAAGAAACCTTATTTTGGAAGTTAGAAAGGTGAAAAATCAATCGGAATTGAACTTTCGGGTAAATGACCCCAGAATGGGTCATGGGTGATATCAACAGCTTCGTATAGGCACGTGTCCGATTTAAGATTGGAGGTCCGTACAGTAAATGAGGAATTTCAGTGAAAGTTGAAGTTCGAAAATAAAGAAGTTTGACCCACAGCTGACTTTTGGGATATTAGGATCGAAATGCGATTCTAAGAGTTGGAACAACTCCATTATGTCATTTTGGACTTGTCTGCAAAATTTGGCATCATTCTTAGTTGAATTGATAGGTTTCGGCATCGGTTTCAATATTTAAAGATTTAGAAGTTTATAAACTTGATTTTTGTTTTGATTTGTCCTTTCGATAATGAGTTATATGATTTGGAACTTCGAGCGAGTTCGTGTTAGGTTATATGACTGATATGTGTGATTGGTTGAGGTACCGAGGGCCTCGGGTGTGTTTCGGATGCTCAACAGGCAAGTTTTTCGAGTTGGAAGAAAATTGCAGCACCTCTTCTGATATTTTCGCTTCTGTTGATTGGGAACCGCAGAAGCGGCCTGGCTCACCGCAGAAGCAATTCGGGCATATTCTTCAGAGACCGCAAAAGTGGTCTAGTTTCCGCAAAGGTGGAACCGCAGAGGCAGTTCTTGTGACCGCAGAAGCGGAACTGTGATTTAAGTGAGGAGTCGCATAAGAGGCTCGTGGTCCGCATGTGCGGGACTGCACGAGTGGTCCCTTGTCCGCAGAAGCGAAAAGCATTGTTCTGAATAATGGAAAATCCGAGGGTTTATTTCAAAAGTTAGAGAATCAAAATTTAGCTCGGGAGAAGGCGATTTTGGGTGGATTTTGAAGAGGAGATCACTGGGTAATATTATCTTAACCTCATTTAGTTTTTTTCCATCAATATCTAGCTAAATACACCATTCGAATTCGAATTCATTGTCAAACTTGGGGAAAATTGGATGAAACTTCTTAGACTTAGTTATTGTGTTTTGAGTGGGTATTTGACCTCTGATTTGGGAAATTTTTATATGGTTAGACTCGTGAGAGTACGAGGGTTGTGTAAATGTTAAATTCATCCGGTCCCGAGAAGTTGGCCTGAGGGGCGTGTTGATCATATTACCTAATTTCGCACTTTAGCTTTGAATTTAATTGTAGAATCAGTTGCTTGAGATGTTATTTACAATGCATGATTTAATTGAATAGATTTGGCCATTTGGAGTCGAGTACTCATGGCAAGAATGCGGTTGCTAGTTGATTTTTGCCGGTTTGAGGTAAGTATCTTGCCTAACTTTGTGCAGAGGACTTCCCCTTATGATTTGAGTCTTCTCTGTTGATTCTATTTCGTGTACGCGAGGTGATGAGTACGTGCTCGGATTTATTTGTGGTAAATTATCCCTTTTAGGCTCTTACACCCTTGAAATCCCCGAGTGTGAAGATGATATTGATACGATTGAGTTCCCTGTTATTTGTTTCCTGTCTACATGTCTTACTTGATATTTGTTTGCCCTTCTTGACCATTCTTGCTGTTTAATTTACTTTTACATGTTTAACTGAAGACTATTACCCTTCTATTGTCATATTATGCGTCCTAACTGCTCTCCTTTAGTTGAAAAACATAACTGCTATATCTTATATAATTAATCGATCTTATTTGGAAAGAAGATAGATATATTATGATTAGTTGATATTTCCTTAAATAATAATTATTTGATTTATGTTAATTTCATTACTGTTTGGATACTCCTTGATTGTAAGTTCATCTGTGAGTTCGTGCAATTATATTACATGTCCAACTGTTGTGGTATCGGTGTAGGTATTACGTACTTATTGTGTCTTGTTATGTCATTGAGGTTATTGTGTTTCTCCTTGGTGTTTAGTGACCTTATTAGATATTGTTGATTCCCCTGTCGGAACGTTATTGTTTCTATTGTTGATTCCCTTGTCGGGACATTATTGTTTCAATTATTTATTCCCTTGCTGGGACGTTGTTGTGTCTGTTGTTAATTCCCTTGCCGAGACGTTACTGTTTCTGATGTTGACTTCCTTGCCAGGATATTGTTATTCTATTGTTTGGGTTGTACATCTATGTTGATTGTGTTGTAGTGCGGGACACCGAGAGTTCCCCAGCACATATATTGAGGATACCAAGAGATCCCCAGCACATATATTGAGGATACCAGGAGATCCTCGGGATACCAGGAGATCCCCAGCACATATATTGAGGATACCAGGAGATCCTTGGGATACCAAGAGATCCCCAGTAAATCTATTGAGGATACCAAGAGATCATCGGGATATCAAGAGATCCATAGTATATATATTGAGGATACCAGGAGATCCTCGAGATACCAAGAGATCCCCAGCACATATATTAAGAATACCAAGAGATCCTCGGAATACCCAGAGATCCCTAGTACAACTATTTAGGATACCAAGAGATCCTCCGGATACCAAGAGACCACTAGCACACATAGTTATGTTTGAGAGTATAGGATGAGATACTGGGAGACCCCCGTTAACTCATTGTGTTATGAGCTGATATTTTCATTGATTATATCCGAGTGCGAATAATTCGGGTGCTGGTCATTCCATTTCTTATATTTACTAGTTGGTAGAATTCTTGTGAAATATACTTGCACAAGAATAAACGTAGTTGGGCACTCCTATTAGAAATGAATTCTTACTGATTTGGCTAGGGGTGGAGATACGCCCTCGTTTACCCATTAAATATGTGAAAGTGGCCCTAGTTGACTGGTTAGTTGTCAGCATGACCGTGAGATTGATGTTGCACAAGATGCCAAGTGTTAGATTTCAGATGCAGGGTTTTCACGAGTTGTTGCTGGTCCGAGATTTTTGGTAATATTGTGAAAGAGTTGAAAGGACCGTATGTAAGCATCATTGTAGAATAATGAGTTAGTGACTTGTTTGTCCTCGTTATGTTGTGACCTTAAGATTCGGATTTGGATTCTGCCATCGGTTGTATCATCATTTGTTTTTTTCCCGCTGTTATTGGTTGCCTTTTTTCCATATTTTGAACCGTAGCACTTTTAGTAGTTCATGCAGTCTTTACATAATTATATATTGTTTCAATTATTCCTATGATTATAATATTTATTGACCGGTAGGTGTCTGGAATGTTCCTCGTCACTACATACCGAGGTTAGTCTTGATATTTACTGGGAACTGTTGTGGTGTGCTCATGCTACTCTTCTGCACACTTTTGTTATGCAGATATAGGTTTCCACCATTCAGTTCTATCAGCCTTGGAGGGTGGCGTATCGGTAGAGACTTCAAGGTATATCTGCTACATTCGCAGACCAAGGAGTCCCTTTCCAGCATTTTGTATTAAGTATAGTTCTTTCACTATTTATCCATGTATAGGTATTCTTGTGTCAGAGCCTCTTATGTATTACTTAGCTTGTGATTTGTGAGATTTCGGGTTTTGGGAACTTTGATTAGCTATGAGAGTTGTTATTGTATATGTCAGGCGGCACCTTGAACACTGATTTATTTCACCAGCTCAATTTTATTATTTTCTTCTGCAATTTGGTTTATATTTCGCAATGTTAGGAATACCTAGTCATAGGGACTAGGTACCATCACGATATATTCACCAAGGGCTAACTAGGATCGTACAAGTTGGTATCAAAGCTCCAGGTTCATAGGAATCCCAGATCACAAGTCGCTTTATTAGAGTCTTGTGGATAGGTACGAAGACGTCTGTACTTATATGCGAGAGGATATGTAACCTTTAGGAAAAAAAATTCCACTTCATTTGATTTCCATGTCGTGTGAGATTTTGACATTCACAATCATAATCCTCTGCCTTCCACTCTCTCACTGATGGTACGAACACATACTGCCCGAGGTGATCAGGCACCCGCGGCCCTTGCTACAACCGTCGGAGGTCAGGGCCGAGCTAGAGTTCTAAGACGCACACGTGGTACAGAGAGAGCACCTATGCGAATGGCTGCCGAGGTACCACCAGCAGATCCAGTCGAAGTTTGAGCAGCTGACACGCCTACAGCTACTACTACTCCAGCTCTTCAGGAGACTTTGGCACAGTTCATGAGTACGTACACTATTTTGGCTCAGGCAGGACTGCTTCCACTTACTGCAGCTACACCCCAGGCCACACTCCTGAGCTGCGAGTGCATATTGAGCATGTTTGTCGGTAGGGAGGGTGCCTTGTGTGTGGAGATACTAGCCACATGGTGAGAGATTGTCCCAGACTTCGGATGATGTATCACAACGAGGTACTCAGGCAGGTAAAGGGCACCTAAGAGGGGGAGGCCCAACTCATTGATGTGTTTCATATAGTAGGTTTGAGGCCGGCATGCCATCTAATGTCATTCAGGTACGAGTTCAGTTTGTTATACGTGCACTATCTGTAGTTTATCACAGTTCTACTTATCGGGGCGAGTTTCCTTGTTGTTGTTCCATTTATGGTAGCGCTTCATGATTTTCATTCTGTCTATGTGATTATCCTTTTGGGAGGATTTATGAGTAAAAGTCGGGTCTATCGTTTGTTTCTAGCCATTGTCGAGAGTTATGGGGCTAGTAGTAAAGTCATGTTGTCTGTTTTGGTAGGTTTGATGTGATCTCTGAGTATTTTTGGTTACGAGATGTGATTTCTAGGCTCCACTAGTGTGGGAGCCATTCTGTGTTGTAATTTGTAGAAAAAATTGATCTAGTGAGAGTCTCTAGATGGGTGGATGGGTACCCTACTTGTGATCCAGTGCTGACGGCAGGACCCTTGTGATTTTCAGGTGATCTGATATGTTGAGACCGGGCTCTGTACTGCAGCGAGAGTTATATCAGTATAAGATCCTTGTGAGTCCTTTATATGCTTTCATTCTCTCTTGTTATATGTCTTGTAGATTTGTGTTTTAGAAGAATTTATGATAGCTTAGTTTGTTTGTTAGTTCCCTTATATGTTTTCTTTCCCATATTCACTCATTTTCGTTCGATGCTTCTTGAGTTTTATTTTGTGGGGTGTGTACCCGTTGGTGTTGGCTGAGATTTGGTTAATCGGGTGTTTTTTCATGTGGTTTTCGCGGTTAATGTATCATCGCTAGTGTTGTGGAGGTTTGAAAGGAGTTCTTATTGAATATGAGGCTTATGGTCGGTACACATTTGATCTTAGGCAAGTATTGCTATTAGAAATGTTATTATTGGCCTATGTGCGGTGTGTCATGTTGTGTGGTTGTACCCTGTGTGTGTTGGCTTGTATTGAGTTAGCAAGTTGCGACCAATACCAGATATATATTTAGAATCGGGCCCTTTAAGAACAGATAGAAAGTGAAAAATCTTGGCCTGAAGGCTTATTGGTAATACTAGAGAGGCTAAATTTCAGTTGATTTATTATCGTCATGTCTAAATGGATTGGGGTGACATGGGATCACCCGTGGGTGTATGTTGGAAGTGCGCACTCAGTGACTTGAGGACTTCGAGGTGAATCTTAGCACATTCGAGGACGAACGTTGGTTTTAAAAGGGAAGGATGTAACGAGCCGTCCAGTTGTTTTGAAAAATCAAGCCCCGTTCAGCGGCATAAGTTCTGTAACCGCTTCGTAATATGAGTATCGACTAGCGTTCATGGTGGAATTTGGCTTTCAGATGGTTTAGAGTCAAAATTACAGAAAGAAACCTTGTTTTGGAAGTTAGAACTGTGAAAAATCGACCGAAATTGGACTTTTGGGTAAATAACCCCAGAATGGGTCGTGGTTCATATCAACAGCTTTGTATGGTGATTTTGGACTTAGGCGTGCATCCAGATTCAGATTTGGAGAAGTAAATTGAGGCATTTCGGCGAAAGTTGAAGTTCAAAAATAAAGAAGTTTGACCCACAGCTGACTTTTGGGATATCGGGGTTGGAATGAGATACCAAGAGCTGGAACAGCTCCGTTATGTGATTTTGGATTTCTCTAGAAAATTTAGTGTCATTCTGAGTTGAACTGATAGGTTTCGGTATTGGATTCGATATTTGAAGATTTAGAAGTTCATAAACATGATTTTTGGTTTGATTCGTCGTTTTGATGTTGAGTTACATGATTTGGAACTTCAAGCGAGTCCGTGTTAGGTTATATGACTGGAGCGTGTTATTGGTTGAGGTCCCGGGGGCCTCAGGTGTGTTTCAGATGCTCAACGGGCAAGTTTTTTGAGTTGGAAGAAAATTGCAGCAACACTTCTCATATTTTCGTTTCCGCGATTTGGGAACCGCAGAAGCGGCCTGGCTTCCCACAGAAGCGATTCAGGCGTATTCTTCAGAGACCGCAGAAGTAGTCTAGTTTCCACAAAGGCAGAACAGCAGAGGCGGTTCTTCTGTCCGCAGAAGCGGAACTCTAATATAAGTGAGGAGTTGCAGAAGCAGCTCGTAGTCCATATGTGTGAGACCACAAAAGCGGTCCCTTGTCCGCAGAATCAGAAAGCACAATTTTGAAAAAGGGAAAACCCGAGGGTTTATTTCAAAAGTTAGATAAAACAAAATTTAGCTCGGGAGAAGGCGATTTTGGGTGGATTTTGAAGAGGAGATCAGTGGGTAATATTTCCTTAACCTCATTTAGTTGTTTTCCATTAACATATAGCTAAATACACCGTTAGAATTTGAATTCAATGTCAAAATTGGGGAAAATTGGATGAAATTTTTTAGACATAATTATTATATTTTGAGTGGGCATCTGACCTCTGATTTGGGAGATTTTATATGGTTAGACTCGTGATAGTACGACGGTTCTGAAAATTTAAATTCATCTGTTTCCGAGACGTTTGCCTGAGGGGCATTTTGGTCATTTACCTAATTTTACACTTTAGCTTTGAATTTAATTGTAGAATTAGTCGCTTGAGATGTAATTTACAATGTGTGATTTCATTGAATTGATTTGGGCCATTTAGATCGAGTACTTATGGCAAGAGCGCAGTTGCTAGTTGATTTTAGCCGGTTTGAGGTAAGTATCTAGCCTAACTTTGTGTGGGGGACTTCCCCTTAGGATTTGAGTCATTTCAGTTGATTTTACTTCGTGTACGCGAGGTGACGAGCGCGTGCTCGGATTTTTTTGTGGTAAATTGTCTCTTTTAGGCTCTTAGACCCTTGAAATCCCTGAGTGTGAAGATGATATTGGTACGATTGAGATCCCTGTTATTAGTTTCCCCTCTACATGTCTTACTTTATATTTGTTTGCCCTTCATGATTATTCTTGCTGTTTAATTGACTTTTACGTGTTTAACTGAAGACAATTACACTTCTATCGTCATATTACCCGTCCAAATTGCTCGCCTTTAATTGGAAAATATAAATGTTATATCTCATGTAATTAATCGGTGTTAATTGGAAAGGAGATAGATATCTTATGATTAGTTGATATTTCCTTAAATTGTAAATATTTGTTTCATGTTAATTTCCTTACTGTTTGGATACTCCTTGATTGTAAGTTCATCTATGACTTCGTGCAAATATATTACATGTCCAACTCCTGTGGTATCGGTGTAGCTATTACGCATTATGTCTTGTTAAGTCAGTGAGGTTATTGTGTTTCTCCTTGGTGTTCAGTCACCATATTAGGTATTGTTGATTCCCTTATCGGGACGTTATTATTTCTATTGTTGATTCCCTTTCCGAGACGTTATTGTTTCTATTGTTGATTCCCTGGCCGGAATGTTATTGTTTCTGTTATTGATTCCCTTTCCAGGACGTTATTGTTTCTGTTGTTGACTCCCTTGCAGAGATATTGCTATTCTATATTTTGGGTTGTACGTCTATGTTGATTGTGTTGTAGTGCGGGATACCAGGAGATCCCCAACACATATATTGATCATACCAGGAAATCCTCGGGATACCAAGAGATCCCCAACACATATATTGAGCATACCAGGGGATCCTCGGGATACCAAGAGATCCCCAGTAGATATATTGAGGATACTAAGATATCCTCGGGATACCAAGAGATCCCTAGTATATATATTGAGGATACCAGGAAATCCTCAAGATACCAAGAGATCCCCTGCATATATATTGAGGATACCAAGAGATCCTCGGGATACCAAAAGATATCTTGTACAGTTATTCAGGATACCAAGAGATCCTCCTGATTCCAAGCGATCCCTAGCACACATAGCTATGTTTAGGACTACAGGACAAGATCTTGGAAGACCCCCGTTAAACTCATTGTGTTCTGTACTGATATTTTCATTGATTCTATCCGGATGCGAATAATTCGGGTGCTGGTCGTTCCATTTCTTATATTTACTAGTTGGTAGAATTTTTGTAAAATACACTTGTACAAGCATACACGTAGTTAGGCACTCCTATTAGAAATAAATTTTTTCTGATTTGGCTAGGGGTGAAGATGCGCCCTCGTTTACCCATTAAGTATTTGAAAATGGACCTATTGGACTAGTTAGTTGTCAGCATGACCATGAGATTGATGAGGCACAAGATGCCAAGTGTTAGATTTCAGATGCTGGGTTTTCACGAGTTGTGGTTGGTCCGAGATTTTTGGTAAAATTGTGAATGAGTTGAATGGACCTTATGTAAGCATCATTGCACAATAATGAGTTAGTGACTTGTTTCTCCTCACTGTGTTGTGACCTTAAGATTCAGATTTAGATTCTGCAATCGGTTGTATCATCATTTGATATTTTCCCTCTGTTGCTGGTTGCCTTTTTTCCCATATTTTGAATCGTAGCATTTTTAGTATTTCATGCAGTCTTTACATAATTATATTTCGTTTCCATTATTCCTATGATTATATTGTTTATTGACCGGTAGGTGTATTGACTGTTCCTCGTCACTACTCCACCGGTGGTTAGTCTTGATACTTACTGGGCACCGCTCTGGTGTGCTCATGTCACTCTTATGCACACTTTTGTTGTGCGGATACTTGTATTCCCCATTCAGTTCTGTCAGCCTTGGAGGGTGTCGTATCGGTAGAGATTTCAAGGTATATCTGCTGCATTCGCAGGCTGGGGAGTCCCTTTCTAGCTTTCTCTAATAATTATAGTTCTTTCAATATTTATCCTTGTATCAGTATTCTTAAGTTAGAGCCTCTTATGTATCCCTTAGCTTGTGATTCATGAGATTCCAGGTTTTGGGAACTTTGATTATCTATGAGAGTTGTTATTGTATGTGCCAGGCAGCACCTTGAACGCCGATTTATTTCACCAACTCAGTTTTATTTCCGCAATTTTGTTTATATTCCGCACTGTTAGGCTTATCTAGTCGTAGGGACTAGGTGTCATCACGAAATGTTCACGGAGGGCGAACTGAGGTCATGATATATATGCTCAAGTCGGGTCTTACTATCTCTAGATTTGACCCTTTAATTGGGGTATCAATTTCTTGAGTTCACCCCAATTTCTTGTTAGCCAAGCTTTGCTAGACTTAGTCGCTCTTTATCAAGTAGAAACTAAGTCAATTAGGCATGAATCAATGTTTGCAACCATTAATTCTGGGATTCTGGAGAGTAGTATGCTAAATATCACTAACTCAAAACAAGTTTTATATCAAACACTCATTAAGTATCCACACTAGGGTTAGTCCACAACCCTAGCTAGAAATTTGGCTATTCATAAAAATGAAGAAAATAAGATAGAATGCACAATAATTGATTAGGGAAAGAAAATCTAATGTTTAGAAGCTTATCTAGTACAATATTACTTAAAACAATAAAAAAATGGCTAAGGTGCTCTATACTGATACAACTTCACCTAATAATGACAAAAAGTTCTTTTTACATTAAGTTGAAAATATCTAAAAAAAATGCCCCTGCGGAGGGTGTGTGACCACACAATTCGCATAAAAGTGGGATGCGGCTGCATTTCATTTGATAGTGCGGATTGCATAATTCTGAGCGTGGCCGCACACTTGAACTTGGACTGGAGCATGGCTCTCTAATTTTTCTCTTCTGCGGACTTTATAATTGTGAGTGCGACTGTACTTGTCATCCTGTGGCCGCACAATTATAATGCGGTCCGCATATCTTCATTCTTTCCAAAAAATTGAATATCTGAATCTCCTATTCTGTGGCCGCACAATAATTGTGCGGTCCGAATACTCTGAAGGAAATCTGACAGTTCTCTTACATTGTTGGCACTGTAGACTTTTTTGCCTTTTTGGTCCTTGTCCAATTTCGACTCCTTTATGAGTTGATTATGACTTCGTTGGCTCATTTTTTAATATTTTTGCTCGAAAGCACATTTCATTAGCTCTAGGGAATACCTTTAAGCATTTTTAAGCTAAAACACAAGTAAAAGAGAGCAAATAAGCAGTCAAATTCCTACTTATCAACTCCCCCAAACATAAGGCATTGCTTGTCCTCAAGTAATTAAGGCAATTCCCACCTCCTCTAGAAAAGGGATATTTTAGTTGGCCTAAGGTTAATCAATCACACATCAACTAGGACCAACAATTACCCACAACATATATAAATTATCAACAATTCAATGATTTTTCTTTTCGAGTACAATAGTTCTAATGTGACACTATAGCATCAAGAGTTGACTTTACTTATCAAGGAAGCTCGCTCTTTCATGTAGGTCATTGTGGATTCCAAACTCCTCCTCTTTTGCTCTCCGTTAGTGAATCTCATTTTAGAATGTAACACTTGAAGCAAGGATTGTGAAAAGTTCACTCATATCTCTTAAAAGAATGTCACCAGTCCGGCTATAAGTAACATAAGCTTGCCCCTCATGTAAATCACCACTAATGCAAGCTCACTCAATTTGAAATCGTGTAGGGCTTTTTCGGGATGTAATGAAGGATTTTTAGATCAAGATAAGACTTGATTGAATAGTATGAGTTCATTTTTCCTTAAGCACTCGATTTTCTCTTTTTGGCTCATACTTTATCGACTCTTTGAGTCACTTTCTTTGTCCTCGAGGGAACTAGAGAGACGTAATATCACTCTTTCTTGGTCATGACATTCATTTTTCTCCTTTCTTGTTTGCTCCATTCCGTTAATCCTTGTCTTTCTTTGAATCCCTTCAACATTTTACTTTATTCACTTTCTTTTTGGCATTTTTCTTTTAGTTCTTTCTTTATTTTCTTTGCCTTCCATTTCTTCATTTCTTTTTCTTATTTGTACCTTAATATTACTTTCAAACTCCCCGTCTCTCCCCCAAACTTATGTTTCCGTTAGTGAATCTCACTTTAGAATGTAACACTTGAAGCAAAGATTGTGAAAAGTTTGCTCATCTCTCTTAAAAGAATGTCACGAGTCCGGCTCTAAGTAACATAAGATTGCCCCTCATGTAAATCACCACTAATGCAAGCTCACTTAATTTGAAATCATGTAGGGCTTTTTCGGGATGTAATGAAGGATTTTTAGATCAAGATAAGACTTGATTGAATAGTATGAGTTCATTTTTCCTTAGGCACTCCATTTTCTCTTTTTGGCTCATATTTTATCGACTCTTTGAGTCACTTTATTTGTCCTCGAGGGAACTAGAGAGACGTAATATCACTCTTTCTTGGTCATGACATTCATTTTTCTCCTTTCTTGTTTGCTCCATTCCCTTAATCCTTGTCTTTCTTTGAAACCCTTCAACGTTTTACTTTATTCACTTTCTTTTTGGCATTTTTCTTTTAATTCTTTCTTTATTTTCTTTTCCTTCCATTTTCTTCATTTCTTTCTCTTATTTGTACCTTAATATTACTTTCAAACTCCCCGTTCCCCCCCAACTTATGTTTTTGTCAATTATTTCTCAAGAATGCTAAGAAACGATCGGTGCCAAGAGAGCATCATTGCAAAACGGGTAAAGGCTTGTAACGTGGTCATTAATAGAAAAATGGCTTAAACTCAAATGGGTTGACAAGGTATAACACATTGGCAGGCTATGGAAGATTTCAAACTTCAAATGTAGACAAGGAGAACCTTCAATCATTTCTGGAGCCAAGTTACACTTAGAAATTTGCCTAAAAAATAATCGAGGTAAGTTGTAGACTATTAGCATGAAAACTTGGACTTTGCAATTTAATACATCACCTCTCATGCTGATGGACTACTAAAGAGAACGAAGTCGAGGTCCCAAAACAACCCTAATTAAGATTGAGAATCACAAATGGCTCGATTGTACCACTCGATAACAGTTTAAGTCAATACAAGAGTCAAAAGGTCACAACTAGAGCTATATTCTGCGAGCAATTTATTTTTAACCATAAAGTCGTGGGTAAATGTGTTGGTACCAAGTGAAACATGCTTGAGACCCTTTTTATTTATTGATATTATATTTACCTAAACATAAAAGAAAACACACTCATTCCCTTAAGAAGATTGTCACGCCATCCATCGTTGGGAAGAGTCGCCTAATCGACACAAAATCCACCTTTGGAAAGAACCTTGTCATTAAGAAAACCAAAGTCTTATTGTTTACTTAAAAGTTAAAAAAAAGTTACCAAATCAAAACGAAGCTACTAAGCAAATAAAAATTTATACCACTAAGGACAATAAACTGAAGAAGTATGATGTAAACTACAAAAGCAAAACAAATGAATATACAAACTGAGAGAAGAATGAATATATACATCAACAGAAAGAGAGGAATATATACATAACCAAAGAGAAAAATAAAGATAAAAGAAAAAAAATAATATAAGAGCTATTACAGGCCAAATATCAGTGTCAAATAAATCAAAATAGATCACCCCCCTTCCCGAATACAAATGACCAGTGTTCCCAATTCTTATAAAAAATAAGACCACAGAAGGGTGGAGAGTTAAGAGAATTCCTAATGTGGTAACCCGCTGCTATATGTGATGCCGTAGGTACTGCTGGGGCTGAAGGTGTTCCCTCAATAAGTAAGTCCAGTGGTAGATTACCGTCAAATACAATCTGGCAACTATTTTTCTCAACTTGTCCACTAACCTCTTCGATGCCTGAGAATTCCACATTTTCTTTACCTATTTTCCCAACTCCTCAATGACTCCCCCATGTGCCACTAGGGCCTTCATAATGGTCTTCTGGTTGTCCACAATCTTCTTCAATCTTTCCTCTAATGATAAAGGTACTTGTGGTGCTGCTGGGGCAGAAGACTATGTTGCAACAACACTCTATATGCCAGATAGCTTTGAAGTAGCTGCCTGCATCCAGTTGTTGAGGCTCGCCAATGTTTTAGAGACTCGCAGTGCAGTCTATGGATAAGTGGATGAGCTAGCACTAACAATGGAGCTGGATGTCTAGAATAAGTAGGTGGTGGCATGGTTGCTTTTCGGGTGGAAGTACCGGTTGTTGTGGATGGCATGGCATCAATGGAAGGCTTATCAACTAAATCAGTAACTATTACCGTTGGCTCCTCAGACTGGCCACCGAAGGTAGTTGCCTTACCCTTGAAGTTCGGGTTGTCAGCACCGTAGAGGAGGTACCATGAGAAAGGCTTTCTTCTTTTACTTTTGTATCATACCGCCTCGAACCCACCTTTTGATCATTGAAGTACTATGTGAGGAAGTTAGGGTAAGAGTGGTATCTCTCATCCTTTTTGATAGCTAAAGTGATGCTGGTTGACATTATAACACCTAGATTGACCAGGTACCTAGCCATAATTGAAGCCATCAGGACTTCACGGGGAAGTGGGAGGATTTTTTCATTTAACCACAGGTCAATACGGCTACACAGGAAGGTTTACCATCCTTTGGCTTCAAAACTTAGGGTGGCCCAGAAAATGGGAACCCCTCCTGTGAGCCACGAGGGTGGTGTTCCTTGAGCAGACAAAATCTCAACTAGCCACGAGCGAGCTGCATCATACATGGAAAGCTTCTCCAAGTACTGAATTTCTTCAACTTCTTCAAACCCCACATACTTGTTCAAGTAGCACGTCAAATTGATTTTTAGATTCCACACTTTGGTTATCTTGGTTCCCTTCTTGATGTGAGCAACATTTGCACAAAATTCTTTAACCAAATGCTCATTTGTATCTAGGACACTTTGGTTGAACCACTTCAACCCTTTTCGCTCCTGGAACTGAGGAAGAACGTTTGGGTTATGAATGTCCAAATCCTTCAATGAGAATTGCCTTCAAGAGTGAGCGATCTCTGGGGCCACCACTCCCTAAATCTGTTGAATGCAGTTAAGCTGACAAATCTATCTTCCCACGTCTCTCTTCTCCTTGACCTCTCAAGGCCGCCCACTCGATTATCACCCATTTTACCATTATCCAGGACCTCATCATCATCTGTATTGATTGGCACAACCGGGGCATATTAGGAAGAGGGATAAGAATCTTGGCTACCCTCTTCCGAACCTTTAGAAGAACGAGCAAATCTACCTGGGACTTATTGAGATTGGGTATCAGGCAGTGCTTGCTCAGAGTTACCCTCAGAATTCCCTAGACGGGAGATACTCATTAGACACGTAGGGTTCAGGAACTCTGTTGGTGGTTGCTTTCTTGCTTATGGTTCTTTGAATTGCAAGTGGTAGGTTACTCTTGCCTCGACCTCAGCCTGGGGAGGGCTCACCCCTTCCTTTTGATGTGTCACCTCTACCATGTGATCTAACCATTATTTGCAATTCATAACAATAACAATTAGATAGATTTAAGGTTCATAGCACACAGATGCATGCATGAGACTTGCATGCAAGTTATGGAAAAATAATCTCAAAAGATTCAGTGCGGACCGCATAATTTTGAGTGCGGCCGCACAACCCCAAGATAAGACTACTGGGTCTCTGATCATATAACAATGTGAACCGCATAATTTCACTGCAGACCGCATATTTTTGAGTGCGTCCCGTAAAATTCAAGCACACAGATTCCCTAACTTAAAGAATTGTGGACCGCACAAAAATGTGTGCGACCGCACAATTTGATGTCAGCGGCAGTAAACTAGGGTTCGTGCAATTCTTTTACAAATTAGACATGGTTTGCACAAATCGACAATTTTAGTGGTCTACCCAGTCCCTACTTAACATATACAAATCTACCCAATAATTTTGAATCACATATTAAGCACATTTGGCATTTATAGGCCTAAAAACAACTAAACTAATCAAAGAAAACAACAATACAAATTAAGAAGAAAGAACAAAAATCTAACATGGATTGAACATACTAGTAATGAATAATGCAGGTGAGAATCTAACTTGATGAAATGGGAGAAGACTTAGAGCTAATATTATTTGACCCAGTCGGGCCCAGACTTACCTGAGTGCGGCCACACAATTTTGAGTGCGGTTCGCACTCTTTACCTGATCCTTTGAAGACACTTTGCGATCCGCACAAAAGTGAGTGCGAAAATAGAATTTATGGACCGCACAATTTTGAGTGCGATCGCAAATTTTTAATGAAATTTGACAGGCCAATCTTCAGAGAGCATGCACTTTTGGTTTTCTAGTTCTGTGACCATACATAGAATGGTGCAGACACAGAGTGAGTTTGCGGTTCACATAATTCTTGTTTGGTCCACACTTTTATGACACTTCCACTTTATTTGCACAGTCCCTGCAATGCACACCCATTCCTGCATACACTTCAAAACTTGTTAGCACAAAACGAAGCCTATCTAATATAAAGAAGAAAAACAAGAAAAATAAAAAGACACATGGGTTGCCTCTCAAGAAGCACTTGATTTAATGTCGCAGCATGATGCATATTACCAATCATTTGAAATGGAGAACCGCCACGATATGGCCATCATAAATCTTTCCAAGATAGTATGTAACCCAGTGCCCATTGACTGTAAACACCTTATCGTTCTTATTTTTTGAATCTGGAGCACCAAATGTGTTTACATTCACCACTTCAAATGGGACACTCCATATTGACTTCAACTTGCCTGGAGACATCCGTAATCTGGAATTCAACGATAGCATAAGTGTTGACGCCCCCTTTTTTTAGTACTGGCAATAATCAAAATTGGGTTTACGACCTTATGGGTTAAACAACACTATTTCTCATTTGGGAATTGGGTTATGGGATTGGAAGAGTCGCCACCTAGTGATTTTAGTGCATTAGGAAACTTTAAGATGAATAGCGTATTTTGAGAGAAAAACCAGAGTTTGGGAAAGGGCTTGAGATTATCTCGAGGGGAATGTCTTAGCCACCCCTCAAGATCCACAAATGTGGTTACCGGCCATGCTAATTGTGACTTTAATAGAAGATGAAGCAAGTAGACAAATAAGGTGCACATTATAACATTCACATAACTTGAAAGCTTTAAAGAAAAGGAAGAACATAAGTTTGAAATAAGAGACGACTAGTTTGAAAAGAGCATTACTAGAAGAAAGCCTTTAAATAAAGAAAATAAAGGAGAAAGAAGGGTCCTAGGTTTAACCATAATATGGATCACATCGGCACAATACCCCACACACACTCCTCAAAAATGGGTCGCATATGGTATTAGCGTACTGGTCATCATCTTCGTATTCTACCGTTCCCACCCCGTTAAGGTATTTAAACGCATTAGTATCATTTACTTATTGCATGCTAATACATGTCCCAACCTGTTAGTCCTGGGGTATTAGGACTTCTAATCCTAAAAGGGGGAGAGAGAGATAGGATATATATCTGGAGTATTCAAAGATAAAAATACTAGAGCGACAATCAAAAACAAGTAGCATATAAGAGGTGTGCAAAAATATGGTTAAAGGCACAATTAAACCCCGTAACATACAACAAACAGTTTATCATGACTTCAATTACTGATTTGGTCTTTTGAAAGAGGTTAGAAGAGCGGACAGATTAGTTCAACACATAAGAGTTGGATAGAAAATCTGCTTCAAGTTCCTCGGGCCCGTTTTAGGAGTTGACAGGATTTAAAATCATTTGGTTTGAAAGAAAAATGAAGCTTCAGACAGAGGTCTGTTTAAAAGATTTGAAGTTGCATACAAGTTTAGAAAAGCCTAATAAGTTAGTCGTACTAATTTGAGTAAAAAAAGAGACGTGAGAAAAGAAGTTTAAAATATCTTGGAGCATTTAAAATCAATCAGACAAATAATTGGAAGCATTGATTCAGTATTTATAACGCTTTTATAGGTTCAGGGCATTACGAAAGGGGTGGACTTGGGTCCGTTTTGGAGTAAAAAGAATTAGGACAAGTTGAACCAAAACGTTTGAAACATTAGGCGAGTCTAGACTTATAACATACTTATTGACCCAATAGTTACTGCTTTTAGACGACCTACTGCTTTGCCTAGCATTTATATAGTTCCTATAGGCATACTTTCTGGGCGATATTAAAAATGCGAAACTATAAGCATGATTTCTATATGAAGTTGATGCAATAAAAAACCTATAGCCATGACATCTATATGGTGTTGATGCAGTAGTGCAAAAATAGACATGATAACAGTATGGCATGGATGTAACAAAGTAAGGTCCTAAAACATGGTTTCTAACTGATGCAAGAAAAATAAACATGTAGTCATGATTTCTATGATAAAAGAAAAGTAAATTCTTATAGGCATGCTTTCTATATGATAATGAGAAGCCTATTGCCATGGTATATGTACTAACAAGTGATGCAAACCTATAGGAATGGTTTTTAATGAATGCAAGAAAGTAAATCCCTCCCATGTCCCTTTTCACCATGCCCCCGAGTTCTTTTATTACAAATTATTACAAATATGGGCGGGGAAGAAAAAAAACATTAAAAGAAATAAGAAATTAAAATACATCAGCAGCTATAACAGGCCCGAGCAATCTCGAAGCAACTTTAGTGTCCAACAGTATGCCTTTTACCAAATCTAAGCTCCCAGGATCCGAGGCTTTTCTCTTTTTAGAATGTTACAAAGTTCCAAGGGATTTCAAAGAAACACATGCATTGCTTACACTCTAATTGGAATAGTGCAAGTTTGGAATTACCAGCCCTAAGGTATCCAAGTTCAGAGGATACTCCAAGGTCCCTAAGCATGGCTTACTAGAGTGAGGGTAGAACTTAAAGATCTAAGAATAAATTAAAGGTGATAGACAAGAGGAAGACCATCGTATGAAGTGGTCATACCCAGCCTATTGAATGAGACTGGCATACCCCAGACTTCTTACAAGGGTTAACAAACAAGAGCAGACTTGTAAACAAGTCATCCAAGGGTCTGAATGGTGATTACGACACCAACAGGCCTTTGTGAATGCTCAAACACATAAGATAAGGGATGGGGGATGGGATTGCTTTGAGTAGAGGCTGTTGACAGCCTTAGTTCTAGACTAGAAGTGGCAATGAAGTTACATCCTTATCCTGAACAAACTCACATACAAACAAGGACCAAAAGGAGAGAGGAATCATATAAAAGAACTTAACAGACAAGATTAGATTGAAGGGATTTAGGAGCACAATAATGAGCAAAGGAAAAGTATTTAACATGCTGGAGTTGAATAAAATACTGAATGTAAGCAACCAAAGGGAAAGGGAATAGGGATTAACATGTTGTAGTTTGAACTAAAAGTATAAGCAAACAAGGAGCAGGGTTAAGGATTATCCTGCCGGATTTGAGCATAAAGAGACAAGGGAACAAGGGGAAGGGAACTATCATAAAGCTTAACTGAGATACACAAAAATAGGTGAGGTAACCAAGGGAAAGGGAATAAAACATGTTAGAGCTTAAACTGATACAGCATGACAGCCTAGGGAAAGAGAGAGGGAATTAAACATGCTAGCACTCAAATGAAATACTAAAACAAACAAACAGACAAGGGGACAAGGGGAAGAGATTGAACATGCAAGAGCTTAAATTGAAATAACAGAAAAGACAAAGAAAAGGGAAAAACAAACAGATAGTTGAAAGTTAATAATTGAAATTGGGGGCCTACCAGTGCAAACTTGAGTAACAAAGAAAAGAGAAACCATATTATTAGACTTGGCTTTCAGCCGGGGGAACTCGTGTATTGTCGTTGTTAGTTAGAAGAAGTGAAGGCCTATTTATAGTTTGAAAGAGATGCAACACTTAAGGCAAGAAAATATTCAGCGGTACCACAATCATGCACAATTAAGGAGAAGGTTCCCTTTAATTAAGGAACCGGCTGGAAATTGATAAGCTTTAGTCTAATTTTGGAAAGAAAAATCAAGTATTAATCAAAGAATATAGGGTAAATTCATATAAAGAATTTGAAAATCACATGGGCAAAACACACAAGGCAAGTAATCATCCAGGAAATCAATGAGTCAAGATACCAGCCATTTGCACTTAGTAAGAAAATAGGGATCAATTAAAGAATCAAACAGCTATACGAAATAAATTAGTGTTTCAGAGAAGGGGAAGTGTGACAATGTAAAAGAGGCATAGATTCCAACATACAAAGCTGGAAGCAATTAGAATAACATGTGGCAAAACACTTAAGGAAGCAACCACAGGCAGCTAGGGTTTCACAATGAGACAATGGAAAGGACCGTTTTTGCTAGGGTTTCCATTGCATATCGGAGAGTGAGAATATAACAGATGAAGATGAACAAAAGCATAACAACACGAAGAAAGCATAGGATACATGAAGTGAAAATCCTAGAAAGTAAACAGTAAAGCAAAACACCTTAGAGTCATGATAGAAAAATGCTTAAAAATCATGGCAAAGACATAGAAAAGAATACACAGTATAAAATAGAGCAATGAAACCAGAGAAAACATGGAAATTCATAGAAAACCCTAGGTTTAAAAGGATGAACAGCTTGAAAACACAAATAGGCAAAGAAGAGATGAGAAAACTTTGAAAATTTTAGAAAATCACTAGGACTTAGAGAGAATCGTAAAAAGTAAACACAAAGAAGAACCTCGAGAAGATAGGGTTTAGACAGAAAAGTCTCGGGATGGCGATAAAAGCTTGGAACGGACTCGTCGGAGTCAGCAAAGGACTCAGGGCCTTAAGACTTGCCGGAGAAAGACTGGACATAGCCGCAAAAACCCATTGGAGGACCTCTGGTCCAATCACCCTTGAAATAAAGCTCTGATCTTCGAACCCAAGGACCAGGGGAGGTGAAGAGGGAACAGATGAACGAGTTTCATGTCTTGGACGGCCATTAACGCCGGTGAGAGAGCCGGACACGGTTTAGGGTTTGAGAGGGCTTTGAGAGCTTTAGGGATTCAGAGGCGGTGGGTTTGAGATACTGATTAGGGCTTAAAGGTGTTAGGGGATTTAATTTTTGTAGGTTAAATGTGGGCCGTTGATCTATGAGATCAATGGCTAGGATTAGAAGAAGAAGTGGATGGGTTGAGTTTAGTGGGTTTGGGTCAGGTGGTTGAAGATGGGTTAGGTTAATTGGGGGGTTAAATTGTGGTTGATTTTGGGTTTCAATTTGGGCTAGAATATTAAATGGCTACATTTTAAATTGCCATTTTTCCCCACTTTAATTTTATAAAAATCCTATTAAAGTACCGAGATAATAAAATACATTGAGGAATTAATTAAAAATATTAGGAACGATTTTGTACTTGAAATACTTATTAAATTGAGGAATAAGCTAAAATTGCAATTTAATGCAATTTTAGTTTAAAAATACCTAATGGCTTTGTAAAATTATGTAAAAATTACATAAATTATATTTTTATGTAGATGAGATAATAAAATAAATTATTTATTTAAATAACAAGATTTGATACTAAATATTGGATTTTCTGGTACAAAATAAGTTCTAATTTGGCTTTAAAATACTTGAAAAATATAGAAAAATACCAACATTTTGTGGATGCTTATATAGGCATTCACAAGCTATTTTGAAAATATTTTGGGTACAAAAAGTACATGGGAAAAAATGGGTATCAACAGCTGCCCCTTTTTACCCGAAGAGGATGAAAGAGTTGTCGGGTAATGATAAGATGGCCAATTTTGACTGCAAATGACAATTGTACGAGGATTTCGACCGCACTCTGGCTTTTGAGCAGCCTACATATCCCTGTTTTTAGAGGAATCAGGCCTTATGTAGTTCAGGAGCCATTGGCGGAATATACCAATGATCTGAAAAGGCAGACGCAACAGGGGTTTGAGATTTGGCAAGGGTTCGGGGATCGGACGAGCCGCAGAGAACTGGAGCGGGAGCACTCCTGCTGAGATAGTCGTGCCAGCCGGTATACCTGCAAATGAACAATGTGCGAGTATATTGCATAATTTAGACGTGATGCAAGTTCCCATTGGACCATGAATGCTTTCTTCGGACGATTAGGATAGCGCCCTCAGACTATGACATCCGGGCTATGAAGTGTATGAAATTAATGATTCGCAGGCCATGAAATGGTGTTCTCGGGCTATGCGGATGGTGCCTCTGAACTATGACGCCTTTGAATAAGTTGGCGATATTTCAACCCATGAAAATGTGGCTATATTTCAGCCGAACGAATTCAGAGGGTGGCGATTTTTCAGCCGAGCCGGAATTTAAAAAATGCAGGGTGGTGATATTTTAGCAAAAATGAAACAAGGTGGCGATATTTCGGCCAAAATGAAAAATGAAGGAGGTAGAGCTTAACCTCGAAAGGAAGAAGATAGCCTTATGTAGGATGGAGGTAAAGCTTAACCTCGAAAGGCAGAAGATAGCCTTATGCAATACAGGATGGAGACAGATCTTAGTCTCGAAAGCAAGCAGATAGCCTTATCCAAGATGGAGGTAGAGCTTAACCTCGAAAGGCAGAAGATAGCCTTATACAATGCAGGATGGAGACAGATCTTAGTCTCGAAAGGCAGCAGATAGCCTTATGCAGGATAGAGGTAGAGCTTAACCTCGAAAGGCAGAGAATAGCCTTATGCAATGCAAGAATGAAAATGGAGACAAAGCTTAGTCTCGAAAGGCAAAGAATATCCTTATGCAAGGATGAAGGTAGAGCTTAACCTCAAAAGGCAGAGAATAGCCTTATGCAATGCAAGAATGCAAATGGAGACATAGCTTAGTCTCGAAAGGCAGAAGATAGCCTTATGCAAGACGGAGATAGAGCTTAACCTCGAAGGCAGAAGATAGCCTTATGCAAAACGGAGGTAGAGCTTAACCTCGAAAGGCAGAAGATAGCCTTATGAAAAATGCATATGGAGACAGGGCTTAGTCTAGAATGGAATAGAATAGCCTTATGCAGGACGGAGGTAGAGCTTAACCTCGTAAGGCAAAAGATAAACTTATGAAAAATGCAGAAATATAAGGGAGATGATGGTGTTGATCTTCTTAGCTGGAAGATGATTGCGATATCATGACTGCTGGGGAAATATCTGCATGTAGATAGTAAACTTTTACGAAGCAAGGGTTGTATTGGGAATTTCAACTCCGAGGATTGGTTGCGTTATTGGCTTGTCCTGCATCCAAAGAAAATTTGTGAGTTCTGTAAGGGGGAGGTTAGTTCGCATCACTCGTCTCGTGGCGCCTTGTACCATTCAGGGGTAGCATTGCTGAATGACAGTGGCCCAAATGATTTTATATAAATTTTGGCACACACGATGAAAATGTAAATATAAGCAAAGAAAAGAATAATTTTTGTTTTATGATGAACCACAACTGCAACGTAGTTCAAGGCACGACAACCTTGCTGGTTCCGGAATTTCGAGGCTCCTCCTTAAAATTCTACCCCAGCTTTCTAGGTTGGCGCTACTGATGGCGGTGCTAAATGACTGAAAAGGGATTGACCTTGGAATTTTGAGGGTCCTTCTCAAATTCTGCCCCAGTTTACTGGGTCGATCCTGATGCGAAAATGGACAAGCTGACTTCAAAATTTTGAGGGTCCTCATTAAAATTCTTCCCCAGTTCCAAATATGGGGGAAAATGGAATTTTATTAATGATGTGACCAAACCCGTAGGGATTCCTATGTATCCTCTCTTAAACGGGAATCAGGTCAGATGTATTTCAAATTACATCATAAAGGAAAGCACAATGATCAAATGTAATATCTCTTCACTCCATCTGAGTTGATCGGTTTTGGCTAAATTTCTCCATCCATTTGTGCAAGAACAAGGGCTTCTCCAAATAGAACACACTGAACCATGTACGGACCCTGCCAGCTACCCTGGTGTAAACTTACTTGGTCGAACTTTCTTATTGAAGGCTCTAGACATTCTGTTCTGATATAACTGACCGTGACAGACAACATTCATTCTCTTTCCATCTATAAGGGCTAAGTGTTCTTAGCGAACCTTGACCCACTCTACGTCCTCTAGCTTATCTTCTTGTATGATTCTCAAGGACAAAATTTCTACCTCGGCAGGAATTACCGCTTCTGTACTGTAAACTAGCATGTAGGGAGTTTCCCCAGTTGATGTGCGAACTCTAGTGTGATAACCCAATAAAGCGAATGCCAACTACTCATGCCACTGATTATGCCTTTCGATCATTTTCCTTAGTATTTTCTTGATGTTCTTGTTGGCTGCTTCCACGGCTCCATTCATTTGAGGTCAATAAGCCGTAGAATTTCTGTGTCTAATCTTGAAAGTTTCACACATCATTTTCACAAAGTCGCTGTTGAGGTTAGAGCTCCATTTCGGTGATGATTGACTCTGGAATCCCGAACCGACAAACCATCAGATCTCGAACAAAATCTGCGACTACCTTCTTGGTGATTGCCTTGTATGATGCTGCTTCAACCCATTGGTAAAGAAGTCAATTGTCACTAGAATGAACCTGTGTCCATTTGATGTGGCGGGCTCAATTGGCCCAATGACATCCATCCCCCAAGCGGCGAACGGCCATGTTGAACTTGTTGCGGTGAGCTCATTTGGAGGTACCTTTATCATATCCCCATGTATCTGGCAGTGATGACACTTTCGGACATATTGAATGCAGTATGTTACCATGGTCATCCAGAAATATCATGCCCTGAGTATCTTCTTTGCCAGAACAAAACCGTTCATGTGCGGTCCCCAAGTCCCTGAGGGCACTTCTTCCAGTAACTTGGTTGCTTCTGTCGCATCGATACACCTTAATAGTCCCAAATCGGGCGTGCTCCGATACAGGATTCCTCAACTGTGAAATAAATTGTTAGACAACCTTCGAAGTGTGCGCTTATGAGTAGCATTAGCAAGCTCTGAATATTCTCCTGTTGTCAAGTACTCTTTGATGTCGTGGTACCAGGGTTTTCCATCGGCTTCTTCCTCAACATGTGCACAATAAGCCGGTTGGTCCTGAATCTTGGCCTGGACAGGGTCGATGAAGTTTGTATCTGGATTCTGAATCTTTGATTATAAAATTGCAAGCGCATCTGTGAACTCATTCTGTATCCTTTGAATATGCTGGAATTCCATTTTTCTGAATCTATTTCTCAATTCCTGTATGTGGTGTAGATACGGGAGTATCTTGGAATTCTTAGTTTCCCATTCTTCTCGAACCTGGTGTATGAGTAGGTCTGAATCCCCAATCACTAGCAGCTCCTGAATGTTCATATCAATGGCCAGTTTTAGCCCCAAGATGCAAGCTTCATACTTGGCCATATTATTGGTGCACAGGAATATGAGCTTGGTAGATACCAGGTAGTGCGACCGGTTTTTGATACCAGAACTGCTCCTATACCAACTCCTTTGAAATTCACGGCCCTGTCGAAAAATATCCTCCAATCGTCATAGGATTCTGTAATGTCTTCTCCTATGAAAGCTACTTCTTCGTCGGGAAAATACGTCTTCAATGGTTTGTACTCCCCTTCCACAGGATTTTCTGCTGGATGATCTGTCAGAGCATGTCCTTTTACTACCTTCTGGGTAACATAGACAATGTCGAGTTCACTCAACAAGATTTGCCACTTGGCGAGCTTGCCAGTGGGCATGGGCTTCTGAAAAATATACTTTAGTTGATCCATTATTGATATAAGGTAGGTAGTGTAAGCACAGAAATAATGCCTCAACGTCTGGGCTATCCAATTGAAAGCACAATAGGTGCGTTCTAGTAAGGAATACCGAGCCTCGTACGGGGTAAATTTCTTGTTGAGGTAGTAAATCGCTTGTTCCTTTCTCCCCGTCTCATCATGTTTTCCCAAGACACAACCAAATGCTCCATCTAACACTGCGAGATAGAGAAATAAAGGCCTCCTAGGCTCAGGTGGAACCAGGACTGGAGGTGTAGACAAGTATTCCTTGATCCTGTCGAAAGCCTTTTGACATTCATCGGTCCATTTGGTGGCGGCATCCTTTTTCAGCATCTTGAAGATAGGTTCGCAGATGACGGTACACTGAACTATAAACCGACTGATATAGTTGAGTCTCCTCACGGAACTTATTACCTCTTTCTTGCTCTTCGGCAGTGGCAACTCCTCAATAGATTTGACCATTGATGGATCCAGCTCTATTCCTCGGCGACTCATGATGAAACCCAATAACTTTACCGTAGGGACCCCAAATGCACACTTGGCGGGATTCAGTTTCAAATTATACCTCCTCAGTCTGTTGAAAAACTTTCGGAGGTCCTCCATGTGATCGGAAGTCTTCTTTGACTTAATGATGACGTCGTCCACATATACCTCAATCTCATTGTGTATCATGTCATGAAAGAGGGTAGTCATGTCCCTCATGTAAGTAGCTCCCGCATTCTTCAATCTGAACGGCATCATTCTATAGGAATACATCCCCCAAGGCGTGATGAACATTGTTTTCTCTGTATCTTCTCTATCCATCCATATCTGATAGTACCCCACAAAGCAATCAATGAATGATTGCAACTCATGCTTTGCGCAGTTGTCGATAATAATATGTATGTTCAACAAGGGTAAATCGTCTTTGGGACTAGCCCGGTTGAGATCCCGACAGTCGACACAACTCTTACTTTCTCATCCTTCTTCGGTACTGGCACAATGTTAGCTAACCAAGTTGGATACTCTACCACTTGAAGAACTCTGTCTTTGACCTGCTTGGTTACCTCTTCTTTGATTTTTAAACTAATATATGGCTTAAATTTTTCTGAGCTTCGGCTTTACCGGCGGACATGCAGGATCTGTTGGCAACTTGTGAGCGACGATGGATGTGCTGAGGCCAGTCATGTCATCGTAAGACCATGTGAATATATCCTCATATTCCTTCAAGAACTCTGTATACTTCTCTTTTTCTGTCTGGGACAGGTGCACACTTATGCGCGTTTCTTTGACATTCTCTGTATCTCCCAAATTGACGACTTCGGTCTCATCCAAGTTAGACTTAGGTCTATTCTAAAATTTTCGACCTCTATGACAACCTCTTCTAGTATATCATCCTCCTCTGAGTCTATGTCCATTTGATGCATAGCCTCGTTGCAAGTTACAGTTGTTGGTTCATCATCAAGATACGTAATAGTAATGATGTGTGAAAAATAAAGTAAACAGTAGAAAAAGTAATGAATAGCTAAATATTTGATAAAATGAAAATGCTTTTGATTAAATTCATAAATGTTTAAAACATTGGAGATCTTTTGGAAAGTAAAGACAAATGCAGAAAATAAATAAAACAACTAAAACAAGGATGCATGGTGCTTGTCCAGCCTTGCTACCCTGCAGGTTTTCGGGTGACGGTGGTCTTGATTGACTAGTTTGTAAGGTTCTCCCCTTGGTTAACAGCCTGAATGGATGGGCCTTCCTCCCCTTCATCTTCAAAGATCAGACAACAGTCCATGTCCTCCAGAAACAGGTCCTTCATTGCCGCAAGAGCCTCGTCTTCTTCTGACCGGTAGAGAGTGTCGGCTGGCTAAAATATCTGCTCCAACTACGGAATGGGGAGCTCCAGTGGGTAATAGGGGCCGCGCCATGGTGGTTACCAGTTTCTGAATTCTTGCCAAGTGTACTCGTACCCCAGTCCGAAGGTAGTATCATGTTTCTTTAACTGGATAGGTTTGGTGATACCTTGAAGATTCTTACCAAGTCCTTTTCCCTGGTTCATACCCACTCAAATTTAGAATGCTCTCGATCTTGTTGCTTCACCATTTGTCCGTGTCCACTACGTAGACTTGCTCAATATGATGATATGTTTCTCCGCCTATTCTTATTCTGCCTCCAATTATTGGAATGGTCTGGCGACTGTATATGGGGTTGCTACCGTTGCCATGGATGATTACTTCTTGATGGTTCCATTCGAACTTCACAGCCTAATGTAAGGTTAATGCCACAGCCCCAGCGGCGTGGATCTAGGGTCGTCCTAGCAGTAAGTTGTAGGACGCTGGTATGTCGATAACTTTGAAGTCGGCATCAAACCTAGTGGGCCCCATTTGCAAACACAAGCTAATCTCCCCGAGAGTGGACCTCTGAGAACCGTCAAAAGCCTTATCATTAATAGCCCCATTCTTTATCTCGTGCAATCCTTTGCCCAACTTTTTGAGGGTGATCAGTGGACAAATGCTGAGACTAGAACCTCCGTCGACTAGGATTATGGTGATGAAATGATCTTCACATTGCATAATGATGTGTAGTGCTTTGTTATGACTAAGCCCTTCGAGTGGAAATTCATCCTCGTGGAAAGTGATATTGTCACTTTCCAATACCTGCCCTACCATGTTCGCCATCTCTCCTCCTGTTATGTTGCTCGGGACATAAGCCTCGCTCAATATTTCATCAAGGCGTTCCTATGCGCCTCAGAAATCTACATCAATGCTAAGATGTAAATCTGCGCCGGAGTCTTATTTAGCTGTTCAACAACTAAATATTCCTTACTCTGTATCTTTCTACAGAGATCGTCAGGTCCAGTTTCAATGGGACGTCTAGCGGCCTGCTTGATGGACTCAGCTAGGTGCTCTGGTGTTATTAGCCTGCATGTTCTAGTCATACCTTGCGCGGCGATTGCTTCACTTGTGCGGGCTTTTCCTTTTATTCTCGCCTCGGCTGTCTAGTCCTAGGGTATGGCATTTGATTGAAATGGGGTTAAGTCTGACATGGTGACTAGAATGGGCACCTTTGGAGGTAACATAGCAACTTCAATAGGTGCAGGCGTCTTTGGAGTCCCGAACACCACCTCAATTGGTCTTGCCACCTTTGCAGGAGGTGCCTCAGACTCAAATGGTGCAGATATATTCACCATGTTGTCCTCAGATGGATGGATTTGCACAATAGTAGGATTAAAAGTGACACTGATTTATTGGGCTCATCTTCCTCAGATATTAAACCAATCGACCCTTCGGGGTCCCAGTCGTCTTCTATCTCAATCATGTGGATGACTCCACCTTTGTGGTCTGGTAGAGGGTTGTTACGAACATTCGGAGCAGGCTCATTAGCCACGATGACCTTGTTGTCAATAAACATCTGAATTTTGTCTTTCAACGAGCGGCACTCGTCAATGGTATGGCCCTTCATCCCCGGAATGGTATGCGCAGGTTTTATTTGGGTTGATCCATTAGGAGGGGTTTTCTGGAGTTATGGATGGAATGGGTGTAACATATCCACCGGCTTTGATCTTCTCATAAAGTTGGTCAAAAGGTTCAGCAATAATGGTGTACTGTCTGGGCGATTTGCGGTAGAAGTTTGGTCTTGGTCGTGGGAAGTTTTGGCGGGTAGGAGGTGATGGATAGTGAGGAGGTTGGGAGTTGTAAGCTTGGTATACAGGTGCGGGTTGGGAATATACCAGAGAGGTGGGCTGATATGTTGGTGATGGAGATGTTTGGTAGACGGGATATGGGTATTGATAGGTAGGTGAATGTGCTTGATAAGTTAGAGAGGGTTGGTATGTGAGTGGAGTTGGAGGGTAGGTTGGTATTTTATGGGAGAGTGGTTTCTTATTCAAATTCTGAATGTAGAACACGTCTGGTGCATTCTCAGTGTTGAACCTAAAATGGTCCATGAAATCGAACGTCGTGTTTACCCAACTCGTCCACTTCTTCGCATCTTGGCTGATGTACCAAGATAAAGCATCACCTTTCAAACTCCTCATGAATAGCTTCATGCGGATCTTTTCATCCTAACCAACTCCCAATAATTTGTCACAATACATCCTGAGGTGAACCCTGGGATCACCCGTACCGTCCATCATCTCGAACTTAGGAGGTTTGTACCCCTTCGGGAGTTCGACATCTTATTGAACACACAAATCTTCATAATTCAGACCTTCCATACCCCTGTTACCTTCCACACCTTGGACCATGTTAGTGAGTTTCTTGAGTTCAGTAGCCAAGTTCTGAATAAGTGGATCTGATTCTGACACATATGATATGGGCGATATATAGTATGGCACAGTATCCACAAAGATAGGGGTATCCTTGTGGTTTGGAACATTTTGAGGCTGACGGATTAGCGATGGAGCATTGTTGCGAACCTGGATTGGAATCTTCAGTAGAGGTGCAGGGACCTAGTTGTTGACATCTACAGCAACAAGGGAGATGGATAAGCTTGGAAAACTCCGGACCTGGTCCAGTTCCTCTCGAAATCTTAGCAAAGTTTTCTCCAAGTGAGCAGCAGTTTCTTTAGTGATCGGGGTACCCTGAGAAGTTCTTTCAATTTCCTTCCTTGTTTCCTTATCTCCCATATTTCCTTTGTTCATGTTCTGGGAGGACTCGGAGGCGGGGGGGGAGGAGGACCCTTTGATCTTTTTGAGTATGGTGATGGTGCCAGAATGCACGAACTAACTTTTGGGGAGGGGAATAAAAATAAAAGAAAAATAAAAGGTAAAAAGTTAGTGCGGATTTCGAGAAAGCAAACATTGAGGTATTTAAATACGTTGTTGCAAAAATGTAAGTCGTTCCCTACTTGGGTGCCTTGTTGTGCCCGAGGTAGGCCTAGCGACAAATATGATTTGGAGAACTCGTAATACCGAATGCTTCATTTTATCGATAGAAAATAGAACGAGTCAAAACATACTGAAATAAAGAAAAAATTGTCACTAATGTCTAATGGCCTTATTATATCAAGAAAACAGTAAAATCCTAACTACTTGGTCCCAGAAGGACCTTCCCTATATACGATATCTTTGCCTCCCTCGTACAGTTTCATCAGCTCGCGTAGTCCCAGCAACAAGTAAGCTCGAGCCAGGTACCCACCTTCATTACCTTCGGCTTCCTGACAGTCGTTGATCCTTTTCAAAAACTTTCCTTCCAGCTCCACTAGACCCTGCTCCAAGTGCCCTACACGGTTGCTTGCGCGGACAGCCATGTCCTTCCATTCATTGATTAACTTTTATTGAGCCTCTAGCATTTCCTGATGTTCATTATCACACTCTCGCATCCGCTTGCGCTACAAATTATACATGATCTTTGTTGCGGCCTCCTCATCAATAACCCTATGACCATGGATGAAACCCGTTTTTCCCAAGCCAATGTGGTCATCTTCTAACCACCCCGGATAAAGCGGCGCATGCCCTGCCTGATACCTGTCTGGATCCATAGATCCCTTTTCCAAAATGACTTTGGAGTGCTACATATGCTTAGCCCGACACCTGCGTGGGTTATCGTCATCTTGGAAATAAGCAATTAGTGACTCATCTTTTCCATCCTTGGTATAATTTGCTTCCTTCCAGCATACTTAATGACTCGAAGAGGGACATAAGGGTATGTTCCCCCTAAGCCGATGAGTACGAGGAATGTTGCATCCCTAGACCGAATGACAAACTCTCCACTGGAAACCACTCGCACATCTCTTGTACCTGCTCTTCTCTCAGATTCCCTAATAGTTCCATCTATCCGCTGGCATCTTCCCAGTGAGCAAACATGTCCGGCATGAAGTGCATCCGCTTTGGATGATGGAAAGCAATATGGTTATCCCAATCTCGTCGCACGATTTCTTGTCTATAATCTCCCTTTTGAAGATTCTCGATGATCCAGAGTTGTAGTAGCAAATTGCACCCTTCAAAGTGCGGTGCTCCTTGTTGACATTTTTCTAAGGCTGGATACAGTTTGGCGAGGATCATGGGTGCTATGCTGAATGTCTGCCCGTTGATACCTTCCATTACGGCTTTGGTTACCATGGATAGTCTTGTATGGATTTTAGCCTTCTTCATCGGAAAAACTATCATGCCCAGAAAACAGAACATGAATATAAAATCCCTCCTATGTATGTGACCCAAAGAGGTGAGGGCGAACTCGTCCATGTGATTGCGATATGATTTGGTATCTCTGAACCTTTCATACATGAAGTCCAAGGATATGTAGGAGTCCTTCAGACTGGTCAGATTAGGATTCTTCTTGAGCCCCATCATTTTAAAGAACCCTCTACCTTTGCAGTTTTCTGTCATAAGCAACCCCGGGCTATCCCAAGGAATTCCGACTAGACCTCCAATTTCTTCCAACAGTGGCGTCATTTCAATACCCCCAAAGCGGAAGACAGACCGTTCACTATCCCAACACATAGTAGCAGCTTCCACGATATTTTATCTGGCCAAATTTCAAGAAGTAAAGGAAGATTCCCTAAGTGCTTGCGGATAAGAACCCGATCACTACCATGCAAATCATCCCACCAGCTTATAAATTTTGGATGAATGTTTGATACCATACCGAATCTGGGGACCTCGTGCCTCATTTTCCTGCAAAATAGAGAGTTAGGCCCTAAACCCCACCGAACTTGGCTATTTAAATCAATAATTAGCACAGGTATTTAATTCTCCAAATCCATGCACATAACGTGATTGTCCTTTTGGGTTTTGAGTAAATCCGATGGACTTTGGTTTAGGCTATCCTAATGAGTCATTACACGGACAGCATAACTGACTTGTCTAAGATCGACCATGATGCATGACCATTTTAACAGAGTAAGGTTTCTACTTTTGAAGTGCTAGACAAGGTACCCTTGAGCGGACAACTCAAGAGGGAAAGGCATGGAATCGTCGACTACACCGTTGATCGACTGGTTTTACCGCAAATATGCCTTTACCAAATTTAGGGGTTTTATAATGTGGAATAGCGCAACCACTCATTATACGTTGCTATATGATTTGTTTGGCACGAGTGGAAAATGATGTTGAAGGATAAAATTACAATAAGGAAATAAGTACATGTATTTTCACGTTCATACAATAATGGTTACAATGAATGCTCGAAATTAAAGACGGAATTGAAATGAAGTAAATACAATAAAGCAGCAAAACAGTTAAAGAAAAAGAAAGACACGAAGATACAAGTTAGTAATTTTGAAAAAAAGTAATTGAAGCAATAAATAAAGAAAGCAATAAAGTCACAAAACACGTAGTGGTAAAAGCCTAAAAGAAACTCCCAAGCAAAGTCGCCATGCTCTCGATGCCCCCTTTTTCGACTACCGGAAAGAAGCAAAATCGGATTTACGACATTATGGGCAAAACAGCTCTATTTCCCGTTTGGGAATTGGGTTATGGGATTGGAAGAGTCGCCACCTAATGATTATAGTGCATTAGGACACTTTAAGATGAAGAGAGTATTTTGAGAGAAAAACCAGAGTTTGGGTAAGGGCTTGAGATTATCTCGAGGGGAAGGTATTAGGCACCCCTCAAGATCCACAAATGTGGTTCCCGCCATGCTAATTGTGACTTTAATATAAGATGAAGCAAGTAGAAAAATAAGGTGCACATGTATAACATTCACATAACTTGAAAGCTTTAAAGAAAATAAGGAACATAAGTTTGAAATAAGAGAGGACTAGTTTGAAAAAAGCATTACTAGAAAAAAGCATTTAAATAGAGCAAACAAAAGAGAAAGAAGGGTCCTAGGGCTAACCATAATATGGATCACATCGGCACAATAGCCGTCACACACTCCTCAAAGAGGGGTCGCATATGGTATAAGCGTACCAGTCATCATCTCCATATTCTACCATTCCCACCCCGGTAAGGTATTTAAACGCGTTGGTATGGTTTACTTATTGCATGCTAATACCAGTCTCAACCTGTTAGTCCTGGGTATTAGGACTTCTAATCCTAAAAGGGGAGAGAGAGATAGGATATATATATATATATATATAAGGAGTATTCAAAGGTAAAAATACTAGAGCGACAGTCAAAAACAAGTAGCTTATAAGAGGTATGCAAATAAACGGTTAAAGGCACAATTAAACCCCGTAACATACAGCAAATAGTTTAGCAAGACTTCAATTACTGATTTGGTCTTCTGAAAGATGTTAGAAGAGCGGACAGATTAGTTTTATACATAACATTTGGATAGAAAATATGCTTCGAGCTCCCCGGGCCCGTTTTAGGAGTTGACAGGATTTAAAATCAGTTGGTTTGAAAGAAAAACGAAGCTTCAGACAGATGTCTGTTTAAAAAGATTTAAAGTTGCATACAAGATTAGAAAATCCTTATAAGTTAGCCGTACTAATTTGAGTAAAAAGGGGGACATGAGAAAAGAAGTTTAAAAGAACTTGGAGCATTTAAACACAAGCAGACAAACAATTGGAAGCATAGATTCAGTATTTAAAACAATTATATAGGTTTAGGGCATTACAAAAGTGGCGGACCTGGGTCCGTTTCAGAGTAAACAGATTCAGGACAAGTTGAACCAAAACGTTTGAAACATTAGGCGAGTCTAGACTTATAACATACTTATTAACCCTTTAGTTACTACTTTCCTGGCATTTATATAGTTCCTATAGGCATGCTTTCAAGGCGAGATTAAAAATGCAAAACTATAATCATGATTTCTATATGAAGTTGATGCAATAACAAAAACCTATAGCCATGACATCTATATGGTGTTGATGCAATAGTGCAATAATAGACATGATAACGGTATGCGTGGATGTAACAAATTAAGGTCCTAAAACATGGTTTCTAACTGATGCAAGAAAAATAAACCTATAGTCATGATTTCTATGATGCCAGAAAAGTAAATCCTTATAGGAATGCTTTCTATATCATAATGAGAAGCCTATAGACATGGCATCTGTACTAACAGGTGATGCTAACCTATAGGCATAGTTTCTAATGAATGCAAGAAAGTAAATCCCTCTCATATCCTTTTTCACTATACCCCCGAGTTCTTTCATTACAAATTATTACAAATCTAGGCGAGGAAGGAAAAGCACATTAAAAGAAATAAGAAATTAAAATACATCAGCAGCTATAACAGGCCCGAGGAATCTCGAAGCAACTTTAATGACCAACAATATGCCTTTTACCAAATCCGAGCTCCCAAGATCCGAGGCTTTTCTCTTTTTAGAGTGTTGCAAAGTTCCAAGGGCTTTCAAACAAACCCATGCATTGCTTACACTCTAATTGGAATAGTGCAATGTGGAATTACAAGCCCTAAGGCATCCAAGTTCAGAGTAGACTCCAAGGTCCCTAAGCTTGGCTTACCAGAGGGGGGTAGAACTTAAAGAACTAAGAATAAATGTAAAGGTGATAGATTAGAGGAAGACCATCGTATTAAGTTGTCATACCCAGCATATTGAGTGCGACTGGCATACCCTAGACTTCTTACAAGGGTTAACAAACAAGGGAAGACTTGTAAACAAGTCAGACAAGGATCTGAATGTTGATTAGGACACCAACATGCCTTTGTCAAGGCTCAAACACATAAGATAGGGGATGGGGAATGGGATTGCTTTGAGTAGAGGATGTTGACAATCTTAGTTCTAGACTTGAAGTGGCAATGAAGTGCCACCCTTATCCAGAACAAACTCACATACAAACAAGGACCAAAGGGAGAGGGGAATCATATAAAAGCACTTAACAGACAAGATTAGATTGAAGGGATCCAGGAGCACAATAATGAGCAAAGGAAAAGTATTTAACATGTTGGACTTGAATAAAATACTGAATGTAAGAAACCAAAGGGAAAGAGAATAGGGATTAACATGTTGTAGTTTGAACTAAAAGTATAAGCAGATAAGGAGCAGGGTTAAGGATTATCCTGCCGGATTTGAGCATAAACAGACAAGGGAACAAGGGGAAGGGAACTATCATAAAGCTTAACTGAGATACACAAAAATCGGTGAGGTAACCAGGGGAAAGGGAATAAAACATGGTAGGGCTTAAACAGAAACAACATGACAGCCTAGGGAAAGGGAGAGGGAGTTCAACATGCTAGCACTCAAATGAAATACTAAAACAAACAAACAGACAAGGGGACAAGGGGAAGAGATTGAACATGCAAGGGCTTAAGTTGAAATAATAGAACAGATAAAGAAAAAGGAAAACCAAACAGATAGTTGAAAGTTAATAATTGAAATTAGGAGCCTACCAGTGCAAACTTGAGTAACAAAGCAAAGAGAAACCTTATAATTAGCCTTGGCTTTCAGCCGGCTAATCATTAGCTAGAGAGAGCAAGTAACAGAGAAGAAAAGAGAAAAGCAGAGAGTTTTTAGTGAGTAAGAGTAGAGGGAACTCGTGTATTGTCATTGTTAGTTAGAAGAAGTGAAGGCCTATTTATAGTTTGAAAGAGATGCAACTCTTAAGGCAAGAAAATATTCAGCAGTACCAATCAAACACAATTAAGGAGAAGGTTCCCTTTAATTAAGGAACCAGCTGGAAATAAATAAGCTTTGGTCTAATTTTGGAAAGGAAAATCATGTATTAATCATAGAATATAGGGTAAATTCAAATAAAGAATTTGAAAATCACACAGGTAAAACACACAAGGCAAGTAATCATCCAGGAAATCAAGGAGTCAAGATACCAGCCATTTGCACTTAGTCAGAAAATCGGGGTCAATTAAAGAATCAAACAGCTATATGTAATCAATTTGGGTTTCAGAGAAGGGGAAGTGTGACAATGTAAAAGAGGCATAGATTCGAACATACAAAGCTGAAAGCAATTAGAAAAACATGTGGCAAAACACATAAGGAAGCAACCAGAGGCGGCTAGAGTTTCCAAAAGAGACAATGGAAAGGACCCTTTGAGCTAGGGTTTCCACTGCATATCGGAGAGTGAGAATATAAAATATGAAGATGAACAAAGCAGAGCAACAGGAATAAAGCACAGGATACATGAACTGAAAATCTTAGAAAGTAAACACTAAAGAAAACACCTTAGAGTCATGATAGAAAATGCTTAAAAATCATAGCAAAGACATAGAAAAGAACACACAGTAGCAAATAGAGCAATGAAACCAGAGAAAACATGGAAAGTCATAGAAAACCCTAGGTTTAAAAGGACGAACAGCTTGAAAATACAAATAGGCGAAGAAGAGATGAGAAAACTTTGAAACTTTTAGAAAATCACTAGGACTCAGACAGAATCGTAAAAAGTAAACATAGAGAAGAACCTCGAGAAGTTAGGGTTTCCACAGAAAAGTCTCGAGATGGCGAGAAAAGCTTGGAACGGACTCGTCGGAGTCGGCAAAGGACTTAGGGCCTTATGACTTGCTGGAGAAAGACCGGCAACAGCTGCAAAAAACCCATTGGAGGACCTTTGGTCTAATCACCCTTGAAATAAAGCTCTGATCTTCGAACCGAAGGACCAGGGGAGGTGAAGAGTGAACGGATGAAGGAGTTTCAGGTCTTGGACGGCCATGAATGCTGGTGAGACAGCAGGAGACGGTTTAGGGTTTGAGAGGGCTTTGAGAGCTTTAAGGATTCAGAGGCGGCGGGTTTGAGAGACTGATTAGGGCTTAGGGGTATAAGGGGATTTAATTTTGGTAAGTTAAATGTAGGTCGTTGATCTCATAGATCAACGGTCAGGATTAGAAGAAGAAGTGGATGGGTTGAGTTTAGTGGGTTTGGGTCGGGTATTTAAAATTGGGTCAGGTCAATTGGGGGTTAAATTGGGGTTTATTTTGGGTTTCAATTTGGGCTAGAATTGAAAGATTAAAGGGCTACATTTTAAATAGCCATTTTTCCCCAATTTAATTTTATAACAAAATAGTAAGCAACTATATATATATCCAGCAAAAGAAATGAGATAATGAAATACGTTTAGGAATCAATTAAAAATATTAGGAACGATTTTATACTTGAAATACCAATTAAATTGAGGAATAGGCTAAAATTGCAATTTAATAAAATTTTAGTTTAAAAATACCTAATGGCTTTATAAAATTCTGTAAAAAGTAACATAAATTATATTTTTATGTAGATTAGAGAATTAAATAAATTATTTATTAAAATAATAAGATTTGATACTAAATATTGGATTTTCTGGTACAAAATAGGTTGTAAATTGGTTTTAAAATACTTGAAAAAATATAGAAAAGTACCAACTTTTTGTGGATGCTTATATAGGCATTCACAAGCTACTTTGAAAATATTTTGGGTACAACAAATACATGGGAAAAATTAGGTATCAACAATAAGATCACCCTCTTTAAACTCCTTACTGTGGATGTACTTATCATGGAGGTACTTATCTTCTCCTTGTAAAGGGGCGAGCTTGTGTAGGCATGATACCGAAATTCATCTAGCTCATTCAGTTGTGACACACTTAGGTTTGCGGCGACATCCTACTCAAAGTTCAACTTCTTCAAAGCCCACATGGCCTTACGCTCAAGTTCCTTTGGAATATGGCACGCTTTCTCCTAACCGGTATGGAGACAACCTGATCGATGTTTTGTAGGCCGTCCTATAAGCCCAAAGAGCATCATCAAGTTTTCTTGACCAATCTTTCTGGTTGGCATTGACTGTCTTTGACAAAATACTCTTGATCTCCCAGTTGGAGACTTCAACTTGCCCGCTTTCTTGAGGATAATAAGGGGTCGATACTTTGTGAGTGACACCATACCTTGTGAGTAAGGAATCAAAAGCCTTGTTGCAAAAATGAGAACCTCCATCACTAATAATGGCACTTGGTGTACCAAACCTCGTAATGATGCTCTTCTTCAAGAATGCCACCACACTCCTCACTTCAATACTTTGTGAGTGACCCACTTAGACACATCATCAATCGCGACTAGAATGTAGGTGTTCCCACAAGAGCTAATTAAAGGACCCATGAAATCAATACCCCGCACATCAAAAATATCTATATGCAAAATGGCAGTGAGAGGCATCTCATTCTTCTTTGAGAACCCAGTGGCCCGTCGTTGATGAATGAAGTTACTCATTTTGTGGTAAACATAATATTATGATTCTCAAAATGGATGAAGCCTATCCAAGATCAAAGCCTAAGAAGTTTGGAATTTCATATCATATGACTTTCATTTTGAAATATTGTATGAAGTTATTGATTTGTAACTTCATGAGATAAATAGCCACTTTGATTTAGTGACTAGTAACTTACTCCTTGGTATGACTGGTTTGAATCCGATTGATTCATTTGCTAATTTGGACAAAGACAGAATAATGAAGTTGGCCAAGTATTATCCAAGTGAATTTGATGACAACAAGCTACGAGATCTCAGTTTTCAGCTTGATAGTTTCATTGTCTATGCTCAAACGTGTGATAGCAAGTTTGCCAACTTGTAGGGAATTCAGGATCATGCTATAGTGATAGCAAAGACTAAATTGGATCAAATTTGGTGTCATGTTTATTTAATTCTGAATCTTACTTTGATTCTACATGTTCCTACTGCAAGCGGGGAAGAACCACTACAAAAAAACTGAAATTAGCTACGAATGGCGTTGCTAATCTGTCGCTAAAATGCTCGTAGCTAGCAAAATATTTTGATAATCCATCTCTAATCCATCGCTAAATAAGATTAGCGACTGATATTTCTATTTAACTACAGAATTTGTCAGTCGCTAAAACCTGAATTTTAGTAGTGAACATTCTCCTCAATGAAACTCATAAAAAATGACCTACGTAATAGCATTAGTGAAGAATTTTTGAATGGTTGTTAGTTTGCAATATAGAGCATAAAGAATTTGCAGCTGTAAGTAATGATGCTATTTTAGATCGTTTTCGAAGTATGAAAACTCGTCGAGTGCAATTGTAAATTGATGGTGATTTCTTTTTTGTGATAATGAAACTAATTATTTTTTGCCTCCTAAGTTATTGTACTGTAAAAATTTATGTCATGAAACTTTATATCTATATTTATACTATATTAAAAGCACGAAGGCCCTTGGTAAAATATCGTTTGTTTTTTTACCCTTTAAAAATTAGTTGTATATTGGACAAAATTTTAATTTAATTTACTTTCCGAGTAGTTAGGACTTCAAAAGCTATTCAGATTTTGCTTATTAAATTGTTTCATACTTGAACGATAATTCAATACATTTGAACTAAACATTTTCCTGTAGTTAGAATTTTGAAATCAACTAAAATTTCTCATACTAAATCCTTCTTTATTTGAAATAAGTAAGAACTAAAAAATCCTAAAGTTATTTACTTTGGCACTCAATCTTGGAAATGTTTTCTCAATATTAGCTCAATTGTGTCACGGCAGTAATTATTTGAGAGTACAAATTTTGACTTTCCTTTTCTATAGAGAGTTTTGTTTTAACAATTATAATATTATGCTCAAGGACAAGTTAGTTTGTTCGTAGACACAAAAAGAATTTACTTTTACAAACATTATGGAAGTTTTTTAACATTGAAATATATCTATACAATATTAAAATCACGAAGGTTCTTAGCGAAACATCGTTCACCTTTTTTCAACCAATTTGAGATAGAATTGTAACATAAATATTTATCAGAATTCAGTATTTATTTAAATTAAGGGTCAACTAAATGAGTTTTAAAAAAAGGATCAACCAAATAACATTGTTTTTAGACTCTTTATTATGTATTTACTCAAGGAATGGTTAACGTAAATATAAATAAGAAATACTTTATTAAATATTCATTTAATTAATTTTCAAATATTTAGGAGTTTCAAAGTAATTAAAATTTTACGTATTAATTTTTTCTTACTTGGACTATGTAGAAAGTCCTACGATTTAGAACTTTGAAAACATAAAGAGTTTACTTTGTAAAAATCTATTAGGAGTTTAAAACTATATTATTATATTTTTTCTTATTTAAACTATGTAGAAAATTCAGAAACTTTAAATATTAAGAGTTTACTTATGTAATCTTATACTTAAAAATATCAGGTCATTTGTTATGAGGGAAAACATGACAGCGAATTCGATCCTATAGTCGTCTTCTTTGTTCGAAAAATGCACAGTTGAAAGGGATGCTATTTGGCTCGGCGGAGTTGTAGCCCAAAAAAAGAAGATCCAGAGTAATTCCTCACCTATCCTGTTAGGGGCCCAGTGGAACGCTCTAGTATAGATTCACTATGCTTATGTAAATGTAAACGGCCGGCCGGTAGATCCAAAAGGATTCAGCCATAAGTCTGACCCGAATATCGTTTGTCCAAAAACAAAACAAAAATAAAGTAGGATTTAAGTAGTAGTTCATGAGAGCTCGAATTCCCACGTTCCAGCATGCATTATGCCAACAGCTCCTACCACCAACTATAGCTGAGAAGTTGAGTAACCCTTCTTCTTTTTTTCTTTCAGAAATTGAATAGAATAAAGAATGAGATAGTCTATATCCTGTATCGATCATAGGATCACTCTATGAATAGGTCATTCTCTGTGACCTCCCACCGTTCATGACAGCCCTTACTTCTTGTATGAACGGCTCCTTGGTGCAGGAGCAGAAGCGATGGTCCCCTTCAGTCAACTTGCTTGCGCCTGCTGTTACCTACCGTAGGACCTCCGTCCCCGAAGTGAAGAAAGAGCAACAGGAACAAGAGGTTGTCCTCTCCCGGCCCTGTAGCTCCACAACTACTACCGTGGTTGTTGTCAACGGGGATCCCCCGTTCCGAAAGGTTACTAGGCCGGTCGTGAGGTCCAAAGTTGTATACAACTAGTATGGTGTAGATAAATTCACTACTTCAACGCCGTTATTGGACAATGCAGGCTGAGCATCTACTTTCTCTTATATCGTTCCACAATGAGAAGTAATTTCGTATATAAAGATATGGGTTTCCGGGTTTAGATCAAAATTACATCCCCGAAAAGCAGGGTTAGAGTATTATACTTGTTCTGCTTCGATAGAGGCACTGTAACCGTAAGTGAAGTAACACTCATTCGGCCGATTGCTCTTACTCTTATCCTTCCTTCACTGACACGGAAGAGAGAGAGAACTCTCCAAGCCAAGGATGAGTGCCAAAAAGAAGATGTGCAAGCTATTCTATCAGAAGGAGCAAGCGACTAGACGGAATTCGATAAAAAATGGAAACTTTGGATATTTTTCTTAGAAGGAGATGAACTACCTATAGATTTGTATGTAAGTGCACGATAGGATTTAAGAGAAAGCTGGAATCCAATCAAGAAAGAATCACTTCGGACAATTAGATTAAGCTTCCTCCTTCTCTCTCTTCTTTAACTAATGATGTAGCGAATCCCTAAAGTCAAAGTAGTCCATGAAAGCATCTATTTTTTCGTTCAAGAAATTGCATATGTAAAGATGGGGTGAGTCTCGAATCAAGGGCTATCAAACCAACAATGCTCTGTTGGTCCATCTAGTGGGTCCCTCCCCCCAAAAACAAGATCATATTGAGCAGCAACTTCGAGGAAGATAGCATTGGTACATGCTATACCTATGTATGGTGACTGGTGTCATGCCAGAGTCTGTCCGGGTGGGCTCAAGATAAAGAAGGTGGAGAGAGTTAGCTTTCTACTGAGTGAGTTCGAGTAGGAGCGGACGCACACTAGATCAGAGAAAGTTTAGTTGGACCAATAGCACAGACACCTGAAAGTAATAGCCTTTTGGTATGCCTCCCCCCACCCCCCTCCCACCTCCCCGACTTACGGCCTTTACGTTACTACTATTGTGATATGAGCAGTTCAAATTGGTTGAATCTTTCTCAATCATCCTGGCCGGAACTTATATGTAGCACTTGTACGGAGGTGCATGTAAGGGTTTGGAACTCTTTTCTTATCTGATGCAAACGTATAGTTAATATTTGAATAATATTGTGAGCACTTTTATGAGGCACGATTTCTTTCTTTTTCTGAGTAGTTTAATAACATAAAACTTTATCATTTTCGGGACTAAAATTATTTTCTTACTTTTTCTAGCTCAAATATTTTCTTTTATAATTTTTTTGCTTTTAAAAAGTCTATATTTTCTGATCAAGATACACGCGCAAAGCACATACTTATAGACTAATTTATTTTAAAAGTGATGGTGTATTTATCTTTTCAAAATCCTAGATCTGCGGCCTCTGCACGCTTCCTTTTGGCGCGACACACCACTTCCAAATCCAAATGCTTGGGAGTGGTTTCATTACTTCGTTCCCTGTTCTTCTGTTTCCTCTACACTTCTGTTACATCAAATCTTATCCTTTGATATACTCGTGTGTTTTATCAACCTTATTATACTCGTGTGCTTCGCATGGCTCGGAACTAATTGAAAAATATTTTTAAACTAATATTTTAGTCCGAATTAATTGTATAAATGCATAGAGCTTTACAACAATAGCATAAACAGGACCAGCCTTTTCCAGTGTAATGTGTTATCCTCGCCTCTAGGCAAAACCTAAGTGTTAGGCCTATTAGGTGTGGAATTTTAGCGATAAGAAGATTCATAAAGCTTTGAGTAATTTTTTCGGTTACTAATTTGAGTAAAATATTGGTTTTGATAGTACGTTTCTATTAAGTTTTGTATCATATGAGATGAAATTAACGAAATTAAAGAAATTTTTTGTCATTACAAATTTTAATGTTCTAGCAATTAAAACTCAATCATTTAAGAAAAATGTATGGGTTCGAATTTGGTCGATCACATTTCAAAGTTAACACGACCAACCACTACGTACCTACGAGTCGATACAGCGGGACACCCAGGGGTAAAAGGAGAGATGTCCTCGCGCCATCGTCGGCTTCATTATAGAATATACTTCTTGGTTTGTCGTTCCCATGATTAAGTAAAAATCTTCTATTATATAAAGGGGATTCAAGCCTTGTAATAGATAGATAGTTTTTCGATGGGGTACAAGCTTATTCTCTCTCTCTCTAATCTTTATCTCTCTACTAGTCCCTCTCCTTCTCTACTATTGTAATTTCATTTACTAGAATTATCCTAGGGTTTATTATTTCGACTATGATTTACCCCTTCCTCTTTTTTGATTGACTTGCTTAGAAAGAGTTCAACATCTTTTGAATCAAACAATTTAGCGACGCCTGTGTGGATTTCCATAGTCGAAATCTTAGTTCTCGTTTGGGGTATCAAAAGAAACAATTAGTGTTCTTCACATCTAATAGAAACCAACAATAGCAGAGAATGAAGCGAGGTTGAAAATGATAGCAAATATCTCAAGTAACCTCTTGAACTCACGCAACGAAGCCGGCAGGGAAGATACCAATAATACAACACCAAGAGATATATCAGACAGGGAGATCTCACCCTCTCCACGCGAGGATCTGACGATCTTGCGTGAAAGAGGAGCTTCCTAGTCTACCACGAAAGAAACACCACCAGCAGTCAAAAAGCTGCTAGAGGAGTGGTTGACGAGTGCTCTAAGCAACATGCTCGAAAAACCTCCTCAAGGAAATGCCGAAGATTCACCAACAGCAGAAATCGCAGCCATCACCGGCGAGCCCGGCACTACAGGTACGAGCAAAACCTGCACTGTCATCAATGCAAGTGATGATGCACTCGCAACCATCCTAAAGAAAATTGAAGAAATGGGAAACAAACTTTGTGATCAAATGAAAGAGCTCAAGGAAAGGGTTGAAAAAATATATGGCGCCCATATGCTGCTACCAAAATGCGATGTAGGAAGGTTTGTCGAACAGCCATACAGTGAGGAAGCTGCTCCTTACCATCCCCAAAAACTTTCAAAATTCCACCATACTTGAAATATACGACGATACCACGGATTCAGAAGATCATCTAATCCATTACGTCACCATGGTAAAAGACAATGACCTGTCAAAAGAACAAGTGTCATATGTACTATTGAAAAATTTCGTTGAGACTTTGACAGGAGTATCATTAACATGGTATTCTCAGCTGCCAGCACGGTCGATATTGACATTCAAGGAGATGGAGGACAAATTCACAACCGATCATGCAGGAGCAAAGAAGGCTGAAGCTAGGGTCAACAACATCTTTCCCATCAGGCAAACTACGGGCGAAGGACTTCGAGACTTCCTGGCCCGATTCAACAGGGCAATAATGGGACTGCAAAATGTGTCAGAAGGAATGGCGGTCGCAGCTTTCCGAAATGGGCTAAGCAGGAACACGTCAAAGGCAACCAAGAAATTACTCGACAGACTCGTGAAGTATCCGCCACCACATAGGAAAGGATCCATAATGCCTATTGCGTCGAGGTAAGATCAGATGATGACGACCTCAATGGTCCGACCAGCGACTAACGTCAGTCCAGTCCGAGGCAAGGATGGATCAATGTAATGATGGGCGAAGGGATCAACCCCCATGCTTCAACCGAGAAAGGAATCAGTCCTATGTCAGAACATCCAACCCACCTCCTCCAAGGCATACAGATGTCGTGACACGACACACCGGACCCCTTCAAAATTAAAGAGGTATGCCTCCATTGTTATCTACTCAAAAAATTTGTATTTCCTCTATAGAAATAATGTACGCACTAGAGAACCTGGGCACGAAGGTGCAGTGGCTACAAAAAATGAAATCGGACCCAAGCGCGAGAATGTCAAATGTCCTACGCAAATTCAATCAGGAAAGTGGACAGAAGAGCGAGGGTTGCATAGGTTTACGGCAGGAGGTGGTCAGGATGTTGAACCAGGGGTATATGAAAGAACTACTCAACAATAAAGGAAGGGCCAACTTTGCCAGAGGACGAGACGCCTCTCAAGGACCTCCAAAACCGCCCTCGCTGGCATGCACCATACAGATGATTATCGAAGGCTGGGATGAGTCGGTGATCAACCATGTGAAGTTCACTACGACACACAAACTCAAACGCACGCTCGCCCACGAACGACATGAAGACTTCGAAGACAGTATCATCTTCGAAAAGTCAGATGTTGACGGTTTGTCTTTCCCTCACTATGATGCTTTAGTTATAACTTTACGCATTGTTGATACTGATGTAAAAATAATCATGGTAGATTATGGAAATGACCGATGTATTATCCACCCGAGAGTTCTCATGTAAATGAGGCTCGAGGATAGAATAATACCGCATTGCATAACACTAACGGGTTTTAACAATGCAGTAGACAGACATCCGGGGAAATAAAAGTCTTAGCAGGAGGAGTCACGCTAGAAACAACATTCCACATCATGAACTAGGAAACGGCCTATAACGCCATCATAAGGGGCCCTTGGAGCTTTTACCAAGTGATCAATTTCCCACCCCATGGGGGTATTCAGTATTTGAGGCGAACCGCATACCGCCCAAGAATGCAACTAGATCGCCCAGGAATACATGCACACCAAACAATTGAAAGGGGTAAGTGCGGAAGCATAACAATTAGCCATGTTGGGAACTAAACTCGACCCACCAGCAGAGATCAACAAAGACCCGAACGTCATAGAAGCCTGCAAGGAAACAATTGATAGTCTCGACCCAGTCCAATTGGATGACGCTGACAGTACAAAAAAGGCCTACATCGAGCACAACCTCTCAGAACCAGGTAAGTATCATGAATTTCTAACTAACAAAGCTGAATTTTTTGGGTTTCCCCACTCAGATATGCCGAACATCCCAAGGGACATCGCCACCCATAGGTTGAATGTTAACCCACTCTACCCACCACTACGGAAGGCCAGGAGAAAATTCAATGCCGCAATCAACGAAGTAGACGGTGAAAAAGTGGACAAATTGCTTACCAGCAGTTCCATTAGAGAATCGATGTATCCCCAGTGGCTCGCCAATGTGGTCATTTTCGATGCCCCCTCTTTCGTTGTGGACGGGAGTCTGAAATCGGGTATACGACATTATGGTAGAACAACTCTATTTCCCTTATGAGAATTAGGTTTTGGAGTGTCTCCAATTAATGATTATAGTGCATTAGGAAACTTCTAAAAAATGAAGAAATTACGAAGAATAAACCAGAGTTTGGGTAAGTGCTTAGAGATTATCTCAAGGGGAAGGTGTTAGGCACCCCTCAAGATCTACTACTGTTGTTCCCAACCATGCTATAATTGTGACTTTAGAAGATAGAAGAAACAAATAAGGTTTGCACATAGTAATCACAAGTAAGTTTAAAGCTTTTAAAAGAGGAAAGGAATAGACAGTATCTTAGAAAAGGAGTTAACTGAGTGGAAACATGATTTAAAGAAAACATTGTAGATAATAAGGAAAAGGGAAGGGGGTCCTAGGTTTAGACATAATATGGATCATATCAATGCAATATCCAACAATCACTCCTAAAAAGAGGGGTCATACGTGATATTAGCGCACCGATCATCATATCCATATTCTACCCTTCCTACCCCATTAAGGTATTAAAGCATGTTTAGTCTCGATTACTTATTGTGTGCTAGTACCCGTCCCAACCTATCAGTCCCAAGGTATTAGGACTTCTAATCCCAAGAGGGAAGAAGGGATGGGAGCTTTTATGGAGTTTAAAGGATAAAATTCTAATTTCGGCATACAAAACGAGTACCAAATAGATGGAAAACGAAACAGGTAAATAAGGCTCAAATAAACCCCGTAAATTAGACAAACATATAGTTTATCATGTCTCGGCACATACTGCTTTGGTCTTAAATTAAAATTAAGCGGTGAGTGGACTGGTTTAACACATATATTTAGACAGAAAGTCCGCATTAGAAAACTCGGATACAATTCTCAGAGATTAAGGCATTTTAATGTCAGTTGTTTATTGATTTTAGAAGATGAGATAATGCAGAAAGATTTTTTGAAAGAAAGAACAGACTGCAGATTTAGTAAATTGTTTAAAGATGAATTTTCGAAAATGGGTCAGCGGCAGAAGTAGTTGTAAATGAATTTTAGAGAAAATATAGAATTATCTAAGGGAAGAGTAAGCGACAAATTTGATTAAAATACGGGTTCGGTAATTTTGAGTTAGAAAAAATACGTTCAGCCAGAACATTTGAAAAAGCCGTTCAGAAAAGGTATGCAACTTTTAAAGAAATGTATATTGTTCTTAAGAGAAATTTATCAAAGGTTGATGTTTCAGAAAAACGTTACTGAATTAAGCGTTTAAGAACTGATTAGCCAATTATTACTATTTTAAAATGTGCAAACGATTTTTTATGCAAATTATATAGGCATGATATCTACATTATTGATTTTCAAAACTTGTGAAAATATGTTTGATTAATTAATTCTAGAGTTTTGCCTAATGAATATGCATATCCTATAGGCATGATCTCTATATGCATTAATTACATAATATGAACGTTAAACCCTATAGGCATGGTCTCTATGTGATTCTACGTATAGTTAAACGTTAAACCCTATTGGCATGGTCTCTACATAATTGAATCAAAAATATTAAACAGACCTATATGCAGGATTTCTAGTAAAAATAAAGTCCTAAATCAAGATATCTACCCTCATTGATGCAAGAAAGTAAAACCCATCTCACACCCTTTTACTATGCTCCCCGAGTTTTTATACAAGTTATTACAAACCAGAAAAGGTACAAAAATACATCAAAGACTAACAGCTAGATCCAAGCTGCCTATTTCAAACTTAATGTCCAACAATATGTGATTAACTAATTCTGGAATGCATATTTCCAAAGCCTTCTCTTTATCCAAAGTGATTCAAAGTTCCAAGGAGTCTCAAGGATTCCCGGCATTTCTTACACTCAAGATACCATTTAGAATTAGAATAGTGCATTGTGGAAGAGCCGGCCCTCAAGCATCCAAGTTCAGAGAGAGCTTAGGGGTCCCAAAGCATGGCTTGCAAGAGAGGGGCAAAACTTATAGCTAAGAGTAAGTGCAAAGTGAAAAGGAAATTGGGGAGCCATAACAAGTGGTGGTCATGCCCAGCCACAGGTGTAGGCTGGTACACCCCTAACCACTTAATTGGTTAAACAATTTAGGAGCAGACCCTTGAAGGTCAGACCTAAGTCTGGATAGTGATTAAGACACTATCAGACTCAAGTCCAAGGCTCAAACATATAATAGAGAAAAGGGAGTGGGAATTTATTGAGTCAGGGTTCAAAGAATCCAGTTCGAAGTCATTGAGAGTAATGTTAAAGTGCTTCTATGTCTTGAACCATACTCACAGACGAAGGGGAAAAGAAAAAGGGAGTTTACGTAAGAGAAGTAGTAGCAATGTTGCAAGAACATAGTAAAAAAGAGCATAACAGAACATAGGATGTAAACACATAGTGGAGGAGCATACCAGTTGCAAAGTGAAAATAAGTAGAATAACAGAGCAAGAAAACAGCTAGAACAAACTCAAATTCTCAGAAGAACACTTGAAAGCTCAAAGAGAACTCAAAAGTGATTCAGAAGGCAAATAGTAGAATCATAGAGAAGAAGAGAGTCGAAGAGAGAGTAAGAGTGCAATTCGAGAGTCTATTCAAGTGTGTCTCAAGTGCGGAAAAGTGTGTGTTCAAGTGCAGAAGGGTAGCCCCCATATTATAGTGCAGAAAACAAGCAGGAAGAGGTAAGAAATAACTTTGAAAAATCAATCTCAATGATTTCCCTTTCAGTCAAGGGACTTTATTTCAAACGGGCATGAGGTAGTTAATGAAAGAAAATAACTAAAACCCTTTTCCAGAGTAACATAATAGGGGTAAATACACAGAGCCATTATTTAAGGCAAGAGTCTAGTAGTACACATTTTGGGCAAAATAAGGAAAGACAATCAATCAACAGCCAATAAAAATCAAAGTGGCAAGCTTCATTTGAATTATCAAAGTCAGGAAAAAGGGAAGGGAAGGTTCAATTAGAGAAATCAACAACAATTAGTCAAGAATCATTAAAGAAATTTGAAATCAATAAATAGTTGGCAAAGACCTTTTGAATGAGGAGTTCTCATATATAAAGCATACATACATATGAGTTAAGAGAGACTTGTCGTGTTAACCAGAAAAACTAGCATAGAAAGACAATCAGAGTCATAACAAAGAGGGTTTAGTTCTTAGGCTAAGAATGAGTCTGAGAGAGTCAAGGGTTCTGAATAGAACCCTAGTCCAAACATAAAAATCGAGCCTGCCAAAAACTCTAAATACTAGGGTTTCTGACTCGAATCAGATGCATAGACAATAACTAGAACAGTCTCAGTAGTCTTTACAGATAGTTATGAGAAAAACAAACAAATAGCATAGCAGGATCAAGGCAAATGTAATGTAGAAACCAATTTGAAGCACAGGGAACAAGTTTTAAGCAAATTTGGTCACTCAGTAAAGTTCAGCAGAGTAGAAGCGACACAAGCTTAGGAAAACAGTAGATGAGACATGTCTAGAAAGAACTCAAACAAAGACCAGAAGAAGGAGAGTAAAGATCAAAAGCTTAGTAAAAAAGTTAGTAAAGGATCATGGAGTAAATGAACATATGAAAGCATGATATAGAAATTAGTAGAAGAAAAAGCGAAGCACAGTAATGCAGGCATAAGAACATAACATGGGCAGATACACTCAAGGAAAAGAAGAAGAGGAAGAATCATGCTTAAATAGAAAGAAAAATAGGAGATCAAATACATGCATAGTAGAGAAAAAATATACGAGATGAACAGAGACAGACGCACATAATGAAAAGAGTAGAAAGAATTAAAAGGTTTTTGTTTCAGGAACCCTAGTTTTAAAATCAAATGATTTAAAAAAGGAAAATTTTGGGAAAAGCTTAAAACATCGAATATAGCATATATTCACCACAGATCTAGGCAAATAAAAGAAGAAGGAACCTCGAATAGCTATAGGGTTTCTCTGAAACCCTAGAAATGAGAAGGCTCGGAAGAAAGTTTGGTCTCCAGTCGGAGATGGCTAGAGATGGGCTCCTAAAGCTTGAACACATTAGAGCAAGGCCGAAGAGGCCATAGAACCATGTATATGTAGAGGATCTGAACGGACATCATCGAGGAAAGACATCAAAATCTCAAACACCCAGGGTTTAGGGGTAAAGGGAGGTGAGTATAGACTATCCATGGCCGAAGAAGCCATGGACTCAAGTGAGATTATGTTTGGAGAAGGGTGAGAGACGATTAAGGTTTGAGAGCATTTGAGAGAGAAGAGGGTTTGAGGGCTGTGTATTTGAGAGAAGTGGGGAGTGTTTAGAGGTCATTCACGATTAATTAAGGGAAGGAGAGATCTGGGTCGTTGATCCAAATGATCAACGGTATAAATTTTAAAAAGAAGTCGGGCGTGTTTGATTAAGGGGTCATTGGTCGGGTTAAATCGGAAATTAGGTTGGGATAATTTGGATTTGATTAGAGCTGACTTGGGGTGAAATTAGGTGCCAATTTTGCCTAAAATTGAAATAAAATTGGGCTTGCATTTAAATAGTCAATATTCTCTATTTGATTTTAAAATATTAATAATAATTAAAAGTTTTGAATAGATAAAAATTTTATAAATTTTAATTTAAAAATACTAGAAGCAATTTTATATTTGTAAAATGCTACAAATTACAAGATAGGCTATAGTTGTAATTGTATGCAAATTAGCTTTAAAATGCCAAATGAATTTATTAAAATGTGAAAAAATCACTCTAATTATATTTTGTTATAAATATGAGAATAAAATAGGTTATTCACAAAAAATGATAATTTTGGGGATAGTTTTTGGGATTTTTGTAGTACAAAATAGGCAATAAACTGGTTTAAAAATCATTAAAAATACCAAGAACTCATGGATGTGCTTATATATGCACATGTATGCTACTTGGAAGTATATTGGGTAAGAAAACAAATAGAAAAAATTGGGTATCAACAGCTGCCCCTCTTTACCCAAAGAGGATAAAAGAGTTTTCGGATAAAGATAAGATGACCAATTTTGACTGGAAGCGGCGATTGAAAAGAACTTTGACCGAGCTCTGGTTTTTGAGCCGCCTACATATCCCTAGTTTTACATGAATCAGTCCATATGTAGTTTGGGAACCATTGACAGAGTGTGTCGATGGAGATTTCGAAAAAGATGGATGCGATAATTAGATTATAAATTGTGTTTGGAGTCGTATAGGCTGCGTGAACCGTAGTGGGATCGCTCATGCGGAGACAGCTATTTTTCTAGGTGGTGTACCTACAAGTAAGTAATATGGTGTATATTGTGCATAATATAAATGTGATGCAAGTTCTTGCTGGACCATGAGTTATGTCTTCGGGCGGTTAGGATGACGTTCTCAGAGTATGATGTCCTGAGACATGAAGAGCATAAATAAAGATTCGTAGTCCATGAAATGATGTTATCAGACAACGCAGAGGTGCCTCCGAACTATGACGCCTTTGAATAAGTTGACAATCTTTCAGTCCATGAGAAGGAGGCGATCTTTCAGCTGATGAATGTAAAGGGTGGCGATCTTTCATCCAAAGTGAGAATTTAAATGCAGCTGGCGATGTTTTAGCTGTTTGAAAGATAAAGTGGCGGTATTTCATCCATGCAAGATGGAGACAATTCTTAGTCTTGAAAGTTGGATAGGTAACCTTATGAAAATGGAGGTAGAGCTAAACCTCGGAAGGCAGATAGGTAGCCTTATGCAGATGGAGACAGATCTTAGTCTCGAAAGACAGATAAGTAGCATTATGCAGATGTAGATGGAGACAACTCTTAGTCTTGAAAGGCATATAGGTAGCCTTATGCAGATGCGGATGGAGACAATGCTTAGTTTCGAAAGGTAGATAGGTAGCCTTATGCAGAATGGAGGTAGAGCTTAACCTCGGAAGGCAGCTAGGTAGCCTTATGCAGATGCAGATAGAGACAATGCTTAGTCTCGAAAGGCAGATGTTAGCCCTATGCAAGATAGAGGTAGAGATTAACCTCGGAAGGAAGATAAATAGTCTTATGCAAAATGCAGATGGAGACAGTGCTTAGTCTTGAAAGGCAGATGATAACCTTATGCAAAAATGCAGATGGAGACAATGCTTACTCTCGAAAGGCAGATGATAGCCTTACGCAAAAATGCAGATGGATACAATTCTTAGTCTTGAAAGGTAGATGATAGCCTTATGTAATGCAAGAATGTAAATGCGGATAGTGGTAAGACTTTATTAGCTGGCAGTTGATACACGTGCAAGTTTTCTTGCATGTGACTCATCCGTGATAACTTCTTCGGATAGCTAAAAACAACCTGCTTCCTTTATCATATATATGAGATGGGCGAGCCTTTTTAACAAAAGGTGATCCACTATCGGTTGTAGTATTCTTGAAATATCATGTCAAGAGGGCGAGGCTCTTAGCAATGGGGGGAAAGGGGAGTGGGTAAGCGGGCTCCTTTCATTTGACTGGTTAGGTAGGAGTGATCTTTTTTAAAGATAGTGTCCTTTGCTATTGCAATAAGGGCTGCTCGCCTTTATACGGCTTGGCTTCGTTAACGCTTGTAATGGTCGACAGTATTCCTGCCATACCTGAATTCTAATTATTTAGAGCTAGAAGCTTTGCCAGAAGCAAGCAAGATGAGGTCGCATGAATGCTGCGGGAATGTTGCGTGGATAGGTTAGTTCATCTTCCCATGGCTCTTGTCATCACGTATCATTGGGGTAGCGTTGTTAAACAACAATGATTCAAATCATAGTTATGCATGATTTGGTAAATATAGCATAAGAATATGTTTGAAACAATGATTTTATTTTGAATGAACCAATGACTGCAACGTGGCTCAAGACATTGCAACCTCGCTTGCTCCGGAATTTTGAGGGTTCTCCTCAAAATTCTGCCCTAGTTTACTAGGCTGGCACTTCTGACAAGTGTGTTGTGAAGTTATATACGTCAATACCACAAAAGAGAGGGGGGGCTGATTTGTCTGGTACTTAATTTTCGCTTTAGAAGAACCAAGTTCTTCTAAGTGTTCTAACTACGGCAGTTTGTGAAATAATAAATACTGAAAGTAAAGTGCACACAGAGTTTTACGTGAAAAACACCTGGCCCAAAACCTGAAAAAACCACGACCTACTACTCAATAGAATTTTCCCAAACTCCACTAATATTACTGAGCCAAAAACTGCATTTACAAAACTCTTTGTAAGCCTAAGGATTAACTCTAATCCAATGTGGCACACAACCTTAATTGTTGTGACACTTTCAAGTTAAATCTCACTTGAATACTCAGAGTACCTAATATAATTGCTTCTAATAAAGCTGAAAGGTACAATATGAAAACCTACTACAAATGAACTAGACTTAGGATAAACGCAAAGATGAAACTGGTTCTTCTGTCTTAGTTCATGTAGCTTCAGACGTGCACGCTTGTATCTCACATATATTGCTTGCAAATGAGACTTACTCTTCTTTCTCTCAAATATGCTTAACTTCTACGTATGTGCATTACCTGTAAAAGAGACAAACTTGGTTATTTAATATATTAGCAGTTAGAGTTTGATCGAGACTCCAATGCTTATCCTTATTCGATTTGAGTGCTTTACCAATACAAACTCCAGTCCTTATCCTACCTTAGGATTCTGTTCTCTTATCATAAGGAGACTGTCCTCCTTAGAACTCAATGCAATCTTATTGATTCAGTTTAGAAGATATTTGTTGTGTGATCTTCAATACATATCTTATGCACGTGCCTTCCATGTGCAATGGTTATGACTAAGTGAGTCTCTCAAGATGGACCAGGTCTTTCCCTGAGCTCATTTATCAATCTTCAAAACTTCAACTAAACTTGGGCCAAACAATTCCCCCTTTTTAATGATGACAAACTCTATGCCTTTAGTGATAAGAGAACCTGTGAAACTCAGCTGAAATATCAACCCTTAAAAAATTTTCAACTTCTCACCAAGGGCCAGATTTAAATTTGGTCATAAACATCAGTTGTTCAGATAATGAATTTAAGCACATTATCTTTCCCCTTTTGGCATCATCGAAAAGTTTCATAAATAAAGTGAATACCATAAATTTAATTAGTACTCATGGCCATTAGGGCAACTGCAAGTGAAAACATGCTTTAATTAATCAAAAATCAACTCATCAAAAGTAACTATTAAGAACAGAATTAACAAAAAGCAAGGAAGGTGCATTCATTGATTGGTGTTGCGTCTACATTGCAGTCCGCAAGAAGAAAAACAAAATTACCAAACCATGAGCAAAATCAAAAGAAAACAAACAGATAATATCGCAAAACAGGTCTCTGGGGGGTCTAGACTGGTTCACACTAGGACATGACACCTAAGGCTTAGAATAGCTGGAGGGTTGGATTTGTAGAATATTGATCATATGTTGGAGCATTCCTTAATTTTCTCCTTCTCTTTCAGAAGTTCAGCTCTCAACCCATTCCTTTCTCCCTCTAATTCAGCAATTCTGGCCTGAAGCCTTGCTATCTCTGCATCCTTTGTCCCAACCTCCTGAGCCAAGGCTCTGACTTTGCTGTTCACATGCGTCTTTACAGAAGAATCAGGTTCAACTAGGACTTTACTGATCAGATAATCACAAGATTGAAGGTTCTTGCTACCAAAGTGCTCTTTGTTAGAAGCCATTTCCCACTTTTTTAGGGGACAATCAATCTTTGAAGGACAATTGTCAAGATAAATTCATAGGGAATGGCATGAGCCTTTGAGCCATTGAGAACCCTTTCAAGCTACTTCACAATGAAGGCATGCTAATTTATCTACTTCCTTTTATTCAGGAAATGCATAAGAACCAGATCCATATAATTTGATATATGCCTTCTTTCCTATTTGGGCAAAAGGCATTTGTTGACAAATTCGAAGCATTTTGTTTTCTGACCTCATTTCACTTTTCTGAACTTCCCTAGCCTCAGGTACCTCTTCATCTGTTGTGGTGTCACTGAAATTCCTAGTGATCTGAAGATCAGTAGGCAACACACCCAGACATGGCCACCTCTGACATGTATAGTCATCATATCCCTCACTAGGGATGTCCAGAATCTTGCCCAGCTTTGCAGCATTGAACTTCACTTTGACACCTTTCATTGTGCTAGTCACCAGCCCATTCTTCACTGTCCCATTTTCCATGAACTCTACGAGTTCTTTTCTGGACAATTTACCATCCATATGAAGGACCATGTTCTCCACCCCTGTGCTTCTAGTGCAGTCAGAAGCCTCATCATACCTAGCTCCTCCAGGTCTTTGAGTAGTCTTCCTTTCAAGATTTTTCTCTTGCCAAACATGGCATATCTGTCCTGTTCCTTTTCTGGCTTATCTTCTTCATCCTCACTCCACTCATCATCCTCTTCTTTAGTTATCTGTACTTGTTTTCCTTTTACAGCTGACCTAGTTCTCTTGGCAAGAACAGGTTCACCAGATACTGGCTTGGAAGGCTTCTTGGCAGAAGTCTTGGTTCCCTTTGATTTGGTAGTGGGAACATCCTCAGTAGTACTCTTTTCTAGATGGACCTTCTCCATCTCTTCTTCTTCCTCTTCAACCACAGCCTCAGATCTTTCACCTATCTTTGCTTTCCCTTTCTCTTTCCTTTTTTTCTTACTTTCTTCTAAAGCTTTCTTCAACTCCACTTCACTTTCCCTAACCCTACTTCTACTGGCTCTAATCCTAGGAGAAGACTTGGGTGATGAAGTTTTGCTTTTCTTACTTGGTTTGGACGCAGCAGGGGGTCCTTTGTGAGGAAGCCTTACATTTCTTTGGGTCATTGCTGGACCCCACTTTCTTCAATAAATCAACCAAGCTCTCTTCCCTAGATGAACCAGGTTCATCTTGTTGTTTGCTCAAATTAACCAAAACCTCATCAGCTTCACCTGATCCACTTTCTCCTGACTTCGAGACTCCCTCTTCCCCACTCCCACATATGGCTAAAAACTCCTTCTTCTTTTTCTTCCTTATTTTCCTAGAATCAATCCCACCTACATCTCTAGCAGCCCCTATCAGAATAGATCTATTTTCCTCCCTCTGAACTACATCAGGAAAAAAAACATGACTTTACCTCTCCTTGGGTTTCCTGAGTTTTGGCCTTTTCAGAAGACCCAGGTTCATCTTATTCACTTGCGGAGATGTAGTCGTCAGATTCAGAGGTAGAGTTGGTGTCCTTTCCTAAGACTTATTTCTTTTGACTAGACTGTAGTTTTTCATTCAAAGCTTTCCTCAGAGAACCAGTAGCTACAGTTTTTCTTGCTAGCATTTTTCTGGCAATAGAATCTTGGTGTTGGGGTTTCAACTGGTGGTGTGGAGGATGAGGTGGTGTTAGGTGAAACGGGTGGTGGAGTGCCAGGATTGTCTTGGGGATTTGTCATGGTGAAGAATTTCTGGAAACCTTAAGGGAATTTTGATGGTGTGAGGAATTTCGGAGAATTTTGGAGAAGAGAGTGTATGATCAAGGTTTTTTGTGGAGAATTGACGGTTATTGAGTGATTTGGGGTTTTTATAGGGTAATTATTACTCAGAAACGGCAGTTTTTTCAGAGGTCTTGTAGAAGTCTAATCAATTTAGAGTTCCGGTCTCCTTAGTGATTAACTAGGACTGCTAATATTTAGGAGAGGGTTCCGTTATTCTTAGACTTCTAATTTCAATGAAACTGGTTCAATTCGCCCAACCGATAGAATTGTTAGGACGTTTAGTACATCTAGGACTCTTGCTCACGATTGATAATTAAATTTTTCTAATTTTGCAAAGTATAAAAACATACCTGAACTTTCTCTTGAGCATATATTGATGAACCAGGTTCTTCAAGTGAAACTTCTCTTGATTATGCCTCAAATATCATAATAGAAAATTTGTAAGAGATTAGTGAATCACATAAACACATGTCACAAGAGAACTATTTACAGTATGAGACTGAGTAGGAATTAGTCTAATATTCACAAAAATTAAGAACTCCTAATCAAAAAAAAATTACAATATATATATATATAGACACACACACACACACATTGTGAATTATGAACTGGACCTTTTAGGTGATCTTAATCATCCCTAATTCCAACTTGTTCCTTTGAAATGTTTCTCTACTTAGTGCCTTAGTGAAGATGTCAGTGAGTGATTTGTTTATCAGTAGCACAGAATTCTATGGAGATTAGCCCTTTCTCATAGTTATCTCTTATGAAATGGTGTCTAACATCTATGTGCTTAGTCCTTTTGTGATGAACATGGTTCTTTTTCATACTAATTGCACTAGTGTTATCACAAAATATTGGTATGCACCCCATTTCAATTCCGAAGTCTACCAGCTGTTGCTCAATCCATAGTAATTGAGCACAACATGAAGCAGCATCAACATATTTAGCTTCAACAGTAGAAAGAGCCACTGAATTCTGCTTTTTGGTAGCCCATGATACAAGACAAGACCCTAGGAAGTGTGCCATTCCTGAAGTACTCTTCCTGTCTACTAGGAAACTTGCATAGTCAGCATCAGCATATCCAGTTGTATGTCATAATTACTACCTTTGGGATACCACAAACACAGATCAGTTGTGCCTTTCGAGTATCTCAATATTCTTTTGACAGTTGTCAAATTTGACTCCTTTGGATTTGCCTGGAAACGAGCACAAAGTCCTACACTAAAAACAATGCCAGGTCTGCTAGCAGTGAGATACAAAAGTGAGCCAATCATACCCCTATACAACTTTCGTTCAACTGATGAACCATGTTCATCAACATCTAGTTTTGTGGCAGTTGCCATAGGTATATCTATTTCTTTAGATTCTTCCATTTTAAACTTCTTGATTAGTTCCTTTATGTACTTCTGCTAATGGATCATAGTTCCATCAGGACTTTGTTTAATCTGTAGCACCAAAAAAATTTAGTCACCCATCATGCTCATTTCAAACTCACTTCCCATTAATTTATAAAAGTCCTTACTTAACATATCTGTAGTGGCCCCAAATATTATGTCATCAACATATATTTGTACAACAAGAAGATCCTTACCTTTTTCTCTAATGAACAATGTGCTGTCAATTTTACCTCTTTTGTGCCTATTTCATACCAATCTCTTGGGGCCTTCTTGAGACCATAGAGAGCTTTATCTAGCTTGTATACACGATCAGGGCATTCTTTGCTTTCGAATCCTGGAGGTTGTTTCACAAACACTTCTTCTTTGAGATAGCCATTTAGGAAGGCACTTTTGACATCTATTTGATAAAGAGTGAATTCCATATGTGCTGCAAAGGCTATGAGGAGTCTAATTGCTTCAAGTCTATTAGCTGGAGCAAAAGTCTCATCATAATCAATGCCTTCCTCTTGACTATAGCCTTGACCCACCAACCTTGCCTTGTTTCTTGTAACTGCTCCATCTTCATCTAGCTTGTTCCTGAAGACCCATTTTGTCTCAATGATTGAATTATCCTCGGGTCTTGAAACCAAATGCCACACTTGGCTTCTTTCAAACTGATTGAGCTCATCTTGCATAGCATTGACCTAATCTGCATCCTGTAGAGCTTCACTCACATTTTTAGGTTCAATGAGGACAGAAAGGCATCAAATGCATATAGGTTCTTCAGTTGTGACCTAGTCTTGACTCCAGATGTTGGATCACTGATGATGTTCTCAATGGGATGAGAAATCAGGCACTTGTAAGATTTCCCCACCAGCTGGTTCCGACTAGATGCTTCTTCATTGTTATACTGCAGAGGAACAGGTTCAGATGCAGGACCCTTAAGAGAATTTTGCTCAGTTTCTCTGATATTGGTTCACCCTATCAGGTTGCCCTGGGTGGAAGGACCTGTTCCATCACCTGCTCCTTCCGTTGATGCCACCTAGACTTGTGTTATGGCTTCAGTCAGTTGTTTCACCAGTATGATGGCTTCATATTCATGTATATGTCTCTCGAAAATAGTGTTAGATTCATCAAATACAACATGTACACTTTATTCAACACATAGAGTTCTTTTATTAAACACTTTATATGCTTTTCTATGTGAAGAATATCCCAAGAATACTCCCTCATCACTTCTGGGATCAAACTTACCTAGGGAGTCTTTTCCATTATTGTGCACGTAGCACTTGTAACCAAAAGCCCTAAGATGGGATATGTTTGATTTTCTCCATTTAAGTAACTCATAGGGAGCTTTCTCTACAAGAGGTCTAGTCATGCATCTATTTATTATATAACAAGCCATGTTTATAGCCTCTGCCGAGAAGCTATGAGGTAGTTTACTGGAAAGAAGTATTGTCCTTGCCATATCCTCAAGGGTCCTGTTCTTCTTCACAACTACCCCATTTTGCTGAGGGGTCCAAGGAGCAGAGAAATTATGATCTATTGAATTTTCATCACAAAATTTAGCAAACTTTGTATTTTCAAATTTTGTACCATGATCAGACCTAATGGATGCAAGTAGCATGCGTGAATAGTATGAATCTGTGATGATTTTCTCCCGTAGCACTGTAGCACTATAGCATGCGTGAATAGTGTTTTTCGACGCTGTTCATCAGTTGTACCATCGGATTTTGACGGTGGTTTGTCACAAATTTGGCGTCAGTCGATCTCCTTCTCTTTGGGATCATTTTCCAATTGAAATTTTCCTCTAATCCATAACCAATTTTCCTACATCTTAAATCTAAGATTTGCGATTTACTGTAGCATCAGTGTTTTGGCTTTGAAAATTCGATCGCAAATCAACACCATGTTTGTGATCGATTGCGGCTGAAGTATAAATCATTGATGGAAGAATCGTATTCTCCCCAGTTTTGTGCTGTGGGAGAGGATCCTCAAAACAATACTAAAAATCAATTCTGTATCGGTTCCAAACCAAGTTATGTATCGCTACTAGCCGAAAAACATTCTGCCGAAGCAGTTTCAAAACTGGAAATCTGTCCAGTTTCTTTCAAAAATGGTATACCTACTGTTGAATTCATAGTAGACGAAGTAAATTCATTCACCAGGGAAGAAGGTCTTCACCAAGCTGTTGTAATCAAATTTTCGTATGGAAAACCTGCGCTTCAAGATTTGAGATAGATTTTGCCGAAACATTTTGAAGTCCAAGGTAAGTGCAACATCGGACAGTTGGAATATCAACATATTCTGGTAAGATTCAATTTATTTGAAGATTTTGCTAATCAAGAACATCTGGTTATGTTCAGTCGAAATGAGACGAGTTCTTCTTTAGGACATTCCCATGGACTATGGGATTTAACCCCCGCGAAGAAACGTCAAAAGCTGTCGTTTGGATTTCATTCCCAGATCTGCCAGCAAACTTTTTCGCAAGGAAATCTCTAATGTCTATTGCATCTGCTGTCGCGAAACCTCTTGCCATTGATAAGGCTACTAAAGATCGTACACGACCTAGTACGGCACGAGTTAACGTCTTGATAAACTTACTGGACAAACATCCAAAAAATATAAAGATCAAGATTCTCGATATTAAAACTGGTTGAAAATGACCAGCAGATCGTTATCGATAATCTTCCAAAATACTGCACTTATTGTAATCATCAAGGTCATGATGTAAAATCGTGTCGCTGGAATACGGAAGACCTTAATGGTAAAGTAGTTCATGTTAATGAACCTGAAGGCCACGGCAGTTTGGCTGAATCAGGACGAGATTCTAGGGAATTATTGAATGAGATTAGTGCAAGTCGTCGAGCTAAAATATTTTCACATTCTGAGAATGTTGCTAATGCCCAACAGAATGTATCTGTTTCAAATACTACAGCTATAGCCTCACTGCCAAGCCCAAATGTTCATTCAATTGTGAATGCTGAAATATCACAGTTGTGTAAAATCCAATCTTCTGATCTTGTGGCATGAACTAGTAAAGGGATGGATCCTAATAAGAGTGCTGTTGTTGGACAAAATCTTGTTTCTGATCCAATCGTTAAAACTGTAGAAATACAGTCTATGCAGAGTGCTGATATTGTACAGCTGGGTAGTCAACCATCATCCTCTCACAGTGAACAGGTTGTGTCAATATTGGCTGGGACTCTTGCATCTGTCCCCAACAATTCCAAATGCACAAACTCATTTAATTGTGACTGTTGATATATCACAGTTGTGTAAAAATAAATCTTCTGTTCCTTCCAATCATAATGCATCTGCTAAACTGGTGGTGTCTAAATGGACTACCGCACCTGCTGAGACTGCGAAACACCAACCAAACAATATGGATCACTTATTATGTGAGCAGCATCAACCTGTCCAAAATAGTAACAATAACAAAGATACAATGCTTTGTCAAGGAAGTTATATAAATGTGGCGACTCTAGACTCTGCCACAGTTCCACACAAGTTAAATGATCAATGCAAAAAGGTGATATCAAATTCGAATGATCATACTCAAAATGTTAATGCTGAAAAAGGACAAATTTAGTTTGTACTCCAGTAAGCCAATATTCTGAAGCTCAACTAATGCTGGATACTGAATTAGATTCTGCTTTTCCATCCAACTGTGATGCTCCCTCAAAACAGATAATTGATGCATCAGATGAGGCTGCAGACAACAGTAAAAATATGAAACCTATTCAGGAATGTAAAGAAAAGAAGTTTCTGGATCATCTCAAAGCAGTGACAAATCCTGCTAGTTCAGCTGCTCTAATAGGGGACAAATTGACACTGCCAAAGTTGAACGATAATCAGAACAACCCTGCAGGCTCAAACAATATAGCAGTGATGAGTATAGCTCAGCAGCATAGCTCAAAAGAATCATGCAAACAGCAGCATAACGCCACAGTAGCTGATAAACAGGATACAAACAATCCTAAATGGATAGTACAGATTGAACCAGCTACGGTATATTGGCAAGGTACAGACACTGATGCTGTCTCTACTGCTGCAGTAGCTAAACAACCTACTGATACTCCACAACATACAACTGAAGAGGGACAATGGATGATGCCCAACAAAGCAGCAACTCCAAAATCCGAAAATAAAAATCCAACTCAAGTAGACAATCCAGCCTTACCATCAATTTCCAACTCTTTTTCAACAATTGCCAATACCAACAATGAAGAAGGAAAAATATTGGAAGACCTGTAGCTTATCGACAGTACAACACATACAGAGGTCTCAGTTGCAGAAAAGAAAGCACAAATAACCCAACATTGGGATGAAACTTCATCTGTTCATCAAAACAAGTCTGCTCCATCAGCTGCATTTTATTATGAAGAAGTAATCCAAACTGGGAGTGAAACAGGTAACAGCAGCTTACAGAATTCAGAGGGCATAACTGCAGCACTGTTACACAACTATTTGAACCATAACGCTCAACATTTTGTCTCAAAAAGCTATTTTGAACAGAATCAGAAAATGAGGAAGCTCCCAATGAGAGTCGCAAAACAAAAACAGGTCGCTCCACCAACTGTCTCAAAGTCCAGACGAAAACCAAGATCACCAATTAAGCAGCCAGATTTGTTGACAAATTCTTGTGACCGATCCTCGTTAATATTATCATCATAGAATTTTCTATATGAATCTGTGATGATCATAGCTGTTAGCCATTTCGTGGCGTGTTTGTAATGACTTTTTAAGCCTCAATAGGAGGAATACGGTAAGGTTAGACCGTTTCTGTTCTTAGTATAACATCTCCGACGAGTTCGGCTCCGTTATTTGTATTTCACCTATCTGTTGTAATTTTCTTTTTATATTAATAAAAATCTAGCCCTAGGCATTGCCTAGTGGATTTCCAAAAAAAAAATGGATGCAAGTTCAAAATTGTTTCTGGCTTTTCTAACAAAAGCAGTGAACATTTCAAATGCTTCATCTTTAGAGGTTAGAAACAACACCCAGGTAAATCTATAATAATCATCAACAAGCACCATTAAATATCTTTTATCACATCTGCCCATGGCTCTCATTGGACCACAAAGATCCTTATGAACCGGTTCCAACGTCTTGGACGTACTTATCATTTTCTTAGGTTTGAAGGATGACCTTACCTGCTTCCCCCTTGCACATGCCTCACAAAATTTGTCTTCCTTGAAGTTGATATTAGGTAACCATATCACAAAATCCTTGGAGACTAATTTGTTCAATTGATTTAGAATGGCATGGCCAAGTCTTTTGTGCCAAAGGAGGGGATCATTAATTAACACACTTAAGCAAGTGAGTTCATTTTCATAGTAAGTTGACAGATCTACAATGTAAATATTATGAACTCTCCTTCTCTGCAAAACAATCTCGTCAGTAATAAGGCTAATCACAAAACATTTTGTGGAAGTGAAAGCCACACGATTACCTCTGTCACACAGTTGAGACACACTTATCAGGCTATATTTTAAGCCATCTATTAAATAGACATTCTCAATGGAATGAGAGTCTGTCTTTCATACCTTTCCAACTCCAATGATCTCATCTTTTTTTTTTTCAAATGAGCATTACCTCCTTTTAGGTTCTCAAGTGAAAGGAACTGGTCCTTGTTACCAGTCATATGTTTTGAATAGCCACTAGCCATGTACCATATTTGGCTAATCCCCTTCACTTGGACATACAAAAAGAAATCATGGGTTAGTCTTAGGAAACCAAACAAGTTTTAGTCCCTTTCTATAGGCAAAAGGATGAATTAAATTTTTCTTTGCCCAACCAGGCAGTTTGTGTTTTTCTTGAAAAAATGCTTTGTTATTTTGACTGGCATTTTCTTTTGCATTGTATTCATTTTTGTAATGGCCAATCTTACCACAGTGTGTGCAGATCTTATTCTTAGGAAGTGTGAGGTACGTATTTTTGGGATCCCATTATGGAGCGTGTGTCCCAAATCCAAGTCCTCTCTTATTGCTACTATAATGTTCTTCCAGCTAGGAGAGTGCATCGGAAACCTTGTTCCATTTGCATGTTCTGTCTTGTTCATGCTTCACCTTTCCTAAATCTTCTTTTAGGAATTTAATCAATTCATCTTTCTTGTACAGTTCATCTTTCTTTTTTCCTAGATTTTCTTCTAGAGTGAGAGATGATTGATTAGTCTCTTTATTTCCTGTCCCTAATTTCAGTTTAATATTTTCAAATCTAAGTTCTAGGACATTATTTTCAAGTTGATGAAACTGGCTCTTCAGCTTAGTATTTGTCTTGTTACTCTCATCAGCCTAGACTCTAACCTTTTGCATTTTTTTTTCTAGGATAACACATTCCCTAGACAGAACATCCTTCTTTCCAACAGTAGCTCAGCCAACTTTTCTTTAGACAAAACTTAATCTTTTCTTTAAGATGTAGAATACTTACCTCATGTTCATCTTCTTATTCTCCAATGGCCATAAGAGCTTGCTCATCTTCAGCTTCATTTTTTGAGTCCTCATCTGATGTTTCTCCCCATGCAGCAACCGTAGCTTTAGTTGATCCTTTGTTTCTTCTTGGTTGAACCTATTCCTTCTTCATGTTTCTTCTATCTACCTTTTCTTTATTCCATTCAACCTCTCGTTAAAGGCAGTTTCTGATGTGGTGATCAGTTTTCCCACACTTGTAACACCCCTCATTGGTTTGCTTTTTAGGAGCCCTAGGTTTGTTGAATATTGTTCCTTTTGCAGGACTCTTTCCTCTCATAAGATACTTCTTGAAATCCCCGGTTATCATAGCCATTTCATCATCTTCAAGATCTGATCCTTCTGAGATTCTGAGAGCTAGACTTCTTTCTTTATTTCAAGCATCCATCTTCATTGTGTGCCCTCTCAATTCATAGGCAATAAGATTTCCAATCAGTTCATCCAATTTTAATGTAGCAATATTTTTGGATTCCTGAATAGCTGTGATTTTGCTTTCCCAGGAGATTGGCAGAACTCTAGATAGAATCTTCTCTACCTTGTCTTCTTCCAGGATAATCCTTCCAAGAGACTTAAATTCATTTGTCAATGTAGTGAACCTAGTTTACATCTCTTGGATAGTTTCTCTGTCCTTCATAGTAAAATTCTCATATTGAGAATACAATAGTGTTCCTCTTGACCTCTTCACCTAAGGTGTTCCTTCATAAGCCACTTGTAAAGTGTCCCAAATCTCCTTGGAAGTGGTACATACTTGAATCCTGCTGTACTCATCAGAACCAAGTCCACACACTAGCCATTTCTTGGCTTTTGCATTTTTCTCCCACTTCTTTAGGTCTTCAGCAGTACAATCTACTCTTGTCTTTGGATCATGCAATCCTTCAGCAGTCTTCTTGGTTGGGGCTAAAAGACCATCAGTGATGATATCCCAAAGCTCATAGTCTTCGCCCATTATATCGTCCCTCATTCTGTTTTTTCCACCAAGAGTAGTAAAGGCCATTGAAAAAAGGGGGCCTGGCAGTAGATTCCCCTTCCCAATTCCCAGGTGGTCGCACATGTTTATCTTTTCCTAAGGTGTTAACCTCTTCAGGGATAACCTCCTCTAATACCAATTGAAGTTATAAATGTCAATACCACACAAGAGGGGGGTGATTTGTGTGGTACCTAATTTTCGCTTTAGAAGAACCAGATTCTTCTAAGTGTTCTAACTACAGCAGTTTGCAGAATAATAAATACTTAAAGTAAAGTGCACAGAGATTTTTACATGGAAAACCTGGCTCAAAAGGTGAAAAACCCATGACCTACTACTCAGTAGGATTTTCCCAAACTTCACTAAAATCACTGAGCCAAACAACATTTACAAAACTCATTGTAAACCTAATGATTAACTCTAATTTCAGTGAGACACACAGCCTCATCTGTTGCAACACTTTCAAGTTAACTCTAACTTGAATACTCAAACTACCTAATATAATTGCTTCTAGGAAAGATGAAAGGTGCAATACGAAAACCTACTACAATTGAACTAGACTTAGAATAAACACAATAATGAAATTGGTTCTTCTATCTTAGTTCATGTAGCTTCAGACGTGCACACTTGTATCTTTCATATATTGCTTGCAAATCGGACTTGCTCTTTTTTATCTCAAATATGCTTAACTTTTGCGTATGTGCATTACCTATAAAAGAGAATTACTTGGTTATTTAATAGATTAGCAGTTAGACTTTGATCGAGACTCCAATGCTCATCCTTATATGATTTGAGTCCTTAACCAATATAAAATCCAATCTTTATCCTAACTTATGATTGTGTTCTCTTATCATAACGAGACTGTCATCCTTAAAACTCAATGCAATCTTTTCGATTCAGTTCAGAAGATATTTGTTGTGTGATCTTCAATGCATATCTTTCGCACGTGTCTTCCATGTGCAATGGTTATCACTAACTGTGTCTCTCAAGATGGACCAGGTCCTTCCCTGAGTTCATTTGCCAATATTCAAAACATTAACTGAACTTGGGCCAACATGCTAAATGACTGAAAACGATCAGCCCCTCAAAATTCTGCCCCAGTTTACTAGATTGGTGCTTCTGACAATGAAAAGACTGAAAACTGACTTCGGAATTTTAAGGGTCCTCCTCTAAATTCTGCCCCAGTTCCAATAGCAGGGAAAGAATGGAATTTTATTTAGTTGTGACCGAACCCATGGGGCTGCCTACATATCCTCTCTTAAATGGGAATCAGGTCAGCGTAGTTCAAATTACATCATGAAGGAAGCATATGATTATATGCATGCAGCATCATTTCACTGCATCATAATTGATTGGCTTTGTCCAGACTTCTCCATCCACTTATGCAAGAATAAGGGCTCCTTCATTCAGAACCCGGTGAACCAATGTACGGACCCTGCCAATTGGGAGAGAATTTCCCCTTGGCTTCATCTTGATGTGGAAATATTTTCTTCAGCACCAGCTGCCCCGGTGTGAACGTTTTTTGTTTAACTCTTTTGTTTAAGGCTCTGGACATTCTGTTATGATACAACTAACAGTGGAAAACAACATTCATCCTTTTCCCGTCTATGAGAGCTAATTTCTTATAGCGACCTTTTACCTATTCTATATCATCTAACTCTGCTTCTTGTATGATCCTTAAAGAGGGAATTTCTACCTCGGTAGGAGTGACCGCCTCTGTACCATAAAGCAGCATGTAGATAGTTGCCCCGGTTGATGTGCGGACTGTGGTTCTCGTGCCACTGTTTGTTCCTTTCGATCATTTTCCTTAGTATCATCTTGATATTCTTGTTGTCAGCTTCCACAACTCTATTCATCTGAGGTCTATAAGTTGTAGAGTTTTTGTGTTTGATCTTGAATATTTCACACATTGCTTTCATCAAGTCGATGTTAAGATTGGAACCATTGTCAGAGATGAATTATTCCAAAATTTCAAACCGACAGATGATATGGTCACGGACAAAATCTTCCACAACTTTCTTAGTCACTTCTTTATATGACGCTTCTTCGATTTGGTAAAGTAATCAATTTCCACAAAGATGAACATGTGCCCGTTTGATGCGATAGGCTCGATTGGTCCGATTACATCAATTCCCCACGCAGCGAATGTCCACGGTGATATTGTTGCAGTAAGCTTGTCCGGAGGCACCTTTATCATATCTGCATATATCTAACAGCGATGGCACCTTCGGACATACTGGATGCAGTCTGTTTCCTAATTTACCAAAAGTACCCTGCTCAGAGTATTTTCTTTGCTAAAATAAGACCATTCATGTTTAGTCCGCAAGTCCCTGCGTGCACTTCATCCAATTGTCTGAAGCCACTCTTGATTCGACGCACCTTAGCAATCCCAAATCGGGAGTCCTCTTGTATAGGATTTCCCCACTGTGGAAGAAGTTGTTAGATAACCTCCGAAGTGTGCGCTTCTGGGTGGCATTGATGAGCTATGAATATTCCCTGTTGTTAAGTATTCCTTAATATGATGGAACCATGGTTTTTCATCTGCTTCTTCCTCAACGTAAGCAGAATAAGATGGTTGGTCATAAATCTTGACCTGTATGGGAACAATGAAATTTGTATATGGATGTCGAATCATGGATGATAAAGTGGCTAGTACATCAATGAACTCATTCTATGTTCGAGGAACTTGATGGAATTCGCTCTTTGTGAATCTCTTCCTCAACTCCTGTATGTGATGCAGATAAGGGACTATCTTAGAATTCTTGGTTGCCCATTCTTCTCAAACCTGATGTATGAGTAGGTCCGAGTCTCCGATCACTAGTAACTCCTGAATGTTCATTTGATGGCTATTTTGAGCCCAAAGATGCAGGCTTTGTACTCCGACATGTTGTTGGTGCATGGAAACCTAAGTTTGGCGGATACCAGGTAATACTGACCGGTCTCTGATACCAGGACTGCTCCAAATGCCAACACCTTTGAAATTCGCGGCTCCATCGAAAAACATCATCCAACCATCATAGGATTCTGCAATATCTTCTCAAATGAAAGATACCTCTTCATCAGGAAAATACGTCTTTAGAGTTTGATATTCACCCCCCACAGGATTCTCGGTGAGGTGATCTGCCAAGGCTTGTCCTTTATTGCCTTTTGAGTGACGTAAACAACGTTGAATTCACTTGGAAAGATTTGCCATTTGGCGAGCTTGCCAGTAGGCATAGGCTTCTGGAAGATGTACTTCAGTGGGTCCATTCTGGATATAAGATAAGTGGTGTAGGCACAAAAATAATGCCTTAATTTCGGACTACCCAAGTCAAAGCACAGTAGGTACATTCTAATAAAGAATACAGAGCCTCGTACGGGGTAAACTTCTTACTGAGATAATAGATGGCTTGCTCTTTTAACCCTGTTTCATCATATAGTCCCAAAACATAACCAAATGCTCCATCCAATACTGCGAGATAAAGTAATAGGGGCATTCTTAGTTCAGGCGGAACCAAGACTGGCGGCATACACAACTATTCTTTAATCCTGTAAAAAGTTTTTTGACAATTGTCAGTCCATTTTGTAGCAGCATCCTTTTTCAGCATCTTGAAGATGGGTTCACAAATAACGGTGGACTGAGCTATGAACCGGCTGATATAGTTGAGCCTCCCCAGAAAACTCATCACGTCCTTCTTGTTCTTTGGCGGTGGCAACTCTTTAATGGAATTGACCTTTGACGGATCCAATTCTATTCCCCAATGGCTCACAATGAAACACAATTGCTTTCCAGCAGGAACCCCGAATGCACACTTGGTGGGATTGAGTTTTAGATTGTATCTCCTTAGTCTGTTGAAGATTTTTCTAAGGTCTTCCATGGGATCTGCGACTTTCTTAGATTTGATGATGACATCATCCACATACACCTCGATTTCTTTATGTATCATGTCATGAAAGATGGTAGCCATCGCCCTCATGTACGTGGCACCAGCATTCTTCAAACCAAACAGCATAATTCTGTAATAGTATATCCCCCATGGCGTGATAAACGTTTCTTTCTCTGCATCTTCTTCATCCATCCATATCTGATGGTACCCAGCAAAAACAATCAATAAAGGACTGCAGCTCAGGTTTGGCACAGTTGTCAATTGGCAAGGGGGAGTCATCTTTTGGACTGGCTCGGTTGAGATCCCGGTAGTCGACAACGACTCTAACCTTCCCATCCGTCTTTAGTACTAGAACGATGTTGGCTAACCATGTTGGATACTCCACTACCCTCAAACCTTGGCTTTGACTTGATTGGTAACTTCTTCTTTGATTTTCAAACTAAGGTCGGGTTTGAACTTTCTGAGCTTCTATTTCCAGGGCGGACACGTCAGATCTGTTGGTAATTTGTGAGCTACAATGGGGGTGCTGAGACCAGTCATATCATCATAAGACCAGGCAAAGGTGTCCTCACATTCTCTTAGGAACTACGCGTATTCTTTCTTTTCTTATGGCGACAAATGCATGCTGATGCATGTTTCCTTGACATTCTCGGTATCTCCTAAATTAACAATCTCAGTTTTGTCCAAGTTGGATTTAGGCCTATTCTCAAAGTTCTCGACCTCTCTGACAACTTCTTCTGGTTTATTATCCTCTTCTGAATCTATATATGTTTTTTGTGTTGTCTTGTTGCAAGTCACAATTGTTTATTTATCATCAAGATAGGTAATATTAATTATGTGTAAATAAAGTAAATGATAGAGAACATAACCAGAGCGAGAGATATAAAAAACTTGGAAATTCTTTTGATTACATTCATAATCATTCGAAATATCGGAGCTCTTTTCAAAAGTAAAGACATAGCGGAAACGAAAAATCAACTAGTACAAAGTAAAGATGCGATGCATGGCACTTTGTTTAGCCTTGCTACCCCGAAACTTTCCGAGCCCTGGTGGTTCTGATCAACCAATTAGTGAGGCATTCCCCTTGATTCACCGTTTTTATGGAAGGGCATTCCTCCCCTTCCTCCTCGAGGATAACACAACAGTCCATATCATCTTCTAGAAACAAATTCTTCATCGCTTTTAATGCTTCATCCTCCTTTGATCAACATATGATGTCAGCTGGATGGAAAGTCTGCTCTAGATGAGGTATTGGGTGCTCCTATGGATAGTATGGGCCGCACCATGGTGGCGACCAATGTTTGAACTCCTCCCAGGTATCTTCATATCCCAAACACAAAGGTAGTACCATGTTTCTTCAGCTTGATGGGTTTGGCGATCTGTTGTAGGTTTTTGCTAAGTCCTTTTTTCGGTTCATGCCTGCACCTGTTCAGAATACATTTAATCTTGTTGTCCCTCATTTATCTTTGTCCATGGCATTGACCCGCTCGATGTGGTGGTACGTCTCTCCGCCTATTCTCCCTCTACCTCCAATCATTGGGATGGTCTGGAGACTGCATATGGGGTTGCTACCGTCGCCGTGAATGATCACTTCTTGGTGCTTCCATTCAAACTTCACTGCATGATGCAAGGTTGATTCCATAGCTCTAGTGGCATGGATCCAAGGTCTCCCCAATAATAGATTGTAGGATGCCGAGACGTCTATTACATTAAATTCAACATCGAACCAGGTTGGTCCCATCTGCAAGCACATACAGATTTCCCTAATGGTGGATCCTTGGGACCCATCAAAGGCTTTGACACTGGTAGCCCCATCCTTGATCTCATGCAAACCTTTCCCCAATGTTTTGAGAGTTGTCAATGGACAAATGTTAAGGTTGGATCCTCCGTCGACCAAGATTCTAGTGATGAAGTAATCTTCACATTACACGATGATGTGCAATGCCTTGTTGTGACTTAGTCCTTCTAGTGGTAGCTCGTCTTTGTGGAAGGTGATATTGTGACTCTCCAACACTTGTCCTACCATATTCGCCATTTCACCTCCAGCTATGTTGCTGGGGACATAAGCTTCACTCAATATTATCATTAGAGCATTCTTGTGTGCCTCAGAGCTTTGCAGAAGAGCCAAGATGGAAATATCCGCTGGTATTTCGTTCAATTGCTCCACGATTGAGTATTCTTTAGGTTGTATCTTTCTGCAAAGGTCATCGGGTTTGGCTTCAACAGACCGTCCGGAGGCTTGCTTATTGGACTCAGCTAAGTGTTCTGGAGTGTAAACCCTGCCTGTTTTGGTCATGCCCTGTGCGGATATCGCTTCTCCAGTTTTTGTTTTCCCTTTTCTCGTAGCTTCACTTGTGTAATCCTAGGGTATAGAGTTTGAGTTGAATGGGGTCATTTCTATCATTTTTACCGGAATAGGCACCCTTGGAGGTAACACAACAACTTCAAATGGCGCTGGTGCCTTTGGAATTCCGAACTCAACCTCAATTGGTCTTGGTGCCTTTGCAGGAGGCGCTTCCAACTCGAGTAATATGGATATAATCACCTCATTAACTTCAGAGGGCTGGATCTGAGCAACAATAGGGTTGAGGGTGACTGTTGGGTTCCTCGATTCATCCCCTTCGGCAATCAATCAAATTGACCCTGTAGGGTCCTAATCATCTTCAATCTTGATCATGTGAATGCCTTCACCCTTGTGTTCAGGCAGAGGATTGTTGTGGCTATTGGAAGTAGGCTCCTTTGCTATAATGACCTTATAGTCAATCAAGGTCTAAATCTTATCTTTCAACGAGTGACACTCGTCGATGGTATGGCCTTTCATTCCAAAATGGTATGCGTAAGTTTTGTTCGGATTGATCTAATGGGAGGGATTTTTTGGATTTATGGCTGGGATAGGGGCAACGTAACCAGCTACTTTATAGGTTCGATGATGGTTGTATATTGTATGGAGGATCTACGATCAAAGTTCAGTCTAGGTCGAGGAAAGTTTTGGCAAGTGGGTGGTGATTGATAGTGAGAAGGTTGGGCATTATAGGCTTGGTACACGGGTGTGGCTTGAGAATATCTTGGTGAAGTAGGTTGATATGTAGGTGGTGGAGGTGATTGGTAGGTGGGTAGTGGAATTTGGTATGCAAGTGAAGGTGCTTGGTAATTTAGGGAAAGTTGATATGTGAGTGGAGTTTGAGGGTATGTTTGGTATTTCATTTGGAACTTGGTTCTCTGTGCAGCCATTACAGAGTTCACGTCCTTTTTCTCTGACGTGCCACCAGACTGTAAAAGCCTTGTTGCTGGCCTATTATGCTTCAAGATTAGTTATCATACCATTTTTAATGCCCTCTTCAATTCTTTCTCCCAACTTGATGATACCTTCTTTCAGCATCAACCTTTCATAATATTGTGGATCCTGAGCCCGGACAAAGAACATGTTCATCTGCTCTTCTTCTAAGCCGGCCTGACCTTGGCAGCTTCTGACCTCCAACGAGTAGCATACTCATGGAATGTTTCTATGGGCTTCTTTTTCAGATTCTAGATATAAAATACATCTGGTGCGTTCTCTTTGTTCAGCCTAAACTGATCCATAGATTTGGATACCATACCTACCCAGCTTGTCCATTTCCTTATCTCCTGGCTGATATACTAAGATAAGGCGTCTCCTTAGATGGACCCTGGATCACCTGTACCATCGAACATTTCGAACTTGAGAGGTTTGTACCCCTCCGAGAGATCAACATCTGGTTGAATGCAAAGATCTTCATAATTCAGTGCCTCAACACCGTTTCTACCTTCGACACCCTGGACCCGGCTGGTCAACTTCTTGAGTTTTGCTACCAAGTTCTTGATAAGAGAGTCTTTGTTGTCTGATTCAAAAGCACTTGAGATTAGTGATTGTAGTGCGATATAGTGTCCACAAGGATAGGAGCGTTGTAGAGGTGGTCATTTGTAGTTTTTGGTGGTTCTAGAATGAGCGGTAGAGTGTTATTGGGAGCATGGAATATGTAGCGGGTTTGAGCGTGGGTGGGTTGAATTTATGGTTGTGGGGTGTCTTGTGGAGGTATGGGGTTTTGGGTGTTTGTATAAGGATCAACAAGAGAAAATGATAGGCTTGCAATATTTCGAACCCGGTCCAATTCCTCCTAGAATCTCAGAAGTTTCAGTTCAATCTGAGCAGCAGTTCCCTTGGCGATTGGGATACCCTGAGAAGTTTCCTCCCAATCAATTTCCTTTCTAGCACTAGCGTCTCCCATTCTGCCTTTGTTTTTAATTCTGATAAGACTCGGATGAGGAGGAGGTGGAGGGCCCTTGGATCTTGTAGAGTATGATTATGGTGCCAGAATGCACGAACTAACCTTTAGGGAGGGGAATAAAAATAAAAGAAAACCAAAAGGTAACTGATAATAGGTGAATTTAACAATAATCAAGCCCTAAATAATCACCTTCTTATATAGTTTTGATGATGAAAGTGATAACAAAATGCTCTTATTAGTGCTTTTCACGCTTTGCAGGTTGTATATGACAAAAGAAGGATATGAAGTACTCTTGGGATCAAAAAGTGGAGAAAAAGAGGCCAACCGTAGAAGTCTGTCAAGTGAACCACGCAAACAGCTCAAAACCAGGCCTGAAGAATCAGAGAATTGGGTCTGCCGCGATTCCACCGCGAGCGCGGCAGAACTGCAGTGAAAGAGGGCTTCAAACAAAACTTCAGTCAAAGAGCATGTTTGGTGGCGGTTCCATCACAGCCACGGCAGAACCGCCGCAAGAGGTGGAAATTCCAGGGACTAAAGTGCAAAACATGTGATTTTTAGCCCAAAGCCCTGTATTAAACACTTGACAGCCATATCCTTCCACTCGTCGATCTATTTCTGGTGAGCTTCTTGTATTTTTCGGTGTTCATTTTCACACTCTTACTTCTGCACTGTTGATTGTACTTAACTTGCGCTTCGGCCTTTTAATCAATAAGCCTGTGACCTCGGACGAACCCAGGATGACCCAAACTAGTGTGATTGTCTTCCAACCAACCTGAGTAGTGCGGCACACACCCCGCATGATACTTGTCTGGCTCGATAGATTCTCTCCCCAAGACGAGTTTGCAATGCCACATGTTCTGAGTGTGACACCTGCGAGGGCTATCGTCATCCTGGAAGTCCGCCCTGAAGTGACGCATTTTGTCTACCCTTAGTATGATTTGCTTCCTCCCAGCTTGCCTCATTGCTCAGAGAAGGACATAAGGATAAGTTCCCATCAGACCAGAGTATGAAGAATGGTGCATCCCAAGAACGAACAATGAACTCCCCTGTTGGGAACCACTCCTACATATACTGCACTTGATCTTCCTTTAGATTCTCAAATACCTTTACCCATCCTCCGGCGTCCTCTGGCTGAGCGAACATGTTAGGCTTGAAGTTCATTCGCTATGGGTGGTAGAAAGCGATATGATCATTCCAATCCCTGTGTATAATCTTGTGCCGGTAATCACCTTTCTGAAGATGTTCTATAAGCCAGAATTGGAGTAACAGATTACAACCTTTAAAGTTATTGGCCCCTTGTTGACACTTTCCCAAGGCTTGATATATCTCGGCGACAATCATGGGACTATGATGAAAGACTGCGCATCAATCCCTTCCTTTAAGGTCTTGGTTACCATGGCTAGTCTGGTGTGGATCCTAGCCTTCTTCATAGGAAAGACTATCATCCCAGGAAACAGAACATGAAGATAAAACCCTTCTATGGATATGCCCTAAAGAGGTAAGGGAAAATTCATCGGTGTAGCTACGGTAGGACTTGCTATGGCCATATCTCTCATACAAGTAGTCAAATGGCATGTAGGAGTTTTTCAGACAAGTCAGATCTGGGTTTTTCTTGAGTCCCATCATCTTAAGAAAGCCTCGACCTCTGAAATTTTCTAGCATAAGCAGACCAAGAGTCTTCCAAGGAATACCAGCAAGACCCCCTATTTCTTCCAGTAAATGAGCCATTTCTAATCCTAAACGAAACAGTGACCGATCACTATCCCAAAATAAAGTTGCTGCCTCTACGAATTTATTGTTAGGCTGGATAACCAAAAGTGAAGGCAAATTCCCTAAGTATTTGCAGACAAGGGTCTGGTCCCTGGCATGAAGGTCCTCTCACCAGCTTAGCAGTCTTGGGTGAATGTTGGTTACCACTCGAATCTGGGGACTTCGTGCCTCATTTTCTGCAAAATAAAGGGTTAGACCCAGACTCGACTTTTAAAACAACAATTTTCATAAAGGAATTTAGTTCTACAAATAAATGCACAGAACATAGAGGTTACGTTAGGGTTTCAGGGAAACCTTATGGACTTTGGATTAAGCTATCTTAGTGAGTCATTATGTGGACAACTCAACTGACTCGGCTAGGTTTGACCATGATGCATGAGCAGTTTAACGGAGTAAGATTTCTACTTTTGAAGTGTTAGACTAGTACCCTTGAGCGAACAACACAAGAGGGAAAGGCGTGGAACCATCGAATACACCATTGATCGACTGGTTTTACCGCAAATATGCCTTTGTAAAATTTAGGGGTGATAATAACGGAAGAACGCAAACACTCATTATAAGCGTTGCTATAGGATTACACTCATTGCTTACACTCAGGATACCATTTAGAATTAGAATAGTGCAGTGTGGAAGAGCCAGCCCTCAGGCATCCAAGTTCAGAGGGAGCTCAGGGGTCCCAAAGCATGGCTTGCAAGAGAGTGGCAGAACTTATAGCTAAGAGTAAGTGCAACGTGAAAAGAAAATTGGGGAGCTATAACAAGAGGTGGTCATGCCCAACCACAGGTGTAGACTGGCACACCCCTGGCCACTTGTTTAGTTAAACAAGTTAGGAGCAGACCCTTGAAGGTCAGACCAAAGTTTGGATAGTGATTAGGACACTATCAGACTCAAGTCCAAGGCTCAAACACATAATACGGGAAAGGGGGGTGGGAATTGATTGAGTCAGGGGTTTAAAGAACCCAGTTTAGAGTCATAGAAAGCAATGTTAAAGTGCTGCTATGTCTGGCCACGTCGTAATGCTTCGACAAGTCAAATTCTCCTTAAAGGAGGCATTAATTCCGCCCATCAAGGACGCATCTCGCTGCGACCTCGACGAGCGGAGGGACTAACTGTATGGGTTCGAATTTGGTCGATCATGTCCCAAAGTTAACACGACCAACCACTAATTACCTATGAGTCGATATAGGGGGACGAACCAGGGACAAATGGAGAGACGTCAAGGCGTCATCGGCGGCCTCGTTATAGAATATACTTCTTAATTTGTCGTTCCCGTGATTAAGTAAAAATCCTCCATTATATAAGAGGGATTCAAGCCTTGTAATAGGCAGATAGTTTTTGGATGGGGTACATGCTTATTCTCTCTCTAATCTTTATCTCTCTACGGGTATCTCTCCTTCTCTATTATTGTAATTTCATTTACTAGAATTATCCTAGGGTTCATTATTTTCGACTACGATTTACCCCTTTATCTTTTTTGATTGATTTGCTTAGAAGGAGTTTAATATCTTTTGAGTCAAACAAAAAGGACTTTCATGATAAATATTGCTAGAATAATTAATTGAAACTAAATAAAATTTCTATGTAACGTAAATACATGTAATAAGCTAATTTTGCATTCCAAAATATGGATACCTATATTGGAGATAGAAAAATATCAACTACTTCGTTTAGTTTTGAATTATTAAATGGCATTATGTTGTTTGAATTAAAGTAGGGTAATAGAAAAAAATAATCTATATTTATCTAAAGCAAAACATTGCTACCTTTTTACCTTTTTTTACAAGGATACAATCAATTTATGTGTAACTCAATTATTTTTATAGCATATATATTTTCTTGCACTAACATAAGTATCGAATAAATCTACCCAATATAATCATATTCCATTAGTCTACTAATAGAAGAATAACCACAAAAAAATAAAAGAAAAAAATGAAAAAAGCTAAAAACATACTAGAAGGGAACCCAGAAACATTCCATTTGAAGACGAATAATAAAAGGGATTTTTTCCTATCTATACCATATATCAAACCTTATTATCAAAAATGTTCATAGTTTGTTATTTACCTATGTTGTCCATATTTTATACAAATTATATACCAATTCTGAAATAGGTAGATTTTGCCATAAATAACGCGCTAAAATGAAGGCACTAATCTGCATGTGATTCAGTCAACATTAAATACGAAATTTGAAATGGAAGAAGATCTCAAAATTGAAAAAATCTGCTCTTCCATATATTTTCCACCATTGATAGCCATTAAAAAGCTTGAAAGCTTCGAATTCAAATTTGGATTTTCAAAAATAATAATTTACTTTGATTGGGTGATGTTGCAAATAATTCAAAATATGTTTAGGAGTTTATATCTCAATTTTGAGGGATTTTGGTGAAGATTAGACTTGGTTTTGACTGAATTTCACATTGAAACTCGTCGAAGAAGAAGAATAAGACATATTTCCAGAAATTGTAGATAAATTGTAGAAATGTACATAAATTGCAGATAATTTGTAGATAAATTGCAGATTGGAAGACTAAAACTTCTACAGGTCTTCTACAATTATATCGAAAATGCCAATTATGCTACAATTAAAATGCGAATTGGGATATTAAAATTCAATGTATTCAGTTTGTAGATATCTTGTAGATAAAATTTCTACAAATAAACTACAAATCAGTTTACATGTATATAAAGCAGTATTTCTTTCTAGAGTATCTACAAAATTACTATATTTATACTACAATTAAACTATAATCTTGTGTCAAAAAACATGTCAACAACAAAATTTGCTCTTCATCTATAAAACTTCTACATAAAAACTATAAATCAGTTTAAATATTGTATAAAGTTGTATTGTTTAAGGGTATCTATAAATTACTGCAGTTATACTACAGTTAAAAAGAAAAGAAGCTTAATCAAAAAGAAAAAGAATAAAAAGACCATATTCACGTTCGTTATCCATTTGTTTAATTTCAAATGGGTTAAAGACTATCAAATAGTCAATCAGGAGATATTTAGGTATTCTACCAAATGTTTTATTTCGTGAAAAAAATTCAACCTAAATTTTTTTTTCAGAAAAGTGTACTACTCAGTTGAAACCTCAAAAAAATAAGAATAAAATAAAAATATGGTTGATAGCAAAGTTAAAGCTGCGGACAGAAATACGAAACAAAGGGTAAAGCTACTTCATTTGAATGGAGAAGAAATTGTGGCATTTGAAATGAAGAAGAGAAGGAACGGAGAGGAGAAAAAAATGGGAGAGGAAAAACAGCCCGGTCAGATTTTGAGAATTAAGGGGAGAGAGACGTGAGATATATGGACACCTTAATTAATGAATAAAAAATTACCAATTAATTATATTTTTAAATTAATTATGGTATATAAATAATAATTTAGTATGATTAAATATAATAAATATAAATTTTAAACATTAAACATACTAAAGTTTCTCATATTGTATAGGAATGTAAAACTTGCGAAACAAGAAACCGTCACGGGCAATTATGCAGCAAGTCGGTCAATAACGGCCCATAGGTCCACACGCTACGGCGACGAGCGGTACGGACCACCCATTTTCCACGTGAGCCCACATAGTGGCGTTGTTTTAACGCTATAATATAAAAATACTAATCATTGACTTCTCAATAAACCTACAGTTATTAAAATAATAAAAAAGGCACCACCAAGGTTTCATAAGAGACAAACTTTTCTAATGATAAGTTTTATGCACATTTACGATATAAAAATTTACACACAATAATTTTTATAATATTTTAAAAAAATTTATGCACGTAAAAATTATACCCACTTAATATGACACTCTATTAGATATATGAACTAACATGATAATTAATATATTTTCACTTCTAAGTTCTAACTTGTAACTTAATTTTATTAACTTGGACGTATTTTGATGGAAAAAGCGAACAAACAATCTACACTTTATTTACACCAATTAATGGATACAAAATATTTGTTGAGTCATATAAAGTGTATTGATCTATCATTAATAAATAATATACATTTAACATGATTATGTAGTAAATCTTAACATTAAAATATTGAGTGTAAATAGTTATTTTGCAAAATGGATACAAACAAGTTGTTTTCTTCCGTTAAAGGCAGAAGAAGCCTTTTGACAATAAGAGATTTAATACGATGGATAAGAAAAAATAGTTTTGATAAAATTTAGTACAGTCTCATCCCTTATTTACTTATTAATCATGGAATAAGTTATCTCAAGATTAAAAATAATACTTGAATAACTTATATCTGCCATAACACAGCAAATTGGCAGTCACATGATTAATGCTTACTAAACACTCAATAAGAAATAAACAACAACAACAACAACAACTACCTAGTATACTCTCACCAGGTGGGGTCTAGGGAGGGTAATATGTAGACGAGCCTTACCTCTACCCGAAAGGGCAGAGAGGCTGTTTCCAATCGACCCTCGGCACATAGGATAAAAGGAAAAACAGCAGTAAAACAAAAACAAAGACAAAAACAATAACAATAGAGCATTAGTAACTCCCGCAGAAATAGCGTAAATAATTATCTAAACATAAGAAACATAAATACAATCGCATACAATAATATCATACAGTAACTACCATAACTAACAACAATAGGGGGGGACATAAGCTAAAACATAAATCATCTATGGGTAACCCTGCTGACCCACACCCAACCCCGGATGAGGCGTACGAAGAACTCTAGGAGCCCCTAACCTACAACCCTGATTCTAGACCTCCAGACGCTCCTATCACGGGTCATGTCCTCGGAAACCTGCATCCTAGTCATGTCCTGCCTAATCACCTCTCCCCAATGCTTCTTAGGCCTCCCTCTGCCTCGCCGACCGCCAACAATCTCCAGCCGCTCGCAGCTCCTCACCGGGGCATCGGGACCCCTCCTCCGTACATGCCCGAACCACCTCAGCCTCGCTTCTCGCATCTTCTCATCCACCGGGGCCACCCCTACCTTCTCTCGAATAACTTCATTCTTAATCTTATCTAGCCTGGTGTGCCCGCACATCCACCTAAGCATCCTCATCTCCGTAACCTTCATTCTCTGAACATGAGAGTTCTTCACGGGCCAGCACTCCGTCCCATACAACATCGCAGGTCTAACCACGGCTCTATAGAATTTCCCCTTGAGTTTGTGTGGAATTTTCTTGTCAAACAGGACCCCTGATGCAAGCCTCCACTTTGACCACCCCGCTCCTATACGATGGGTGACGTCCCCGTCAATCTCTCCGTCTCCCTGAATCACAGGCGCAAGATATCGGACACTGTCCCTCTTGGCGATGGCCTGAGAACCAATCATCACGTCCCTGCCTACCTCGCTCGGCTCGGCGCCAAACTTGCACTCCAGGTATTCTGTCTTAGATCTGCTTATTTTGAAACCTTTAGACTCGAGAGTCTGTCTCCATACCTCTAACCTCTCACTAACACCGACCCTCGTCTCGTCTATCAATACTATATCATCAGCAAAAAGCATACACCAAGGCACATCCCCTTGAATATTTCGGGTTAGAGCATCTATCACTAAGGCAAACAAGAGGGGGCTCAGCGCCGATCCTTGATGGAGCCCCATAACCACAGGAAAATGGTCTGATTCGCCACCCACCGTCCTAACCCTAGTCTTAGCTCCATTGTACATGTCCTTGATTACTCTAATATAGGCTTCCGGCACGCTTTTCGCCTCCAAGCACTTCCATAGCACCTCCCTTGGGACCTTGTCATATATAACTAATCCTAACATTAATTAATATCAATATAATTAGTTTGAGCATAACTAATCCTAACATAACTTATCTTCAAACCAAACAATCCCTAAAAATATATTTGGTCAAGCTTTTAGGAGGCTAAAAGTAAACTATTATTTTTTTGGTTGAAACAGTACTTTCTTCAAAATTTGAGGTGTTTTGCTAATATATAGAAGTACTTTTGAGAAGTAATAAAAGTAGTTTTTTTTTTTTTTTTGCATTAAAAATTCCAGCTTATTCCAAATAGCATAAGTTAGAAGTTAATTTTTTTTTTCAATACAAATGTATTCTTACTAAAAATTTATATTTTTCAAATTGTCTCTCATTAATAAAACATTATTTTTGTTTATAAAAATAATACTTTATATCATCATGTTTTGTTTCTACCATATGTATTCCTTTTTAGAATAACCCCTCTACTATAAATAAATCTCTTCTTTTTTCTTCTATTAAATTTTTTTTCTCTCTTTGAAATAACAAACCTAATCACCAGATTCGAACATCTTCTTCAGGAGGTTTGATTTTTCTACTAATAATTTATTTTATGTTTTATATTTTAATTAAATAAAGAAATTAATTAAATTCATTTTTCTTTTTAAATAATTATAAACTGGACCTCAATACTATGCTTTTTCATAATTTAACACTCAAAAGTATTTTTTTAAAAATTGGCCAAATATAATTTACTTATCATATCGCAAAAAACAGAATTGCCCAAACGTAAACCAATATTCTCCAAAAATATTTTTTTCAGAAGTACTTGTAAAAAAATACTTTTCGAAATAAATAATATTTCACATAAAATACTCTAAGTTCAGCTGAACTCAATATTTCTTAACATATAAAATTTACTAAAATTTCATAAGTGTTATAAATAGACTTCTATTTAAGGTGAATGTCTATAATTAGAGAGATTCTAGAGTTTTATTCTTGGTAGCTAAGTCACTACCTCCTTATAAATAAAGGGGTCTTCTACCATTGTAATTAATCCCTAACAATCTCAAAGTATCAATAAGAATACTCTCTCTCTCCCTATTCTCTCTATATTGTTCTTGTTCTTGCATTATTCTACTTGTTCTTATATTATTTCATAACACGTTATCAGCACGAGACTCTACCATCTCATGAATCGCTATCGAGAAAAACTAAGGTATTTCTCTCTTCCTAATTTGATTTTCGATTATGTCTGACATTACGAAAAGAAAGTTCGTTGCCCTTGAAATTTCGGGCAAGAACTATATGACATGGGTGTTGGATGCTGAAATCCACTTAGATGCTATGGGTCTTGGAGACACCATTAAAGATAGAGATAAAGCATCCACCCAAGACTGTGCGAAGGCCTTGATTTTCTTGCGCCATCACCTTGATGAAGGTTTGAAGATTGAGTATCTCACCGTCAAGGATCCACTCATCTTGTGGAAAGGCTTAAAGGAGAGATATGACAACCTGAAGTTGGTCACTCTGCCACAAGCACGATATGATTGGGCTCATCTGAGGCTCCAGGACTTTAAGTCCGTTTCTGAATATAATTCTGCAATGTTCAGAATTACTTCTAAATTGAAGCTATGTGGAGATAATATCTCTAATTATGATATGCTTGAGAAAACGTTTACAACGTTTCATGCCTCCAATATGGTACTGCAACAACAGTACAGAGAGAAAGGCTTCACAAAGTACTCTGAACTGATTTCTCTTCTACTTGTGGCTGAGCGAAATAATGACCTGCTCATGAGAAATCACGAAAATCGACCCACTGGGTCTACACCACTGCCTGAAGCAGATAAGGTGCACTCTCATTATGCCAATCATGAAAAGGGCCATGGTCGTGGTCGTAATCGGGGTCATAGCCGTGGACGTAGACAAGGAAGAAATATCCATGATGTCCGTCACCCCCCGAAGAGAGATAACCGCCGAAAGCAGAAACGGGATTATGAGGATCCTAAGGCCAAAGGTTCAGAAACTATATGTTATCGTTGCGGTGGGAAAGGGCACTGGTAAAAAACTTGCCGTGTACCAAGACATTTGGTTGACCTTTATCAAGCATCTCGAAAGAGTAAAGGCCCGGAAACAAATTTTGTCTCTGACAACAACTTTGACATCACCCACTTGGACGTGGCAGACTTCTTTGAGCAACTCGAGGGGAAGATAGACCACCTAATCGGTGATGGATCCGTGATGAAAGAAGAAGGAGCTGTTTGATTTTATTTTACTTGTTTGTATTAGTTAATGAATAAACTAATAGCCATTAGTATTAGCTCGTATTAGTTAGTTCATGATATAATGTTAGTATTAGTTCTTTAGAAAGTATCAATATGCTTAAATATCAATAATATTTTTACTTTCCAGTAGAGGTAATCGACTAACCTGAAAAACTAGTCGGTTATCTCATATTTTCGCATTAAAACTGCAAAACAATCGATTGTCTATGTTTAACAATCGATTGTCTTAAAACAGTGTGATCTGGAATTTTTCAAAAATTGTCAACAATCGATTGTCTATGTTTAACAATCGATTGTCTTAAAACAGTGTGATCTGGAATTTTTCAAAAATTGTCAACAATCGATTATCTATGTTTAACAATCGATTGTCTTAAAACAGTGTGATCTGGAATTTTTCAAAAATAGTCAACAATCAATTGTCTATGTTTAACAATCGATTGTCAATGCTCAACAATCGATTGTGTGTGTTTAACAATCGATTGTTTTATGAAAATGCTTAAACTGAAATTTTCAAACTGCATAGTAATCGATTATGGAAAACATATAATCGACTATCTGATTTATTTAGTCAACTGACATCAGCAGATTTTGAAAATATTATGTGACACAAACGAATTGAACTTGTTTATTCTTATGTTCGTGTATTTCTTTTGTATGTCAAACCATGGGAATTAAATTGATTGAAGGCTCCTGAAGAGCAACTGTAACTCTGCCCAAAGGCACGATGTTTATCATAGAGAATGCAATGTTCTCCTCCAAGTCTAAAGAGGAACTTGTTGAGTTTTAATGATATCAGTCAAAATATTCTCCTCCAAGTCTAAAAGGAACTTGTTGAGTTTTAAAAATATCATTCAAAATGGATATCAGATCGAGACAATACATGAGTATAATCTTGAATACCTCATTTACTCATGAAAACGAGGCTGCCCACTTCTGTTTGGGGTCACGCCATTTTGCATGCAGCAATGCTAGTTCGTCGGCTGCCCACTTCGGTTTGGGGTCACGCCATTTTGCATACAGCAATGCTAGTTCGTCTCTGACTGACGAATTGACACAAATATTCCCCGTTGCAATTGGTTTTGGGTCATGAACCTAATATATCCCATTTAAGAATCTTTGGATGCGCAGTATATGTGCCTATAGCACCGCCATCCCGCACCAAAATGGGTCCGCAAAGAAGGTTAGGAATATATGTTGAGTTTGAATCGCCCTCCATTATTCGCTACCTCGAAACATTGACAGGAGATTTGCACGATTTGCAGACTGTCAATTTGATGAGACACTTTTCCCAAAATTAGGGGGAGAAGTTGGTGAAACCAAACGGGAAATTTTGTGGAAAAATGCATCATTATCTCATCTTGATCCACATACCTCTATTTGTGAAAGAGAGGTACAAAAGATTATCCATTTGCAAAGAATAGCAAATCAAATTCCTGACGCATTTACGGACTTGAAAAGGATAACGAAATCCCACATCCCCACGGAAAATGTTCCAATCCGTATTGATGTCCCTGTTGGACAATCATCTAGTGTCATATCCAATGAGTCAAATGCACGCCTGAAGCGTGGCAGACCATTAGGTTCCAAAGATCGAAATCCTAGAAAGAGGAAAGCAAATGATCAAAATGACACTACGAAAGAATCTCATGAGGAAATTCATGATTTAACAAATTCTGAGATTCATGAAGAATCCATTGCGAGTGGATATAGTGGTGGATAATGTCTTTACTTATAATGTCGCATCTAGCATTATGCAAGAATGTGAGGATCTCGAACCTCAATCTGTTGAAGAATGTCGAAAAAGACATGATTGGCCAAAGTGGCAAGAAGCAATTCAATCAGAATTGAATTCGCTGGCAAAACGTGAAGTTTTTGGCCCTATAGTTGAAACACCTAATGGTGTCAAGCCTGTTGGCTATATATATGGCATGAATGATCGTTGGTCACGTACCTATTGTACGCCAAAGTATTTTGGAAATATGACTATTAAAGGACAACGATAATGCAAGAAACATATCTTGCATATAAGTTTGACATGACCATAATGGTATAACTTTCTCTTTAAGAAAGATATTCACCACATGGATGTTGATGAATCTGTGGTAGTACAAAATTAATTGAGAGCTCTAGAAGAGCCAATTATTACTATGTTGGAGAAACACAATTGAGTATTGTGCTGTAGTAAGTCTCAAAGAAACTTATTCAGTTTTCAAAGTACACGCGAAAGCGATTGATTATATTGAGACTATAAATAAAGGAAGGATTTGATATCTCCTATTACTACAACTTGTAGCGGGGTAATTTGTATATGAAAAGCTACCCGCTTTGTTCTCCAGTTTGTACTACACAAACGAAAGAATGCCACAATAAAGTGGATATCTATTGGTATAAAAACCCATGTCATAATAAACCTGAAGTTTATTGATAAGTGCACATGTCATGGTGTAAATTTGAAGTTTACCAATATTGATATTTATTCAGTTGGCATTCGTGTTAGCCATCTCATTTTAAGTATGATGTGCAAATTCACATAGGTGAATATTAAAGAACTAGAAAGTTCTGTACGAATTCTCTTGTATCACTTGTTCTCATTAATGAACTGACCAACTAAAGAGTTCGGGTTTAAGCCCATAAATTCTGGAAATATCAAAGGTGAATATGGGCTCATTCACCTGCCATGTATACCACATATGATGCATCTATGAAATGGTTACATGCGCAATTGTTATTAACCCGCAGCCTGGCCGGTGCTTGCGAGGTAAATTGCTCAGTAATCTAACTTCGAGCATAATTTTCAGATTCTCTACTCAAGATAGTTCATCTTGATAAGTTGGTTTATATCAAAGTTGGTTTAGCAAGATAATTATTGAGTGCTTCCACTTAATAGCTAAACTGTTTCTTATGAGAACAAAGTTATATATATCAGTTTGATATACGTTGTATACGAGAGTATATTCTCCCCTCACAAGTGGTTCAGGGTCAGGAACCAAATAATTTCATCTTATTATTAATGTGCTGTGTATATTGACATGATAATGCACAAAGATGATTTCCCAAAGTTGAGGAAACAAGTTAGCTTTTCTAACATGAGGGGGAGACATGATAAACAATTGAGAAAAGGTTACATGGGAAGAATTATCATTTGTATATGTAGATCCCCGAATATCATGATATGAACCTGAAGTTCATAAAATGGATAATTCAATTGCAACATATTGCAAAGCATGCTATACGCATTTGCCGACCCAAAGAAAGTAACTATATTCTCACTACAAATGCTCATATTATGTCCCAGAAGGACAAAGTCTTTGATACGCTTAAAGCGTATAGACAAATACTTGATTCTATGTGAAAGACATGTAGATTTGGACATGTAGTTCAAATACTTGAGAGTAAAAGTCAAAGGTATGTATAATCAGTTTTCGATATCTTATTTGTTTAGCATGACGTGAAAATTTGATATGCATCTAAAGTCTATTATGTGACTTACATGACTTAACTTGAAAGAGTTAAGTTGCTTGAAGCATATGCAATTCGTGGTCCTGAAGTACCACATCCTAAGTACAATTTGTGTACATATGTATCTTGCTATAACTATAAGCATGATGGCATCGAGAATACATCTATGGAGATATTGAAGAGTCATTCCACGACATTATATGAAGATGTTCATATCTATCAAGAATGATAATTTCAAGGTACGGAATATTTATTCAAGTCAATATGGTTGATTTATTTATCAAATATCTACCAAAGATCGTTTTGAAGATGATGCACAAGATTGGAATGCAAATGCTCAAGGATATAAATTGATGCTCTTATTAGGGGGAGTTAATGCGCGTTGCACTCTTTTTCCCTTACAAGGTTTTGTCCCATTGGGTTTTCCTTGCAAGGTTTTTAACGAGGCAACCAATAGGCGCATATTCAAACATGTGTACTCTTTTTCCTTCTCTTTAATTTTTCACATTGGGTTTTGGTTTTAAGGTTTTAACGAGGCACATTGTTGAATAGACATTCAAGGGGGAGTGTTATAAATAGACTTCTATTTAAGGTGAATGTCTATAATTAGTGAGATTCTAGAGTTTTATTCTTGGTAGCTAAGTCACTACCTCCCTATAAATAAAGGGGTCTTCTACCATTGTAATTAATCCCTAACAATCTCAAAGTATCAATAAGAATACTCTCTCTCCCTATTCTCTCTATATTATTCTTGTTCTTGCATTATTCTACTTGTTCTTCTATTATTTCATAACAATAAGATATTAGTTATCACTTATTAAACCTGTAATCTAAAAAAACAAAATGAAATTTGGGTAAAAAGAGACTTTACCGTAATAATTAACCCTTCAAATTATATCTCGGAAAACATCTTTTAGTTCCCAACAACCCAAGAAAGACTTGATTCTCTTTTAAATTAAATAGAAGCCAAGCCACCAAAATTGCGACTGCTCCCATATCCCTCAAATACTGAGCAAGACAACAGCGTACTTTGTTTTCTCAATTTTGTTTGGGATTAGAAAATTAGAGAAAGACAGTAATGTCAGGAGGTATAGCCCGTGGCCGTCTTGCAGAGGAGCGCAAAGCTTGGCGCAAAAATCACCCCCATGTTAGTTTAAATTCTTTCTTGATTTCCATTATTTTGTGGTTTTGATTTGTTAATTTTACGGCTTGTTTTTGAATGGTTATTTTGGTTAAATTTTAGGGGTTTGTAGCTAAGCCAGAGACACTTTCGGATGGGTCAGTGAACTTGATGGTGTGGCACTGCTCCATTCCTGGTAAAACAGGAGTAAGTTTTCAACTTTTCATAAACCCCAATTAGTATTTTGTTTGTTTCCCTCCTTGTATTTTTCTTATTAGGATATAAAGATTTCAACTTTGCTCTGTTTCCCCACAACATTTGTGACTCTGATTAAATGGTTTCTCATTGTTCTGTAAATTATCACCATGGTATAGTTGGGGATGCAAAATGGACAAATTTTACCATATTCGTGAAGAGGAATTTGAGAGCTTTAGATGAGGTTTCACTGAGGTGCTGCTGTTTCTGTCATTAGACTATGCTCATGGTTATCCAATTTGGTTTGAAATCTGTACATCAGGTTCATATACGACTATCACGTTGTGATTAAGATTTGTGGTTCATTTATAATTATGAAACACATTACATTGGCTGTTAAAGGAATCCAAAACATTTTGAAAGTTAGCTTTATTTCTCATTGTTCATTTGAAGGATATCAACTCAATCATTTCCCTGTCCAATAGACAATTCAACTTTTAAAAATTAGCTACCTCATATATTTTAGAACATAGTGCAGTAGCCAGTAGCAAGTGTTTTAAGATTGTTTTTCGCTGTGGCATGAGATTTTGAAGTGTTACAGTTTGGTATTCACGTACCTTAAGTGGTAAAAAGCATAGAACCTGCATGTAAGGATGAGAATACTGTGGATGCATTTGCTTGACTGGTTTGAAATTACTTTTTCATAGCACTAGGTTATATGGACTACTGTAGTTCCCTTACCATTTCTAAACTCAAATCTAGCGGCAATAGCGGACGAAGGATTTCAAGAAGCTGGTTGCACTACTACCTTTAACAAAGACTGGCAATGTGATTATATTGAATCTAATGGTACCGTAAACTAGACGGATAGCTATAAGTAGTTGATACTGTCATCTCAACAAAATATCATTGAATTTAAAATAAGTGGTTTGAAGTTTTTCTTGTACGGACACTAAGAAACAAGAGCTGGTATTGTTCAGTATATTTAAAATTAATGTTGAAGCTTTTGTCTGACTTCAACTCTCGCAAACAAGTAGATCAAGAAAATGAAGGTCTAAAAGAACTTTTAGATCACCATTACTGAATCTAATGAGTTGAACTTAAATTTAAAGAAAAACTGATACATGTACAGTTAATGAAATCTTGAAGAGGATCATTTCTTGATTAGTAAAATCTACATATTCCAATTTGAATTAATTGATATTTGACCATTGGTACATATTTTTCCACTTCCCAGGTTTATGAATAGTTTTACTTGTTGAAAGTGAAATTGAAAGCTAGATTGAGAAAAAAGATTAAGTTGAGCAAAATAGTAAAAGTTATGGAAGTAAATACGGGTTATGTACAAAAGATCAAGCGGCTTCCGCTTCTTAATTTATTTCCTTTTTCCCCTGATTTGTTTTGATTTCTCGGTTTTCCTATTTCCTATAACCGTAGTTTGTATTATGAAACAATTATGATTAATAAAAAGGATTTGAGAACTTTTTATCTTCATAGTAATCTCTACTTTTGCTTTTTATGTAATGGAGCAGGCTAATCCATGGTTAATTATTAGGAACAGGTGTACTACTTTATGGAAAATTTCTTGGTGACAATATGCAGAACTCATTCCTTTTATACTTTACGTTACAGGGTTCTGCCCAACATCAATAAAATTATTTACCTTACCAGAAAAGAAAAAATAAATAAAAAGTAACCATATCATGCTTGTTAAACATTAGCATTTTCTGATTCTTAACCATATACGTTGTTAGTAGGTGCTTTTTGTGTAATTAACACCTTTTGAGTGCATGCAGACGGATTGGGAAGGCGGTTTTTATCCGGTTACGATACACTTCAGTGAAGATTACCCTAGCAAACCACCTAAGTGCAAATTCCCACAAGGCTTCTTCCACCCGAATGTGTATCCATCAGGAACAGTTTGCTTGTCGATCCTCAACGAAGATAGCGTATGTGGAGTGTGCCATTTATCTGTACTATTTTCCTTCTTGTTGTCTCTTTTTACTAAATATGACGGCTGTTAATTTTGTGTTTATCATGGATAGGGGTGGAGACCAGCCATTACAGTGAAACAGATACTGGTTGGTATCCAAGACTTGTTAGATCAGCCAAACCCTGCTGATCCTGCCCAAACCGAAGGGTATCATCTCTTTATTCAGGTAATATTGATTTCCTCAGTTCAAATAATATTGCCTTTGTCCCAAATCAATTTGTCTTACCCTCAATTTTGAATTTTTCCAAAACATTTCTTTATGAAAAGGAAAAATATGTTTTGCCACTACCTCATTTGGATTGGAAAAAATGTAAACTGTTTATAAAACAAATCATATATGTGTTTTCCAGTCTCATTAATTGAAATGGAAAGGAATGACTTACACTCTCCTGAATGGACCTCTTTTTTATTATAAAATAGACTAATATTTCAAACTTCATGTTGATAATGGTGGGGGGCCAGATGAGGCAGTTTAATAGTTGGGGACAGAGGGACTACTTATTTAACCATGTTGAGTAAGTTGAGGCCAGTTAGCATTGGGCGGAGGAGTACTATTATCAATAACTTCTAAAGTTTGCTAGATTAGCTAGTGTTTCAGCTTCATTATATCTCAATAATAGTCCTATCACCTATGCCTTGAATATGTAAGGGTAAATCTGGCTTTTGTTGGTGGTATAGGGCAGTAATGGTTTAGCTACTATATATTTTGGAGGTCCTCAGAGCAACATCATCTATTTGAATGAATTGTATAACATGGAGCTCAAGGACCTCTTACCATTCATTTTCGCTTGCATGAAGTGTTTCAATTTCAAATTCTGTAACTGTTTGATGCATATCCTATAAAGTAACTGTTGGGAGCATGTTCCAGTTTCTGTTTTAGTGGGATTGGATAATATTGTGTTGGAATTGAAATATGTATATCCATGCATTCTTGATTGATGTAGAAATAAATTAGGAGTTTGTTATTGCCTATTATAATGTTGAAGACAAAATAATTAAGTAATTAAATATGTGATTCTTTAATAGCTTAAACTTTTAGATGAGTTGGTCACACAGTTCAACAAAGTATCAGAGCACACAGGCGTATGGGCTCGAGTCTCACCGCCACTGATTTTATCAAAAAACTATTAATTTTCACGCTCTTGGGCCATGAGAAAAGAATGAGGCCCGCACGTGAGGGGTCTAGCATTTTAAACATTTAAATGAGATTATTGATAATGGTTGAGTTTATGCAGGATGCTATTGAGTACAAGAAGCGGGTTAGGCTGCAGGCCAAGCAGTATCCACCTCTGGTGTAGTCTAAATAATGTTCGTATGATCGTATGGTGGTTCTAATGCAACTTCAAACTATAGTGTTCATAGCCTGCTGATAGCTGACAATCTTCTGGCAAATGAAGCTGACTTGGTTTTTGTTGATTCTGCTTCTCATTGTTCTCAATCATCATGTGTATAACAAGCGGAAGCTACAGTTGTTTCGGACAGTGAAAAAATGTTGACATTGTTATTTTCATTCCTGAAATGAGAGTTTATTGACTATATCTTATTTCTTCTTCTGCATTATACACTGTGTGCTTTTGGTCCCAAGTCAGTTCCCTTTTCTTTTGATTTAACTTATATATCCGTCTAATTTAGTTTGTTATAGCAGATTTTTTTTTACTTCTAGGTTACTAGTTCCACTTATTATGAATTGTTACCACTTACCTGTAGTTATTTTTTAGGTAAAATTTCTTTTAAACTGTTGGTGCATAGAAGTTAAAACTTTCTTTTGTACCTTTGTATGATTAAAGAACAAATGATTTTCCATAGTTGCTTTTGTGAGTGGAAACAACCATCAAAATACGATAATTAAGTGACGACTTCTCTGCATTTTAGTCCTATTACGGAGCTCATTATTTGTTCTAAATATAGTAGTATATGATTTCTCTCGGTTACAATTGCTCAAAGGTTTTTCTGAACTTGCTGGTTGTTGGCAGTTTATAACGTTCCATATCAGCTGCATGAGGATTTAACGAGTATAACATTTTGGACTATCCAATTCTTACCTTTAAGCTTTTTAGTTTGATACTTCCAAATTTTCATATTGGAAGTTTGGTAAACTTGTTCATAAATTGGAAACAGCCTCTCTGCCCTTTCGGGTAGGGGTAAAGCTTGTATACATATTACCCTCCCCATACTCCACCTGGTGGGAGTATACTGGGTAGTTGTTGTTGTTGTGGTAAACTTGTTCATAAATAGACCGTCACCTTATTCTATTTTGGACGTCGCTCTTTCTACTAAGTACGTCAGTCTCAAGTGCATAAAACTAAAATTCTTTTTTATAATGTCGATTTTCCACCTTAGTAAAAAGGCAATGACATATCTATTTTCATTTACTGGATTGTAAGGAAGAGATCTACAAATGAGTTCATCGTATGATCCTTGACGCTTTGAATTGATCACTTCCACATATTCACTGTGAGCATCCCTCGTGCTATTCTCCACTATTTGTCCTATCAACAAATTTCTTTGGACCATGAAGAATATTATTAAACAGCTAGAAATACAAGTGGAAACCAAATATGAAGTTGATGGCAAGTACATTAGTTCTAAACTTCTAATCATGCACTTAGATCTCTACACAGAAATCTCCCAAAGAATCAGTTCAGAATGAAATCTGAAATACAATAATTCGCGATTTCAAGTTATGCCCTCATAGAATACAACAGATTATCTATCACAATCACATAAAAATTGAGTTCACAGGGTTGAGATACTTTTGGACCTGCTATTTTGGCCAATCCTAGTAAAGCAAAACAATCTCTAATTTTGCTTTACCAGCAATCAATCTGGAGAAAAGAATGACAGGATCTATTTTGATTTCATTTAGGACTTAGGTAGCATCAGACTTACAAACGAGAATAATTTATGCAACATGTCCATTTGAAGATGCTGCTTCATCCCGGGTTTCCTTCACATAAAGTGGTATGCTCACCCCAAGTTCCCTTAATTGAGTTACCAGGTCATAAAGAAATTCAAAGGTGAGTTTGGATTGTTTGTTAAAATCCTCTCTAACGCTTGGCTGGATCTTAAACCACTCTCCCAACATCTTGTGCACATGGGAGCGGATCATTCTCCATGGAACTGGATATTTCTCGCACAACTCCAAATATTCTTTGAGTAACTCAGCCTGGTCTAACTTACCATCTTCCCTGATTCCTGCACTGCCCAATCCCCATTCAGCAGTTCGATATCCTGCAAACAGTGCTGGATTCTCAAGAAGAGACTCTGCCGACAGTACCCCATCAGCACCAGTCTCATCCAAGCAGTTCTGTACATCATCCATGTGCCTTATATCACCATTAGCAAGGACAGGAATTCTAACGAAGTTTCTAACAGCCTTGATGGCCTCCCAATCGGCTCTGAATTTCTTTCCATCTTTTTCATCCCTTGTTCGGCCATGCACCGCTAAAAGAGAACAACCAGCTTCCTCTAACATCTTTGCATAACTAAGTGTATCTTGCAAATTTGGGAAAACTCTGATTTTGCATGACACTGGAACATTAAGATTGTTAGCCAGTTTTTCTACAAGAGACTTGACAAGAGGAAGATTATCCATTAGGAATGCTCCATAATTCCCTCGTCTTGCAATGCGCTGGGGACACCTGTATGGAAAGTACAAGTTAAGCCAACTGAACTGATAAAGAAGCATGGCAAAATGATCTTATTAAATAATCCAGTACAAATAGTGACACACAAACCACTGTAATATGCATAAAGCAGTCTACTAAAAATGCAGAAAGGGAAAAAACATCACATTCAAAAGGGGTTGCTAATCTTTGACCTGGAAGAAAATCTGTTTTGTCCCTAAGCTCTTACTCCACGATTAAAAGGAGTTGCTTTCCATAAGCATAGACTCTAGAGCAAGTGAAAAAGAGGCAAGAGAACCAGATACTGTCTGCTAATGTATTGGAGCTTGTTTCATGATCTTCACTCCTATAAAACCTATTTCAACTTATCGAAGTTGCTCTTCAGGTTTGGTATTGTATTGTGGACTCATTTTGGTACTTGTTTTAGAAGCATACCAAGGCTGGATAACAGCCCAGCATTTGGTACAGACATGGAGTTCACATTATTGATGTGGAGTATTCGCAATATGACATCAGTTAGTAGGGTTAGTACTGATCCCCTGGTTAAGACCTTATAAGGATTAAAATGCCCTTCCTTACAAACTAATTTATTTTATTAGTTGAAGGCAATTCGGTCTTAATAAAGTGCTGTCGAGGTTCAATTAAACCCTGAAGCTAGGTGCAAAATAGACTGTAAAATAGCATAAGGTGGGGATGCTATTAGGAAGCCAGCAAGGAAATAGTTGCTTTAGGGAGAGAAATGGGTGGAAGCAAAGGAGAGTAATGGATATTGGGTAATGATGGCATCTAGTGTTCTTACCACACTGTCCATATCAAAAACAAAAAAAAATGCTCATGAACTGACCTTATTGTGCCTCACTGAATTGCAAGTTGCAAGTAGAGCATAGAATGTAGAAAAACATTTTCTCAAGCAAACAGAGTTCCAGTTCTTGAGAACCTTCTGCAGAATTCAATATGGTAATTGGTATCCTAATCCTTAATCCCTTGGTGAAGTTAAAATTTTTTATTCAAACTTCAAATAAGGTAAAGATATCTCTTTCTTCAAGCACAGTATATTGTTTCTTTCCATAGAGTCTTTTGATGTCATCGAATACAATTGCCAACAACTAAAGCCGCTGGAAACGGCTACCAAAATTTAGGAACACAATATCCACCGTAACAATAAGAAGTCCTAAGTTTGGACACAGGAAAAGATTGAGAAAGGAGGTTACCCCAAGTTGATGTCCACATAGTCACAATAAGGTTCTACTCTTCGAGCTGCTTCTAGCAAAATGTCTGGATCATTTGCGCAGAATTGAACAAAAAGTGGACGATCCTCCTGCAATTTACAAAGAGAAAACAGGATAAACTAAGATATCAGGACCTTGAGGTGCACAAAATGTTCCATTATATAAGCCAAAAAAGATAAGCAAGAACTTGACAATACAAAGTAAATCTGGAAGTAAAATGTAATTTTGTACCATGTTTTATATAAGAACATAGTGAATAATTGTCATCTAAAGCAACTTAAGTAAATAAAAATGAAACTTTTGACAAAAACTAACCAACAGTAATAAGCATTTCAAAAAAGCCTACAAGGTGAAAAAATGTTGACATGTGTAGCCTTAAACCGATAAAATTTAAGAACTTAGTCAAACATATTCAAATGCATTGAGGTATAAATGAAAAAACGACAACTATGCCTCTTGTTCCAAGAAAGTTGGGGTCACGTTCTCCATTTCAAACTCATCTCAAACCAACAAGGTAACAAAGGAAACTGTGCCTAAAATGCATCTTTTTTCTTTTGAAACATTTTACAATGGCTATTGGAAACAACCTCTCTATGCTCACAAAATAGGGGTAAGGTCTGCGTACACACTACTCTCCCCAAACCCAACATTGTGGGCTAATACTGGGTATGTCTTTTCTGTTGTAAACATTTTACAAGGGGAAGAGGCACAATCATAGACAACTGAGTAAATAAAATCACCCCACCCTTCTAAAAAAATTTAAAAGGACAAAAAAACAGTTACTTCAAGGTAAACAAACAACTTCAACAGCTATGCAGCTAGTTAGGGTAGCTATATAAATCCTCTATCTCCATTCATCTTCTTAATTCTTATACTCAATAATTTGAGAGAACTTACAAGTTATCATAAACTACGAACTCTCTGAATGTGGCATTTTTCAATGCTAAAGGTTACTCTAAAGTAATATTAACAAAATCCCAGTACCAAAGTCTTTACATATCTTAATTTCCATACAACAATAAAAAACATATAATCCTTTTGTCCAATTTATATGACTCACTTTCTTTTAGTCTGTCTAAAAATAATAACTTTCTATATTTAAACCTAACTTAACTATAAACTGTTCATTATAATCTTAATGATATATTTATAGCCAAAGAAATATCTTTAGTTTCCTTCAAACCATAAGTTTCAAAAGTAATTTCTTATTTGCTTAAACTACATGCTCAGTTAAACAGTATTACTCCTCTATCCCAATTTATGTGATGCACTTTCCTTTTCAGTCTGTCCCGGATACGTCCGAACAATTTAATGGTAAATTTTCCATTTTAATATTACCAGTTACTTATTTCAAACCACAAGTTTCAAAAAGTCTTTCTATCTTTCTTAAAATCCATAGCTAGTCAAATATTATGACATAAAATTGGGACAGAGGGAGTACCTTGCAGGTAGTAAATTCAAGAGAGCGATACTTCTCAGTTTCACTGAAAATTCGGGAGTGAAGCATAGGCGTATAAGCAGCTTCAGCACCATACTTTCGACACAGCATACGAAATGGAAGCTCCGAGTTATCCACCATCGGTGCAACTATAAGTTTCGGCTCTCCTAGCTTCTTCCAGTGAGCCCACGCTCTCTCAATCCGCGATTCCCCTTTCAAGTGCCCGTTCGCACGATTCAGTTCAAATAACTGCGGCGCCTCTCCTTCTTGTGAAGTAATGGTGGCGGCGGAGCAGCGGCGGTCGTCGTCGTCGTCGTCGTCGTTGAATTCGTTGTTAGGGTTTTGTGTGGAGGAGGTGTTTAAGGTTTGAGTGGCCATTGAAAGGTTTTTGGGGAGAGATGTGTTGTGGTTGACGAGGGAATTCGTAGAGAGAAGTTTGAATTTGAATCTCATGAGGAGGCCATGGGAACGGCAACGGCTGCACCACTCATCGCCGCTGTTGAAGCGGTTGAGGGTTGGTTGAGGAAGGCGGTTGATATGAGCGGCATATTGTGCAAATGTCACCAGTGCGATATGAAATCGGCGGAGGCCTGGGTCCAATTCAGGCCCAGTTGATTAAACTGAAATGGGATTTTTTCTTCGCAAATTTTCGTAAGGCTATCTTCTATTAGTAATTAATTATTTATAAATATTATTTATTGTTATAAAATAATAAAAGAATAAGAGTAACATTGCAGAGAAAGAGAGAGAAATTCTTATTGAATTTTGGGGTGGTTTACAATGGGGTAAGACCCCTCTATTTATAGCAAGAGAAATGACTTAGCCTCAAAGTAAAACTCTCTACAAGATATACATTCACTCTAATTAGAATTCTATTCTTAACACTCCCCCTTGAATGTCTACTCAATAAATAATGTGCCTCGTTAAAACCTTAACTAAAATAAAACCCAATGGGAAAAAAAATTATAGAAAAGGAAAAAGAGTACACATGTTTAGAAATGCGCCTATTGGTTGCCTCGTTAAAAACCTTGAAAGGAAAACCCAGTGGGACAAAACCTTGTAAGGGAAAAAGAGTGCAACGCGCATTAACTCCCCCAGAAAAGAGCATCAATTCACATCCTTGAGCCTTCGCATTCCAATATTGTGTACCAGCTTCTTGAAGGTTGACGTTGGTAGAGATTTTGTGAACAAATCAGCCATATTATCACTTGAACGAATCTGTTGCACATTGATATCACCATTCTTTTGAAGATCATGTGTGAAAAATAACTTTGGTGAAATATGCTTTGTTTTGTCTCCTTTTATGAATCCTCCTTTCAATTGGGCTATGCATGCTGCATTGTCTTCATACAAAATCGTGGGTAGTTTGTCACATTTCAAACCACATTTGTCTTGAATATGATGTATTATAGACCTCAACCACACACACTCTCGACTTGCTTCATGAATAGCGATTATCTCAGCACGATTAGATGAAGTAGCCACAATTGATTGCTTAGTCGATCGCCAAGATATGGCAGTGCCTCCACAGATAAACACATAACCTGTTTGAGATCGAGCCTTGTGTGGGTTAGATAAATATCCAGCATCAGCATAACCAACAAGATCAGGACTGCAATTATTGCTATAAAATAAGCCCATATCGGTAGTCCCGTTTAGATACCGCAATATATGTTTAATTCCATTCCAATGTCTCCTTGTGGGAGCAGAGCTATATCTTGCTAAGACATTAACTGAAAAAGTTATGTCGGGCCTTGTAGTATTTGCAAGATACATTAGTGCGCCAATTGCACTAAGATATGGTACTTCAGGACCAAGTAGCTCTTCATTCTTTTCTTGCGGTCGGAATGAATCCTTATTCACATCAAGTGATCGAACAACCATCGGAGTACTTAAAGGATATGCTCCATCCATGTAAACCGTTTCAATACCTTTTCTATATAGGCAGATTGATGAACAAAAATTCCGTTTGCCAAATATTCAATTTGCAAACCAAGACATAATTTTGTCTTTCCGAGATCTTTCATCTCGAATTCCTTCTTTAAATAATCAATTACCTTTTGGAGTTCTATGGGAGTTCCAATAAAGTTTATGTCATCGACATATACGGCAAGTACAACAAATTCCGATATTGTTTTCTTTATAAAAACACATGGGCAAATGGCATCATTTATATAACCTTCCTTTAATAAATACTCACTAAGACGATTATACCACATTCGTCCTGATTGCTTTAGACCATACAAAGATCTTTGCAATTTGATTGAAAATATTTTCCTGGACTTTGAATTATAAGTGTTTGGCATTTTGAATCCATCGGGAATTTTCATGTATATCTCATTATCAAGTGAGCCATAAAGATAGGCAGTAACCACATCCATTAAATGCATGTCAAGCTTTTCAAGGACAGCAAAACTATTGAGATAACAGAAAGTTATAGCATCCATTGCGAGTGAATATGTCTCTTCATAATCGACACTAGGCCTTTGAGAAAATCCTTGTGCAACAAGGCGTGCCTTATATCTTTGTACCTTGTTTTTCTCATTTCTCTTGCGTACAAAGACCCATCTATAGCCAACAGGCTTAACACCATTAGGTGTTTCAACTATAGGCCCAAAAACTTCACGTTTTGCAAGTGAATTCAATTCTGATTGGATTGCTTCTTGCCATTTTGGCCAATCAAGTCTTTGTCGACATTCTCCAACAGATTGAGGTTCAAGATCCTCACTTTCGTGCATAATGCTAGATGCAACATTATATGCAAAGACATAATCCACCACTATGTCCACTCGGTTTAAATTTGTCTCAATATCGATTGGATTTATTGATAGTTCCTTATTTTCTTGAGTCTCGGGCTCAATGGATTCTTCATGAATCTCAGAATTTATTAAATCGTGAATTTCCTCATGAGATTCTTTCGTAGTGCCATTTTGATTATTTGCTTTCCTTTTTCTAGGATTTCGATCTTTGGAACCTAATGGCCTGCCACGTTTTAGGCGTGCTTTCGACTCATTAGATATGACACTAGAAGATTTTCCAATTGGGACATCAATACGGATTGGAACATTCTCTGCGGGGATGTGAGATTTTGTTATCCTTTTCAAGTCCGTGAATGCGCCAGGCATTTAATTTGCTATTCTTTGCAAATGGATAATATTTTGCACCTCTTTTTCACAAATAGAGGTATGTGGATCAAGATGAGATAATGATGGATTTTTCCACAAAATTTCCAGCTTGGTTTCACCACCAACTTCTCCCCCTAATTTTGGGAAAAGTGTCTCGTCGAATTGAAAGTCTGCAAATCGTGCAGTGAACAAATCCCCTGTCAATGTTTCGAGGTAGCGAACAATGGAGGGCGATTCAAACCCAACATATATTCCTAACTTTCTTTGCAGACCCATTTTGGTACGATATGGCGGTGCTACAGGCACATATACTGCGCATCTAAAAATTCTTAAATGGAATACAATAGGTTCATGACCAAAACTAATTGCAAATGGGAATATTTGTGATAATTTATCAGTCTGAGACGAACTAGCATTGCTGCATGCAAAATGGCGTGACCCCAAACCGAAGTGGGCAGCCTCGTTTTCATGAGTAACGGTCTTGCTATCAATTGCAGACGTTTAATTAAAGACTCTCCAAGACCATTTTGAGTGTGAACATGAGCTACATGATGTTCCACTTTTATCTCAATTGGTAAGCCATAATCATTAAATGCTTGGGATGAAAACTCAGCAGCATTATCTAGTCTAATAGACTTAATTGGATTATCAGGAAATTGTGCTCGTAATCGAATTATTTGTGCCATTAATTTTGCAAATGCAAGGTTGCGTGATGACAATAGGCACACATGAGACCATCTAGAGGATGCGTCTATTAAGACCATAAAATATCTAAAGGACCCACTAGGTGGGTGAATAGATCCACAAATATCCCCTTGTATACGTTCCAAAAACGTAGGTGACTCAGTTCCAACCTTTGTTGGTGATGGTCTAATAATTAACTTGCCTTGATAACAAGAAGTGCAAGAAAATTCATTATTTAAAAGAATCTTTAAATTCTTTAATGGATGCCCATATGAGTTTTCTATAATCCGTCTCATCATAATTGATCCAGGATGTCCCAATCGATCATGCCAAAGTACAAAAGTATTGGAATCAGTAAACTTTTGGTTTACGGTAGAATGTGCCTCAATTGCACTAATTCTTGTCCAATACATGCCACAAGATAAAGATGAGAACTTCTCAATAACCCTCTTTTGGCCAGAGACATTCTTTGTAATGATGAGATATTCAAGATTATTCTCATCTATTGTCTCAATATGATATCCATTTTGAATGATATCTTAAAAACTCAACAAGTTCCTCTTAGACTTGGAGGAGAATACTGCATTCTCTATGATAAATATTGTTCCTTTAGGCAGAGTTATAGTTGCTCTTCCGGAGCCTTCAATCAATTTACTACTACCAGAAATTGTAGTAACATCTGCCTTACACATACTTAAATGAGAAAAATATTTCTTCTCTTTGAATATTGTATGTGTCGTATATGAATCAACTAAATATATATTTTATAATTGAGCTTTGACCCAAGTTTGTTTTGTGAGATATCCATATTTTCTTATCATAGTTTACATACAAAAGAAATATACAAATAAATAATAGTATTTTCAGAGAAAAAGAAAAAAAACAAAGTTAAATAAAGAAATCTCATTTCAGTGCTAAAATGTCGCACGCTAGTTCATACTGTCGGGGAATTTGTTGTACTTTAGCAAACTTTAGGAAATCAATCCGTTTCGTACTGAAGTATAAATTTTTTTTTTCAACAGAACACATGCATTCATGCATATATAAAGTGTTCCAATGTTAATTTAATGAGAACATATTGTTTAACACGAAAACAGAGGACTAAATCAACTGAAACATTATTTAAAATAAATACTAGAACTATATTTAATCGAAACGAGCTAACATAATTTCATAAAATAAATAAAATTAATGGCTATTACTCATGTAAATAATTATGATTACATGATGTTTATTTACTAACTATTATGAATAGGCAAAAATAAATTTAAAATGCTCAATCATCTTTAACCACATATCCATCATCGATCAAGTGGTATATTTTTCCATCATGGCGCTCAAAGAAGTCTACCACATCCAAATGGGTGATGTCAAATCATTGTCAGAGACAAAATTGGCTTCAGGGCCTTTATTCTTTAGAGATGCTTGATAAAACTCAACCAAATGTCTTGGTACACGGCAAATATTTGCCCAGTGCCCTTTTCCACCGCAACGATAGAATTCAGTTTCTGAACTATTTGCTTTTGGCTTCTCATCTTTCCCTTTAAGCCATTCCACAAGATAAGTGGATCTTTGACTGTGAGATATTCAATTTTCAAACCTTCATCAAGGTGATGGCGCAAGAAAATCAAGGCCTTAGCACAGTCTTGGGTGGATGCTTTATTTCTGTCTTTAATGACGTCTCCAAGACCCACTGCATCTAAATGGATTTCAGCATCCAACACCCATGTCATGTAGTTCTTGCCCGAAATTTCAAGGGCAACAAACTTTCTTTTCATAATGTCAGACATAATTAAAACAAAATTAAGAGGAGAAAAAAAAATACCTTAATTTTCTCAAAGAGATTCTTGAGATAGTAGAGCTTCGTGCTGATAACGTGTTATAAAACAATAAAAGAATAAGAGCAATATTGCAGAGAAAGAGAGAGAAATTCTTATTGAATTTTGGGGTGGTTTACAATGGGTAAGACCCCTCTATTTATAGGAAAAGAAATGACTTAGCCTCAAAGTAAAACTCTCTACAAGATAGACATTCACTCTAATTAGAATTCTATTCGTAACATTTACTATATTTTAAAATATAATTATGTTATTATAAGATGTATTTGATAAATTTAAGTCCTTGTATTCATTAATACAGTATTAAAAATAGGCGTGAATTAGGGAAGTCCAGCTAATGAGTTTTTGTATTCGAATGTATTTCACTGTATTCATGAAGTGAAACATGGGATTACGGTTGGACAGATTATTGTATTCGACTGTATTCACTGCGTGAGATAGGGGATTACACTATTTTTAAAACGGAAAGTGAACCATTTAACATAATGTACTCCTAATATAACTCAAACTCAATTATAACACACAAATTTCATATTTTTGACTTATAAAAAAGATTCTCAACTGCAAACTACCCCAAAAATATAGCAATCTTCAAAGAAATTATATAATACATCTGAATACATAAATTATATTAATTAGAAAATACAATCAAATACATTCATACATATAGCGAGGCAATTAATACAATGAAATAGACAGAATATAGAGGGATACACTGAAACACAATGAGAAAAAAGACACAGAATACAATAAAATATATGGAATACAACGAGATACATTGATTTATAAAGAAAAAAAGATATTGAATATAATAAAATACATAGAAATACTACAAAATACATTGAAATTCTCTTTAAGAAAAAGGTAACAGAATCTTCAAATTGCTCAACCCCAAACTTTAGACGACCAATTTTAGTCGATAATTTCCGACGATTCATCGAATTCCGACTATGATTCCATAAGCAGGAATGAGAGAAAGAAGAAGAAGAAGAAGAAAAAGAAGAAGAAGAAAACGAGAAAGATCCAAATCCGTTGAAGTCGTCCCCGGTAGAAGAATAAAACGACTGCAACCTCAAACTATGCTATTGAAGCAAGAAAAAACAAAAATCTATTCCATGTTTGTGGAATTGTCCTTTAAGTTCAAATACCAAATTATCAATCTATTGTGTGTAGAAAGTAATTATTCTTTCACTAAGAATAATTGATTAACCATTAGGAATATACCGTTAAAGTCGTCGGATGTGGAAGTCGGAGCAATATTTGAGGTGGGTTTTGCACGAATTTAGTGGAAGGAGGATGAGATCGGAAATTTTATTGTGATGGGGGAAGAGAATGTGATGTATCAAAGTAGAGAGAGAAAGAAAATAATGTAACTGCTTAGAGTATTTAGTAGCTTAGGACTAGGATGTAACCAAAATTAAATAATTTGCTATAAACATTTAAAGATATCTATAGAATATAATTTTTTAAATGATATTTATTTAAAATAAATAAGGTATTAACCTTTGCTATAGGAGGTAAAAATTCTCAAAATCTTTTCCGTAATTTGTGTACATACAAGATTAATTACCTGTTTTAGCTAGGTTTTCTATTTACAAATAAAAAACTAAATTTTTTATAAAATGTATACAATGCGGTCAGAAGCTACAATTTGTATACGGTTCATATAAAGAATCCGATCAAAAACTACAAAATAAGTACAATTTGTATATAATTTTTGGTTGCACAGAATCCGGTCAAAAGCTATAACTTATATACAATTTGTACACGATTTTTTGTACATAAGCAGATCAAAAAGTGAGTATATATATATATATATTATATAAAAATTTATTTATCTCAATTTTCAAAGAATTTTGTGAAGTTCGAGTTAATTTTGGTTGGAATTTCAAATTCGGAAAAAGGTTCAAAATGCCCTAAACTATTAGAAAAGGTTTAAAAATACCCTTCATCCACCTATTGGGCTGAAATACCTCTCCATCCACTTTTTTGGTTCACTTAACGGTCAAAACTAAATTAAAAATAATTATCAAATTATAAATAGAATTCTATTTGAATGTCTATATTTAGAGAGATTCTAGGGTTTATTACTTGGTGGATAAGTCAAGCTTCCCCTATAAATAGAGGGATTCTATTCCATTGTAATTCATCCAGTATCAATAAGAATTTTCTTCTCTCTACTTTTCTCTGCAATACACTTCTTCTTCTTTTATTGTTTCAAAAAAAGTTATTAGCACGTGACTCTAACCAATTGAGTTGAAGCTTTGGAATTGGGCATAATGATTGTCAACTGTTCTATGAACTTCCTTCATGATTAAATTACGAATTTAAGGTAAGTATTTTACTTTTCTCTTTCAAGTTCTTGACATTCTGTAATTTGATTTTACATACAAGCAAAGATGATAAATTTTTATTGCAACTCTAATGGAGTTTGAAAGATATTATAACCACCCAAAGTGGTAAAATTTCTCTGTCTTGCCATAATCAAATTCATGTATGATTGTGGGCAAAGAATTGAAAACTCGTCCCATTGAATTTTCTCCATTCTCATTCCCTTTAGAGAATGTGATAGCAGTATGCGATAAGTCTGAAAGAAGACAAAATTACTACTATGAATGTATCAATGGATGTGGACGTGACAATAGACGAAATTATAATCGTCATTATTGGGTAATGAGAATAATAAGGATTCTCAAAATAATCCTTCACTTTGTGAAAGTAATATTTGCCATCGATTTGGCATGGGATTTTATAAAACATATATAGATGATTATGGTCCATTCATGATGTGAATGTGACAACATCTGATTTATGATACATATTCATTCTTAGAAGAATATGAACATGCTAGTAGTAGTGAATATACCTGTCACGACCCATTTCCAAAACAGGTCATGATGGCGCCCAACAACCTTGCTGGGCCAGCCAAGTACGGAATATTACTAACAATCAAATAGGGTTGTACTCAGATTTTATATGAAATACCCATTTAGCTTGGGTTTAGAACTAAAGAAGTAAATGCGATGGGTGATATAATATTACATAACCCAAAAGATGAGTCTACTAAGTATACGTGCCAAGACCTAGTGTTACAGTGTAAGGACATCTAGTAGAATATACACATCTCTACCATATTGTCTAAAATAAGGAAGAGACAGTAAAAATACAAAAGAAGACTTCATCCGGCTGCCAAGCGATTATGATGAACTTACTAAAGCGATGCAAAACATTTGAAATTACTACTTTACTTGTTGAAAAAAATGTAACCTTTCATTTTGTAAGTTTGAAACTTTAAATTAAGAAATAAAAGTAACACTAGCAATAAGTGTAATTTTTTTCCATCTTACTTGTATTCTTTAAATTAATACAAAGTATTAATATAATTTACAATAGTTATACAAAATTCCAAAATAAAAAACACTAAACCCGACCCCGGCCGCCCCTCAATCCATAACCCTTATGGTTCAATTTTAACCCGAATTAACCCGAACTCCTGAAACCCGTTAAAAAATAACTCGCAACCGGTCCGGACCTGGACCCGGACGTGTAAAAAAAGGGCCCGGCCCAGCCCCACCCACCCGTTAGACAGCTCTAGTTACAATCTTACTCAGAAGATGTCACATGGTGCTTCTGTTAGAGCTGTGCTTAAACGCATTCATGAATTTTGTTGTGAATGTAGAATCTATTTTTAGAAAAAAAGAGAAAATATAAACAATTTTGGGTAACTAGTAGCTACCAGAACTAGAGGGGGATCCAGTATTTAAGTTTATGGGTTTCTGTTGCAATTTCAAATTAATATACAATAATAATTGGATTTACAAATAGATATTTAATAATTTTTTTAACAAAAATACAGAGCCTATGCAAAAATCACTGAATTCCCGAAAACCTGTATATAACACCCTAGGTCCGCCCCTGACCGGAACTTAATTTGATGCAAAGACAGAGTACGAAAAAATATTAATCCTACATGAAATTTCTTTTCCTTTTTAATATATAATACTTTAGCTAATAAATAGTCCAAAATGCTTCATAGCAAATATGGTCCTGATATTTTTAAATTTGAGATGCAGTTTCTGTGTTTTATCCATTGTTTCTACCATAATTTGCAGTTTACATTATTCCTCTTTAGATACAGAAAAAATCTCTAATTTTTCTGACATAGTAAATCAACCAATTACATCTCAATTCTCAGCTTGTTTAGATGGCTGTTCCATATTGTATCGTATTGTATTGTTATCTTAAATTAATGTTTATTTTGATTGTTTAGTTAAAATTGTTTATATTATATTGTTAAATTCATTGTTCCGAAATAATGAAAAGTCTCATTTTTTAAACAACCGATTTGATATGGTGGGATTATTTCCTATTTTTTTTTTCAATTATGCTGTAACGTATTACTCCACAATTCTATTTTATCCTTTACCTTTTTTTTTCTATTTTAATTCCAAATCTCCAATCTATAACCTACTTTGTTTTTTTCCAGAACTTGTGTCACCAACGTTAAAGGTGTTTTGCCGCTTTTATTTTATTTTTTCTCCTAATTTGCTTTTAACTCAATTCTAATTAGGTGTGCTCCTTTGTTTTGTCTTCTTCTGCATCGCTACTTTGTTCTGTTTTCTTAAGGTGCCTTCTTTTGTTTTGTGTTTTTAAATTATTTTTATGCATATTTTTTGATAATTTAATATTAAATAATTAAGGGTAATTTAGTCAACATATCAGTTATATTACACTACGATACCGTCAAACCAAAGAGCAAATTATTTAACAGTAACAAACATCACAATCTATCCAAATATTATATTTATAAAATGATACGGTATAATACGATACAATACAATATAATACATCATAAAACGACGGGGAACAATAATCCAAACAAAGTGTAAATTAGTTAAAGTTGATTATATGATTTTATGAATTTTCTTACTTCATCACTTTTATTTTGTATTGCGACGAAAGGACTTTAGACATATACCAAAAGTTCCAGAATAGGATTTTGCTTAATATCATTTGGATGAACTCAGATCCTTTCATGTAGGAGAGTCTTTGATGGGCTTTGAATTTGGATAGATCCAGTACCACGGAGGGGTACACATTTCATCCATATCGTATATAAAGCTTATAGTATTAAATATGTGATGATATTTTTGGGAACGTCATGCCATTAAGCTTAAAATAATATAAGTTTTAACTTTAGAAATTACTTAATAAGGAAAGACATCGTTCATTTTGAATGAATTGAAGAAAATGTCATAGCAAATAAAGAAAATGAATATATTATGTTTATATGTACCATCGAACAAAATTCTAAATAAGCTTATTTTAAGTATATTTTAACTTTGCCAAACATCGAAAATAAAATTAAAAAAATTTAAAAGCTGATTTGACTAGCTTAAAATTTCAAACACTCTCGAATAAAGAATGTACAGTAGATTTCATTATTTATTCTGCATTACACAATCATTGCCTAAAAGGATGCCAAGGCATCTTACTGCTAAAAGAATTTTCTATAATTTGCAGTGCTAGTATGTAACCAACATAGAATATTAAAATAATTTGCAAAGAATGAAAAAATGAATAATAATAAAGTCCAAAGCAGACCAAAATCGAGGTTCATTTCACTATTGATGATTGCCTGTGATGACCTTGTGTCCAACTCCAGGACTTGGACCTGAATCCTTAATTCCTCCAAGCGTTTGGCTGTTAGTAAATTCATGGCCAACTCCAGGACTCGGACCATCTTTAATAGAACCCAAAGTTAACCAATTAAAACCCACGCCATTGCCATTGCCATAGCCATCAATCTTCAATATATTGAGAGGACGTGCTTCACAACCCAAATTGTTAATTGAAGTAACCAAAAGAATAAGCAAAATAAAGTCCACAAATCTTGCCATTTTAATTATTTGAGAGAAAAAGAGAGAGGCTAAAACTGTGTTTTTTGCGCAATAAATCCTTCCGTATGAAGACTAGTGATGAAACAGGTGGTCGTACGGTGCTTTTAGGAAAAGATAGTCTTGTATGTGAGTACAGAAAATGGCGATCACAGATGGCCTGTCCAAGTTTATGGAGAGGAAAGAATTAACTTAGAATGTTGCACTAATAGTTGAGTTTGTTTAGTTGGTACTTGTGTGGTTTCTCCTTGTGATGATTCAAGCCAACTTATACTAGTTTGATGTGTGGGCTTGTTGTTGACCAGGACCAAATACAGAAGGTGGCTAATTTATATTCAAATTCAACGTGAGTGATTTATCAAAGGTAGGGAAATTGTCAGGCAATTTCTTGATTTTAGAAAAAGAAAAGTCATTTCTAATGAGCTTAGAAATGTTGTAGAATGTGGACTCGCTCGAGAGTCTAATTTGGGCAGCACCAACGTTTATGATTTCGATTCCTATGTTTTCTCTGCTTATAGTAAGACATTTCATATACTGAGATGAGACTGAATTAATATTTGAGTGCCGATAGAGATTGACCAACCATTATATTGGAAATTTTCAGGTTTTAGTCAATTGTTTCTATGTGTAACTACCGAATCGCGCAACAACCACCTTTGTCTTGGCAGGTTTGGTATTTAGCTTATATATATATACACACTATATTGCACGGACACTTTAAAATATTGCCGTATTCGTATTGGATTCTTCAAAAATACACTACTTTTGAAGAATCCGACATGCACCCAATAATATTTTCGTAGAACAGGGGCGGCCAGACCCTAGAGCAAGTGAAGGCCCCAAAAATTTAAAGGCCCCAAAATTACTATTTCTCTATATATAGCAGTATATTAGTTATATAATTATTTTTTATTATTGATAAATTTATTTTTTTGATTGACATATTAATTTTAATTCACGCTTTGACAATGGAGAGAATCTTGACTATGCAAATTCAAATTAGTCGAATAATTCCGTCAATAAGCCATGTTGAGCAAATTGAAACTCGTGTAGAGCAGCCCTATATCTTTGACAGTTTGAAGACGACTTTTAGCTTACGTGAGAATCTCAAAGTTAGTGTGCGTCTCTTGTCACCCTTGGAAGTTGGAAATGTCTATACACATGGAGGCAGGATTTAAAATTTACGATTCGAACCCTTTTAAACTATTATGTACTAAATTAATAATTTTATATATAATTTATTAGATTTATAAAAATAAACATTAGATTTGGACCAAAATTATTAAATTCGACCTAACCAACTACCAAAAGGTTAGCTCCAACCCTGTGTCTGTATGTCCTTCATTTGGAGTTCGTGATAAAATATTTAGCTCCTAAAGAATTCAGGTCAATAATAGGTGATTAGCTATAACTTTATCGTCAGGTCTGCAAAAATTAAGCTATAATTTTATACTTTCATTGTGTGATTTCTTATCTTTTACTATTACTTAAACATATTAGTTTTGCAACGCGACCACGATTTTTTGGCTCTCTTGTCTGTTATTTTGCGAAATAAAAGCATTAAATTTGCCAATTTGTTCCTTTATGGAGATGAACGAGAAAATTCATTGTTTGGTGTTTTACAAATTTGTTCGACATCCGAAAGAGCATAGAATTGCTAGTGCTCTTATAGTAATCGTTCAATTCTGGCCAAATTAAAACGAGTTGAGTTATAACTCATTTTTTAACATGATCCAACAGATTGAGCCTAACGACCCATCAAACTATTGGGTTAATGCGGATTAAAGTAGCATAACACAATGAGTCAAAATACAACAAATATAAGCATACGAAATCAAATTTGGAGATGCAGAGTTGGGTATATCTTAAAGAAACTTATGTAAAGGAAGTGTCCACATATGAAGTGCCTTAACTTAACTCTAGTTAGCTTATAACTATAGTTAGTCACATTAATTAATTAGTTAGTTAATGGTACAACTGTACATATATTAGTTAGTGGAAGTAGTTAAATTTAGTAGTGGTGTATTCACTCTCAGAAGCATTTTCTTCTTCTGCACTTTCTTCTCTCAACATATTCATTTTCTTCTCTCTGTTCTTATTGATTCGATCGTGATAACTCAACATGGTATCAGAGCAGTTAATCGAGTAATTCCGAGGATTTTTCGAGCAATTAAGGAAAATTCAAAAGGAATTCACTCATCTTAGCATTCATCTTAACCAATTTTACGATAGAACCCTAGTTTTCTGCAATTCCATGGCGGTTTCTGAAGAATAGAGTGGTACCACCAATAATGGAGTCATTTTAGTCAATTCAGCTGCGGAATCAATGATTCTCGATCACAACCATCTATTATACTTACATCCTTCTGATGGACCCGATTCATTATCGTTAGGAATCGTACTAACAGGAATGGAGAATTATACTTTGTGGAATCGAGCTATGAAAGTAGTTTTGTTAGGCAAAAATAAATTGTGCCTTGTCGATGGTTCAACATCAAAGGAAGAGTTTGGATCTGGGCTACCGCACCTGTGTGATCGATGTAATGCGATTGTGACCTCATGGTTGATGAGCAATGTTAGTAAGGATTTAGTGACTGGAGTGTTGTTTTCATCCAATGCATGCATGGCACTGCATTTAAGGAGCGATTTGATAAAGTCAATGGATCGAGGTTTTATTATCTGCACAAGGAGATTTTCACGATGACTCAAGGAATTTGCTCTGTGTCTACTTATTTTACAAAACTCAAGGATTTATGGGCGAAATATGATTCCATTCTGCCACCACCTGCATCAGATGAATATGTTGAGCAGCTGGAATATCAACGATTGTTTCAGTTTCTCATGGACTTAAACGATAGTTTTAAAACAAGCTAGAAGTCAGAATCTCGTAATACCAACACTGCCATCGATCAACAAAGCCTATGCCATGGTGGTTCAGGATGAAAGTAGGAGGATGATCACTGGTGGGAACTATGGAAATGCAGGGAACATTGAGCCTACTGCACTATTTATTGCACAAACAGGAGTCAAGCTAAAGAGAAATTATAACTTGGAATGCGATTTCTGTCATTTAAAAGGACATACTCGAAAAGACTGTTATAAACTAATGAAGTGTGACTTTTGTAATAAAGCAAGACATTTGAATGACAAATGCTACAAGATTGTGGGTTATCCTCCAGATTTCAGACCAAAGGGAAAGGCAAATGCTGCATTTTTCAATGAACACCCTCAATCACACAGTCTGCTAGTCAGCATATGGTCACAGGAGCAGTACCAGCTCCGTTCTTCACACAAGACCAGTACAACCAATTGTTACAATTGCTGAACAAAACCTCTGTTGGAGATGCTAGTGTTCGCATGGCAGGTAAATGCTTTTGTGGAAATATGGTTCTTTGTAAATGGATTGTAGATACAGGAGCTACGAATCATACGACTGGCTCTAAAGATTTGTTACATAATAAACACTCAGTAGGAAATACAGGACAAGTTCAGTTGCTTACTGGGGATTTAGCTACAATATCACACATGGGAGAATGTCAACTTATAGAAGGTGACACTCTTAAGGATGTTCTTTGCGTTCCAACATTCAAGTTCAATCTCTTGTCAGTATCCAAAATGACAAAGGACTTGAAATGCTATGTTACATTCTTTCCACAATGTTTTGTGTTTCAGGACCTCTTGTCTGGGAAGGCAAAGGGGATTGGTAGAGAAGAGGATGGATTATATATTCTTTACACATCTGCATCAGTTGAAGGAAAGTTGAATCGAGCATTTACAACAACTAGTGGAACAAATGGGGGAGACCTATGGCATAAGAGAACAGGACATGTTCCAATGCAAGTCCTTAGGAAAATTTCTAGTCTAATGAATAATACCAGTTTCTCTTGCATTAATCAGTTGAATAAATGTGAGATATGTCCATTAGCCAGGCAAACTAGAGTGCCATTTCCAATTAGTAAGAGTAGAAGTTTATCTAGTTTTGACTTGATACACATGGATGTTTGGGGTCCTTATAAAGTTCCTACTCATAATGGAATGAGATTTTCTTTACTTTAGTGGATGATTGCACTAGGTGGACTTGGATATTTCTTATGCAACTTAAATCAGATGTGGTGTTTTTACTCAAGAATTTATTGCTATGGTAAAGACATAGTTTGGCAAATCTATCAGGATGTTTCGATCAGATAACGGAGGAGAATTCTTTAATCATTCTTGTAGAGATTTATTTCAGTTGAATGGGACTGTACACCAGAGTTCCTGTCCACACACTCCCCAGCAAAATGGGGTGGTTGAACGAAGACACAGGCATATACTTGAGTCTTCCAGAGCCATTCGTTTTCAAGGGAATCTGCATGTTAAATACTGGGGTCATTGCATTGACACAATAATTTATATCATTAACAGGATACCTTCTTCCATACTTGCAAGTAAATCTCCTTATGAAATGTTACATGGGAGACCTCCCTATATTTCTCATTTGAGGGTGGTAGTATGTCTATGTTTTTCAACAAACTTGATCAATCATGATAAGTTTGAGCCAAGGGCAGTGAGATCTGTCCTATTGGGATATGCAACACATCAGAAGGGTTACATGCTATTAAATCTGGAACGCATAGTGTTCTTTATTAGCAGGGATGTGGTATTCTATTAGAATGTATTTCCATTTCAACATTTAGATAATGCTTCACCATAATTCTTTCTTGACTCAACTCCTGTTCCTCGATATGTATTACTGCAGATCCAGCTCCTTTGCCTGCTCATGTACCACACAATGATGTCCACACACAGTCACCACATGATCTCCAATTTTGCATGAGACTCTCAACTCCACTGATGCTATACCTGCCTCAGCTCCTCATGATGATCTTACAGTTGATACTTCCACCAATGATGTCACAATGCCTAATTGTGCTAAACCCACAGTTGAGCAGGATGTTAAAAGATCAGGGAGAGTGTCCAAACCTCCCATTTGGTTACAAGATTATGTGCAGCCTACTAATGGAAGGTCTGCAGGATGCTGCAAATATCCACTTTTTGAGGTGCTCACTTATGATCATCTTACACATAAGTATCAAAGTAATTTGTCACAGTTTTCTGTAGAGGTGGAACCAGTGACCTACCAAGAAGCAGTTAAAGATAAGAGATGGGTTGAGGCCATGAAGTCTGAGATCCAGGCTTTGGAAGATAACCACACATGGAATCTTGTTCCCTTACCACGGTAAAAGGGCTATTGGATGTAAATGGGTGTACAAGATCAAAAATAAGGCAACTGGGGAGATTGAGAGATTTAAAGCCAGACTAGTGGCAAAAGGATACAATCAAAGAGAGGGGTTAGATTACCAGGAAACCTTTCACCAGCGGTGAAGGTGGTGACTGTCAGAAGTGTACTTTCCCTAGCAGCCTCCAGGCATCATCCACCTAATGGATGTGTACAATGCATTTTTGCAGGGTGATCTATTTGAAGAAGTATATATGACTATCCCACACGGTTTTAATAATTCTACCAACAAGTCCTTAGTCTACAAGCTGCTCAAGTCCCTCTATGGACTGAAGCAAGCCTCCTGACAATGGAATATCAAGCTAACTACATCTTTGCAGCATTATGGCTTCACATAGAGTCACCTAGATTGCTCTTTGTTCCTCAAACATGTGGGAGACAAGTTAGTGGTGGTTCTTCTGTATGTTGATGACTTATTAATCACAGGGAATGATATCTTGCTTATCCAAAAAACAAAGGATGATCTGCAGTCCAACTTTAAGATCAAGGACCTTGGCGAACTCAAGTTTTTCTTTGGGATTGAATTTGCTAAGAATGACACAGGAATTTTGATGCACTAACGCAAATATTCCCTAGAGTTGATTTCTGATATGGGATTAGCAGGGTCAAAGCCAGTCCAGTATCCTATGGAGCCCAACCACATATTAACTTCCATTGAATTTGATGCACATACAGCTACTACTACAGCTTCTGCTACAGATTCTATTCTATCTGATCTTGGACCATACCAACGCTTATTAGGGAAATTACTCTACTTAACTATTACACGTCCTGACATTTCTTTTGCTGTGCAATGCTTAAGCCAATTCATGCATGCACCCAAGTCATCTCATATGGAAGCTGCCATGAGGGTCGTGAAGTATGTCAAATCTTGTCCTGGGATGGGTATATTGCTCAGTGCTGATTCCTCAGCTTCCCTCTCAGCCTTTTGTGATGCAGACTGGGCTGCCTTCCCCAACACACGCAAATCTGTCACTAGCTACTTTGTCAAGTTTGACAATTCTTTGATTTCCTGGAAGTCCAAAATATAGTCCACCATATCTCGTAGCTCAGCTGAGGCTGAGTATAGGAGTTTGGCATCTACTGTTGCGGAGGTGGTTTGGATTATAGGTCTGTTCAAAGAGCTAGGGATTCCTCATTCTTCTGTTGTTCCTATATAATGTGACAGTAAATCTACTATTCAAATTGTAGCGAACCATGTCTTTCATGAATGCACGAAACATATTGATATCGACTGCTATTTTATTCGAGAAAAGTTTCAGCATAGCCTAGTTTGTACTGTCTATCTTCCTACAGCTGAACAGGAAGCTGATTTACTCACCAAAGGCCTTGGGCGCACTCAACATGATGATTTGATTTCCAAGGTAGGACTGAAGAACATCTTCAGTGGTCCTAGCTTGAGGGGGGGGGGGGGGGAGTGTAAAGCAAGTGTGCACATATGAAGTGCCTTAACTTAACTCTAGTTAGCCTATAACTATAATTAGTCACATTAGTTAATTAGTTAGTTAACGGTACAGCTGTACATATATTAGTTAGTGGAAATAGTTAAATATAGTAGTGGTGTATTCACTCTCAATGATATCGAAGAAACATTTTCTTCTTGTGCACTTTGTTCTCTCAATAGATTCATTTTCTTCTCTCTGTTCTTATTGATTCGATCATGATAATTCAACAACTTAAGCTAATAATTTAAGAAAAATATATTAGCTTTTCACATTTTATAATCAAAAGGAGCAAATTTGAAAAGGAGGGGAGGTTGGGTAATGTTGTGCAAGTCGGGTTATTACACATTTTGACCTAAACTTACTTTTTGCAGGCTCGACAATACCAACTTATTGATTTGACCCATTTTGACCTACCCAAGTTTGATCCAACCCATATACCACCTGCATTTTGGTACGATAAAAAATATTTATTCAGAAAATAAGTCTTTTTTGGCAACCAAACACCAAAGAACAATATTTTTCATTAAAAGGGGAAAAATGATTTTCTTCGCTTGTTTTTGAAAGAGTTAGTACCCTAAAACCCCTTGAAACTATCACATTTTTGTCAGTTTTTAACTTAAACTATTCATGTCCCCAAAGTCTCCTTGAACTATATTATCCATCATATTAAAACTCCATCATTGCTGACCTTGTATAACATGTGTAAACATTCACTTGGAAGCGTATGTTACCAGAAAAAGCCATCAAAATGGCTCACATGACAAAAAATAATGGCTTATTAACCTAACCCTCTTTCACGTTCGTTTTTTAATAAATACGCACCTTTCTTCCTTATTTTTTCACAATTCTTCCTTATTTCTTTACCTTTCTTCTTTATTTTTCGCCTTCTTCATTTTTTTAATCTTTTTCCTTTAGTTCTCCAAATATATGGGTTTCCTTTAGAAAAATTTCTCCTTCTATTGTTTTCTCTGAAATAATTTATTCTCTTCCTTGTTTTAGTCTTCTTGATGTCTTACACATATTGTTAAAAGAATACCAATTTAAATCTTCTTATTAAACTCAATCATTTGTAAAGAATAAAGTTGAAACTATTCTTTATTTATTCTAGAATTAGAGAATATAATTGTTGGCCAATTAATTTTTTATTTGTGAATTTTCTTTATGTAATCTTTTTTATGTAAAATAAGATAATTGTTAAGAAATGCAACTCTATACGCCTTTATTTATATTTTTACTATGATACAAAGTAAATATAAGTAAGGACTTATTCAATTGGAGTTTAGCATAAAGCACAATCACAATTTAACTTAAAATTAAAACAATACATTAAATATTATTTTGACCAAAACTCCTAATATTAATCAATCATCCGAGAGTAGAGTAGTGCATCATGAATAAACTATATAAAAACTTTGTAAAATCATAAGTTAATATAGTTAGACAGCCACATCTTTAAAAGTCCAACATGGGATTTTAATATATATGAGAATATAGTTCAAGCGAATTTTGGGACACCAGATAGTATAAGTAGGCAAATGACAAAAAGTGATAGTTTAGGTGGTTTTGAGGCTGAGTTAAATAGCCACGTGTAGTGCTACATTACACATTTTTAGATAATTAGGAGCGTGTAGGAGACGCACCTCTAAGAAACAATGAGGGGCTTTTAACATGAAGGCCAATATAATTCACTGGGATTTTGAGAACACCGAATAATTTAAGTAGAAAACTGGCAAAAATATAATAGAATTAGAGGGATTTTACAGTATTAACTCTTTCTGAAATGGTTTTAAATTTTAGAGTGAGACAGTTTGTTCAAGAAAATGATTTCCGAAAAATATTTTTCTTCGTACCAAACATACCCTATATAGCACCACATTTCTTATAAGTAGAACAAAATGTCGTAGATTATTAATACAAATATTGTTTGAGGCATTTGCCTATTATCCAATATAGAAAATGAACCCTGACTATTACTCAAGAATACAGTTGCAACAAGGTTTTGGCACATGATATATAGAATTGCCTTAACCAAAAGGAAGCAGAAGAAGAAAGACTTACAACAGAATCAAGTAAGCTAACATATGCTAAGGGCAAATATCATCTGGCTTCATCTATCACCAATTGTGAGAAAGCCTCACTCTCACTGCAATACTTGTGCTTACATCTATAAAAGGTAAGCGATGAATACCGAGCAATGCCAATTGCCACGGAACATCTGTGGTGCTATCTTTATGAAATTCTTGTGGAAATATTACAGAGTTTTGAAGCTATAGAGCATATTTCAAGTCCCACAACACATCCACCATATTAGGCCTATCTATCCCATATTTTGCAGGCATTTCTCTATTATTTCCCCGAATTTTCTCAATTAATTTGGCTTAATTTTAGTAAACGGTCTCGAAATAAGGATTTAAAGGTTTCAACAAGTTTGTATGATAATTTTGGACTTGGGCGTATGTCCGAATCGAGTTTTGAATGACCCAGGAATGTTTTGGCGCCATTAAGGAAGTTAGAATTTTGGAAGAAATTTCATAAGTTTGGCTTGAAGTGCATTTCAGTGTTTACAATGTCATTTGGATTTCGAGTCTGGGAGTAGCTCCGTATGGTGATTCTGGAATTGAGAGCGCAATCAAAAATGAATTCGGAGGTCCGTATGTCATTTTGGAGCCATTTGGTGAAAGATAGAAAATTGAAGGTCTTTGGAGAAGTTTGACTGGAAGTGAAATTTTTGATACCGGGTCGGATTCCGATTTTAGAAGTTGAATGGATCCGTAATGTCAAATATGACTTTTGTGCAAAATTTGAAGTCAATCGGACGTGATTTGATAGGTTTCAGTATCGGAAGTAGTAGTTTAAAGTTCTAAAGTTCATAAAGCTTGAATTGGTGGTTGATTCATGATTTTAGTGTTGTTTGTTATTATTTGAGGCCTCGAGCAGGTTTGTGTTATGTTACGGAGTGTGTTGGTGTGATCGGACGGGGTTCCGGGGGCCTCGTGTGTGTTTCGGGTTGGATCGCGCTCTTATTTGATGTTTCAACGTCATTTTTGGACATAAAGGGGTACCATATTAAGCAAATGAACTCCAAGTTAAGTTTTTATTGAACCCTTAGATTTGTATGGTAATTATGGATACATAGCAAAAAGAGTCGTCAAATTTGGACATCGTATGAGGGAGTTATGCTCATTTTCTTGTCGGAAAAAAGTGTCGGTTACTGTCATAACCGCATATGGGGAAACTACAGGAGGCAGAGGAGCTCTTTTAAAAATCGAAGTTTGGCTCATTTTCATTTCGTTTCTTCTATGGGAGCCGATTTTGGAGCAACGTTTTACTGTCTTTTTCCTCACCAAGCAGGAGGTAAGTGATGTCACTAGTTATGAGTATATACAAAGTTTATATATGAATTTAGAATGTAAAATTATAGAAAACTTGGAGTTTGAGGGAAAACCTAGAAAAAAAGTATTCTTTGATTTTTACCACGATTTTGGGTATACAATTTAGAGAAAATTAAATATTTGAGCTCGTGAGACTACGGGTAAACTTTATCTTTAAAAAAATAAGATTCCGGGCACGTGGATCCGAGGGCATTTTTTGTCAACTTTTCAATCGGGGTTAGGTTTGTTATAAATTTGATAATAATGAGTATCTTAGCGTATATTAATGTCTTTACATAATTATTAGCTAGTTTTGGAGCATTGTGCATCGATTCGAGTCTTCGAAAGGGCGTGGAATGCCAGTTATTGATCTTCGGAGCAAGGTGAGTCTCCTTTCTAACCTTGTAAGAGGGAATTTTCCCCATAGATGAGTTAACTTGTTATGCGCTCCTATATGTAGGCCTACGTATGCACGAGGTGACGAGAGTTCGTGTGTAGCTGCCATTATGCTATTGTCCGGGTAGTCTAGGACCCAAAAACATGCTATACGTGAAATAGTTATAATCTTATTGACAGCTTGTATTGCTTAAATCACATCGAACTAGTAATTGAATTTCTAAAAAGAAAAAACTTCGTTTTCTTAAATTAATAAAGAGAATTGACTTTTCTTTGGATAATTGCTCCATGTTGACTTCTTGATTGACTGTCTGTCTATGTGTGTTTATTTTTTGAATGGGCCGAACGTCTCGGAAGATTAAAATAGATGCATCTATAGGTCCGCCGTTGACCCTCGGCAAGTGGACAGTTTATTTCTCTTCGATCGGGCCGTCACCTCGGCATAATTTGTGCATGCTTGCATTGCTTTCCTTGAAACTTATTGAAGGTGATATTGCCTTTTTTATGGCCGCTATAAACTAATAAGGATAATGAAAAGTAAATCTTGGAATTTTCTTATTATTTGAGGAGGAGTTACCTGTTTTTCTGCTTTATGAGTTATAATTGCTAGATAATTCCATGTTTCATCAAATCATCACCAAATTATTATTTGAACACTAGTAAATGTCGAAGTCGACTATCTCGTCTCTACTTCTTCGAGATTAGACTGGATACTCATTGGGTACAGGTTATTTTCGTACTTATACTACACTTCTGTATATTTTTGTTGCACACACATATGCATCTCTAGTGGCCTGCTGGGCGTAGCAGCATGGTTGATACGAAGACTTAGCTGAGCTGCATTTCTCGAGGCGACCCGCAGAGTCTCTTTCAGTTTCTTTATTCATTTTCTGTCCAATATTGTATTCCGGACAATTATTGTATTTTATTCGATTTTTCTTAAAAATTATTTATGCACTTGTGGCACCGGGTTCTATGGATGTATTTTGATTTATTGAGAAGTTTTAAAAGTTGTTAAATATTTTCTTTATTTACTCGGAGGAATTTACTATGTATTATTTTAAATGGATAAAAGAAGTATTTCTCGAAATATTTAAAACGAGAATTTAATTAAGTATTTGGTTGGCTTACCCGACAATGGTGTCCGGCGCCACCACGACCCTTAGTGGATTTTGGATCGTGACATAAACCCTCTTAAACTATCACATTTTTGTCAGTTTTCTACTTAGACTATTCGCGTCCCAAAAATCTCTTTGAACTATATTGTCTTTAATATTAAAACCCCCATTGCTGACTTGGCATAGCGTGTGTAAATATTCACTTGGAAAGCACGTGGCAGCTAAAAAAGCCTTCAAAATGGCTTACATGACAGAAAATAATGGCTAATTAGCCTAACCCTCTTTCACATTTGTTTTTAATAAATATTTTCCTTATTTTAGTTATTGTGAGCACATGATTTTTGCCTTATATGAATTATTTCCATAAATTCAAATAAAATAATTTCTTTCATTATTTGGCAATTTTATGTATTTTGGTGACATTTTATGATAATTGTTTGCATTTTTATTTGTACAATAATTTATGCTCGCCATTTGTATTTAGGATTTAATTTCATATTTTAAGATTAATTAGTGTGATTTACTTAAAAAAATAATAAAGAAAATAACAAAAATGGTTCTTTTACATTTATACTTTTAATTGTCTTAGTTTGTGTTTCATTAGGAATTATTGTACTTGGAAATTGAGTAATATAATTTTATTTAAATACAACATAAATAAAAGAATTAGAAAAGGGAAAAAACAAAAAGAAAAAAAACAAAAAGAATTTGAAATGAAATCAGGCCACCCATTTTGGGCCACAAAATCGAGCCCAAGACCTCTAAATCCGTCCCAAACCTGGTCCAAGCGCAAAGCCACCCGGTCCGCCTCCAGTAGAATTAAAACGACCCCATTTAGAGCCAAAGTGATCTGAACCATCGAGGTATCTCAATCCAACTGCCATGAAGTGGGGTTTTATTAATACATAATTGTCTGAACCCCATACCCCCCATCTCGTCTCTCCCACAACACTCTCTAACCTAGAAACTCTAGTAATGGCCGCCCCAAACCCCTCAGCCTTCATCATGGCGGTGCCACCGTAAACAATACCAATACCCACAAAATTTATACCCTAGAATCTTCTCAACCTCCTCATCCCAAATATCTATACCATTTCTCTCGAATCATTGCCAATCTCTTCGAATATTCATTTAAAAATCCAGCCAGAACCCTACTTCTCCCAAAGCCAATCAAAATTACACCCTAAAATCTCCTTGACCCCCTCATCCTGAATCCCAAGCCAAAACCTTTCAAATCCAAAAGAAACTCTATTAATTTCAGATCTAGGGTTTATACGTTCAACCTGTTTTTGGGATTTCAAGTGCTCGGTTGAATGTAAAATGATGTTATATGTTTATTTTAGACAAAATAAGCATGTAACATAACTTGAAAATCAAATTCTAGGACGGGAAAATTAGTAAGTATTCTTTTAAATTTCTGATTTTTGTTAGTTTAAATTTCCTTTTGTTTAATCTGGTTTGATTTCTGAGTCAGTTGAGTTAAACTTTGTTCATGATTGAATATGTTCTTATGTTTGTTTTTAGTCTAAATATGATCTTGATCATTTCATGATTTCTTATCTTAGTTTAAGTTTTGTTTTGATTTCATGGTGATATTGTTTCTTGATTCATCTTAGTCTGTTTTAGTTAGGAATAGGATTTAGTTTAATTTTTTTATTATTAGTAGATGTTCTCCCATTTTTTCTTTCTGATTGTGGTTAGTATAAATGCTGGCGAATTCGTTCCTATTTTTAATTCTATTAGTTTAGTTTTGTTCATGTCCAGACTCAAATTCAAGGTCGTTTTGGGTTTTGTTCAAGCTATTTCTGGTCATTTCTAGCAGCTGAAGTTTAGAAGTTTTCCTGGGATTAATTTCGAATCATTTTGGATTTATTCAAGTCTGTTTTGGTGGATTATTGGTTATGTATTTTCATATTCCAATTTCGGACTGATTTTGGTGTTGTTTGCTGGACTGTACACTTGAATTCGAGCTGTTGTTTTGCTATTTGCTACTGATTCTCTTTCTTCGTATTGCAGTTAATCTCCAGGTATATTTTCTGGAATCAATCTTATGTAGACCTCAAGTTGAAGCAATGAAATAAAGTTGACACCTAGTTTTACTGTAGATTTCACTTGTTTCATGTTGTATTGTGCTTATTTGTAATTAATGGGACTGTTGAACTTTCATATTTGCGTTACTATTCTTCCAGTAGTATTAGTAGTATGACTTGTGCCTAATTAACTATTAGTTTTATTTTTAGAATTAGAGAGAGGCATTTCAAGTGATAGTCAATGTGTTTAGTGCAGCTTTTAAGTTCAAACTAATTACTATGGTTGTATCTACGCTAATCATGGACCTTTGCAATTAATCAGATTGCTAGACTGTTATTGTAACGACCCGGTCGATTGTATTTAGAATTTACACCCCTTTCCCCTATTAATTGTTTCCTCTAAGTTCACATCCACTATTTTGTTTTCCGGGACATACGGTGTTGAGATTTGGAGTGTTTTGGGATCCTTAGTCCCTAAATGAGAGCTTAAGTGTTGAAAAATAGTCCGTAATTAAAACAGTGTGAAGACAGCCTCGGAATGGAAATCTGATGGTTCCGTTAGCTCCGTTAGGTGATTTTGGGGTTGGGATCATCTTCGAAATGTATTTTGGAAGTTCGTAGCTCTTCTAGGCAAGAAGTGCCGAAAGTTATTATTTTGGCGATTGCCGATCGATAGGTAAAATTTTGATCCGATGGTCGAAACGAAATTCCGGATGTTGTTGTAGATTTGTTAGGCGATTTGGGATATAACATTCATTCGGACATGTTTAGTTTGGGATTTTGATTAAATGCGAGTTTCAAAAGTTTTGGTTGAACTTAGGCTTGAATTCATTGAGGATTGGTGATTTTGTGTTGTTGGATGTGTTTTATAATTGGAAAAAGTTTATATGATGTACTAGGATGTGTTTTTACCTTTGGTTGACGCCCTGGGGACCCCGGGATGATTTCAGATTTCTAACGGGAACTTTTGAAGTTAGAAAATTTCATAATGGACGAAATTGTAAATGGGTATGCACAAGACCTCACTTCAAACGATCATATCTCCTGTTATATAAAGAATTTTCTGAGGTACAACCTATCAAATTAAAGACCTTTGAGTCTAGTTTCCAACGCAACAAACCGTTTGTCGTTTGGAGGTGCATACAGAAAGTTATGACCATTTCACTAGTCAGGTGTCAAAGCGCGCGAAGTATGCGCGAAGTCACGCGTTTCGCGCGTCTGAGGCAGAATGCTCAGAAAAACGCGCGAGCAACGCGGGAGCTCGCCCAAAAACAACCTATTACATTTATTTCGGGGTTCATTTTTACCCATTGCATTTGGACGAACTTGGGGTCCTTCTTTCACCCTCTCAAGACCTTCAACTCCCCCAATCTTCAAGATAAGTAATCTCTATCATCTTGGTGTGAAATTCCATCATTCCTATACTATTATTGATGAAATCCTTTCATCAAACACTTAGACTTTCAAGAAATTCTTTCAAGAACTCAAAGGAGGGTTTTATAAGATTTCTTCCAAAAGGTAAATCCTACACCTTAGACTTACATATATGGATATATTATGGGAATATAAGTATGAATCAATTATTACAACTTATGGCATGGTGACTGGAAGCCATAAATTTCCAATTTAAATACATGAATATGGTAGGGATTTAAAGGTGTTTAATTGATGGAATTTTGTTAGTTGGGTGTGAATGGATGGTCATACATGTGTATTGGGAAGTTATAAATTGGTTAGGAATGATGGTCAGATGGATTGATGGTTAATGGTGATAGTTGGAGGAACCAATACTATACTTATGATGTGTTAATATCTATGCCTACAAGGTGTTTGATAATATGCCTAAATGGCATAAGTTATGAAATTTAGCACCAATATCGGCCCTATCGAATGTTGTATTGTAGGTTAAAGTTACACAACTATATTGGATCATCGTAGTATCATTAAGGGGCGAATTTTAGATATTTATGGCTAAAAACCCCAGCTTTTAGAAATCGAGCTTCATCGATGTTTGTGTGATCTTGGTCATTTTTATAATTTCACGCATTAGCTTAAAATTTAATTGAAGCATAAATTACCTGAATTATTATTTATAATATGCAATTTAATATGATAGAGTTGAGCCATTTGCAGTCGGATACTCGTGCCAAGGGCGTGATTTCAGGTTGACTTGCACTTCTTCGAGACCTTAGGATATCTTTGTCATTGTTTAAAATCCTTGTGCACGAGGTGACGGGCGTGTTCTTGTGCTAGTTGTTCAAAATTCACCTTTCTTGGCTCATTTAGAATGTGTTTCTTCACATGTTTAATTGTTAAAAATTAAACTTCACTTGTTTCGACTTAGGAAAAACATGTTTAACTTAATTGCTCTATTTGACTAAATTGCAATATCTGCCTTTTCTTGGAAAGCATGCTAGTAATTTATTTGCTCTATTTGACTTAATTGCCATATTTGTCTTTCTTGTAAAGTATGTTAGACTCTCGACTTTACTTGTTGTTCGCATTTCGCTTCCTTTCCGTTAAATGTTGATTTGTTGTGGTGTGTTTACTTTTGGGACAACGGGTTCAATTCTCGGGAGATCCTCCGATATTGATATGATGGACTACAGGTTCAATTCCTGGAGATCCTCTATTATTGGTATAAAGGACTGCAGGTTCAATTCTCGGAGATCCTCTGTTATTGGTATGACGAACTGCAGGTACAATTCCCGATGATCCTCTATTATTGGTATAAAGGACTGCTGGTTCAATTCCTGGGAGATCCTTTGTTGTTGATATTATAGACTACGAGTTCAATTCCCGAGATATCCTCTATTATTGATATGGACTACGGGTTCAATTCCCGGGAGATCTTCTGTTATTGATATGATAGACTACGGGTTCAATTCCCGGGATATCCTCAGATATTGGTAAAAGAAATGGATTGCGGGTTAAATTCCTGGAGCTCCATGTGGCATCCTGATATTAAGAGATTGTTCTTGTACTCGTAGATTGTATTTGTATCCTGTTCCATTCTACTTATTGTTTTTACTAGATACTCGAGATTTACTGTATTCCTACTGTCTATTCATTTCATGTTTATTCTTATGTTTATCTCAATAGGGCCTCAACTTTTCCCGTCACTACCCAACCGAGGTTAGGCTTGGCACTTACTAAGTACCACTGTGGTGTATCATGCTACTCTTCTGCACACTTTTGTTGTGCAGATACAGGAGCATCCAGCCAGACATATCATCATTGAGTCCTGAGCTTGCTATCGGAGACTTGAGGTATATGTGCTGCGTCCGCAGATCGGAGAGTCTCCGTCCATTCTATCCTATAGTTAGCAGTACTGTTTCTTGTTTCTCCGTTGAATTAGACCCTCCATATATTATAGTTGTACTTATGTTCTCACAGCCTGTGTTGCCCGTGGGATTCCGGGTTATGGGATGTTATTTTCAGAAGCTGTGTACTCGATGTATGTGCCAAGTGGCACTGTTATACATTTCTTATTCTACTTAGTATTTGGTTATTGCTTTTATTGTTAGGCTTACCTAGTCGCGAAGACTGGGTGCCGTCATGACAGGCTCACAGTTAGTGAACTAGGGTCGTGACAAGTTGGTATCAGAGCTATAGGTTCATAAGAGTCATGGGACACATGCCAGTTTAGTAGAGTCTTGCTGATTGGTACGGAGACGTATGCACTTATCTACGAGAGGCTATGTAACTGCTTAGGAAAAATCTTCACTTCATTTCATTCCTTATCATGCCTCATTTATTCAACTGGAACTTATATCATATGTTCTTTTGTATCCACTCGTGTATTGAAAATTGCACATTCAGTATCAATTATTCACTGATGGTTCGTGATGCTAGCGAAGGATTCCAACCGAGCCAAGAATTTGCTCAACCATTGTTAGCACGTGTCATCCATATTGATAATGCAGAAGTATCGAGATACCATTCAATTGTACACATGAGGTTGCAATAAGTTCTGACATCTGTTTGATAAGAACAATCTTGAGAAAGTTTACTTATTTGCCTAAACGTCGCAATAATGGTAGAGTCTCGAAGTGGATATAGACTTGAAGATAGTTGGTGGCAATATAGACTATGTGGTTCGTATGAGATGTCTATTTAGCAAAGGATACAACTAGCAACTTAGATGCTAGAGGAAGTGATTTTAACTGTTATGTACCAAATGAATGGCTTGTGTTGTCTTATGATGGTGACATACAAGCGATAAAGGTTGGTATCGTGGATTATCAAGATGTATCTTATGGCTTTTCACCAAGTGAAGGAGTTCACTATCAATGACCAAATTGTGGGTCATGTGTCATACCAGATTTGACCTGCGATGTATTTAAGTGGTATTCAAAAATTCCCCGAAACTTGTATATGAGTAAGAGATGAGGTTTGTATGGGATGATGTTGGGACATTCGATTTTCCTATGCGTATAATAATTTTTCATTTCAGAATCAGCAAGGGATTGGAAAATAATTTTAGGATACTCGTAGTGCTCCAGTTAATTAGGGCACTTCCATGAAATAATCATCTTTTAATGCAGCACTAGCATGGGATTCCTTGAATGGTTATTCTAGTTATCCGGCACAGACTCAGCATGAGCTTCCGAACTGCAAATGGGTTGTTATAAATATGGTGAAACTATAAATATCACGAGGAATTATCCTAGACATGGGAGAAATCTATTTCATCAGAACGCATAGTCAACACACTCCATTATAGTTACTAATCTACATACGCAACAAGTTACATATGGAGAACGAACGGGTATATGGAACCTAAGAAATGGATGTATGACCCGTCGATATAATTGCTATAGAGTGGTTGAGGCTACTACACCAGATGGTGTCATTACAACTAAAATTTTGATTGTTATAAAAGAAATAAGGGATATTGTTCCTTAATTGATTTGATTTTGAAAATTGAGGCGAGTCCTCTTAATATGCTCCACTCATGAGTGAGCTTCGTAATCCTGAGATCTAGTGATGTGAATACTCACATTGGACTATTATATGGAGATAACTATCCCTATAATTATTTGTTAGTCACTAAGAATATCTATGAGGCTAAAAGTGACTTTTTATTACTCACTATATTGGGTTTTGATGTAATTCCAGGACAATTAATTTCAATTGTCAATTATATGCCCTACCGGTATGAGGGTTCATTTTATGTTGCGATTTTCTTTGATGGAAAATTTATTGAAAAGAATAAAGAAAGGAAATGAAAAAAATTTGAGTTAGCACAACGTGCAAATACTTGTGATTCAGAGTTGAGGGTGATATCCTCAAATATTATATAACGTGAAATATTTTGAACTGAGCCAGAAGCTGCGGTGGACGTTATATAAGGACAAGGTCCTGGCGGTGAAAAATTTATATGTTTAAAAATTCTTATTTCATGAAATTTATAATTTTTTTTACTAGATTTTAAATGGGAATCATGCATGTTAGGCTTATTTGATAATTCTTGTGTATTTAGTTTTCATATTCAGTCATTTTTGTGTTGTATGCATTGAGTTTTAGCCTACGAGATGGGCGCTTAGGTGGCGTTAAATGTCACTCGTTAATTTGGGTAAGTAATTGTGAGATGTCCATGCCTCGTTGTGAGTAAAGCGGAGGTCTGAAATGATATGTTGTTAACATAAAATTAATTGGCAGTGTTGTGATTTATGAATAACTATTATGGCTAAAGACAAGGTTATGGGTATACAAATGACGTGTTTCATGTCCAGATATCATTGTGATAATGTGATGCTTGTAATGCATATATTAGTATTATTGATATATACATCATGATATTTCATTGGGTTGTGGATGGGTTGTTACAAGTTATTTTGGTGGTACTCTGGCAGGTGGATAGGCCTAATTACATTAGAGGCTCTACCAAAATTTCTGAAAAAAAATTGGAAGTTAGAAAATTTGAGACATTAAGACGTGCGAAGAAAGAGATAAGCTACGTTACGTATTTGAGGACGAATGACCCTAAGTGGGGGAGAGTGTAACAAGGAAAACAAATAATTTCAAAGTAATTAAGCGCTATTAAAAGCTGAAGTATGTTGAAGTTTGGGTCTTGTCCTAAGGTTATGGACTAAGGATGTGGTGAAACCTTCAGTTAAGTTGAAGGACCTGTTATAGGAATTTCATTGAAAAAGGTTTTATTCGGCCTAGTGTATCACTTGGGATGATCCTATGTTATTCGTAAAGAAAAAGGATGGTTCTATGCGTATGTGTATTGATTATCGCTAGTTGAATAAGGCTACACTGAAGAACCGTTATCCTTGCCTCTTATTGATGATATGTTTGACCAGTTTAATGGCGCACATGTGTTTTATAAGATTGATTTGCGCTCAGATTACCATCAGTTGAAGGTTCGGGATCCATATATCTCGAAGACTGCATTCAAGACTTCGTATGATCATTTCGAGTCTCTTGTATGTCATTTTGGCTGACCAATGACCATCAATTTTTGTACATTTGGTGCATAGAGCTTTCAAAAGCTCAAGACAACTTTGACCATGACCCCAAATTTGATATTGTCTACTTGTTCGGGGTCTTATATGATGTATTGTGATACTTCACGGGTTGGCCTTGGAGCGGTGTTGATGCATGACGGTAGGGTGATTGCCTATGCATCCAAACAATTGAAGCTACATGAGGAAAATTATCCTATCCACAATCTTGAGTTAGCTGCTATTGTTCATACCTTAAATGTCTGGCATCATTATTTGTACGGTGTGCCTTATGAGATTTATATTGATCACCGGAGCTTGTAGCACATGTTCAAGCAAAATGATCTAAAAGTTTATGCCACGGGATGTGGTTAGAGTTGCAAATATATTATGATATCACTAATCTGTATCACCCGGGCAAAGCCAATGTAGTGGTTGATGCTTTGAGTCGCTTGATAGAGAGTTTGGGAAGTTTGGCTTACCTATCAGTATCAAAGAGGCCTATGGCGATGTATGTTCATGCCTCATCCATCCAGTTGTGAGGTTGGATCTTTCAGACCCAGTGAGGTTGTATCTCGGCGCCCCAACTGTGAGCAGGTTAATTGTGAGCTCCAGAGACCCGGTGGGTTGGTTCTAGTCCGGTGAGGTTCGATTATTGGGCACTAACTTGGATTAGAATTCTTTGGAAAGGTTTTAAGTGATTTAGGATTTATTCTATATAACCTCGTCCAAACTTAAAAGTTATGCGAACCAAAAAGTTTGTGGTGGTTCTGATATGGTTGGAAAGAAGGTTCTGACTCGTGTTACGCCTATAAATGGCATTATGAGATTTGGCAAGAAAGGGAAGGTTAGTCTAAGGTTTATTGGACCTTTTGGAATATTAAGACATGTTGCGGAGGTTGCTTAAGAGCTTGCCTTACCTCCTAGTTTAGCAGGAGTTCATCCGATATTTCATGCCTTGATGCTTCGGAGGTATCACGGTGACCCGTCGCACATGTTGGATTTCAGCTCAGTCCAGTACGACAAGGATCTATCCTATGTGGAGGGGCTAGTGGAAATATTGGACAAGCAGGTCCGAAAAGCTCAAGTCAAAGGATATAGCTTCAGTAAAGGTTCAATGGCGGGGCCAGCCAGCCGATGAAGTGACTAGGGATACCGAGCAGGATATGCCTATTCGACATCCTCATATTTTCACTACTCCAGGTATGTTCTTTATGATTGTTCGAGGATGAACGAATATTTAAGTGTGGGAGAATATAACGACCCGGCCGGTCGTTTTTAGAATTTAACCCTTTTCCCATATTAATTGCTTCCTCTAAATTCACATATACTATTTTTGTTTACCAGGATGTTCGGTGTTGAGATTTGGAGTTTTTTGGGACCTTAGTCCCTAAATGAGAGCTTAAGTGTTGAAAAATAGTCCATAATTGGAACAATGTGAAAATGGCCCCGGAATGGAAATCCGATGGTTCCGTTAGCTCCATTAGGTCATTTGAGGGTTGGGAGAGTCTTCGGAATGTACTTTGGAAGTTCGTAGCTCTTTAGGCTAGAAGTGTCGAAATTTAGTATTTTGGTTATTGCCGGTTGATAGGTGAAATTTGATCCGCGGGTCAAAACGGAATTTTGGAAGTTGTTGTAGCTTCGTTAGGTGATTTGTGATATGTGTGCAAAAATTTCAAGTCATTCAGACGTGTTTAGTCCAGGTTTTTGATTAAATGCAAATTTTGGAAGTTTTGGTTGAACTTAGGCTTGAATCCATTGAGGATTGGTGATTTCTGTGTTGTTGGATGTGTTTTATGATTGGAACAAGTTTATATGATGTTTTAGGATGTGTTTTTACCTTTGGTTGAGGTCCTAGGGACCCCGGGATGATTTCAGATTTGTAACGGGAACTTCTGAATTTGGAAAATTTCATAATAGACGAAATTGTAAATGGGTGTGCACAAGACCTCACTTCAAATGACCATATCTCACGTTATGTAAGGATTTTATCTGAGGTACCTATTAAATAAAATCACTTTGAGTCTATTTCCCAATGCAACAAATCGTTTGTTGTTTGGAGGTGTATATAGGAAGTTATGACCATTTCACTGGTCAGGTGTCAAAGCGTGCGAAGTATGCGCGAAGTCTCGCGTTTCGCGCGTCTGAGGCAGAATGCTCAGCAAAACGCGCGAACAATGCGCGAGCAACCTCATTTGGGAGTTAAGTGGGGTCCTTCTTTTACCCTCTCAAAAACAGCCTATAACACTCATTTGGGAGTTAAGTGGGGTCCTTCTTTTACCCTCTCAAGACCTTCAACTCCCCCAATCTTCAAGGTACGTAATCTCCATCATCTTGGTGTGAACTTCCATCATTCCTATACTATTATTGATGAAGTCCTTTCATCAAACACTTAGATTTTCAAGAAATTCCTTCAAGAACTCATAGGAAGGTTTTGCAACATTTATTCCAAAAAGTAAATCCTATACCTTAGACTTACATATATGGATATTTTATGGGAATATGAGTATGAACCAAGTATTACAACTTATGGAATGGTGATTGGAAGCCATAAATTTCCAATTTAAATACATGAATATGGCAGGGATATAAAGGTGTTTAATTGATGGAATTTTGTTGGTTGGGTGTAAATGGATGGTCATACATGTGTTTTGGGAAGTTACAAATTGGTTAGGAATGATGGTGAGATGAATTGATGGTTAATGGTGATAGTTGGAGGAACCAATACTATAGTTATGAGGTGTAAATATCTATGCCTACAAGGTGTTTGATAATATGCCTAAATGGCATAAGTTATGGAATTTAGTACCAATATTGGCCCTATTGAATGTTGTATTGTAGATTGAAGTTACACAAGTATATTGGATCATCGTAGTGTCATTAAGGGGCGAATTTTATATATGTATGGCTAAAAACCTCATGTTTTTGAAATCGAGCTTCATCGATGTTTGTGTGATCTTGGTCATTTTTTAAAATTTCGCGTATTAGCTTAGAATTTAATTGAAGCATACATTACTTGAATTAATATTCACAATATGCAATTTAATTGCATAGAGTTGAGCCATTTGGAGTCGAATACTCGTGGCAAGGGCGTGATTTCAGGTTGACTTGCACTTTTTCGAGGTAAGTGGCTTGTCTAACCTTGTGTGGGGGACCTCTCCGCTTAGGATATCTTTGTCATTGTTTAAAAAACCTTGTGCACGAGGAGAAATGAATATACTTGTGCTAGTTGTTTAAAATTCACTTTACTTGGCTCATTTAGATTGTGTTTATTCACATATTTAATTGTTAAAAATGAATCTTAACTTGTTTTGACTTAGGGAAAATATGTTAGTAACTTAATTGCTCTATTTGACTAAATTGCAATGTCTGCCTTTTTTGGAAAGCATGCTAGTAATATATTTAGTCTATTTGACTAAATTGCCAAATTTATCTTTCTTGTGAAGCATGTTAGACTCTCGACTTTACTTGTTGTTCGCATTTCGCTTCCTTTCCGCTAAATATTGATTTGTTGTGGTGTGTTTACTTTTGGGACTACGAGTTCAATTCTCTGGAGATCCTCCGATATTGATATGATGGACTGCGGGTTCAATTACTAGAGGTACTCTGTTATTGATATAAATGGATGCACGTTCAATTCCCAGAGATCCTCTGTTATTGGTATAAAGTACTGCGGGTTCAATTCCCGGACATCCTATAAAGGACTACGAGTTCAATTCCCGAGAGATCCTTTGGTATTGATATGATGGACTACAGGTTCAATTCCCGGGAGATCCTCTGTTATTGATCTGATGGAGTACGGGTTCAATTCCTGGGAGATCCTCATATATTTGTCAAAGAAATAGACTACAGGTTCAATTCCCGGAGCTCCATGTGGCATCCTGATATTAAGTGATTGTTCATGTATTCGTAGATTGTATTTGTATCCTGTTCCGTTCTACTTATTGTTTTTACTAGATACTCGAGATTTACTGTGTTGCTATTGTCTATTCATTTCATATTTATTCTTATGTTTATCTCAGTAGGGCATCGACTTTCCTCGTCACTACCCAACCGAGGGTAGGCTTGGCACTTACTGAGTACCATTGTGGTGTACTCATGCTACTCTTCTACACACTTTTGTTGTGCAGATCCAGGTGCATCCGGCTAGACGTATCATTGGTGAGTCTGGAGCTTGCTATCGCAGACTTGAGGTATATTTGTTGTGTCTGCAGATCAGAGAGTCTCCATCCATTCTATCCTGTAGTTAGCATCACTGTTTCCTGCTTCTCCGTTGTATTAGACACTCCATATATTAGAGTTGTACTTATGTTCTCACAGCCTGTGTTGCCCGTGGGATTCCAGGTTTTGCGATGTTATTTTCAGAAGTTGTGTACTCGGTGTATGTGCCAAGTGGAACCGCTACACATTTCTTATTCTACTTAGTGTTTGGTTACTGCTTTTATTGTGAAATGTTAAATTCCGCAATGCATTAGGCGTACCTAGTCGCGAAGACTAGGTGCCGTCATGAAAGGTTCACAGTTAGTGAACTGGGGTCGTGACAGTTATAGTTATAGGATTAGTCTACCAATAATGTCAATTCGTTCAATAATGTTTAGCTTTAGTGTGAGTTAGTTCGAAGGTTTGTTTCAACTTTCATCTTATATCGGGGTCATTAGTAATCTTTTAAAAATATAGTATAAATTTGAAATCAACTTTGAGGCTAGTACATATCTGCATCCATGTTAACTTCAAGGCTAATAGGCTCAGGGATCGATATCTAAAATCTGGCCTATACGTGGGGTTTAATTCCAAGTTTCATGTACTTCACAATAATTCCTGATATTAGTGTGCTTTGTCAAATTCATCTAGTTGGATCTATAAATGCCTGGATTGTCCAGGCCATGAGAAAAGTAATTCACAGGCCCAAATTGTCTAGTTCTGGTATAAATGAAATCCTGGTCCTGTTTGGAAGAGCAAAAAAAATTGTTAGTCATGCCCTCCGTGTTGGGCCTGCTTCATGTCATCTGCTAAACCTTGGCTTCTTCTTCTTATAATTTTTGAGTTTAGATAACTAAATTTGAATCATAGGTTTGGGCCATTGAGTAATTAATTAGTCCCTTGATAAAGACAAATTTAAATAGAAAATCATAGTTGCTTGAGGATGCCCTTTAAATAAAATGAGGTGCACCGCGTTAAACAAAAATCATTCATTATGTGGCCCTCTGAATCAAATTAAAAATATTTTAGACCTCGGGACATGCCATTTAGAAAATTCATGGCCTCCCGCAAAGTTAATTCTACACTAGTCGCTTTAGGCCCATCATTTAATAATATTACCTTCTTAAACTCGGGTGCATATTTATGTGACCCAATTCCAAATCCGAACAAAGTCAAAATGTGTCAAAAACCACGGGTGCATTTATGTGACGTGGTTTGAGATATATTTTCATGACGTTGCAATCATCTAAAGAAACAATAATAATAATAAAAACGGTTTAAAGTTAAAAAGCACATAAGTTAAAACATGTTTTAAAATCAAATAAAGAAGTCAGATATAACATTTGAGCGACCGTGCTAGAACCACAGAACCCGGTAATGCATAACACCTTCTCCCGAGTTAACAGAATTCCTTACTTGGATTTTTGGTTCGTGGACTGTTAATAGAGTCATATTTTTCTCAATTCAGGATTTAACCGGTGACTTGTGACGCCATTAATTTCCCAGGTGGAGACTCTGAATCTTATTAAATTCTTTTTCGATCGTCTTTCAATTTGAAAAACTCCTTTATACCCTTTCAGGTGTGGTAAAAAAGAAGGTGTGACAACTTTGGTGACTCTGCTACAGACACAAACCCAGATCTTCGGTTCGGGGTTTAAGAATTCGAGCTTAGAATAATTATTATATTTGGCTTTATCCGATTTTCCTACATGCTTCATGCTAAATGTGCTAAATGCTTTACCGTTTTGATATTATCTGAATTGTATATAAAATGACCCTTGATAGGAAAGTCTGGAGGTCTAGAATCAGGGTTGTAGGATAGGGGCTCCTAGAGTTTTTCGTACGCCTCATCCGGGGTTGGGTGTGGGTCAGTAGGGTTACCCATAGATGATTTGTGTTTTGATTATGTCCCCCATATGGCTGTTAGTTATGGTAGTTACTGTATGATATTATTGCATGCGATTGTGTTTATGTTTCGTATGTTTAGATAATTATTTACGCTATTTACGCTATTTCTGCTGGAGTTACTAATGCTCTATTGTTTTTGTTTTTGTCTTTGTTTTTGTTTTACTGCTGTTTTTCCTTTTATCCTATGAGCCGGGGGTCGATTGGAAACAGCCTCTCTGCCCTTTTCGGGTAGGGGTAAGGCTTGTCTACATATTACCCTCCCCAGACCCCACCTGGTGGGAGTATACTGGGTAGTTGTTGTTGTTGTTGTTGTATATAAAATGTATCAAAACCCTTCTCTTCTTACCTCCGGGGATGTGCTTACTGGTTGAGACTCCCTATTCTATTAGTGTCATACCCTGAAATAAGAAAGAGGCTCGGACAAGTTACTAAGCCGGATGGCCTTTTGGTTCCAGGTATGTAGCCCCCTCCTTGACTCGAGTTGTCCGCTGGGGTACACAGTCTAGAACACATACCCAGGTTTTAAACCTAGAATGACTTGACTTCATGCCGTATCCCTTTTAGGAAGGCTTATTTGCATCACGTGCATTTGCCGTAGGGGACTCAATACAGGGGTTGGGTCCATCTAGGACTAGTAACTTGAAATGAAAAGACTATTCTGATGTATCTTTCGTGTTGCGTGTGCATTTATTTTTATCGGACTTGCATGCTGACCGACTTTGGAGTATTTGGAAAAATTTAAAAAAGGGAGAGAAATAGCAGTGTGGAGAGTTAATTACTCGTTTTAGAAAAAACCAATGTCCAAGTAGCGCCGAAACTCTGCCAGATTTTTGAAAAAGATGAAAAAAATGAATGGTTTTTAGTTTGTTTTTTGCCAATGAAAAGAAAAACAAAAGGAGTTTTATTTTCAAAATAGTTCGTTTGTTTGCCGCTGAAAAGAAATTATAAAAAGAGTCTTGTCTTCAGAAATAGAGTATTTGCCAACCAAAAAAGAGTCTTGTTTTTTAAAGTAGTTAGTTTCATTTGCCCGAACTACGCAGGTTTGATTCTCACCGGACGTGAGATACATAGGCAACCCTCATCGGGTCCAACCTTCCGGTTTGCAAAATGAGCCAAAAATATCAAAGTTTTAATTTTTGTCATGAATAAGTCGGGTGCTACCATTCTTTCCAAAATAAGACGAATGTCCCTAAAAGGATGCCGGAAGGTTGCTTTTGCAAGAACAACCAGCTTTTGGTCAGTTTTTAAGGTTTTGGCTGGTTAGCCAACGCAACCTTAAAATCTTAGTTCTCGAGGTGCTGAAAGGACGTGGTCTTGAAACCAGGTCTTTTATTTCAATTTGAAATAAAAACAAGAAAAAGTGTCACTGGTCAAGTACATATCGTTTGGATTTTGGTCAAAATAAGCTGATCCAGCTTCGGCGATGTTTTAAACCGTTCTTGCCGAGATAGCTTTAGAGTATCTTTCAATTGTCGAAAGGCTACTTTTCATAAATAACGGACAAGTTTGTGAAGTGTCATAAAATAAACCTCCCCGGCCTCGAAATTTATGTGAAATAGGGAAGGGGCCACGTTTGCAAAATAGCCATTTGGTTAAAATTGGAATATAGGGGAAAGAATCTGTCAGTTGGTTCTTGAGTTTGTATTTCTTTGATTAGAGTATGTGGGTTATTTGATTTTTGAATATGTATTTCATCTTTTCGTCAGAGTTGGTTAGTTTTGTTTAAGTTTGTTAGTCTTTAAACCATTGTACTCAAAGTTTATTTGTTATGAAAAATTAAAAATTACAAAAAAAACATTTTTACTTTTATTTAATATTTATTTTTACGAACTACGCTCGGTCTGATTCATGTGGGCCATGAGACGTAGGCAATATTCATAGGACTCGACCGCAACCAAATGAAAAGGAAAAAGAAAATAAGAAGAAAAAAGAGAGAAAAAAAAAGAAAAAAAAGAGAAGAGCGGAAAAACAAGAAAGAAAAGAGAGAAAATAAGGAATCAAGGGAATAGTAGAATCGAAACAAATAGAAAAGAAAGGCAAGAATTGAAAAAGGAAACAGAAAAAAAAACAAGAAAAAGAAAGAGAAAAAAAGAGAGAAAGTCACTATTGGAAATAAAAGTCGGGATGATGCAAGCAGTCAAACAAATGCATAATAGAATCCGTTAACTGGTTAGGTGCACTCATTCCCCAATGTGCGGTTATCAAAAATTCTAATGACCTAACCATTAACCAAGTTGTTGTTGATGTTGAGTCCAGGCAGGTGGTTAGTTGTTTGGCATTCTAGCAACTCATTCCTACAACACCCGATCAAAAGACAAGCTGAAAATAACAGGCCAAAAATCAAATACCAGTATTTTGGACCCGGTAAAAGAGGTAGAGGTGATGGTTGTTAATGCAATGAGGGAGGAGATGTATAATTTGAGGCAGCAAAGCTGAAATGCATCATGCTTTGTCTAAGGGTCAGCCAGAGCCAGTTTACCTCGCCAATCCAGGCTATATCCCACCTTTGGCTCAGTCTCAAGAACCTCATACTGTGTACTCATATCCAGCTTTCCCTTCTACCAACAGAGCTATGGCACCACCTCCTACCCTTCCTAAGCTCCACCACTCAAACAAAACCCTCATCCACTAATCATTCCTGTCTTTGTGGAGCCTCCACCTACCACACTGCAAAGATCTTCTAGTGAACCACTGTTTCAGGCTCACGACAGCCAGTACTACCCTCCTGCACCTACCTTTAAAGTTCCTGAGCCATATTCCTATACCCCTCACTTTGAGCTCCCGGTGGAAACTGAAAAGCCGCTTAAGAACACGAAACAGGAAGAGATGTTTCGAAAAGTAAAAAGCTTGGAGCAATCCTTCAGGAACACGCAAGGATTGGGTGGCCAAGTTAGTGTGGCCTATAAGGATTTGTGTCTGTTCCCAGATGTTCAGTTACCATCATGGTTCAAAATGCTAAAGTTCGATCTATATTATGGGCATGGTGACCCGGTATCCCACTTAAGGGGATTCTGTAGCAAAATGAGAGGGGCCAGTGGGAAAGATGAGTTACTGATGGCGTACTTCAACCAGAGTCTGAGTGGGTTTGATTTGGAGTAGTATACACGATAGGACTGTGGTAGGTGGTATACTTGGGATGACTTGGCACAAGCTTTCACCTGCATTTTTAGTACAATCTAGAAATTGTTCCAGATCGCCTATCGTTGATAAAACTTGAGAAGAAGCCCGGGGAAAGTTTCAGGGAGTAAGGGTTATGCTGGAGAGAATAGGCTGCGAGGCTCGACCCTCCGATGAAAGAAAGCGAGATGGTCGACTACTTTTTATAGGCTTTGGAGCTGACTTATTTTGGTCACTTGGTAATAACAATTGGAAAATCTTTTAATGAAGTTGTGAAGATGAGAGGTATGGTCCAGGAAGGACTTAAGACAAATAAAATTATGAGCTATTCAGCAATCAAAGCAACCACCTAGGATATCCAAAGCGGCCCTAGGGGTGTGCTCGGGAAAAAGAAGAAAGAATAGGTGGCAACAGTGGAGTCCGAAGAGTGGTTCAGATCTAGAGGCCCTTCACCCTACTACAACCAACCCCGAACCCACCACCCAAATTATCCCTACACTGCAAATATCCCTCTACAACACTACTACCTACCACCAGATCCACATTTTTCTGTCCACTATGCTTAAACCTACACCCAGCCTCTGGCTAACGCGCAATAGCATGCACCTGCTCCTCAGAACTCATATCCAGCTCCGTAAAACATATATCCACCCTCAAGAGCCTACAAAAACCGCCGGTATGGGTCACCGAACAAATCCAGTCTTAAAAAAATAAGAGATTAAAGAAACAAAATACTTTCACTCCATTGGGAGAATCATATACCAATCCTTTCCACAAATTGAGGCTGTTAGGCTTGTTGAATCCGATTGAGCCCAAAATTCCAAATCCTCTTCCTAGAGATATGGACTATTCGGTAAGTTGTGAGTACTATTTGGGGGCTCCCAAACATGATGCATAAAAGTGTTGGAAGCTGAAGACCATTGTACAAGAGCTCATTGACACTCACCGAATTGAAGTTCAGTCCCCGGAGGCACCAAACATTAACAAAACTCTATTGCCTGCTCATCACGAGACCCATATGATTGAATTGGTACCCAAGGGAGGGGAGCTCAAGAAACCTTCGCAAACAGTAATAATGATCCGTACTAGTGAAACCGGTCCAAAAGAAAAATCAACCAGTGAGAAGGCAGTGGTTCAGTTGAAAGGGATGGACAACAAGCCAGTGTTGGTAGCCGAGAAAAGGTCACCGAGCAATATTTCCATAAAACTAGAGCCAGTCAAATTGGTGGTGCAAGGGGTAGCAAACAAACCCGCGGTAGTTGTGAAGGAGCTCGCATATAGCCGGTTATCATAAAGCCAGTAACCCAGTTGCCAGTGACCAACAACAAAGCCATTCCTTCGAGTTATGAACATGTGGCAGTGACATATAAGGGGAAAGAAATCAAAGAAGAATTTTGTGAGGCACAAGGTTTGACTCGTTCGGGAATGTGTTTTTCCCTGAGGAGTTAAGAAAAGCCAGTGTCCCCAAAGATAACCCAGTACTGGTTAAGAAATCTGTGACATAAGAGGAGGTAGAAGAATTCATTAAAAATATGAAGGCGCGGGATTACTCTAATGTTGAACAGTTAAGAAAGACACCGGCCCAGATTTAATTGCTTTCATTGCTTATCCACTCAGACGAGCATCGCAAGGCATGACTGAAATTACTGAATGAGGCTCATATTCTTGATAGGATCTCGGTAAATCATTTAGAGAAAATTGTGTATAAGACCTTTGAGGTGAATAGATTGACCTTCTTCGATGACGAGTTGCTCGTGGAAGTCATAGAACATAACAAAGCTCTTTATCTGACAGTGAAGTGTGTGGATTCCGTAGTCACCCGAGTGCTGATTGACAATGGATCCGGTGCAAAAATCTGTCCTTTGTCCATGTTCAACAAGCTGAAGGTTGATAATGACAGAGTTAATAAGAATATCATCTGTGTTCATGGGTTTGATGGTGGGGGTAAAGACACAGTGGGTGAGATAGTACTAGAACTGACAATCGGTCAGTAGAGTTCACTATGGACTTCGAGGTACTATACATGGCATTCTCTTATAACCTCTTGCTAGGGCGACCATGGATCCACGCCGCCAAGGCGTTGCCTTCTACATTGTATCAAATGGTCAAGTACGAATGGGACAGACTGGAGATTGTAGTGCACGGTGAAGACAATATGTGCATTTTAAGTGATGCCATTGTGCCTTTCATAGAAGTTGAGGATGAGGAGGGGTCGTGGGTTTACCAAATATTTGACACCGTCCCAGTGGAAAAGGTCCCTGAGGGAAAAAGAATCCCAGCTCCTAAAATAACAACCGCAACTGTCATGGTGGATTCATATATGTTAAAGAATGGATTCATACCGGGTAAAGGTTTGGGTGCTGATATTTAAGGCATTGTACAACCAGTCTCTCTTCTTAAGAATATGGATACTTTTGGACTGGCATTCAAGCCCACTGCTGCGGATGTAAGGCGGGCTTGCAAAGTGCAGAAGAGGGCATGGTTCCTTCCCAAGCCAATCTCGCCTCTGTACAGATCTTTTGTGAGGCCGGGTATAAAAAATCATTTGCTGGCAAACGTTACAGGGTCATTGATTGGTGGTGATTGAGATTTGGATAAAAGGTTTGAAGGGTTATTCGTTGAGGTTAACATGGATGAAGTAGGGGAAGGGTCAAGCAAGGCAAATGTCCAGTTCGTTGGACCACATGCAAATGTCAACAACTATGAAGCTACTCCTCTTCCTACTCGGAGGGAGTCTTGGTACTGGGCTTTGATTTTCTTTTGTTATCTGGATTATTCCAGTGTTTGTAATTTAGATATTATGTTACGTCCAGTTGGATGTGTTAATCCATGTTATATTTATATTCAATAAAATGCAATTGTCTTTCATTCTTCATTCCTAATTTTGTGCCCATTTTTTCTTTTCCACTCTGTACATTTCTTTTTATTCTGATATCAATGACATGACATGCATGAGGAATCTTTGGCCTAGTTTTTAACTCCAATCTAACTCAGAAATAAAGTACAAGAAATTGAGTATGATCATGACAAAGCCTATGAAGAAATGGGTAAGGAATTAAATCACTTTGAGGAAAAAGCCAAACCTAACCTAAATGACTCGAAAGTAGTTAATCTAGGGGACTAAGAGAATGTCTGTGAAACTAAAATAAGCGTTCATCTTGAATCGCAACTCATGGAGGAGATAATCAAAGCACTGTTTGAATACAAGGATATTTTTGCATGGTCGGATGATGATATGCCAGGTCTAAGCACTGACTTAGTGGTTCAAAAATTGCCCACTGATCTAGAAATTCCTCCTATCAAGCAGAAGTTGAGAAAATTCAAAAGGGATATAAGTGTAAAGATCAAAGAAGAGATCACCAAGCAGTTTGATCCGAGGTTCATTGGGGTCACCCGGTATCCCACCTGGTAAGCCAATATTGTGCCTGTGGCAAAAATGGAATGCAAGACCAGGGTGTGTGTTAATTATCGTGATCTTAACAAGGCGAGTCCAAAAGATAATTTCCCACTACCAAACATCAACATATTTATTGTTAATTGTGCCAAACATGAGATTGGTTCTTATGTGGATTGTTACGCGAGTTATCATCAGATCTTAATGGATGAGGAAGATGCGGAGAAGACGACATTCATCACGTCGTGGATAACATAATGTTATTGGGTCATGCCATTTGGTTTAAAAAATGCTAGGGCAACCTACATGAGGGAAATGACAACAATATTCCATGATATGATACATAAGGAAATTGAGGTGTACGTGCATGATGTGATTGTGAAGTCTAAACATCAGTTTGACCATGTTAGGGATCCGAGGAAGTTCTTCCAAAAGCTTTGCAGGTACAATCTCAAGCTCAATCCCGCAAAATATGCTTTCAGGGTTCCTATAGAAAGTTGTTGGGGTTTATAGTCAGCCGTCGGGGTATTGAACTAGACCCGTCAAAGAACAAGGTTATTTAGGAATTGCAACCTCCGAGGAACTAAACTGAGGTGATGAGCTTGCTGGGGAGACTGAATTATATCAGCAGGTTCATTGCTCAATTCACGACAACTTTTGAGCCGATCTCCAAACTGTTAAAGAAAGATGTTGCAGTCAAGTGGACGGATGAATGTCAGGAAACTTTTGATAAGATAAAGGGGGTCGAACCCGCCCATGTTGGTCCCGCTAGAACCAGGGAGGCCTTTGATTCTATATTTGACAGTTTTGGATAATTTATGTGGTAGCACGATGTTTCTGGTAGAGAAGATCATGCTATCTATTTTCTCAGCAAGAATTTCACATTTTACGAGGTTAAGTATACTCATCTTGAGAGGAAATGTTGCGCCTTAACTTGGGTGGCACAGAAGTTGAAACATTATTTGTCATCTTATATTACCTACGTCATATCTCGCTTAGACCCATTGAAGTATATTTTTCAGAAGCCTATGCCCACGGGAAGGCTTGCAAAGTGGCAGATCCTCATTACCGAGTTCGACATTGTCTATGTGACCCAAACTTCAATGAAAGGACATGCCTTGGCGGATCATTTGGCCGAGAATCCGGTTGATGAAGATTATGAACCTTTGAAGACTTATTTCCTTGATGAAGAGGTCATGCATATTGAGGAGTTGGAACAAGTTGAGAAATCGAGATGGAAACTTTTCTTTGATGGAGCGGCAAACATGAAAGGTGTGGGTATAGGAGTCGTACTTATTTCTAAAACAGGGCAACGTTACCCTGTTATGGCTCAGCTTTATTTTTATTGTACAAGGAACATGAAAGAATATGAAACATGTATCTTGGGTTTAAGGTTAGTTGTAGATATAGGTGTCCAGGAAGTCTTGGTCAATGGTGACTCGGACTTACTGGTACAACAAATCCAAGGAGAATGGGAAATATGAGATTTGAAGCTTATACCGTACTGACAATGTTTACATGATATTTGTCAACGGTTTCAATAAATAGAGTTCAGTCACATTTCGAGGATTAATAATGAGTTTGCCGATGCTTTGGCTATTTTGGCATCAGTGTTGCATCATCTAGATAAGGCTTATGTGTACCCTTTGCAAATTCAGGTCCGCGATCAGCACGCTTACTGTAATGTGGTGGAAGAGGAACTTGACGTTGAGCCGTGGTTTCATGACATCAAATAATATATTAGGATGGGGGTGTATCCGGCACAAGACACATGTGACTAGAAAAGAATAATTCGACGATTGGAAAGCGGGTTTTTCCTTAATAGAGGAGTGTTATACAAAAGAACTCCAGATCTCAAGCTATCAAGATGCATCGATCCAGGGCAGTCCATAACTATCATGACTAAGGTAAATTCTGGGGTTTGTGGACCGCATATGAGCGGATACGTTATGATAAAGAAAATTCTCTAGGCAAGGTATTATTGGTTTTCTATGGAGCGGGATTGCATCAGTTACGTAAATGTCATCAGTGCCAAGTGTATGGAGATTTGATTCATTCTCCACCATCAAAATTAAACACGATGTCCACACCGTGGCCTTTTGTTACATGGGGCATGGATGTCATTGGGCCAGTTGAGCTAGTAGCATCAAATGGGCACAAGTTCATTTTGATGGCTATAGATTATTTTACCAAGTGGATAGAGGCGAAAACGTTCAAGTCCGTAACCGAGAAAGCTATGGTGGATTTTCTGCATTCAAACATTATTTGTCGATTTGTGATACCAAAGGTGATCATTACAGAAAATGGAGCTAATATCAATAGTCATTTGATGAAAGAGACATGTGAGCAGTCAATATTGCCCATCGCAATTCTACTCCATACCTCCCTAAGGCAAATGGTTTGGTTGAGTTGGCCAACAAAATATAAAGAAGATACTTAGAATAGTTTGAGTCTGATCGATGAGAAGAGATTGGCATCAGTGTGTCATGGCCAATTGTACCAACAAAGAATGGCAAGAGTGTACAACAAGAAGGTGTGCCCGAGGAAGTTTGAAGTGGGACAGTTAGTACTGAGACGTATTTTGCCTCATTGGGCTGAAGCAAAAGGAAAGTTCGCCCCAAACTGGCAAGGGCGATTTGTTGTAGCCAGAGTGTTATCTAATGGTGCACTATATTTGAAAGATGTGGAAGGAAAATGTGTAGAAATGGTTATAAATTTCGATGCAATCAAAAGATACTATGTATAATTCTTTATTTTGATTGTAATTGCTTGTATTTGGCATACTTTGAAGATTGAAATGACGAAGGATTTTTGTTCTGCTATCTAAACACATTATCCCTTGTCATCTCTTCTGAACCTTGTTTATTTGCTTTCATAACCCTCTTTCGGAATCAATGGCATAATTCAGAAACAGAGGCGCAGAAGATAAGCAAGTGAAAACAAAAGGAAGGAAGAAAAAGAAAAGAAAAGAAGAATTAAAATGAAAAGTGAAGAAAGAAATAAAAGAAAAGAAGAGAAGAAGAAGAAAGAAAAAGAAAAGAAAATAAAATGAAAAAGAAAGGAAAAGAAGAATAGAAAAACACAAAAGAAAAGAACAGAAAGAAAATAACAACGTATTTCTATGATCTGAAAGGGTACGTAGCCAACCTCTCTAAGGTTCAGTCATACCAATATAAAAATTCAAAAAGTCTCCAAGCAAGAAATAGGACAGAAGTTGTGGTTGTCGTAAGAAATCTAATTCCGAAAGTTATAATTTTAACCCATTTTGAATTGTTTTTTAGCCTTTTATATCCTTCCTTTCTAACCCTGTCCAAAAGCCCACATTACTTTAAAAAGAAAGACTTTCTGATAAGTCTTTGAAAATTGCCAAGTCAAGCAGGTAAAAGTAATTCATAACAGGGGAAATGCTTTGATGCAAGCAGGAAATATTAAAATGAGAGAGTCTTATTGGTAAAAACCCTCACGGGAACCTTAAGGCGATAGGAGATGAGAGAAATTAAATTTAGAGAGTCTTATTGTTGAGAACCTTCACAGGCACCGTAAGGCGTTGTGATTTGAAAGAAAATTGAAATGAGAGAGTCTTATTAGTGAAATCCCCCACGGGAACCTTGAGGCGAAAGTGAGTTAAAAGCGAACAAATGAGAAAGGTGTGTGGGTGGAAAACTGTTTCGAGGCACCGCAGGATGAACAAGGCCAAGGTTTGGGTAAAGTAGTTAAGTTATGAAAATATCGAGGCAACGAGGTATGGCAACTGGAAGTTAATTGGTTTAATAGATTAGGCTGATTAGTCCGAAATGCATGTATGAACATTGGTACTAGCTGTTCCTGTCAGATAAGTTTCTTTTTCTTCCTTTTTAGTCATCTAATTTTGGAATCTGCGTCTACTTAACTCATAACTTCATTGCATTTCCTTTTCTTTAGGATTTTATCTGTCTAAAGATGTTTCAATGTTAGTTTTTTTCAAAGCAAGTGGAAAATGGTTTCAAAGCTCACTACCAGTTCCCAAAATTGCAAAGCACAGAGTGGTCAGTGCATATTAAAGACAACATGGTAAAAGATGGAATATAGGGAATCACCGTAAGTTTCATCGGTGGAATGATAAAGTAATGTCGTGGGAAATGAAAACATCCAAATAAAGGGGTCAGAGGTGTGAAACAACAACATGGGTATAGAACACTTGGGGTTGTCAAAAGATATGTGGTTCGAAAGTCAGTCAGAAAGTTAAGCGGTTCAGGGCCAGTTCGGGTAAGTCGGTGAAAACAAAACAATGCAGTGGAGGATTTTCAGCAATAATGCCATCAAATAACCACCGTTTTAAACTGACAAAATTTTCTTTGATTGAAACAGGGGCAGAAAAATTCAGTTGTTTCGAAGGAATTCTCTGTAAGGGAAAAACAAGCAGTAATCAGGTTTGACAGTAAAATGGGGTTTGATCAAAATAAAAAATAATCATGAATAGCATAGGAGAATATAAGTTGGTTTCAAGGTTCACATGTTAAGGACAAGATTTAATTAGGGGATGTCAGTATGACAACCCGACCCATCGTCTTAGGTGTTATTGCTTTGTTTCCCCCGCGTTAAGCTTCTTCATATGTTATTATCGGTATGTGGTGTGTTGGAGCTGGTTTGGACTAGTTTTGATAAGAAATGAGACACTTAATCTCTTTAATGAAGTTTTAAATTGGAAAAGCCAACCGAATGTTGATTAATGAGTCATAGGGCTTGGATAAGATTTCCGGTGATTTGGCTAGCTTCAGAGGATCATTTTTCACTTAGGAGTGCAATCAGAATTGAATTTGGAGGTTCGGTGTAGAATTAGGCTTGAATAGGCTAAGTTTGAATTTTGGCGAATTCTAGTTGATAGGTGAGATTTTGATCCGAGGGTCGGAATCGAATTATGAGAGTTACAGTAGCCCCGTTAGGTGATTTTGGATATGCGGGAAAAGTTTCAGGTCATTTGGAGGTGTTTAGGTCGGGGTTTTGATCGAATATGCAATTCGAAAGTTTTTAAGAAATTTAGGCTTTGATTTGATAATAATTGATGATTTTGATGTTAACATTAGTGTGTTGATGATTCGAGCAAGTTTGAATAAAGTATTAGATCATGTTTGTGTTTTTGGTTGGAGTCCCGGGGCCTCGGGGTGAATTCGGGAGGTTAAATAGAGAGTTTTGGATTTTTGCAAGGAAATGAGCTGCTGGTATCCGGTATTTTCGCACATGCGGTTATGGGACCGCATGTGCGGTCATGCTTAAGAGATGGTTGAGTCACAGATGCGAATGCCTGGAAATTGTTTGTTTTTGCATAAGCGGGTAGTGGACCGCATCTGCGAAGCCGCAGATGCGGGAGTAATGACGCAGAAGCGGAACCTGGTTATTTTGGTTTTCCGCATGAGTGGAAGAAGTCCGCAGAAGCAGATGTCGTAGAAGAGTTTCGTGGAACACAAATGCGGTCATGGAATTAATAGAAATCCGCAGAAGCGGGAATTCTGACAGCAAAAGCGGTATCGCACATGCGGAATAGTGGACCGCAGATGCGAAATTCCCTAATGGTCAGAAGGGTTTTTAAGTTTATTTGGTGCCATGAGTGTTAGCCCATTTCCTCTAGTTTGTGGAACTTGAGAGCTTCTTGGGAGCAATAGAAGAGGGTTTCAATTGGATTTTATTGGAGGTAAGATTCTTGAGTCAAAAGCATGATTACATTGTCAAATTGGTCTAGAAATTCATGGAAATTGATCCTAAGATTCATGAACTAGGGCTTGAGGTTTTGACAATTTCAAATTGGTATTCGATAAGTCATTTGAGCTCGGATTTGGGAGTTCTTGTAGGTATGGACATGTGGCGAGATGAGGAATTCGATAATGTAAGTTTTGTAATTTTTTGAGAAGCCGGCTCGGGGCTCGGGTTTTTGTTATATTTCGATTGTTTTTGATTGGGTATAGTTCCCTACGCATATTGTGATGTATTCGCTCATATTTTGGTTAGATTCACCGTGTGTGGAGGCTAATTTGAGGGGCAATGGCGGCGCGATCTTGAGATTTCGCTGGTTTGAGGTGAGTAATACTTGTAAATGATATTCTGAGGGTCTGAAGCCCCGAATTTGCACCTCATAGTGCTATATTGTGATGACTTGCACACCAGGTATGACCGTGGGGTAGAGCACCGTTAGGGGTTATGACTTGGTACATCCGGTTGTTGATTTTACTGCGTGATTGACTGAACTACTTATTGTTATCATGATTTTCGCTGATTGCCATGATTTGGGCCTCGTGCCAATTATTTGGATCCTTCAGCGACTGCTATTACTGTTTTTGCATTACTGTGCAAATTATTTGATCTCGGTCCAAGGTTTTAAATATTGTTTTGCAAACTCAGCCATCTTTCTAAGATTTGAAAACTTAAACGATATTTTACCGATGTTTTGAGCTGAGAACTGCTATATTACTATTGCCCAAGGGGCGTATGTGCATTTCTGGATTGAGCAAGGAACGGTCTGCTCACCGTAGCAGTGTTATGTGTTCATTTCTGGGCTGAGGATGAATCGGGTTTCGCGCCGCAGCGGTGTGATATTGATATTGCATTTGGGATGTAGGAGCCTCTACGGAGTCTGAACCCCCACAGTGAGCGCAAGTACCCAAATTGATCGGGTTGTACGCTGCATCGGTCATGTGGATTGCGTTGCACTCACACGTTGATTCCTATTTGTACTACGTTGCATAACATTTAGCACTCTCATATCATTGGCATCTATGCTATTTCTTGCACTGAGTACCAGATACCTTAGTTTTATTTGTTAATAGAGTGTTGTGCCCGAGTGGCTGATTTGTGTGGGGACTTGCACTACTTAATATCACGTTCACATGCTTAACTGTTAAAAAGGAAAGAAAGAGATATTTTCAAAAGAGATTTTAAACTGAGCCAGATATTTTATATAGAAGTTTCATAGAATTACTATTTTCTAAAGGGTGGTACTGCCTTATATAGCATGATGAAGTGTTCTTACGTGAATTCTTACCGCTCAGTTATTATTACTCTTATTACAACTAAATTGTAAGTACTCACTTTACTCCCTGCACCTCGCGTGGAGTTGCAGGTATTGTTCACCCGGTAGCGGGTTTTTAGCGAACTAAATGTAAACTATTGTAGCTGCGAAAGGTGGCCACCAACATTCACGGCACCAGACTTCATCTTTTGCTTCTAAATCTTATTTTGTATATATTATTGGCCATGTAGTGGCATTCTGTTTCCTTTAGATGCTCGTGACTTGTGATACACCGATCGGGTTATGGAGAGTGATAAATATCAGTCATTATTGCTAATAAATCGTATTATTCATCTAGTTATAGTTATTAATTGTTAAATAAGGCTTTGTTGTTCTGTTGGCTGGCCTTGTCTTCACGAATGTTAACCAAATCATTTTTCCAGCTATTACTAATTGGGAGCCCACCCATAAAAACAAAGGCATTAATTTTCAAGTTTTTAAGTTGGGAGCCCGCCTATAATAACAGGGACATTTATTTTTCAGAGGTTTGAAGTCTAGAGCCCGCCCGTAGAAGAGAGGCATTTATTTTCAAGTTTTGAAGTTAGGAGCCCGCCCGTAAGAACAGAGGCATTTATTTTCAAGTTTTGAGGCCGGAAACCCGCCCGCAGAATAAAGGCATGTATTTTCAAGTTTTGAAGTCGGGTGCCCGCCCATAAAAACAGAGTCACGTATTTTCAAGTTTTGAAGTCAGGAACCTGCCCGTAAGAACCAAGGCATTTATTTTCAAGTTTTGAAGTCGGGAACCCTCCTGTAGACAGATGTATTTATTTTCAAGTTTAGAAGTCGGGAGCCTATTTAGAAGAACATAGGCATTTATTTTTCAAAGCTTTGATGTCGGGAGCCCGCCCGTAGAACAGAGGCATTTATTTTCAATTTTTGAGGTCGGGAACCTGCCCATAAGAACAAGGGCATTTATTTTTCAAAGTTTTGAAGTTGGGATCCCTCCGTAAAATAGAGGCATACATTTTCAAGTTGGGAGCCCGCCTGTAAGAACAGAGGCATTTATTTTTCAAAGTTTTGAAGTTGAGAGCCCGCCCTTAGAACAGAGGCATTTATTTTCAAGTTTTGAAGTCGGGATCCCTCCCGTAATAACATAGGGATTTATTTTCAAGTTTTGAGGCCGGAAGCCCGCCTGTAGAACAGAGATATGTATTTTCAAGTTTTGAAGTCGGGAGCCCCCCCATAAGAACAAAGGCATGTATTTTAAAGTTTTGAAGTCGAGAGCCCGCCCGTAGAACAGAGGCATATATTTTCAAGTTTTAAAGTCGGGAGTCCGCCCGTAAAACAGACCCGCCCGTAAGAATAGAGGCATGTATTTTCAAGTTTTGAAGTCGGGAGCCCGCCCGTAAGAACAGAGGCATTTATTTTCAAGTTTTGAAGTCAGGAGCCCGCCCGTAGAACATAGGCATATATTATAAAGTTTTAAAGTCGAGAACTCGCCCGTAGAACAGAGGCATATATTTTTAAGTTTTGAAGTCAGGAGCCGGGAGGCACATATTTTAAAGTTTTGAAGTCGGGAGCCCGCTTGTATAACATAGCCACATATTTTCAACTTTTTGAAGTTGGGAGCGCGCCTGTAGAACAGAGGAATCCATTCAAGTTTAGCAGCATGAAGGAAAGGAAAATATATTAGTTTACAATTCAAAGCGGTAGCAATGGATTTCACCGGGAGAACACAAGACGACAAGGCAACAGGAAGTACAAGATTAAGTTTGAAGAATATATATAGGACTTTTGTAATTCATAGTTTATAGCTTAGCCTAGCTTCTTTTGTTTTGACATGGTGTAATAAGGGAGGTCAGCAAGTAGTAACATTAGCACTAGTAGTGAAATCACAGCTTTATGGGAGTCCCAACTACTAGACATTTTCGAACTACACTGACCTGATTCCTTTTTAGCCAAGGATATGTAGGCAGCCTCAGAAGTAGGGTGCAGTCAAATCTTTCATAAATGCTTCACATGGAGTAATCGAACGGGCAAAAATCGCTAATTTCCGCTCACTTATCTTTGCACGGAAACTCTTCGTGTTCCCGAGCAAAGAGGGGCAACTGTGAGCACGTGATTTTTTTTCTATATAATTTATTCCCATAAATTCAAATAAAATGATTTCTTTAATTATTTGGTATTTTTTTTAAATTTTGGTGACATTTTATGTTAATTTTTTGCATTTTTGTCTGTGCATTTTAGTTAATAAAAAAATACAAAAATATGTACTCTACATTTGCATATAGGATTTAATTTCATATTTAGGATTCGTTAGTAGTTAGTTACTTAAATAATAATAATAATAATAACGAAAATATCAAAAATAATTCTTTTGCATTTATACTATTAATTGTCTTAGTTTGCGTTTAATTAGGAATTATTGTATTTGGAAATTGAGTAATATAATTTTATTTAAATACAACATCAATAAAAGAAGTGGAAAAAGGGGGAAAAACAGAAAACAAACAAAAAGAATGTGAAATGAAATCAAGCCACCTAATTGTGCCACAAAATCAAGCCCAAGACCCCTAAACCCGTCCCAAACATGGTCCAAGCCCAAAGCCACCCGGTCCGTCTCCAGTGGAATCGAAACGACCCCGTTTAGAGTCAAAGTGATCTAAACCGTCGAGGTATCTCAATCCAACAGCCATGAATTGGGGTCTTATAATACATAAATGTCCGAACCCCATACCCTCTATCTCCTCTCTCCCACAGTACTCTCTAACCTAGAAACCCTAGTAATGGCCGCCCCAAACCCGTCAGCTTTCTCATGGCGGCGCCACCGTAAACAACACCAATACCCACTATCCTCATGGCGGCGCCACCGTAAACAACACCAATACCCACTAAATTAACACCCTAGAATCTCCTCAACCTCCTCATCCCAAATATCTAAATCCCCTCGAATAATTGCCAATCTCTTCGAATCTTCATTTAAAAATCCGGCCAAACCCCTATTTCTTCCAAAGCTAGTCAAAATTACACCCTACAATCTCCTTGACCGCCTCATCCTGAATCTCAAGTCAAAACCTTTCAAATCCAAGCGAAACTCCATTAATTCCAGATTTAGGGTTTATAAGTTCAACCTGTTTTGGGGATTTCAATTGCTCGGTTGAACTTAAATTGATGTTATATGTTTATTTCGGATGAAATAAGCATGTAACATCAAATTAAAATAGAATTCGATGACGGGAAAATTAGTTATAAATCAGTAAGTATTCTTCTATTTTCTATTTTTTGTTAGTTTAAATGTTTCTTTTATTTAATCTGGTTTGAGTTTTGAGTCCGTTAGGTTAAACTTTGTTCATGATTGAATATGTTCTTATGTTTGATTTTAAGTGCAAATATGATCTTGATCCTTTTATGATTTCTTACCTTAACTTTTGTTTTGATTTCATGGTGATGTTGTTTCCTGATTCCTCTTAGTCTGTTTCAGCTAGGAATAGGATTTAGTTTAATTTTTTGATTATAAGAAGATGTTCGTATTTCTTTCTGATTGTGGTTAGTATAAAGGTTGGTGAATTCATTCCTATTGTTAATTCTGTTAGTTTAGTTTTGTTCATGTTTGAATTTATTCTCATGATTTTCTTTATAGTCCAGTCACTGTTTTAAATTAGTGTTTAACTAGTTCATTAGATTGGATCTTTTAATTTTGATTTGATTAGTATTAGTTTCAGCCTGGATTACTTGTGTTCAATTGTTAGGATTTCCATTAATGTTTGTTGGTTTGGTTATAGCTGATAGTGTTTATATAGGTTAAAAGAGGGATGGGGTTAATTAAGGTAAAGCTAGTAGATTTAGTTAAGAAAAGGGGTAGTTTAGGCTTTTTAATAAAAGAATCTTGGTAGAAACTAGCAGAAGTCTTTGAAACATTCTAGATAGGGTTCAAATCGAAATTTTAGGAAACTTAGTGAGCTAACTTGGGAAACAAGTCAGTAAGTTAGGGACTAGTAGTTAGTTAAAATCTAAAAATAAAACGAGGGACTAAAAAAAAGAAAATATGAGGGCTGCCCTCATTTTGCCTATAAAAGGGCATGACTATTGCTCCAGGGAACAAGTTTTTAGCTCTAAAAATCCCCCCAAAACATTCTTCAAGTTTCATAGATTTGAAATTTGAATTTAAAAATCCAAATTCTAGATCTAGTTCTTAAAACAAACCAAAACAAACAAAACAACAGAAAAAATCAAAAAAGGGTACTTACATCGATTTTCTTACAATAATTGTAAGTTTAAACAGTTAATTCGAGTTCCTACTGTCCACATTCAATTTCAAGGTCATTTTCGGTTTTGTTCAGGCTATTTTGGGTCATTTCTAGCTGCTGAAGTTCAGAAGTTTTACTGGGATTAATTTCGAATCATTTTGGGTTTTTCAAGTGTGTTTTGGTGGATTATTGGTTCTGTGTTTTCATATTCTAATTTCGGACTGATTCTGGCGTTGTTTGCTTACTGTACACTTGAATTCGAGCTGTTGTTTCGCTATTTGTTACTGATTCTCCTTCTTCGAATTGCACTTAATCTCCAGGTATATTTTCTGGATTAAATTTGATGTAGACCTTAAGTTGAAGCAATGAAATAAGTTGACACCTAGTTTTACTGTAGATTTCAATTGTTTCATGTTGTATTGTGCTTATTTGTAATTAATGGACTGTTGAAATTTCATATTCGCATAACTATTCTGCCAGTAGTATTAGTAGTATGACTTGTGCCTAATTGAGCTATTAGTTTTATTTTTAGAATCAGAGAGACGCATTTCAAGTGATATTCAATGTGTTTAGTGCAGTTTTTAAGTTCAGACTAATTATTATGGTTGTATCTACGCTGATCATCGACATTTGCAATTAATCAGATTGCTAGGCTGTTATAGTTATAGAATTAGTCTACCAATAATGTCAATTCGTTCAATAATGTTTAACTTTAGTGTGAGTTAGTTCTAAGGTTTGTTTCAACTTTCATCTCACATCGGGGTCATTGGTGATCTTTTAAAAATACACTGCAGAATTTGAAATCAACTTTGAGGCTAGTACATATCTGCATCCATGTTAACTTCAAGGATAATAGGCTCAAGGATCGATATTTAAAATCTAAACTATACGTGGGGTTTAATTCCATGTTTCATGTACTACACAATAATTCTTGATATTAGCGTGCTTTGTCAAATTCATCTGGTTGTATCTATAAATGCCTGGATTATCCAGGCCATGAGAAAAATAATTTATAGGACCAAATTGTCTAATTATGGCATAAATAAAATCATGGGCTTGTTTGGAAGAACATAAAAAATTGAAAGTCATGCCCTCTGCGCTGGGCCTGCTTCATGTCATCTGCTGAACCTCGACTTCTTCTGCTTATAATTCTTGAATTTAGATAACTAAATTTTGAATCATAGGTTTGGGCCACTAAGTAATTAATTAGGCCCTTTCTAAAGACAAATTTAAATACATAATCATAGTTACTTGAGGATGCCCTTTAAAATAAAATAAGCTGCGCCGTGCTTAATAGAAATCATACATTGCGTGGCCCTCTGAATCAAATTAAAAATATTTTAGACGTCAGGACGTGCCATTAAGCAAATTCCATGGCCTCCCGCAAAGTTAATAATACGCTAGTCGCTTTAGGCCCATCATTTAATAATATTACCTTCTTAAACTTGGGTGCACATTTACGTGATCCAAATTCAAATCCCAACAAAGTCTAAATGTGTCAAAAACCACTGGTGCATTTATGTGACGTGGTTCGAAACATATTTTTACGATGTTGCAATCCTCTAAAGAAACAACAATAATAATAATAAAAGTGGTTTAAAGTTAAAAAGCACATACGTTAAAACATGTTTTAAAATCAGATAAATAAGCTAGATATAACTGTTGAGCGACCGTGCTAGAACCATGGAACCCGAAAATGCCTAACATCTTCTCCCGGGTTAACAGAATTTCTTACTTGGATTTCTGGTTCGCGGACTATTAATAGAGTCATATTTTCCTCGATTCGGGATTCAACCGGTTACTTGGGACACCATTAATCTCCCAAGTGACGACTCTGAATCTTAATAAATCCCATTTCGATCGTCCTTCAATTGAAAAAACTCCTTTGTCCCCTTTCGGGTGTAGTGAAAAAGGATGTGTGACAGTTATATCCACTTTTCTTCCTTATTTTTTCACCATTCTTCCTTATTTCTTTACCTTTCTTATTTATTTTTCACCGTCTTCTTTATTTTTAAACCTTTTTTCTTCAGTTCTCCATATGGGTATACTTTGGAAAAATTTCTCACTCTTATGTTTCCTCTGAAATAATTTCATGTCTTACACATATTGTTAAAGAATACCAATTTAAATCTTCTTATTAAACTCAACAACTTGTAAAGAACAAAGTTGAATCTCTTGAACCTTCTTTATGTAATATGGAATTAGAGAATGTATTGTTGGCTAATTGATTTTTTATTTGCTAAATTTTTGTGTGTGTAATCTTTTATATGTAATATAAGATGATTTTTAAGAAATGTAATGCTATACGCCTTTATATATATATTTTTACTGTACTACATAGTGAATATTAATAAGAACTTATTCAATTGGAGTTTAGCATAAAGCACAATAACAATCAAACCTAAAATTAACAAGTACATTAGATATTGTTTGGGCCAAAACTCCTAAAATTAATCAATCATCCGAGATTAATGCATCATGACTAAACTATATAAAAGATTCGTACATACCATGAGTTAATATAGTTAGACAGACACCAACATGGGATTTTAATATATAGGAAATATAGTTCAAGGGAATTTGGGGACACCAGATAGTTTAAGGAGGTAACTTACAAAAAGTGATAGTTTAGGCGGTTTAGAGGCTGAGTTAAATAGCAACGTGTAGTGCTACATGATACGTTTGTCGATAATTAAGAGCGTGTAGTAGACGCACCTCTAAGAATACAATGATGGACTTTTAACATGAAGGGCAATATAGTTCAGTGGGGTTTTAGGAACACCGAATAATTTAAGTAGGAAATTAGGAGAATTTTACGGTATTGACTCTTTTTTAGATGGTTCTAAATTTTAGAGAGAGTTTGTTCAAGAAAATGATTTTCGAAAAATATTTTCCTTCGTGCCAAACATACCTATATAGCACCACATTTCTTATAAGCAGAACAATATGTCATAGACTATTAATACAGATATTGATTGAGGCATTTGCCTGTTATCCAATATAGTAAAGGAACCCTGACTATTACTACTGTTGCAACAAGGTTTTGGCACATGATATATGGAATTGCCTTAACCAAAAGGAAACAGAAGAAGACAGACTTACAACATAATGAAGTGAACTGACATATATGCTAAGGCCAAATATCATCTAGCTTCATCGATCACCAATTACGAAAAAACCTCGCTCTCACTGGCACTGGCAATACTTATGCTTACATCTATAGAAGGTAAGCGATGAATACCGGGCAATGCCAATTGCCACGAAACATCTGTAGTGCTATCTTCATGAAATTCTTGTGGCAATATTGCAGAATTTTGAAGCTGTAGAGCATATTTCAAGTCCCACAACACATCCACCATATTAGGCCTATCCGACCCATATTCTTGCAGGCATTTCTCTATTGTTTCCCCGAATTTTCTCAACGAGTTTGGCTTAATTTTACCTTCAAGCAATGGATCAATTATCTTTTCTAGCTGGTTTTTTCTTTGCCAAGAAAGTCCCCATTCAGCTAAGTTTACTTGATCCCTTGGAAGCTGAGTGTTAACAGCTGGTCGAGCACAAAGCACTTCAAGAAGTACAACTCCAAAAGAGTAGACATCAGATTTTTGAGTGAGTTGCATGCTTCTTATGTAATCAGGATCAAGATAACCGAAGCTACCCTTAACATCGGTACTGATATGTGTTAGATCAGCAGGATCTGATTTCGATAGCCCAAAATCAGCAACTTTGGCAACATAATGTTCATCAAGAAGGATGTTCGTCGACTTAATATCCCTATGAATGACTGGACCATTTAAACCAGTGTGAAGATACTGTAAACCTTCAGCTGCACCTATACAAATTTCAAGCCTTTGATCCCAAGATAATTCTGACCTTGAAGATGATTTACCAAGATCTTCGTTCGAACTGTACAAATGCTCTCTCAAAGTTCCCTTCTCCATGAATTCATACACAAGTATCATCTCGTTTCGTTCATCACAATATCCAATCAATGAAACGAGACGTTGATGACGAATCTTGGACAAGACCATTATCTCATTTTGGAATTCCATAAGACCCTGACCATGTCCAGGCTCACTTCTTTTCACTGCCACTTTAACATCATCTTGAAAAGTTCCTTCGTAAACTTTCCCGAAACCGCCCTCACCAATCATAAATGTGGGATCAAAGTTATTCGTCGCATAAACAATCTCAGCCAAAGATATCTTTAACCCTAGATTCATATCAGGAGTAGTGCTACCAATTGGAGAAGTTCTTATAGTAGTTCTGCTGTGTGAACTTGTTCCATTAGCATTCACAACTTGCCAGGGATCAACACTCTCAACAGGTGTTGCTTTTCTTGATTTCAAACAAAACAAGATAACCACGGCAGAAACTAAGATGAGAACTGCAACCACTCCACCAACGGTAGCACCAATGATTATCAACAAACTACGATTCTTGGTCTGTCCATTTCTATCTTGAACTGATCCCCGTTCGTTAATCAGCTGCATGATTTCTACTCCATTTAGAAAAGCGTTTTGAGTACGTGAGTCGCTCCGAGGTCCAACAGAGATATTCATAAAACCAGAACCATCTGAATCCACCACAAAATCAACATAGAAAGGAGCTGCCATTTGTGAAAGTCTATCAAACGGACTAATCGGCTGTCCATATACACCATTCATATAGACATTGAAAACCGTTTGATTCCTTTGTTGACTACTAACGTCACAGAAATGTAGACGAACGAAAAATATACCATTCTTATTTACTTCAAAATCCCAAGTAATATTAAACAAGTTGTTATCATTTCCCTCAACAACTTCATTCATTTCTTTGGCAGTTTTATAAACAAAGTCAGGAGCATCATATCGACTAGCTCCTTGTTCTGTATCATAGTTAAGGCTATCAGTAAACATTGAATGGTTCTTTGCTGATTCTTTGATAAACAAATAACCATCATCAGGCAACCAATTTCTCCTCATCGTATCATTTTCGGGCGTAATTACTGAACCACCAACATTAATCCTATGTATTACAGATAAAGCACTTAAGGACAAATCTTTATTACTAATATTGCTATTTCCTTGACGAGTAACATGAGTAGCAGACTCAGGAATGAAATCTTGAGGAGTAATAAATGCTTCTATAGCATTCACGAAGGCAAAAGATGATTCTTGAGGTTTAAAGCTGATTTTCAACTTGGAGTTTTTCACAGGAAGTAAAAACTCTTTGATGACAGGAGAAGTTTTGTTTCTTGGGACAGTAAAATTAGACAAAAGCAAAAACCCAGATGCTAAAATGTCGAACTTCGCATTAAAAAGATCAGAAAAAGGAAAGAAATGAAGTCTTACTATGTAAAAACCATTTTCCTCTGTTTCAAGATCATATGAAGAATCTTGTCTGAAAATTCTGGCAGTTTTATAGATTTCCGCTAACCCTGTTGAAGTGGGGCCTACAGCAGAGCTGCTGTGGTCGGAGTCGGAGATCAGGTCGCCGGAAAAAGTGATGGCTACGGCGGGGACGCTGGAATGTGAACCACAGTTGATGAAGTATTTTTGAGGGAAAGTGTAATTAGATGATGAGGATATTGAATATGAAGGTAAAGAGAGAAGGAAGAGAAGGGAAAAGCAGAAAATTTTAAAAAGATTTGCCATGGAAAGAAATGGTGGAGATGAAGTGAAGTGAAGTGAAGTGAAGTGAAGAGGACAATAATTATGCAGATGGAAATGAATGTGGAAAAAGAAAGATGATGAAGTTGACTGCATGTTTGACTTCAACAAGACTTACAACTATCATATTGTTCATTGGTTGATTTTTTTTTTCTCGCAATTATTAGGCCATCGTAGGCTCAAAAATATTTAAACGGGTTGTTCGATACTTCATCCGTTGTAATTCATGTCAACATGTTTGAGCGGACGAATTTAAGAAAAGAATAAAAAAGTTTGGAATTTGGACTCAAAAATAAGTTAAAAAGGGGCTTAGATATTTGTATGATTATTAAAGTTTGATAGAATTGTAAGTTTAAGCTAAATTGTTATTAAATTTACAAAATGGTCATTCTTTTTGGAACAGACTAAAAAATAAATATGTTCATATAAGGAGTATTAGAAATAAAAATAATAATCTTGCAATTAAATATAGGATTATCTTTTGTGTTTGATTGAATTTTTTTATTTCGATTGCGAGTAATCTAGTGATTATTTATATCATAATTTTTATATCATTTTTGTATAATATTTCATGTGAGATAATAATTTCTAGACTGGACAATTATGGGTTAAAATAATTAAAAGGTAAAGATATTTTTTTTTCTAAACTCTTTTCCCTGATTCCTTTAAGAAGAAATATGTTAAAACAGATAATATTTACCCAAATTTATTTAATGTAAAATCAAATACATATTTTCTACTCAATATAATATTAAATTCTTAAAACAATGAACCAAATGCTACGAAACATATATTCACTAATTTTTTTTTGAAAGGAACATATATTCACTAATTAATCACGTTATTATTTAATTCCTCCAGTATATTATAATTCTCACATTATATTTTTTTTAATTTCTCACTCGGTGCCCGGTACCTGCATTGGAGTCCGATTATATCCGGCTTCGCACCGTGTAGGTCCCATTCGGGGAAAACTCTCCCTACCAAGGATTTTTTCATACAAAGGGCTCGAATTCGAGACCTCTAATTAAAGGAAGAACAATCCCATATAGTACACCACATTCTTTGGTGGTTCACACTATAATTTTAACTATAACTTGATTATATCCTAAAATAAGTATATCTTGAAGCAGGGTGTAATTAAGTGATAAGGACATGGAATAGGAAGACAAAGCAAGAAGGAAGAGCTCGAAAAGGCGAAGAAGGAAAAAAAGATTTGCCACGGAAAGAATGATGGCAGGGGAGGGGATGTATAGGTAAAATGACGGTCAAGTGAATTTATGGACTTTTGGTAAAATTAAATATTTTTCATATATATTTTTTAAAATTTGTATAATATTAACGGATGGCACTCGTACTCCAATAAAACTAAATATGATAATTGGTTGAAAATTATGTTATTTATTTATTGAGATAACCGACTAAATCCACTTAATACATTTTTTTTAACCGTGTATTCATATACTAAAAATCTTAGATTCGCATGGTGGGTAAGAGTGGGAGGAAAGGAGGGGAAGAGGAGAATTATTTATGTATTTGGAAATTAAATTTTTGGCGGAATGTGAAAAAAGGAGGACGGTGAAATTGACTGCACATTGCCATGGAACAATTCCAATAATACCACTGTACCACGTGACAAATATCAGATAGTTCATTGGTTGGGTTTCTTTTTCTTGCAATTCTTAGGCCATGATTGGCTCAAAAAGAGGTTAAGGGGTTGTATGGTACAATAAGGATAACAATTTTGGATAAAACGTGAAATTATTTTATTTTGTGTTTGTTTAAAGAAAGTTATTTCCGATATAAGTAATCTCGTAATTATTTACACCACAAATTTTGGGATTATATTTATTTTATATTACATGTGAAATAATAATTCTAGAATTATTTAATCCTAAAATAAAACAATCAAAAGACAAAGATGTCTTTCTCCAAAATTCTTCAAGAAGATTAAGGTCTCAGATAGGAAACAAGAGTTTATCCAAAGTTGCCTAGTGTATTGTAATCCCAATATAATTTGTTCTCAAACCATAAGACCCAAAGATTAATAAAAATATATAGACGGCCCCTCAAAGTCGGTCACAATTATTTTTTTTTGACACCACAACGAAACAAAAGTGTATCTATTGATATATGTGCCATTGGATTACTGACTGGTGGACGAAGTAGCACTATGGTTGGCACTTATGCTACAACAACAACAACTACCAGTATAGTACCACAAAGTAGGGTCTGGGAAGGGTAATATGCAGACGAGCCTTATCCCTATCCCAAAAGGCAGAGAAGCTGTTTCCAATTGACCATAGTCTCGATGATTGGCACTTATGCTGGGCAGTTTAATATGCGAGGGTTCCTTAATATGAGATTGAATAAATGGCAAAGGGCATTATAGCAAGAAGTTGTGCTACTATGTTATCCCAACTCTGATTGTCTCCCTTACTTTTCAGACCTCTAAGAAATCATTAGATGTTATCAATGGGTGGCTTAGTGTTCTTCTGTTTATTCAATATCCATTTTGTACTAGTTTTTGTTGAAGATATTGATAAGGATCAGGGATAGAGCTAGTGTTTGATAGTGATCGAGTCTATTCTATTACTTGTATTAGTTACACTAGGACTCTTTACTTGTGTGTATTGTATCTTAGATAGGACTCCTAAATGTATAGGACTCTTCAAGTGTAATCTTTATAAATTGGTGCACAGGTGTGTAGATAATACATCAACAAAAGCAGTCTCTTTCTACTCGACTTCTACTGTGTTTCTCTGTATGGTATCAGAGTAGTAGTAAGCTATGCTGCACAACAACCTTCCCAGATCCTTCTATTGAAAAACAATGGCAGCAAACTCATCCTCTATTCTCTCCTTGTCACTATCAACATCTTCACTACTTCACCTTAGTGTTGCCTGCCCAATCAAACTTAAGCCCACTAATTATCTCATATGGAGAATACAGATGTTACAACTCATGCAGGTCATGAAAGTGGCCAAGTTGATCAAGGAAAGAATGTTTAATGTAAGTAATTCTGCTACCGTAGAGGATAGTGCATCGGCTGCTAAAGCCAGTAGTGGAAAAGCAGTTGATGATAACTGGGAGGAGATGGATGTATTGCCAAGGACATGGATTTCAGGAACCATGACTGAAGAAAGCATGTATCTTATTGTAGGATGATCAACCGCCAAGGAGATGTGGGAATGCTTGAAAGAAGCCTAACTTCAGGCAACTAAGGACAAAGAGTTCCAACTTAAGCAACATCTGCAAAATATTATGTTGGGAACCAAAAAGCTGGATGAATACCTAAAGGAATTCAAGGGCATTGTGATGGAGTTGAAGCCATACACAAGCCAGTTTATGAAGACAACAAAGTTATCATTTTGTCAGAGGTTTAGATCCTAAATACAGAACTTTTAGGATAGTGATGCTGGAAAAGGCTCCATATCCCACATTGAATTAGTTTGTCAATGCACTTTGAAATGAGAGAAAAAGAAGAAGAGGAAATTCCTCAACAGAACTACAACATGGCGTTTACCGCGCTAAGAGGTAGAGGTCGATGAAACTTTTATCAAAAGAGAGGCTACAACAACTTCTATTCAAGGGGTAGAGGTTTCAGGCCTGCTGGTCAAGGCAACACTAACCAGAATAATTAAACTGTTCAATCTGCAAATTCTGGAAAGTGAAAGGTTTTCGCTGATGCTTGTCAAATTTGTGGTAGAAATAGCCGCACTGCCTTGAAATATTTTTACAGGTGGGACTATTCCTATCAGGTTGCAGAAGATCTTTCACAAGCTTTAGCAGTTATTAATCTACAAAACACTGCTGGTGAGGATGATACAATGTATGTGGATTCTGGTGCAACTTTCCATATGACCAACTCAACAAGTAATTTATCTGACCTTCAGACTTACAATGGAACAGACAAAATAGTCTTAGCAATCACTCATGTGGGAAATACTGTTAAGTCAGGATTGAAAGTTAAAGAAATTCTTGTTGTTTCTAGTATAAAAAAGGAATCTTCTCTCAGTAAGCAAAATTGCAAAGGACAATATTTACTCTTGAGTTTGATGATTCTGGTTTTCTGGTTAAGGACAAGAAGTCAGGGAAACCAATAGCCAAGGGAGATAAAAGAGGAGGATTATATGAACTGGAAGATAACAACCTCTATGCCTGTCACGACCCCAATCCCGGTCGTGATGGTGCCTAACACAACTGCTAGAAAGCCCGACCATTTACACACTAAACTCGAGCATGGAGCTCAAAATCAGTTACTTGAATATCATTATCGACAATAAAGCTAAAATCTTAACTGATAAATTGAAACCAAACTGAACAATCTCCCAAAGACCTGGGGTCATGAGTCTAGAGCCTCTAACAATACAGAGTAAGAAGACTCCAATAATACAATTGTTCAAAACTGCGGAAATAATAATAAGGGAATAGGGAAAGAGTCGGGTCTGCGAACGTTATATAGCTACCTGGACAACTCCAATAAGACTATGAAGCTGCAATTATCTCAGCTAAACTTCCAAAAATACTTGAATCTGCACACATGGTGCAGGGAGTAAAGTGAGTACTTCCAACTTAGTGGTAATAAGAGAGAATATCTTAGTGATAAGAAAACATGTATGGGCACACCAAAATGCTATAAAAGACAGTACAGCCTTTTGAGAAAAACCGAAATATTGTGAAACTCCTTTAGAAAGTCTCAAGATCAGTTCACAATCTCTTTTACAAAGTCTCTGTTACAAATATCTTTTTTTTTGTTTCAACAGCCAAGCATATGAATACTATATGAGATAGAACAAGTTGGCTCATAGACGCCCATTGGGCACACCACTCTTTAACATATAACACCAGGGAATATGGTCAACAAGGCAAGTAACAGTATGCATGCCAAAGATATATGAGTGCTAAATGTCGCGCCATGTAGTACAAACAGGAGTGAATGCAATGCAATGCACATGACCGCTGCGGCGTGCAGCCCGATCCATTTGGGTACCCTGCGCTCACTGGGGGTGTGTACAGATTCCGGAGGGGCTCCTACAGCCCAAGCGCTATAATACTACGACGTGCAGTCCGATCCATATAATATACTACTGCGGTGTGCATTGCGATCCGCATAATATACTATTGCGGCGTGCATTTCGATCCATGCATGTATATGTATATACTGCTGTGGCGTGCAGCCCGACCCATATCTCAGTCCCGAAATGCACACATAACACTGCTGCGGTGCACAGCCCAATCCATGCTCAGTCCAGCAATGCACATAAGCCCCTTGGGCAATAGAAACATAGCAGTTCTCAGCTCAAAACATGAGTAAAATATCATTTAAGTTTTCAAATCTTAGAAAAATGGATAAGTTTGCAAAATAATATTTAGAACCTTGGATTGAGATCAAATAATACGCAACGTAATACAAAACAGTGATATCAATCCCTGAAAGATTCAAATAATCGGCACGAAGCTCAAAACATGGCGATCAGACCAAATCATGATAGCATCAAGTAGTTTCCGGTCAATCACGCAGTAAAAATCAACAACAGGGATGGACCAAGTCACAATCCCCAACGGTGCTCTTTCCCACGCTCGTACCTGGCGTGCAAGTCACCACAATACATCACTATGATATGCAAATCCGGGGTTTCAAACCCTCAGGATATCATTCACAAGTATTACTCACCTCGAACCGGCGGAATCTCAAGCATGCGACGCCTTTGCTCCTAAAATCGGCCTCCACACGCGTCGTGTCTAGCCAAAAACAGAGAGAATACATCACAATATGGAAATAGGAAAATACCCAATCGAAAACTATCAATTTGTAGCAAGAACCTCGAAACTAGCCAAAACCCGAGCCCCGGACCCACGTCTCGAAATCTATAAATTGTTACATCACAATGATTCTTATCCCTCCACGAGTCTATACATATAAAATTCACGAAAATCAGAGTTCATTTGACCCCTCAAATCATCATTTTACCATTTCAATCCCAAGCCCTAATTTCATAAGATTTGGCTAAGTTCTCATAAACTTCAAGGATGATTCTTAAATAAAATCATGCATTTAGCTCATAAAACTTACCTCCAATCGATTCCCAGTCAAAACTCTCGACAAAAGCTCCCAAGCTCGCTCAAAAATAGTGGAAATGAACTTGGGTCGTGGACCAAAATGTTTTTAACATTCTGTCCGGAACACTGTAGCACCCTCTATGCGATTGCATCACTTCCATTGTGATCACATAAACCAAAAATCCAGGTCCTGAAAAACCTCTTATGCGATCGCAGGAAATCCCACGCGATCGCAGAACATAACCAAAGACCTTACGTGATCGCACGCGCCATCACGCGATCGCACTGACCAAACGCCCAAACCTACGTGATCGCAGGCCCCTTCACGCGATCGCAGAGAGCAAATTCTGAGCCCTCCTCTGTTTATTCTATGCGACCGCAGCCACAGGCTCGCGATCGTGATGAACAATTTTTCTCTGCAAATTTCTACTGCATTTTTCCAACTTAAAAATATCCGTTAAACATCTGAAATCACCCTGAGGCCCTCAGGACCTCAACCAAAAGCACAGATATGTTCTAATACTTCATTCAAACTTGCTCGAGTCATAAAAACACTATCGTTAACATCAAAATCTTCATGTATCATCAAATCAAGGCCTAAGTTTTCTTTAAACTTTCGAAACTCACATTCGATCAAAAACCCAACCAAACGACATCTGAATAACCTGAAAATTTGCAGATATATCCAAAATCACCTAAAAAAGCTACTGAAACTCTCGACAATCCATTCCGACCCTCGGATCAAAATCACACCTATCAACCGGAATCTACCAAAATTCAAACTTCGCCAATTCAAGCCTAATTTTACGCCGGACCTCCTTCAATTTCGATCGCACTCCTAAGTCACAAATCATTCCCTGAAGCTAACTGAACCACCAGAATTGACATCCGAGCCCTCTAACCACATAATCAACTTCTGGTTGATTTTTCCGAAATAAGCTTTATTCTAACATGCTATGTGCCTCATTTTCAATCAAAACCAATTCAATAACACCCAATCAAATCTAATACTGATATTGAAATATCAATCAACATAATAAGGAGTAAACGGGATGGTAACTCACGTGATGGCGGGCCGGGTCGTCACAATGCCTTGACTGCATCACAGGATTGGACGAAGATAGATAGTATCTGACATTCTAGATTAGGTCACCCTAGTTTGAAGTCTTTAAAGTTTTTGAGTAGCAATAAATCTATCGATGTTAGAAGTTGGAATAAGTTTCCTACTATCTGTACTAGCTTCAAGTTAGGAAAGAGTTGTAAGCTTCCTTTTGAATTGAGAAACAAAACTGAGAAGGAAACTTTGCACAAAATTCACTGTGATCTTTGGGGTCCAACTCATGTTCAATCTTCTCACATATGAGATATTATGTGATATTTTTGGATGATAATACAAGATACACCTGGCTTTATCCCATGAAGAAAAAATCCGAGTGCTTTGAAAACTTCCTTAAATTCCAGAAAATGGTAGAAAGACAGTTTTCAAAGACTATTAAAAAAAATTAAAGTGATGGAGGTGGTAAATTCACCAGTACTGAGTTTGTTAAAACATCTGGAAAGATGTGGAATTATTAGGCAGGTGTCTTGTCCTAATACCCCCGAACAGAATGGAATTTCCGAGAGAAAACACAAACATATAGTGGAATCTGGCTTGACAATGCTGTTCATGCTAAGCTGCCTCAGTTTCTATGGGTTGAAGCTTTTCTGACGACTGTATTTTTAATAAATAGGCTACCCACATCAGTTCTTAAAAATGAGATCCCTTTTGTAGTTGTATGGTGCTTCCCCAGAATATAACAACTTGAAGGTCTTTGGTTGCAGATGCTATCCTTATAAAAAGGGACAGGATAAGTTTTCACCATATACATATCCATGTGTGTTTATTGGTTACAACAGCTTACACAAAGGATATAGGTGTTTTCATCCACCAACTATGAGGGTCTCTATATCGAGGCATGTGGTATTAGCAAGAGGGATTGCTCTGATGGTAAGCAACCCCTACTTCCAACCGAGAGGTTGTGAGTTCGAGTCTCCCCAAGAGCAATGTGAGAAGTTCTTGGAGGGAATGACGCCGGGGGTCTATATGGAAACAGCCTCACTACCCCAGGGTAGGGGTAAGGTTTGCTCACATACTACCCTCCCCAGGCCCCACTAAGTAGGATTATACTGGGTTGTTGTTGTGGTATTTGATGAACTCACATTCCCCTATGTGCACAGCCTGAACCATCTCACACTAATACTTCAACTCACTTAGCCACTTTTCTTGAGTTTTTTCCTAAAGTGCAGGACAATGTTGAGACAACATGGGAGACAATTGCTTCAGGAGAAGTGTTACACACAGATACAGGACATGATCATGTTGTTCTTAATGATGCACAACTAATGTCCACACTCCTCATGACAGTCAGCCTTCTACCAGTCTATAGAATTGAACAATACAGTTAGTGAGGACAATAATAGTTTTGAACAAAATAAATACCTGGAAAGTAAGTCCACAACAAGTGCAGATGCTGAGAGCTCACATAGTCAAATGCAAGAACCTATCTCAGTGTATGATCCACAAGGTATACAGCTTGAAGTTGACTATATTGTGCCATTTGCCTCAGATGAAAATGACCTCATACATGAGCAGGTCTGTTCACTAGACAACACAGAAGGCCATCATATGTCACAAGGTATAAGTCAAGGAAAATGATTATAGGTCATACCTCATTAGTAGCAGTCAAGAATAGAATGGATACTTAACCAAGGACTGTAAGCCAAACACTTAGAAGGCCTCACTGGTATGCAGCGATGTAGGAGGAAATTGATGCATTACAAAGGAACAAGATTTCGATTTAGTCCCAAAAACTACAGACATGAATATAGTTGGCTGGAAGTGGCTTTTCAAAACCAAACTGAAGTCTGATGGCACTATAGATAGGTACTAAGCCAGGCTTGTTGCAAAGGGATACTGTTAACAAGAAAGAGTTGAATTTGAAGAGACATTTGTGATCAAGGCAACTACCATAAGAGTGATCCTCTCAGCTGCAGTCATTTTACACTGGCCTATCAGATAACTTGATGTCAAAAATGCATTTCTACATGGCATCTTTAGGAGGAAGTTTACATGAGCCCGCCCCCAGGTTTTGTTGATCCAAATAACCCAAATCATTTTTGCCTTCTAAAAAAGGCACTGTATGGCCTTAAGCAGGCACCTATGGCTTGGTTTGACCGGTTTAGTTTCTATATACTCCACCTTGGTTTTAAGTGTAGTAGAGCAGACTCATCACTATTTGTACTGCAATGCAAGAGAGGAACAATCTTGTTGCTTCTCTATGTGGATGACATAGTGATTACAGAAAACTCTTCTGAGTTCATTCAAGAGATAGTCACAGGCCTTGGAAAGGAGTTTGCCATGAAAGACCTTGGATCTTTGCATTTCTTTCTAGGTATAGAAGTGAGATACTTCAATGGAGGTATTCATCTGAATCAAGGCAAGTATGCTGTAGAATTTCTGAAAAAGACTGACATGACTCTTGCTAAGGCATTCAGTACACCATTGGCACAAAAACATGGACTACAACAGGCTACAGGGAATCCAGTTGATGCCTATGTATACAGAAGTATTGTAGGAAGCCTCCAATACCTCACACTAACCAGTCCTGACATATCACATGCTGTGGACCTGGCAAGTCAGTTCATGAAAAATCCAAATACTGAATATCTTCAAGCTGTAAAAAGGATTCTTAGGTATGTAAAGGGAACCGCTCAGTATGGACTTAGGCTGCTTGCAAGGTCACCTCTAAGGAGATATGCCTTCTCTGATGCAGATTGAGGAGGATATGCCACAATAAGGAGGTCAACTACAGGATATTCAATTTATCTAGGTGCAAATTGTATATCTTGGGCATCTAAGAAGCAGCATATAGTGGCAAGGTCCAGTGCTGAGGCTTAATATAGGGCACTAGCCTCGACTCCCGTTGAAGTTACTTGGATAACTTATATTCTTAGAGATATTGGTGTGCCCTTAAAGACAGCTCCAGTCTTGTTTAGTGATAATCTCAGTGCATTGTATATGACAGTAAATCCAATCTTACATGCCAGAACAAAACATGTAGAGATGGATTATCGTTTTGTGAGAGAAAAGGTGGCTAGTGGACAACTTGTCGCACACTTTGTTATCAAAGGACCAGCTGGCAGACATTCATACCTAGGCACTGTCTAAGGAACATTTTGCAATTTTTCGGAGCAAGCTAGGAGTGGATATTCCTCCCCACTCTAGCTTGAAGGGAAGTGTTGAAGATATTGATATGGATCATGGATAGAGTTGGTGTTTGATAGTGATCGAGTCTATTCTATTACTTGTAGTAGTTACACTAGGACTCTTTACTTGTGTGTATTGTAGCTTAGATAGGACTCCTCAAGTATAATCTGTATAAATTGGTGCACAAGTGTGCAAATAATACATCAACAAAAGCAGTCTCTTTCTACTCGACTTCTACTGTGTTTCTCTGTAGTTTTTAGTTCTTATTCTATTGATGTATTTCACTACCTGAAGTTGCTGCAAACCCACAGAAGACTTATAAGCTAAAATGAAATCCAATTACTGTTGGATTGTACATAATAGCATGCTGAACCAGCTTTTCTGTTTGTTATCTTAATTATGACTTTTATTTTGGTCTCCATTTGTATAATGGGCTTGTCTTTTTGGTTTAGCATCTTAACTAGAAAAAAATTCCTCTGGTGAATAGATTTTTGCATTGAGGTAGGTGGTGAAATATTCGAAATATTGAAGTATTAATGAAATGATTTGAAAGGGTATTACTATATTCCTGTTTTAAAAGGATATTGTAGCTTGTGGCAGCTTTGGTGATATTGATCAATGGATATCTTTTGTTGGAGTTCTTCTCAGCTGAAGTTAGTGGAATGATATATATATTTACATCTATTATAATTTCTCTTTAATGTTTTAAAATCCGTGGATATAAGGCAAGGCGTTTTATATATGTCTCAGGAAGGTGTAAGCCCCGAAGCACGGGGCGTAATAAGCCCCACAGATATTTAATTTTTAATTTTTATAAAATTTACACCAATCAATATATATACTCATTCCCAAATTTAATAAAGATCAAGTTTTCAAAGGGGAACAGTAACATAAGAATACGATAAACACAAATGAAATCTATACAAAGAGAAAAATGGGAAATAAAGAGAAGTAAACAAAAGATAAATTACATGTCAATTTCAAAAGGATCAAATTTGGACAAAATCTAATATGTTAAAGAAGGTAAGAAGCAGTCTCTCTCTAGAAGGAGAAGAACCAGCTTAATCCAGCTTGTAGCAGGCTTCCTACCGCCTTCAATTTTTTTTGCTCTACTCTGCATTACATTCACAATGTATATTTAAAATGTATATTTAAACAACATATCATAATAAACTGCTCTCTTCGCCCCAATTTATTTGACATACTTTTTTTAGTTTATTCCGAAAAAAGAATCTCATAATTCTATTTTTTGGAAATTTTTTAACTTTATGCTTATTTTCCTTTGCATCATATTAGACGGTTTGGCCTATGACCCATTTGATAAGACCAAACTTATTATAATTAGTATTTCTGATACATCTACATTTAACCCGACACTCCTATTTGTCATTTATAGTCCTAAGACAAGTGCGTCTGTTGATAGGATTTGAACAATCTTAACATTGTCACCTACAAATTCACCTTAATCACAGATCATACAGAAAGTAGTGTAAAAAATTAAACTAGGATTCAGTTAGGCAACTGTACCATACTAAAAGTTAGACACATCAAACATTACTAGATCCGCATGGCACTAGCTATATATATATATTAGTGAGTAAATAAAACTAAAATAGGATGGTCTAAGATTGTTAGCTCATCGTTTAGAAATGGGCTAGGAGAATCAGAATCAAGGCTAGGTCGAGGAGCTTCGCTAGTAGGTGGGGGTAGTCCCATCAACTCAGGAGCAGGAGGCGATGACGATACATTGTTCTTCTTACCCTTCCTCTTGCTCTTGCTAGAAGCAGGAGGTGGAGTCCCCGAGGTAGCAGCTGGTAGAGTTGCTACCTCTGAAGCAGGGGAAGGTGGCGAGCTCACTGGAACCGCAGCTAGTGGTGAGCTCACCGGGGAAATGACGATAGGGGTACGTGGAGCTGTAGGTGGCGAGGTAGCGGGAGCAGGAGTTGTAGGTTTTGAGGGAGGTGTGGCAGTACTAGAAGGTGATCTAGCTGGAGAAAAAGAAGGCTTTGATGATGTTGTTGGCGCAGCTGCAGGGGACTGAGCTGTGACACCGGCCACTGCAATCACATGAGAGCCACTGCAAGTAAAATTCTCTGATCCATTGGCTAAAAACAGAGAGAGTGAGAAAATTTTGAATGTTATTCCGACGAGTGCCGAGTGAGAGCTTTATACAAGGAGGACAATACTTGTCATGACCAAGTCCCTTACCAATGTCCGCATCCATACGTCTCCACCACATTGCGTTCTCCGTCAAGTAGATCACGGCAGTTTGGATCTTCATCTCGTCGCTGCCTATCCTGCTGCACTTGAAATAATTTTCAAGGTGCCACAGGAAACTCTCAACTTCTTGGGCATCACGGATGCCTTTGAAGATGGGTGGCTTGGGAGCGTCGATCCTTACTTCGCGCTCTATGGTCCGAGCAGCATGTTTCTCTTGGCGTGCAGCTTCCTCAAGCTCTTTCACTCTGGCGCTCAAGGCTTCTACCAGATTTGTGAGTTTTTTCATGGAAGCTTGAGCCTCTTCCTATGCTTCCCGCTGATCGTCGATGTCTTTGCGAAGGTTGTAGTTTTCCTCGATTAAAGACTCCTTGAAGGATTCATAGTCGCCTTCGAACTTGTTGAATCGATGGCCCAGCACCTCGGCTTTTCTTTGGGCACTCTCGACCATGGTAACCAATTCCAATTCTGGAGTGAACATCTACGTCGTGGTGGCGTCAGACACAGCTGTCAGGCAAGCCAACCAAAATACTTAATTAAATTCAATATTTTTGTATTGTCTAAGATTATTTTTTCTTTATACCTTAAATAATGAATAATAAAATTTACAGAAGCAACCACGAAATCTTTAACAAAACTTAACATCTAATAATCCAAAAATACTCCCAGAACCCAGTGTCACATGTGCATGAGCAATTTCTAAGAAACAATGTAATACAACAATCGTCCGGAATACAATATTGGACAGAAATAAATACAAAACACTGAAAGAGACTTTGCTGGTTGCGAATCGCCTCTAGAAGTGCAGCTCACTTAAGTCTCCGTTCATCTGTGCTGCTATGCCTAGTAGGCCACTAGAGATGCATATGCCTGTGCAACAAAAATGCACAGAAGTGTAGTATGAGTATGAAAACAACGTGTACCTAATGAATATCCCGTCTAATCTCGAAGAAGTAGAGACCAACACTTACTAATGGTCCAATGATGGTATATCCATAATATACTAAATCGTGAATTTTTATAAACATAATTATAATTCAATGCGTTGAAGCAAATAAATAATTCTTTCTATTACAGTGAATCATTCATTTCATCATTTATACATATATTATTAAGCAGAAAGAGGTAGCAACAACTTCAATAAATTTCAAGGCAAGCAATACAAGCATGCGCAAATCATGCCGAGGTCGACGGCCTACTCCAACAGAAATGTAAACTGTGCATTGCCGAAGGTCGAATGGAGTGAATCATAGATCTATCTATTTAATCTGCCGGGGCGTTCGGCTCGCTCCAAAATTAAATACATACAGACAGTCAATCAAGAGTCCACATGGAACAATTATCCAAAGAAAGTCAATCCTCTTTTAACCATTTAAGAAAAATGAAGTTTAATCCTTTTAGGAATTTAATTACTAATTCAATGTGATTTAAGCAATTCAGGCTGTCAATAAGTTTACGATTATTCCAAGTATAGCATGCTTTTGGGTCCTAGACTACCCGAATAATAGCATAATAGTAGCTATGCACGGACACTCGTCACCTCGTGCGTATGTAGCCCCCACAATTAGGAGCACATAGCCAATTAATTCACCTATGGAAATAATTCCCTCTTATAAGGTTAGAAAGGAGACTCACCTCGCTTCGAAGATCCACAACCGGCATTCCACGCCCTTCCTAAAACTCTAATCGATGCACAACGCTAAAAAATTAGCCAATAATTATGTAAACCCATTAATATATGCTAAGATACTCATTATAATCCAATTCATAGCAATTCCTAACCCCGATTGAAAAGTTGACAAAAATATCCTCGGGACCACGTGCCCGAAATCCAATTTTTTTATGATAAAGTTTACCCATAGTCTCACGAACTCAAATATATGATTTTCTCTAAATTCCATACTGAAAATCGTGGTCAAAATCCAAGAATACTAATTTTCTAGGTTTTCCCTCATACCCCAAGTTTTCTACCAATTTCCATGTCTAAATAGATATATAAACCTTATATTTAATTCAAAACTAGCATAAAGTACTTACCTCATGATGAATGACGGAACCCCCTCTTCAAAAGCTCCAAATTTGCCCAAGCCAAGAAAGAAAAAGGTGAAATGAACTCAAAACCCAATTTTCAAACATTTTACCCAGCGCAGGTCCGCCCTTCTTTGTGTTTGGGACCTCTCGCTCGCATTCGCGAAGGCCAGTTACCCAGCCCCTTCGCATTCACATACCAGGCCTCGCGTTCATGTAGGCCAATGACCCAGGCCCAGCTTCTCCTTCTACGCGTTCGCGATCTTTCCCCCGCATTCGCGTAGCAGCCCAATCCACTCCTTCATGTTTGCAATTTCAACCTCGCGCTCACGAAAGCAAAATCCAACAGCCTCCCATTTTCCTACTCGCGTTCGCGAAGAAGGAAACCAGATACCAGCAACCAACAATAACTTTTTACCAATTTCGATTCCTTGAGCATTCGAAATGCGCCTGAGGCCCTCAGGACCTCAGCCAAACCTACCAACCAGTCCTAAAACACAATTCGGACTTGCTCAAGACCTCAAATCTATCAAACAACGCTAAAACCATGAATTACACCCGAATTTAAGATTTATGAACTTTGAAATTGCAAGCTTCTACATTCGATGCCGAAACCTATCAAATCACGTACAATTGACTTTAAATTTTGCACACAAGTCATATTGGACATTACAGACCTACTCCAAGTTCCAAAATCAGAATCCGACCCCGATATCAAAAGTTCAATTCCGGTCAAACTTCTCAAAAACCTTCAAATTTCTATCTTTAACCAAATGGCTTCAAAGTGACCTACAGAGGTTATCTGAATGCACTTTCGATCGCGCTCCCAACTCCAGAAACACCATAAAGAGCTACTCCCAGACTAGGAATCCCAAATGGACATAAATAATGCTAAAATTCACTTTAAGCCAAACTTATGAAATTTCATCCAAAATGCTAACTTCCATAATAGGCGCCAAAAATGCTCCCGGGTCATCCAAAACCCGATCCGGGCGTATGACCAAGTTTGAAATTATCATACAAACCTGTTGGAACCTTCAGATCCCAATTCCGAGGTTGTTTATTCAAAAATTCAATTCTAGTCAATTCACCCAACTTAAGCTTCCGAACGAGAATTCTCTTTCCAAATCGACTCTGAACTTCCCGAAATTTAATTCTGACCACTCGTACACGTCATTATACCTGAAATGAAGCTGTTCATTGCCCCAGACTGCTTAACGACGCGCTAGAGCTTAAAATGACCGTAAAACCTATTTATCCTAAAACTGTACAGATGAATTATACGTAGTTTATGTGGTAATATTTTATTGCCCTTTGGACAAGTGTTTTAGCCCTTCAAGAAGATTATGATTAAAAAGTGGAAAATGTTCAGCCACGTTTTTGCCATGCAAAAGCCAAGCTTCATGCAACGACAACTATAAATAGGCTCTCACTTTTCAAGAAAACAATCATCAGCAAAAAAACATCATTCCTCTCCTTTCCTTTCATGCCTCTCCTCTTTTTTTGTTGTCTAATATTAAATATTAGTTATTTCCTTTCTTATTTACTTTTTCTACTTTATAGCTGGGTTTGTAATATTTAATTCCTGTATCCTCTAAATAAAATAGAGGTAAGCTTGTTTAATCCTGTAAAAATATTTCACAATCCTGAAATAGTTTCTTAGGACATTGCCCACCACGACTCAAGCTAATTCGTGTATCTTCTTACAAAGAATATTGAAAAAGTGATATTGAAATTTTTTCTCTCCATTAATACAATCTAAGAAACTATGGCAAATAACACTGATGCGGAAAATACTACTGATACCGCCAATATTGACGTTACGTCCGCTGCTCCAGCCATATTGCCATATGCTAGGCCATTTCCAGATGTGTCTGAAATTTTGGCCGATAAAAATTTCAAGCATTGGAAAGAACGTATTTTGTCACTTCTTGATGTCTATGGTGCTGCACATGCACTACTGGATCCACAACCTAGAGCAGATGCTGATAATAAAATAGTGAGATCATGGCAACACGCCAACAAGATATGCCATCATACCATATTGTAAACTATTTATGATGAACTGTTTGACGTGTATTTAAGTTATAAAGAAGAAAAAGCTATATAATAAGCCTTAATTAAAAAATTCACTGTTGAAGATGCTACAAAATAAAAATTTGTAGTAGGAAAATTTTATTAGTGGCAGATGAGAGATGATAAAGAGATGAACGTACAAATTAATGAATTTTAAAAATTGTTAGAAGACTTAAGGAAGAGGGAATGTCTTTACCAGAGAAGTTTGTCGTTCGAGTGCTAATTGAGAAGCTTCTTGACTCATGGAGCGACTACAAAAATAACTTAAAGCACAAACAGAAAAATTTCACTATTGGAGAAATTGTGAGCCATATCCTAATTGAAGACTTTCTGTAAAGAATCTGCCAAAGTTGGGATGACAACTCTTAAACCAAACTTAGTGAAAAGAAGCAACAACAATCGTAAAAGGTACGAAAATAAGTATCAAGGATGCAAGCCTTAAAATATAACCTTAAAAGAAAAAAAAAGCTCTTTTTTGTTTGTGGAAAACCGGGCTATCATGCCCCACAGTGCAAGAGCTGGAATAAGAGTGTCATTTGAATCTGTTAAGATTATAATGACCAAAAATAATGTGTTTTTGGGAAATGGCTATTGTAACCAAGGACTCTTTGTACTTAATATTTCTGATGTTATCAATGGAAATGTATCTACTTCTGCTTATATGGTTGAGTATATTTATGGCATGCTAGACTAAGACATGTTAATGTCACATATATAAAGAAAATGCAGTTACTAGGATTAATATCTGGCTTAGACTCAAATAATATTCACATGTGTGAAATATGTGCTGAAGCTAAAAGTACTAGAAAGATCCGTTTTTCCGTAAATAGAGAAACTGAATTATTATCTTTAATTAAAAATGATTTAGGCGATTTGAATCAAACTATGACTAGAGGTGGTAAAAGATATTATGTTACTTTTATTGATTATTTCTCTAGATATACTAAGTTGTATTTGCTTAGGAATAATGATGATGCATTTAATTCTTTTATTTCTTATAAACTGAGATTGAAAATCAACGTAGTAGAAAAATCAAGAGAATTAGATAAGATAGAGGTGGAGAATACTTATCTTTAAATGAGTTTTGTGAAAATAATGAAATTATTCATGAAGTAACTCCGTCTTATCCACCCGAGTCAAATGGAGTAGCTGAAAGAAAATATAAAACGTTGAAAGAGATGATGAACTCTATGTTAGTTAGTTTTAATGCTCCTGATAATTTGTGGGATGAAACTATTTTATCTGCATGCCACCTACAAAATAAAATACCACATAGAAAAACATCCAAAACTCCTTATAAATTGTGGAAGGGTTATAATCCTAACTTAAAATATTTAAGAGTGTGGGGGTGCCTTGTTAAAGTTCTTTTTCCTGAACCTACAATAAGAAAAATAGGTTCTAAAACTGCTGATTGCATGCTTATTGGATATGCTGAACATATTTTTTTTGTCTTCAAAAGTGATGTGCTCTTGCAATACTATAATTGAGACAAAGAATGCAAAATTCTTTGAACATATTCACTATGTGATAAAATTTCTCATACACCTGTTGAAACAAATAGTGAATTCCCTCTAATGAGGAACTGAGAAGGAGTAAAAGGCCTAGGAAAGAATATCTTTCTTATGGAAATGATTTTCATGCTTTTCTTATCGTTAATGAACCATCAAATTATTTTGATGTTATATCTTCTTCAGATGCTAAATAATGGAAATAGGCAATAAAAATTTAAATTGATTCTATTAAGAAAAATAATACATGAATTGTAACTGATTTACCTCCTGGTGCGAAACCCATTGGATGTAAATAGATTTTCAAAAGAAATTTAATCCTGATGGATCCATAGATAAATTTAAAGCTCGGTTAGTAGTAAAAGGATTTTCTCAAAAATAAAATTTAGATTATTTTGATACATTTGCACAAGTGACTAGAATTTCATCTATTCGAATTTTAATTGTCTTACCTTCAATCCGTAAGCTTTTTGTCCACCAAATGGATTTGAAAACTTCTTTTCTAAATGGTGATGAAGAAGAGATTTATATGCTTCAACCTGAAGGCTGTGTCATTCCACGACAAGAAAACAAAGTTTGTAAATTAATTAAATCTCTTTTTGGCTTTAAACAAGCTCCTAAGCAGTGGTATGAGAACTTTGAACAAGTCTTACTGAGAGATAGTTTTCCTTCAGTTGAATCCTCTCTTGCGAATAGAAGAAGATCATCCTCTAAGGGTAAACAAGTGAAAGTAGAAGAGAAAGAAGATGAGAGTGAGAAAGAAGAAAAAGAAAGTGAGTCTGAAGAAGAACATGATAGGTATGTCAACTATGGGAAAAGAAAGATATTGAAGGGAAGATTGCTTAAAGAACTGGAGGATCCAGTCATGATAAAACTTGTCACAGCACTGGAGGCACAAGGCTGGAAGGACATGGTCCTTCAGATTGTTGGAAAATTAGCAAGGAAGGAACTTGTGTAGTTCATGGCCAACAGAAAAGTGAAGAATGTTCAGGTGACCAGTACAGTGAGGGGTGTCAAAGTGAAATTCAATGCTGCAAAATTGGGAAAGATTCTGGATATCCCTTGTGAGGGGTATGATGATTATACAAGGCAGAGGTGGACTTGCTTGCAGAGCTTCAAGTAACAAGGAATTTCTATGACACCAAAATAGATGAAGAGGTGCCTGAGGCCAGTGCAGTCCAAAAAAGTGAAATGAGGCCTTAACACAAAGTGCTTTTTGGAGTTGTCAATAAGTGCCTCATGCCCAGACAGGAAAGAAGGCATACAACTAATTATATGGATCTGGTGCTCATGTAGTGTATGAATGAACGGAAGTAGATCAACTGCCTATCTTTATGGTGAAGCTACTTGAACGGGTGATAAATGGTTCAAAGGCTCATGCCATTCTCTATGGATTTATTTTGACTACTGTGCTTGAAAGACTAGATGTTCCTTTGAAAAGGTGGGAAATGGCCTCCAGCAAGAAGCACTTTGGTGTCAAGACCTTTCAAGCCTATGACTATCTGCTCAGTATTGGACCTGTTGAACCTGATTCATCTGCAAAGACTCCCGTGAACAGTAAGGTCAGAGCCTTGGTTCAAGAGGTTGGGACAAAGGATGCTGAAATTGCAAGGCTCAATGCCAGAATTGCTGATTTGGAGGAAGAAAGGAATGGGCTGAGAGCTGAACTTGCCAAAGCAAAGGAGAAAAATGAAGGCATGCTCCAGAAAATGTTAAATCTGCTACAAGCCCAACCCTCCAGCACTTCCAAGCCTTAGGTGTCATGTCCTTAGTGTCCACTCTAGTAACCCTTCAGTTTCCAATTTCCAAGTTTAGGAAGTTCTTGTTCTGTTCTTAATCTGTTGTTTGCTCATGGTTGGATATTTTGTTTTTCTTGTTTGTGGACTGCATTGTAGAAACACCCCTTTAATCAATAAATGCAAATTTTCTTGTTCTTGTTGAATTTGTTTTAAATAGTTATTTTTAAGCTGATTTATGATTAACTTGATCATGTGTTCACTTACAGTTTCCCCAGTGGCCATTAGTATTAAATAACTTCGAGGATTCACAGTATTAATATAATTTTTCGATGATTCCAAAAGGGAAAATATATTTTTCTTAACGTTCATTATCTAAACTAGTGATGTTTGACCTAAATATGACTTCCTTGATGATAAGTTACAATTTTTTAAGTGTTGATTTTCAGATGAGTTCACAGGTTTCCTGATCACAATAAGCACAGAGCTTGTCATCATCAAAAATGGGGAAATTGTTGGCCAAATTTTTAGTTGGAGTTTTGAATATTGACAAATGAACTTATGAAAGGACCTGATCCATCTTGTACTACACAGTCTGAATCAACCAGTGCATGTGTGAAGCACGTGACGAAGATATGCACTAAAGATCACGCGTCAATATCTTCTGAATGTAATAAAAAAGGTTGCATTTGGGATAAGGAGGACAATCTCCTTATGTGAAGAGAACTTGATCCTAAGTTAGGATAAGAGTTGGGAGTTTTTATTGGCTAAGGACTTAAATGGACTACGGATAAGAAGTGTAGTTGTAATCAAACTCTAACTACTGACCCAATATATTATTGTGTTGGTTCTCTTTTATAGGTAACACATACAAGCAGAAGTAAAGCATATTTGAGAGAAAATAAAGAGAGTCTGATTTGCAAGCAATATATGCAAGATACAAGTGTGTACGCCTAAAGCTAGATGAACTAAGAGAGAAGAACCAGTTCCATATGTGTGTTTAGTTCAACTGTAGTAGGTTTTCATATTGTACCTTTCAGCTTTATTAGAAGTAATTGTAATAGGTACCTTGTGTAATCAAGTTAGAGTTAACTTGATAGTGTCGCATCAACTGAGGATGTGTGCCACACTGGGATTAGAGTTTAATCCATAGGTTTACAAAAAGTCTTTGTAAATGTTGTTTGGCTCATTGATTGTTAGTGGATTTTGGGAAAATAATACTGAGTTGTAGGTCGTGGTTTTTTCACCTTTTGAACCAGGTATTTTCCACGTAAAAATCTCTGTGCACTTTACTTTCAGTTTTTATTATTCCACAAACTGTTGTAGTTAGAAAACTTAGAAAAACTAGGTTGTTCTAATGAGAAAATTAGGTACCACACAAATCTCAACCCCCTATTGTGTGGTATTAACGTTTATTAATATCAGGGAGCATTATAAGTTGGCAAAGGAAAAGGCAAAGCTAGCAGTTACAACAGCGAAGACTGCAACTATTAGTCATTTTGTATGAGAAACTTGAGTGCCGAGGTGGGAATAAGAGGTTGTTCAGGTTAGCCAAGGCGCGAGAAAGGAAGGGGAATGACTTGGACCAAGTAAAGTGTATCAAGGAAGAAGAAGGGAGAGTTTTGTTGGATGAGGGGCTTATCCGTCGAAGATGGTAGACCTACTTCCATAGTCTCTTGAATGAAAAGGGGGAGAAAAACATTGTACTAGGTGATTTTGGAACTCTCCAAAAGTCATTGTGACTTTGGGTATTGTAGGTGGATTAGAGTTGATGAAGTTGAGGGGGCTATATGCAAGATGAGCAGGGGCAAAGTGACCAGGACGGATGAAATCCTGGTAGAGTTTTAGAAGAGTATTGGCAGGGTAGGCTTGGAGTGGATCACTAGATTATTTAATGTGATTTTTAGAAGGAAAAAGATGCCCCAAGAGTAGAGGTGCAGCACGATGGTTCCTGTGTACAAAAACAATGGTGATATCCAAAATTGCAATAACTATCGGGGTATCAACCTGCTCAGCCATACTATGAAAGTGTGGGAGAAAGTGGTAGAGCTAAGGGCGAAGAGGAGTATGTCTATCTCCAAGAAGTAGTTTGGGTTTATACCGGAGAGTTCGATTAAAGAAGCCATCCACCTTGTTGGGAGATTGATGGAGCAGTATAGGGGGAGAAAGAAAGACTTGCATATGGTGTTAATCAACTTAGAAAAGGTGTACGATAATGTTCTGAGAAGGTTTTGTGGAGATGTTTGGAGGCTAAAGGTATACATGTTACCTACGTTAGTTTGATAAGGACATGTATGATGGAGTAAAGTAATTTGCGAGTATGATGGGGTTGCACCAGGGATCAACACTCAGCCCTTTTTGCTCTAGTGCTGGATGCACTGACGGGCCATGTCCAAAGGAAAGTGTCATGGTGCATGCTATTTGCAGATGATATTGTATTGATTGAGAAGAAGCAGGACAGTATGAATGTGCATTAAGAGGTATGTAGGGGCAGGACCAAGACATAATACTTGGAGTGTAAGTTTAGTGATGAGACCCAAGGTGGGGAAAGGGAGGTGAGGCTGGACTCGTAGGTTATCCCTAGGTGAAAAACGTTTAAGCACCTTGGGTCTATTATCCAGAGGGATGAGGATATTGATGATGATGTCATACATTATATTGGAGTGGGATGGATGAAATGGAGACTCGCATTCGGGATTTTATGTGACAAAAAGATGCCACTAAAACTTAAGGGTAAGTTCTATAGAGTGGTGGTCAGACCTACAATATTCTATAGGGCTGAGTGTTTGCCGGTCAAGATTGCTCATGTCTAAAACATACAGGTACCAGAGATGAGGATGTTGAGATGGTTATGTGGGTATATCATGTTAATAGGATCAGAAAATGAGGTTATTCGCGACAAGGTAGAGCCCCTTTTGAGGGTTGGATGTAGAAAGCACGACTTAGGTGGTTTTGTCATGTGAGGGGGAGGAGCAGTGACGCCTCGGTGATGAGGTATGAGAGGTTGACATTGGATAGCCTACGGAGAGTGATTAGGCAAGCATGACGCAATTTCAGCTGACCGAGGACATGAACCTGGATATGAAGGTATAGAGATCGGGATTAAGGTAGGAGAGTAGGTAGTATCGAGTGTCGATAACAATAGTATTGGCACGCAGTCTCAATTTATATTTATAGTAGGTTTTTATTACTATCCGTTGTTTTATTTCATTGGTGACCACCTTACTACCTTGTTATTTTTATTCTGCGTTTATAGACTTTTGGTGCTGTCCCTTCTTGTCGATATTGTTTTATTAATGTGGTGCTTATACTTTTCTAAACCGAAGGTCTTTTGGAAATAGCCTCTCCATCCCCACAAGGTAGGGGTAAGGTCTGCATACATACTCCCTTCCAGACCCCACGATGTGTGAATTGGGTATTTCGTTATTGTTGTTATTGTTGTTGTCGTTATAGAAGGGGAGCCTTGGCGTAACTGGTAAAGTTACCTCATGTGACCAGGAGGTCACAGGCTCCAGCTGTGGAAACAACCTCTTGCACAAATGCAGTGTAAGGTTGTGTACGATAGACCCTTGTGGTTCCGCCATTCCCCGGGCCATGCACATAGCGGAAGCTTTGTGCACCGGGCTACACTTTTATGTTTATAGTTGTATTTAACTTATATGTAATTTAAATTTGGGGTTGTTTAGAAGTCTTCTTTATACTGCCCCCCCACCATGCTCTTCCTTAATTCACTAAATCCTTTTTCGGGTTATGAAATATTTCTATTGATTCTAAGCTAGCGGTTGAATATAGATTTGTTTTAAACTTAAACAAATAAATTATTGAAGATGAGATAAATGATTTTTGAAAGTTAAAATTGTGATTGTATATGCATTTTACTTGAAAAGAATTTGAAGTTTTGTGAGCAAAAAACTTCAAAACTACTCTAGAGCTATTTTTGGTATTTATAAATTTTATTTTTAAAATCTGCTAAATTATAGTTAAAATCTATAAATTAATAGATATTTAAAAATAAAATTTTATAACTCCCAAATTTTATGGCCAAACGAAAGCTAACTGAGATTGTATTCCTCGTGTTAATAACTATCGCATTTGTAGATGCTTTCTTGATACTACTGTGTCGATGAGGGCTTCATTTGGTCTGGTGCAGAGCGGGATTGGTGTTGCCTGGTTTGATTGTCTCACCTTCGCAAAGCAGGGTTAGTGTTTCCTGCACCGGCAAAGTCTTGGGTAGGGGGAACAAGGATTTAGAAAATAAAGTTGTATATTGAGGAGAATGTTTTTAATGGTTCTTCAAGGTAGGAGAGGTAGGGGATGGCTAGGTTGCAGAGATGGGAGAGAGGTGGTGGTGGTGTTGGGGAAGGAGGGAGGTAGTAGAAGAAGAGGGAGAGATGATAGAAGAGAAAAGAAAAGAAAGGATATAACTGAATCCTTTAATTGAAAGTACCAAATTATGATTTGAGGGTCCTTTAACGGGAAATATATATAAATTTGTAAAGATAATTTGGTTAGTTCTGGTAAATAGCAATCTATAGTGACGGTGATCCATCGCCTTGACTTGAGTCTCCATCACATCTATTTCCTGTCTGAAAAAGATCACTCCTAACTAACTAGTCAAGTGAAAGGAGCCCACTTACCCACTCCCTTTTCCCTCCATTGTTCTGCTTTCAACAAGACTTTCTTAATTTGTCAAACTTTTAGTTAAAGGGGATAAAAAAAGTGTTTACTATAGTATATATATACGAAAAAATCCATTCATTTAGTAGACAACTAACAAGAGGATAAAATAAGCTACCCTTCACCAACTCAGCTCTACGGCCCAGAAAGTTCATTGAATGAAAGAGTGAAAACATGCCAATCTGTCTGGCCCAAGAGGTGTAAGATGTGTGAATTATATGACTCAAGAGAGGAACAGTTTGGGCCCTACGTAGCATTTGCCACAAAAATCCTTTATGAGTCTATGAAGTCAGATATAAGAAGCCCATTTATTGATTGAGATGCTACAACCGAGAGGTGTGTTGTGAACGTGTGATGGTTGAGATTTCTCCATCCTTAACTGCATATTTTGGATTTTGGATCCTGGAAATGGAGAACTCCTCGAGAAGAGCTTTACCCTCAGAAAATAGAAGATAACAAAGTTAAAGGAGTAACATATCTTTTAAATTAAATGCATTGATTTTGTGCGAGAGAGGAAGAGAGAAAGAGTTCTTCATTTAGGCAATAGCAATTGCACAAAATGTGTCAAGTCTTGATATAATTGGTAAAGTTGCTGTTAGGGGTGTACAAAGAAAACCGACAAATCGCACCAACCTGATAATCCGAGTCAAACCTAGAAAAAAAATCCGACTATGGTTTGGTTTGATTTGGTTTGGTGTTTGAAAAAAAAACCCCGACCATAATTGGTTTGGTTTTATTTTAGCTAGAGAAAGTCAAACCGAAACCAAACCAACCCGACATTAAATATATAGAAATTTTAGATATATTCAATATATAAATATACTTATTGTGATGTAATTTATAAATATTTCTTAAATTTTTTCATAATTTTATCTTTTAAGGTATTATTTCAAGGTTGGACTTAGAACTTTTGAATGCTATAATAAGTTTCATAGCCATTAATATTAGTAGGTTAAATAATACTAACAAAATACGAAACAAAAATCCAATCAATACTAATGCTAACAAAAGACATCCAATTCAATATTACGAACGAGAATTTATTGAATATCTATTTTTTTTTTGCAATAATTTAGATAAAAATGCAAAGCCTATTTTTATTTTTCTTTAGCTATTTAATCATGTAATTACTACACCGTTATTAGTCTATATATTTTAACATGACTTAGTACTTTTAGATTATGTTTATATTTATTATGGCTTTTTAATTAGCAATATTTATATTACATAATTTTATTGTCTTTATTATTAAATATTAGGATAATGCCATGGCACATCTCATATTTTATATTATTTTCTTGAAAAATACTTTATATAGTTGTATCATACTAGGATTAAAGAAATATTTTGAGCATACATTATATGTTTTGTTCTACGAAGATTTTGTAGAGAGTTTTGGGAGAAGTTAATTTCTCGTATTGCTTACAAAGGTATATATAGAGTACAGAGAGAAATCAAATCCTACCAACTATAGGACTGTACAATAATGGAGGAAATCAAATCCTAACAACTATAGGACTGTACAATAATGAGAGAATATTCTACCAGTAATAAAAAGATACACACAATATATTCCAATACGCCCCCTCAAGATGGAGGGCCGGAGGACACGCCAATCTTGGACATCAACAGAAGAAGCCGAGGACGAGATAAGTGCTTGGTGAGAGCATCAGCAAGCTGATCAGCAAGCTGATCAGCAGAGGATACATGAGCAACACGAAGAGACCCATTCTGAACCAATTGACGAACAAAGTGATAATCAATAGAGATGTGTTTCATGCGTGAATGAAACACAGGGTTAGCACAGAGGTAAGTGGCGCTAATGTTTTCGCTATAAATGATAGGAGCAACCGGAAGAGGAACATGAAGCTCGCGCAGCAGGGAATGAAGCCAACGAACTTCAGCGGCAGTAGAAGCAATGACACGATACTCAGCCTCAGTAGAAGACCGTGCAACGGAACGCTGTTTTTTGGAGCTCCAGGAAATACGATTAGGCCCTAGAAGACAACATAGGAACCAGTTGAGGAGCGGTCGTCACAGTTTCCACCCCAATCAGCATCAGAGAAGCAATATAGAGGTATAACAGATGAAGGACGCAGCCATACTCCAAAGTCGCGCGTCCCATTCAGATACCGGAAGAGGCGCTTAACTGCACCCAATGAGTGATAGTAGGAGCGTGCATGAACTGTGAGAGTTTATTCACAGCAAAGGAGATATCAGGATGAGTGAAGGAGAGATACTGGAGGCCCCCAAGGGCCTGTTAATAGGCGGATGCGTCGGAAGGGGCCGAGCCGTCGGCCAGCTGAAGGCGGGTTGACGCCGCTGTTGGCGTCTGAACAGGGTTGGATTCCAGCATATTATGACGAGTCAAAAGAACAACAATATATTTACGTTGAGAAAGAAAACACCCCTTGGAGCTGCATAGAACTTCAACACCAAGAAAGTAGCTTAGATCACCCATCTCTTTAAGAGGGAACTGAGTCCCAAGAGAGTCAATCACACGATTCAAGAAAGCAGAATCATTACCAGTCAATATGAGATCATCAACATATACCAAAAAATAGGCCGTAATACCAGAATGCTAAAAGACGAAGAGTGAAGTGTCAGAGGTAGTGTTGACGAAACCCATGGTCAGAAGGCATAGGCGGATGGCACTGTACCATGCCCGGGGTGCCTGTTTGAGACCATAAATAGCTTTCTGTAACTTACAGACATAAGATGGATAGGCTTTGTCAACAAAACCCAGTGGTTGTACCATATAAACATCCTCAGTAAGCCTCCCGTGGAGAAAGGCATTGTTCACATCAATTTGACGAAGAGGCCAGCCCTTGGAAACATCTAGACTGAGAACCAACCGCATAGTTGCCGGCTTAACAACCGGACTGAAAGTCTCCTGGAAGTCTACACCTGGACGCTGATTAAAACCCTTCGCAACAAGCCGGGCTTTGAACTTATCCACAGTACCGTCAGGCTTTCGTTTGATACGATAAACCCACTTGCAACCCACAACATTCTCTGAAGAATCAGGCGGAACAAGATCCCAGGTGCCATTCCGTAGCAGAGCATCAAACTCTGATGACATAGCAGCGCGCCAGCGCTCATCAGACATAGCAGTAGACAAAGTCTGAGGTTCAGTAACAAGTAGAGAGGTGACAGCAAACATACCAAACTTCTTGTTGGGCGTAAAGATGTTATTTTTGTTGCGAGTTTGCATATGATGACCACCCTGAGAGGATGTAGGTGGCGGCATAATGAGTGTAGCAGCGGCAGGGGCCGCTGGCGGTGCCAGAAGGGGCGCTAGTGGCGCGGGCGTTGGCGCCGATATTGCGTCCGGTGAAGGATCGCTAGTGGGAGCGGCGGCAGGTACTGATGGCGGCAGCGGAAGGACTTCTAGGGAGATCGGAATGGGTACAGGGGGAGACACGGGGTTAGACAATTTGGAGAATGGGAAGACATCTTCATGGAAGGTGACATGACACGAGACGAAGATTTTAGACATTGAGGGATCAAAGCATAAATAGGCGCTTTGAGTAGTAGAGTAGCCGAAGAGAACACATGCACGAGATCTGGGTTCCATTTTGTGTGAGGTATAGGGCCGAAGCCAAGGGAAGCATTGACAGTCGAAGACACGTAGTTTCGCAAGGTTGGGGCGCTTATGGAAGAGAGACTCAAAGGAGGAGGGCATCGAGAGATTTTTCTTGGGAAGACGATTAATGAGATAGACTGCAGTAGCAAAGGCATAAGGCCAGTAAATGAGAGGTACAGAGGCATGATGAATGAGAGTGAGACCAGTATCGACAATATGACGGTGACGACGTTCAGCATAGCCATTATGCTGAGGTGTACGAGGAGGTGAAGTGAGATGTGAGATGCCATTGGAGGCAAGAAAAGAGCGTAAAGCGAGGAATTCACCCTATTGTTAGTATACAGAGTAATGATTTTAGCAGAGAAATATTTTTCTACAAGAGATTTAAAAATGGGGAAGGTTTGTAAGACATCAGATTTAGGCGTAAAGGAAAAAGGCAAACATACTTAGAAAAGTGATCAACAAAGATGACATAATATTTAAATCCTTCATTAGAAATAATCGGAGAGGTCCATACATCGGAGAAAATAAGCTCCAACGGAGCAGTAGAAGATAAACTGGACTCAGAAAAAGGTAACTGATGACACTTATGAAGCTTGCAAGAGACACAAGCAAGATCAGACACATTACTGGACGCTATACTGCTAGAAGACACTAAATGACGCAGGATTTTAGCTGACGGGTGACCAAATCGAGAATGCCACAAAGACGCGCAGAGAGCTTTTGTGCCGTGAGGGTGGATGGGGGACTGGAAGCCGCCGGCCAGTAGTAGGTGTTGCCCCTAAGTGGGCGGCGAACGAGTGTTGCCCACGTGCGATGATCCTTCACCTGAAAACCAGTATCAGAAAGAACAACATTAACATTATTGTGACGACATAATTGGGCAACAAAGATCAAATTTTACGCATATGTGGAACATAGAGAGCCGGAGTAATAAAATAGAGGAATAACTGTTAAGTTGTCCAGTATATGTAATTGTCAAACCTTCACCGTTACGAATAACCACATTGTCGAAACCAGTGTAAGGGAATCGTCGGAGAATGATGGGCTGTGTGAGTAGCCGGATAAGGTGGCGAAACATAAGCTGGCCGTGGCAGTGGTCCACCGTAAGTGGGCTGATTGGCGCCGGAGATGGGATAGGACGGACAACGGCGCGCGGAGTAGCCAAATTCACTGCAGAGCTGACACTTCCCATTGTACCCGCGGGATTGGCCATTGGTGGAGTAACCACCGCGACTGGAGGCTGAACCGCGACTGCTACGGTCGCGCCCGCGGCTACCGAAGCGGTTACGGCTGGACTGCTGTCCGACGACGAAGGAAGCCGACGGAGCCAAATTAGATATGGCGAAGGAGGCCGGCGCACGAGCAGTAATCTGAGCCTTCATGCTTAACAGCTTGTCATGTAATTCAGCAAAAGAGATTGGAGATTCGCGGGCTTGGATGGCATGAGAGAGTTCCATATATGGATCATCAAGACCATTGAGAACCTTAATGACAAGATCCTCAGAATCAACAGTAACACCCAGGAGAGATAATTCTTCCACAATAACGCGAATATCATGCATAAAATCAGTAACAGATTTGGAACTTTTTACCGGATTATGGAGCTGCTGTTTGAGAGCCATGATACGACCACGAGAAGCAGTGCCGTATGTGCGAGCGTGGATGTCCCAGGCCTCTTTAGAGGTTTCCGCAGCGGCAATAAACGAGATGATCGTCGGTATGATCGACGAGATGATGGCACTGAGAATAAGATTGTCCTGGCGAATCCAGTAAGAATATGCTGTATTAGGGGAAGTTACCTCCTTGTCGATGATAGTGGATGGTGGGCACGGCTTTGAGCCGTCCAAGAAGCCGTGGAGGTCGTAACCCGTAAGAAGGGTTCGAAATTAGAATTTCTACGCCAGGTAATTAGTGGAATTCAATTTGAGTGGGATCTGAGCCGATGCATTGATGGCAATCGGATGGAGAAGATCGTTTGAAGTCGTAGCGGCCATGAAGCGCGACGCAAAAGAGAGGAGGCGCTGAACGACGTCGAGAGGGAGAGAGCTGCCGGTTAGTGCAGCTGGGTGCGGCAAGATGCCGGAGAGAGGCTGTGGACCGAGAAGGTCGGCGGCGGCTAGTAGGGAATAATTAGGGTTTTTTTGGCGATAAGCCACTAGCGTATGATACCATGTAGAGAGTTTTGGGAGAAGTTAATTTCTCGTATTCCTTACAAAGGTATATATAGAGTACATAGAGAAATCAAATCCTACCAACTATTGGACTGTACAATAATGAAGGAAATCAAATCCTACCAACTATAGGACTGTACAATAATGAGAGAATATTATACCAATAATAAAAAGATACACACAATATATTCCAATAGATTTTACCGGAAAAAAACCCGAAAAAACTCGAAAAACCCGAGATTGAAAAATCCGAGTTTTATTGGTTTGGTTTGGTGTTTGGATTTAATACCCGATACAATTAGTTTGGTTTGGTAAGTGTAAAATCCGAACCAACCTGGCCTATGTACACCCCTAGTTGCTGTCATGCGATCAGGAGGTCACGGGTTCCAGCCGTAGAAACAATCTCTTGTAGAAATGCAAGGTAAAGCTGCAAACTATAGACCCTTATGCTCCGACCCTTCCTCGGATCCCGCGCATAGCGGAAGCTTAGTACATCAGACTACCTTTTATGTCAAGTCTTGAGGTAGAAAGAGCATCTCTTTAGAAAATAGAAATCACTTCTCCAAAAGATCCAATTAATTCCTTTGAACTTCTATTGAAGCATATAAAGGTCCACGATTATCATCTCATTCATAGCATATACTCTTCATCTAGGTTCTGTTAAAATAGCTATATGTTAGTGTATTATCAACAATTTCTACAAAAGTTGGATATGTTTTCCAAATAGCTGCGTACTAGTATTCATTGTGGTGCTTCAAGCATTATCATCAACGACACCACTTCTACAGAAACTGACCATGGGTTCTCCTCTTCAATTACGAGATTTTTACGCAAATAGCCGGTCGGTTGCACAATTATTGTGATCTTCAATTGGTTAGAGTTATACACATTACATATGAAATATAAATATATTGTACATTCGCATGTTATTTTTGGTTTAAACAGTCACCACAGCTATTTAGGTTAATTCTTTTTCAATTACTTATGTACTCATTCAGTAGAAAGGATGGTCAATACCTTATAATCACAATGCACATAAACACCCTAGCTGTAGATTACTTTTGCCTCTTCAAAACGTGCATTCAGCCAATTCACCGATCAAACAGGACTAAAAGTGAAACATATCATAACACGTAACAAAAGGTCTACATACATACATCAAGAAAAAGAACAGTAAACAGAACCAAAAGTTCAAGCATGCGTGATTAAAAAAAAGGCAGCTAGGCGCACTAATTAGCATTTGCTATGCACAAGATCCAAGAAAGTATAGGACTGCAAGAGTTTATTATACGCAATCTTACTATGTTTTCTGCATGACGCTGTTTTTACGGCTCTAATCCCCTTCTCAAGAATGCGTGATACTAATGTTTACAATCTCTATGTTTCATCTGCTGGACTTTCAAGTGAAAGCAGCTTTAACCATTCAAACGTTCGATGACGTGTCCCGATTTGTTTCTTTTTGTTCTCCTTCACGTCTGTAACATCCTTATAACTATCTTCAATATTATGGTCATTCATTTCCTCTTTCTCATTCATATTGGTGCTGACTCTGTTTATAGTAACAACTTTAGAATTAGGAACTATTTCAACTGAATTCACTGAACATTTGCAACTTCCTGGAAATGCCCTTTTCCTCTGCTTCTTTTTCTTGCTTAATAGAATCCTCGTTCTATTGTCGCTGCTCGAACTGTTATTGCTACTGCTACTGCTCGTACTATTCTGACTTATGAAATCCTTGTTGCGGCGAATTTTAAGATCTTGTAATGCAATTTCTGGTGTTTTCACCAGCCCAACACGAAAATGACTCCACATTTTCGGCTTTGGGTTAGGTCTACTGATGTTTCTGTGTATGATCTTTGAAAATTGAACCTGTGTTATCGGGCTTAGTTGAGAACGAAACTGGTTTCGAATTCCAAGTGCGCTGTAGGAAAACAAGAAGGCATCAATTTTTTTTTAAAATCTACTCTTGCTCCGTATATCATTATTCATCTCGAGGATAGATAATAAACCCTTTTGTGTCATGTAAACCGTGGTGGTTATTAAAAATAGCTATCTTAATTATTTATCATTTTAGAAATTCAAGATAAAATTAATTAGTTTTTTCCCTTTTTACCTTTAGCAGTAATTATTCTTGAAGATGGGGATAACACATAAATAAAATAAATATTTAATGAAGAGAGATTATATTTTAAGACATAAATAAACGTAGAATAGTCTAATCTTTTTCTTAATTAATACTCTATCCGGTCCATAATAAGTGACCAATATGTATTGAGCACGCCATTAAAGAATACTAAAATCTAGACAAAAAATATAGTTAGTGTGTCTAAATTATCCTTAATTAAATATTGCAGCATAATTTAATGTGAGGAGTAAGGGTAATTTTGGAAAAATAAATTCTTGATTATCATAAAAAAAAATTTATTATATAAATGGATACTTATTTTGGACCAAAATAAAAAGGCAAATTGGTCATTTATTGTGGATCAGAGGGAGTATTTATTAAGGAAATGCAAAAGAGAAACACGACACCTAAAATGGGACGGAGGGAGTAAGTAATCTAATCAAATAAAAATCGTAATTGCAGCTATTAAATAGTTATCTAAATGAACTCTCCAAAACCTTAAACAACATTTAAGATGGACTAGAGAGAGCATAAGATTATTGCTACCTTATTTGCTGAGAAAAACTTGTCGAGGAAGAGGATTCAATTGAACCTCGTTCATTACATGTAGCGCCGCCCCTGAAAACATCACTATGGCTATCACTTGGCAAACAATGTAGAGGCAACATTTGACCTTGGAAAAATACTTCATCAGCATTACACATTTCAGAATCATTCAACAAAGAACCAACGCACGAGCAGAAATCAAACTCTTCTTGTGTTAAGCTTCCTTGGGGAGATTGTTTTTTTGTTTGGTTCTCTTCATTTTTTGGCAGATCGCGTAATGATAATGCGTCTTCTTCTTCTTCTTCTTCTTCAAGAAGAACTCTCTCACCATTGTATAAACAACTAGAGTTCAGCCACATTTTGTAAGTAAATATACAAAAAGTGGAGAATCAGAATTTTTAATAATATGAAGTACGTCCAGAACTTCTCTTGTTTGCAAGTCAAGACTCGTACTATTGACAATTATTGGGGTTATAAAAATAGCCCCCCTCCCCCCCCACCCTTTTTTTTTATCAGACTGTGGTCCTATTTAAACGACAAGAGGGATTGCTCGGATGGTAAGCAACCCCACTTCCAATCGAGAGGTTGTGAGTTCGAGTCTCCCCAGGAACAAGGTGGGAAGTTCTTGGAGGGAATTATGCCGGGGGTTTATTTGAAACAGTCTCTCTACCACAGGGTACGGGTAAGGTCTGCGTACACACTACCCTACCCAGACCCCATTAAGTAGGATTATACTGGGTTGTTGTTGTGGTCCTATTTAAGTCTTTTATGCCCTTGTCAAATGATTATTGCTGAGACCAAGAGTTGATATTTTTTTAGTTACCCAATTGGGTATATTGCACGGATTTAGATGGAATATTTATCTCCCATTTGGCCATAAAATTTAGGTAATTGTTTTTTCAAAAAAAATTGAAAACAATGGTTTGTCTAAGGAATATATTTAGTATTTTGAAAAATAAATTTATTTTTTCAAAAATTGATTTAGGGCAGCTTTTGGGTGAAATTTTTTCTTCCACTCACAAAATTTTAACTTTTTTTTTGAAATAAAATATATATCAAAACACAACTTCAACTTTTTAAAATGTTATTTAAAAAAAATATTATTTATATTTTAACCAAGTATATGTCCAAATGCTAGCTTAAATTTGAATGGATCTTTTTAAAATTTTGAATTGAATTGAACCACTAAACATATTTGGTATGGTTTTGTCATTTTCCAAAGAAGATGAAACCATAAATCTCAAATTCTCAATGGACACTAGTTTTATATGTGACAATGGCACACAACCACCTCTACTTATGTCTAGTCGGCAAATTGTAAGGTTTGATGGAGATAATATTAATATATTTAAGAGGAATATCGTTGGGCAAGTTTAAAAAGTTTAAATTACATACTCTAACATAATAAAGAATTTTTACACTATTAAGTGTTAAATCACATGTTATTACACGAGATTTATCCAGTTTCATAGTTTAACAGGTGATGTTTTGTTATAACCAATTATGTGTACCTCTTATTGCATGTAACTAAATTTGTTCAAATAAAAATAATATACACTATCAGATCACAAAATTCAAATTTAAAATTTAATACATTCAAATTTGCTTTATGAGCGGTAGAAGGGGTATTTGGTTAGGTGATATTGAATATATAGGACAAAAGGCTAGTTATGATTTTGTGATGTACTGCATTATATGTTCTTTTCCTGGTGAAATTGTATTGAATCTTTTTCATGTAAATCTTGTGATTCTAAAATCTGCAATAAATCATGTATGGTTATTATTACTTGGGAATGTCTTCTCTAGGCCCACTGGTCAGAGAATGTATGGCTAATAATGATGTCGAGTAAATATTTAATAGTAATTGAGTTCATATTTAATATTTTTAAATATATAATAAATTTTCGAATACATTTATACTGTTTGGATAAATGCTATTAAATTAACATGAACTCGTAGTTCACGAGGTGAACCCTGCCCTTAAGGCTTCTAAAGGGGACAAAAGAATTATTTTTGATCTTTCAAACTTATGTTTTATACTTATTTCGAAGCATCGACTAATTTGGATTCGCACCCACAAACCTACTAAAGAGAAAGCATTTTTTATTCAAAAAGAGTTATTTTCATGATTTCGAAATAGATAGTTAAAGATAGAGAAATAAATTGTATACCACCACAACTCTTGATGGAGGGGGCAAAAGAAATCGCTGCGGCTTTCTTGCTTTACTTTTACTTTAATTTCATCTTTCCCTTTACTTTTACTCTATTTCAAAATTTCTCCATTGTATTTCGATACATCAACTACTATGCTAAGATCTCGGGACAACACTGAAAATAAAAAGATTGTAAATTGGTTTTATCGTATTCCCTTTATTCTAATTTATGGGGCGTTCTTTCCTGTTTAGTTTGTCCAAAAAACAATATTATCTTTTTATATTTATAAAAGTAATTTAAATTTAAGATTCCTCTTTTTATCCTTGCTGAGTTTATTTTATAACACAAATATCTAATTATTATTCTGGATCACAAATTTTAAATTTATTTATTCTTAAACTGCACATTCAGTTAAATAATGAAATATAAATTAGGATGGAGGGAGTATAATGTATAGATATGGTCTATAGATGGCAAAGAGCATTACACTCAGTTTAAATTGGCAGGAGTACAACACGAATCTTGTATGAATTACACCATTTAAAAAGACGTGGCGTAAAAACACACTAGCCTATCGTAGAGACTAATTTAGGATTTAGAGTTAGTGTGTTAAAATATATTGCACTCTTATAATATTTTATATATTTTTAAAAGTTTCTTACGCATACATATTCGTCCTAATTAACCCTTTAAAGGCAACAATCAAAGGTAGCTAGGGAGCCAAAGCACTACTTTTTATGTTAAATCTTGCCATTGAAGAGTGAGATTTGATCTCTTGAATGTGTCGAAGAAGAAGAGAAGGTCGATCCTAAAAGGGAACCCTCAATTGTATTAGAAACTCTAATGAATCATTTACAAAGCTAAGCTATATATACTACATATTTTGGAAGCTAATTAACTTAATCTATTTGCTAACTAACATAACTAACTAGGCTACTACACAGTTGTCATCCTTTGCCCTGTGCACCCACTAAGCTGTGAGATTCACAGTTGTCACTAGTTGTTATCTTATTCATTTCAACACTCCCTTCAAGCTAGGTGTTGTAAAAATATTCAAAACACCTAGCTTGGACAGTAAATGATAATGTTGCATGCTGCTAAGTCCTTTTGGTCAATATATCTGCCTCTTGATCTTCTGTTGCAGGATGGATCAGTCCTTCTTGTATCCTTCTTGTATCTTTTCTCTTATAAAATGACAGTCTATCTCTATATGCTTGGTGCGCTCATCAGATACTAGATTATTGGCTATTTGAATTGCTACCTTGCTATCTCTGAAGAGCTGAATGGGAGTAGCAACTGCAAATCCTAGCTCTTTGAACACTCCCAATAACCAGATCAATTCAGAAATTGTCAATGCCAAGCTTCTATATTCTAACTCTGCTGAACTCCTTGCAACTGTATTCTATTTTTTTTTCATGATATCAATGAATCACCAAGCTTCACCAAATATTCTGTCACAGATTTCCTTAATATTGGGCAACTAGCCCACTCTATATCACTGTATGCTCTCAAGGTCATGTCACCTTTTGCACTTATTAGAATGCCTAGCCTTGGCTCACTTTTAACGTACCTTACCAATCTATATGATTTTTCCAGATGAGATCACGTAAGTGCTTGCATGAATTGCTTCAAGTTCTGCACTGTATAGGCAATATCAAGCCTTGTTAATGTTAAATAAAGAAGCTTCACTATGAGCTTTTGATACCCTTTCATATCTGTAAGTTATGAACATTATTTCGATCACAATGTGCATCATATTCCACAGTTGTTAGCTTCCTATTATGCTCCATTGGTATTACAGTTGGCTTTGAGCCTGTCAATCCCAACTCAGCAATGAGCTCAACTGAATACTTCCTCTGACACAACAATATGCCTTTCTGAGATATACTTACTTCTATTCCCAAGAAGAACTTTAATGGCCCCAAGTCTTTAATCTTAAAGGTGTTGTGCAATATAGTTTTGGTTTCTTGTATTAGAGTATCATCATCTCCTGTGATCAGGAAATAATCAACATAGACAAATTGATAACAAGTCTGATGTGCTTTCTTAGAGTAATTTGGGAAATTCTTCCCGTAAAGGGGCTTCTATAAGCTTCAAGTTCTATTGTCTTGATGCTTGTTTAAGCCAATAAAGTGATTTAAGTAGTATGCAAGCCTTATTTCCCTCTTGAATACCAAAAATTGATGGGAGTTGTATGTAAACATCCTCTTCTAGGTCACCCTAAAGAAAGGCATTATAGACATTCATTTGGTAAAGCTTCCACTAATTAATAGCAGCCAAGGCAATAATTGCCCTTAATGTAACCATTTTCACCATTAGAGAGAATGTCTCCGGATAATCTAGACCCTCATGCTGGCTATAGCCCCTGGCAACCAGCCTAGCTTTGAACCTTTTAACCTCCCCATTTGATTTGTATTTTATCTTGTGCACCCATCTGCACCCAATGGGAACTTTCCCTTTAGGTATGTCAACTAACTCCCAAGTATTATGCAGAACAAGAGCATCAACCCCTGCCTTCATTGCCTCAACGCATCTAGGATCCTTCATAGCCTCCACATACGATGTAGGTTCTTCTTATGATATAACAACTAAGAATGACTTATACCCTTTTGAAATAGAGCTGTAACTTAGGTAATTGGACAAAAAACACATACTGTTTGAGGAAGAACTTCTTCTGCCTGGACAAACATAATCTTTCAGCCATGTTGAAGGTCTAGAATCCCTTAAAGATCTTCTGGGTTGTTGTTCAGGTTCTACAATGGACTGTTGGACTTCAGAGGCTTGATCAACATCTGCTACTACCATATTCTCATTATTTTGTTCGACTTGTGGCATATGTTGATTCTCAGGTGATATTGAAGGCATTTTGGATGTACTTTGTATGTCAGCCACATCCTCTGCATGTTGAGTTTCCACTTGAGTAGGACTAGCTTATTGGACTATCTGATCATCGTGTAATTCTATAAACAAAGGAGTGCTGTTGTTATCTTCATAGATTGAAAAGGAAAGATGTCTTCCCTAAGCATCACATCTCTGTTCACGAAGAACTTCTTCCCCTTGAGATCATACAACTTGTAACCCTTTTATGATATTAAGTATCCCATATTAACTAGCTATTGCTCTTGGTGAAAACTTATCGACCTTCTCTATGATCGTAGCACAACATAAACGAGCCATGGTCCTTAGATGTAATATACTTGGCTTGGCCTTATGAAAAACTTCATATGGAGACTTGCCACCTATGGCTGAGGAGGGTACTCTATTGATGAGGTAGGCTGCTGTTAGTACACAATCTTCCCAAAAATGCAATGGGATGCTTCCCCAAAATCTTAAGGCCTTTGCAACTTTCAAAATGGGCTTGTGTCTACTCCCTACCACTTCATTTTATTGTGAAGTGTGTGGATAACGGTTCTGATGGATGACACCACACCCTGCTAAGAAATCTCTACACTTTGTGCTAAAAACATCTACACCATTATCGGTTCTTAGTATTTTAACATCATTTCCAAATTGCACATGCACTAATTAAAAGTGGATCTCAATAAGACAATGGTATCACTTCTCGGTTTCATCAGAAGTAACCAAATCATCTTTGAGTGATCATCTACAAGTGTTAGAAAGTACCTACTTCTATTATATGTAGGAACTTTATGTGTTCCCCAAATATCCACATGAACTAATTTAAAAATCATTGCAGCTCTATTGTTACTAAGAGTAAATGCTTTTCTTGTTTGTCTAGCCCATGGAAATTTAGTACATCTTTCAAAACTACAACTTGATCTCCTTATTCTTAAAAAAATCAAGCTTCTTTATGACCACTGCAAGTATGTGTCCAAGCTTTCTACGCCAGGTGAATGCATCAGTCTTCATTTCTGCTGCAAGACAACTCCTAATTCTGTGTGCTTCCTTATTCATATCATTCTTCCTTAGAATTAAGAGTCACCTTTGTCCTTACCAATCCCCTTCACCCTCCTAGTATACTGGGTCCTGAAACACACAGAATGTCAGAAAAATATTCACTGAGCACTATAAATCCCTTGTTAATTTTGAAACTGATAACAAGTTATTCCTGAACTCAGGCATACACAGCACATCATGGACTGTGTCATTTCCGGTGAGATTGTAACTACCTTGATAGGTGATAGGACAGACTTACCATTTGGAAGGTGCACGTTACCTCTCTTATGGTCAAATAAATTAACCATATTATGCATTAAATTATTATTTGAAGTCATATGATTAGTTGCTCCAGCATCCATAATCAAAGGATCTATGAATTTTCAAAAAAATGTGAAGTATCATTACCTGCCATGTTAGCCATTTGATCCTCTGACTTCTCCTTGTTCAACAACCTCATTATCTGCCTATATTGTTGTTCAGTGAAGAAATTAGCCATTTCTTGATGTACTTTGGCCTTATCTTTGGACATGACATTCTCTGACCATGATTGTTGTCACTCACCACTGCATTTACTTGTTTCTACAGCTGATTCCTCTTTTCCTTAAAGCCAGGTGGATATTCATATAGCTTATAATAAGTTTCTTTGGTATGACGTTGAATCGAAAATGCTCCCGATACAGATTGCTAAATTTCTTAAAATTTGTTGGATTTTCCTCATTTGTTAACATTACAAAAACACGACTTACTGAGGAGATTGCAGTAAAATTTGACTTCTAATAGCTCCATATGACTCATTTAATTCCATTAGAAATTGAAAAAGCTTTTGTTTATCTAGATGCTCAATAAAGTCTCTTGTCCCAACAGTAATATGAAGTGAAGGAATTAAAGATCCATATTTATCCCATAAAGCTTTCAGCCTAGAATGATAAATAGAAATTCTAGAAATACCTTGAGAAATTTTGGCTATCTCTCATTGAAGGTTATAGACGCTAGAACCGTTAACTTTGTTAAAACAATTGTCTAAATCTAGCAAGACTTCATAAGCATTATCAGCATAAACAATACCAATAACCAATTCTGATGAAACAGTATTCCTGATCCATGTTAGGACTGTTGCATTGACGCACTCCCTGTCCCCTCCTAAATCCTCAGTGAATTGATACTTCATACAAGTTCCGTTAATGAACCCTAGCTTTCGCTTTGCTCGCAACGCAATCACCGTCGCTTTTCTCCAAACTGAATAATTCTCAGTTCCTTTCAGCTGAATCGAGATGATTACATTATTAGGATTGTTGACACCTGTAGAAAAAATGGGTGTTTAGGGTTATCAATGCCTAGCATCGCCATTGTTGTGGTTCAAACTTCTAGAAAACAATTGACTGCTTTCAATTTGAACAAAATCAATTTCTCCAAACTCAGAGAGCAAGAAAGCGAATTTGAGCTCTAATCGATGCACTCAAACTCTGGTACCATGTTAAATCTCACCATTGAAGAGTATGATTTGAGCTCCAGAATGTATCGAAGAAGAAGAAGAGAAGGTCGGTTCTAGAAGGAACCCTCAATTGTATTAAAAATTCTAATGAATCATTTATAAAGCTGAGCTATATATACAACACGTTTTGGAGGCTAACTAACAATCTATTAGCTAATTAACTAACTAGGCTAACATTACACAGCTGTCATCCTATGCCATGCTCACCCACTAAGTTGCGAGATTCACAACAGTTATCTTCTTCATCTCAACATTTTAGAGAGTGTATTTTTCCTGTTTCATAACATGGAAAAGTGTTTGCGTTTACATAACGTGGCAGGAGAAATACACTATTTACTAATATTAAAATGTTGTGATTGAATACGTACACTTAGATACAGTTACAAAGCTATACATTCCAGATTTCACGAAAAAAATTAAGAAAGAATTACAGCCTATGTCACTTGGCCTAATAGCCCAATCGAAATGGGTTCACATTTGAAGCTCTTACCCTATATAGCACATGTTGTACATTACTTGAAAGAAACTTTCCAGCTTTTAGCCCACTATTAAAGACATACTTTTAGGGTTTTTCTTATTTTCTTCTTTCTTCATTCCTTTCTCTCGCTCACCGCCTCTCACTTCTTTCTCTCTAAGCCACATAGATCCCTCATCCTCTCTTAACTTAGCTCCCGCTATTCCCCCTCCTTTATCCCCCCCTCCCCACACAGTTCCGCCATTAATGGCTCGAAGAAAGACTCCATCATCCATGGTGGCAAGTAGAAGAATGAAGAAGATTTTTGAAAGAAAATTTTGAAGTTTGCAGTTTGAAGTTCTGAAAAATCATAACTATGTAGCAGGTTATATTGACACTGTATAATAGTGTATAATTGTGTATATTGATATACAGACACCTCTTATACATGTTTATACAAGTTATACATCATTGTATAAATATGTATATTTGCGTATAATATTGTACAAAAATAAATTTTTCAGTTTATAAGGATGTATATACATTGTTAGCGTGTAATAGGTCTCTACACAAGTTTGACACTTCCTTCTCTTCTTCTTTTTCGTGTATGTGCTATAGGAAACAGACTTGTATGCGTTGGAGGAAATCTACAGTTCATTTATCAATTTTTATTTTTCTTTTATTCTGTTATATTGCTTCAGCAATTGCACATAAAAATGTTTGAATTTCTTACCTTCAGATAATATGTGTTATACATGATAGAATTTTTGAGTTGCGTTGTGGTTTATTTGCATATTTTATCAAATGTTTAATAATCAAAGGAAGTAAAGCGAATGAAAACAATTGGTTGTATCAAGAGGGAGCAATAACAATAATTGATTGTATGAAATAAGCTGTTTTTCGGGAATTGACCTATTATTTTTGAGCTATAGATTTGTAAAGTGATATTTAAGCTATTATGTTGCAAGTCAGGTGTGTGAGTTGTATTTATGTGAAACTATTTCAAAAATTAATTATACAGAATTTCCCATGACTATCTAATCCGTAACCATGTCACATTATGGCTTTCTCCAAAAGTTGTCTCAGAGGCACGCTGTCATTTAACCCGCGTGTTATTTGATAGATAAAGGATTGATGGTCCGGCATTGACTAATTAATTTGGAAGAAAGAAAAAAACTGTATTTCAATTTAAAGGTGTTATTAAGTGAAAAGTTTTTAACTTACAGATACGACTACATTATTAATCTTAGATATGATAACAGGAGATTAAAAGTCTTTCCAAAAGAATATTGACCTTTTTTATCTAAGTGGGACGCCGACGCGTACCTAGTTATAACTATCAAATTGATAGTACAATTTCATAATTCGAGTCAAATTAGAATACACTATAAGAAATTCGGGAAAAAGTGATCGGGATAAAGATTGATCAAAAAGCGATCAAAAGTACCTGATAGCTATATTGATAGTCCATTTTATTTAGGGACCAAAGTTGGTCGCTAATTAGCGACTTAGCGATCAACTTTGGTCTCTAAGCTAAATGGACCCATTTTTCCGGATATTGACTATAGAAACCAACTTTGGTCGCTTTATTAATTTAATAATATAATTTTACGTTAGTCTCTAATAAAAAAACATTATTTATTCGAACTAAAGAGAACTAACACAATACTAAATTGGTATATAAATTAGTTCTAACACAATAGAACTAACACAATGTAAATTAGTTCTAACATAATAGTAAATTAGTTCTAACATATTAGAACTAACACAATAGTATATAAAGTACAGAAGGAGTGTTCTTTCAGCATCCTCGTCTGAAAGTTGGATTGCCTCGCTCGGTTCATTAGGTGATTGACTGCGTATGAATTCCCGCACGTCAGCTATAAAGCGAATTTAACCTATATGAAATTTTTTATTGAATTAGTATTTCAAAATCTACATAAAAGCAAATCAAAATATTTAATAAAAACTAAAAAAACTTACATGTATGTAGTCAAGGCTCGACCCTCCTTTCTGAATCAGTCTCTTTCTTCTTCTTTACAATACGAGCTTCATTGACTAGCTCATGTTGCTTCATTGGCATCATAAAGCTGTCTGGTGGCTTTGGTGATTATCCTCGTGGTACTATTACTCGGGATGAACTTTGATACAGATAATAACTTAGATACAGTACATGACGAAGTGTGTCGTTGATCAATTGTTTATCTCATTAGCTATAATGATAATAAGAAGGCAACGACATATGTTTCAGAAAAGTGATGGTGTATGTAGGATTTATTTCTTAAGTAGATAAAAGAGGTTATAGAGAAATTCTCTACTTCACTTTCCAACAGGAAAAGAAGTTTGATTGATAGTGACAATGTTGATGAAGACGGAATATTTTCCGTTGGTCGTATCAGCTCCTATAAATCGGGGATCATATGACTTTATGATGACAAATATAGGAAGTTTTGTTCTAAATTTTCTTTCAAGTCTGATCCACCAAGTTTAATATTGTAATTGTGATATTTCTTCGGATTCAGAGACTGATTTGACCGACAAAAGTATGGAAATGCTCTTAAATTGTTTTTTAGAGAATTTCCATACTTTTGTCAGTCAAACCAGTGTCTGAATCCGAAGAAATATCACAATTATCACATTAAACTTGTTGGATCAGACTTCAAACAAAATTTAGAACAAAACTTCATATAATCTCTGTCATCATAGAGTCTTATGATCCCCATTTTATGGGAATTTCCAGGACAAACGGAACACATTCCGTCTTCATCAACCTTGTCACTCTCAATCAAACTTCTTTTCCGCATAGAAAATGAAGTACATAATTACTCTATAAGCTCTTCCTTTATCTACTTAGGAAATACTAAATTCCTACCTACACCATCACATAGTGAAACACATGCCATTGCATTCTCATCATCAGTGTCGCTAATTAGAACAACAATTAAAAATACATTATGCCAGGTACTTTGTCGTAGTTATTCTTTGTGGAAGTTCTATTGCATGTCTAGTAACGTCATCAACCTCTACTGACCGTTTACCTCCCGCAATCTAGAATTCTAAAACATAAACCAAATTTTCAATTCATATCTTAAAGGTTCAACTCATATCTAAAAGTTATATTCATATACTACGAGTTTAAACTTAAACTAAAAAGATCAATTTATATCCTAAAAGCTTCAACTCATTCCTAATAGGTTCAATATCCATAAAAGTTTAAGTCATATTCTAAAGGTTCAACTCATACATAAATGATTCAATTTATATCCTAAAGCTTCAACTCATACCTAAAAGGCTCAAGTCATATCCTAAAAGCTTCAAGTTATATCCTAAAATTGCTATTTATAACTAAACTATCAAGACAATACAAAGATTCAAGGTTCAATTTATATACTAAAAGTTATATTCATATACTACGAGTTTAAACTTAAACTAAAAAGTTATATTTATATCCTAAAAGCTTCAACTCATACCTAAAAGGTTCAATTTATATCCTAAAAATTCAACTCGTATCCTAAAATGTTCAATTCATATCCACAAAAGTTCAAGTCATATCCTAATAGCTTCAAGTCATATCCTAAAATTTTTATTTATAATTAAACTAGTTTTAACTTAAAGGTTCAACTCATTGTTATTTCAAGCATTATTACACGGCTAATATTAGTTATCCTCTATGTGAGTGACTCGTTATACTCAAACAAGATCCACGCAACGATTCACTTAAGGCCTTAAGCATTAACATTGTCTTGAACTTTAAGAAAAAATCCAAATATATTTATTATCACGTGTCTATATTAAATATCTACCTATAAACTAATCAAGATTAAACTAAAAGTTCAATTTATACCCTAAAAGTTCGATTCACTAGAAAAATAATAATTTTTCAAACCATTTCTTGACCAAATTAATAGGAAAAGTCAAATATTTTAAATACTAACAATTAATTTGTAGGATTCAAACTAGAAGGAATTAACCAAATTAAAATAAGTCTATTTCGAAAAAAATAAATAAAGGAGAGAGAAACCTACCAGCTCGGCAGTGGAGGACACCGACAGCTGGTGCCACCAGTGGGCGTTGGTAGCGCCGCTGATGGAGGGAGACGGAAGGGGGGAGGGGCTGTTTGAGTGTGAGAGAGATAGAGGGTTTGGGGAATGTTTGAAGAAAATAAGAGAATGGGAAAGGGAAACCCGTTTTTAATTCTGTTTTTCCAAAAAGCGACCAACCTTGGTCGCTATTTTTGGTACCAAATATGCTTTGACTATTTTGACCAAAATAGCAACCATAGTTGGTCGCTAAATTTAAAAGAAATTCAAAAAACATTCTGACTGTCCACCCAGAATAGCGACCAACAGTGGTCTCTACATAAAAAAAATTAAATTAAATATAATTCAATTTCAAATTTATATTTATTTAATTCAATTAATTTTAATTCAATTTAAAAAATTCAATTAATTTTAATTAAATTTGATATATATATACATATATATACACGCGCGCCATATTCGATATAGTATTACCTAATATACTTATATTGTGACGACATGTCCCCTCGTCACTTGAGTTAATGGTATGACAATAGTTATCAGTCCAGCATTTAGATGGCGGCGTATGAGGCTTTGTATGGGAGACGTTGTAGATCTCCAGTTGGCTGGTTTGAGCCCGGCGAGGCTAGATTATTGGGGATAGAGTTAGTTTAGGATTCCTTAGAGAAAGTGAAAGTTATTCAGGAGAGACTTCATACGGTTCAGTCATGTTAGAAGAGTTATGCGGACCGGAAGGTTCGAGATGTATCTTATATTGTGGACGAGAAGGTTTTGTTGAAGGTTTCGCCTATGAATGGTGTGATGAGGTTTGGAAAGAAGGGAAAGCTGAGTCCGAGATTCATTGGACCTTTTGAGATTCTCAGGAGGATTGGGGAGGTAGCCTATATGCTTGCTTTGCCACTCATCTTGTCGGGGATTCACCTAGTATTCCATGTTTCTATGCCCAGGAAGTATGTTGCTGACCAGTCTCGTGTATTAGACTTCAACACAATCCAGTTGGATGAGGACTTGACCTATGATGTGGAGCCAGTGGCTATTTTGGGTCGTCAGGTTCAATATGATGTACTGTGTTGTTGGCAATAAATGAGCCGGTAAACCTCCTACTTGGATGGTTATGGATATATTTGGGCTGCGTGCCGGTTATTTAGATCCCGTGAGGATCGTTATCACTGTTTCTATGATTCATAGCATGTTTTCATGATATTAGTCCCGAGCTAGAACACTGTTAAAATATAATAGGTAAATTCTGAGGTTTTGAGCACCTAATTCTATAATTATTGATAATTGGAACTAAAAACGGTAAATTATTTATGCCTGTGAGGCTTGCATGCATGTAGCTGGACTGATAGTGGATCGGTCTACGCGCCGCAGTGTATGTTACTATGATATTGCGCTTGGGCTGTACGAGCCCTTCCGGACTCTGAACCCCCACAGTGAGCGCGAATACCCAAATGGATCAGGCTACACGCCGTACGTTCATGCGCATTTTGCATTGCATTCATGCATTTACGTTTATCTATTTCACCTGTTACTGCTTATTGGGATTTACACTATTAAAAAAAGTAGAAAACACGGTTATAGCTTTACTGTGTAGAATATTGGGATTTCATACCTTCAATATCATTATACATGTCTATTTCCACTGAGTTGGAAGTACTCATTTTACTCCCTGCACCATGTGTGCTGAACTAGGTACCTCAGGGCAGAGTTGACCTTTCAGCTGTTTTCATAGTATTCTCCGGAGCTTGTCGGGTAGCTTCCTTGCGTCCGCATGACCCGACTCCTTCATTATTTCTGTATTTTGATGTTTCTGTGTACTCAAATTATGATACATTTTAGTATTATTATGCTATTCTGGTTGAGGCTCTTGACTCATGACCCCCAGATATGCGAGAGGTTGTTATGTACTAGTTGTTAGGATATTTTCTATATATAACTCCTAAAATTTCGGATTGTCTCTTCGTTATTAATCATTTGTGAATTAAGGATGTGAGCTTGTAGCTCAGAACGTGAGTGTGATTGGTCGAGCTTGCCTAGCAATGTGCTGGGCTCCATCACGACCGGGTTTGGGGTCGTGACATATACTTAGTACATAATATAGCGTAAGTACATATATTATATACATATAAGTTATATATTATATACATATAAGTTATATTCGATACGGCAATACCTCATACACTAATACTTAGTGCATAATATAGCGTAATTACATAATATATATATATATATATATATATATATATATATATATACACACACACACATATAAAAGTTATATTCGATACGGTATTACCTCATACACTTATACTTAGTGCATAGTATAGCGTAAGTACATATATTATATATACATAAGATGTATTCGATACGATATTACTTCATACACTTATACTTAGTGCTAAGAATAGCGTAAGTGCATATATTGTATATATATAAGCTGTATTCGATACGGTGTTACCTCATACACTTATAATTAGTGCATAGTATTGCGTCCGTATATATATTCTATACATATATGCTGTATTCGATACTGTATTACCTCATACACTTATACTTGGAGAGAGTTCACTGAATTCTACAATAAATTGAACACTTGATGATTTCGCAACTCCAACGTTGTCACGAAGAAACGTTAATTTTTCAAAGTTCAAACTTCAAACTTCAAATATTAAATAATACGATATATGAAATTCTGAAAAAAATGAGAGCCAAATATTAATGCACTTTAGGTGAAAAATGAGAGAATGATAATTAACAATATGAGTTTGAGAAAAGAGAGATGAGTGAAGAAATAAAGAAGAAGGGAGCGTATTATATTTTTTCAAAGGGGTAATTAGGTAATTACAAAAGCCAATAATCTTTTTTTTTTAAAACCAAAAAATGGATATTTGTGAAAATTTGCTGTTGGGCAACGACCATAAGGGAAGAAGACCATTGCCAACGGTCAGAAAAGGACCACTAGTAAGAAAATAATTTAATTAGCCGTTATACTGGTCTGGGCTGGTTAACCGGTTGACCAGTAAAAACCGTTAATTGTTGGACTCCCTTAATTTAATGTGGTTCATGGTAAGTGACTTGTCTAACCTTGTGTAGGAGTAATTCCCCTTAGGATTTGGTATTATTGTCATAATTGTGAAATGTAAAAGCCGTGTGCACAAGGTGACGAGTGCGTACACAGGTCAAATGTGAAAGTTTCGGTTTTTAGCTATGTAGTTTCCTTTCATTCTATAATTGAGTTTCTTTAACATATTATAGCTGCCATGTTTAGTCTTATTTTGCATATCTACTTGTCATATCTCTTATTTGCAACTTTTACTACATTTTAAATTGAATTACTTGCTTTCTTCATTCTGTATTCTTGATTAAAATGTGGGATTCTTTACTTGAAACTTGCTATCCTTGAACTATCTTGCTGTTATGTTTGGTGTTATATTGCAAAGGCCGTAGTTCTTATTGAGTCAAATGATAAGTTGTGAAATATAATTTTATTGAGTTGTTATATGTTAGCATTTATGTTATTGTTGAGAGGATTATTTTGTTGTTTGCATGAGGTTTCTGCTGTGCTGTTGTTAAACACCCACAAGGTTTCTAATGTCGTTGTTACTATTGATATGCATGTGGTGGAAAAAGGTCTGGGTGCTAAAACACATGTAGTGAGATAAAGTTATCATGATACACGTGGCTAGTAGGGGAACAATAGAATCTATGCGGTGTGATAAGGTGGGCTAAAATGCGGGGTGCTATTTCGAAAAAATAATTTTCAAAACTAAATAGAATGGCTCCCGCGGTTACATAAAGAATGACTGTGTATTACTTTTATAATTTAGGATAATGAGGCGCTACCTAAGTAGGGCCCCATGTTGATCTTTCCCTATTTGTTGTATTTATTTTGGTTGTTGTTTCCTTAACATGCAAAATCCTTGTTTCCTTTCGTGTTATGTCAACTACCTTGATTCTGTGTTGTTAATTTTCCACATATTCTTTATTGTTTCATTTCCTTGTCTTTATCATTATATCGTTATGTCTTCTGTCGTATTTCTTATTATCTACGGTAGGGCCTTGACTTGACCTCGTCACTACTCTACCGAGGATAAGCTTGGCATATACTGGGTACCGTTATGATATTCTCATACTATGCTTATGCACATGTATTGTGCAGATCTAGGTACATCTTATCAATCTCGGCATTAGTGCACTGAGTTACTTCGTTTGGAGACTTCAAGATACACATGCCCTTGTCTGCAAGCCTCAGACCCCCTTCTACCATGTTCTTTGCATTTTTATAGACTTTGATGTATAGAACTGTTCGGTATTGTATCTAGAGCTTGTGAATTATATCTTACCAAGTTATGGGAATTGTACATATTGGGTTTATAGTTTTATTTATGATATTGTTGGAGTTCTGAAATTCTAAGCTTTTATTTACTATTTCTGCATATTGTTTAAGCTTACCTTGTTTTAGAGACTAGGTGTGGTCATGACAACTTACGGAGGGAAATTTGGGTAGTGACAAAAGTATCCTCCTGATGTGACATTTCTCAAAAAAATTGATGGTTTTCTTTCCTGTGGGGTCCGTTGTTGCAACTTATTTCAATGGGTAGGCTAAATCGTCAGATGATGTATTTTCATATGAATGCGATTTACTTCTTGTTCGCGTAATTAGGCGGACGCTTTTGCTTCCACTCACTTAGAGAAGTAGTCAGCTAATTAAAACGTTGGTGGATTCTCCAATTTCAAAGAAAGTCGATGCCTTAATGACTGACACAACTAATGTGGACGCAAAGTTCGCCATGATGGAACGGTCTATAGAGGTCTTGAAGAAATATGTTGAAGAAAAAGACCTTCTGATCTCTCGACTCATGAATAAATTGGAGGCCTATGCACCTGGAGAGTTGAGCCATGTCCCTTCTCATTCACATGTCTTCACCTCCAAAAAGCGGCCGTTGAGGAATCATTTGCAAAGTTCAACATTCAAAAGAAAGCGCAATCCACTTTAGTTGCGGTATTATCTATCTAACAATTTTAAGACATGATAACAAACACCATCGGAGCTCAATATGGCTGGCCATTGCAAAGTTTGTTGTACTACACTAAACCTTATGCTAAGAGAATTGGTTGTTTAACTATGCCAACGAATTATCAACCCCCAAATCTGCACCAGTTTGATGGCAAAGGGAACCCAAGGCAACATATTGCCTACTTTGTCGAGACTTGTAGCAATGCAGGAATGCATGGTGACCTTTTGGTAAAACAATTTGTTCGTTTTTCTGAAAGAAATTCATTTGACGGGTATGTTGACTTGGAACTCGAGTCCATTAATAGATGGGAGCAACTTGAGAAGGAATTTCTCAATTTTTTTTACTGTACCCAAAGAACTGTAAGCATGAGAGAGTGGACAGGCACCAAGAAAAGGAAGGATGAGCCCGTTGTGGATTATATTAATCATTTGAGAGCATTACACTTGGACTGCAAAGATCTCCTTTCAGAAATATCTGCCGTGGAGATGTGCATTCAAGGAATACACTGGAGCCTTTTGTACATTCTACAAGGGATCAAACGGTGAACTTTTGAAGAACTTGCAACGTGAGCGTGCAACATGGAGTTAAGCATCAGAAGTCATGGAAAGGCATCTCCATGTGCTGATAAAAAGGAGTTCCAGAAAAATATAGCATCAAAGAACCAAATGAAAGAATCAATGGCGGTGAAAGCAACTTCTGTGAAGGTCATTACTAAGAAAAATTTGAAGGAGGATAAGACCCCGAGTAAATATCCCAAAGAGGAGAAGTTTCGTCCCACCTTGAAGGAATTGGGGGTGAATGTGTATCCATTTCTAGATTCAGACCTACACACAATCCTTGAATTGCTGGACAAGAAAGTCATTGATCTCTTTGAATAAAAAAGGCCAGAGGAAATTGGCAAAGTTGGCGATCCAAATACTGCAAGTTTCATCCCATCGTTAGCCACCCTACAGAGAAATACTTCGTCTTGTATGAAAATCAGCTCTTGTAAGTGAAGGGAAAATCAGCATAGACATGGGTGAAACAAGAGAAACAAATCATGTAAGTATCGCGCTCAAAGAAAAAAAGTGTTGAAGGTTGCAGAACGCGTCAAGCACCGACTTCTTCATATTTGGAAGGTTTTAGACCGTTGAAACTGATCTTCCAAGGATAACTCTTGAAGGTTCACTAGAGCTAGGCACTCAGTTCAAAGGCAAAGACGATGAGGGTTAAACTTTAGTCACTTATATGAAACAAAAACATCAAGCAGTTTTAAGGCTACAATAAGCCAAGAGCAAAAAAATAGGGATGTGGATATTCTACGACAACCAAGAATTGTAAAATCTTCTATTAACATGAAGATTAATGGTGCATTATCGCTGAAGTTCCAAAAACCCATCGCTTTGCACGAATTCTTTCCTGGAAATTTCCTTCATGGAGATCACATTGGTGCAACTCATGTAATTTCTAGTATTGATGAAACAAAGGAAAGAAACGATGAGTTCGCTCCAATGAAAACATAAGAACATCATGGTAACAAAAAAGTTGTCACATTTTGTGCAACAATTACCTTCATAGATGATCACTTGCTGCTAGGGTCTAAGCCACATAATAGGCCTTTGTTCTTTGTAGGGGCCATTTGGGAACAATATCTCAATCGCATTCTTATTGATGATGGTTCAACTGTCATCATCATGCTAAAGATGGTGATAAAAAAGCTTGGAATATCCATCGATGAGCTATCCAAAAGTAACATTACAATCTAAAGTTTCAATCAAGGAGGACAACGAGCCATGGGTATGATCCGTGTGGGATTATCTATTGTTGAGATGAAATCAAACACCCTAATTCACTTTCACGGATGCTAAAACATCATACAATTTGTTTCTTAGACGTCCTTGAATTCATGAGAAAGGGGTGGTATCATCTACTTTTCATCAATGTCTGAAGTATAGAAGGAATGGAGAAATACTCAAAATTGATGCAGACATCAAGCCTTTTATTGAAACGGGGTCATAATGTGCAGATGTAAAAGTATACCTAGATTCTTGTGAACCAAGGGTGGAGAAACCATAATTAGGTGACGAAGCTAATGTCAATCCAGAAGAAGCAAATGAGGCTCAATGGACTATTACCAAGCTGTTTAAGAAGAGAATTGAAGAAGTCTCAATTATGTTATCATTATCTGGAGGTGACATACAAACAAAGACTCATAAGAAGCATCTAGTTTTTGATTATGTTCCGCGTGAGCATCAAAATAAAGGACAACCTCTGTTAGAAGAATGTACTACAAAGATGAAAATGAGTCACATAGCGATACAAGATTTGAAGGAGCATATGATTGTCCCAGTCACACAAATCCCATTCACGACTTGTAAGTCTGCTAATGGAAATCTCTAAGATGATACAATAAAATTGCACGTTGATCCTATGGCCTTCATACAGCTTAAAAGTCTGGTTATGACGTCTCAAATCCATCAAGACTAGGAGAACTCAAAGTTGAAGTCACTGGTGAAAAGATAAATGGGCACAATGAGTCCCAAATAAAGTTGAGAAAGCAACGGCACTACATTGCCACTTTGAATTTATGATTGGGATTTTGTTTAGCAGAGCTTATTCGAATTTCATCTAAGAGTATCAAAGAGATAGATTCATCACAACACACCTCGGTAGAGGAGATGAAGGAAGTTAAGGGCAAGAAAATAAAAACAACGGGCTTCAGTATTTGATCGCATTGGAGGCTCAATCCCTCAGGTCTTAGTGTTTGAAAGGCTAAGTTACAAAGGTGAATGTGTATCTTCTAAACATTTAATGGAAATCTCCACTACCTTAAAGACCTCCGTCTTTTGTTGCTTGGTATCCACAAGGAAGTCACCATCTAGAAAGATACTGGCCTAACATAAGGATAACGTCCATGATGAGCAAGATTATTTTGAAGTTCTTGCTGACGTAGTGATTTCCCATCATGTATGGCGAGGAGGTCTATTTTGTCAATATCAACAGATGGTTCAGAGAAGGTGCAAATGAAAATCATTTTTACACTTGTCATCCTCGTAAAGAGTAGAGAAAGAGAACGAATCCATATTGACCATCCAAGGGAATCAAAGAAAAAGTCAGACTTTGTAGAAACATCATATCATATAACTGTGGAAGGTAGCCCATGCCTTAAAGTTGATGATGACGTACACGAGGCTCCCCTTCAACTAGAAGATGGAGGGAAATCAACTATGGATGAGCTTAAGGAACTCAATTAAGGCACTCTGAAAGATTCATGCCTTTTATTAGTGCACTTCTTACGCCTCCGGAGGAGGAGGAATACTCCAAGTTATTGACCACATACAAAGATATCTTCTCTTGGCCTTACAAAGAAATGATTCTCTAAATGGTGTTCTTTTCTTTCGCAGAGAATATTCTAAGTGATGAAGCACCACAAAGTGTTTTGGAGGCAATAATCTGAAGAAAATGCCTACTCAAGAAGTACCCGAGCACAAAGAAGTGAGAAAATAGACTGAGCAAATTCCACCACGATCGCGGTGCAACCGTCAGATTAACGCTCGAGGTAGAATGGTCAGCTCCAACCGCAGTCGATCCGCGGACTTGCCACGACCGCGGTGCACTGTACACGCGTCAGAAAATTTGGGGACAAAAGTGTAAATTCGGGAAAACTTGTTCCAAACCCTTATAAGATTTAGAAACTCGCCCAAGATTGGGAGAAACTTGTTTTTTGACTACTTTGGAAGCAAGAACAAGTTTGAAAAGATCAACCAAATACTAGAGTTTTTTTTATCTCTTTTATTTTCTTGCAATTACCCATTATAAATAATTTAGTAGTTTTATCTTGTTTTGTCATGAGTAGCTAATTCCTTTGTCTAAGGTTTTGATTGAATCTATTTAAGTATGAAATTCTTGATTATGTTAATATAGTTTTCCTGTTTAATCTCTACTTTTTTTCAACTACATGCTTGTTGTAGTTAATTGACAAGATCCTTAATTAGCCGTGCCTATTTAATGTGCATAACTTAGTAGAGAGTGCATATTTAGGTAATTGTTATATAACACCATACCCAAAGTAATGAGGGATCAATAACTGCCAGTTTAAAGGAGGGATTAGGGATAACAAAGCTTTAGGTGCAATCTAAAGTGAGCTGTAATAAAAAAAGCCAACTAGCGTATCTCGGGAGAGTGCGTCTAGTAAATTACGGGAGAGATCTACAATAATAGGAGTGGTCATGATTGATAGAGATGATTTGGTGGATCTATATAAAACTTAAGCGGAAGGGATTCCATCAATAGGGGAAATCATAACCTTAGAACCTTCTCTTAATTGTTTACAACTCAATCATAGTTACTTTTGAGTTGCTTATATACATTCATACTTAGTTAATCAATTGTTATTGACAACGTTTGGGAAGTTGATTCCGTAGAATTTAGTAATTCCAATGAAAGTAATTAGTATATTAATTCCTTGTGGGTTCGACTCTAGGATAAATAATCAGATTATATTTACAATGTCTGCGTGTCCTTTTTATAAGGCATAGTTGGGAATGATCATATTTTGGTGCCGTTGATGGGGAATTAACGGTTTTATCAATTACAATTGAAAGAAGTACAAAAATTCTTAGTGTAGTCAGTTTTCGCTATACCCAATGTTTCCATTGAAATTTTAACGTTTGTTGACTTGGTTGTACAGGTGCAGGCCTAGAAACTCATCGAGAACTCGTAAAGTATTTGAAGTATTATCAGATCCCGAGAGATTTTTCAAGGTCTTGAATGGGGCCAACTAGAAAAACAAACAACAACAAACAACTGAACAATTCGAAACAGACATGGGAGATCACGAAAAAAACCCAACTGTACTAATAGCGTTAGTGGCACCTCCTGTGCTAGATGCTACTCTCTATGATTGGGCACAACCCATAGCTAAAAATCTTGCCACAATGATTGTTGCCCGACACATACAGAGTGAATCATTCCAAATCACGAATAACATATTGCACTTGTTGCAAAACAAAGGGACAATTTTTGGGGTCACAATTCGAAGATCCTCAACATCACTTGAAGAATTTCCTGTCTATCTTCAAAACCCAAAGACAACCTAACGTAACTCTAGAAGCAATCAAGATGTTACTGTTTCCATTCTCAGTGACAGAAACTGCACAGACCTGGCTGAAATTACTCCCCATAAATTCCATAACAACTTAGGATGAGTTAGTCAAGCAATTCCAAATCAAGTTCCACCCACCCAACAAGACTGCTTAACAAATTGATGAAATTTTGAGTTTTAAATAGAGACCAATCAAGACACTGCATGAAACATGGGAAAGCTTCAAAGGGATGTTGGTTATATGTCCACACCATGGTATTCAGATTTGATACTAGGGCAAGGGTTTTACATAGGATTGTTAGATAGCGTGACGAACATTGTTGATGCTTCAGCTGGTGGAGCATTGTTGAGCAAAACATGGAGAGAAGGACAAATTCAGCTAGACAAGATGGCATAGAATTTGGGATGGACATCCAGGAATGCACATATCACTCCATTGATTCACTCAGTGACCTTCGATCCATCCAAATCTATGTCCGAAAATATGGCCACCTTATTGACACAGATGAGCATACTCACCAAAAAGGTGGAAGAGTCAGGGCAGAAGCAGCACGTACACATTGTAGATACTACCAATGGGGGCTTGTTCACGTATTGCATTAGTCATCCAATTGCTAACCAGTGGAATGTAGAACATGATCATCATCACTACTCTAAAGACATGAACTATGTGTCTAATCATGGAGGCTAGAGACAGGGTGGTCGGAACTAGGGATAGCAGAATCATCCGTACAGGTCAGTCCAACCATAGTTCAACAAGGGGAACATGGGAGGTATGAGACCTCCTGACAATATGGAACCTTACCCAAGGCCACAAGGATATAATAATAAGAATCAGCAGCAGGGGTATCATCGTCCTCAGCAATAGCAAGGTGGAAGGCAGGAAGATGGGTTTGCTAGACTTAAGGCAATGATGCAACAATTATTGTGTCTACCGCAAAAATTAGCGAGAGAGTAGATTCACATGATTCAGCTATCAAGAATATTGAAGTGCAGATGGGACAAATTTCGATGTCTCTGAATAATCGTCCTCATGGGACATTACCTGCAGACACCAAAATAAATCCAAAAGATCAAGGCCAGAAGCAGCTGATGGCAGTGAGTTTACGTAATGGCAGAGATTTGGATGCAGAGCAATAGAAGGATCGACAAAGCAGACAGGCTGAGACACTCATACCAGTGCCTATTGAGCTGGATGGGTCAACGAACCTGACATAGGTGACAGTCCGGCCTGCCCAAGAAGAAAATAACATTCAGATTGAGGCTGAGAAAGAAGCTGAGACAGCCTGGGAACTAGAAGTTGAGGTGGCAGCTGATAAAGAGCAATCCCAAATCATTGGGAAGAAGAGACCTCCTGCACCATTCCCTTAGAGGCTGGCTAAGTACCAAAGAGAAGAGCAATACAAGCAATTCTTGGAGATGCTGAAACAAATCCAGGTAAATATTCTATTGGTAGATGCTTTCAAAGAGATGCCTATGCAAAAATGATGAAGGACTTAATGTCTCGAAAATTGATTTCCAAGACTTCGCCACGATGACTCTTACTCATGCATGCAGTGCGGTGGTAACTAGACCAACTGCGGAGAAACTATCTGAGGGAGATTTACAATTCCCTCCACTATTTGGTAATTTTGCTTTTGCTAAGGCATTTTGTGATCTAGGGTCCAGCATAAATCTCATGTCCCCAGTGATTTATAAGAGACTAGGGATTGGAAGAGCTAGGCCCACCTCTATGTTGTTGCAGCTAGCTGACAGGACTGTAAAAAGACCCTCTGGTATCCTAAATGATATGTTGATTTAGGTGGGGAAATTTGTGTTCCCTAAAGATTTTGTGATCTTAGACTTCAAGGGGGATGAAGAAATTCCCATAATTTTAGGAAGGCCGTTCTTGGCCACTGGGGGAGCTCTAAAAATGGAATATGGAGACTCTTCCTGATGAGGATATTTTAGACAATTTTTCTTGAGGAAAGTTAGTCTAGAGTAGGGGTGTTCATTGGGCGAATTGGGCGGCTTTTTACTTTAACGGTTTGGCTTATCGGTTATCGGTTTTTAAATGTATTCATCCATTAGCCACCCGATAAGATTTCGGGCGGATTGGTATCGGGTTAGCTCTTATCGGGCGGTTAATGGGCGGTTTATCGGTTTAATACCTAAGGGCTCAAATGTATTCTGTCCGCACACTATACTGAAATATCAAGCTCATAGCTTTGACATTTGTTGATCAGTATATTGATGAACTTCTTAAGAGGTCACCAACTAGGACGCAGCACACCAAATAACTTTTATTTGCTATCTGTATAGACTATAGAGTACAGAAGTGATGGTGGGGGGTTTTGTTTTTCTAATTTATTTGTATTATAGTTTTATACACTTATACTTATTCATTTTAAGGTTTTTTATTTTTATATTTCATATATATAATTATGTAAGTAAAAATAAATTATATATATTTATATTCTTAATGGCTTAACGGATTATCCGTTAAGAAAATTGAATAATCCGCCCCCAAACCGCTAAGCCGTTAATAAAAAAAATTCAATCCGTTCTCCGTCCGTTAAGCCGTTAAGCCGTTACCATTAAGCCATTAAGCTTCGATTCGGTTCGGTTTTCGGTTTCGGATCGGTTTTGAACACCCCTAGTCTAGAGAAAATATCAAAAAGATTTTTATTTTAGTTTTAGGTAGTGTAGTAACTCCCCCTTGGGTTTTCTTTGGGCCACAGTTATTTTCCAATGGTTTAGCTTGAACCTAGTGAAAGTAGTTTTTGTTCATTTTGTTTCTTTTTAGTTATTAGATTAGTATTAATGGGCTACGAGCTAAAATCGAAGAAGAAACCTTAGCGTTGATACATCGTAAAATAATAGACACTAGAGTGAAACGCTTAGTCTCAATGGTTGAATCTTGCTAAAGTACCTTAAAATTGTATGTTTGTATCTAACTTGAACACTCAAAAGAGAATGTCTTGATAAATTAATCCCGAGTGAGTCATGTGCCATGTCTGTGTGAGTTTTACTGTATTTCATGATTCACATTTGATGACTAGAACTTGCCATGTGTGTTTGCAAAGAGAAATAGTAGTTTCATTCAGTTTTAGAAGTGATATAGGCCTTTCTTTATTGAGCCAGACATATAAAGTAAATCCACCTGAATGTAATACATGTTATCTCCTATAAGCACTTGAATGGCACAGATATTATGCAAAAGCAAAAGCGTGCGGTGGTGGTTTGGTTTTTGAGTGGAACCACTAAAATAGAGAAAATGTGCAAATTCGTGAAGAGTAAAAGAATAAGAACCACAGAAAGAAAAAAAAAAGAAAAAAAGAGACGAGTCAATGTAGTAACCGATAAGTGGAGGTTTTTTACAATTTCACCTAATGGATGGGGATGTTTTAAATAAAAAGTGGTGGATTGTTTGGTTGACATAAGTATAGTTTTGAAGGTTAATGTAATTGTATTAAAAGTGCTTAGGGAGGTTAGTCACTATATCCAAATATATCCTTCTCGTGCTTTAGCCTACATTACAACCAAGTGAAGTCCTAATTGATCTTAAACTAAGTGGGCTCTATTAGTGGAGAAGTACATACGGGCAAGCCTATGGTGCATCTTTGTGGTATGTGAATGTTTTATTTGAGAGTCAGTGAATTTTGTATGTCTAAGTTCCTAGTTGTTCTAAATATTATTATATGTGGAACTACTCTCTTGTGAGGGAATGTGATTCACAAAGTAAAGGTAAGTCTTGGCTCTTGTATAGAGTAGTTTGAGTAAGTGCAAATATTTCATGGTACGAGAGATTCGACTTTTGAGGTAAAGGTTATTCTCTACTAGGTGCAAATTTGGTAAATTGTTCAAAGTGTGAGTCGTCGAGGGAAAATCTTAGGAAAGGAACCCCGATAGGGTGTGGTGGATTTTTAAGGACTAGCAATTATTTAAGGGTGGGGTGTTGATATTAGGCTATATAGATGAAATTTACACCTTAATATTACAATGCTTTATTGTTGTTTTATAGGAAAATTGCCAACAAAATGCTCTCAATGGTGTTCTTTTATTTCGCAGGTAATATTCTATGTGAGGAAGTACCACGAAGTGTTTTGGAGGTGACAATGTGGAGAAAATGCCCACTCAAGAAGTATCCGGGGACAAAGAAGCGAGAAAATGGACTGAGCAAATTCCACCGTGACCGCGGTGGAACCGCGGTGCAACCGCGACAGATTAAGGCTCAAGGCACAATGGTCAGCAACCACCGCGGTCGAGCCGCGGTCTTGCCGCAATAGCGGTGCACTGTTCACGCGTCAAAAAGTTTGGGGACCAAAGTGTAAATTTGCGAAAACTTGTTCCAAACCCTTATAAGCTTTAAAATCTCGCCCAAGATTGGGGGAAGCTTGTTTTTAGGCTACTTTGGAGCCAAGAACAAGTACAAGAAGATCAACAAAACATTAGATGTTTTCTATCTCTTTTATTTTCTTGTAGTTACCCATTATGAATAATTTAGTAGTTTTATCTTGTTTTGTCATGAATAGCTAATTCCTTTGTCTAAGGTTTTGATGCAACCTATTGAAGGATGAACTTCTTAATTATGTTAATATAGTTTGCCAGTTTAATCTCTATTTATTTATCTACGTGCTTGTAGTATTTATTGATAGGATCCCCAAATAGTTGTGCCTATTTAGTGTGCATAACTCGTGAGAGAGTGCATAATTAGGAAATAATCGTTTAACACCACTCCCAAAGTTTATGAGGGATTAATAACTACAGGTTTAAGGGAATGATTAGGGATAACGAAACCTTGGGTGTAATATATTGCGAGATGTAATAAACAAAGCCAGCTAGCGTATCTCGGGAGAGTGCATCTAGTAAATTATTGTGATTACTCGTGAGAGATTTACGGTAATAGGAGTGATCATGATTGATAGAGATGATTTTGTGATTTTATATGAAACATACGCGGAAGGGATTACATCAATAGGGAAATCAAAACATTAGAACCTTCTCTTAATTGTTTACAACTCAATGATTGTTAGTTTTCAGTTGCTTATTTACATTCATACATAGTTAGTAGAAACATCATCAATTTTTATTGACAACGTTTAAAAAGTTGATTCCGTAGAATTTAGTAAGTCCAACGAAAGTAATTGATAGGTTAATTTCTTGTGGGTTCAGATCTGGGCTAAATACTCAGGTTATATTTGAAACGTCCACGTGTTTTTTATAAGGCATAATTGAGCGTGATCACCAACCATTGATATCGAATACTCTACCTGTCAAGAAAAAGAATGGTCAAATACGTGTTTGTGTTAACTTCTGAGACCTAATCAAGGCATGTCCGCAAGATAACTTCCCTCTACTAATTATTGAACTAATGGTTGATACTACAACAGGGTATGAAGCTATGTCATTCATGGATGGGTTCTTGAGATATACTCAAATCAGAATGTCTCCAAAAGATGAAGAGTGTACTACTTTTCGAACTCCAAAAGGGATATATTGCTACAAAGTAATGTCCTTCGGTATGAAGAATGATGGTGAGGCCTACCAAAGTGCGATAGAAAACATCTTTGATGACATGCTTCATAAGGGGGTTGAATGTTATGTTGATGACTTGGTGGTGAAGATGAACACTAGGCATTACCACATTGAAAACCTTCGAATTCTTTTTAAAATGTTAAGAAAATTCGACCTGAAGATGAATCCACTCAAGTGTGCATTTGCAGTTATCTCAGGAAAGTTTCTTGTCTTCATTGTGCGTCATCGTGGAATTGAAGTTGATCCTGAAAAGATTGATGCCATTCATAAAATGCCCAAGCCAAAGAACATGAGCAATGTCTCCAAGGAAACTTAGCATTCAGATGGAGGTTCATCTCTAATTTGGTCGTATAGTTTCGGCCCTTCAATCATCTATTGAGGAAGGATATCCCTTTTTATTGGGATCAGTCATACCAAAATGCTTTTGAAAACATAAAAAAAATACTTGCTGAATCCACCTATGTTAGAGTGACAATGCTTGGGAAGCCATTGATACTCTACATCGCGGCACAAGAACGTTCACTTAGAGCACTACTTGCTCAAGAGAATGATGAAAAAAAGCAACAAGCCTTGTACTACCTTAGCCGAACTATGATAGGACTGAGTTAAACTATATGCATGTTGAGAAAATATGCTTAGGTGTTTACTTTATGCAATAAAGAAGCTAAGGAATTATCTTTAACCATACACCTTCAAGCTCATCTCTCGAGTAGATTCCATAAAGTTCATGATGACTCGACTTGTTTTTTCTGGATATCTAGCAAGATAGTCCATATTGTTTAACCAATATGAGATCAGATATACACCTCAAAAAAACTGTGAAAGGACAAACACTAGCCAATTTTCTGGTTGATCACCCTCTTCAGGCGGAATGATAGCTTTCAGATGAGTTTCTAGATGAAGATGTTTAGTTCGTTGAAGAATTGCCACCATGGACAATGTTCTTTGATGGATCTGCACGTCGTAACAGTGTGCGGGAAGGTGTTTTGTTGATCTTTCCATAAAAACAAGTCTTGCCATTCTCCTTTGTTTTAGGTGAAACATGCTCCAATAAGGCCGCAGAGTACCAAGCTTTGATCGTCGGTCTCGAAATGACATTCGATATAAAGATTCCACAGTTGGAGGTCTACGCCAACTCTAAGCTGATCATCAACCAACTTTTGGGAGATATGAGGTAAAGAAGGAAGATCTCTTGCCATACCATCAATATGCTTATCGTTTACTTGAAAAATTGACCAAATGTTCTTAAACCGTGTCCCAAGAGAAGAAACTCGCAAGGCTGATGCTTTGGCTAACTTGGCCACAACGATGGAAATTTGAGAGAATGAGTCAACAAAGGTATATGTGTGTTATCGATGGGTTATTCCTAGACTTATGGATCTTCAAATCAATAAAATCCATTATACGCCAGTTCGAGTGATTGAAGAAGAAGATCAGAGGCAGTCACTAATAGAAGATCAAACGAAGAGCCCCACAATTTTTCTTCAATAAGGAGACATTGTTTCGCTGCTCTTTTGAAGGAGTATTCTTGCGATGTCTTGACAAAGAAGAAGCCCACCAAAATATGGAGGAAGCACATTCTGGCTCATGTGGGGCACACCAATATGGTCTCAGGCTCCATTTCCGCATTCAAAGAATGGGCTACTACTGGATGATAATGGGGAAGGATTGCATGGATCATGCCAAAAGATGTCAAGCGTGTCAATTTCATGCCAACTACATTCACCAACATGTAGAGCCTCTTCATCCAACTATAGCTTCATGGCCCTTTTATACATGGGTACTTGACGTTGTTGGACCACTTCCAAAGTCATCGAAGGGACATATGTACATATTGGTCACTACAGATTACTTATCTAGATGGCCTGAAGTTGTTCCACTCAAGGAGATGAAAAAAGAAGTTGTTGCCGATTTTATCAACTCATATATAATTTTTAGATACGGCATTCCAAGATACATAATCACTAATAATGGAATGTTATTTGACAATAAGCTCGTGAAGAGTTTGTGGGAGAAGTTTATTTTCAAGTAACATAAGTCTTTAATTTATAGTGCACCCGCCAGCAGCCTTGCTGGATCTTTTAACGAGATGTTTGGTAACCTTTTGAACAAAGTGGTTTCAAAGATCAAGAGAGACTGGCATAAGAAAATTGGTAAAGCTTTATGGGCATACTGGGCAACCTTCAGAACTGCTACAAAAGCAACTCATTACTCTTTGGTATATAGCGTAGTCCTTCCGTTGGAGCAACAAATTCCGTCATTGTGGATCTCAATCCAAGAAGGACTCACGTCTGAAGAGAACGCTAGACTTTGTCTATAATAGTTAGAGGCACTGGATGAGAAAAGATTGGAAGCGCAATGAAATTTTAAGTGCTATCAAGCTCGACTAGCTAGAGCCTTCAACAAGAAAGTGAAGCGCGGTCATTCCAAGTGGGAGACTTAGTCCTAGTTGTTCGACGACCAATAATCCTCAACAAAGTCATAGGCGACACATTTACTTCAAAATGGGATAGGTCATATGTTGTGAAGGAAGCCTATTCAAGCGGCGCATACAAAATCATTGACAAGGATGGTCTTAGAGTTGGTCCGATCAACGGAAAATTCCTGAAGCAGTACTTCCCATGAAAGTCATCTACACTCTTCAACGCACGAGCCTAAACTACCAGCCATGAAGCTCCAAATGAACGAGCCTAAAATGCATGTTGCTACGCTCCTCGACGCATGAATCTAAGCTGCAAGTCATGAAGCTCCTTAATGCATGAGCCTAAACTTCACATTATTACACTCTTGACCCACATGAGCCTAAACTATGTACAACAAAAAAGTTTGCTAGGTTGAAAACCTCACGAAAGGCGCCCTAGGCAAACATTAGGACATAAAAAAGGAAAAAGTATAACTCACCCCTATGAACTACGTTATCACTTTATCCTCTTCACCGAGGTACGTAGGCGGCTTAAAATTTCATTCTAAGTTCAGTCGCATGAGTTTTTAATAAACAAAAGTTTGGCGTCATCCGATCATCGCATAAATTTTTCAAGTGTAGAGGCACATATCTATAAGGAAAAGAAGATGATTCTGCGTTTAATTATAAAATATTTTTTATTGTTTCAATAGTACAAAATCCAAAAATGTAGAGACAAAAGGAACTAGATATTTTTCTATACAAAAGCCTAAATCATGAAGATGATTGTAAACTAGACTTTGTGGTTGATGTGACTTAAATTTCTTCCCAAGTCCGTATAACGTCTCCACATTAATGCCATTTTTTATGTATGTCTCTCACATTCAGTAGTTGTGTTGACCACATATCTTGTGTTAGGCCTCGAGCATGATAGTTTGCTTCTCCTGTGAAAGTGTTAGTTGAAGGTCTCATATATGAGAATTTGTCTCTCTTGAAGAAACATTAATCACCATGGGATCTATCATTGATAAACTTCAAGACTATCAATAAATCAAGTGCAAAAGTTAGTAGGGAGTGACTCAACATCTTGTATGACACCTCAGTCTGATATCTGGGCACTTTGAGCTTCTTTGCGAGTCTGAAAAAAATATATAAATAAACAGAGGCATAACACTTTTGAATCATGATAGGTAAAGTTGCTACACGCAAGACCGTATAGTAAATTTCAAGAAGAAGAAAAAATACATTCGTAGGATGACTCAACGAGCATACGGCTGGAAAGCAAGCTCAACGAACGACGAGATCAACTTTGGAAAACTATTGCAGTCCACCTGGAAGACTTTCTTCCCCTAACATTTTATATGTTGTAAATTTGGATGTCTAATTTCCAATAACATAATCCATTTACGATTCAAATGCTCGTAGCTCAAGATACAATTCTTTTGCCTGAACTACACGAAACTGAAAGTTTACTGCAGCTAGTTCGCATTTGAGAATTTTGTGTTTCCATCCCCAAACGAATTCTATCATGAAATTAATATGTGATGCCGCTCTATGAGTTTATTTATAATTTCACAAACGGATCGTAATTTGGAGATCCCTATCTTGAGATATGAGTTTTTCCACTGAAGCAAGCAAAGCTGTAAAGCAGCAAGGCAAATGTCTAGATCAATTTCAAAAAGTTGCTGCGGAAAATCTTGAAGGAATACTTCTGTGACATATTAAGGATTTTCTTATATTTACGTTTGCTTTATAATGGCACAAACGGCTTGTGGTTTCGGCATTTGTAGCCCAAGATATGAGTTTCTTTATCTAGAATGCGCAAATCTGGAAATCCAGTGCGACACATATCCATAGAAATTTCAAAATATTATGGCGGATGTTCTGAAAGGTTTTTTTCCTGTGGTGTTTATAGATATAATGTGTTTAGAGTTTCTTTTCAATGGAACAAATGTCTTGTGATTCTGACGTATGCAGCTCGAGAGGTGAATTTTTCCAGAAGAGAACATACAGCTGAACATCAAGTTCGACAGACTGATAATTTAATTTTGGGAAATTTCTGTGGCTAATCTTCTAGGAATCCTTCCTATCATATTCTGAGGAATTTCTTATCTCTGAGTCTTCTTTCTAGTGGCATAGACAGCTAGCGATTTGGACATACCTAGCTTGAGATATGTGCGTTCGAATGACAACATACATTGTTGTAAAGTCGAAATGTCACACATGTATATCAGCTTCAAAAGTCGACTCCGAGTAATCCTCAAGGAATTTATCCGTAATTTTTTTATGGGATGCAGCCTTTCAAGTTCTGATTCTTTGAAATACACGGCTTGAGATTTTGTCGATCCTACGTCAAGTAATGAATAGTTTTGGAAAGGTGCACCAAGTAATTACCCGCCAAGGAAGGAATACGGTCTCTCCAGCTCTAAACCTTTTTCTTTCCAAGTCGCAAGGCTGAGATGCATCATGTTCTCAGTCACAGGTTGCAAAGTATGGGTATGTTTCCTCGATCAAACTCTCTCTTAAGAGTACTCTAAATGCATCTCGTCAAACCGCACAAGAAGGGATGTACTAAGTTGCCACTGTATCTCTTGAAAACCTACAAAAATAAGAAAAGATTTTGGATCCCTCAGTGCAAACAACATGACATTTTTGTGGATACGACGCGACTAGCACAATGATCAGCTAGATTAATGTATATCGGTATCATAGCACGATGTTTCTGCTTCTGCGGATACGATGCCAGTAGCATAATGCTTTGATTCGACATGATAGATATCGAGGCTAACAACATGATATTCCAAATCAGCATGGGGAACATTGTGACATACAATTTAATTAATCATGATGAATAGCAGTGTCGTATGTCTAGTCCTCTTCAATTTGGATGTTTAACCAAAGTCTCTAATGGAATAGAATGAACAACTTTACATCACAAAATCAAGCATCTTCCACTAGACCGAGCGAGCATAGCTTGTGAAGGCATCTAAAGCCTTTGCCGTCACGTCCTCGTAAGCCTGCATAAAATAAAAAAAGAGGAAGAGAGATTCGGGAGCCTACGATGCTTAGTGCATGAAGCTTTTTTGGTGCTCTAGTTGATCTATATTGAGTTTAGGGTCTGCTCTACCATTGTACATCCCTGCTGCGGTGTTATCTATGAATTCTTTGTTGTCATTAAAAAATTGACAACAACAACAACTACCCAGTGTATTCCCACCAGGTGGGGTCTGGGGAGGGTAATATGTAGACGAGCCTTACCCCTACCCGAAAGGGCAGAGAGGCTGTTTCCAATCGACCCTCGGCGCATAGGATAAAATGAAAAGCAGCATTAGAACAAAAACATAAACAAAAACAAGACAAAAATACAATAAAGCATTAGTAAATCCCGCAGAAATAACGTAAATAATTATGTAAACATAGGAAACATAAATACCATCGCATGCAATAATAACAAACAGTAACTACCCCACTAACAACCATAAGGGGGACATAAGCTAAAACACGAATCCTCTATGGGTAACCCTGCTGTCCCACACCCAACCTCGGATGAGGCGAACGAAGAACTCTATGAGCGAAGAACTCTATGAGCCCCTAGCCTACAACCCTGATTCTAGACCTCCAAACTCCCCTATCAAGGGTCATGTCCTCGGAAACCTGCATTCTAGTCATGTCCTGCCTAATCACCTCTCCCCAATGCTTCTTAGGCCTCCCTCTTCCTCGCCGACCGCCAATAATCTCCAACCGCTCACAGCTCCTCACCGGGGCATCGGGATCCCTCCTCCGAACATGCCCGAACCACCTCAGCCTCGCTTCCCGCATCTTCTCATCCACCGGGGCCACCCCTACCTTCTGTCGAATAACTTCATTCTTAATCTTATCTAGCCTGGTGTGCCCACACATCCACCTAAGCATCCTCATCTCCGCAACCTTCATTCTCTGAACATGAGAGTTCTTACACTCCGCCCCATACAGCATTGTAGGTCTAACCACGGCTCTGTAGAATTTCCCCTTGAGTTTGTGTGGAATTTTCTTGTCACACAGGACCCCTGAAGCAAGCCTCCACTTTGACCACCCCGCTCCTATTCGATGGGTGACGTCCCCGTCAATCTCTTCGTCCCCCTGAATCACAGACCCAAGATATCGGACACTGTCCCTCTTGGCGATGGCCTGAGAACCAAGCATCACGTCCCTGACTACCCCACTCGGCTCGTCGCCAAACTTGCACTCTAGGTATTCTATCTTAGATCTGCTTATCTTGAAACCTTTAGACTCGAGGGTCTGTCCCCATACCTCTAACCTTTCACTTGCACCGACCCTCGTCTCGTCTATCAATACTATATCATCAGCAAAAAGCATACACCAAGGCACATCCCCTTGGATATGTCGGGCTAGAGCATCTATCACTAAGGCAAACAAGAGGGGGCTCAGCGCCGATCCTTGATGGAGCCCCATTACCACAGGAAAATGGTCTGATTCGCCACCCACCGTCCTAACCCTAGTCTTAGCTCCATTATACATGTCCTTGATTACTCTGATATAGGCTTCCGGCATGCTCTTCGCCTCCAAGCACCTCCATAGCACCTCCCTCGGGACCTTGTCATACGCCTTCTCCAAGTCGATAAGCACCATGTGAAGATCCTTCTTCTTATCCCTGAATTGCTCCGCTAGCCGCCTGACTAGGTGAATAGCCTCTGTGGTGGAGCGGCCCGGCATGAAACCGAACTGGTTCCCAGATATAGAAGTCGCCTCCCTCACCCGCGCCTCAATCACCCTCTCCCAAACCTTCATCGTATGGCTTATTAATTTGATACCCCTATAGTTGTTGCAGCACTGGATGTCCCCTTTGTTCTTGTACAAGGGCACCACTGTACTCCACCTCCACTCATCCGGCATCCTTTTTGTCTTGAAGATCGCATTGAACAGCCTAGAGAGCCACTCCCCTCCAGACTTACCCATGCACTTCCAGAACTCCACCGGGATCTCATCAGGCCCGGTCGCTCGATCCCTACTCATCCTATGTAACGCCCCTAAGACCTCTTCCACCCTAATGCGCCTGCAGTACCCAAGGTCTCTATGTTGCTCAGAATGCCCCAACTCCCCTAGCTCTATGCTTCGGTCCCCCTCCTCGTTAAGAAGGTCCCGGAAGTACTCCTGCCACCTCTGTCTGATTTGAGATTCCCCTATCAGAACTCTACCATCCTCGTCCTTGATACACCTAACTTGGTCTAGATCACGAGCCTTCCTTTCCCTTGCTTTAGCCAACCGGAATAACTTCTTATCCCCACCTCTCTCCCCTAGTTCCTCATACATGCGACCGAACGCCTCGTTTTTAGCTTCCGTGACTGCCATCTTAGCCTCTCTTCTCGCCTCCTTGTAGATCAACCTGTTCGTTTTCCGCTCCTGCTCGCTTGTGCTCCCTGCCAACCTAGCGAACGCCGCCTTCTTCACCTCCACTTTTCCTTTGATTGCCTCGTTCCACCACCAATCACCCTGATGTCTGCCTGAATACCCCTTAGCTACACCGAGCACGTCTCGTGCTACCCCCCTAACCAAGTTCACTGTCACTGTCCACATAGCGTCCGCTTCCCCATAACTTCTCCAAGCTCCGCCCTCCACTAACCTCCTTTCCAACTCCTGAGCTTTCTCCTTGGACAGAGCGCCCCATCTAATCCGCGGTTGACCCCGGGTGCCCCTCCTCTTCCTCTTCACCCAGAGATCGACATCCAACACTAGTAGTCTATGCAGAGTTGAAAGAGACTCTCCCGGGATAACCTTGCAGTCCTTGCACAAACCCCTATCGCTCCTTCTGATGAGGATGTAATCAATCTGAGTCCTCGCCGCCGAACTCTTGAAGGTGACCAAATGCTCCTCCCTCTTCCGGAATGTCGAGTTCGCAATCAGAAGCTCGGAAGCCCTGGCGAAATCAAGCAGCGAGGTGCCTCCTCCGTTCTTGGCCCCAAAGCCGAAGCCACCGTGCACCTCATTATAGCCACCAGCCTCAGCCCCAATATAACCATTAAAGTCCCCTCCAATAACTAACTTTTCGGATTGTGGAATACTACCCACCAGATCATCCAAGTCCTCCCAAAAGCGCCTTTTAGCCTCCTCGTCTAAGCCTGCTTGCGGCGCGTAAGCGCTGATGACGTTGAGGACGCCACCCCCAATAACCAGCTTAATAGACATTAACCTATCATTCACTCGCCTAACCTCGACCACGGACTCCCTTAGATCCCTATCAACCAAGATGCCCACTCCATTCTTATCCCTCACGAGCCCAGAATACCACAGCTTAAACCCATCAACATTCCACGCCTTCGTCCCTTTCCACCTAGTCTCCTGGACGCACGCTATGTTAACCCTCTTTTTCTGAAGAACCTTCGCCAACTCTATCGACTTACCCGTCATTAAAAAATTGAGTTAGCCATAATATCAAGCTTATCTGATCGAGCATATTTCTGTGAGGCCTGCTAACCTAAATCACACGGCCCCTCCGTGTAATCAATATGGTTGCGGCATGACTCTTCTCTGTAATCATTGCATGGGGTTGCGACACAACTCTTATGTGTAACAAATGCGGTTAAGGATGGCTAATCCATACCTGAGTAGCCTGCTATTGTTTTGTAGTAGAGACCTACAAGGAAAAAAAATATAGTAGCACGTTGCAAAAATATCGGCAAGAACAAGAAATAAAAAGAAGCAAAGAAAGACCCAAAAAAAAAAAAAGAACAGATACTTGGCTACGGATTTAGAAGGCTGATTTTCTTCCCCTAGCTCGTGGGGATCGTATTTTTCTCATGTTTTTTGAGGCCCAATTCTTATCTATTTATAGATGCTTAAGGGCGGCGTTCCCGGTCTAATTAGAAGTACATGAGCTATAAGTTTCTTTAAGTGATAAAATTTTATTTCTTTAAGTAATCAAAATTATCACAACTTTCGAATGTGTTTCAACGTGCACTAATTTTGGGCTTGGAATAGGTAAGACAAATCAGATTGCAAGAATATAATTATTTATCCATTTAGCATAACAAGAAATCAAGAGGCAATCCCTTCAAACCACAGTTTGAAAACGGTCTCAAGTAAATACTTAGAGATGGATTCAAACGATTGTGTTATTCACCGGTACTTCAATCTTCGTCATCAAGACTTGACAAGTCTATATTGTGATAAGGATTGAAGTAGGAGCATTCATAGAAATATAAAAATTATTGAATTTACTTCATACAAAATTTGAATTAAATTCTAAATTATTTTAGATCGAATATTTAATTTGAACTTTACAAATTAAATAAGTCAATTTTAATATCTTTAAGCCCAAAGTCCATTTCATCTTAAGGCTCACAGTCATATCATGTGTCAAGTGATATAGCTTATCGAGTCAAACTCCAGGCCAATAAGGTGCTACGTGCTAAATTATGTGGTAATCCAAGTCAAAAAGAAAGAATCAATAACTGATCGCCAACTAGCTAAAAATACCAAACAAGAGAGTTCATATATAGCTGGACTATCTATCTTCTATAATAACTATAAATAGAAGAATTATATAACTTTCTAGGGAGTTGGAGAAGAGCATTTTACAATTGGTGAAAGCATATGCAAATAGAAAGATAAATCATCAAGTGCATAATTCTCAACAAAGGAACGATCAACGGAGTTCTTCCCGGAGATCAAACCAAAACAACAAAGTGCATTTCGATGTTCTTGGCAATTAAATACATCACAAGGAGGTCAACATCGTCCTACATTCGAGAAAGATACTTCTCAAACCCTCAAATCACAAAAAATTCTAAAAAAGAGAATCAAGAAATACATAAAATTGTACTCATAAATATTTATCAATAAATATCTTTTTTATATTATTTTTGTTGCAATTTATTTCTCATACTACAAAAAGTTATTACGAACACTAGTATATAATAAGTAAATCTTACACCTAAAAAAATCTAACATATAATCTATTACTATAATATATTAAATTATATTGATTGTGTAAAAGTTCTTCATACAATCGGTGTATATAAATTGAAATCCAAAACTAAGTTGTAGAAACGTGGTGGCGATTAATGGCGATCGGTAGCAGAAAGCTGAGATTGAGCGGTAGGGGCATCAGTGGAGCTAGCAGCACCACGGCCAGGACTTGGTTGTTGATGTCCTTGTGTTCCATACCCTTGTTTCTTATAATCCTCCAAATCTTTATATTGTGTGTATGGACTTGTATCCACTGCCAAACCTTCTAATTTTCCTTTCTCTTCTTCCTTTTCTGTTTTCCTCTCCATTCTCTCCTTGTCATACACTTTCTTCTCAATTTGTTTCCTCGCAATTGTGCAAAAATAAACTTTGTTTATATTTGGGCATGCATGGTTTATGATACTTCCCAAGGGCACTATATTTGAGAGGCTTCCAAAGCTAGTTAAAGGGGAAGGAAGGACAGAATGGCACCCTTTATTTTTTTCTCTCGCTCTTAACTTTTATCTGCCTTAGTCCTTTCTTTTTGCAGGGGAACTTAAACACTATTTTTATATGTTCGGACACTCTTTATAGTTATTTGTCGGCGAAAGTGCCGTCAAATGGAAAGAAAATCCTCCTTCCCGCTTCCACAAGAGGGTCAGCTACTCGATCAGCAAATTATAACTGGAACTTATGAAATTGCTTATTCATAAAGTCTTATTTTAGGCAGACAGCTTATTTTTATGGCTCATGTTGAGCAACAAAACATAAAATATTTTGTCTTTGATGTGGTCACGACAAGTGTTATTGGTGTGTCTGCTTTTTGAGTGAGGTGTAAGGTATTCCTTAATGATAGGTGATCTTCATGTTTGACCAATTAAGCTTTACTTGGCGACTTGTCCGATAGCTCTGCGGTACATGTGGTCAATTTTTAAGGCCAAAACAAAATTATGGTCACACTCCCCCCCTCCCCCCTATATACTACGCTTTCTTTAGTCCGTTAAACTAGCGTTTGGTGATAAATTCTTAAATTTGTTTTAAAAAATTTAATTTGGGTGTAGTTTGAAAATGAAAATATATATAGATATCAATTTTTAAAATATTTTTTTTTAATTTAGTTTGAAAAAACATGAAACATGACTTATACTTACAAGTTTTAATAACTATCACAAATACCCAACAATACCATTATCAATAATATTCTTTATATTATCACAAACTATAATCCTAAACATAAATAAACTTGATGTAAAATTATTATTTTATAATGAACTACATGATATTCTATTTGATGACCGAGAAAACAAAGCAACATTGTCATAAAATAATAAATGATGGGCTCTTTTATAAAATACAAAAGTTTGGGATAATTTTTAAAAAATATAATAGTGATATTTGGCCCAAAACTAGCTATTGAGCTGTTTTGAAATTTAGGATTTTAATAAAATGTTGGCGAAATCTATGGCCAAATATGTGTTTGTCAAATAAAACCAAATTTATTTTGACAAAATGTATGACTAAATGGGTCTTAAGAATGAGATATGTTTTATGTCAGTAAAAATATAATGGTATGTTTAAGATCCCGTTACATACTCTAATAGAATTTTTTATATATGTTAATTTTTTTCTTCTTATTTTAATTTTATGTCTAATTAAACATCAAAATATAAATTGAGACGGAAGAAGTATGAGATATATTGCGGGATTAAGGTTGATTCTTTCAACAGAACCATATTTCCCTCACATTATTGAGTACAGATTAATCTGATCTGCTTTAAGGATAAAGTGGAAATCTTAATCACGATCTTGAGAGCTTTAAGAGTTCAACAAACAAGTTGAGAGATGATCTGACTTAATTGCATGACCACTAGTTTTTGTTAGAAAATGGGCTGTGAAGGTTTTGGTCTTGCTTTAGGGTTATTCTTGACTTTAACCTGTAATCTATACGTATAAAGTACACCAGTGAGAGTCACAGCGAGTAACTTTGAGTCTTTGACCCAGTGAGCAATCTATCATCTTATCAAAATCCTCTCTTTAATGCAAGCCATCGTATATAATAGGAGAAAATGATTTTTTATGGTCAATTATAATTTGAATAGAAGAAAAATACCTGATGCGATCTCATAGTAGGAATTATGGGAAGAGGAAATTTTGCTATGCGATCGCAATGGTAGTGATGCGATCGCATAGGGTTAAAAATGCTTGGGCAGAATATTTTTAAGGGTTATCTCATTCGCGACCCATTCATAATTTCCACAATTTTTACTTCGCCAAGAGAGCTTTATGGTCGATTTGAAGAGGGTTTTCGACGGGTGTTGATTGGAAGTAAGTCGCTTAACTTAGAAACACCAATTTATTGAATAATAAACACTCAAATTCATGAAAAAGGGTTGAAATTGTGAAGAACAAGGGCTTGATTTTTGGAAACGAATTTTTGGGATTTGATGGCCCATTTGAACTCCGTTTTTTATGAACTTTATATGTACGGACTCGTGGCGAGACGCAAAATCTATTGATGTGACATTTGTAATTTTTTGCGAAGTGGGCCCAGGGCTCGGGTTTTACCACCTTCGTGAGTTTCAGTACTTTTCGAGTATTTTTTATTGGGTTATATTTATTTAACCCATATTTATGAATTCGTTGTGATTTTGACTAGATTCGACGCGCGAGGAGGTCGATACAAAAGGAAAAGGCATTGCGGACCAGTCTACGGCCGGTTAGAGGTGAGTAGTTTGTATAGATGATGGCCTGAGGGTTTGAAACCCCGGTTTATCACATCGTGAGTCTATGTTAGGGCGTGACTCGCACCCCATGACAGGTGTGACATTTTATATGATTGGGGATTATGACTTGGTCCATCTCGAGAGCTAAATAAAATTATTGTCGGCTGGTACGCACCCTTTAGTGAATATATCTGGGCTTATTGCCATGTTTGGGGCCTTATTCCGATCTGTAGCATCCGTCTAGGATGAATATCTTTATGATAACATGATTTGCATAATCATTGATTTCAGTCCTGTGCTTAATCACTGTTATTAAATGGTAAGACACCTTTTTCTGAAATTAAATAACTAAATTATATTCATCTTAATAATTGGAAACTGAGAAATTAGACTGAATTTGTTATGTGACTTACAAGCATACTGTTGGCTGAGTATTGGTTGGGCTGCACGCTGTAGCAGTGATTTGATGATACTACGCTTGGGCTGACGGCGCCCCCCCCCCCCCCCCCCCCCCGGAGTCTGTATACGCCCCAGTGAGTGCCGTCAATGTTAAACGGATTGCGTTGTACGCCGCAGCAGATTCATTTCTCGGGCTTAGGGCCTCGAAATTTGATTCCATGCACACGCCCAAGTCCCATATTTTTCTACGGATCCTCTGTGATAGTCAAATTGTGGGTCTGAATCTGTTAACCCAAAATTTGACCGAAGTTAAATTAATTTATTTTATTGTCAAAATTTATTACTTTTTACAGATTTTGACATATAGGCTTTTCGGCTACACACCTGGACCACGCACGCAAATAGAGGTGATGCTAAAAAGGTTTTTAAGGCCTCGAAACGTAGAATTTATTTTAAAAATAAGTGATGACCTCTTGGGTGAACACAAAACAGAGTAGGTGGTCGAGGGTGATGGAGGATATTCGGTGTTGTTCATAGAATAATGTAGGAGGATCACGATCCTCCAAAGAGGCGGGTGGATTTTACCTGCAGCACACCTCGTATCTTTTGCAAAAGGCCAGAACTACTGGATCTACCGGTCCCAGCGTAAAGGGGTGAGTGTAAGCACTTATATCCCCCTCCACATTGGTAGTGATATTGTCCTTAGGCCCAGGAACTACCACGTCTTTGCCTTCCCATTTGCAATCCTCTCAGACTATGGGAAGGTAATATTTAGTAATGGAGCATATGTATCTCGATTCTCCTTTACCTCGGTCTTGTTAGGCTGAGGCCTTCTCGACCTTGAGGTCATCCCGATTGAATAGCCCCTAGGTATAAAGCTTTTCATGGTGGCTCTGGGGTCGCTTCAAGAGCAGTCACTTTTGGAGCAACCACCTCGGGAGCAGCCATCTCGAGATCAACCACATTAGGAAGAGCCACCACGACATCTGTAGCAGGGAGGGAAGATGAAGAGGAAGCCTACAGAGGAACTGATTTGGATATTTTAGCCATCGTGATCTAGAAAATATGAAGATTTGAAGGAATGGTATAAAGATTTGAAGGAAAGGTATAAAGGTCTCAAGAAAAGAGTATGGAGATTTAAAGGCAGGATGAAGATCTGGGTAGAAATCTAAGAACAATTATGAAGATTTGAATATCAAAGATAAGGATATGAAGATTACAAAGAGTTGATAACAGCTAGAGAATTCAATGTTAAAGCTAGGATTGAAAAGTAAAAGAATTATAAAAGGTCGAAGCTTTATATGAGAAAATGTAATTAATACACGACCTTTCACATTCGGAGGCGACCAACCGATGATCGGCACGTATCTAAAGTTAGAACGACGCGACTGATGGGACGTTTTGGCTTATTCATCATCTCGATTGTAATGTACGAAGGAGGAAACCGAGGACCCGTCTATCGTATTCCATCATTTCAACAAACCTACTCTCTGAGAAACGAGGGGACTATATGTATATGGATAAAATCGGGATTAGCGCACACCCCGACTTCCCAGTAAGTCAAACGAAGTAAGAAGTAGGAATGTATGGGATATGGACCGAATCTTAGAACTCTTTGAATCGAACCCGTAATGAGCTCTAAGACTTCGGAAAGCACTACATACGGTTGCACACGACTAACAGAGAATCGTGATATCTGCACCCAAACTGTATATCACAGTGCAGATCTCGCCTGATGTCGGTAGTATATTAGTAATTGACGAGAAAGGTGGATTTTCACCTTTTTTAAGATTACATTAGGAATGAAACTCTCCTACTATATAAAGGGGAAGTTTTTTATTCAATAGACATATTGTAACACACATATCAAGGCAATACAAACTTATTTCTCTACTTTCAAGCTATTGAAAGGTTCTTATTTGAATCATAGTCCTTCATATATGTTTGACTTCGAATCGAGGGTCCGGTTAAGAATAGAACTATTATTCGACTTAAATTCGAGCCCGGCCTTAACGTCACAACTGATTTGGTCATTTATTTTACTTTAATTTATTTATCTAACATTCTTGATTACTTGTATTAAATTAATTCACGTATTCTTAAAATAGCATATAAATTTAATTGTTATCCGTTTTAAGGGTAAACATGTTCCTACTTCATGCTTCATTTTCTTCAAGTTTTTTTTCCTCTCTTTTTTGTTTTTGTGATTTTATTCTCATTTTAGTTTTTTGAAAAATAATTTTATTATTATCATTTTTATTCTTTGAGAATCATTAGAACTAGTAGCATTTAACCATATTGTAGATGTAATGCATCTTTTTTTCTTTCAGTTTTTCAACTACGAAAATAAATTTCTTTCCGAATGTCCGTGCAAATGTTAGTTTTATGTGTATATATTCGTTTCCCAGTATTTATAATCTTCTTTAATTTTTTTTGAATTTTATGTAATTTTATATTTTTGTGATTTTTATGCTCCAACACTTACGTCTCAGGGTAAAACATTCATCCCTGATGCAAATTCAAGTAAGTTTTGTTCTGTTAGGTTAGCGTTTGCAAGTTCATTCTCTTATGGAAAAGAAAAAGACTTTCTCATCACCTCACTCCCTCTCCTTGTAGAACATTGTTATGTACCAATTCTCTTACTTGATTTGCTATGAGAAAGGCCATAAAACTAACAAAATTTACGGCTGCTTCTTTAAATCTTTATGCTTCTTTTTCCCTTGGTCCACATGCTCCCTGTTCCTTTATCATATACGAACTATCACTTTTCTATAGTAAGACTTAATAATTAAGATACCACCAACGTCCTAAAGCTGATCTGGGTTATTGTTTGTTGATTGTACTTACTTTTCCTGGTAAATAAAATTACTTAATTTCCAACCAAAAAAAATCAAGTTAACAATTATACAATATTTGATTTATTATTAATTGGGTGCGTCAAAGATTAATAACAGTCGATCTTAACAAATCGAAGAGTGCTATGATAAAAATTTGAGAATTTTTCACCATCTTTTAGGCCTAATTAATCATTTATAGATATCCTTTGTAATATTACGTGTTATAAATATCTTTTATATTTTTATACAATATATTTCATGTATTTAAGATGTTGTATTCAATAATACAACAAAAAAAATACGCATAACAACAGGAATGCCAGCTAAGGTAGAAATGTATTTACCTGTATTCAAGCAAATTTAACGTTAAATACAGTAACGTATATGTGCAATATTTGAAAGGTTAAACTTGTTAATAATGGAAGGAAATCAAATCACACGATTCTCTCCTAATTTTACTCAACAAACTCAAACGATCCATCATTAATTTGTATTATGCACTAAGAAAGAAACCCAGAAACTTGAAAAAAACTAAAAAAGCAGAGCAAGCTAATCGGCTTTCTCCCATTCTCTTCTCCTTCTTTTTGATTGATACAAATTATATCCAAAAGAAGGTATAACTCCTCAATACATATGGAAAGTTTAACAGTTTTATTGTGTCATTCTGGCAAGTGGAACGATGAGGGAATTTACATCAACTTTTCAATCAAAGGAATACTGATAAAGGAGTACGCCTCCTTTAAGGATCTAGTTGCTTCAACTTCTAATCAACTGGGCATCGATTTGAGCTCAAAGATGATTAAAATACTATAGAAAGTAGAGGAAAATCACACGCCAATGGAGATACACAATGATATGGGTTACAGAGTATATGTAGAATTGAAAAAGGAGAATAGAAAATTTGGGATGTATCCTTTATGCATAACAACTATCTAAAAGATCTTATATCCGGAGGAGCAAGGGGATATTGTGCAAATAGACAAAGCGGTTCATAGGTGCGAATCTGATACAGATGATACAATGGCTCTAGATGTTTTGTCACGACCCCAGTTGACCCTCCGTGAGCATGTCGTGACGGCACCTAGTCCCTACGACTAGGTAAGCCTAAAAATGCGGAATATAAACCAATTTGCGGAAGATAACAACAAAATTGAACTGGTGAAATGAATCAGTGTTCAAGGTGCCGCCTGGCACATACAATATCAACTCTCATAGCTAAACAAAGTTTCCAAAACCTGGAATCTCACAAATCACAAGCTAAAAGATACATAAGAAGCTCTAACTCAAGAATGTCTATACAAGAAGAAATACTGGAAGGACTATACTTATTACAGAAAGTTGGAAAGCGACTCCTCGGTCTACGAACGCAGCAGATATACCTCGAATTCTCTACCGATACACCACCCTCCAAGGCTGACAAAACTTAATGGGGGTAAATGTATCTGCACAATAAAAATGTGCAGAAGAATAGCATGAGCACACCACAACGGTGCCCATTAAGTATCAAGACTAACCTTCATAGAGTAGTGACGAGGAACAGTCAAGACATCTACCGGTCAATAAATAGTATAACCATAGGGATGATTGAAACGATATATAATTATGTAAAGACTACATGAATGACTAAATGCTATAACTCACAATAAAGGAAAAGGACAACAAGTAACAACGAGAATATAATAAATGATGATGCGAAATGACTGCAGAATCATAATCCAAATCCTAAGGTCACAACTGTAACGACCGACCTGTCGTCTCATGTATCTCTACCCTATTTTTCCCATTTTATGCTTCTATATTTTTTATCATATGTGTTTGGAGAACTTGAAGTAATTCGGATAGAGTGCGGTTAGAAATGAGACAATTAGTCTCTTTATGAGAAGGTTAGTTTGGAAAAGTCAACCGAATATTGACTTATGAGTTAGAGGGCTCGGAATGAATTTCCGATGATTCGACTAGTTTCGGGTGATGATTTGTGACTTAGGAGCGCAATCGGAATTGAATTTAGAGGTCCGGTGTAGTATTAGGTTTGAATTGGCTATGTTTGAATTATGGCGAATTCCGATTGATAGGTTAGATTTTGATCCGAGGGTCGGAATGAAATTCTGAGAGTTTCAGTAGCTCCGATAGATGATTTTGGATATGCGTGCAAAGTTTCAGATCATTCAAAGGTATTTAGGTTGGATTTTTTATCAAATGCAAGTTTCGGAAGTTTTAGTTTGACTTAGGCTTGAATCCGTGGTAATTACTTTTTGCGGTCACGTTTTTTTCGAATTTCTATTAGTGTTCATACTTATAGGCACGCGTCATTCATCTAAGGATGCATTAATAATTATTGGAGCAAAGTTTAATGGAGTAGAGATGCTCCCAAATTGTATTTGTTTTAAAAGAAAAAAAATTAATTTCTCTGCAAAACTATTTCATGGAAGACTGGCAAAAGCAATTATTCGCACGGCAAGAAAAAGTATTCCTAAATAATATGAGCCGTTTTGCCAAATGGTTCAAAAGTTTATTTATTGCTAAATACTTTTTCTTACCGTGCGAAGAAAAGGTTCATGTCTTACTTTTTTCTTCAAACCCACTCTGGTTATCTCAATTACTGAAGTGCTAATTAAATAAATTATTTAAGACAAATATATAAAAAGATTAGGATAATTATACTTATAGCTAACGTAAAACTACTCGGTATTTATTCCAAATTAATATAATTTATCACGATTAAGTAATAAATGAATTTAAGATCCATAAAAAAGTCTGGTGATAAAAAATATGATGAAAAACATGTCATGTTGTTATTGGCTAAGGTAAATCTTCCAAATAATCGGTGATGAAGATGGCTTTGACGTAGTCTTCCAAATATCCAGTTGCCTAAGGTACATTTTAATTTCAGAATATACACTCTACTAAATATTAGGGGCACAAAGTGACATCTTAAACGATTGTTGTCATCATTAAAAGTGATATTAGTCATTTTAATTAGAATACTAATCTTGGCCACATACGGCTTCACGTGCATCTTTTGTCTCTTAATTTATATACACAAAAAGCAAGAAGGGGAAAAAAACAACTTCTCCCTCCTTATTTATCGTCCTACACTTTACGTAATATACTAGTACTAATATTAGCTAGTTGTCAGAGACAATGCAGCTTAATATTATTGAGTTCATTCATATTTGATACTTTTAATATGAAGTACTTTATATTTATGTGTAAATATTTATTAAATTTTAAAAATAATAGGTTTGAAATAATTAAAATTTTAAAATATATAATAAATTTAATATTAATAACTTTAAAAAGATTGAAACTATAGAATTTAATTTCTCAACAACGAAAAAAAAACCGAGTGCATTTTCACAGGTAGAGTATATAAAGGATAGTAGGTATGTAGTCTTATCACTATTTTGTAAAGGTAAAGAGATTATTTTTAATATACTTTCGGCTCAAAAGAAGCATAGTTATATCATTTATTTAAAAAACAATAATTGTATAAACTATGGAAAAACATTAACGCAAAACAAAACAGTACCAACAATTATATGAGAAAATTTAACTCTGCAATCAAAGATTGAAACAGTCACCACTTGTTATTTATATGGTACTACGCCGAACCTTATCTGTTTTCTTCATTGCAAAGTACGGTGTGAGTTAATCAACAAACTGTAGAGAGTTTTGGAGAAGTTAATTGGTTTGAGGCTTCTCATTAAAATATATTGCTTACAAAGATATATATAAAGTATAGGGAAATCAAAACCTACCAACTATAGGATTGTACAATAATGAAGGAAAATCAAAACCTACCAACTATAGGATTGTACAATTAATGAGAGAATATTCTACCAATAATAAAAGGATACACAAAAGATATTTACAATATTTCCTAATACGCCCCCTCAAGATGGAGGGCCGGAGGACACGCCAATCTTGGACATCAACAGAGGAAGCCGAGGACTGCATGGTTAGGGCAGCGGCCATGGAGCGCGAGGCAGAGGAGACGCTGATCAATGTCGAGAGAGAGGGCTGCCGGTTAGTGCAGCTGCGGCGCGGCAAGACGCCGAAGAGAAGGCGCTAAGAGAGAGGGCTGCCGGTTAGTGCAGCGGCGGCGCAGCAAGAGGCCGGAGAGGACCGTGAAGGTCGGCGGCTGATCTTCTTTGCCGGAGAGGGGCAGCAATACACCGGAGAGGGACGCCAGAGAGGGCTGCCGATTAGTGCAGCGGCGACGGCGGGCTGCCGATTAGTTCAGCATCGGCGCGGCAAGATGCCGGAGAGAGGGTTGCTTCTAGAAGACGAAGCCTCCATCGTTGTTGTAGATTAACAAAGTAAAAAAAAAATGTTGATAGGGAAAAAAAGGAATAATTTTCTGAATTTAGAAGAAAGACCTTGCTAGTGCTGATTATGTAGAAGGTCGGCGGCGGCGGGCTGCCGATTAGTGCAGCGCCGCCGCGGGTAGGGAAAAAAAATTAGTGTTTGTTTGGCGATAAGCCACTGGCTCTTGATACCATGTAGAGAGTTTTGGAGAAGTTAATTGGTTTGAGGCTTCTCATTAAAATATATTGCTTACAAAGGTATATATAGAGTATAGGAAAATCAAAACCTACCAACTATAGGATTGTACAATAATGAAGGAAAATCAAAACCTACTAACTATAGGATTATACAATTAATGAGAGAATATTCTACCAATAATAAAAAGATACACAAAAGATATTTACAATATTTCTTAATACAAACTACCGTGATAATTTAAAATGAGTTTTCAATTTTTTTAAATAACGGATTCAATCTTTTTAAATTTATAAATTGTAACAGAATTTAATGAACAATATTAACGGAGAATAAGATAAAATATTAACTAATTTTATGATCTATTTAGTTGAGTACAAAATTTAAGAAATATTAATTTTTAAAATTATGTGTTTCAAAATATATATTTATTAACTGAAAATTTAAAAAGTAATGTCACATAAATTAGTGCAGGTGAATACCATTATAAAGTGAGCTGTCAAAAAAATTTGAAAAGGAGGGAGACAATGAAAACAGTTGGTTGGATAATAAAACTTCCACGTCTCACCTACTATCCACTTTTGGTAACTCCCAAATTAAAAACCCGTGAACTATCACCATATTACAAATTTATTTGACGTATTGATACTCACAACAACATCCAGGGCATAACCTAGAATAGAATACGGGTATTCGGGAATAACTTTTGCATAGATTTTATATTTATTCTGAGAAATTTATTAAATATTTGTAAATATTTTACTGTGAACCCAATTACTATTATATATTAATTTAAAATTATAGTAAAAATTTATAAATCTCAAATTCTGAATCAGCATCCGACAACATCCTAGATACAACTTTTACTAATTGGACCGCCACTTGACCTATGAATACAACGATGTTTCTGTTACCAAAGTCTATAAAATATGTATAAACAAAAATGGTTGTATGGTAGTGTGGAGAATTATATCAGAGTTCTCTTTTTCTGAGTTTTCTTACACAAAGAGGTAAAGTGAAAGATAATAAAGAAAATATAAAGCAATTAGCACTGAGTGAGTGACTACTGCTGTAAATAAAGTGAGTGTCTTTTGAGAGTGTCTATTTTATCGTCTTGTTGATTTGTTTGGAAAGAAGTTATCTGAGATTTATTATTTTGAATTATTTTATTTTTGCGAGGATAGAAAAATATTATAATACGAGAATAATTAATTCTGTAATTATTTATAATGTAATTTTTTCCCAATTAAATATGAATAAATTCTTCTTAAATTTTATTTCAAAATTAATTATTCTTTATCCCTTGTTTTAACGAGCCCTTAGGAGATCGTTTATACATGAATCTAGTGTACCGAACTTGTAAAAAGCATGATTTAAAATATGCATCTATCCCGGAATAGAATGGGTAAAATAGAAAAAACGCAAAGCGCTAGCACTACATGATTATTTTTATTGGTTGGAAAGGGGGGATAGGCTTGTGAAGAAGCAAGCTTATCCCATCCCTAACCGACATCTACAAGGCTTTCCCCCGGTCTTTAGCCCGAGATGTATGAGGTAAAACCTCGTCCCACATACAATTCCGAAGCCGAGCCCCACCCTAGCGGTAAGGCACGGCTTAGGTCAACTAAAAATAACGCTGGCATAAAAATTTAGTATCCTTTTATTCTTTATTTGATTGTATTAATAATGGGATAATTAAAAATAGTATCGAAATAATTTTTGCTTATCAAAGGTTGGAATAATAATCTTAGAATAAATTATTCCTGAATAAAATAATAAAATTGACAATTACGAAATTAACAAAATGTATCAACAATCAATAAAAAATAAGATCAAATTAATTAATTCCACCATAACTAATTCCAATAATTATTACTAATTACTATAGCCAAACGACACCTTAACCGATTGTGTTAAGAAAACAAATGTCTCCTGTGAATGTGAAATGTTTGTTTATTTCTTTCTTTTACTTGTGTGTCACAGTTTGTTTTTGCAAGGCTGGAACTTTGAAACTTTTTTTTTGAAAAAACATTCACAGTAACAAACAAGAACCACCGTCCCCATCTTCACTCCCATCACTCAACTTTTCTTTGTTTTCACACTTCATATTTACTCTTCATTCTCATCCTATATATATATTTACATAGCAAAAACAACGTCAAGATTTGCCAAACACACAGCAACCCCAAAAAAAATGTCAAGATTTACAATGCTAGTAGTTCTTGTTCTTGTTCTTCTATGTCTATGCCATTTATCAGTAGCAACAATAGGAAGTAGTAATAAGAAGAGTACTTACATAGTACACGTGTCAAAATCCCAAATGCCAGAGAGTTTTGAAGACCATAAACGCTGGTATGATTCATCACTAAAATCAGTTTCTGATTCAGCAGAAATGTTGTATGTTTACAACAACGTTGTACATGGTTTCTCAGCAAGACTGACTGTTCAAGAAGCAGAATCACTTGAGAGACAATCTGGGATTCTGACTGTTTTGCCGGAGATGAAATATGAACTTCACACGACAAGAACACCGTCGTTTCTGGGTCTTGATAGAAGTGCTGATTTTTTTCCAGAATCAAATGCTATGAGTGATGTGATTGTTGGGGTTCTTGATACTGGAGTTTGGCCAGAAAGTAAGAGTTTTGATGATACTGGACTTGGACCTGTTCCTGATTCTTGGAAAGGAGAGTGTGAATCTGGTACCAATTTCAGTTCTTCAAATTGCAATAGGAAATTGATTGGTGCAAGGTAAATCTTATCTAATAGTTTATGCGGTTAGAGATAAGACATTTTTAGTTATTTAATTATATTTTATCTCAAATTGTGGTCGTGAGGATTCATATATCTTACTTCAATTTTTTTGGGACTGAGACGTAGCAGGTGTTATTATATGTCAAACTCGTCCTCTTGCATGTTGGTCTGATTATTTTTATGAATTTTCTAGTTGGCTGTGAAATTTGAATCTGGGATTTTTGCTTGGTTTGATACCATGTTGAATTGTCTGACTAGTTGCATAGCTAAGTGGTAATTAGTAAAGATGCTCCCATATGACCCGGACGGTTACGGGTTCGAATCCGTGGAACAACTTCTCGCTGAAATGCAGGCTTTATACAATAAACCCTTTTTGGTCCGGTCCTTCCCGGATCCCACTATAGCATAGCGGGAGCTTAGTGCACGGGGCTCCCTTTTGGCATAGCTAAGTGTGTTGAAGAGGGGGCAGTTAAATCCCATTCATGAGAGAGTTGTACTGTACAAATAAACTAAAAATGAATTATTTTTGTGTATGTAAATTGTTGTATCCCATTGATAATACAGGTTTGTACTTTTTTGAAATTCTTTGTTAGAATTATTCTTTTAAAAAAATCATGGCTCTGCTACTGTTGTGCTCAACTTATCTAAAAGCTAAAACTATTAGAGATAAGATATACTTTTAATTACTTAATCATATTATGTCTGTTGATAGGTACTTCTCGAAAGGTTATGAGACCATTTTGGGTCCAGTTGATGTATCCAAAGAGTCGAAATCTGCGAGGGACGATGACGGACATGGAACACACACTGCTACTACTGCAGCTGGTTCAATTGTTCAGCGCGCTAGTCTCTTTGGCTATGCTTCTGGAACTGCTCGTGGAATGGCAACTCGCGCTAGAGTTGCTGTGTACAAAGTTTGCTGGATTGGTGGTTGTTTTAGTTCTGATATATTAGCAGCTATGGACAAAGCAATTGATGATAATGTGAATGTGCTTTCTTTGTCACTTGGTGGTGGCAATTCAGATTATTATAGAGATAGCGTCGCAATTGGAGCATTTGCTGCTATGGAGAAAGGGATTCTGGTCTCTTGCTCTGCAGGTAACAATGCTAGCCGAAAAATATGAAGAACTTCTTGTACTTCTTACTTATTAGTACATTTTCTTTGATACTAGACCAGACTAGTTTAAAACTGAGCGACATGAACAATGAAGATTCATTCATATCGCCGATTCTGACTTGCTTGGGATTGAGGCGTAACTGTTGTCGTTTCTCTGCAGGTAACGCTGGTCCTAGTCCCTATAGTTTGTCCAATGTAGCGCCGTGGATAACTACTGTGGGTGCAGGAACATTGGACCGTGATTTTCCTGCATATGTAAGCCTAGGCAATGGTAAGAATTTCTCTGGTGTTTCACTCTACAAAGGGGATCTGTCACTAAGTAAAATGCTTCCCTTTGTGTATGCTGGTAATGCTAGCAATACTACAAATGGAAATCTCTGCATGACGGGTACCTTAATTCCTGAGAAGGTTAAAGGCAAGATTGTTCTATGTGACCGCGGGATAAATCCCAGGGTCCAAAAAGGTTCTGTGGTAAAAGAAGCTGGTGGGGTTGGTATGGTTTTGGCTAACACTGCCGCCAACGGGGATGAGCTGGTGGCTGATGCCCATTTGCTTCCAGCAACGACAGTTGGTCAGACGACAGGTGAAGCAATCAAGAAATACTTAACCTCGGATCCTAATCCAACAGCCACAATTCTTTTCGAGGGAACTAAGGTGGGGATCAAACCATCACCAGTGGTTGCTGCATTTAGCTCCAGAGGACCAAACTCAATCACGCAGGAAATTCTCAAACCGGACATCATAGCACCAGGTGTTAACATTCTCGCAGGGTGGACAGGCGCAGTTGGTCCGACAGGGTTGGCCGAGGACACGAGACGCGTTGGGTTCAACATTATCTCCGGCACATCTATGTCTTGCCCGCATGTGAGTGGTTTGGCTGCTTTGCTTAAAGGAGCGCACCCCGAATGGAGCCCAGCGGCTATTCGCTCGGCTCTTATGACCACGGCTTATACAGTGTACAAGAACGGCGGTGCACTCCAAGATGTATCGACGGGAAAGCCATCCACACCATTTGATCATGGTGCAGGACATGTAGACCCTGTTGCAGCACTAAACCCCGGACTTGTTTACGACTTGAGGGCTGATGATTATCTGAATTTCCTCTGTGCCTTGAACTACACATCAATCCAGATCAACAGCATTGCTAGAAGAAACTACAACTGTGAAACAAGTAAGAAATACAGTGTCACTGATTTGAATTACCCTTCATTTGCTGTTGTATTTCCAGAACAAATGACTGCAGGCAGTGGAAGCAGTTCTAGTTCCGTTAAATATACACGAACGCTTACTAATGTTGGACCAGCGGGAACATACAAAGTTAGTACTATTTTTTCACCAAGCAACTCAGTGAAAGTCTCAGTTGAGCCTGAAACATTGGTTTTTACTCGTGCGAATGAGCAGAAGCCATATACCGTGACTTTCACTGCTCCTTCAACTCCATCAACTACGAATGTGTTTGGTAGAATCGAGTGGTCAGATGGCAAGCATGTAGTTGGTAGTCCAGTGGCCATTAGTTGGACATGAAAAGGTTATCGATAGCTCGGAGTCAAATGTAGCTTCTGTTTAGTTATTTTAGTTATCTAGTTAAGTTCTCTGCAAAAACTTGGAAGCTAAGTTTCAAAAGTTTGATGGAATACATGGAAAACTGTAGGCCTTCAGGAAAATGGGCATCCTTTTCTTGCTCATTGTACAGTAATTGTCCAAGAACTAGGAGTTTTTTCTTTTCTTGCATTTACAATCTTGCTCAATAACTTGTATTGTTATGTGTTGTAACTGGTTGCTAAAGATAATTACTATGATCTCAAATATTTGAGAGTATTTCCTATGAGCTTATAAATTATTTATTAAGGGTACACTGAGATATTTTAAGTTGAATTGTTTTTAAATATAAAATGGTGACTTTTTTTTTTTGGATAAACTAAAAAGGGAAAATTAATTTCGGCCTATGGATCGATTTTGTATTTTGCCTAAATAGTCATGAGCGTTTCTGAAAATGGCTGATTTTCAGTAGAAGACAGCTTAGTACCTTCGAGCTGAAAAACTAAACGCAATTGAGGAGGTCTCCCAAGGTGTTGAAAGCATCCCTCTGCCTTTATAGGAATATTCTGAGGTGATAATGTGGGGGAAAAGATTGTAAGTTGCAGATTTATTAATTATTGAAGTTGATATAGTGTATTGTGTATACGGTCCAAACCTGGTTAGCCTATTGTGCGACCAATCAAAGACTGAAGTGTGACAGATTAAAGTTCGATCTCGGGTTATATTGAACCAAGGTGCAAAATTACATCATTGGGCTCGTGACCCCGGGACCGAACATAATCGAGACCAAACAAGATTCAGAGAAATTTGCCGAGCCGAATAACAGAATGCCGAAATATCTGCGATCGATTAAAAATCACGGCGGAATTTCGGCATGTATCAAGGAGAGGCTGATTAATTAGCAAATCATGATATTTTTTACCTTGTATAGAATTGTATCAAGAGTAGGACACTCCAACACTATAAAGAGGGTATGGTTATTTGTAACAGATATTGAAATACGCAATACAAAGCAATATACTGTTATTTCTAGCTCTTATTATCTTGTTATTCTATTCTTACATCAGTAAATGCATTTCTTGGTTCGAGTGTGATCGAACTCGAAGGCCAAGGTTGATCAATTTGTGTGGTTCGCTTCATTTTCTTATCATCAATTTTAATATTATTTTACTTTCTTAATTCGTATCAAGTTATATCGCGTATCCTTAAAAACGCGAATAAATTCAATTATTATTCAATTTTGAGGGTAAACAGTTTGGCGCACACCATGGGACTAAGGATAATAGTGATTATTCGATACAAGCTTTCATAACACACATTATTTTACACATGTTCTTTGGAGTATCTTTGATTCCAGTACCAAAATGTCGAACTCTAGGTCGGCACCCCTTCATGTTGACAATGATTTCGGCCACCACAGTGAGAATCATAAAATAGCACCAGGGAACGACGAACCCTCGGCCGATCTCGATGGAGTTCTGGTTGTAGATCCAATTGATGTTAGCTCACATGTAAACATCAACACAAATTTGGACATTGATCCCGAGGGTAGTGTCTGTAGGGATGTTCAACCAACCGCTCAAAGCACACATGGCGGCGAAGAGGGTGGGATCAACCTGCAGGTAATCATCGAAATATTGCAGGCTCGACAGGCAGTGATAGCCCAGCTCCCAAACCAGAATCGCCCACCGGCAGGATCGAGCCCGAACCATCCTAGGAAGTTGTCCATAGGGTTGAATCAGCTTCAAGGAAATTGAACGAGAAAGGATTTGGAACGAACCCTGCAATCATGAAGATGCTCGAAGAACCGACAAAACAAATCGAGTCGGGCGGGAAAGAATATCCAGGCGAATGACAAGGAGGTGAAAAATTACAACTCCAGGGTCGATCATATCCCGGGGGCACCACCAATATTAAAAGGCCAAGATTCAAAAAGTTCGTGCAAAAACCTTTCCCCTCGAGTGCGGCGTAGAAGTCAATCCCCAAAAGGTTTCGCATGCCCGATATTCCTATATCTATGGAAGGACCGATCCGAATGAGCACGTTGCCTCTTATACATGTGCTATTAAAGGGAATGATCTGGAGGATGAAGAGATCGAATCTATCTTGCTAAAGAAATTTGGAGAGACCCTGTCAAATAGAGCTCTGATATGGTACCACAATTTACCACCTAATTCTATTGACTCATTTGCTATGCTTGCAGATTCTCTCGTAAAAGCACACCCCGGGACCATCAAGGTTGAAACCAGGAATTCAGACCTTTTCAAGGTAAGGTAGAAGGACAACGAAATGCTTAGAGAATTTGTGTCTTGATTCCGCATGGAACGGATGGACCTACCACCGGTCGCCGATGATTGGGATGTTCAAGCTTTCACCGAAGGGCTCAATGTTCGAAGCTCGGTGGCTTCACAATAGTTGTAGCAGAATTTGATAGAGTACCAGATTGTTACTTGGGTCGATGTGCATAATCGGCATCAATCAAATATCAGGATCAAAGACGATCAATTTGGGGATTCTTCCAGGTTCGTTTATCCTATCAGACCCGTTGACAGAATAAAGAGGGATATTAACCAAGAACCTAGGTTGAACAGAGATCGATATCATCCATATAGTGGAGATCGTAAGAGTAACGGGTCTGGGCGAAATCCTATACAAAGTGAAAGGAGAAGTGATTGAGGCCAGAGTTCTCGAGGGATCACAAGCAAGAACGGCTTCGACAGACCTATCGGGCCCAAAGAAGCACCTCGATTATCAGAATACAACTTTAATGTTGATGCAGTCGCCATCGTATCATCCATTGGATGCATCAAAGATACTAGATAGCCTCGACCTCTACAAAACAATCCAGCCCAAAGAGATCCCAACGAAATGTGCAAATATCATGGCACTCATGCCCATAGAATGGAAGATTGTCGACAATTCAGAGAAGAAGTATATTGGTTATTCAATAACAGGCATCTTTGGTAGTTTCTGAGTGACCGAGCCAATAGTTATTTCAGAAATAGGATTCCAATAAACAACAAGCAAGAAGAACCTTAACACGTCATTCATATTATCATCGGAGGGGCCGATATTCCTCAATGCTCAATGTTAAACCACACCAAAATAACAATTGCGAGGGAGAAGCGGACTCGAGATTAGGTACCAGAAGGAAATTTATCTTTCAACGACGAGGATGCAAAAGGATTCATGCAGCCCCATAATGATGCACTGGTAATATCTATACTCATGGATGAGTTAAACGCATGTTAATTTATCCAGGTAGCTCGACCAACATCATTCGATCGAGGGTCGTAGAACAAGTTGGCCTATAGGACCAGAACGTACTTGCAACTCGAGTGCTAAACGGATTCAATGGCTTGTCAAACTACTAAGGGAGAAATAACATTCACAGTAAACGTGGTCGGAACCATCCAGGAGACCAAGTTTAATGTAATCAATTGGGACATGTGGTATAAAGCCCTGCTCGGGAGATTGTGGATCCACAACAAGAGGGTTCTGCCCTCGATCCTTCACCAAAGTGTAAAACTTCCCAACACTAGAGGGTATTAAAACAATCTATGGGGAGCAACTACCGCGAAGGAAATATTTGTCGTCGATGAAGTGATTGCAGTATCAACACTTTCATCGACAAAGGAGCCAGGTTCGAAAGCAAAATAGGAATCCAAATAGCAATCACCGATGTCGGCCTCGACCCAACAGGATAAGCAGGGGACTGACGAAGACAATGGTTACGGGGTTCCTCGATCTTTCATAATCCTCGATGATTGTGATGCTACAAAATCAACGGTCGAAGAGCTGGAGCAAGTCACACTGATCAGACATCTGCCCGATAAAAAGGTATACCTGGGCATAAGGTTAACTCTCGAGCTTAGGAAAAAACTCATTTAATATAGCTATCATGGATTGTTTTTCTTGGTCCCGCCTTGAAATGACAAGGATGCCGCCGGAGATCACCACTCACAAACTAAGCCTGGACCCGAAATTCCATCTGGTCAAGCAGAAAAGGAGACAGCAGTACAAGTTCAAACATGCTTTCATCAAGGATGAGGTAACCAAACTCCTTAAAATAAGGTCCATCCGGGAAGTCAAATACCCCGAATGGCTAGCAAACGTAGTAGTAGTCAATAAAAGGGGAACAAACTCAGAATGTGCGTAGATTACAAGGATTTAAATAAGGCACGCCCCAAGGACTCTTTCCCTTTGCCTAACATCTATCGCATGATCGATGCTACGGCTGGCCACGAGATCCTCAGTTTTCTCGATACCTACTCCGAGTAAAACCAAATACGAATGAGCCCAGATGATCAAGAAAAGTCATCATTCATCACTAAGTACGACACATCCTATTATAATGTAATGCCATTTGGGTTAAAAAAATGCTGGTACCACTTACCAACGCCTAATGAAACAGATGTTCGAAGAATAGATAGGGCAATTTATGAAAGTATACATTGACGACATGTTAGTTAAGTCCCTTCGAGCAGAGGACCATTTAAACAATTTGCAGGAAACCTTTACTATATTAAAGAAATACAACATGAAGCTATATCCGAAAAAATGTGTGTTCGGCATCAGATCAGGTAAATTTCTCAGGTTCATGGTATCCAACCAAGGAATCGAGATCAACCCCGACAAGATTAAAGCTATCGAGGATATCACGATAGAGGAAAATGTCATGGCCATGTAAAAGCTAACAGGGCGCAAATCCGCCTTGGGGTGACTCATCTCGAGGTCTTCTGATAAGAGTCATCGATTTTTCTCGTGCTGAAGAAGAAAAACAACTTCACATGGACCTCGGAATGCCAATGGACCTTGGAAGAACTCAAGCGATATTTATCGACCCCGTCACTGCTTCAAACACCGAAGGCGAACAAACAACTATACTTGTATTTGGCAGTATCGGAGATAGCGGTCAGGAAGAGAAAAATACGCAATTTCTGATTTATTATGTTAGTCGGACCTTATGTGAGGCCAAAACTAGATTCCTCACCTACAAGAACTAGCACCCACTTTTTTAAGCGCCTCTAGGAAACTGAAATTTTACTTTCAGTGCCGCTCTATATGTGTTGCGAAAACTTACCCATTGCAAAATATAATGCACAAGACTGGACTCTCGGGAAAATTGCCAAATGGGCTGCAAAAATCAGTGGTTATGATATTGAACATCGACCCGGAGAGCCATTAAGTCTCAAATTTTGGCGAATTTCTTGGCCGACTTCACGTCGGCCCTAATATCTGAGGTTGAAAGAGAGTTATTGGTAAACTCAAGGAAATCTTCGAGAATCAGAACCCTCTTTACAGACGGCGTATCGAATGCGAAGGGGTGTGAACTTGGCATCGTACAAAAGCCATTTAGACAATCCATTAGAACTGTGAAATTGACTAACAATGAGGTCGAATATGAGGCCATGATTGCAGGTCTCGAGCTTACCAAAAGCTCAGGGGTGGAGGTAATCGAAGCTAAGTGTGACTCCCTCTTTGTGGTAAATCAAGTTAACAGAACGTTCGAAGTTAGAGAAGAACGGATGCAAAGGTACTTGGATAAGCTACAGGTAACATTACATCGATTCAAAGAGTGGACTTTACAACATGTACCTCGGCATCAAAATAGTGAGGCTGATGCACTTGCAAACTTAGGCTCTTCGATCGAGGACGATGAGCTCAAATCGGGGATTGTCGTACAACTCATTAGATTGGTAGTAGAAGAAGTTCACGCCGAAATAAACTCCATAAGCCTAACTCGGGATTGGAAAAATAAATATGTAGAGTATTTGAAAACAGGGAAATTACCCTCATATCCAAACGAGACGATGACGGAACCTTGTTCATAAGAATGTTCGATGGTCCGCTAGCAATATGTCTAGGACCGAGAGATACCGAGTATGTTCTGAGGGAAGTCCATGAAAGCACATGCTGGAACCATTCAGGTGCCGAATCATTGGTTCGAAAGGTAATCAGGGATGGCTATCATTGGATATGTATGGAAAAGGATGCGAAGGAGTTCGTACAAAAATATGATAAATGTCAAAGACATTCTCCAATGATTCACCAACCCGAGGAACACCTGCATTCTGTTTTTTCACCATGTCCATTCATGAAGTGGAGAATGGACATCGGTGACCCTTTTTCATGGGCACCAGATATGGCTTTATCTTATTTATGACTAACTATTTTTCAAAGTGGGTTGAAGCTCGAGCGTACAAAAAGGTCAGGGAGAAGTAAGTCATCGGCTTCATTTGGTACCACATCATATGTCGGTTCGGGATGCCATCAGAAATCATATGTGATAATGGAAATCAATTTATCGGCAGCAAAGTGGCCAAGTTTCTCGAGGATCATAAGATCAAAAGAATCTTGTCCACACCTTATCACCCAATGGGAACGAATAAGCCAAATCGACCAATAAAACCATAATCCAAAACCTGAAGAAAGGTTAACCGATGCCAAGGGAAAATGGAAGGAGAATCTGCCCGAAGTTCTTTGGGCATACCTCATAACCTCAAAGTCTAGTATGGGGCTACCCCGTTCTCCTTGTTTTATGGCGCTGAAGCTCTAATATCTGTCAAAGCCATGGATTCGAATATCGGATTCCTATGCAATAAAGGAATCAAATAACGAGGCCATGAATACAAGCCTAGAACTATTGGATGAAAGGAGTAAAGCCACCCTTGTCCGATTGTCGCCCAAAAGCAACGGATCGAGAGGTATTATAATCGAAAGGGCAACCTTCGTTACTTCAATGTCAGGGACTTAGTACTAAGGAATGTCACACTAAACACCTAGAATCCGAAAAATGGGAAGTTGGGTCGGAACTAGGACGGATCTTACCGGATTATCGAAGTCACTAGGAAAGGATCTTATAAGCTCGGAATGATGAACGAAGAACAAATACCAAGCAATTGGAATTTAACTTACCTAAAATGATATTACTGCTAAGGTACAATCCCATTTATTTCCTTTTATTTTTGGACTAACACTTGCAGGTGATCAACGAGAAGCAGCACGAAGTTATAGGTCTGAAAGCACGCATGCACTCTTTTTTTCTTAGACTGGTTTTGTCCCAAATGGGTTTTCCAGCAAGCTTTTAATAAGGCAACAGTGGATCATGCTAACTTAGAATCAAAGGCCGATCACGAATCATTGTCAAAGATTGCATTTACACTATCCGAGGTTCCTCTACAATCAACCTCGAATACTGGGGGGAATTACCCTTGAATATCGACTTTAGCGAGGAAATTACTTCGTAATGGAAGGGTCTCGATAGGTAGGATTTGTTGTAAGGGCCAAACGGTCAAATAAACCATGCCTACATAGATTGCTTAAGCCCTATCATAAAATATGTACGCATGTATAACTATTTAGCACAAGAATAAAGAGAAGTACTTTCCTTGCAGTCAACTTATATTTTAAAATTTTTCTCTTTACATCCCTTAAAGAATTTCGTACTTTCGATCTCCTAAAGGAAATGAGCTCAATGTCCAATTATAACTAGATTTCGGATGACCACTCCCCACTCAGGGACTATCGTCCGAAAACAAACTCGAACAGATCGAGCTATTAAATATCCGGGGCATAAGACCTATTAGGTAATCCCAAAATTTTAAAGGTCACGGCCATACCCAATCGGGAACTGTTATCTTAGGCAAGCCTAGATAATTGGGGAAAGTAATCCCACTGGGTGACACCCGATCTAAAAGGCAACAGTCATATTAACACAACTCGGAGACGTCCGAGAACTATAATAAAAGATAGGCCTTATAAAAAAAGAAAATTTTCATAATTGGTTCTAAAGGCTACCCTCAGCAAACTATAATCCGAGTTACTTACGTTGGGAAAAAGTTCCCGGTAACACCAAACCCCCAATAATCCGAGTTACTTTCGTTGGGAAAAAGTTCCCGACAACACCAAACCCCTAAGACGCCTCAAAACAAAATAATGTAAAGGCAGGGTTTGTTCGAACTTTCACAACTAAGTAATTTTATGCTAAGGCATTCTGGCCTTTGTAAATACAAATAAAGAAGCAAAGGAAAAACTTAAAAGCCTAAAGGGAAAAAACCCTTAAATATGTTTACCCAATAATCTTTTTACAAAGGCCACAATAGCCTGATACAAAAATTTACAATGGCTGAAACGGCCTCAATAAGATGCAAAAAAGTAAAAAAATACATATAAAAGGCCTAAGTGACCTGGCCTTCATCGGAGGCAAAATCTCCATACTCAGGATTTTCCCCGCCTTCAGACTCGCTTAAGCTCTCAAACTCTTCCTCGGGAAAGGCCAGCTTCAAGTCCCTGACTTTTTCTACTTTGGCATTCTCGATTTCAGCTAGTATATCGAAGCTCTGGGCATGAACTCCCTCGAGGGCTTCCCTTCGATCTTGCCACCTTGCATGTTCCACCATACTTTTCGCATACATCTGAATCGCCTAGGCATCAGCCTTATACTAGGCCACTTTAGCGTCAACCACGGTCTTGGCCACACCACCTCTAATTTGGCTGCCTCGAGTTCCTTGGACAAATTCTCTTTATCAAAGATAGCCAAGTCTAATTGGGACTGAAGCTCCTCAATTTTCTTGACCTACACCGAGGTATTCTCTTTTACAACTCGGAACTGGGTCTCGTCCGACTCTAGTTGTGCTTGAACGATTTCCTTTTTCGAGGCTAAGATGTCCATATTTTTCTTAAACTCCTCAGCCTCAGCTTGTATCGTATCTACCTGTTACTGAAGCTACTCGGTATGTTCAAGCCTTTGTCGGACCTACAATATCGGATTGTTAGCCACTATGTCCAATTCATTTTCACTATCGTGAAGTACTCGAATTAGCTGCTCGACCATCTCGACATGCTCACTCTGAGCCGTTTCTAACTCGACCTGAAGCTTCTCACTAAGAAGCATGTAGGTGTCCCACTTCTCAGTGAGATCCCAAACTTCACCCTCATGATGGTTTACCTCCTCCTAGTATCGGAGGAAAGTCTCATGGTGCAACACCTAAGCCTGCAAGCATAAAGGAAGGTGTTATGATTATTTACAACTTTAAGTTTAAAACACATAATAAAAAAGACACTCAAAGTTACCCGATTTAATGCTTGTTGAGCTTTATTGAATAGGTAGGGGGTTACCACCTTGTCTATCACTGGCGGATCTTCTTCGATCACCAAACACCGAAGGTAGCTAGCGAACCCCACTGGGCGGCGAAAACACGGGAATCCTCTAGGATAGAAAAAATTATTACCTTCTTCGGTCTGGGTCGACACTCGAGGCTGGGAACTGGTTCCACTAGTTTTAGGCTCGAGGAAGACATATCGGCTCCCGGCGATGTTACCTTCTTTGGCACCGGAAAGTCTCCGAGCCTAGTGATATCCTCTAAGCTAGTGGACTCTAACCCATCTAAGACAATATGGATATTTGCCGCCCCTTGAGGCTCCTCGTAAGAATGAACTTCTAGCATGTGGCCTCATAAATCATGGCATCTGAGAACTACGGAGACCCGGTAATTCAAATCACCCCGAGCGTGTCTTTCAGGGAACTTTCCCTTGCTCGAGGAGTATCAGCCTCGATCTCCTTCTCGACTCCCCATCCCAAGCTTGGGCCGGCGTGGCCACACCCCCTTCTAGTTTGGAAGCATCGGCCAAACTTCCCTCATTGATCTCTTCATGTCGAAGCATTTCAATTTTATCACTCACCGGTTCCGGGACCCTTGTATCACAACACCTGCCCGCACGTAGGCCACAAGCTTGGATTTCTCATCTTTTTCTTCGGACTCTTACATTAGCCGATGAACTGAGCCCGAGGGTAGAGCACTGATACTTCCCTTGGGCTTGCACGACCTCCTTTTTGTTTTTTTCATTTTTCGAGTTCGGAGAACTCAGGGCTCTTTTTCTCTTCTTTTCTCACCTTGCCTCGGAACAAGGGACTCGAAAGGCACATCTTCATCACCGGATGGAGGCCTCACAGCAACGTCTTTGGGGGAGACCTATAAAAGAAATCATAGTATATAAGAATCCGACAGAGCAAGATGAAAATCAAATATCATAAAATCAGAAAAGAAAAGTTACCATGATTACGGACCTCCCACTGACCCTTCTACAGTTTGCGCCATGCGTGCTCCAAATATGGGCTCTGTGACACAAGGCCCTCGACCTATTTCTTGAGTCGAGGAACCATCTCCGACATCTGAGCAACAGCTTCACCACAAAAACACCAATGGAAAAGGAGGAAAGGGAAGAAATATTAAGTGAAGTCTTAAAGGTGAAGTTATACTTACGCTTCATGTTCCATTTCTTGCGAAATGGCGGGTCCTCAGCGGGAATCTATTTCGAGGTCCTCACTCGAACAAATCGACCCATCCATCCTCGATCACGGTCCTCATCTATACTCGAGAACATGGCCCTGGTGTCCTGGCGAGCAAGTTTGATTAATCCCCCTCGATAGAGTCGGGGACTGTATAAACGCATAATATGATCAATGGACACCCCTCGATTTTGCTTACAAAGAAAAGAATAAGAATCACTATCCTTCAGAGACCAGAAGGAGGGGTGAATTTGATCAAGGGTCACCTCGTGCCTCTTGCAAAAGGCGATAGTGACCGGGTTTAAGGGACCCAACATAAAAGGGTAAGTGTAAACACTTAAGAAATCCTCCATGTGGGTGGTAATTGCTTCCTCAAGTGAAGGCACCACAACATGTTTATCGGCTCAGTTGAAATCCTCCTTGGCCTGGGAAAAGACCTTCAATAATTAAAAATATGTATCTCGGGACTAGTTCACATCGACCCGGTATCACCTCCGGGAACGAACTCGATAGGGTATGGTTCTGCCGCATCCCCATCACTGGTAGGCCTTGATGAAGAGGCGGCCTACTTTTGTGGGATAGTCTTAGAAGTTTTTGTCATTTTAGAACAAAGATGAAGAAGAAGAAGAAGTTATGAAGGTATGCTTAGTGGTTTGTAGAAAATTCAAGAAATTTGGGTACAAAAGTTGGAGAATGAAGAGATTTTTGAAGAACAAAGATGGAAAAAGCTTTGGACATAAAGTTTGAATGAATAAAAATTGTGATATTTATAGTATACTAATGGCGGTTCAAAACCCGTAGTGGTCGACAAACAACTGATGCGCATTTAATGTAACTGAACTGACTGGACGTTTTAGTAGCCATTTGTCGCTTACGTCATGGTCTATCGAAGAATAATTCAAGGTTCATATAGTTTCTCGTCGTCTTCTCTCCGAAAAATGAGGGGATTATCTATATACGGTCAAAATCTGGTTCGCCTATTGTACGACCGATTGAGTCTGAAGCGTGATAGGTTAAAGTTCGATTCCGGGTTATATCGACCCAAGATGCGAAATCACATTGTTGGGCTCGTGACACCGAGACCGAACAGAATCGAGACCAAACAGGTATTTGCCAAGCCGAATAACATAAGGCCAAAATATCTGCAATCAATTGAAAATCATGGCGGAAATCTCAGCATGTACCAAGGAGAGGCCGATTAATTAGCAAATCATGATATTTGTTTACCTTGTATAAAATTGTATCAAGAGTAGGACACTCCTTCTATATAAAAGGGGGGTCTGATTATTTGTAACAAACATTGAAATACGCAATACAAAGAAATATATTGTTATTTCTAACTCTTATCATCTTGTTATTCTGTTCTTACAACGGTAAAGATATTTCTTGGTTCGAGGGTGATTGAACTCGAAGGCCAAGGCTAATCAATTTGTGTGGTTTGCATTCATTCTTTTATTATCAATTTCAATGTTGTTCTACTTTCTTAATTTGTATTAAATTATATTATATATCCTTAAATCGCGTATAAATTCAATTGTTATCTGATTTTGACGGTAAATATATAGAGCTAGTGTTGGAAAAAAGGATGTAACTAATGGCTCTGTAGCACATGGTTTGTTGACATGATGCCTCAGAAAGATCAATGATTAATCTGTTGATTGGTTGCCGAGCGCTTGGCATCATTTCATAGTACATAGATCAAGCAACTTTGACACACTACTATGTGATATATAATTGACTGCTAGGTATGTACTTGGTAAGTACTCTATACTGTCAGCATCAAGAAAACTGCTTCCACATTGAACAATCAATTTTGCAGTTGAATTTCTTTTCATTTGTCTCTCGAGTGAACAAAATCATTTAAGTACATGTAACCGTCAATGTAATTCATTTTCGAATATTTCGAACGAGTCTTTCGGAAACAACCTCTGTAGCTTCGGTAGGTAGGGGTAAGGGTCTGCATACACTTCACCTTTCGGATCCCACTTGTGAAGACCGTCTAAAAAATGAATGTTTTTATTCATAGTTAATGCGAGAAGAAACGATGATTGATGATTGAGAATCTGAGATACCTCTCCTTAGTGCCCTTATTAAAGTTTCGAACTTGTAAACTTTTAGTCTCTTTCCTTTTCATTATCCAAGAGACTGTTAAATTTTGGTAGCTTCTTTACTAGCTTCCATTAATTTGATGCAAAAGTAGTTCCACTTCAATTAGCCTGTCTGGTACACTCATACTTTTGTTTAATTATCTTAAGCACATTGATTCTCGTTTATTTTCCGAATTGAAAACTACTTTTCTCCAATTAACAAATTGGTGACTCGGTCGGAAGATGGTTATTTGTACATGAAATTGGCAAATTTTGATCTCGTATTCCCTGAGTAGGAATCCGTGAGTATTTGGTTGAAAATATTGGTTAGGAGAAGTATTCATCTTACCCAAATAATTGTTTGGTAGTGCTGAAGTCTGGCAACAACAATCAGACTCCAAACATCCTTTTGCCAATGAATCACTCGTAAGCAATTATAGCTCCTATAATAACCCTGAGAGAACAAAAAAGAGAGCTTATACCTCAAGTAACAAAGTAGACAAACGAGCAGGTTGACCGACGACGCAATGCATTCTACCAGTATGTGCCAGCGTTAAGGTAGTGGACAACTTGGCCAAGTTCCTCAGTAAAAGAGCTTCAGTAAATTTCAATTCTCAAACAATACACTCCACACATGGAAGATGGCTTTGGATACAAAAAATATGAAGACTAATGAAGAGAATTCATAACCGGCAGGGGGAACATTGGCAATCATCAAGAAGGTCATGAGAGGTAGATTTATGAAACCAATTGCTCATGAAATGTTCCATGATGAAATTCTGCCCTCTAAGTTCATCTTACCCTGTACTTTAATCCAAGTAGACGAAGAGAGAAATATATGCTACATTACACCACATTTTCTTCTTCCCAGTAAGACCACTACAACAGGCTACTGTGTCCTCATCCTGCTATTCTCTGCAGCCCTCACTTGCAGGAAATAAGGATGGGCCTAAGAAACAGGGAGAAAAATTAGACATTAGGTTTATGCGAGAAAACATTGAACCAGTACAGACACATGATGTCAAATACAAGATTGAAAATTAGGACAAATACACAGACTCATGCATGCAAAACACCCTTTGTCCCTTGCATATGTGTCCCACCGATACAACAAAAATAAACAAGCTCATGTTGAGTCAATAAAACCTTCAGTGGAAGGGGTTAAGACATCTTCACGTTCGTGGAAGAAACAAGCAAACAGTTTATCATGTTTTGACTCCTAATATTCTGGTTGGTCTTAATGCTGTAGTTTTCAAAAGTCACCTAATCCCTTGTTGCTGTACATAGGAACAGCACAACACTCATTTGGATATGCAGGCAAAAACATACACAAGAAAAAATTTATCACCCCAAACAGTAGCTAAAATTATATGGAATTACCATTGCTTCTCTCGCTGTTAGTCTATCCTGATGGTCATAACGGAGAAGCTTGTCAAGAAAATCTATAGCCTGCAATTACACCTCAAAATTAAAGGATCAAAATCTGAGGAAAGATTATTTGTTTTAGCAAACCCAAAGAGGTTTTATCTGAAGAAAATTACCACAGAAAAGAAAATCACATACCTCTGGCGACACTAAATGCTGATTATCTGCATTTATAAATTTGGACCATGGCTTCCTACTGTGTCTGCAGGAGAAGTGAAGATTTTGACAGCAATCAGATATGTCACTATTCCGTTTCAGTAACCCTTTTAGTTGCATTCTCACACTTCTCTTGGAAAGCTAGATACTGAGATTATCTCAGTAAGTCAGCAACCGTATTTAATTGCAGCTCACAATTTATTAGTACCCCTCTATCCCTTTTTCTTTGACTCACAAGCTATTTTTGCATGTTAGGAAAAAGAAACCTATTTCCTTAAATGACAAAGTCACCAAAGTTCAAAAAGCTAAATGTTGTGTATCCTGCTCTACATTACTTTGAATTTTCTCTGTACATCTTTACACCTGTTTCAAATTGTCCAACGATATACCTTAACTTATCTCTACAAATCTCAAATATAATAACTCATTCAAACTTTATTTCCCAGACTCCGAAAAAGTCACCCATGTAAATCTGTTTTTCCTCTAAGGACCAACCATGTAAAGTGAGGAGGAATGGAGCGAGTATTTCATTTAGATAAGTTTATGCTGGCTAGTAAATTATTGACTAGTTTAATGAAGAGAGCCAAAATCATACCTCCCAACCATAGCCTCCAGCTGAGGATCAAGTTCTAGTTGATACTTGTGCAGATATGCATTCAACTCATCAGTTCCAAGTACCTAAAATGATAATTTCTCCGTCAACTCCAGATCAAGTAGGTAACAGTACTTATATCAATGATAACATTTCAGCTTTTACTAACAACTGACTACTTTATTTGCTGATGTTAACAAGATTAACCTAACATCAAGACTATTACAGACCGTTGACCAAGTTGGAGAATTTGTTTCGAGGTATTACCTTAGCAATTTTGACAAGCTGATCCTGGTTATCATGACCATAAAAGAAAGGTTCCTTGCGGAAAATCTACATAAAGAATAATAGGCCTAGTAAGCCGCAATGATAAAAGGATAAAAAAAATACAAAATGCAGCCCCTAAAAACTTGGGGACCTGGGTTCAGTGCCAACCACCTCAAACACAGAAAAAACGATGAACGAATGGAGCAGTATGTAATGGCTTAAAGTTTCTCACCATTCCTGCAAACATGCATCCAAGACTCCACATGTCCAAAGAATAGTCATAGTCATGCAAGTCAACAAGAAGTTCAGGGCCCTTGAAGTATCTGAAAAACAAGAAAAGAGACATTCAAACTTGCTACACTAGCTTTTATATACCAAGAGGGGATACAGACAACCAAGAATGACCACTACAACATATTAATACTTTGTGTACCACAAGTTTACACTAAGAGGCAGCTTTACCTTGTACTGGTTCTTATTTAACCTGAAACATTTTCTTCCTCCATTGTAATAATTAATTGTTTTAGCATTGTTCTATGGAACATTCAGCAGAAGTATATTGTTCCATTGTCAAGTCCATCCAACTAACAAACTGGAAATCATACATTCCATTTAAAGATTACACTCCAAGAGCTGCTTTTGGCAATCTCAACTCCAAGAGTAGACAATATGCAATCCAGCAGCATATTTCTGCTAACATATCAGTCACCAACAACTCATGGTCGGGAGGTGACACTATAAATCTTTTGAGATGGAAAGTTGAAAATATGAATTCCAAAAGCCAACCCAAGATAGATGATAAATATCATTTGTTCTGTGAGGCATTGTGGCTCATAACTGAATAGCTAACTAAACAAAGACCTACTGGAATGACTTGCTTTCAAACCAAAAGCTCATATTGTTTAGAGAAGAGTTAGTAAAGTGAAAGTGGAAAACATCTATAATAGGGAAGTTGTAGATACGACATATTTTGCTGGCAAAGCAACTGCACCTGTTCCACCAATTAGTTTTAGTAAATCACTCCTTACCTTGAAGCCACACGAACATTATATTCCTTTCCTGGATGGTAAAATTCAGCAAGACCCCAGTCTATCAAGCGAAGCTTCCGTAAGTCATGGTCTATCATAACATTATGTGGCTTGACATCTCTATGCATTATTCCTTGTGAATGACAATAGTCTAGTGCCTGCAGTTTCATAAAGAAGTTTCAATTACCCAGTTCCTCCACGTGATGTACACAAGGAAGAGGACAATAGCAAACAATACAACTGTTGCAAGAAGCTCTATTGTTAGAAGTAGGGGGGAGGGGGAACTCTAAATGCAGAGTGAAGTGAACTACGGGTTTCTTGTCAGCAAGTTGCTAGTCTAGAGAATGGTTCAGTTGAACATCAATATGAAACTGAAATAGAATTCTAAAAGAGAGGTCATCACAGGTTGGAGTACACCACTTCCCACTTCCTTTGTTAATACGAGCCTACTGGTGCCTGCAAGACCTAGGTACGTTGAAATCAAAAAAGATACATTCGTTGCATTGAACTCAAAGAAGCAAAAGTCCATCTTCTTTTTTCTCCTTTTAAACCCTTTCCTTTGAAAGAGAGAACCATCAAGGAATAAGAACATAGAAACGAACACATAGAAAATTAAAAATCATTTTTAAAGAACAAGATAGATATGTACTTATCATGTATAAGCCAGTTGAGAAACAAGAAACACTGCAAATATTTTACTTAAGGTCCCTATTACGCACAAACCATTTGCAGCAAATGAAAGCTCAAGAAGATCATTTTTTCTTCTGCATAACCGGAATAAAACATATATGAACTAAGCAGCTATTTGTTAAGAAAATTGGCGATGAATGTGCAAGGAAGAAGTAGCTTCAAGATACAAACAGCAGGACCCCAGCATTGGCGATTGGCTCTTGCCTTTTGGTGCATTTATGCAAATCTACTGTACGTCAGGTCTCTCAGGAAGAAATCAGTTCCAAAAATTTTCACCATTCAAACTGAAAACATTATTTACCTCCAATTAGTCAAGCAGTTACTGGAAAAACTCGAGTACAAGAGAGGAAGCAGAAGCATTATTCTTCACTGACGACAAACTTTAACCCTATCATCAGAACCAGATTGTTGTACACATCTCGTGGTACATGCAATTCTTTGAGCTCTCATTACCCATATTCTTCACTTCTCCTCCACACTCGTCTTCTAGAATAGTAGCAATTTCAAAGTCTAAGATTACTCTACATCAAAATAATGCCTTCGTAAAATCCATCGGGTCTGTCTACTCCATATACCTAAAATAATCTGCTAACCTAAGTTGCTCGGACAGGGGTATGGGTATCCACTATAGGTGCAGATTCAGAGGTCTAGTCCTTTGAGATGTAAATAATAAGATTTGGGGATACCGATCCTAGTACGGATACGGATTTGGGGATCCTACTAAAATAATTGAAGGAAGAAAATATAAAAATATCTCTAAATTATGAGAAATTATGTGGAATACTTATGTATAGCTTGTAAAGAGTGGATTTCTTTTTTATTCTCAAGTTGTAGATAAGTAAATGATTGATTTCCTAGATAAGGTAAGTTATTCTCTTCAAAGTTAACCTTCTTTTAGTTCTGATTTTGGGAATCAAATTGCTGCCGGTCAAGTACCTAAAATTATTTGACCACATCCAGTACGAATCTCATACTCACACCCATACTAGAGTCGTACCGACATGGGTGCAGCACCTAAACTGACATGTCAGAGCAACTTAGTTACAAACAAAACATCCAAAGCATCCCAAACAAGGGGTTGTGCTAGCGAAGTTACTAATCCGCGATTCCAAACAACCGCATGTAAAACGTAACCTGAACCAATGAACCCATCATAAAATAAAGAAGGAAAATAAAATTTAAAGAGCTAATGTTGATAATACAGTACATCATTACTCTAGATTCTTTCATCAATTAGAAGATTGGAGTGTATATGAGAAGCTACTATTTAAAACTTTACCGAAGAAAAGCATGTTCTCGAGAAATTTCAGGTTGCATAACTCTTTGTCTAGAGATTCTTATTCCTTTTCGATGAATTAGTGAAAATAATCATGTTAAAAGAATTCAATTTTAAATTTTGGACAAGAATTTAATTCCATAATCTCCTGTAACTGTGTTAAGACATGAATGCTGAGGAATTTACTCCACAGATTCAATCAAAAGAAAATGAGAATTTATCCACTCAACATTCAAGTGCTTTCAAAACCTTATCTCTCATTAGAAAGAGTGATTCAGCATATAAAAGCTGGAAGGAACTCCCAAGATCCTCTTCCTCGTGCAAACTAAACAGCAAACAGCCAACATACAAAGAAATGTACGGAAGAAACAAACTTTTGGCTAGATAATAAGACATACATAAAACTAATAATCAGTCACATGAAAAAATAAAGGAAACAGAGATACGCAGACAAGGGAGTGGGAAGCAAAAGTGACTGCAATGCAATCAAAAGATAAAACCTTTGTTTATAGGAATGATCTAAAAGATATATCCTTTTACCTTGAGAAGCTCATATATGTAGTACCGGATGTCATAATCCGTTAATGTTGGGTACAGTACTTTGAAATCTGTACTGTTCACAAACTCAAAAATTAAGCTTGGAGTTTTTGAGTGCTGATCTCTGACGATATCAAGGAGTTTGACAACGTTTGGTCCGCCACAGAGGTTCTGCAAGATTTTTATCTCTCTCTTGATCTACATAACACCATCAAATAACAATTCAAAAGCATGTCTTATTCTAACTAAATCATTAGGTTGCAGAAGTACAGAATTAGAGAGGAAAGAAGAGAATATATATATATATATATATATATATATATATATATATATGTGTGTGTGTGTGTGTGTGTGTGTGTGTGTGTGTGTGTGTGTGAAAATTGACCTATATTTTAGATATTCCACATGACGGAAGTAACCAATTTGTACAGACATTTACTATGAATGAAACTGATGTACTCTTTACAGAGGTACACACGAACAAAGCTACCTACTTGACTACTTATCAGATATGCCATGACTCTAAATCAACACATATGAATATCTATTTGATAGATGAACATAGACGAGTTTCATGAGACAGATACAACTTTTTCTATGAGGTTATTAACATAGATGATTTTCCACAAATGTTAAGTCAGCAGATATTATTATGCAGAACATAAGATGGCAGGAACTTTATACACTATAGGAAATGACTAATTTTACAGGAATTCTTTTTTCTAGCATAACAATTAGTTTTCTTTTCTTTGGAAAAGGGAAGTTTTTTTATTCAGAAGGATTAGTTTCCTTTTTCTTTGTGAAGCAGAATTTAAAGAAGTTACTCAATGAAAACACAAAGAAGCCATTTGTTACATGCAATACCAGTAACACAAGTTGAAAATACAAAAATTCATACCTTTTTCTTCTTAACGGGTTTCAGGATCTTGATTATGCACTTTTCATTGCTGTTAACATTTACACCTTCAAAAACTTCACTATATTTTCCTCTTCCAACTTTCCTAACAACCTCATAGTCATCCTGATCACTGGAATAAAAAACATGAGGAAAATTGATGAGAATAATACAGCATCATAGGTTTCATTAAAGTTGAACTGGTCAAAGTGAGGATTGTGAACTGAAACAAAATCTAATGAAATTAATTGTACTATCATCCTAATACCATTTGAGGAAGCTAGATCAATTGACATAGGAGGCCTGCTGATGTGATCCCTGAAACAGAAGACTTAGACTTACAAAAAACATGCTCTCAATTAGCTTGTTCCTATTGCTTTTTTCTCATTTTTCCTCGAGCCAAGGTTCTACATACAGCCTCTCTACATTCACTGTAGGGGTAAGGTCTCGTACTATCTACCCTCCAAGACCCACTTGTGGGAACTACTGGGTTTTTTGTTGTTGTTGTTGTTGTTGTTATGCTCTCAATTTAGCAAGACAATGTTTAATAGTCTCTTTTGAATTGTTCTGTACTCAAGTAAGTAAATCACCAATGACTTAATGCCAAATGAAATGCTTTTAACCATTCATACATACAGCAACTTAGCAAGTAGTTGAGCAAGGACCTGGATTATTCATACATTTTAGTAAGACAAGGTCTTAATAGCGTCCTCCAATTTCTTTTGTCTTAATATAGAGTACACAAAATGATTTACTTCTAGATAAAACTGGCACAACTATTCATGCCAGACAGTAGCCAGGCACCAGCCTCCACAAATGAAATGAAATGTAGCATACATGCGTAATATTTGCAATTTATCTGTTCCCAGCTAATTTTAAACGTTTCAACATGTTAGAAATGAAAACTTTGTGAGTTTTGGAGCCCAACCCTGAAGCCATAGGCTTTATAACCTAACAAAGAAATGTATACTCACGACAGTGAACGTATGCAAAAGATTGAAACTTGCCTTCTTGCAAACATTTCAAATCAACCAGAAAACATCATAAATGATTTCCCCAAAATGTTGGGAAAAAAAGGCTTTCTTTTGCTTCTGTCATTAAGATCAGGAGTTTATCAGCCAAACCAACATCCATAATAAAACACCCACTAACTTCCTTCAGCAACCAGCCAATCAATCAATCAACTAGACCTCAAGCCCTACTAGTCAGGTTGGGCTACATGAATTTCGTTCCCGATATTAGATAATTGTCTTTTTAGACAGAAGTTCTATAAAATTAAGGTTCTCAAATCCAACACCCCAGTGATCACCTTCTGCGATTACTGACTAAAAACTCTTCTTCTTTTTTAAAAATTAGTTAGTTATTGTCCTTATGATCACCTAGTCTAGTAAGAAACGCTTGCAATGAAGGAGAACATCATATACTTTGCAGTAGGCTTCAAATCCTACGAAATAGAGAGATACACAACCAGTGCTGAAGAATGGTTCGAGTGGACAGAAAGAGGAAGGAACCTAATCAGAAGGACTACTTTCAGCAGGAAGATGCTGATGTGGCTATGTGATAATCTCAAGGAAGCTTCAAGGGTGAAGGGGAATTATGTGAAAAGATGGAAGAGCAAAGACCAATTTTCAGAGACATTTTGTGCAAGGAACTATAACAGGTTTGGTAGTTATATAACCATCATCAGGGTCCAAGGCAGAGGGAGATCATTTATTTATTGTCCCAGAGGTGACTTTCAATTCAGGTTGGATGGATATTGAAACCAAAATAGAAAGGTTCATTAATAGTAGGGTACGAAGGAATGTCTTTAATGCTCCAAAGGTGGTTGAAGAAGGACTCCTGTATTCAAACACTGTCAGAAACCATAAATGGGCAAACAGAGAAATGAATGCAGCGGAAATCCAACAAGAAGGGTACATAATTCGTATAACTGGAGAACAAACACACAACGAATTGCTAGGCAGGTGCTTGGTGGGAATCATTCCAAAAGGAACCCCAGAAGTTGCGACACCATCGGAAGTGCGTAAATGGACATCAAACTATTGGAAGCAAGTAAAGGGAACCAACATCTATAAGATGGATCATAACAGGTTTCTTTTCGAATTCCCATCGAAAGAAATGGTTGTTCATGCGCTAAGAAATGACTGGTTCTGGAAGAAGCAAAAAGTCGAGCTTATATGGTGGAGTCCAATGGTGGGGATTCCCAGAAAATAAAAAGTTAAATCAAACATGGATTAGGATAGTATGGCTTCCATTACACTTATGGTCTCCAAAAGTTTTCAAAGAAATTGGAGAATTCTGTGGGGGATGGGTTGAAACGGAGGAGGAAACGTAGCTGAAGAAGCAAGAATAAAGGTGAGAGGAGATGGGTCTTCAATTCCCAACACAGTGAAACTAGAATTTGAAGGAATAGGCTTTGAGATGCAGATCTAGTGCGAATCGCCGGGGAGATTCACCGTCGGTGTGAACGAGGAAGACAATGCTTCGATCCAGCGGGTAAAAGAGGACACTCAAATTGCAAGTGGAGGGGCTCGATACTATAAAGCAGTGATGGGACACGTGGGAAGTTCAAATCAGCCAAACCCTATAAAGGCATGTGACTGGGCACGTGACATCTCAATCTTTACTAATATGACCAATCAGTTTTATAACACAAAGAAAGTGGGCCCAGATTCTTTGGCCCAAATAATCTATGAAGAAAGGGCCTTTAAAAAGCCCATGCCAAACCACACAGCAACCCTTTTAATGAGGGGATAAAGGCCCTGCAGTTCGACTTTTCTATGGGAAAACAAATAACATCTGTGACGTAGGAACCTAAGGAAAACATTTACAATGACAGTTCAGAAGAGGAAGAAAAAGAAAAGGAAGAAGATGAAGAAGAAGGAAAACAACAAGAAGATTTGATTGAGAATAATGCCTTAATAATTATTGCTGAGAATGAAAGGATGATCAACAGGAATTCAATAACATGCACATACAGATAGCGGAAACGGATGGGTATGTGGGTTGGGCAATTGAAGAAGTCGAACCTTTAAACCATCACAACTTAGAGTCAGAAGAAGACCTGGAATTTGAAGCATCAATTTGGGTGCATCAGAACATTATCAAGTTGAGCAAAGAATTTGGAGTGGATTTTGGTGGGTGTGAGAGAGAAGCCTTAGAATTGTTTATGAAAATTGATAGTAGAAGACAAACAAACAAAGGGGGAGAAATGTGCCAAACACCTAAGAAAAAAGGATTCAAAAAGCTGAAGGGATTGGATATTGGGAGTAATTTCAAGAGTAATGGAACTAGAAGCAGGGGTAGTTTTATCAGTCATAATTAATAATAGTGAACATATTATCATGGAATGTGAGGGGACTGAATAGAGTTGGGAAAATAAGGGCAATTAAAAGTCAGTTGATAAATTGGAAGCGGGGATTGTTTGTTTACAAGAATCCAAAATAGAAGGGGATATTAGGGAACTAATCAGAGAGATAGGGGACAGTAGAGGGGTAAATTTGCACAACTGGAGGCTAGTGGGACCCGGGGATATTGTAGTAATGTGGGATGGAAGAATATGGAAGGGGAAAGTTTGTTGTACTGGAGCTCACACAATTACTTGTAAATTTTCAAGTAAGATTCAGGAATATACATGGCATCTCTCGGTTGTGTATGCTCCTAATGACAGGAGAAAGAGGGAGGAAGTTTGATAGGAATTGACAGGGGCAAGAGGCCTATTCAATGGACCATGGGTGGTATGTGGGGACTTCAATACCGTGAGGTACCCATCAGAGAAGAAGAATTGTTCCAGAATCAAAAGAGCAATGATGGAATTCTCAAGCTCTATTGAAGATATGGAATTGGCAGGCTTACAATTAGCAGGAGGTGATTACATACGGAGGAAAAGGGACAGACATGTAATGGCAGCTAGATTGGATAGATTTCCGATCTCAGTTGAATGGAATGAAAACTTTAGAGAAACATAAAACAACAATCGATGCAGAGAGTTACATCAAATCACTCACCATTAATGCTCCAATGTGGTAGCTGGGAACCAGTAAAGTCATATTTCAAGTTTGAGAATTGGTGGTTGCAAACTGAAGACTTCAAAGACAGAGTTGAAGACAGGTGAAAATCTTTCATCTATGAAGGAAGGACAGACTATATCCTAGCCTTTAAACTCAAAGCTCTAGAGACAAAGCTAAAGGAATGGAGCAAAGCTATGCAAGGCAATTTAGCATTAAGGAAAGCAAGTGTTCTCAATCAACTTGCAGAACTGGAAGAAGTGTACATGAACAAAGGAGCTTGACTGAGAAGGAAATTTACACAAAAACATCATTGTCCATGGAGTTTGAGTAGGTTGCAAATTAAGAAGAAATAGCATGGAGACAGAGATCAAGGGCTTTTTGGTTGAAAAAGGGAGATAGGAACACCAAGTATTTCCATTGAACAGCCAATGCACACAAGAGATATAATAACATAGATCAATTGACAGTGGAAGGGGAGACCTTACAGAGTCCTGAAGACATCAAGAAGGAGATAATCATATTCTACAAGAAGCTACACACAAAAGAAGAAGAAGACTGGAGGCCAACAGGTTCCATCAGAAACAACCAAATGATCACTATAGAAGAAAACTTAATGCTCCAGAGTCCAGGAAATATGGGACTGGGTTAAGGCATGTGCAGGTGACAAAGCACCAGGACCTGATGGATTTTCAATGGCATTCTTCAAGGATGTGGTAAAAGATGATGTGGTAGCAACAGTCCAGAACTTTAATGAACAAGGAATCTTTGAAAAGAGCATGAATGCCACATTTGTGGCTTTGATTCCTAATCTCCCAGAGTCCTGAAGACATCAAGAAGGAGATAATCATATTCTACAAGAAGCTACACACAGAAGAAGAAGAAGAAGACTGGAGGCCAACAGGTTCCATCAGAAACAACCAAATGATCACTATAGAAGAAAACTTAATGCTCCAGAGTCCTAGAAGCTACACACAGAAGAAGAAGACTGGAGGCCAACAGGTTCCATCAGAAACAACCAAATGATCACTATAGAAGAAAACTTAATGCTCCATAGTCCAGGAAATATGGGACTAGGTTAAGGCATGTGCAGGTGACAAAGCACCAGGACCTGATGGATTTTCAATGCCATTCTTCCGGGATGTGGTAAAAGATGATGTGGTAGCAACAGTCCAGAACTTTAATGAACAAGGAATCTTTGAAAAGAGCATGAATGCCACATTTGTGGCTTTGATTCCTAAGAAGGTAAGGGCCAAAAAGTTAAGAGATTTCAGGCCTATCAGTTTGATAGGCAGCATATACAAGATTATTTCCAAGCTATTGACTGAGAGACTCAAAAAGGTGGTTAACAAATTAGTGTATCATCAACAAATGGTCTTCATAAGAGGCAGACATATCATAGACATATCGTGGATATTGTGCTAATAGCCAATGAATGTATAGACACAAGGAAGATAAGCAAAGACCCTGGGATTCTATGCAAGCTGGATATTGAAAAAACATATGACCATCTAAATTGGAAATACCTTTTGGATACCCTGAGAAGGATAGGCTTTGGGGAAAGATGGATTAGCTGGATTAGATATTGCATTACCACTGTAAGTTTCTCAGTACTTATCAATGGAGGTTGGATTCTTCCCTTCACATAGGGGGCTGAGACAAGGTGATCTCCTCTCCCCTTTTTTATTCATAATTGCTATAGAAGGATTAAATGATATGGTGAAAGTAGCTCAGACAAATAACTGAATAAGGGGCTTTAAAGTGAGTAATAGGGCTGACAGCAATATGAGGATTTCACACCTGCAGTATGGTGATGACACTTTGTTTTTTTGTGAAGCTGAAAGAGAACAAGTGAAAGTGCTAAGGGTGATTCTGATTCTTTTTTAAGCTATTTATGGGTTGCACATCAACTGGCATAAAACTTTCATTTTCCCCGTCAATGAGGTTATGCAGCTTCAAATTTTGGTTAATATCCTTGGTGGGAAGGTATGAGAACTGCCTACTGTATATCTGGGATGCCTTTGGAAGCTAAGAGCAAATCAAAAGATATTTGGAACTATGTGCTAGAGAAATGTGAAAAGAAGCTAGCAAATTGGAAGAATCAATATTTATCTATGGGGGTAGATTGATTCTGATTAACTCTATGCTTGATGCCATACCTACTTACATGACGTCTTTATTTCCAATTCCAGTCAATGTGGTGAAAAGAATTCATGCTCTAAGAAGAAAAATTCTATGGGAAGGTAACAGTGAGAAAAAGAAAATCCACTTGGTTAAGTAGGGAGACCTAACTACAAGCAAGAAGGCGGGGGGGACTGGGAATCAAAAATTTGAAAGTACAGAACCAGAGCCTGATGATGAAGTGGTTGTGGAAATTTGCAGCAGATGAACAAAAATTGTGGATAGGGGTTATTAGGGAGAAATATGGAAAGGAAGAAAATTGGACAACTAAGTCAGTGAGAAGTCCATATGGAGTCTGTTTGTGGAGATCAATCAGGAATCTATGGCCAAAAGTGATCAACAAAGCAAAGTTCAAAGTAGGAAATGGTAGGAAGATCTCACTGTGGAAAGATAACTGGATAGGTCAAGGAACCTTGAAGGGGCTCTTTCCTAACATACATGCTTTGAATCAGCAACAACAAGCAACAATAGAAAAGGGTTGGACAGATCAGGGCTGGAATCTCACTTTCAGAAGAATGCTAAATCACTGGGAAATTGATAGAATTATCCAATTTTATAATACTTTGGAGCAGTTCGGTGGTACTACTCTAATCAAGATCTTATTATATGGCAAGGGAACAGGCAGGGGAAGTTTTGAGTTAGGGAAGCTTACAGGAATTCAACTTGTCCAACAATCAGGTAGGCTGCTTGTCCAACAATCAGGTAGGCTGCTGGCCATGGAAGATGATATGGAAAGTTAAAATTCCATACACGGTGGCTTGTTTTATATGGTTATTGGCAAAAAGAAGCAGTGTTAACACAAGACAACCTAACCAAAACAGGATTTCAATTGTGTTCTAAATGTTATTTATGTGGAGAGAAGGCAGAGACAATTAGCCATCTTTTTTTGCATTGCAAATTGACTTTAAAAATATGGAGAATCTTTATCAGCTTAAGGGGAATTTCATGGGCAATGCAGGGAAGAATCCTTGCTATTCTAGCATGCTGGAGTAAAGAGGGCACACTTTCTAGATATAAAAAGAGATGGAGAATTATGCCAGCCTGCATATGGTGGACAATTTGGAAAGAAAGGAATCAAAGATGTTTTGAAGACAAATCCAGTAACATCCAGAAGGTAAAGATGCAACGCTTAGCTCTTTTTTATTTTTGGTGTAAAGGAAAGCTTTTGGAGGATCATGAATCCATTCTAGATGTTTTAGAATCCTTGTGAGAAGACCAGGGATTACAAGTTGTTTGTATTTTTGTCTGAACACTTTCCTTTGTAATTATGGGTGACTTCATAATTTTAGTGAGGTCTTTATATTAATATACAAATATATTACCTTCTCAAAAAAAATCTAACACTTAAAGGGCCTATCCCTTTAACAAAAAATAGGTAAATAAATACCCTCCGTCCCAATTTAAGCCTTTTTAGTGTGTCCCAAAAAGAATGATACCTTACTATATTTAAAAAAAATTAACTTTAAACTTGTCATTTGACTCTTAATAAGATAATTTGCAGCTAACCAAATATCTAATGATTTATTTCAATTCATTTCTTTTTAAAACTCCATTAACACCAATCAGACATCAACATATAAATTGGGACACAGTCAAATAGGCTGGTTCCCAGTCAAACATCATCACTTAAATTGGCCCAGTGAGAGACCATCACACAAATTGGAATAGAGCTTGAAATAATTGTCTTTTAAGTCAAAAGTTCATAAAATTAAGGTTCTCAATATAACACTTAAAGCATTTATCCCTATAACAAAAACAAATAATATCAGCATGACATATGATGATATACAAAATAGAAGTATAAATTACATAATTTAAATCATCAATTAATAGGTAATTAGAGAAAAATAAAAGAAGCAGAAAAATTACCCCCATTGAACAGTAAGGGCTTCATAATCCCAATATTCCCTCGGGCGAAGGACATTAACATCGGTGTAAACACGAGCTTTTGACATAGTTTTACCGTCAATCACCGGTTCAGAGCTGCTGATCTTACCAAAACTGACGAAATTTCCGGTAGCAGAAGTAGCGACGGGCTGTAGGAGGTCAGGAGGCGAGGCAAGAGGAGCACGATAAGCAACAAGGACGGCACACACTAGAAGAAATTGAAGGCAGCATCTTCCATGTGAAGCCACCGCCGGTGAAGTAATCAACAGCGATCCTCAGTAGTACAGCATATGTATGATTTCAAAGGTAAGAGGAGAGGAGAGTGCTATTTTTGGAGAACAAAGTGGGGAGTGTTAGATCGACTTTTGGCCACTTGGGCGTAAGCTTGAGCCTTGATGCACTGGTCCCTGGACCTGGACCAACGTGTGGGAGGGTGTGCAGACTAATAGCGTGTTTGGCCTTCTTTTTTTTTCTAAAAACACTTTTAGCAAAAAATTGAGATACTTGACTAAGAACCCGTTTGACTTAGCTGATTTAAAATAGTTGATAAGTATTATGTGTTAAAAAATATTTTTAAGTATTAAAACTGATTTAAAAAATAAGCAGTTATGTGTTTGGATAAAATTGTTGAAATTAATAATATGCAGCAGAAGAATTAAGTATACGAAGAGTTTTGTTTTAAAAAGAAGTATTTTGGGGATAAAATAGTAAATATTTTAGTCAAACTTAAAGTGCAAGCTGAAACTTGATAAGTTGGGGTAGACCAACTTATGGCTTTTGGCTTATTTTTTGCTTATAAGCACTTAACTTATAAGCATTTTTATTTTTACCAAACGCGTAGATAAGCCAAAAAGTGCTTATAAATCAATTTGACCGGCTTATAAGCTTAGCCAAACACCCTCTAAGCTTTTTAAAAGGAATGTATCCTTCAAGGGATCGTCCGTCATTGTTGCTTCTTACCCTGTGTCACATGGTTGCAGTGTAAGTAAAATTGAAGAGTAGAAGTCCACCATTGAAAGTCATTCTAAGCTTTGAGTAGAAGTCTACCATTGAAGGTCATTCCAAGTTTGCTTTCGAAAATAGGATTTTTTGAGTTTGTTAGCTATTTGGATTGAATGTTGTTCCAATTGATTGAAAATATCGAAAGGAGTTCAAAATTTAAATTTAAAATGATTTGGAGTAGATTTGAGCAAGATTTGAGTTAAATTTTATAAAAGACGCAAGGAAGAAGACGAAATCAGTTTTTTGTATAATAGTATATATGAGTGTATAAACACATATTATACACTTTTATACAAGTGTCTGTAAACGAACTTATTCCACGATTTTTAGTTTCAATTCTTGTTCAAAATCAGTCCAAATCTACATTAAATGACTTCAAATTTTATATACAATCTCCATATATTATTTCTAACAAGTCTAAATAATATTCACTCCAAATTTCTCATAAAAATCAAATTCAAAATTTAAACCCATATATTTAAGCCTGTTAAAAATCTAATTTTCACCATCCAAATGGATTTTGTTTGTTGAACTATGTGGTCAGCTACAGTAAACTATATAAGGGCGTCTGCAAGAGAGGTGTTAGGGGTCTAGACCAGTGTCTCTTGTAGGCATAAAGGAGACTGATGGTGGAATGAAGCGGTCCAAGGTAAAGTGGAAGTGAAGAAGGCGGCATACCTGAAGTTAGTGGGGAGTATAGGTGAGGAGGAGAAGCGAGCGTGCACGGAGAGATATAAGGTAGCTAGGAAGGAAGCTAAACAGACGGTCACAGAGGCTAAGACCGCGCTTATGGTCGTATGTATGATGAACTGGGGAAAAGGGGGGGAGAAAAAGTTAATCCGACTAGTCAAGTTGAGAGAGAAGAAGGCTCGGGATTTGGACCAAGTGAGATGCATAAAGGACGAAGATGGTAGGATACTGATGGGATATGCCCAGATTAAGAGGAGATGGCAGACTTACTTCCATAAACTTCTAAATGAAAAGAAAAAGGATCAGGATATTATGCTAGGCGAATTGAAGCATTCCGAGAGTCACCGTGACTGTTGGAACATATATGTATGTTCACATTTATATGTTTTGATAAATGACAAACCGATTTAGATGGAAAATAACCAAATAAATGTGAGTTATTATTGAAATACACTTTGGTTTATATTTTAACTAAAGTGTATTTATTTTGTATTTATCTTGTAGATATGCAAAGGCATACAAGGAGGAAGATAAAGCCTTGATATGCGAAGTTGATATGCGAATGCGCAAAGGGGAAGATTTGCTTTGCGACATTATGTGAGTGGACAAGAATTGGAGTCCAAGAAGTTCAAGACAAGATCAAGAGAAGATATGAAGCAATGAAAATAAATGAAGACCTTTTGTTGAGTCTTATTTATATTGTCTTTATTGTGATCTTGATCCAACTTTAAGTTTGAGTCTTGGCTTCTCTCATAAAATGATTTTACAAATGCATACTATTTTACAATATATGCATACAAATGATTTTATGCATATCATAATTGATTTTACAATATATGCATATCACAAATGATTTTACAATATATGCATATCAAAAATGATTTTACAATATATGCATGTATATGCATATCACAATTGATTTTACAATATATGCATATCAAAAATGATTTTACAATATATGCACATCATAAATATATTTTAAATACTTCAAACAAAATGATTTTAATGTTTTCATTTTAACCAAAATGATTTTTGAAGTAAGTTTTCAATTCTGGTAAACTCTGGTATACTTAGTGTATATCAATGGTATATTCCAGCTTTGTTTTAAAGAATATTTTTACGCAAGGCTAGATAATCGATTAACCAATGTAGATAATTGATTATCTCCTAAGATAATCGATTATCGCCTTAAGATAATCGATTATCGCATATCCGTTGCCTTTCAAACGGCTAGTTTTTTGAACGTTTGAACTACGATAATCGATTATCGTGGTAAGATAATCGATTATCTTGCTGAAAAATCAGATTTTAGTGTTAAACATGAGCAACGGATACAAGAGTTTTTGGGGCTATAAATACACCCCAAAAACTCTCATTTGAACACACAACATCTGATATAAACATACATAAGCTCTCAAACATTTCCAATATCATATTTGATCATTTTTATAGTTTGAAAGCCAAGTTCTTGAATTTATTGTTGTGTTCTTGAGCGTACTTGTTTACTCATTATCCACTCTATTAAGAGAGTATTTGTTTAAGTGAGCAGTAAGTGTTTGTATACACTTGTTGCAAGAAGAAAGGGTATATTTCTTCTTGAGAAGTCTTGGGGTGAGGTATCCTCGAGCAGGGTTTCTTGAGGCTTATGTGATTTAAGTTCTCAAGTGTAAAGGTTTGTTAGGTACCCGGAAACTTAACATAAGTCTTGAGGTGCGGTATCCTTGAGCAGTGTAACGGTTTGTTAAGCACCCGCAAGCTTAACGGAGATAGTTGAACCTTGAGTTGTTGCTCAAGAGACTGGACTTAGCCACAGGTTGTGGTGAACCAGTATACGTTTTGGTGCACTCTCTCCTTACTCTTTAATTTCCACATTATTGTTTTAAATTCCTGTGATTTTTTATAATACGCTATTCACCCCCCCCCCCTCTAGCGTTAAGCACGTATTCTAACAATTGGTATCAGAGCCTAACTCTCTGTAAGACTTAATAGTTTGAGAGAATCTTTCTATGGCTTCTACTAGTAGTACTTGTGCAGGAATAGGTGAAGGATTTTGCACCTTTTTGCCTCCAATATTTGATGGAAGCAATTACACATATTGGAAAGAGCGGATGAGAATCTTCATCCAATCGAACAACTTTCGTCTATGGCAAATCATCAAGTATGGTGAGGGAATGACGACACAAGTTGGGAAAACCATGGTAAGTGAATACAACACCAAAGCAATCAATATGTTGTATAGTTCTTTGAATCAGGAGGACTATCGGAAAATTTCCCACTACAAAACTGCCAATGAAATGTGGGATAATCTTGAGGACACTTATGAACGTACTCCTCAAAAAGCGGACAGCTCATGTGATGAACCGACTGCCCAATGCTTCATGGCCAACGAAGAAGAAGAGGTAAGTACTTATAACTTCTACTCTCTTGAAGAATTACAAATAGCTTTTAAAGAACTATTTGGTGAATTGGAAAAGACTTCAAAAATCGCCAAAGAGGCCAAGGCTAAAATCAATGTTTTAGAAGAGGAAAATAATTTTTTGAAAAATGATAATATCGACCTTAAAAATAAAATTAAGGCGATGAATGAAGCCTCTTCAATTGATCAAAGTTCTAATTGCTTATCTTGTGATTCATTGAAAATAGAGAACTTAGAACCTAGGAAAACACTAGAAAAACGTAGGGTAAACGTTCCTAAAGTAGTTGAAGAGATTAAGAAGAAAAAGCCTAAGAAAAAAAGGCGTAAGAAGAATAAGAATCGTGATGCATCACCTAGAAACGATTCTAGGAATTTTCCAAGTGAGCCTAAAAATAATGCTTTTAGGCAACCTAGAAATGATTCTAGGAGTGGGTCTAGAATTAACCACTTTAGACCACCTAGAAATGATACTAGGTTTTTTGATAATAAGTCTAGAATTAATAATTTTAGATCACCTAGAAACAATTCTAGGAATTGCGCTAATGAGCCTAGAATAAACCATTTTAGGCCACCTAGAAATGATTCTAGGATTCTTGTTGATAAGTCTAGAATGAATTATACTAGACCACCTAGAAATGACTCTAGGAAATTCAACACGTCTAGGAATGACTTTAGATCACCTAGAACGCATTTGGCGCAACCTAGGCATAGGCACAACCCGAACGTAGTATGTCACTACTGCAACCGGGTAGGACACATAGCACCCATATGTTTTGCGAAACATGGGGATTTATCTTCTAGCTATGATTATTATTTGCCTAACCCCCAAGGACCCAAAATGGTTTGGGTACCAAAAACCTATCCTTAAGTATTTTTGCAGGTATGCTTGAAGGCTACAATATTGTAGTAGATGCACCAAGCACGACACCTCATTGCATCAAGGGAGAATTTCGGTTAGTTATCCTTTTTGATAAAAACCGAATTGTTGATATGTGCCAGCAACCAATATTAACATATTTGTTGTTAATTTGGTTCTTATATTGTTGAAATTTTTGATGTGCTTAATCGTAATAGTTGATGTGTGTTAACAATTGAGATATCCTTGTTAACAATTAATATCAATTATCTTTGTTGATTCATTTGTTGAAAATTTGTTGTTAAACAAAAATTGGTATCAATTATTAAATGATTGATCCATGTTTTGATAATTATTTTTGGTATCAATTATTTTTATTAATTCAAGTTTTGATAATCTTTTAAAATAACAATTGGTATCAATTATTTTTTTAGAAATAATGATTGATCCTTGTTAGTTATTTTTTGATAAGAATCTAATTGTTATAAGTGTTAACAATTAGTATCTTTTTGATAAAAATAACCTTTGAAATGTTTGTGCAACAATTGATAACAGTTGGTATGTATTGACTGTTAGCTTGCTTCTAATAAAAATATTTCATTTATGATTTGATAATTGTGGTTTAAATAACTGTTGGTATATACTAGAAAAATAAATAATTTTTTTTTGGTGTGTATTAACTATTAGCATATTTTTGTCAAAAACTTTTCACTCATGTTTTTGATGAATGCTATTTTTGGTTTGAAAAATAATTGATATATTCCTCAAATAATTGATTCATGTTTTTAACAGTTGATAAAAGTATTTCTGTTAAAATTTACTCTTGATGAATATATCTTTTGGTTTGAAAAATAGTTGGTATATTTTTCAAAATTAATTCATGTTTCTAATAAACTATTTTGTTGGATATTAACAGTTGACATATTTTAGTAATATGTTTTACTAAAAACATCAATTATATCACTGTTAATAAAATAACATTTGATATATTTGTTATGTTTTTCCAACAAACGGTTTTACCATTGTTTTTATAACAATTGGCATATTTTGAAAAATATCAAATTGATATGTTTTGTTTTTCAAACAATTGGCATATTTTGAAATATCTATTGATATGTTTTGTTGGCATGTCTTGATAAATTTCTAGCAATCTTCATATTGCATATTCCTCAATGTCTTTCCTATTTTATTTTTAACATTCAGGAAATGTCGAAAAAGGGAAGTAGTCTTAATATACTCTCTTCTTGCTAAATGCCAAAAGAAGAAGTGTTTAGGCGATATGATTCAAATAAGAGGGAATGTCTTTACATTCTAGCTTTGCCTTATTTGAAGGAGAATTTTTCATCAGAGAAAAATAGATTGCATGAATTTTATTGATGATATTGTCTTAATAACATCTCTTGTATTTCAAAAATAATTTCATGCTGATGCCACTATTTTTTGTACTTCAAAAATAATTTATTTTGATAATATTATTTTTGTGTTTCAAAATAAATTTATATTGATGACATTATTTTGATGATATTATTTTTGAAAATACATTTTATGTTGATAATATTATTTTGGTATTTCAAAATAAATTTGTTTTGATTTTTGTATTTCAAAATAAATTTTATGTTGATAACTTTTATGTTATTAATATTATTTTGCATTCCAAAATATTTGTTGATGATAATATTTTTGGTATTTCAAAATTTTTTTTATATTGATGATATTTGTTTTTGGAGCAACCAATGTATCTCTATGCAAGGAGTTTTTGAAAACTCATTACTAGCAAAATTGAGATGGACGAGCTTAAATTTCATCTTGGAGCTGCAAGTTAAGCAAATGAAAGAAGGAACTTTCATTTGTCAAACTAATTATTGCAAGGAGTTGCTGTATCGAATTGAAATAAGCAACGCCAAAGCAATGGTCACCCCAATGAGCAAATCTGACCATCTTGACAAAAAGAGGTAAGGAGGTTGACACCGAGATATACCGAGGTATGATCGTTCCCTACTTTACCTTACTGCTAGTAGACTTGATATAATATTTAGTGTTTATTGATATGCTAGATATAAATCATGTCCTAAGGAGTCACGTCTTAATGCGGTTAAACGGAAAATGAAGTACATTATTAGGATTTTTTGAATGTGGGATTTTGGTATCCCAAAGTTTCTTCATGCCAATTAATTGGCTATTCCGATTCTAATTTTGCTAGATGCAAATTAGACCGCAAGAGCACAATTGGCACTTGCCATTTGCTCGGTAACTCCTTAGTTTCTTGGATTAGCAAGAAACATGTTAGTGTCGCTTTGTCCACAACCGAGGCCGAATATATTGCCGCGGGAAGTTGTTGTGCACAAATCCTTTGGATGAAACAACAACTTTTGGATTATGGTCTTAGTCTTGATCACGTCCCTCTTCGATGTGATAATACTAGTGCCATAAGCTTGACGAAGAATCCAATTCTTCATTCAAGAACAAAGCATATTGAAATTAGGCACCATTTTCTAAGAGATCATGTTCTTAAAGGTGATGTCCAAATTGAGTTTGTTTCAATTGGCCGACATCTTCACAAAACCTTTAGATAAAGAGTCCTTCTTCCGTATTCGAAATGAACTCGGAATTCTTGACTCTATGTTGATCTAAATGCATACACTTTAGGTTGCATTTATTTTTGAATATTACTGACTTGAGCGTCGGAGACGCGTATTTTCTCACCCTATGAGACAGGGGGAACCAAGAGGAAGTTTTCCTTTTAAATTCAAGTCAATATTTATTTTGGATTGTGAATTCTTGATTTTGGAAATAGCATATTTGTTTTTGATAAAATTATTTTCATAAAATTATGATATATATATTTTTTCAAATGTATGGTTTATTCTTATGTTTTCAAATGAATTTCATATGATGAAAATTATTTTCCAATATTTTCTGTTTAAACGATTTTTCAAAGTCGTCGAAGTTAATCGACTAACTAGAAGTTATTCGAATAACTTGATTATCCAGAAAATCAAGCTATTTTATTCGACTAACCAGAAGTTATTCGAGTATATCTGTTTCCAGAGATTCGACTATCCCAGAAGATATTCGAATATGGCTCCCAGATAGTCGACTATCACATAAGATATTCGACTATCCACGGTCAAAATTCAAAAATCTGACCGTTTTATAGCTGTTCCAATCAGTCAAAAAATCAGATTTTTGTCATTCAATGCGATGTTTTCTTGAATTCTATAAATAGGAATAGTGTGTACTTATTGTTTCACACCAAAATCATTCTTGTTCAAGAATTCTCTTCAAAAATTCTATTCCAAATTTCTTTCAAAAGTTCTTCTAGCATACAAACTTCAATGGCAAATAGAAGTTCTAAACGTTCTCGTGCTGGAGAGAATGTCCCTTCTTCTTCCAACACTCCTCCATCTATATTCAGCTATGATGATGGATCGGTTCTTTGGTTCGAACAAGAAGTCGAACTTCAAAGATTTATTCAAAAGTTTGATAATCGAGAAATTCTTCCACCTCGATTCACCACCGGAAGATATCTCGCGGATTCCATTCATTCTAATATTCTTCTACAAAGTCCAATATTTCATTCATCCTCTTTTGATTCAAGCTTTCTATTCAAAATCTTAAGAAAGATGAGGATGGGGTTCTCTCTCTACCAAAGTTAGTGGTATTCCTATTCTTCTAAGTGAAGAAAATATTCAAGCCCTCACAAACCTTCCTCGTGATGGCCAAGACATCGATCAATATACCGGTGTCAAAGGAATACTCTATGATGAACATGTCCTCTTCAACCTTATTGGAATTGGACAATTTGATTTTACTCAAGAGCAAAAGAGAGCTCACATTAAAGGAATTTTTCCGGAATTTCGTTTGATTCGTTATGTTGTCACTCGGATTCTCAAACCGAGAAAAAGCAATCACACGACAATTGACCGTGAAGATGCAAAAATCATGCATGCGATTATTTCCAAAGCACGCATAAATTGGTGTAAATTTGTTCTTACACATATGTTTGATTCAATAGGAGGTGACAAACCTCTTCCATATGCATTTCTTATAATGCATCTTCTTAAAACGTCTCAAATCAACACCAATGTTGGTACCAAAAAAAAAAACTCGTACCAAATATTGGGAAATTCAAGAGACCTCTTTTCATGGCCATGATCAACCACATGATCAAATTTCAAATCCTCCTCCTCCAATTCAAGCTCGTCGTCCTCGTGCTCAACCGGATGTGTCTCAAGCCATCTTGGATCAACTTGCCTCTCTATCGACTTCAATTAATCAAATCGATAGTAATGTGTCTCACACGGAAAGAAATGTGCGTAGGCTTAGTGACTAAATCCACGGATATTTTGACCATGTCAATTATTCGTATTCTCACGTCTATTCCGCAAGTACTTCTAGCGATGACGATGATTTCGACGACGATGAAAGTTCTTGATTTGTATTTTCATTATTTGAAATGTATTTTTCATTTATTTGAAATGTATTTTCAATTACTCTTATTGTAATTTTCCTTCTTCATTAATGAAATTATCTTTTTGTTAATGTCAAAAGGGGGAAGATTAAGGGTATATGCATATTTATCTTTACCATGCATTGGGGAAGATAAGGGTATATGCATACTTATTTATTTATATGCATATTTTATTGAAAGGGGGAAGATAACTTGTATATGCATATATATATTTTTATGCAATTTTATTTTAATACTTATTGCATAAATTGAGGGGGAACTCAATAATAACTTGTCTTAAATTTGGCATAGTTTTTATAAGGGTATATGCATATTCCCATATAGGTTTGCCATTATCAAAAAGGGGGAAATTGTTGGAACATATATGTATGTTCACATTTATATGTTTTGATAAATGACAAACCGATTTAGATGCAAAATAATATATGCCAAATAAATGTGAGTTATTATTGAAATACACTTTGATTTATATTTTAACTAAAGTGTATTTATTTTGTATTTATCTTGTAGATATGCAAAGGCATACAAGGAGGAAGATAAAGCCTTGATATGCAAAGTTGATATGCGAATGCGCAAAGGGGAAGATTTGCTTTGCGACATTATGTGAGTGGACAAGAATTGGAGTCCAAGAAGTTCAAGACAAGATCAAGAGAAGATATGAAGCAATGAAAATAAATGAAGACCTTTTGTTGAGTCTTATTTATCTTGTCTTTATTGTGATCTTGATCCAACTTTAAGTTTGAGTCTTGGCTTCTCTCATAAAATGATTTACAAATGCATATTATTTTACAATATATGCATACAAATGATTTTATGCATATCATAATTGATTTTACAATATATGCATATCACAAATGATTTTACAATATATGCATATCAAAAATGATTTTACAATATATGCATGTATATGCATATCACAATTGATTTTACAATATATGCATATCAAAAATGATTTAACAATATATGCATATCATAAATATATTTTAAATACTTCAAACAAAATGATTTTAATGTTTTTATTTTAACCAAAATGATTTTTGAAGTAAGTTTTCAATTCTGGTAAACTCTGGTATACTTAGTGTATATCAATGGTATATTCCAGCTTTGTTTTAAAGAATATTTTTACGCAAGGCTAGATAATCGATTAACCAATGTAGATAATTGATTATCTCCTAAGATAATCGATTATCGCCTTAAGATAATCGATTATCGCATATCCGTTGCCTTTCAAACGGCTAGTTTTTTGAACGTTTGAACTACGATAATCGATTATCGTGGTAAGATAATCGATTATCTTGCTGAAAAATCAGATTTTAGTGTTTAAACATGAGCAACGGATACAAGAGTTTTTGGGGCTATAAATACACCCCAAAAACTCTCATTTGAACACACAACATCTGATATAAACATACATAAGCTCTCAAACATTTCCAATATCATATTTGATCATTTTTATAGTTTGAAAGCCAAGTTCTTGAATTTATTATTGTGTTCTTGAGTGTACTTGTTTACTCATTATCCACTCTATTAAGAGAGTATTTGTTTAAGTGAGCAGTAAGTGTTTGTATACGCTTGTTGCAAGAAGAAAGGGTATATTTCTTCTTGAGAAGTCTTGGGGTGAGGTTTCCTCGAGCAGGGTTTCTTGAGGCTTATGTGATTTAAGTTCTCAAGTGTAAAGGTTTGTTAGGTACCCAGAAACTTAACAGAAGTCTTGAGGTGCGGTATCCTTGAGCAGTGTAACGGTTTGTTAAGTACCCGCAAGCTTAACGGAGATAGTTGAACCTTGAGTTGTTGCTCAAGAGACTGGACTTAGCCACAGGTTGTGGTGAACCAGTATACGTTTTGGTGCACTCTCTCCTTACTCTTTAATTTCCGCATAATTGTTTTAAATTCCTGTGATTTTTTATAATACGCTATTCACCCCCCTCTAGCGTTAAGCACGTATTCTAACAGTGACTTCGTACAATGCAGGCGTATCAAGGTTGAGGAGGTTGTGGGGGCTAACACGTAAGATGAATAGAGGCAGAGCAACCATACCAGACGAGATTCCAGTGGAATTTTGAAAGTGTGTTGGAAAGTAGGTTTGGAGTGGTTGACTGGGTTGTTTAATGTTATTTTAAGGCTAAGAGGATGCCGGATGAGTGGAGGTGGAGTATGGTGATTCCATTCTATAAGAACAAAGGTCATATCCAGATTTGTAACAATTATAGGGGTATCAAATTACTGAGTCATATCACGAAAGTATGGGAGAGGGTCGGTGAACCGAAGGTGAGGATGACAGTATTTATACCAGACAACCAGATCGGGTTCATGCTGGATCGTTCAACCACAAAAGCTATACATCTTGTTAGGAGGTTGGTGGAATTGAAGGAGAAAGAAAGAATGATCTGCACATGTTATTTATTGACCTGGATAAAGCGTATGACAAGGTTTCTAGAGAAGTTCTCTAGAGATTCTTGGAGACAAAAGGTATGTTGGTTCCCTATATTATGGCGATTAGGGACATGTATGATTGGGCTAAGACTCGGGTTAGGACGGTAGGAGGCGAATCTGAGCATTTCCCGGTTGAAATGGAATTACACCAAGGCTCTGCGCTCAGTCCATTCTTATTTGCCCTAGTGATAGATGCGTTAGCAAACCATATGCAAGGGGAGGTGCCATGGTGCATACTATTTGACGATGACATAGTTCTGATCAATGAGTCACAAACCGGTATTAATGAGAGACTGGAAGTTTAGCAAAAGACTCTTGAGTCTAAAGGTTTCAAGTTGAGCAGAACTAATACGAAATACTTGGAGCGTATTTTCAGTATTGAGTCGGGGGAAGTGGGCGTGGATGTGAGGTTTGAATCACAGGTTATTCTAAGTAGAGGCAGCTTTAAGTACCTTCCGTCGCTTATCCACGGGGAAGGGCAGATCAATGAAGATGTTGCACACTGTATTGTGGTAGGATGGATGAAGTGCAGGTTAGCATCCAGAGTTTTGTGTGACAAGAGAGTGCTAACTATACTCAAAAGTAAGTTCTATAAAGCGGTGATTAGACCGACCATGATGTATGGAGCTAAGTGTTGGCCTGTTAAGAACTCACACATCCAAAGATGAAAGTAGCAGAAATGAGGATGTTAAGGTGGATGTGCGGGCACACTAGAATGGACAAGATTAGAAATGATGATATTCGGGAGAAGGTGCATGTGGCTCTCATTGATGACAAGATGCGGGAAGCGAGACTCACATGGTTCGGGCATGTAATGTGGAGAAGCCAGATGCTCCAGTAAGAAGGTGTGAGTGGCTGAGTGTGGAGGGCAAGAGAAGAGGTAGAGGGCGGCCTAAGAAGTATTTGGGAGAAGTGATCAGGCAAGATATGGCGAGGCTTCAGATTTCCGAGGAAATAACACTTGATAGGAAGTTGTGGAGGTCGAGTATTACGGTTGTAGGCTAGGAGGTAGTTGAGTCTCGCGTTAATTTGTACCATTGTGAGCCTAGTCCAGTAAGGTTTTAGTCTAAAATAGCTAGGGGCTTTGTCGTGTTGTAATATTTTTTTCTTTTCGGTGCAAGATCTATTTACTAGCCATCATTTATGCCTTGTATTTTTCTTCTGCATTTTATGTTCCTATTTTTCTGTTATCTCTATGGTGAAATTAATATTCTCTCCTTTTAGTTTTATTATTATCTTGGGTCAAGGGTCTTTTGTAAATAACCTCTCTACGCCTTTGGGGTAGGGGTAAGGTCCGCTTACATACTACCCTTCTCAGACCCCACTTGTGGGATTTTACTGGGTTGTTGTTGTTGTTGTTGTTGTTGTTGTTGACTGATTCTAAAATTAACTTAAAAGTTTGAACAATCATTTTTAAAAATTAAATAGTAATGTTTAGAACCTATTGGAGTTGGATGTTGAATCTTAGCTTATTATTTTTGGGCTAGTGGATTGTAAATTAAAATATAGACTATAAAATTTAAAAGTAGGAAGCTCGGTTGTTCTTATGTGAAAATTTTCAAATACAACTTGCTTCTCACCAAAAAGCACTTTTTTTAAAAGTACTTTTGAAAAAAGCACTTCTCAAAATAAGCTGATTTTAGAAGCTTGGCCATACAGGCTATAATAGCCCGAGAATATTTTTCTTAAAAGTATTTTTGGTGTGTAACTAAATAATGTAAAAAATATTCCTGAGCAGTAATTAGTATTTGGTCAAACTGTAAAAAATATTTTTCAGTGTATTTTTCTCAAAAGTATTTTTCAATTACTGTATGAAGTTACTTTTTTCTGATTCTCCAAAATTGCCTCTGCTATTACTGAAAAACACTTCTTTTTTTCTTCTAAAAGTTTGATCAAACACTTCAACTTTAAGAACAAAAATACTTTTTTGAAGAAAAAAAAAAGAAGTACTTTTAGCCTTGAAGAAACTTGTCCAAACATGCTATAAGGAATTTGGTCTAAACGTGGCTTAAGTGGATTTTTTTCTTTTTTGTGTTCGTATGTTTTTTGGGAGCCGAGTTACAATCTTTTCTTGGCCAAAAGTACTTTTTCAAAAATTAAGATTATTTGTCAAGCTTTTAGAAGGGAAAAAATATTTTTGAATAGAAACAGAAATAATTTTTGAAAAGTGGAAAAATGAGTTTCTGACAAAAGTACTTTTTTGAAAATTATTTTTGAAAAAAATATACTTAGAAGCACTTTCTAAAAACTAGGTCAAATACTTTATAAATACTTTATAAAATAAACTGATTTTAGAAGCACGACCCAATATGCTATTAGTGCATTTGGATTAGTGAAGCTACATTCATAAATAAGCAACAACTAAGTACACGTTTGAATAGAAGTATTGAAGCTGAACAAAATTTGTTAATATGGTTGGTAAATAAGTGATGGTAAAATTTTTTTTCTGTTAAAATGACCTAGATAACTTGTATTTGAATTCACTGTTAATTTGTTCAAACCACAAAAAAGCCGATTAGAAAATAATTTGTATTACACTTCACTTTTAGTTTAAACTGATCACGTAAATCGTGGCTTTTAATTCTTAAATTTACACAAAAAGAAACTTCACATTAAGAATGAAAATGCAGTTGGGTGAAGTTTTTAGCATCATTCCAAAATTGCAACTTATTTATGGAAGTAAAGTATTTAAACTTTTAACTTTATTTTATTTTATATCGAGTTCTCGTTATCGCTTTTGCTTCGTCAGTTTTGGAGTAAACATTTGTTAATTGTTACCTTATTGTAACATGTACCAAGAGTCATCCTTTCGTGCCCCAAAGTCAAGGGTTATCCAAAAAAAATTATCTCAAAGGAAGAGATACAAGGATGAAGAAATAGAGTAATTAGGTTTAAGGCTTTTGTATTAAAGGTGATATTGGAATTACAAAAAGTTAATAAGGGATACAAAAGTAAAATCATTAACCAACTCAACATAGCTTAACAGCCAAAAAACTATTGTAGATGGAATTATCCTAACTTATAACTTTTGGCTATTTTCGACATCACGATACATTTAAAAAGCTAAAAAAAGGTTAAAAGTTGCTTTGACCAATTTAAAAGTTAATGCAAGCACCCTCACCCAAGTTTGTGTGCCTACCAAAAGAATGACTAGTTGTATTTTCGATACAGTCGTTCATGTTATAAAATGAAAGCAATTTAGTAAAACATGACCAAGAAATATAAACAACTTAGTGAAACATGAACAAGAAATGTAGATAGAGAGAAGGAAGAGATTTTCTTCTTCAATTGTGCGTACATTTCCATTGCAATTACATGGCCTTTTACAGGCATAAAAAGTAAAGATGATGAAAATAAAATAGGAGATTTAATCTTTAAGATATTCACAACATGGGCATCCAATGTAGCATCCAATGTAGTATCCAATGTAGTATCCAATGTACAAATTATTCATAACACTCCCCCTTGGATGTCTATAGATAATGTGCTTCATTAAAACCTTACTAGGAAAAAACCCTATGGGAAAAAAATCCTAGTGAAGGAAAAAGAGTACACATGTATATAAATATGCCTTTTTGTTGCTTCGTTAAAAACCTTGCAAGGAAAACCCAGTGGGACAAAACCTTGTAAGGAAAAAAGAGTGCAACGCCCATTAACTCCCCCTGATGAGAGCATCAATTCACATCCCTGAGCCTTCACATCCCGATCTTGTACACTAGCTTCTTGAAGGTTGACGTTCGTAGAGATTTTGTGAAAAAATCAACCATATTATCACTTGAACGAATCTGTTGCACATTGATATCACCATTCTTTTGAAGATCATGTGTGAAAATAACTTTGGAGAAATGTGCTTTGTCCTGTCTCCTATTATGAATCCTCCCTTCAATTGAGCTATGAATGCTGCATTATCTTCATACAAAATTGTGGGTAGTTTGTCGCATTTCAAACCACATTTGTCTCGAATAAGATGTATTATAGACCTCAACCACACACATTCTCGACTTGCTTCATGAATAGCAATTACTCTTAGCATGATTAGATGAAGTAGCCACAATTGATTGCTTAGTCGATTGTCAAGATATGGCAGTGCCTCCACAGATAAACACATAACCTGTTTGAGATTGAGCCTTGTGTGGGTCAGATAAATATCCAGCATCAGCATAATCAATAAGATCAAGACTGCAATTATTGCTATAAAATAAGCCCATATCGATAGTCCCTTTTAGATACCGCAATATGTGTATGATCCCATTCCAATTCCTCCTTGTAGGAGCAAATCTATATCTTGCTAAGACATTAACTGAAAAAGTTATGTAACGCCTTGTAGTGTTAGCAAGATACATTAGTGCATCAATTGCACTAAGATATGGTTCTTCAGGATCAAGAAATTCTTCATTATTTTCATGAGATCGCAATGAATCTTTATTTATATTAAGTGATCATGCAACCATCAGGGTACTCAGTCGATGTACTTTATCCATATAGAATCGCTTTAAAATATATTCAATGTATGTTGATTGATGGACTAAAAGTTTCATCTTTCATATTTGTAGACCAAGATAAAATTTTATTTTTCTAAGATCTTTCATTTCAAATTCTTTCATAAAACACTCTACTGCTTTACGATGCTCCACGGGAGTTCTAATGATATTTGAATCATCAACATACACGGCGATTATAACAAATTCAAACCCAGATCCTTTTATAAAGGTACAAGGACAAATTGAATTATTCTTTTACCCTTCTTTCAACAAGTATTCTTGGGCGATTATACCATATGCGCCCATATTCTCACTCCGCATAAGGATTATTGAAGCCTTATTTATAAATTTCTTGGAAATCATAATATGCTTCAGAACAATTTTAATCCTTCAACGATTTCCATTATACACATATCAAGTTTTTTTTTATGTATTGCCGTATTAAGACCTGAAATGACTACATCCACCACAAGAGAACATGTCTCTATATAATCAATGCCAGAATATTTTCAATCTTCCTGTAACACAAGCCGTCTTTTATGTTTATCGATTTGACCTTTTTCACACAAGAATATATTTATACCTCCACTGGCCTTATACTTTCATGTGTTGGAACTATTCGTCCAACTTCATATTTTTCAGGTGAAACCAATCTTGATTGCGTATTTTATTTTATTTTGGACAATCATTTATCTGTCCAAATTTCATGACAGATTTGAGCTCAAGATCCTCGTCAATATTAATAATATTGAGCGCTACATTATATTAACAATATCGTCGACGATCACTTTATGCCGGTTCCATTATTACCTAATAAAGATATAACTTATTGAGATCTCTTTATCTCATTATTTCAAGTACCTGAGCCTCTCCCATGAGGTCTTATGAAGTTTTATGTCGTGGTGCTCTTCTAGAGCATTTGCCTCCTTATTATGACCATTTTGAATATTTGTTCATCTCCTTCTTCAAGGAGTTTATCTTTGGAACCGATTGGTCTGTTATGCTTTATGCATGACATAGACTCTGTTACCCATGGACTTTATTCTATTTGGAGCATTAGCAGCTGAAATATGATATTTAGCTTTGGGTCAACAAATGCGTATGGTAATAATTTGTAAATGAATTATCACTTGAACTTCAAGTTCGAATTTTCTTGTATGAGGATCTATATGTATTCATAATAATTCATTTCACGTATTACTTTCTCAGCTGCCATTTTCTCCCCCAAATGTTGGGATCACCGACACATTTCACAACCTTCCGTGGGAATCAATCTTTGTGCATTGTGGTGGCATAATTAAATCATATAGAACATACATATTTCTATATAGAAATTATTTGGTTCCTGAACCTGAACCGATTGTGATAGGGGAAATTTTCATAACTTGGCTAGATGCGAACAAGTGCTGTTGTATATTAAATAATAAATCTCATACAAAATTTTGTTTTTGAGAGTTTTGTTCTCATAACCAATGATTTAGCTATAATTGGAGGAATACAATTTCTGCTAAATCAACTTGGATTTAAACCAGTATTATTAAGATAAATTATCATAATTTATATTCTGAAACTGTGCTCTAATAATTTGAGCAAGTAATCTTGCAAAAACCAAACTGCAAGTTGATAACAGATGCACATGTGACCATGGAATAGATGCATCTATTAAAATCATATAATAGTAAACGGTCCACATGGCAGGTGACTGGGCCCATATATTTATCACCTTTTATTCGTTTCAGAAATCAAGGGATCCAATCCCAACCTTAACTGGTATATCATGAGAATTAGCAGCACAGGAGAATTCTTGAAGAATCTTCTATTCTTCAATATACGCCAATGGAATTCTCAATTAATTTTTCGCATCATAATTGAACCGGGATGGTCAACCGGTTATGCCAACTACTATTTATTTTAGTAAACCTCTAGTTTACTTGTGGCATATGTTTCAAGCATCATGCTTATATTTGTGTAGTATAAATAGAAAGAAAATCGGGTAACATTTCATATTTACCAGGTATGATTATAGAAATATGAAGATATTCAATATTCCTTTTATTTATAGTCTCAACATGTCAACCACTTTGACTTATACATTTGAAACTCAAAAAGTTTCTTTTGAGACTTTTCAATACATGAATAATTTTATTCATCAGAATAGTAACAAATTAGTTCTTTCAGATCTTTTAACAACTTTTGTACTACAAGATCTTTTATCATATCATTTATATGGTAAATGTCTCCTTCATGGAGAAACTTATATCATAATAAATTGTCATGGTCAAAATCATCATAAGCAAAATCATTTCTTGCTTTAATTTTACCTTTAATAACTTTTATAAGGCATGCCAAAATATGTTGGCATATCAGATGTACGAGACCAATGACATATTCATGTAACCACACAATAATATTTATTCTCTTTATTTCACTCAAACCCCTCTCAAGGGAGAGTTGTGTGGTATTCATCCAAGCATGCCTTGCATGCCTTTATTCATTACTTTTATCACATATTACCACATTCACATATAGGAATGGGTCTGCATTTTCAATGCTTATCACAAGTCACATTTTCTTCAAGGAATGGATCATAATCAGTGACGTGCTTTATTATTTTCATACCAATTTGGTGGCAAACATTTCCTTCATATTTTGAAGGACTATTTTGAGAATCTTTATTGTTCTCCTTTTATAATCATAGTGATGATTATTATTGTTTTGATCTTTGGAACGCTCACGTTCATTGTTCAACCACTTATCTTCATTCAGACTTTTATGCGTCGTTGTCACATTCACTTCAAGAATGAAGCAAATCAAGTGGGACAATCTTCATGCCTTTAATGAAAAATATATTATTTTTCTTTAGTCATCGCTATATCATCAATATGGTACAGTAGGACTCAAACCCAATGTCTTACCAATATAAATGCATATTAGGCCATAATGAATTGAGACTCATACCCAACTCTTATTATTATGGTCCATAAGGATTTAATCCCGATGTCTTACCCTCAATCAATGGTATAATATGTTAAACGATATTGAGATTCATTTTCAAACCTTCATTTCAATCACATGCTAAGAAAGTCGTACACAAGTAATTTGCAACTTAGCAAATCAAATTTGCTTTCTTAAATAAGTAAAATCTCAAATCATTGTAAAGCTTTATCAATTATTTGTAGCATCTATAAAAAACCGTTTGTATGTCTAGTTAGTGCATGCATCATTAAATTATTCAAGTTAATTAGCATGATTTAAAGTGTACTAAATACGTGTAGGACAATACCGGCTAATATGAATACCCTTATTGCACTAAGATCTTTATCAAGCAATTTTAATAATAATTTGGCTAAGTGATTTGACATGGTACATAACTTATACTATTGTTACTTTTCTAGATTGACCATATAAAAAATTTATATGTGCACCTAAAGAATATAAAAAATTTAATATCGTAAAATCTATACCTACATAGTATCTCCATGTGTACTAATATTCTGTATGTAGGTTTGTCAATATAAATAGTTAAATGTAGCTAGTGTAGTATATCATGTTATTCTGCACAATAATGTACAATCACACATTATGTTAGGTGTACCCAAGTACTTAAACATGCAACTTGATATATTTGAATTCAATAAGAAAATAGACTTGAAAACAAAAACAATTTCAAGTAACCTCATTATTACTAACATGTTTTATTTCTACATAGAAGAATATGAATAATCAATAAAAACTTCTTGGATTTAGTCAAAGTAGGATGTAATATTTTAATGACGCAAACACTATTTATATTCATATTTTGGATACGTACTACTGTCAAGAAAATATTATTGTTATCTAAGTCTATCGTTGATTACTTCTATTTATATTTTAATAATGCAAATCAATTAAAAAGCAGTTCATTAAAATCATTACATCTTTATTCATAAATAAAGAGATAATGGTGAAGTATCAGTATCTTTCTCTTTCTATTTTTGTTTTTAAACATAATTGAGAAAAACAAAGTATCCAACAAAACATGTCATTATTCTTACAAAAGAGAGAAACATGTTGTACCTGATAATTTTAAATCAGAGTCGAGAACTTTAAAAGAAGATAACCTACCGTGATGGTTAGAGACTCGTGCTAATAACATATTATAAAATGAAAGAAATTTAGTAAAACATGAACAAGAAATATAAACAACTTAATGAAACATGAACAAGAAATGTAGATAGAGAGAAGGAAGAGATATTCTTCTTCAATTGTGTGTACTATTCCATTGCAATTACATGGCCTTTTATAGGCATAAAAAGTAAAGATGATGAACATAAAATAGGAGATTTAGTCTTTAAGATATTCACAATATGTGCTTCCAATAAAGCATCCAATGTAATTTCCAGTGTAGCATTTAATGTAGTATCCAATTTACAAATTATTCATAATAATTCAGACCTTAATTATTTTCTTTTTAATAACTATGCGGTCCAAGCACACTTTCACATTCGGATACTTACAACTTTCCACTAGCACATACATTCTTTAATTTTGTCACCAAGTTTTAGACAGATTAAAAATTTACCTAATTGTCTGTATCTGTTGAGATTTGAACGTCTTTATAATATATATTGGATTAGGAATGGTAGAAAAAGTTACTACGAGTTACGTATATTTTTATAAATAAATATTTTTTTTAAAAAATTGTATTTTAAAAAAAAATCGTGTAATTGTCAAACATAGAGTCCTGACATGTTAATTTAGAATTCTTCGGTAGAACAAAATATTTTTTTTGATTTCTCATCCGTTATCCGGTACCTGTATAGGAATAGCACTCCTTAACGAAGGCGACTCCATAGCCTGATTAATGATGGAGTACTTACCGGAGAATTTCAAACTAAACATTTCCTTTTTTTTCTTTCTTCACAAAACAGGTGACTTTTGTAAAATCAGCCATCGATTTGGTAAAGTTTTAGGAAGCACTAATGTGGAACCAACTACGAAGACTAAATGAAGTATCTTTATCACCATGCCCTCTCTTTTTAGAGAATTCAGTCTGGCATTTGTGCTGTCTAAAGTGAGATGTGTTGTTTTTAAAAGAATAGCAACTCAGTGTCACGTTTTAGCACATGCGACTTCCAAAAGTTCGATCTGCCTCTCTTTTTCTAATTAGCTGGGTTTGCTATGACTTTTATCTATCATCCTATTATTATTGAGGCTTTTGCTTCTGTTCAATACACAATAGCTGAAATGGCCGTCAAGTATAATGGTCCTAATGATGATCCAACATGTATTACATGTGTATCTCATCGACGAATTTAAAAAAACCTTGCGAATTGACTTGGGTTACAGGTGTGGTTGTGGCTGATTAACCGTATTTTTTTGCGTAACTGGTTATTCCTAAACATGAACACTAAACACCACTAAGTCGCCGACGGAACAAGTTCAAAAAATTCAACTAAATTCATTGCTTTCTGCTCGATCCACATGCATATATGGAAAAAATATGCTTATATATATATATAGTGACGACCCTGCCTGTCATTTATGAAATTTACGTCCCGATCCCCCAGTAATTGCTTCCCCTAAGTTCATTTCTGCTATTTTGGTTTGCCGAAACGTTCGGTGTTAGGATTCGGAGTGTTTTGGGACACTTAGTCCCTAAATGAGAACTTAAGTATTGAAAAGTGATCCGTGGTCGGAACAGTGTGAAGACGACCTCAAAATGAAATATTGATGGTTCTGTTAGCTCTGTTAGGTGATTTCGGTTGAGAACGTGTTCGGAATGTATTTGGAAGTCCGTAGCTCATTTAGGCTTGAAATGAAAAAGTTTGTATTTTTGAAGCTTCCGGTCCGATAGTGAGTTTTTGATCTGAGGGTCCGAATGGAATTTCGGAAGTTGCAATAGCTCCGTCATGTCATTGGGATGTGCGTGCAAAATTTTAGGCCATTCGAACGTGTTGGTTAGGTTTTTGATCGAAAGCGTATTTGGAAGAAATTTGAAGTTCTTAGGCTTGAATCATTGATTAATCGGGTTGTCGGTGTTGTTTTAGGCGTTTTAAGGATTGATACAAGTTTGAATGAGGTATTAGGTGGTATTAGTGCTTTTGATTGAGATCCTGGGGGCCTCGGGATGATTTCGAGTGGTTAACGAAGAAAATTCTAAAGTGTGCAGCAGCTGAAAACTTATGTCTTCTAGTATTTTTGCTTTTGCGGTGCCGCAGAAGCAGTTTTGGGCATCGCAGAAGTGAGTTGGGCATTTTCTCAGGAAACCGCAGAAGTGATCCTCTTTCCGCATAAGCGGGAACGAAGAAGCGGTTGTTTATCTGCAGAAGCGAAATCTGGTCTCCTATGTGGAAGCCACAGAAGCAGCTCGTGGTCCGCATAAGAGGGACCGCAGAAGCGGAAATGGCTGTTCAGAAATATTAAAATCGAGGGTTAAGTTTGAAAAGTTGGAAAATCAAATTTGAGCTCGAGAGAGGGCGATTTTGAGAGGGTTTTGAAGAGGAGGTAACATTTCTTTGATCCCTTATACTTATATTTCATCATTTTGTAGTTAAATCCATCATAGAAATTCGAATTTAAGGATCAAAAATTGGATAATTTGGGTAAAACTTTATTGACTAAACTATTGAGTTTTGAGTGCGCATTTGACCTCCGATTTGAGAGATTTTTATTTGGTTAGACTCGTGAGAGTACGAGGGCTCTGAAAATATAAAAATTATTCGATTCCTGGATGTTGACCATAGGGGCATTTTTGTCATTTTACCTATTTTCGCGCCCTAGCTTAAAATTTAATAATGTAATCAATTGTTACAATATTATATACGATATGTAATTGAATTGAATAGATGTGGCCATTTGGAGTCGGATACTCGTGGCAAAGGCGTAGTTCCTAGTTGATTATTGAGCCACTTCGAGGTAAGTGGCTTGTCTAACCTTGTGTGGGGACTTTTCCCCTTAGGACATGATCTTTGATATTTGAATGCCCCGTACGTGAGGTGACGAGCGCATACTTGAGCTAATTGTTGTAAACCTTTCCTACTTGAATTATTTAAATTGAGATTCATGTTTACTTGTTCATTTTATATTGTTAGTTCAACTTGTGCTAGCTTAGAGAAGCATGTTTAGCTGACTTACTTGTTTAATTGATTAACTGTATTATTTGCACTCTGTGAAGCATGTTAAGCTAGAACTTGCCGTTACTTGTTCTGATTTAGCATTTATTCTGAGAATATGAGTTGTTGTTATTATGAGTTTAATTTGGGACTATGAGACGGTTTCCCGGGATATCCCCCAGTACTTGATATGTTTTGGATTGAGGGTGCGGGATACCAAGAGATCCTTGGCACATGTTTTCTATATATTGGGATACCAAGAGATCCTCGGCTTACTTATTGAGGATACCAAGAGATCCTCGGGATTACAAGAGGTCCCTGACTTACTTATTGAGGATACCAAGAGATACTCGGGATACCAAGAGATCCCTCTTGTATCTGATGAGGATACCAAGAGATCCTCGGGATACCAAGAGATCCCCGGCTATTATTTCTTTTTGTGAGTAGTATTCATTGTATTATTACCTTTACCTTCTATTACTATTTTTCTTTATTTATCCGGTTTAGATTCTCGGTGTGGACTTTATTTAAATTGTATCCGCTATATTATTATTATTATTATTATTATTATTATTATTAATATATTTTATCTCAGTAGGGCCCTGACCTTCCTCGTCACTACCCGACCGAGGTTAAGCTTAGCACTTACTGAGTACCATTGTGGTGTACTCACGCCTCTTCTGCGCATGTTTTTCATGTGCAGATCCAGGTACTTCCTCCCACGGGTATCATCCTCGTGGTGGAGAGTTCTAGCTGAGACTTGAGGTATATCTGCTACGTCCGCAAACCAGGAGTCTCTATTTTATTCCGGCTTTAGTAGATAGTTCCTTTATTTCCTTTCTTGTTGTTAGACATTCTGGTGTCGAGCATATTATTACATTTTATTAGCCTGTATTGCCCGTGAGTTTTCGGGTTTTGGGATTTGTTTTAGATTTGTGATGTTGAGTTGTATATGCCGAGCGACATATAGTACAATTTCCTTTCTAGATTTTTAATTTGGTTTTCTCTATTTTCCGCAATTATTTTATTTCCGCAAATGTTAGGCTTACCTAGTCGTGGGAACTAGGTGCCATCATGACATGTTCACGGTTGGTGAACTAGGGTCATGACAAGTTGGTATCAGAGCTCTAGGTTCATAGGAGTCACAGAACACAGGTCGGTTATTTATAGTCTCGCTGATCGGTACAGAGACGTCTGTACTTATCTACGATAGGCTATGTAACTGTCTAGGAAAAATCTTCACTTTATTGAATTGCTTGTCATGCTATATTTTGACATCAATTCTAAAACTTCTATCTTCTATTCTCACAGATGGTGAAGACACGCGTTACTCGGGATGATCAGGCACCTGCGCCCCTGCTGTAGCCGTCAGAGGCCGGGGCTGGGGCAGAGGTCATGGATGCACACGTGTTGCTGCTGAGGTACATCCAGTAGACCCAGTCGCAGTTCAGGCATCTGACATGCCTACCGCCACTACTACTCCAGCTTTGCAGGAGAGATTAGCTTAGTTCATGTCTATGTACACCACCTTGGCTCAAGCGGGGTTGCTTCCCTTCGCTTCAGCCACATCCCAAGCTGGGGGAGGGGCACAGACTCCCGCAGCCCGTACTCCTGAGCAGAGAGTGCATATGGAGCATGTCCCGGTGATTATTGCTGTACCACCTGCAGTGCCAGTTCAGCCCGAGGATGGGTCAGCTGCGTCTGAGGACGAGCAGCGGAGGTTGGAGAGGTTCAAGAAATATGATCCTCCGGTTTTTAGTAGATTAGCGACAGATGATGCCTTGGGATTTCTAGAGGAGTGCCATTGTATTCTTCACACCATGGTCATAGTAGAGTCCAGTAGGGTTTCTTTTACTCCTTTTCAGCTTCGGGGAACCGCTTATGATTAGTGGCGCACTTATGAGATAAACAGTCCAGTTGAGGTTGTTTCTCTGACTTGGACCCAATTCTCGGAGATGTTTATGTTAGAAACACGTTCTCAATGCAATATACTAAACGTGTACTCTTTTGTAGGTTTTGATGAATGACAAACGAAGCAAAAATTGATATTTGACGGAATTCAAGTACAAGCGCACAAGGTTGCAAATAAGATTGAAGTTCAAGATATAGCTTTTAATTGTTATTGAGTTGTTCTAAAACTGTAATCTCGATCCTATAACTTGACTCATAGTATGGCCTCTCTCATAAAACTATTTTCCAAAATCCTGCATATTTAATTCTGTGTCAAAAAGATTTTAAATCATGCATATTTACATTAGACAAAATGTTTTCTAAACATGCCTCAAAAATCTGGGCTAAAATAATCGATTATGTACTTATGATAATCGATTGTTTCTGAGCCAAGACTGCATGACAATCGATTATGAATTAATGGTAATCGATTGTGAGTAAGACAGTGAACATCAGGTTTTTCCAAATCTGCATGATAATCGATTGTGAACAAATGACAATCGATTGTTGTTGAGGTAAAGTTTTTCAATACTCAAAATAATCGATTATGAACTAATGGTGATCGATTGTGTTGAGTTGATGTCTTCTAGTGATTTTAAATTTAATTAAATAATCGATTATGTCCTTAGATAATCGATTATCACTAAGACAGTAAGTTTTATGATTTTCAGAAAATAACAAGTAATCGATTATGTCCTTAGATAATCGATTATCACTGAGACAGTAAGTCTTATGATTTTCAGAAAATAACAAGTAATCGATTGTTGCAAAGGACAATCGATTGTTGAAGCTGACCGTTGTCAAATGATTTTCAAACTCCATAAGGTAATCGATTATAGATTTTATATAATCGATGTTTTGCTTAAAATCTGGAAATGATTTTTAGAACGTTGCTGAAGTAATCGATTATAGATTTTATATAATCGATGTTTTGCTTAAAATCCGGAAATGATTTTTAGAACGTTGCTAAAGTAATCGATTATGAACTTAGTGTAATCGATTATCTGATTTTGAATATTGCCAGTAATCGATTATAGATTATGTATAATCGATTATAGATTATGTATAATCGATTGTGAAGCGTTAAATCTGGGATTGATTTTTAAACTGACTGGCAGATAATCGATTATGTGGTCTTAATAATCGATTATCACTGAGTAATTTCAGCAATTCTTAATTGGCAATTAGGCAACGGTAATGCCAAGTTTTTCAACTATAAATACAGCTTCACTATAGTGTTTTAACAACAACAACATACACAAACTGATCATTACATTGCTATAAGCTTTCATTCAATTGTTCTTCATTTTTCTACTCATTTCATAAAGCTTTTGAGAGCCATATTATTGCTTAAAGTTGTTGTGATCTTGAACATATTCTTTTACTCATATCTACTCAATAAGGAGTACTTTAGTTAAGTGAGTGTCCAAGTATTTGATATACTTGTAAGAGAATTGCGATTCTCTTGTTTCAAGGAACTTGCGTTTCCTTGGGTGAAGTCTTTGAGATTGCGATCTCCGAGCAACTGTTTGAGGCTTGTGTCCTCAAGTGTGTAACGGTTTGTTGAGCACCCGTAAGCTTAACAAGATAGTGAAAAATAATCGAGAGAGTCTCTCGGGGACTGGACTAACCACGTTGGTGGCCAACCAGTATACATCTTTGTGTAAGTTTATTTTTCTGCATTTATTTTACTTCCTGCAAAGTTTTAAATTCCGCAAGAAAACGCTAAATTTTATTAATACGCTATTCACCCCCCCTCTAGCGTAAAGCGTAGTTTCTAACAATTGGTATCAGACCCCAACTCTCTGAAAACTTAACCTTTTGAGAGAACCATCCATGGCTTCTACTCTTGACTCTTTTGCAGGAATTGAAGAAGGACAATGCTCTACACGACCTCCTCTATTCAACGGCACAAACTACTCATACTGGAAGGAGAGGATGCAAATCTTTGTGCAATCAAATAGCTTTCATTTGTGGAAAGTATTCACCAATGGAAACCAAATTCCAACCAAGAAGGTGGAAGACGAATGGGTTCCAAAGACCGAAGAGGAATATACCGCGGAGGATATTCGTAAGGTTCAAAATAATGCCAAAGCTATAAATCTATTATATTGTGCTGTTAATGCTAACGACTACAGGAAGATATCATGTTGCAAAACAGCAAAAGAAATGTGGGATAAGCTTGAAGTGACATACGAAGGAACCGACCAGGTACGAGAAGCTAAAATTGATTTCTTAACTCACTCTTATGAACTATTCCACATGAAGGAAGGAGAAAAAGTAGACGAAATGTTTGAGCGATTCTCAATGATCGTGAATGATCTACACGCCCTCAAAAAGACGTTTACGGATAAAGAACTTGTCCGGAAGATCCTTAGAAGCCTCACTCCGGCATGGCGATCAAAGGCCGATGTAATCCAAGAATCCATTGGCATCACAAATGTCACAATTGACGCATTAAGAGGTAATCTCAAAACCTATGAATCAACTATACTTAACCCGTTTGTTGATGATCAAAGAAGTCAAAAGATTGCTCTAAAGGCTAGGCAACCACAAATTGATGAGGAAAGTGACAACGAGTTTGGACTCGTTATCAAAAGGTTTCAAAAATTCATGCGCAAAGAGTATGAACGGAAGAACAAAAAGCAAGGCGATCAACTAAAATGCTATGAATGCGGAGAAACCGGGCACATAAAATCAAATTGCCCTAACATCAAAAAGGAGAAGAAACCCTTCAAAAAGCAACGTGCATACATCTTTTGGGGAGGAGATTCCGGAGATGAAGCAAGCGAAGAAGAAGACGATGAAGCAGCAAATTTATGTCTCATGGCTCAAGAAGACGGCAAAGACGAGGTAAGTCAAATCTCTTCTCAAAATTTCTTTACTCTTGATGAAATGAGAAATGCTTTTGATGAACTATATGCTGAATTTATCAAAGCTTCAAAAACTGTCAAAAGTGTTAAAGAAAGCGCTTCTCTAAAAAAAGATTTTCAAACACAGCTTTCATTAAAAGAAAAAGAATTAGAAAAACTGGTTTTCGAAAATGAGAAACTAAAAGAGGAAAACAAGTTTTATGGAAAAAGAAGTGCTGATAAACCTGAAGGTTCTACTAGAAACTGTTCTTCTTGTGTGCTTCTTAAGAATGAAGTAGCTAGACTTAAAGGCACATTAGATAAGTTTAATTCTTCGCATAAAAACTTGAATGATGTGCTTGTTAATTTAAAATCAACCAAACATGGAATAGGATTCAAGAATGAAGAAAAGGTTGGTGCTAAACCACAACAACCGAGAGCTCAACCTAGGACTAATAACCAAAATGCTTATCCTAGAAGTAGAAATCCTAGAAATAACTTGCATGTTAAACCAAATAGTGAAAATGCTAGAAGACCTAGAAATGATGCATATTTTAGGCCAAACCTTGAACAATTTAGAAGACCAAGAAATGACCCTCCACCTAGAAATAGATATTCTAGAAATGACGCATATTTTAGACAAACTTGTGAACCTCCTAGAGCTCATAATAGGAGAAACATTGGTGTTCAAAGTAGAGTAAGCAACCTTCATTCATCTAGTTACTATGTACCTAGAAAAATGCATAATCCCAACGTGACTTGTCATTATTGTAGACGTATTGGTCATATTGCTCCCGCTTGCTTTACTCGTCATAGACATATAAATCAATTGCATCATTATAACATGCCTAACCCTCAAGGACCCAAGATGGCATGGGTACCTAAAGAACATTAATTTGTTTTGTAGGTGTGCTTGAAGGGATCAAGTGTACTATGGTACCTTGATAGTGGATGCTCCAAACACATGACGGGAGATGAATCCAAATTCCTTCAACTAGAGCACAAAGAAGGAGGAAGTGTCATATTTGGTGATAACAATAAAGGAAAAATCATCGGCATTGGTTCGGTCGGTAAGGACGAAAACTCCTCTATTAAACATATACTACTTGTGAAAGGTTTGAAGCATAATCTCTTGAGCATAAGCCAATTATGTGACAAGGGAAATCTTGCTCTATTTGATTCGGATGAATGTCTTGTATTTAGACGTAGTGATTTCAAGATCATACTTCGTGGTTTTAGAATTGATAATATCTATATGGTTGATCTTGCGAACTCCTCATCCGAATATGTTGATTGTTTATTAAGCAAAGAGGATAACTCTTGGCTATGGCATCGTAGAGTAGCACACATGAACATGCATCTTTTGAACAAGCTTCTTTCTCAAAACTTAGTAGTTGGTCTTCCAAGTTTAAAGTTTGAAAATGATTCTATTTGCGATTCTTGTCAAAAAGGGAAGCAAACCAAAGCATCTTTTAAATCCAAGAATATTGTTTCAACGTCTAGACCTTTGCAATTACTTCACATGGATTTATTTGGTCCCTCTCGTATTGAAAGTCTTGGTAAAAATAAATATGTTTTTGTAATTGTTGATGACTTTTCTAGATTTACTTGGACTCTATTTCTTGCAAATAAAAGTGATGCTTTTCAAAATTTCAGGTATTTCCTTAAGCGTGTTCAAAACGAAAAGGAATCGACCGTCATTTCGATTAGAAGTGATCATGGGGGAGAGTTTGATCACAATCTCTTTGCGGACTTTTGTGACGAACTCGGAATCGAACACACCTTTTCCGCTCCACGGACACCACAACAAAATGGGGTGGTGGAAAGGAAAAATAGGTGTCTCGAAGAGATGGCAAGAACCATGCTCGACGAAGCTAAGATTCCCAAATATTTTTGGGCGGACGCTGTGAGTACCGCTTGCTATGTTTTAAATAGAGTAGCAATTCGGCCGATACTCATGAAAACCCCATATGAACTTTATAAGGGTAGAAAACCCAACATTTCTCATTTACGTGTTTTTGGTTGTAAATGTTTTGTTCATAATAATGGCAAGGACCAATTGGGTAAGTTTGATGCTAAATCGGATGAAGGTATTTTCATTGGTTATTCCTCACGTAGCAAAGCATATAGGATCTTTAACAAAAGAACCCAAATTGTGGAGGAATCCCCTCATGTTGTGTTTTTCGAAGATAATACTCGCTTGGCGAGAAAGGAATCCGGTTTTGATCTTGCAGGTATCTTGGATAGCTTGAAAGATAAAATCCAAGAAGAACCTTCAAAGGAAAACAAAAATGAAATTGGGGAACTACCAACGGAACAAGCGCCACAATTAGAAAAAGGAATAAATACGCCTAACGAGTGGAGAACGATCAAGGATCATCCTCTCGAACAGGTAATCGGCGAAGTTGGAGAAAAGTGAAACAAATGAAAGAAGGTACATTCATATGCCAAGCCAAATATTGCAAAGAACTACTAAAACGCTTTGAGATGAACAATGCAAAAGAAATGGCTACTCCCATGAGCACATCCGATCATCTAGACAAAGATGAAAAAGGTAAGGAAGTCGACACTAAAAAGTATCGAGGTATGATTGGCTCTCTTCTTTATCTTACCGCTAGTCGTCCGGACATCATGTTTAGCGTGTGTTTATGTGCTCGCTATCAGTCATGTCCGAAGGAGTCTCACCTTACTGCGGTGAAACGAATATTAAGGTATCTCATTGGTACTACAAATGTGGGTCTATGGTACCCCAAAGGCTCTTCATGCCAACTTATTGGATATTCCGATTCCGATTTTGCTGGATGCAAATTGGACCGCAAGAGCACTAGTGGCACTTGCCATTTGCTCGGTAGCTCTCTTGTCTCTTGGTTTAGTAAGAAACAAGTAAGTGTTGCGTTGTCTACCACCGAGGCTGAATATGTAGCCGCGGGGAGTTGCTGTGCTCAAATCCTATGGATGAAACAACAACTCTTGGACTATGGCCTAAGTCTTGATCACATTCCTCTTAGATGTGATAACACTAGCGCCATATGCTTGACGAAGAACCCCGTTCTTCATTCGCGAACAAAACACATCGAAATTAGACATCATTTTATTAGAGATCATGTACTCAAAGGCGATGTCGAAATTGAATTTGTTGAAACCAAAAGCCAATTGGCAGACATCTTTACCAAGCCTTTAGAGAAAGAGTCCTTCTTCCGAATTCGCAGTGAACTCGGGATCCTTGACTCCACTTTGATCTAAGTCATGCATTGCATTTTCTTTCCTACATGATTTCTAACTTGAGCGTCGGAGGCGTCTAACTTCTTTTTGCAGGTATCACCCTAGAGCTAAGAGCAATTCTTAAGCGAATCGCGAATCTGCAGCAATGTCCCTATAAAAATCGATTATCCCGTATCAATAATCGACTACCTTTTTTTTCAATAAATAAACCTTGTTTATTTCAACTTTTTGCATCTTTCCTTATTTTTTTGCTAATGGCAAAAGGGGGAAGAAAACGGGATATCGGGTATGCACCACCTCTTAATTCATTGATTGCTTATAAGCTAAAATTGAGAGGGAACTCTTAAATTGAGGGGGAACAAGAACAGAATTGCATAATTGTTACTTGTCTTGAATTGTCAATATCTCTTGCCTAAATTGCATATCCCGCTTAATGTTTGCCATTATCAAAAAGGGGGAAATTGTTAGAAACACGTTCTCATTGCAATATACTAAACGTGTACTCTTTTGTAGGTTTTGATGAATGACAAACGAAGCAAAAATTGATATTTGACGGAATTCAAGTACAAGCGCACCAGGTTGCAAATAAGATTGAAGTTCAAGATATAGCTTTTAATTGTTATTGAGTTGTTCTAAAACTGTAATCTCGATCCTATAACTTGACTCATAGTATGGCCTCTCTCATAAAACTATTTTCCAAAATCCTGCATATTTAATTCTGTGTCAAAAAGATTTTAAATCATGCATATTTACATTAGACAAAATGTTTTCTAAACATGCCTCAAAAATCTGGGCTAAAATAATCGATTATGTACTTATGATAATCGATTGTTTCTGAGCCAAGACTGCATGACAATCGATTATGAATTAATGGTAATCGATTGTGAGTAAGACAGTGAACATCAGGTTTTTCCAAATCTGCATGATAATCGATTGTGAACAAATGACAATCGATTGTTGTTGAGGTAAAGTTTTTCAATACTCAAAATAATCGATTATGAACTAATGGTGATCGATTGTGTTGAGTTGATGTCTTCTAGTGATTTTAAATTTAATTAAATAATCGATTATGTCCTTAGATAATCGATTATCACTGAGACAGTAAGTTTTATGATTTTCAGAAAATAACAAGTAATCGATTATGTCCTTAGATAATCGATTATCACTGAGACAATAAGTCTTATGATTTTCAGAAAATAACAAGTAATCGATTGTTGCAAAGGACAATCGATTGTTGAAGCTGACCGTTGTCAAATGATTTTCAAACTCCATAAGGTAATCGATTATAGATTTTATATAATCGATGTTTTGCTTAAAATCTGGAAATGATTTTTAGAACGTTGCTGAAGTAATCGATTATAGATTTTATATAATCGATGTTTTGCTTAAAATCCGGAAATGATTTTTAGAACGTTGCTAAAGTAATCGATTATGAACTTAGTGTAATCGATTATCTGATTTTGAATATTGCCAGTAATCGATTATAGATTATGTATAATCGATTATAGATTATGTATAATCGATTGTGAAGCGTTAAATCTGGGATTGATTTTTAAACTGACTGGCAGATAATCGATTATGCGGTCTTAATAATCGATTATCACTGAGTAATTTCAGCAATTCTTAATTGGCAATTAGGCAACGGTAATGCCAAGTTTTTCAACTATAAATACAACTTCACTTCTGTGTTTTAACAACAACAACATACACAAACTGATCATTACATTGCTATAAGCTTTCATTCAATTGTTCTTCATTTTTCTACTCATTTCATAAAGCTTTTGAGAGCCATATTATTGCTTAAAGTTGTTGTGATCTTGAACATATTCTTTTACTCATATCTACTCAATAAGGAGTACTTTAGTTAAGTGAGTGTCCAAGTATTTGATATACTTGTAAGAGAATTGCGATTCTCTTGTTTCAAGGAACTTGCGTTTCCTTGGGTGAAGTCTTTGAGATTGCGATCTCCGAGCAACTGTTTGAGGCTTGTGTCCTCAAGTGTGTAACGGTTTGTTGAGCACCCGTAAGCTTAACAAGATAGTGAAAAATCTCGAGAGAGTCTCTCGGGGACTGGACTAACCACGTTGGTGGCCAACCAGTATACATCTTTGTGTAAGTTTATTTTTCTGCATTTATTTTACTTCCTGCAAAGTTTTAAATTCCGCAAGAAAACGCTAAATTTTATTAATACGCTATTCACCCCCTCTAGCGTAAAGCGTAGTTTCTAACAGTTTATGAGAGAGTTTGTCCCCTAGAGTCTTAGGGACGCATGGCACGCAGAGTTTGAGCATTTGCGCCAGGGTGCTATAACCGTTTCAGAGTATGCTATGTGTTATACCAGATTGGCTAGATATGCACCGGCTTTGGTTACTACAGTCCACGAGAAGGTTCACAGGTTCATTGAGGGTCTTATCCCACCTATCAGATCTAGTATGGCTCGAGAGTTGGAGATGGGCATTCCTTGTCAGCAGGTAGTCAGCATTGCTAGGAGGATCGAGGGTATGCTTGTCAGGGAGCAAGGGGAGAGAGAGGCTAAGAGGTCTCGAGAGTCAGGCCATTATTCTGGTGCCCGTACCCCAGCAGTAGGTCGACATGGTATGGGTTTTATGGATCATCTCGTTCATTCAGCTCTTCCAGCAGCCAGTAGTGCTCTAGCTCCGCCTATACCCCAGGAGCCTTACTATGCACCTCCAGTTTCTAGCGCGCCTCCTGCGCGGGGTGCTTTCAGAGGTCAGTCTAGCAGACCTGGTCCCAGCCAGTCACAACCACCACGTCCTCCCAGGGATTATTTTGAGTATGGTGGCACCCTTCATGTGGTGAGGGATTTCCCTAGACTTGGGAGGAGTGCACCTCCACAGATTGCTCAGCCACAGCGTGCTCCTCGGAGTTCTCAGGCCATGATCACAACTCCCATTGCTACCCCATCCGCCCAGCCACCTAGGGGCGAAGGTCGGGGAGGTAGAAGTCACTCTCGAAAGAGAGGCCAAGCCAGATATTATGCTATTCCTGCTCGGACCTAGGTCGTTGCCTCCGATTCTGTCTTTACAGGTATTATATTGGTTAGTCGCAGAGAGGCATCGGTTCTATTCGATCCAGGCTCTACCTATTCTTATGTGTCTTCTTATTTTGCTCTACATTTGGGTATAGCCCGAGATTCATTGAGATCTCATGTTTATGTTTCTACTCCCGTGGGAGATTCTCTTATTGTGGACCGCGTTTATCGGTCGTGTTTGGTTAGTCTTTGTGGTTTTGAGACCAGAGAGGATTTATTGTTACTCGGTATGGTTGACTTTGATATTATTCTGGGCATGGACTGGTTGTCGCCCCCATCATGCTATTCTTGATTTTCACGCCAAAAGCGTGACGCTAGCTATGCCAGGTATTTAGTGTACTGAGCGGAGTGATACCTTAGATCAATGGTGCACTGTGGGCTGGGCCTGAGCCGGACCGGGCCCGCGGTCCTAACGAGCCTAACGGGCATGGTAGACCGGTCTAAACGGTCCTCTGAAGCCCGTGGCAGGCCGGGTGTATATAGGAAGGCCACGAGACGGGGACCGGCTGGCGGGCCTGGGCCGGGCCTAGAAGGCTTAACGGCTAGGTTTTTAAAAAAAAAAAGAATTGTTAAAAAATTCCAACGGTCAAAATTTAAAAATTAGCCGTTTGGGCTGCAATTTTGACCGTTTGGATGTTTAGAAAATATCCATTTGGCCCCCAAATTTGATTTTAACCCCAAACTTTATATAATTACACTTTTTCCCAATTCTCAACTATAAATACCCCTCATTCTTTCATTTTTACTCACCAATTCATCAATCTCTCTCAATCTCTCTACTATAAGTGCTTATTTTATTGTTGAAATTTCGTGAAAAATTGTGAAGTTGGTGAATTGAAGTCTTCAACGATTTTTAATTTTCAATAAGTTGTTCGGCAATTCGGTAAACTCGTTTCAACTCTTAAGTTTTAAGAATATATTTTTGTGTGTTTTTGTTTGCATAATTATAATTAATATGGCATTTTCTTTGAAAAAATATTTGGTGGTAAGGCAAAAGATAAAATCGATGAAAGTAGTGGCCAACCACCTACCCTTCCCCCGACTCCCTGACCTAGAAAAGATAAGCAAGTTGAAAGTAGTCGCCAACCTAGACGTCCTCCTCCGAACCTTATTCTTGATAGTGATCACCCTTGTTTTCAATTTACCGATAGTGAATTTTGCCATAATGTTGCACCAGGCGAAAGATTAGATGATGAAATTATGAATGCATTTTATCCTAATGAAACTATCTTAGAAAATAATGAGGAAAATGAGGATGATGATGAAACCCAAGCACCAGATTTAGATGATACACCTACTAGTCCTGTTAATAACCCAACTGATGCACCGGCCGATCCACCTGTAGAAACTCCTACTTTTAATAGAGGACCTTCTAAACGCCTAGAAACATCATTAGTTTGGAATTTTTTTACTCAAGTAAGAGAACAAAATAAGGCTAAGTGTAAAACTTGTGGAAGTTAATGGCGCATAAATATACCGGAGACCGTAGCGGCACGGGTAGTTTGACTAGGCACATAAAAACACACCCTAGAGATAAAGCTAGATTTTTACAAATGAAAGCTCAGCTAGAGGGGACAAGTGTAGATTCTGCGGTTAACCCTAGTACAAGTTCAAATCTAGTTCAACCAGGAATTAACACTGTGATCGGAGGTATTTTATATTACGATCCAAATAGAGATCGTGAAAAATTAGCGAAGATGATTACCGTTATGTGCTTACCTTATACTTTTGCTTCTAATCCTAATTGGATTCATTATATTAGAAGAGTTTGTAATCCTACTTATAAAGGTTGGCCTCGCGCAACAGTTAAGAGTGATATTTATAAATATAAACATGAATATGAACAATATTTGCGGTATTTATTTACTCATATACCTAATCGGATTTCTATTACTATTAATATTGGTAGAAGTGGTAATGATTGTGATTATCTAACAGTTACAAATTATTGGATAGATGAGGAGTGGACAATGCAAAAATGCATAATTGCGTATAGAATAATTAATTCACGTCACACAGGTAAGTTTATAACTAACACTGTTGCAAATATTTATAGATATTTTTGCTTTAGAGATAAAACAATGGCAATTTCTATGGATAATGTTTCTAGTAACACTAGTGTTATAGGCATACTTACAACAACACTAAATCCTGCATTTAGTAATATTTTACATGTTAGATGTATTTGTCATATTTATCATTTAATTGTCGGTGATGGTATGCGAATTTTAAATTTAGAAATTGAAAAGGTTGGAATGGCTTTTAATTGTATTTTTTATTCAAACCATAGAAGTAGACTTAGAGAGTATTTTAAAAAATATGATGAATATGGCCTTAGAGAAAGAAAGGTTCCTAAACCTTGCCCGATTAGATGGAATTGTATGTATGAAAGTTTAGTAGTTGCATATGAATATAGAAACCCAATTAATGCAACGTTTAATGCTCGGGTAGGTGGTGAGGATTATGATGAAATGCTTACTACTCAAGATTGGATGAATGTTAAAATTCATTTAGCTTTTTTAGAACATTTTCAAATTGCTACAAATGCATCTTCTGGCAATATTATCCTACTATTTCAAGCTATTTAGTTTATATTGCAGCACTATCTGATTTGTTGTTGAATTTTTGGAGGGTGGGAAATTTATCAACTTGCTATAAATGAAATGAAATAAACATTTAATAAATATCTTTTTCCTATCCCTCCTATTTATGGTGTTGCTGCAATGTTAAATCCTACAATGAAATTAGAAGGTCCTTATTTTTTGTATTATAATATTTGTAAGGCTTTAGATATTTCAAATGAGAAACTTGGTACACTTGCAGATGCAAAAGCCTCAATTCAAATTAATGCTCAAACAGTTTATAATGCTTATCAACTTGCCTTAGAGCATGCTAGGCCAAATATTCCAACCCCTACTTTGTCTAGTTCACAATCGTCTAAAAGAGTTGCGGGCTTAAAAACTCTTAAATCTTGGACGGAGTTCAGGGGTTCTCAAGGTGATAATTATGATGAAACTTCACATCTAAATGAGATTCAAAATTATTTGTCTCGGGGGCTTGAAAAGGAGAATCCAGACGGATCTTTTGATCTTTTGGAATAGTGGAAGGCAAGGGAAAAATATTTTCCGGTTCTTGCAAGGTTGACTCGAGATATTTTATCTATTCAAGCTTCAACTGTTGTATCAGAAGGCGCTTTCAGTCAAGCAAGACTTCAAATAGGTGATCACAGGGCGTCTGTGAGAGAGAGCTTGGAAAAATCAATACTGTTCAGAGATTGGATCCGCTCGATAAGAAAAAACTTTGGAATTGCGAAATCACAACCAACGATAGATGAAGCTTATGAAGAGATGATAGCGGAAGTTGCGGAGGATTATGCTTCACCCGGAAGTGACGATGAACAAGCTTCTTTTCCACCACCACCAACGCAACCTCCTCCGAACCTTGAAGGATTTATGAGATTTGTTAGAGATACAATGTAAATTATGGTGTAACTTGTACTTTGGCACATCTTCTTTTAGTTCTTTTTTCTTTTAATGGTGGTATTAGTACCTTGTTGTGCTCATTATATTGGGGGAAGGAAGACTAAGAAAGATATGCCATTTTTGGTAATAAAAATTATAAGATGTGCCCTTGAATATCTTTTTGCAATATTTTTTTGTCTTTAACTTGGAATTATTTATAAGCTATAATATATATATATATATATATATATATATATATATATATATATATATATATATATATATATATATATATATATATATATATATATATATATATATATATATATATATATATATATATATATATATATATATATATATATATATATATATATATATATATATATATATAACATACAATATATACTACAAGAAAATATATAAGCTATCATATATATACATAAAATATAATATATACTACAAGAAAATATATAAGGGAATATATATACATAACATACAATATATACTACAAGAAAATATACAATGAAATATATATACATAACATTATACTAGTATACTATATATATATATATATATATATATATATATATATAGATATATATATATATATATATATATATATATATATATATATATATATATATATATATATATATATATATACACACACTATACTAGTATAGTCTCTATATATATTACTTTTTTTGTTAAGCACTTTTAATAATTAGATTTCTACTATTTTATATAGTCATGATATGGTTTACAAGATATTGCCTTAAACAAACCCCTCCCCCCTGTAGGCCCGCTAAGCCCATGGGCCCGGCCCGCTAAACCCAACACCATATGGGCTTAGTTCCGTCATGGGCTGGTCTCACCCGTTGATCTCACGAAGCCCGGGATCGCTAGAGACCAGGCCCATTAAGCCCATTTAGGCCTCGGAACCCGGCCCAGAATGCAGCATTACCTTAGATCACACTCCCAGTAGAGTTATCTCTTTTCTTAAAGCTCAGCGTATGGTTGAGAAGGGGTGCGCCACGTATTTAGCTTATGTGAGAGATGTCAGTGCTGATACCCCTTATGTTGATTCTGTCCCAGTGGTACGGGATTATCCTGATGTGTTTCCAGCTGATCTTCCGAGTGTGCCACCTGATATAGACATTGATTTTGGTATTGATTTATTGCCGGGCACTCAGTCTATTTTCATTCCTTCGTATCGTATGGCTCCTCCTGAGTTGAAGGAATTGAAGGATACGTTATAGGAATTACTTGATAAGGGTTTTATTCGATCTAGTGTTTCACCGTGGGGTGCTCCTATCTTGTTTGTGAAGAAAAAGGATGGTTCTATGCGCATGTGTATCGATTATCGTTAGTTGAACAAGGTTATAGTAAAGAGCTGTTATCCTCTGCCTCGTATTGATGATCTATTTGACCAGCTTCAGGGCGCACATGTGTTTTCTAAGATTGATTTGCGCTCAGGTTATCACCAATTGAATATTCGGGAGCTGGAAATCCCGAAGACTGCCTTAAGGACTCGATATGGTCATTATGAGTTCCTTGTTATGTCATTTGGGCTGACTAATGCCCCAGCACCTTTTATGCATTTGATGTACAGTGTATTCAGGCCCTATCTCGACTTATTCGTCATTGTTTTTATAGTTGATATTCTTGTATACTCCCGGAGTCGGGAAGATTATGAGCAGCACCTGAGGACAGTGCTTCAGACCCTGAGAGACAAGAAATTATATGCAAAGTTCTCAAATGTGAGTTTTGGTTGAGTTTTGTGGTATTCCTAGGCCACGTGGTATCGAGTGAGGGCATTAGGGTGGATCTGAAGAAGGTGGAGGCCGTGCAGAGTTGCCCCAGGCCCTCCTCAGCTACATAGATTCGTAGTTTCCTTGGCTTGATGGGTTATTATAGTTGTTTTGTGGAGGGTTTTCATCGATTGCAACCCCTATGACTAGATTGACCCAGAAGGGTGCTCCATTTCAATGAACAGAGGTGTGTGTGGCGAGCTTTCAGAAGCTTAGGACAACTTTGACTATAGCCCCTATTTTGATATTGCCTACTGGTTCGGGGTCCTATACAGTTTATTGTGATGTCTTACGGGTCGGACTTGGAGCGGTGTTGATGCTGGATGGTAGGGTGATTGCCTACGCGTCCAAACAACTGAAGATACATGAGAAGAATTACCCTGTCCATGACCTTAAGTTAGCTTCTATTGTTCATGCCTTGAAGATCTGGCGTCATTATTTGTACAGTTTTCCTTGTGAGATTTATACGGATCATCGAAGTTTACTGCACTTGTTCAAGCAAAAAGATTTGAACTTGCGCCAGAGGAGATGGTTGGAGTTACTGAATGATTATGATATTACTATTCTTTATCACCCGAGCAAGGCCAATGTGGTAGCCGATGCCTTGAGTCGCCGAATGAGAGTTTTAGGAGTTTGGCATATTTACCAGCTTCAGAGAGACCTATGGCGATGGATGTTCAGGCCTTAGCCAGTTAGTTCGTGAGATTGGATCTTTCGGAGCCCAGTCGGGTTCTATCCTGTATGGTTTCTCGGTCTTTATTGTTCAATCGTATCAAAGAGCGGCAGTATGATGACCCTCATTTTCTTGTCCTCAGGGACATAGTTCAGCATGGCGATGCTAGGGATGTGACCACTGGAGATGACAGGGTATTGAGGATGCCGGGTCGGATCTGTGTACCCAATGTTGATGGTATTCGGGAGTTGATAGTGGTAGAGGCTCATGGTTCACGGTATTCCATCCATCTGGGTGCCGCGAAGATGTATCAGGACTTGAGGTAGCACTATCGGTGGAGGCGGATGAAGAAGGACATAGAGGGTTTTGTAGCTAGATCCCTCAACTATCAGCAGGTGAAGACTGAGCATCAGAGACCAGGTAGGTTGCTTAAGCAGATGGAAATTCCAGAGTGGAAATGAGAGAGGATCACCATGGATTTTGTAGTTGGTCTCCCTTGGATTGCGAGGAAGTTTGATGCTATTTGGGTGATTGTGGATCGAGTGACCAAGTCCGCTTATTTTATTATTGTGTGTACTACTTATTCATCGGAGCGCTTGGCCAAGATTTATATCAGGGAGATTGTTCCTCTGCATGGTGTTCCAGAGGTACTCAATTTACATCGCGGTTCTAGAGGGCTGTTCAGTAGGATTTGAGTACTCGGGTGATGATGAGCATAGCATTTCACCCCCAAACAGACGGATAGTCCGAGCGCACCATTCAGATTCTTGAGGATATGCTCTGTGCGTGTGGGATTGAGTTTGGAGGGACTTGGGATCAGTTCTTGCCACTAGCGAAGTTTGCCTATAACAACAGTTATCAGTCCAGCATTCGGATGGCAGCGTATGAGGCTTTATATGGTAGGAGATACAGATTCCCGGTAGTTTGGTTTGAACCGGGTGAGGCCAGGCTATTGGACACTGATTTGGTTCAGGGTGCAGTAAAGAAGGTTAAGGTGATTCATGACAGACTCCGTATAGCCTAGTCCAGATAGAAAAGTTATGCGGACCGAAAGGTTCGTGATGTTTCCTATATGGTTGGTGAGCGGGTTCTGCTTCGGGTCTCCCCTATGAAGGGCATCATGAGATTTGGGAAGAAAGGGAAGCTGAGTCTGAGGCTTATTGGCCCTTTTGAGATATTGAGGTGTGTTGGGGAGGTCGCTTACGAGCTTGTCTTACCTCCCACCTTTGTAGGAGTTCATCCGGTATTTCATGTTTCGATGCTCCGGAGGTATCACGATGACCCTCGAACATGTTGGATTTCAGCTCAGTCCAATGGGACAAGGATTTATCTTATGTTGAGGAGCCAGTGGCTATATTGGACAGGAAGATATGAAAGTTGAGGTCAAAGAACATTACTTCAGTAAAGGTTCAATGGCGGGGTCAGCCGGCCGAGGAGGCGACTTGGGAGACCGAGCGGGATATGCGCCCTCATATTTTCTATACTTCAAGGTATGTCCACTATGCTTGTTTGAGGACGAACGAATGTTTAAGTGTAGGAGGATGTGACGACCCGGTCGGTCGTTTTTGGAATTTATGCCCCGATCCCTATTAACTACTTCCCTTAAGTTCATTTCTACTATTTTGGTTCGCTAGGACGTACGGTGTTTGGATTCGGAGTGTTTTGGGATATTTAGTCCCTAAATAAGAGCTTATGTGTTGGAAAGTCATCCATTGTTGGTACAGTATGAAGACGACCTCGGAATGGAAAATCGATGGTTCAGTTAGATCCGATAGGTGATTTCAGGGTTGGGAGCATGTGCGGGATGTATTTTGGAAGTCCATAGCTCATTTAGGCTTGAAATGCCGAAGTTTGTATCTTTCAAGTTTTCGGTCCGATAGTGAGTTTTGATCCGATGGTTGGAATAGAATTCTGAAAGTTGTAGTAGCTCTGTCATGTCATTTGGGATGTGTGTGCAAAATTTCATGTCATTCGGACGTGTTGTGGTTAATTTTTTGATCGAAAGCGTATTTGGGAGAAATTTGAAGTTCTTAGGCTTGAATCATTGATTAAATCGGGTTTTCAATGTTATTTTAGGTGTTTTAAGGATTGGTAAAAGTTTGAATGAGGCATTAGGTGGTATAAGTGCTTTTGGTTGAGGTTCCGGGGGCCTCGGGATGATTTCGGGTGGTTAATGGAGAAATTTCTAAAGTGTGCAGCAGCTGAAGACTTCTGTCTTCTAGTATTTTTGCTTCTGTGGCTTGGGAACCGCAGAAGCGGCTTTGGGCATCACAGAAGCGAGTTGGGCATTTTCTCAGGAAACCGCAGAAGCGGTCCTCTTTCCACATAAGTGATTATTTGTCCGCAGAAGCGGAATATGATCTCCTAAGTGGAAGCCACACAGGCGGCTCGTGGTCCGCAGACGCAGGACCGCAGAAGCGAAAATGACTGTTCAAAAATAGTAAAATCGAGGGTTAAGTTTCAAAAGTTGAAAAATCAAATTTGAGCTCGGGAGGGGGCGATTTTGAGAGGGTTTTGAAGAGGAGATTATTGGGTAACATTTCTTTGATCCCTTCTAGTTATATTTAATCATTTTGTAGTTAAATCCATCATTGAAATTTGAATTTAAGGATCAAAATTTGGATAATTTGGGTAAAACTTCATTGGCTAAACTATTGAGTTTTGAGTAGGCATTTGACCTCCGATCTGGGAGAGTTTTATATGGTTAGACTTGTGAGAGTACGAGGGTTCTGAAAAGGTAAAAGTTATTTGATTCCGGGATGTTGGCGTGAGGGGAGTTTTGTTCATTTTACCTATTTTAGCGCCCTAGCTTTAAATTTAATAGTGGAATCAGTTGTTTGCAATATTATTTACGATATGTAATTGAATTGAATAGATTTGAGCCATTTGGAGTCGGATACTCGTGGTAAAGGCGTGATTCCTAGTTGATTATTGAACCGGTTCGAGGTAAGTGGCTTGTTAATCTTGTGTGGGGGACCTTTCCCCTTAGGACATGATTTTTGATATTTGAATGCCTCGTACGTGAGGCGACGAGCGCGTACTTAAGTTAATTGTTGTAAACCTGTTCCTACTTGAAATATTTAAATTGAAATTCTTGTTTACTTGTTCATTTTAGATTGTTAGTTCAACCTGTGCTAGCTTAGAGAAGCATGTTTAGCTGACTTACTTGTTTAACTGATTAACTGTATTATTTGTACTCTGTGAAGCATGTTAAGCTAGAATTTACCATTACTTGTTCTGATTTAGTATTTATTCTGAGAATATAAGTTGTTGTTGTGAGTTTAATTTGGGACTACGGGACGGTTTCCTGTGAGACCTCCCTGTACTTGATATGTTCTGGATTGAGGGTGAGGGATACCAAGAGATCCCTAGCACACGTATTTCTATATATTGGGATACCAAGAGATCCCCGACTTACTTATTGAGGATACCAAGAGATCCTCGGGATACCAAGAGATCCCCGACTTACTTATTGAGGATATTAAGAGATCCTAGGGATACCAAGAGATCCCTGGTGTATATGATGAGGATACCAAGAGATCTCTGGCTATTATTTCTTGTATAATTACCTCTGCCTTCTATTACTGTTTTTCCTTCTTTATCCGGTTTAGATTCTCGCTGTGGACTTTATTTAAATTGTTTCCATTATATTATTATTATTATTATTATTATTATTATTAGTAATAATAATAATAATAATAATAATAATAATAATAATAATAATAATAATAATAATAATAATAATATATCAGTAGGGCCCTGACCTTCCTCGTCACTACCCGACGAGGTTAGGCTTAGCACTTATTGAGTACCGTTGTGGTGTACTCACGCCTCTTCTGTGCATGTTTTTCTGTACAGATCTAGGTACTTCCTCCTAGGTGTATCATCCTCGTGGTGGAGTTCTAGCTGAGTTTTGAAGTATATCTGCTACGTTCGCAGACCAGAAGTCTCTATTCTATTCCGGCTTTAGCAAATAATTCCTTTCTTTCCTTTCTTGTTGTTAGACATTTTGGTGTAGAGCTGATTATTACATTCTATTAGCCAAATATGTGTGTATATATATATAGTATTCTGTTTGCTCGTTCTCAAAACCAACACCAAACAGAAAATACCATCCCTCATACTTTTGCTGGTTACTAAGATATTTCATTTTCACCAGGTTGCCCTTTCAACAACGTTGACTCATTTCTACCTTGTCTGTCATCTCCAACACGCTAAAGGCCTATGACCAACTTGCAAAGCCACTAAATTAATTACAGTCAAACCTCTCTATAATAACATTTCACTATAAAAGTTAAATTTTTACAGAATCAATATATATATTATGTTATAATATATTTTCTATAAAAGCACTTAGCTATAACATCCAAAAATATTTGGAATCAACAAAGCTGTTATAGAAAGATTTGGCTGTACTTTCAATGTGAACTATGTATACATTAGGCATAAATCAATAAATTGCACACATAATAAAATCATACATATTTTGAACCCATAAACTCTAGATCTTGAATTCACCTCTACCTAGTTGATCTGGTCGGATCCTTCCTTTATATACCTTATTATTATTATTTGTAAGCGAACATGGTGGCACTATCTGATTTTGATTAATGAAAAGCATCTCTTTTGTCATAATCATTTACTATGACATTGGAAACATAACACTATACAATGCAAAAACTGCAACAACATATCTAATCTACACTAACCATGAGAGTTCATAATCTGTATTATGCTATTCCTCTGTGACCTTTTTTGTATCTAAAAATCTCAATCCTATTAATGCCAACAAATTAGAGAAGACAGATAAAATAACATCACCAACAAACTGGGTTAGACAGATAATACAATCTCTCTCAGTTAGTACTCATACCACCTTGGGTTGGATCTGCTCAAAGTCAAAAACCTCAAACATGAGGCGTCTTACATCCGGCTTTCCATATATAGCATACGAGAGTCCATGAATAGCTTGTTGAACAGAAGTTGTCGCTGGATTCCTAAGCCTACGATTGTGCTCGAATGCATCCTGAACCTCCTCGCTGTAAATGATAAAGCGATGGAGATACTTTTCTCGCAAGTATCTCCCGCAGAATTTGTTCATCAATATACGTCGGTGTTTCTCTTGCAACCATCTCCCAGGAGCGTCGAGATGCTTCATAAGTAACCTTTCCGCCATTACCAAATCCTGTTATCATGAGAAGGAAACTATCAACTTTTGCTACCACCGAACTTGAAAGAAAACTGTTATGCTTGTGCACACAGGGTAGGAATGAGTGTCCATTCTTGATTGACAATCGTTCTTTAACTAGGGCAAACCGGTACTTTTCCTGTCGATGGACAGAAAAGTGGCTTCTTTTTCCTGTATTGAGATCGTGACCCAAATACAAACCAGAAAATGGAATAAAAGAAAGTGATGCAACCAAAGAAATCTGACTGAGACATTACCTAAAAGGGCAAAACCATTGTCACTGAGCTTCAACTTTTAGAAGTTAAGCTCTTTCTACCTTTACGAATTTTACACTCTTAACCAATGCTTGATTACCAATGGACGGACTGCTTTTACGAAAAAGTAAACAACTACCTACTTCAGCAATTCTAAGAAAGGATAAATTACTACTTTCCATAATTTTAAGCAGAGTGGGTAGTCAGTGGTCGTCAAACTAAGATGTAACTGACTAAAAACCCATTATATTGGACACAAAGAAATGGACAATTGTGAAATCCTCAAATGTAGCACTTTTGCAGCTAAACTGGTGAACCACCTTGGGATGAGGAGACCCAAGGTGCAAGTGCTCCTATCCCTAATTGTTTATTAAGACATCATGGTAGGACAATCACTGAACCATTGTATTTGACATGGATCTTACGAGAAAATCCAGGAAATCCATACAATAAGATCAAGATTGTCAGATCCTATGCAATAAAGATATTCTCTTTTCTTTTAATAGCTGAAAGTAATTTCTTGAAGAAACTACGGATGAAGGTTACAGACTATATATCTTCATGTATATATAAATCCAAAAAAAACCAACTAAATCTCAATACTATCCTTTTTACACAGCAATGTAATCCCGTACAACAATTCTTCCTGTTTGCAGACATTGCTACACTCTATAGCTCTAGCTCTAAGATGAGGATTTGGTTATTAACCCTAAGAGTGTGACAGGTGAGTTCATCTTCTACAGGAGAGAGAAAAAACTGCTTTATAGAGAGGTCAAGGAGTACACTACCATCTTCCAATGAAGTTCCAAAAATCCCTTTCAACACTTCTCACAAGATCTTCTGGTTCTATTATTAACATTCTTGCCTCGGATTTCTGATACTGAAAGAATGGACTACTGGAGCTGAAGTTATTGATTGGTATTTTTCAAAAAAATTCCTCCGAGAATAGTGAAGCAAGTTTTGTTTTTCTTTTTTTATTTAATGATGATCTGAGGTGATGACATACAAAGCAGAATACAGAGACACTCTCTCAGGCTGACTTAAGCATTCTGAACTAGCTTATGCGCCATAGATGAGCACAACAACAACAACTATGGCTCAATCACAAGCAAGTCGGGGTTGGTTATATGAATCCTCACTAACCATGCCGCTTCTCAGATGCACATACCACAAAAATGTATCATACTCAGCAGAATATTATACATGCACAGGCGAATAGGAGTTCCTTAATCCCCGCTAGCTTATTTTAGTCAATCTTTTGCTGCATATTAGCTTGCTAACTTTGTCCTCTTTATTATCAGAAAACTAATTGAAAAATAGTACCTGAATTTTTTGGCCAAGGTATTCTAGCCGCTCATAGCAAAACCTCGGATGCTCAAACTTGTATTTTGATGGGTGCAAGAAAGACAGCTGCAGTTTATATAGCAGAAAAATTCACAGAATAGGTCAGTTAAGAGATTGCAAACTAGACTATACATGCTAGATTTATGGAAAGAGACGTGACACTGATATATAAACAAACACCATAGACAATGAGACTTAAATCAAAATGGAGTAAACGAATGTATGGTCTTTCAAACAGGAGGGGAACAATAATTTAAACATGGACACAATTATGGATATGGAAATACAGAAGAAAAGTGCCGGGTAAAGTAAACAAAAAGATTGGATTTGATAATTGACCTCCAGCAGATAGTTAAAGCTGCATGGCCATAATAATTACAAAGGCATATGCAGTTTGTACTCTACTATAACTCCTTACTTGGTAAACATCTGCTAAGTTTAGAAACTCAAAAATATACAAGCTTTACTAATCCATATTTCCAATAAGAACGAGAAAAGTAGTGATATGTACATGTTCAGCATAATAGAGTAAATACCTGTAAACCAAGTCCAAGTTCAATATTTCTGGCTTCAGTAATCTCAGGGATCCTATCATTCATTGCCAATGGGTATCCCAATGTCTGCATAACTTGAGGTCTGCTGGTATAATCCCATACATTACCACGGAACCTATGCATACCTGGTGGAACACATGCCCTGAAAACCCTTGGGTGTGCAAAAAGAGCATCCTCCGGAGGCTGTCAATCATAAGCAAAAATGAATAAGCAATTTGAATTGAGATGGTCGTTTCCTTTCTTCAAGTTGCAACTGTTGTCACTGATATATTTGAGGAAACAGTTTATATAAGGTGAATAATATGCATTAACGTGGTTTGAAGTCTTTAATGAACCAGAGGAGACACTAGTTAAACCACTAAAGATCTAAAGGATGGGGGTAAAATCCATCCACTTTAGTTCCTTAATCCAAGACAAGAGGGGTTGCTCTGATGGTAAGCAACCCCCACTTCCAACCGAGAGGTTGTGAGTTCGAGTCTCCCCAAGAGCAAAGTGGGAAGTTCTTGGACGGAAGGATGCCGGGGGTCTATTTGGAAACAGCCTTTCTACCCAAGGGTAGGGGTAAGGGTCTGCGTACACACTACCCTTCCCAGAGCCCACTAAGTGGGATTATACTGGGTTGTTGTTGTTGTTGTTGTTTAGTTCCTTAATCAAACGGTAAATGAATAACTTTAATACAACAAAGAAATAGACTATCTGGTAAGATTAAACTAATTCCCATCCTGAAATTTCAAAGTGAATAACAACATTTGTATGATGAGATATGTATCGCGTTATGCTCCATATGTACCATGTACACTAGCCTCTGGCATGTGGTCCTCAACTTTTACGATGCAATTGATACTAGAGAACCAACAGTTCATCATTTTCTTTCTCCCGTTTTTCCCTGCTTTCTCTCAAGAGGAGGCTAATATTTTTGCTTGTTTCAGTCAGTCTCTTTAAGTTATTTTAGAAATTTATCCAAAAATTACACTCTTTAGTCACTTGAGAAAGTTAGAGAAAAATTAGGGTATGAATCCATGATAATTATAGGCAGCAGGACTTGTTCTGCATCAAATATAAGAAATGTGCTATAACAACAGTCAACATAGCGGGCAAGAAGCATTTCAGCAGTTACTCACTATGCTTAGTTAACTTATAGGAAATGCTAGTCCATTCATTGGATTTCAGGGTTCCAGTTTTAACCAACGGTAGCAAAAGCATTTTTAAAGAGTACGAGTAATATAAAAGAGAGATACTGGAAAATAGGAACTGAGGAGAAAGACGGTTAACAGAAATGGTATCCTGAAAGATCGAGTGAATAACATAGAAAGCTATACAAGATAATAGATTCAGATCTTGCCTTATAAGAAGCAACATCCTGCCAACTAAGCTTTCTCCCTTCAAATTCTACAGAGACATAGTCTACATCTTCCAACTGTCTCCTCAATTTAGGCTGGCAATCTTCAGCCTCAGGATCCATTCCACACACTTCAAATAGGACACGATAAACTTCAGGCATCCCAAAACACAAGTATATTGCTCCAAACAAAGCCCAGAACACAGATCTGCCAATATAATCATTGAATCCAAGCCAGTATGAGAAAGTTATAGTAGCTAGGCAGCTATATAACATCACAAGAACACAAAGCTTATATGGTCACAAAATTCAGGAGACAGAAGAGCGTCAGAGAAACAGGTGCTACCAAAGGAGAACTGTACAGGGAATATTAAAGTTTCTTTTTTTTTTCCGAAAAGGGTATATGAAATATTATAGTTCAAAGTACATAGTCTCGCAATCCCAAGCACTCTTATTAGAAGAGGAATTATCGCTCTTTCCTTTCGATGTCCCTCCTTGAAATATTCGGAAAACAGTTGAAGACTAACATGTCCACCCATGGTCAGTAAAAAGGCGAGGGGCAGCTGCAGGAAATACAAGAACCAGAATGACCTCTTAACACATATATAGTTTTGTGAGAAAGCACGGGAGAAGAATATAACTCTTGATGTATAAACATGATACAATGAGCCCTATATATAATACACATAACCTAACCTACTCCTAATACACTTTGGGTTAGAGTTCTACTATATTTACACTTCGAACACTCCCCCTCAAGCTGGTGCATATAAATCATATGTACCAAGCTTGTTACATATGTAGTTAATACGAGAATCAGTGAGGGACTTGGTGAAAATGTCTGCAAGCTGATCATTTGACTTTAAAAACTTTGTAGCAATATCTCCCGAGAGTATCTTTTCTCTGATAAAGTGACAGTCAATCTCAATGTGCTTAGTTCTCTCATGGAACACTGGATTTGACGCAATATGAAGAGCAGCTTGATTATCACACACAAGTCCCATCTGACTAACATCACCAAATTTCAGCTCTTTGAGCAACTGTTTGACCCAAACTAGCTCACATGTCGCCATAGCCATTGCTCGATATTCTGCTTCTGCACTAGACCGAGCAACCACATTCTGTTTCTTGCTTTTCCAAGATACCAAATTTCCTCCTACTAAGACACAATATCCAGAAGTAGAACGTCTGTCAGAAGGCGATCCTGCCCAATCAGCATCGGAGTATCTAACAATCTGCTCATGGCCTCGATCCTCAAACAATAAACCTTTACCTGGAGTTGATTTTATATACCGAAGAATGCGAACAACTGCATCCCAATGACTATCACATGGCGAACCCATAAACTGGCTCACAACACTCACATGAAAGGAAATGTCAGGTCTTGTCACTGTAAGATAATTTAGTTTACCAACTAACCGCCTATATCTTTCAGGATCGTTAAGAGGCTCCCCTGTCCTGGAAGAAGTTTAGAATTCGGATCCATTGGAGTGTCAATAGGTTTACAACCTGTCATTCCTGTCTCCTCAAGAATATCTAAGGCATACTTCCGTTGTGAGATCACAATACCTGAGCTAGACTGTGCGACCTCAATACCCAGAAAATACTTTAGTGTGCCCAGATCCTTAGTCTGAAAGTGGTGAAAGGGATGTTGCTTCAATTTAGTAATACCATCCTGGTCATTGCCGGTAATAACGATGTCGTCAACATAGACCACTAGATAAATACAGAGACGTGAATCAGAATGCCGATAGTATACAGAGTGATCAGCTTCACTCCGAGTCATGCCAAAGTCATGGATAACAGTGCTAAACTTACCAAACCAGGCTCGAGGAGACTGCTTTAGACCATAAAGTGACCGGCGCAAGCGACATACAAGGCCACGAGACTCCCCCTAAGCAACAAACCCAGGTGGTTGCTCCATATAAACTTCATCCTCAAGGTCACCGTGTAAAAATGCATTTTTAATGTCCAGCTGATACAGAGGCCAATGGCGAACAGCAGCCATAGAGAGAAAAAGGCGGACTGATGCTATCTTAGCCACGGGAGAGAAGGTATCACTATAATCAAGCCCAAATATCTGAGTATATCCCTTGGCCACAAGACGAGCCTTAAGACGATCAACCTTACCATCTGGACCAACCTTGACTGCATACACCCAACGACAACCAACAGTAGATTTACCCGAAGGAAGAGGGACGAGCTCCCAAGTACTACTCGTATGTAAAGAAGGCATCTCGTCAGTCATAGCCTGTCGCCACCCTGGATGAGACAATGCTTCACCTGTAGACTTAGGGATGGCAACAGAGGACAAAGAAGATAGAAAAGCATAATAGGGTGATGACAAACGATGATAACTTAAACCGATATAATGGGGATTAGGATTAAGGGTGGTCCGTATACCTTTCCGAAGTGCAATCGGAAGAGACAAGTCCGCAGTAGGAGCAGGGTCAGGTGCAGGAAGTGAATCAGCCGGCCGGATGCTGGGCGAGGACGACGATGGTATGTCAAGAGTGGAGTGTCTTGTGCAGGGAGACTAGGAGGAGCCACAGTAGAGGGTCCAACGTTTGGAATGGGTAAGACTTCTGTAGCGGAAGGTGAAGGAGGAGATATAGTAGACTCCCTAAAGGCCGGTATAGGTAAAACCTCAGATATATCCAGATGGTCAGAATGGTCAGAAGAGGTAAAGAAAGGTTTAGACTCAAAAAATGTGACATCGGCTGACATAAGGTACCTACGAAGATTAGGGGAATAACAATGATAGCCCTTCTGAGCACGAGAATAACCAAGGAAGACACACTTGAGAGCACGAGGAGCTAACTTATCTTTCCCCGGAGCTAAGTTATGAACGAAACAAGTGCTCCCAAAAACACGAGGGGGAACAGAGTATAAGGGTGACTGGGGAAACAATACCTCATGCAGAATCTGATTCTGGATGGGAGATGAAGGCATCCGATTAACCAAATAACAAGATGTGAGAACTGCATCGCCCCAAAAACGCAGCGGAACATGAGATTCAATGAGAAGTGTGCGAGCAGTCTCAACAATGTGCCTATTCTTTCTCTCTGCAACCCCATTTTGCTGAGGGGTATAAGGACAAGAGGTCTGATGAATAATTCCATGATAAGACATAAACTGCTGAAATTGAGAGGATAAATATTCTAAGGTATTATCACTGCGAAGGGTGCGAATAGAAACACCAAATTGATTTTTAATTTCAGCACAAAAATTTTGGAATATAGAAAACAACTCAGAACGATCTTTCATTAAGAAAATCCAAGTACATCTTGAATGATCATCAATGAAACTAACAAAATAACGAATCCCAAGGTTGAACATACCCTACTAGGACCCCATATATCCGAATGAACTAAAGAAAAAACAGACTCTGCACGACCCTCAATACTACGAGGAAAGGAGGCGCGAGTATGTTTCCCGAGCTGACATGACTCACACTCTAATGTGGATAAACTGGACAAACGAGGCACCATCTTCTGAAGTTTGGACAAGCTAGGATGTCCTAAACGACTGTGAAGTAATTCTGGAGGATCGGCAGCTAGACAGGCCTTAGAGGATGTTAGTGAGTTAAGGTAGTAGAGTCCGTCTGATTCAAGTCCTGTTCCAATCGTCTGTCCCGTACTGCGGTCCTGCATAATAAAAGAGTCATCAATAAAATGTATTCCGCAATGGAGGGCACGAGTCAAACGACTCACACATGCAAGATTAAAAGGACAGCCAGGGACATAAAGAACGGAATCTAGAGTGACAGAGGGTAGAGGATTTGCTTGTCCAACTCCTTTTGCTTTAGTTTGAGACCCATTAGCTAAAGTAACGTTGGGAAGAAACTCTGAATACGCAATATTTGACAAAAGGGATTTATTACCAGAGATATGATCAGAAGCAGCGGAGTCCACAACCCATTGTTCAAGAGGACTAGACTGGAAAACACAAGCAAAAGAATTACCAGCAACAGAAGTATCAGGCTGAGCAACAGTGGCTACTTGTGGAGACGGCTGCTTACTTGCTCGATATTTAAGGAACTCATTATACTCCCGTTCAGATACAGAAAATCCCTGGTTACCTGTAGGCTCGATCTGAGCAACATAAGCATTTTTTGTTGGTCGACCATGTAAAGAATGGCACACGTCACGAGTGTGACCAAGTTTATAACAATAAGAACACTTGGGTCTAGATCTCCCAAAACGACCTCGTCCTCGTCTATACTCCATAGTATGAGAAGCCCGATTGTCCACGGATTGGGAGACGAGGATAGATGAATCAAGTGTCTGTGATGAGCTCACTGGGTGACTTGGTGCTGCAGCAAGGCGAAGTAAGCGAGAAAATAATTCATCAACAGTGGGGACAGTCGGACTAGCCAAAATCTGATCGCGTACTGAGTCAAGATCATTAGGAAGCCCAGCAAGAGTAAGAACTAGAAACAACTTTTGTCGTTGCTCTTGCTGCTTTGCAACGCTAGCAGAAACTGGCATCAACGTCTCAAATTCCTCCATAACTGCCTGCACTTGACCCAAGTAAGTAGACATATCTAATTCCTGTTTCTTTAAATTTGTCATCCGCAATATCACATCATAGAAACGAGATATGTCATTAGTGTATAAAGTACGAGCCTTTTCCCAAACCAAATAACATGTTTGGAATGGACGAAACAAGGGCATCAACTTGGAATCAATAGATCGCCACAAAATACTGCATAATTGAGCATCAATCTTCTCCCAATGTGCTTTCGCTTTTTCATCTCCGTCACTAGACTCCTTGGTTAAATGATCCTGAACACCTTGGCCTTTACACCACAACTCGACAGACGAAGCCCAAGCTAGGTAGTTTGAACCTCCCATTAAAGGTTCTGAGGTAATCATAATACCGGAACTGCCAGAACCCTGGTTTCTAGAACCAAAAGCATCTAGGCCCAAAGACATCTTTGGATTATCAACTGAAAACTTGCTGAAACAGAAACAAAGAACTGAAAACTGGCGCTGCCGGAAAACATGAACACTGTAGTTGCCGGAAAAGCACTGTAGCTGCCGGAAAAATTCAAAGTTGTCGGAATTGAAAAGTAAAAATATGGATAGGCTCGGAATTCAAGGTGGAGCAAACTGTCCTGAAGAAATTCTGGCCGGAAAGTACTGTAGCTGCCGGAAAAGTCAATAAAGTCGCCGGAAAAAACTGAAAGTTGTCGGAATCAAACGGAAAAAGTATGGGTAGGGTCGTAATTGATAGCCGACCAATCTGTCCTGAAGAAACAAACTGAAAAAGTGGCCGGAACTTCCCTCACGAGCCGGCGCGTGGGCTTCACGCGCCGAGGGTTCTGCCGCGCGTGGGGGCGCGTGACACGTGTGTTTCCGGTGATTTTTTCTGGGGTTGGTCGGAATTCTCTCCCGAACCTCGTGGTGGTCTCGGATTTTGCACAACACCAACAGAAAAGGTAGTTTAGTTACGGACAGCCTGTTAAGTCGCCGAAAAATTGCACGGCGACGAGGTCTTCTTCATGGAAATAGCTGGAATGACGCACAGCTATATTATTCTCACCAAAGCTCTGATACCATGTGAGAAAGCACGGGAGAAGAATATAACTCTTGATGTATAAACATGATACAATGAGCCCTATATATAATACACATAACCTAACCTACTCCTAATACACTTTGGGTTAGAGTTCTACTATATTTACACTTCTAACAAGTTTTATGCATCCTAACCTCTTAATAGGGACATAAGAAGCACCGAATATTGATATTCTACTGTGATCACAATCCAGACTATTTCAACCTACTAAACATTTTCATATAACTTTTGTCGGCTCCTAAGTATGTCATCTTGATCAAAGTTCTCTTAGCATTTTCAGTATAAGTTTTGTTGACTCCTAAGTATGTCATCTTGATCAAAGGTCTTCTCTTCCTAACAATACCACCTTCTTTTGTGTTTCCAAAATTATTCTGATACGTCCACTCCACATACTATTATCATGAAACAAGTTCAGGTGTTTCCACATCCTAACTTAGGTCTATCGGATCATGTAATAAAGCTCATACTCCTTTTTTTCTTTTTTCTGAAAGGTGGATTAAAAGCTCATATTTTGGGAAGAAAAACTCAAAAGTCCACACTGTTTAATGGTCGATCATAACATTCATTCCTGAAATAAGAAAGCCAAAAAACACTAAGATAGCAAGAGCGGGAAGGAAATTTCTGTTGACTGCTGAGAGGTGGGGGAGGGGAGCAGCGGGGCAGGGCACGTTAGTGCTGCTAAAGTGTAGGGCATGCACACAGGGATTACTAATAAATTATTCAAGAGCATGAAATAATGACCTAAAACTAAACGAGTACAATTACCAAGGTTCCACCAAAAAATTTGCAACTACATGAAAATTGAAATGATGAAATAAAACTAAACGAATCCGATTATTTTTATAGAGTTCATTCACATAGCTTTTTTCTGGCCTATGTATCCAACTGAAATAGAACAGCAACTACCAAATGCAAATCAAAGAACCAAGATAGTATAACTTACTTGACAGGCGGTTCCCTATCGAGCCTCTTTAACTTATCCATATCATCATATGGAAAAATCAAATTCTGCAAGCTAGCATTTTTAATCCACCTAGGCAGATACCGTTTCCCAATCAAAGCATACACCCTTTCCCTCATCGGACCAGGCGACTCCCTAGGATACCTTTGCAAGAAAAACTCACACAAACACAATTCAAGAACATACTGTCCTAATAAACCCAATCTTGAATGCCCCGACCTCACGTGCCTCGCGTTAGTCCTCTCACACTTAGGATGCTGAAATGCTAAATACAATAACGTATCAAATTGTTTCGCCGGATTTTCATCCCCAAAGCTTTCAGACGGCTCTAAAGGATACCCTAAAGCTTGTTTAACCTCAAGCAAATACTCATCAATCCAAGTTTTATCAGCATTATTGAGTCTTGAACAAGGTAAACAAGAACTCAATAAAGGGAATGATTTTAACGACAATTGTGGACTGTTAAGGAATCTTTCAGCTAACTTAGCATCATCTAAAGGGGGTTTAAGGATAAATCTTTTTGGGGGTACTTTTCTTTTAGGGGATATTACTTTTTTACGCTCTGATAATTCTTTGAGGAGTCTTTGTGGACTGTTTTGTGGCAGCTCTTTTGGGTCTACTGCAACTGCTAGAACATGAATTTTTGGTGCAATTTTGAAACTTTTTACATGGGTTTGGAGAGAAAAATGTGAAAATGAGGATGAAAAGGAGAGATCAAATGAGTTAGGTTTGAAAGTTGAACACAACTCCATGGCCATATTTTAAGAGTATAATAAAAATTCTGAAGTTTTCAGTTCATTATTTGAAAATTGAAAGAGGTTTTTGCATGGTTTTTGGTAGAAGATAGAAACAGAGAGGGGATAAGGTGTTGAAATATTTTTGCTTTGGCAATATTCCGACGATATGACGAAGGAACTCGGCAAGTGGATATTTCTGTAAGCAGGCTTTGGTTTGGGCTGCTTTTCGATTTTGGAGTTCATTTATTGGGCTGAATCTGTATTAGTTGTGGACTGAGTATTAAGAGGAAATGTTACAAGGTAACTCCTTTTAGAACTGCTATTTAAATTTATTCAGCGTTTGCAAATTATTTAATATTTAGCCACAATTTAAAGAAAGGGGCAGATGCTACATCTTTACTTCCTCAAACTCCAGGACAAAGTTCGACAAATTCAATTTTTGGATGTTGTGTCTCAAAGTTCTTTTTAGTTCAAAACTCACAGTGTGATGAAGCACAATTTTTAGTTCAAAACTTCAGGGCATATATATCTTTAAGATTAAATTTTTAGTTCAAAATTTTAGCATTGACGAGCGGAAAACAGAAGACAAAATAATTGCTTGTTGGTCAAAGATAGTATAGTTTAATTATCGTCTCCACAAAGATTGAATTTAAACAGTATTGGAATCATCTTTAGTTAATTACTATCCAGAAAAGTTAATGCTTGATTTGATGATTATCAACTATGATTAACTACTAAAAATTAAGCAATTAACAATTGATCACAAAAGACAGTCACGATCCCAAATTTCCTCTGAAGGATATCATGATGGCACCTAGTCTCCACGACTAGATAAGCCTAGCAAATGACAATAACCAAACAAATATATAATAACAAGTTACTGAAAGCGACTGAATAATAAATAAAACCATCTGAAAATAGAATCTCACAAATACACACCCCAAAATCGGTGTAATTGAGTCATATGCTTTATAGAATGCAGCTAGAGTACTGCTACACCCCTTTTCGAAATAAAATACAACAGTAATGAAAATAAAGGAAGGTGACTCTGAAGCCTGCGTATGCCGACTAGGCATACCTTGAAGTCTTTAGTAAAAGCAGCTAGCAGGAAATCTCCATCTACAGGCATAAGGAGACGTACCTGGATCTGCACAAAATGATGTGCAGAAGTACATAATAAGTACGCCATAATGGTACCCAGTAAGTATCAAGTTTAGCCTCGGTAGAGTAGTGACAAGGACAGATTAAGATACCTACTAGGATATGGATTAGTAACTGATATGAAGAATAGAAACAATATAAAAGAAGTATATAAAGTGCTATAGTGATCATATACAGACTACAACCGCCAGAATAATTAGGAATGAAGCAATACGAAATTTTCCTTCAACAACATTTTGCAACATGAAACAAAGAGCAAGAAACACAACGAGATACCGCCTCGTGTATAATGAAATCAACCGAGGTAACGCGTATAAACAAGAATAACAATTGAGGTACCGCCTCATATTCACATTTCTCAGTTCCAATCAGAATCCTTCCTCATACCGCTTTTGCGGGAGCCTTACATTTGAAATTAGATTTTTGAAAATTGTTTTCCCGAAATAGCTACACACATTTTACCCCACCTTATGACGCCACGTGGCTTCACGTAATTTCAGTACAAGTAATCACGCACATAAGTCCCACCTTATACCGCTGCATGCACATCAACCCAAACCTTATACCACCGCATGCACATCAATATCATATTACAATAACAACTCGCACCACAAGTGCTCACATTTCACAACTTACCAACAATAACGATATCAATATTTCCATAACAATAGCCCATGGCTCCACCACAATGTGTACAAGAATACCAATAACAATAATGGATAAAAAATTCTCAATGAGATAGATGTTCAACAATAATCAATATCGCCTTAACATATTAACGACTTTTACAACTTCAACACCAAATAACTCAACAATGAGAAATAATATATAACATGATATTAGATAAGACTAGTTCATGATAAAGGAAATAATTTTTGACAATGAATCTCGAATTATGGAAGTTACAATCGGGACGGACCAAGTTACAATCCCCAACGCTGCTCTACCCACGCTCATATCCGGCGTGCTAGTCACCTCAATACAACACTATGATGTGCAAATTCGGGGTTTCAAACCCTCACGATATCATTTATAAGTATTACTCACCTTAAATCGGCAAAATCTCTAGCCCGCGATACCTTTGCCCCTCAAACCGGCCTTCAAGCGCGTCGAATGTAACCAAAAGTCGGAGCGAATACATCACACTATGCCAAGGGAATAATACTCAATCAAAAATAATAAAAGTATAGCAAAAATCTCGAAACTAGCAAAACCCGAGCCCCAAGACCACTTCTCAAAATTTATAAAACTCACATTACCGGATTCATCGTCTCTCCACGAGTCCATACATACCTAGAACTCCCAAATCCGAGATCAAATGACCTATCAAATCCCAATATGAAATATTAAAACTCAAGCCCTAACTTTACCCATTTTTAATGAATTTCAACCAATTTCTATGTTAATTCTACCATAAACTTGAATAATTAGGCCAAGGAACTTACCTCTATTCGATTCTCAGTCAAAACCCTTGAAAATTCTCACTTAAAGCTCCAACATTGCTCAACAATGGAGGAAAAATGACATAAACTCGCGGATGAAATAATGATATAGAACCCTGCCAACAACAATTTTTGCTTCTGCGGTCCTGTTTCCGCTTATGCGACCAAACGTTTTCATTAAAGTTCACAAATTCTCGCTTTTGCGTCCAAAAGTCCGCTTATGCGGATCACCCATTACCGCGTCTGCGGTTGAAAGTACGCTCCTGCGGACTCGCTTTTGCGGACACTATTCCACTTTTGCTGAAACTCCTCACCAGGCCAAGAACTGCTTCTGCGCTCCTTCACCCGCTTTTGCGGTCCATTTCTGCAGAAGCAGAAATACTAATGATAGCAATACAGGCTTGAAGCAAACTTTTAAAACTCTCGTTTAAACACCTGATCTCACCTCGAGGCACCCGGTACCTCAACCAAAAACCCCAACATGATCTATTACATTATTCAAACTTGCTCGAACCATCAAAACACTATCGTTAACATAAAATCCTCAAATTTCATCAAATCAAAGCCTAAGTTTCTTAAATATTTCCGAATTGCATCTTTCATCAAAAACTCGATTAAACCACGTCCGAATGGCCTGAAATTTTTCACACATATCCAAAATCACTTAACGGAGCTTCTGAAACCCTCGGAATTCCATTGCGACCTTCGGATAAAAATCTCAATTATCCACTGAAATTTGCCAAAATACTAACTTCGCCAATTCAAGCCTAATTTCACACCGGACCTCCAAAATCAATTTCGATTGTACTCCTAAGTCACAAATCATCCCTCAAAGCTAACCGAATTATCGAAAATCACATCCGATCCTCAAACTCAATAGTCAATATTCATTTGTTTTTTTAACTCAAGCTTTCCTTAAAGAGACTAAGCGTCTCATTTCTTATCAAAATCAGTTCAAATCAACTCTAACACACCACATACCAATAATGAAATGTGAAGGTGCATAGAATGGGGAAAACAGAGCAGTAACACATGAGACGACAGATCTGGTCGTCACATCCTTCCACGCATAGATCAGTATGTATTTTCCAAAACTTAATCTTTTGATAAACCTTTTCTCAAATCAGTGTGTACTCTTTTCCTAATATCTAATTCTTTCAAATTCACAGTTGACTTTCTGAAACAGTCTTTTGAATAATCTGACAACAAATGTGTTTTTCCAATTCAGTTCTATTCTTTTGAACTTGATGTTTTTAAATCAGTTATGTAGTTTACTTATTTTCCGTAAACAATCTGCCTCTTCTGGAATTTTCAGAACTACTCTTTCTGTGTTTAAATACAACTAGGCAGTCTGCTCTAAAACCATTTTCTAAGTCTGCAGCATACCTTTTCCCAAAAACTTCTATACCAGCTATTTTCTAAGGTCAGTATGCTTAATCAGTTAGTGTTAATCTCGTGCCTTAATCTCTAACAACTGTACTCGAGTGGCCTGATGTAGACGTTCTGTCTAAATATATGCGTTGAACCAGTCCACTCGCTGCTTAATCTAATTCTAAGACCAAATCGGTATTTGCAAAGACATGCTAAACTATATGATTATCTGATTCTATGGGTTTATCTGAGCCTTATTTGCTTGCTTGCTCTTCCCTTTATCTGATACATGTTTTGATTGCCGAACTAGTATTTTATCCTTTAAACTCCATAAAAGCCCCCATCCCTTTTCCCCTTTAGTATTAGAAGTCCTAATACCCCGGGACTGATAGGATTGGGACGGGTACTAGCATGCAATAAGTAAATGAGACTAATCGTGCTTTAATACCTTAACATGTTGGGAAGGGTAGAATATGGATATGATGACCGATGCGCTAATATCACGTGCGACCCCTCTTCTGAGGAGTGTATGATGAGTATGTCATTGATGTGATCCATATTATGCACAAACTTAGGACCCCTTTCCCTTCTTATAATGTTCTTTTAATTTTATTTCTTTTATCTAACTTTCTAAAACTTCCCATTTCTTTTATTTGCCTTTTTTAAAAACTTTTGAACTTGCTTGCAATAATTATGTGAAAACCTTGCTTGTTTCTTCTATCTTCTAGAGTCACAATTGTAGTATGGCCGGGAACCACACTAGTGGATCTTGACGGGTGCCTAACACCTTTCCCTCGAGATAATCTCAAGCCCTTAATTACCCAAACTTTGGTTCTTCTTCTCAAATGCTTTTCTCTAAAAGTTTCCTAATACACTATAATTATTAGGTGGCGACTCTCCGAATTCCAAAACCCAATTCTCAAAAGGGAATAAGAGTTGTCCTCCCATAATTTCGTGTACCCGATTTCAAAACCCGTTTTAGAAAAAAGGGGCGTCGACAGCATGGCGACTCTGCTGGAGATTTCTTTAGGCTTTTACCATTGCATGCTACTTGTGACTTTACTATATCTTTAATTGCCTTTACTTACTGTCTTTATTTCCTATACTACAAAACTGACTTGGCTCTTCATGTCTTTTCTTTCCTTACTGGATAAAAATTAAGTCCGACCCCGCTAATAGAAAATTAAATGCCATATGTGAGTTCCACTAGGAACAGGGGCACAAGACTGAAGACTGCATAGGTCTCAGACAGGAGGTGGTCCAGCTGCTGAACCAAGGATTCTTGAAAGAACTGCTCAGCGACAAAGGAAAATTCAATTTCGCACGCGGGCGGGAACAACTTCACGGCCCACCAAGGCCGCCCTCACCAACACGAACCATCAATATGATGATTGGAGACTGCAATGACTCAGCGATCAACCATGTCAAATTCACCACCACTCACAAATTGAAGCAAACTGTCGCTCACAAACGGTATGACGATTTTGAAGATAGTATCACCTTCGATAAGTCTGATACTGACGATTTGTTTTTCCCCCATTATGATGCCTTAGTTATTACTTTACACATATTATATACTGATGTAAAAATGATCATGGTCGACGATGGAAGCGGCACGTGTATCATTCATCCAAGAGTCCTTGCATTAATGGGACTCGAGGACAAAATAATTCCGCGCTGCATAACACTAACTGGTTTTAACAATGCCGTTGAAAGAACCTCTGGCGAGGTAACGCTGCAGGTCCTGGCAGGAGGAGTTACAATGGAAAACACTTTCCACGTAATGAATCAAGAAACGACATACAACGCCATCATAGGACGTCCATGGATACATGCCATTAGGGCAGTCCCCTCCAGTTTCTATCAAGTGATCAAATTCCCAACCCCATGGGGAGTGTACAGTATACGGGGCGAGCCACGCACCACCCAAGACTATTATAAAATAGCTCAAGATTACAATCACACTAAGAAGCTCAAAGGAGCAAGCACGAGGGCATAACAATCATCCCTGTCGGGGACTAAGGTCCACCCGACAGAAAACGTTTTCAAAGATCCCGACGATGTCGAAGCTAGCAAGGCCACGGTCAAAGACCTCGACCTTGTCCAGCTGAGCAACAACGATTCCACCAAGAAAGCATACATAGACACAGTCTTTCAAATCCAAGTAAGTATCGTGAATTTCTATCTAACCACGCAGACCTGTTTGCTTTTTCCCATGCAGATATGCCCGCAATCCCACAAGAAATTGCCTCCCACAAGCTGAATGTCGATCCGTTACACCCGCCCGTGCGACAGGCTAGGAGAAAATTCAATGCCACCATCAACGAAGCGGTGAGTGAAGAAGTAAACAAGCTGCTGGCTAATGGCTCTATTAGGGAATCCAAGTTTCTGGAGTGGGTCACCAACGTCGTAATGGTCAAAAAGAAAATCGGGAAGTGGCGAATGTGCGTTGATTTCACCGACCTGAACAAAGCATGTCCAAAAGACTCATTCCCGCTACCTCACATCGACCAATTGATAGACGCCATGACAGGACATGAGCTGCTGAGCTTCCTTGATGCATACTCCGGCTACAATCAGATCATGATGGCCGAGGAGGATCAGGAGAAAACAACCTTCATCACTCATCAAGGAACATACTGCTACAGGGTAATGCCCTTCAGGCTCAAGAATGCAGGGGCTACATACCAGAGGCTGGTGACTACAATGTTCAAAGAGCAACTCGGCAAGACGATGGAGGTCTACATCGGCGACATGCTAGTGAAGTCGTGGAAAAAAGAGGACCACCTCGACCACCTGAAGGAAGCCTTCGAAATACTAAGGAGATACGATATGAAGCTGAATCCTGAAAAGTGCGCCTTTGGCGTAGCCTCGAGAAAGTTCCTGGGGTTTCTGGTATCACAAAGGGGCATCGAAGTCAACCCGGACATGATCAAGGCCATAGAAGCCATCCCAGAAATAATGAGTAGCAAAAAACAAGTGCAGAAGCTGACAGGTCGAATAGCCGCCCTCTCCAGGTTCACCTCACGATCCTTTGATAGGTGCCACAAATTCTTTGGTGTATTGAAAAAAGACCAAAGACTACAATGGAATGAAGAATGCGTCGACGCCTTGAGAAGTTTGAAGGCATACCTGTCATCGCCACCCGTACTGGTCAAAGCCAACCCAGGAAAACCACTATTGGTGTACTTGGCTGTATCAGAAGTTATAGTCAGCGCCGTCCCGATGCGCGAGAAGAAAGGTACACAATCTCCTATCTATTACATTAGCAAAGCTTTAGTGGACGCCGAAACCCGGTACCTACACCTTGAGAGGCTGGAATTGGCGCTCGTAGTAGCTTCACGGAAGCTTCGGCCCTATTTCAGTGCCACCTCATAAGGGTAGTAACGACCTTCCCTTTAAGGAGCATCCTACACAAACCCGAACTCTCAGGACGACTAGATAGATGGGCCGTTGATCTCAGCAATCATGCTATCACATACCTTCCAAGAACCGCCATCAAGTCGCAAGTCCTTGCCGACTTCAGCGCAGAAGTTCTGCCAAAGGCAGAACTCGAGGCGCGACGCGTTTCCTCCAATAATGACCTATTGGTCCTCTATATGGATGGCGCCGCTAATGCATCGAGATCGGGATTGGGACTCGTTCTTGGGGTTCCTACGGGCGAAAAAATTTGCCAGTCCATACGATGCCCGAAAATGACTAACGATGAGGCCGAGTACGAGGCCGAGTACGAGGCCGTTATTGCAGAGATGAAACTGGCCACCAAATACGGGGCTCGCCGAATCCTCCTCCACTGCGACTCCCAACTTGTGGTAAACAAGGTCACTGGGACTTATCAAGTCAAAAAGCAGAGGCTACAAAAGTACCAGGTAGAAATCCGAAAACTGATGGCTACGTTTGACGAATGCCACTTCGAACAAATTCATCGAGCACTGAACGTCGAAGAGGACGACCTGGAAAAGTTGGCTGCAGCCACCAAAAACTTCAACGAAGAAAGTGTGGTCACGCTCCTCCACTCACCCATTGACCACACCGAGGTACTTTCCTTATACTTGTCTTGGGACTGGAGAAACCAGTTCATATCTTATTTGCAGGACGGGATATTGCCCCCGATAAAAAGGAGGCAAAAAGGCTTTGCATACAGGTCACCCGATACTGCATGATCAACAACGACCTTTATAAGAGGACGTTCGTTGTCCCTTAGCCAAGTGCTTAGGGCCGTACCAAACGAGGCCGGTACTTGAAGAAGTACACGAAGGCCATTGCGACACTCACACCGGTAATCACGCCCTCATGCGGTGTGTCATACGTGCCGGCTACTACTGGCCCACTATGAAAACAGAGGCAGCCGAGTATGTACGCCAATGCGAACATTGCCAAAAGTACTCCGCAATGATACAACAGCCTGGAGAACTCCTCCATTTCGTCACTTCACCCTAGCCATTCATCAAATTGGGAATGGATATAGTCGGCCTGCTGCCAGCAGGATGAGGGAAGGTACAATTCTTACTTGTTTTAACTAACTATTTCTCTAAGTGGGTAGAAGCAAGTGTACAAGCGCAAATACGCGAACAAGAAGTCAGTGCGTTGATATGAAAGAACATCATATGCCGCTTCGGCATCCCAAAGAAATAAGCTGTGACAACTTGCGTCAATTCATCGGTCAAAAAACAACAGAGTTCTTCGAGAAATGGTGCATCAAAAGGATACTATCCATGCCATACCACCCCGCCGCCAACGGCCAAGCGGAATCCTGCAAAAAAAACAATCCTAAACATACTGAAGAAAAAGCTAGAAGACGCCAAAGGGCTGTGGCCCGAACTACTGCCTGAAGTCTTGTGGGCACACGGAACTACACACAAGTCCAGCACCGGGGAAACCCCGTATTCACTGGTTTATGGAACCGACGCTATCATACTTGTCGAAGTAGGCAAACCCAACTTAAGGTATTCACACACCAGTGGAACAAAAACGACGCCAGCAGTCTCCAAGACCTGATGAAGCCGAAGAAAGATGGGAAATGACCCACATCAGAATGGTAGCCCAAAAACAACAAATTGAAAGGTATTACAAAAAAAAGGCAAGAGTAAGACAATTCAAAGTAGGAGACTATGTCCTCAAAGCCAAGACATTGGCTTCCAAAGACCCAAATGAAGGAAAATTGGGCACTAACTGGGAAGGATCCTTCAAGATCACAACGGCAGCCGGGAAAAGAGCATTCCAACTCGAGACAATGGAGGGAAAAATGCTTCAGAATAACTGGAACGTCGCTCACCTCAAACATTTCCACTTCTAAAAGGCATCCCCCGAGTCGTACTCTTTTTCCCTTACCCAAGTTTTGTCCCAATTGGGTTTTCTCGGGAAGGTTTTTAACGAGGCGGCAAAGGGAACACCTGGAGATGTTTGCAGTACAAGTGTATCACATCGGCCTCTCCGTGTACTCTCCAAGCCCGACATGATACATGGACTAGATTAGTACCATCTCCAGATGTATAGAAAGGTTACAGCCATCTCCAGATGTATAGAAAGGCTACGACCATCTCCGGATATATAGAAAGGCTACAGCCATCTCCAGATGTATAGAAAGGCTACGAACATCTCCAAATGTATAGAAAGGCTACGGCCATCTCGAAATGAATGAAAAGGCTACGGCCATCCCCAAATGAATTAAAAGGCTACGGCCATCTCCAAACGAGCGAAAAGGCTACGACTGTCTCCAAGTAGACGAAAGGGCTATGGCCAACTCCAAATGCATGAAGGGGCTAAAGCCATCATTTTTACACGGCTACGACCATCATTTTTACATGGCTAAGGCCATTGTTTTAACACGGTTAAGGCCGTCAAATTTTACATGGCTAAGGCCATCATTTTTACACGGATATGACCATCATTTTACATGGCTAAGGCCATTATTTTAACACGGTTAAGGTCGTTGAATTTTACATGGCTATAGCCATCATTTTTACACGGCTACGACCATCATTTTTACATGGTTACGGCCATCATTTTTACATGGCTAAGGAAATTGTTTTAACATGGTTAAGGCCGCCAAATTTTACATGGCTAAGGCCATCATTTTTACACGGCTACGACCATCATTTTTACATGGCTAAGGCCATTGTTTTAACACGGTTAAGGCCGTCAAATTTTACATGGCTAAGGCCATCATTTTTACACGGCTGCGACCATCATTTTTACATGGCTAAAGCCATCATTTTTACACTGCTACAGCCATCATTTTTACATAGCTAAGGCTATTGTTTTAACACGGTTAAGGTCGTCGAATGTTACATGGCTATGGCCGTCAAACCTTACTTGGCTACGACCATCATTTTCACTCGGTCAGGGCCACCGAATGGCCCACTTAGCTTCAACTACGGCAATAGAAGAAAAAAAGAGAAGTATATAATGTTCCAAAAAAGAGAAAAGATTAACTATAGCAAAAATCGTATATCTTTATCCTCAAAAGGGTCAACACCCAGTATACAAAAATCAATATTTACAAACATATTTACAAAGGTCCTAAAGGCCTCTGCCCCCTGATTATCCTACCCCACTTGGCCTTCATGCGGCCCATCTTCGTTCCCAGGAGGATACGCCTTGGAAATCCAAGAGCTGGACTCCAAACGGTTGACGTCTGCAGGGTTACCCTTCTCCCGGGGTGGCGATTCCGGACTATAGTCGGCTGCTTCACGGGCAGCTCTAACCAGTTGGCGCTGGCTCTTAAATTTCGCCTCAAACGCTCGCCCAGCCGCCAAACATTCTTCGAGCACGACCAGTCGGGCCTCCGCGTACACCCGCATCTCGTGTGCCTCACGAGACACATCAGACTGTGCAAGGGTCCGCTTGAGGTCCTCAACCTCGCCCTTTTTGGCATCGAGTTTTTCCGTTAAGGTTGCAAATCGAGTGTGCAACTCCGCCGCCTCCCCCGCCACTATGCGGCCAAGCTGCAACTCTTCATCCTTAGCTTGAATAAGGACCTCCATCTCCACAGTCCGATCAACGACCGCCATGAGTTGTTCATCGACTTTCTCTAGCTCAGCCACCCTCTTTCTTAGCTGCTCCTCGGACTGCATGAGGCCCTCCTGAACCACCCTGAAGTTAGGGTCCTGTTTGTACATATCAGCCAAGGTCTGGTGCGCCTCACATGTTCTACTATTTTTCTGCACCAACCTATTGTATTTGGCCACCTTCTTCTTCAGGCGTCGACCCCTCTCCGCATCCAAGATAAGAGTCTAAAAAAATCGAACAAAAGGTGAGTACAAGGAAAATCGCGCTCCACCAATGCATAAGAAAAATCATCAATCAAGGCAAAAGACGTACCTGTAAGGCCGCGCCCGCCACTCTTCGGGCCAAGCCTTTGTCACTGAGCTCCGCTAGGGCCGCACTCTCAGCGCCCACACATAGGAGTGTCATACTGGTGGCCGCCTCCTCGCAATTCTTAAACAAATTGTAGTGACTAGGAATCACTACGCGACGGGAGGACCGGCCAGCCACCATCTCCACTTGGTCCATGGACCCGCCTTCATGCCCGCGTCCTCTATAGCAATCTCCAAGCCTGCCACGTCCACACTTTCATCCCTTTTTTCCGCAGCTTCCCTCCTCAGAGCAGACCTCCCCGAGCGAATGGCCTCGGCCATAAAAACCGGCATAGATTCAGGACGGGGTGGTTTAACCTTCTCCGTCTAAGTAACCACAACCTTGCCGGTTAGAATCTAACGTCTCCTCCTCTCCAACGTCTCTTCCTCTTCAAGGTCCCCCTCAGTGGGACGCAAGACGGGCTCAGAAGGGGATGGTTCGACAGTGGGGGCTTTTGTGGGGGCAACCTGGAGACGGTCCCATGCACAGTCAACGGTATCTTTTCGGGTGTTGTTTCAAGTATGGCCGTTGGAATTGCCTCAGGCACTGACTCCGGAACCACATTTGATGCGATCTCCTGCCTTGAGAGGGGAGAAACACTGCCCCTGGATGTACCTACGAGGATCTTATCCTCCTCACCAAGGTTAGATGCCGCCATAGAAGGGCCGACCATAGCTCTCTTCTTCTTCTTCTGCGCCTTCTTAGAGGCGCCTCGACCTACCAAAATATGTATGAGATAGGCAAGAAAATTATGGAGAACCCCCAAGTCAGAACAGAAAGAAAAAATCAAGCAAGGACGTTACCTGACGGGCCATATAGCCTGAGGAATTCCGGCCAGGTACGACATTCCTCCGCAAATGGTATCAACGCTCGCACCCACGACCTACTGTCATCAATCCTTCGAGGAGGGCGAGCTCTCACTGCATGAAGGCAAAGGGAAATCTACAATGGTGAAAACCAGCAAAATAAGATTGTCGTAGTAAAATCTACATACAGGAATGCTTACATGCTTCGTTCCATGCCTCCGGAAACCTTTCAGGGTTGGACACCAGGTGTTTGGTACGCACATAGAAAAATCTTTTCCAAAATTTGCAGCTGGCCTTGTCGTCCGCTTGCGACACAAAGCTCTTCTTGCCCCGGAGTATTAACTGGAGCATTGAGCCTCTCATAAAGCTCATGTCGAACATTTGCAAGAGGTGATTAATGGTAACCTCTTTCTCAGCATTCACCGCATAGGTGGTAAGAATCCTACACACCTTCAACGCGTACGGAGTAAGTTGGCCCGAACACGAGCAACAAAGCTCCTCCGCCAAAGGGTAAAGCGGGAGGCTATACCAGATTCGAAAAGCGTACTCGTAGAATGTGCAATACCTGGGCCTATGCACTTCGGCATAATCCATCTCTGCGGGAGCCACCTCGATGTAGTCAGGGATATTATATGACTCCCTGAGAGTAGCCAAATGAGATGGCGTCAGTTCGCTGAGTTGCCAAGGGGGAAGCTTACACTGGTTCTTAAAATCTTTCCGTGCAGCCATATCCAGTGGAAGAATATTGGCCGTTGATAGGGGAACGAGAACCTCCTCGGCTTCCCCATCATCTAAGGACGACGAAGCCCTAGAGAGGGCGTCACCCTTGGTCTTGGTACTATCGTGACGACGTTTAGTAATAATGGAAGTTATGAGAGAAAGACGTTTTAAGGATACAAGGTTCGATTCTCAGGAACAAATATTTTAAAAGAAAAGATTAACGGGTGCCAGAGAAAGACGAGATAAAGGTTGAGAAAATGCTCTCCAAAAAGTTTGAAAGATGATTCGGATTCAACCTCTCCCCTATTTATAAGGAAAGGTGCAGTGAAATCAAAAAGGCTTGGTTCAAAAACCGACGCGGGAAACCAAGACGTCACGTCATGTCCTGAACCGCCTCGAGAGAAAAGGTAATGATCACGCACGTGATCTATGATGTCATCCTAAAAAAGGAGCCCTAAAAGGAGGTTTTGTGTCAAAGTCATAACCCCTCCGCATATGATCACGCCCCCTTTTTTTTACAGTATCTAGGGGAACGGCCAAATTTGTAGAACGGACGAGCATGCATATCCATTCGTTGAAGACGTCTCTCAGCTACGTCCCCAATAAATGGAGGGACTATCTGTATTGGGCAAATTCGGTTCCATATGTTCTTAGGTTATCTATGCACGCCTACGACATAGAGAACGGCCTAATTGGGGCCGACTCGAATAAGGCCGGCCCCAGTAAGCAGACGGACCAAGTGATATGACTCAAGACGACGTCGCTTAAAGTTTTGACTTTCCCGTATACTGAGGCCACCAACCCCTTGTACTTTTCTTTGATTATTTCGAGGAAGGTCCCTTAATATATAAAGGGGATCTTCCCTTTGTAAATGACTCATGTGTATCTTATTATTGAGAATATACAACTCTCTCTCTCTATCTCTCTCTTTCTTGTGAAAAGATCGTTACTTACTTCATTGTTCTTACATTTTAAGTAAAACGGCTTTCTCTAATTTATATTACCCTTGATTCCGATTAACTCTTATTATTTTTAATTATTTTTTAGCTTAACAAGTACTTCGTTTTTTAGCCAAACACTAAAAATTTGATTGGCAGCTCAAATCTTTTTACTACTATTCATTTGGTTGTTTTACAGCAAAAGGAAAAAGTTCTTAATTTCAGATGGAATTTATGGTAGAGACCCACAATTTACAACATGTTATAAAATACATTGAAAAAGTAAAAATTCAAGTCAAATCAAAACTAGAAAAGGCCAAGGTAGATTATTCAACCTACTCTGTCTATAGTGCTGTTCAGCGTTTGGATCACTTTGTCTTTCACCGAGAAAATTGGGATTCGAGATGGTCAAATTATTAGGTCTCCATTTATGGCCAGTTATCTATTGATTCACACGTGACGTTTTCTGCTTTAAATGGCTAGAGGAAGGGCCTAAAGTTAACTCAATCTTGTTTTCATCTTCATTAATATCTTGCCGGCTACTTGAGATGGTTTTCATCAATGATTTTTGGATTTGATATACACGATGAAGTTCGTAAACCTGTAATATTCAGAGATAAAATAGAGTTAATGGCACGAGAAATAGACTCATTCTGCAAATAATTAGTTTAATTTTAAAAACCTAATTCACCTCTACTCGAAAGGGCAGAGAGGCTGTTTCCAATCGACCATCGGCTCAGTGAAGGAAAGGAAAACAAAAAAACAAAAAAACAAAAAAAAACAAAAAAGTAAAAGAGCATTATTAACTCCAGTATAAATAGCGTAAATAATTATCTAAACATAAGAAACATAAATAAAATAGCATGCAATAATATCATACAGTAACTACCATAAATAACTACCATAAGGAAGACACACTCCAAAACACAAATCATCTATGGATATCCCCGCCAAGCCTCACCCAACCCCGGGTGAGGAGTACAAAAAAAACCCTACGAGCCCCTATCCTACAACCCTGATACTAGACCTCCAGACTTTCCTGTCAAGGGTCATGTCCTCTGAAACCCGCATTCTAGCCATGTCATGCCTAATCACCTCTCTCCAATACCTCTTAGGCTTCCCCTTGCCTCGCCGAACGCCGATAATCGCCAGCCGCTCACAACTCCTCACCGGGGCATCAAGACTTCTCCTCCGCACATGCCCGAACCACCTCAGCCTCGCTTCTCGCATCTTCTCATCCACCGGGGCCACCCCCACCTTCTATCGAATTACTTCATTCTTAATCTTATCTAACCTGGTGAGCCCGCACATCTACCTGAGCATCCTCATCCCCGCAACCTTCATTCTCTGAACATGAGAGTTCTTCACTGGCCAGCACTCCGTCCCATACAACATTGCAGGTCTAACCACAGCTCTATAAAATTTCTCCTTGAGTCTCAGTGGAACTTTCTTGTCACACAGGACTCCTGATGCAAGCCTCCACTTTGACCACCCCGCTCCTATACGATGAGTGACGTCCCCGTCAATCTCTCCGTCCCCATGTATCACTGACCCAAGATATCTGACACTGTCCCTCTTGGCGATGACCTGAGATCCAATCATCACGTCTCTGCCTATTTCGCTCGGCTCGGCGCTAAACTTGCACTCCAGGTATTCAGTCTTAGATCTGCTTATTTTGAAACCCTTAAACTCGAGAGTCTGTCTCCATACCTATAACCTCTCAATAACACCGACCCTCGTCTCGTCTATCAAGACTATGTCATCAGCAAATAGCATACAAGGGTTAGAGCATCCATCATCATAGCACCTCCCTTGGGACCTTGTCATACGGCTTCTCCAAGTCGATAAGCACCACGTGCAGGTCCTTCTTCTTATCCCTGAACTGCTCCACCAGCCGCCTGGCAAGGTATATAGCTTCTGTAGTGGAGCGATCCGGTATGAAACCGAACTGGTTCACAGATGTAGATGTCATATCCCTCACCCTCGCCTCGATTACCCGCTCCCAGACCTTCATGGTGTGACATATTAATTTGATACCCCTATAGTTGTTACAGCACTGGATGTCCCCTTTGTTCTTGTACAAGGGTACCACTGTACTCCACCTCCACTCATCCGGCATCCTTTTGGTCCTGAAGATCGCATTGAACAACCTGGAGAGCCACTCCACTCCTGACCTACCCATGCACCAGAACTCTACCGGGATCTCGTCAGGCCCGGTGGCTCGACCCCGACTCATCCTACGCAAAGCCCCCATGACCTCCTCCGCCCTAATGCGCCTGAAGTACCCAAAGTCTCTACGTTGCTCTGAATGCCCCAACTCCCCTAGCTCTATGTTACGATCCCCTCCTCGTTAAGTAAGTCTGTAAAGTACGCCTGCCACCTTTGCTTGACTTGAGAATCCCCCATCAGAACTCTACCATCCTCGCCCTTGATGCACCTAACTTGGTTAAGATCACGTGCCTTCCTTTCCCTTGCTTTAGCTAACCGGAATAACTTCTTGTCCCCGCCTCTCTCCCCTAGTTCCTCGTACATGCGACCAAACGCCGCATTTTTAGCTTCTGTAACCGCCAGCTTTGCTTCTTTCCTCGCCGCCTTCTTCACCTCCACCTTTCCTTCGACTACATCATTCCACCACCAGTCACCCTCATGTCTGCCTGAATAGCCCTTGGCCACCCCGAGCACGTTCCGTGCTTCCTCCCTAACCAAGTTCACCGTCTCTGACCACATAGCGTCCGCTGCCCCAGAACTTCGCCAAGCTCCGCCCTCAACTAACCTCCTCTCCAACTCCTGTGCTTTCTCCTTAGTCAAAACACCCCATCTAATCCGCGGTTGTCCCCGAGCACCCCTCCTCTTCCTCTTCACCCATAGACCGACATCCATCACTAGGAGTCTATGAAGAGTCGAAAGGGACTCTCCCGGAATAACCTTGTAGCCCTTGCACATACCCATATCGCTCCTTCTGAGGAGGAGGTAATCAATCTGAGTCCTCGCCGCCAAACTCTTGAAGGTGACCAAATGCTCCTCCCTCTTCTGAAATATCGAGTTCGCAATCAGAAGCTTGGAAGCCCTGGCGAAATCAAGTAGTGACGTGCCTCCTCCGTTCCTAACCCCAAAGCCGAAGCCACCGTGCACCTTACCATAACCACCAGTATCAGCCCCAATATGACGATTAAAGTCTCCTCCAATAACTAGCTTTTCAGATTGGGGAATACTGCTCACCAGATCATCCAAGCCCTCCCAAAAACGCCTCTTAGCCTCCTCGTCTAAGCCCGCTTGCGGCGCGTAAGCGCTGATGACGTTGAGGACGCAACCCCCAATAACCAACTTAATTGACATTAACCTATCATTCACTCGCCTAACCTCGACCACAGACTCCCTTAGATCTCTATCTACTAAGATGCCCACTCCATTCTTACCTCTCACGACCCCAGAATACCACAACTTAAACCCGTCTTCATTCCTCGCCTTCGTCCCTTTCCACCTAGTCTCCTGGACACATGCTATGTTTACCCCCCTCTTCCGAAGAACATTCGCCAACTCAATGGACTTACCCGTCAGAGTGCCTATGTTCCACGACCCAATCTTTAATCTATGAGCGTCCGCTACCCTCTTCCCACCCTTACCTCTCGCACTACCCGCAGGACCACTCCCTGCCCCCTAATCACCCCCCACCCCCCGAGGACATGATCTTACACTATCATCCCCCGCCGCGGATACTATCCCTCCAACCGAATATGGGTAATAGTGACGTACACACGCACTACAGCGGAATACGCAAAAAGATGCAAACTAGATAGCAACAGAGTAAACCTCATACGGAATGCTAGCTAAAATACGTAAAAAGGTGTACAAAGTAAACAAGAGAGCGGGACGTACCAACTCCCGATGGAAAAACCTGAAAGTAGGCTTTGATGCGCCCAAGGTCCACTGCTACCGACTCTTGCACGTCCCGGCCGATGTTGTTTAGCTCTTCACTCCCAAACGCCGTGAACTGGCCTCGCCGCCGAAAATTCTCGCCGGAAAAATAGGGCACCTGTCCAAGAAAACAGAACACACCCACACACACCCACAAAAAGCAGAAGAGAGAATAGGAGGAAAAGAGCAGGAGTCGCCGGAAAAATCGTCGGCGAAAAGCAAGAAATCAAAAAATCTAGAAAACACTAAACGAAACAAGCTTTAGATAGCCAAATAAAGGCTAAATCGGACAGACTTGTGCAGTATAGCAGCATGTTAAAGTTTGCGTTGAAGCTATTTTCTTATAAAAACAGGAAAATCTTATTAATGGAAGAGCTAAAGCAGATTGGGGGAGGACTATAAAAACCATAGCTGTCAGAAAAAATAAATCTGCGTTGATCAGAAAATCTAGAACTGTAACAGCAAAGAAAAGAAGAATTAAAAGAAAATCAACTTACGGATGAAAATAAAGAGCAGAAAAGTGAATATAGAAAGCAGTAGCAGCAGATGAATCCAAGTTTAATAAAGCATCTTAGGCAATAGCAAGAAGAACAACAGTAGCAACAGAGCAACAACAAAATAAAAGCAGATTGAGCTGAATCAACCTCTTAATAGCAGAAACATTGAGTCAAAAATAAAATAAAACTATTTTCTTTTTCAAAATCTACTTTGACACTCAAGAAAAGGAAAGAAATTAGTGTGAAATAAAGAAATCTTTTGATTCCTTTAAATTGAATATGCTGAAACTTTTATAACAAACTTATAATTATCAAAAACTTTAAAGTAAATCGCCAAATCTGGAAGCAGTAGCATAAAAGATTGACAGAAATTCTGTTTGCTACAGTAGTTTCGCGAAATGAAAATTAAGATCCTGATCAATTGGTTATAGATTTGAGGATAAAATCAATTGGGGTTTGTGCGCAATGGGAAGATGCTTCTTTTGACACCAAGTTTTCGAAAATCCACCCCCTTATGCCGGAGTTATAGCCGGAAAATGATGACGAAAATACTATTCAGAAAGAGTGGGGGGGGGGGGGGGCAGACGACGGGGTTAGGTGGGGGAAAGGAAGGTGAGCTAGATAGAGGGAGGGAGGGAGGGAGGGAGGGCGAGAGAGGGAGAAAAGGGTTTACTTACCTGTTGGTGTCGCCGGCGGGAGCAGGATCGCCGGAGAGAGGGGGCACCGACAGTAGTGGGGTCGCCGGCGGGGGGGGGGGGGGGAGGTGATGGGAGGGGGTAATCGACATGGGGGTGGGGGATGGGAGTTACCGTTAGAGAGAAGAGAGAGGGAAGAGAATAACTCACCGCCTATTATGTTACATTTTTTGTTTTGATCCCGGATCAGAACTAGAAATCTTAACTATCACACTAATGCAAATATTGTGTTAAGATAAGAATATATATATATTTTACCTGTTCTCTAAAGGTTTCCTCGTGCTTTACCATGGCCATCTTCATGTATTCTTTATCGTATGGATTCAGAAGCTTCTCCATGGCATAAAGTTGCCTTTGAGTTTTTCAATTGCTTGAAACTGAAGGAACTTGGGTTAATAGAAAAAAATTAACACCGTTATTACACATATAAATTAAAATCTGTTGATGTATAGCAATTATTTTGATGACTGAGAATTCCACCTTTTTAGTACATATGATTTTTATTGTTCTTTCCCCTGCAAATTACACCAGATCTTAGGTCAGGGCCATGCCAATAATTAAAGAGTGATAAATCAATTATGTCCCACAGCATGGCTTAATGTGGACCGTTATCGTGTAAGGCAAGTACGTGCCAAGATGAATGAAGATATTTTTAACCAAAATAATGCACTTAACACCTTCCATCTTAGCCAGTTAAAACAACTGCTTCTTCTTCTACTTCCAAAACCTTTTCTTTTAGAGATTAAATTAGTTACGTATATATTTTATCAGTGAGTAATTTTTAGAATATCAGGTCACTTTTACTTTATATCACGGTGAAACAAAACACAGCTTTTCCCATCAAGATACCCCTAAAAATTATAGATCGTTTTCCTCAAAAATGCATGCAACGATTCATTTACTTCATAGAATTAATTACCCCTATATCACTACAGAAACTTGGATTAGTGTCAAGAATCACAAAAAAAAAGAAGAAGATCTTTACCTCTTTACGAAGGGGCAAAAGACTATTGCATCTGGCCGGTGCTGCTGGATCAAAGGGTAAGAAAGAAGAGGACTATGAGAAATAGAAGATCACGAAGAAGAAAAAATGAGACTTTCTATGAGCTATATATTTGTTAGTTTGATAGAGCAACACTCACCTTCTACTTCACCTTACCTGTTTATATAGGCCGATATGCACAAATAGCCACTAACAGTTCATGTTTTTTTATTTTAAAGTCAGTATTTTAAATGTCTTTAACCTTTAGTCATTGGTTTAATAAACTTTAACTGTCCGGACGAAAATATCCTTCTGCTCATATCCTTAACTTCAGGACTACATGTCCTTAACTTTTGAACTTGAAACTTTAAGTTTAGGACTACATGTCCTTAACATTTAAACTTGGAACTCTAAGTTCAGGACTTCAAGGATACATGTCCTTAACTTTTGGACTTGGAACTCAAACTTCGAGACCAAGCATCCTTAACTTTTGAACTTGTAACTGTAAGTTCAGGACCAAGTGTCCTTAGCTTTTGAGCTTGTTAGTCTAAGTTCATGATCCATTGTCCTTAACTTTTGGGCTTCTTAGCCTAAGTTTAGGACCTATTATCCTTAACTTTTGATTTCCTTCTTCTTTATAAATTTTTTTATGATGCCTAACCAAAAGGCGTTTATCATATTGAACAATCTTCTCCTGCAACGAAACATTAAAATGGCTCCTGAGAAAATATGGTTCCATTACATCAAGACCATATCCCTTGGAAGCCCACAAAAAATATTCTACTTCCAAGAACTCTAGGTTGACCCGCCACGAAATCCAATATATCTTTACCCGACTTCTCAACCTCAGCAACTGGCGGACAAACCTGGCCAAAGAGAACAACGGCGACAAGGAAAAGAGCAGTGGAGAGTAAGAGAGACCAAAAGTACTTAATAACATCGATAAAACGAGGTGCAAGATAAATGAGAATAATGATGAAAATAGAAAACATGGATGCAAATAAGATGTGAATTTGAACTTGAGAACAAGTTGTTGGATATCCATTCTAAGTCCACGACAGTCGCCGTCACACACGCGGCACAGTTCCCCAATATGAAAGAGAAAGAAGAAAGGGTAACACAGTCTTTTTATAATAATTGTAATAGACTAGTGACTACTATTGCTAAGCATTGAAAATACTGGATAAAGAGTAAATACCACTTTAAAAAGTGGCTACCCCACACAATTTTTACATTTATATGCCAATAGGGCTGTTAAATTTGGCCCAACCTCAAATGACCTGGCCAACCCGCCCAAGATCGGGTTGGTTATTGACCCACCCATTTATTGAACTTAACCCATCTTGACCCAACCCATCTCAACCCACTTAAAGTTGGGCTAATGTTTAGTCCAAACTGATCCATGAGTAAGTTTGTCAAAATGTCTTAGAAATAATTTTATTTTTTATTTAATATTTTAAATATGGTCATAAAAAAAGCAAAAAAACCGTATTTAGTAATTATACAATTTATAAGAAAATAACAAATATTAATTAAAGTAATAAGAGTTGGGCAGGTTGAGTTATAACCCGAATTTTAATCCATCTTGACCCAACCCATTTTAGCCCAAGTAACTTTTGGGATTATTGACTCAACCCATTTTGACCCGCCCAAAATTGACCCAACCCGCCTATTTGACACTCCTAATTGCCGAAGTTGGCTCGAAGATACAACAACAACAACAACAACAACAACGACCCAGTGAAATCCCACAAGTGGGGTCTAGGGAGGGTAGTGTGTACACAGAACTTACCCTACTCCGATGGAATAGAGAGACTGTTTCCGAAGACCCTCGGCTCAAGAAGACAAAAAGACAAATGGAAACACTATCAGTAACACCAAAATATAAAATCATATGGGAGATAAGAACATGAAAGCTATAAGAAAGAAACAAAACAAAAGCAAAATAGTATCCCTACCAAACTAGTCACACAAGTAATGACGTAAACCAAGACTCAATTACCTCTTAACCTACAACTCTACTACTCCTAATCTTCAACCCTAATTCTCGAACTCCACATGTTCCTATCAAGTGACATGTCCTCAAAAATCTGAAGCCTCGCCATATCATGCCTGATCACCTCACCCTAATACCTTTTAGGTCACCCTCTACTTCTTCTCGTGCCCTCCACAACCAGCCGCTCGCACCTCCTTACCATGTAACGACCCGGTCGTTCGTCATAAGAGTTATAGCCCCATTTCCCCCAGCTATGCTTACTTATGTGTTGTTCAACTGTGTTGAGTTGCATCGAGTTGGTAGGTTTGGGTTCAGAGTAATTTTGGAGTAAAATGATCATTTAGTCTTTTAGTTAGAAAAATCAATAGAAAGTTGACTTATGAGTTAACGAATTCAGATTTGGATTTTTATGATTCGGTTAGCTTCCTTAGGTGATTTTAGACTTAGGAGTGAGTCCAAAATATAATTTGGAGGTCCATGGTAGAATTAGGCTTGAATTGGCGAAAGTTGGAAGTTTAGAAGTTTTTAGGCTTGAATTCAAGGTTGATTTGGTTTTTTTGGTGTTGTTTTGGATGTTCCGGAGGTTCGAATAAGTTTGGATAGTAATATATGACTTGTTGAAATTATTGATTAAGGTTCCGAGGGTCTCGAGTGAGTTTTGAATAGGTTTGGGTTTTGTTGTGATCGTTTTTTTAATGTTTCGACGCCGTTTCTTCAAGCATAAATGATATCATATTGAACAAATGAGCTCCTATTTCTTTTTTGATTGAAGCATTAGATCCGTATCGTAATGACAGACCCGTAGCAAAAAGAATGATCGATTTGGACATCGTATGGGGATTTTAGGGTCATTTTACTAAGAATTAGGTTGCCATTTTTTTCAGATTAAATACGAAATTGCAACTAGCAGCGTTTTTAAAAATCTGCACTATTTGCAAATATTAAAACATACATATCTCATTCATTATAAGGTCAAATTGAGTGATTCAAAAGCCTAACTTGATTAGAATTTCACAAGGAATCCATTTGAGGCATAAAACACGAGTTTCGAGATTGTTTGGCACGAGAAACGAGGCAAAACACCTGGTCAAAATATATAAAACTAGGGTTTGTTCATTCGATCATATTTTTGAGTTGGGGAGCTCGGATTTGGGTGATTTTGGAGGCGATTCTCACCATATAGATTGGGGTAAGTATTCTCTACTCAATTTTGGTTATGTTTCATAAATCCATCTTCGTTTTTGGGATTTGATTGATAATTTTAAAGTGAAATTGAGGGAGTTAGGGTTTGAGTTTTGAAGAGTTTTAAGTGAGGATTTGAGGGACCAAATGGAGTCCAATTTTGATGAATTTTATATGGTTAGACTCGGGAGAGAACGGGGATTATTATCATTCTATTTTTGACTAATTCCGATACGTGGGCCCGAGGGCCAGGTTTTGGTCGATTCGGAATTATTTTTATATTTTATAGTTTTTATTGTGAAATTCGATTCTTTAGACTATGTTGATAATAGTAATCTATTATGGTTAGAATCGGAGCTTTTGGAGACCGAGTCCAGAGACGAGGGCATCCTGGAGTAGGATTTTATGCGGTTGAGGTAAGTAACAATTTTAACTCTAACTTTGAGGGTATAAACCCAGAGAAAGGAATATCATGTGATTGCTTGGTGGTGATACACATGCTAGGTGACAGGCGTGTAGGTTTGCACCGTGAGAGATTGAGACTTGCTCTGTCCCGTGGGGCTGTGGGACTAATGGTTGTTATCTGTGGTTATGTGTTTACTTGTTGTTGAACTTGTTTGCGTTCATGTTAGAGGTCATGCTTAGGCTTTATTCATTCTCATGTTATTTGTACTCAGTCATAGAAATTATTGTATATTTTTTTACCTCAGTCTTTATTATTTGGTAATATGTTGTGATACTTGATGTGGGTTGTGTTCCCTTATTTGTTGATGATGGTGAGACTAGTGAGGTACATGATTAAGTGAGGCTGATGGCCTAGTTGCGAGGATTTAATACCATAGCACGTGAGTTATCCGCGTAGCACGTGAGTTGACCGTGCGGGTCCAGGTATTGATGCCATAGCGCGTGAGTTATCCGCATAGCACGTAAGTTGACCGTGCAGATCCAGGTATTAATATGATGGCATGCGAGTTGTCCGTGCTTAGCGCTTGGGCTTTGGGAGCCCCTCCGGAGTCTGTACACGCCCCCAGTGAGCGCAGAGTGTTGAGTGTATTGAGTGTTGAGTGATTGAGTGATATTGTTGTGAAGTTGCATCTACTTTTGTTGTTGCTGCATTTATTTGTTAAGTTTCTTTGTCGTATTTACTGAGTTATGGAATTTACGTGTTTATTTTTAAATTGTGGAAATAAATAATTGGACTATTTTACTTAGCTCGTCACTACTACTCAGTTCCTTAGTTATTTCTGTTACTACTGAGGTGGTAGTACTGAAGGTACACCCTGCACTTTATGTGCAGATCCAGGTGGGCTAAAACGCGGTGATCGTTGAGTTCAGGCCGGCTATATGTGGAGATTGCAAGGTAGCTGCTAGTGTCCACATGACCTTGTTACTCCTCTTGTAATTTCTTATTTTAGATAATTATATTTCTTAGTTCATAGTTTTAGACACTCATGACTTAGTGACACCCCGATGTTTGAGACTCGTTTTCGTATTTTATATTATTTATATTTAGAGTTGGTTTAATTTATCAGGATTTAAATTGTTGATAATATTTTATTAAATTCTTATAAAATTTAAGTACTTACCTTTAACATTACAATTTTTTTCTTTCTTTCTTTTTGACTGATATATCCCTATTTTATGTATAGACTATTGAAAAGTTTAGAGCTGAGATGAGCTAATATGAGGCCAAGCTCAAGAAAGATTCGGTCAAAGAGAAGGCCCGAGGCTACTCTATAGCCAGAAGGAAGAGGAGCTTAAGGATCTCCGAACTGCATTGGCCAAAACTAAAAAAATCGAGTCCGAGCTAGATGAGCAGGTAACTGTGATTTTAACAGAGTTTGGCCTTCTTGGACCTACATCGGAGGCTAATTTTTTGATATCTCAGCTGTAGGAAAAAGCTATATATGATTGTGTAGCTCCGGGGCGAGGTAGATCAAGTTTGGGCTGATTGTCATTAGTTGAAGAAGAACATAAATCAACTTGCTGCCGATAAGGAAGCTGTTATGGCCCAACCGGCCTCAGCTAAAGCTCAGCTTCAAGGAATTGAAGTGAAGAGTGTGGCTCAAGCCAGTAAAATTGAGGGGTTGGAGACAGAGCTAGCTAAAGCCTGAGTCGAAGCTGCACAGGCTAAGGCAGAAGCTGTATAGGCTAAAGCCGAAGCTGAGAAGACTAAGGCTGCAATTGATAAATCCATTAGTATATACTTGAAGGAAACCTCAATCATTCAAGATGAGTTGAGAGAGGCTTGTCACACCTCATTTTTACCCGCGCCCACATGGGCGTAGAGGGTTTATGCAATTAAAGGACAATCAAAATGAGATTTGTTTATTTATTTCAGAGTCGCCACTTAGGAGATTTATGGTGTCCCAATTCATCGATGTAATCCCAAATTGAGGAAAAAAGAATGACTCTATATTATAGTATGCACACCAGAAAACCGGATAAGTAATTCTGCTAACCCGGGAGAAGGTGTTAGGCATTCTCTAGTTCCGTGGTTCTAGCACGGTCTCTCAACTATCATATTTAGCTTATTTATGTGATTCTATATAATTATGAACTTATGTGCAAATTTTAACTATTAGCCACTTTTATTATTATTATTATTATTTTAAAAGACTTGCAACGTTATAAAAACGGGTCTCAAACCATATCACATTAATGCACCCGTGGTTATTGACATATATCAACTCTGTTGAGATTTGAATTTGGGTCACATAAATATGCACCCGAGCTTAGGGAGATAATATTATTAAATACACGCCTAAAGACACTAACGCGTTATTAATTTGGGAAGGCCGTAAAATTCGCTAAACGGCCCATCACGAAATCTAAACATCTAAAATAACCACCTATTTTGGGCCCTGCAATTTGTGTGTGTTATTTGGAGAGGCTGATCTCGTTTATTTTAAAAGGACGATCCTAATGTGACTACATTTTTTCTATTTTTTTTTTGTCTCTAATAATAAAGAAAAGGTCCAAATTAATTACATGCTTATAAGTTCGGGCCTCTTATTAGTTATTAGATTAAGGGAAATGCAAACAAAAAATTGCATTCAAGCTCGCATAAAAGGGAGATTGGTTCGTGCCCTATTCTGTAGGTGAATATCACTAAAGCTAAAATTATAAATGCATACAAGATTGACAAAAATATTAAAACTAACTAACCCTTCTCTAACTGATTTAAACTAACGGTATTAGATAAATTGAACCGTTGGAATTAACTATGTGTAATACAAAAGCCATTTTTTGAACTTCTTTTTTAAACAACTTGTTGAAAAATACATCAACGCTTAAAACTAACATCATGCTAACATTCATCACTAATATTAGTTACTAACATTATTCAAATTGCTATTTAAAATGATGTTATTTACTCAAGTGAACTAGCAATTTCAGAACTGGACATCTTAAACCAACATGCTGATTTCCATTTGAACTATTTGAACCTGTTTTATGACATATAAAATATTTAAAACTATTTTACGGCTAGTTGGAAATGCATTAACTACACTATATTTCATAGAAATAATCACAAACTAAGATTAATTACAAAGGATATTCACATGTTTGTAGGGATAGATTCAACAGTCCAATTTATACGCTTATCAATCAATTATAAGTAAAAATTCTACTAAATATCCAGTTAAAGATGCAAGGGAATTCAAAAGGAAACTTGACAGCATTTCATTTCATCTCCAACTTCAGGTTTACATCAGTACATGATTTCAGAGTGTGTACCTGGATAATGGAAAATAGAAGAAGGAGGAGTAATCAGCAGTAGGAAATAGCGCGACAACACAATAGCAATGCAATAACAACAGACCAGACTTAAAACAACAGCAAAAGCAATTTCCACTCGAATACACTCTCAACAAACAACCCAGAATCAATTGTAAAACCAAATAGCAATCGAAATGCAGTACCAACAACCAAAAGAAGAACTTGAAAATATAACTTGATAGTTAATGCTGATGTTCTCTTTAGTTTTTAATAAAAATAATATTAGTTGAACTAGCTGACTCCTTAAACTCTCTATCTCTGGGAATCTTTTCTTTTCTATGTATTTTTGACTCTAAACTCTTATTGCCAGTTCTAGTCCCCATGTGTTATCTACTCATCTCTATATTTAAACCCAAACTCTTCAACCCTTTTCAGCCCTCATTCTTTCTTTACAGTAGTAAAAGGAAGCCTTTTATCATTACCCCTACTCCTTTTTGCTTTCCAACTTTATATATTCTTCTACTATGAGAACACTTTTAGCTTTTTTCATTATTATTCCCCTCTTTTTACTTTTCAAACCCCTTTTTTCTTTATATACATCATTTTGTCTTGTTCCCCACTAACCCTTATCTTTTCTTTATTTAATCAATCCATTTAAACCTCCCCATTATGTCTTGTTCCCCACTTTTATTAAACAATTTATTACTTTAATAACCACTAAGTTTAAACCATTTTCAAACTTTCCGACTCCCAAATTACCATCGTGATATTACTGAAATCACTATCCTAGCCCATCAGCTATATCCAAAACTCTTAATCAATTAACCAAACTATAGCAGCTACAACCAATCTTTAAGTGATAAATCCTAACAATTGACTAATCAAATCATATGAGACTAACTCCAAATTGAAAACACTTTGGAATAAGTTCATCATGGTCAGATTCACATCAATAATCGATATTAAATTCATATCAGAACAACATTAGGATTCATCAAAATCAAATCACAATTTAAGCTAGAAACTCAATTCAGACCAAATATCATCAAAACAAAGATTCAGTGATTAAACTAACACACCTCTAGATTAAAACTTAAACAAGAACAAATGAACACTGTAAACATACCGACAGGAAAACAACGGAAAAGTTGTCAAAACGTACACATATATAATTTCAACGAATGTAGTAGGATACTTCATGCGAAGATTTTGTCAAAAATGAACCCACATATTCCACGATAAAAATAAATAAGAACAACGATGGGATAAAATGAACCTTAAAGCCAAGTAAAATTTTTTGAATCTTAAGATGTCTAACTTCGAAAAGTTGGACACTGAAAAACTTGACGGAAACCAAATCTGCCCGGAAACTTTTCCGGAAACTCGAGTCTGTTCAGAAATGAAAAAGGCCGATGGAAACTAAGAAACATGAGACAAGGAAGAACGACAGACTGCTGGTCGTTTGGTGGTGACGAACGATGCAGCCGCAAGATGAAGGAGACGCTGGCCGCTGCTGGTCGACGGCTGGTGAACTGACGGGCTGGCTCTGGTTCTGTGAAGGAGGACGAGGGTAGTGAGGGCCGACAGACAGCAGGTTGACGACGAAGCTCAGGCGTGGTGGTTGCTGTTGGTATTGCGTCGTCGAGATGAGGAAGATGATGAAGGCGGGCAGTGGGGGGATGTTTGGGTGTGCTTGGAGAAGATGAAGAGAGGAGGGGGGTGGATATGGGGTATGGAGACTTTGGGAGAAAAATGGCTCTCTAGGGTGTTGTTATTTGGTTAGTGAAGTGAAAAATGAAAATTCAGAAAATCAAGGGGGGAGGGGGGAGGGGTTTCGATTGGGCTAAGAGGGTTTTGGGTTGGGTAAGGGGTGCTTTGTTTTGGGCCTGTAATTTCTTGGAAATGGCCCAAATCCGATTTTTGTTCAATTTTCCTTCTCTTTTCCTTTAGTTTCTTCCTAAATTAATTTTTTTAATTTTAAAATAAAAAATCCTAGATTAATTCATAAAGACAAAAATTAACTTAGAAATTAGTAATTAAATTCTAATAAACACTATCACACACAATTAAATACTAATAAAAAATAGAATCACACAATTGGACATTAAATGCTAAAAATGCAAAGTACATTATTTTTTTTGTGATTTTTTTATTTTCGTAAAACAAACTTAATTATTCCTAATTTTAAACTTGAATTTTATGCGCAAATGCAATATATTTTTGTATTTTTATTTATTTAAACAAATAAGCATGTACAAACAAATACAAATAATACAAGAAAAATAACACAAAATTCACAACAGTTGCAAACAAACAAAAAATTATTTTTGAATTTTTAGGGAGTAATTCATATATAGGGCAAAAGTCACGTGCTCACAGCTGTCCCTCTTTGTCCGAAAATATAAAGAGTTTTCGTGCAAAGATATATTGAGCGGATACGAGCGATTTTTACCCGTTGGAATACTCCGTGTGAAGCATTTTGAAAGATTTAACTGAACATTTGCTTCGAAAGTTTCCTACATATCCCTGGCTAAAAGGGAATCAAGTTATTGTAGTTCGGGAAGTTTTGGTAGCTGGGACTACCGTGGAACTGTACTTTTGCTGTTACTGCTGTTGCGGTTACGACTACTGCTTAACGACCTCCTTAGTACACCTTTCTAGAAGAAAAATAAGAAGCTAGACTAAGCTAGTCTATGGATTACAAAATCTTATCTTCAACTTGCTCTTCTTGCCTCGCTTGCTCTTGTTAGTTTGCCTTGTTGGCTTCTATCGATTGCTGAATTTGAACTGCTTATTTCCTTCTTGTGAGCTTCGAATTATTTTCCTTTCAAGGCTTGAACTGCCTTCTTTCGGCAGTTGTTTTCTTTCTTCTGATTTATGAATTTGGATTTATGCTGGGGATTTTCTGTTGTAACCTTCTGCCTTCTGGTGGGTTATTGACTTCAAGACATGAAATATAAAGACTGAAATATATTCCTATGTTATACGGGCAGGCTCCTGACTTCATAAACAACTTTAATAATAAATCGTCATTCCTCTCTTCCGGTGGGCTCTTGACTTCACCAAATATAATTTAAAAACTTAATTTAAAAAGACAACGCCTTCCCGTTCTTCGGGGGGGGGGGGGGAGGGGTCTTGACTTCAACAACTTAAAAAAAAGGTAATGCCTCCGTTCTTCGGGCGGGCTCCCAACTTCAAACTGGAAATGTAAAGACTGAATTGATTACCATCTTAGGTGAAAAATTCATCAGACTAAGATTTTCATCTTAGGTGAAAGTTCCAACGGACTAAGATTTTATCTTTATCTTAGGTGAAAAATTCATCAGACTAAGATTTTCATCTTAGGTGAAAGTTCCAATGGACTAGGATTTTATCTTTATCTTAGGTGAAAAATTCAACAAATTAAGATTTTCATCTTAGGTGAAAGTTCCAACGGACTAAGATTTTATCTTTATCTTAGGTGAAAAATTCATCAGACTAAGAGTTTTATCTTCGGTGAAAGTTTCAACCGACCAAGATTCTGACTCTAGGAGATAATTTCTCAGACTAGGTCCATTTTTGTGTGATCCCAGGAGAAAGATTCGTCTGACTGAGATTTTGACTCTAGGAGATAATTCCCTAGATTAAGTCCAATTTTCGAATCCAGAATTTCTTAATTTTTGCAAAATGCAGACTTTTTTTTTTCAAAATTAGACTTTTTTTTTCAACATCAGACTTCATTTCTTTTCAAATTATGCCTTCCTTCCTTTTTAAATTATCGTAAGAGAAAATTCATTAGACTACAAAATTTTTTATCTTAGGAAAAAATTCATCAGACTAAGATTGTTATCTTCTTGGGAGAAAAATTCCATCGGACCAAGATTTTGACTCTAGGAGATAAATCATTAGACTAGGTCCATTTTATTGTGATCTTAGGAGAAAGATTCATCGGAGTAAGATTTGATATCTTAGGAGAAAATTTCATCGGACTAAGATTTTGATATCTTAGGAGAAATTTCATCGGACTAAGATTGTGATCTTATCTTGGGAGAAAAATTCCATCGGACCAAGATTTTGACTCTAGGAGATAAATTATCAGACTAGGTTCATTTTGTTGTGATAATAGGATAAAGATTCATCGGATTAAGATTTGATATCTTAGGATAAAATTTCATCGGACTAAGATTTTGATATCTTAGGAGAATGTTCATCGGACTAAGATTGTGATATTATCTTGGGAGAAAAATTCCATCGAACAAAGATTGTGATCTTGTCTTGGGAGAAATATTCCATCGGAATAAGATTTTGACTCTAGGAGAAAAATCATCATACTAGATTCTTTTTGTTGTGATCTTAGGAAAAAGATTCATCGGACTAAGATTTGATATCTTAAGAGAAAATTTCATCGGACTAAGATTTTGATATCTTAGGAAAAAGTTCATCGGACTAAGATTGTGATCTTATGTTGGGACAAAAATTCCATTGGACCAAGATTTTGACTCTAGGAGATAAATGCCACGACCCACAATCCCGGTCATGAGGGCGCCCGACATACTACTAGGCAAGCCTGACCATTATTCACACTTAACCCAATTTGTCAAAAGCTGATAGAAATATCAATGAATTCAAAATCAAGTACTGAAGAGTTTAACAAAATACACAACACAATCTCACTAGGACCTGGTGTCACGGATATGAGCCTCTAGAATACAGATTATCACCCTGATACATAGTGTATCCAAAGTATGGAAATGCGGAAATAGAAAGGATAGGATATGAAAAAAGAAATCAATGTTGCGAATATTGTGCAACTACCTTGATACTCCCAAAATGCTGGATTTGCCGATCAACTGGATCTACTGTGCCTGAGACTGCCCTGGATCTTCACACAAGTGTAGGAAGTAAATTGAGTACTCCAACCCAGTGAGTAATACAATAAAATACGAATACATGAATGCAATGCAAATGAAAATACATTCCAGTACCCATTGCAGCGTGCAGCCCGAGCCATCCATAATTATTTATCGTCAACGGCGCTCACTGGGGATGTGTATAGACTCTAGAGGGGCTCCTACAGCCCAAGCGCAATATACTAGTCAATCAATGTTACCTGACCGGTCAGCCAATGTTACCCGACCAATTTATATCATACAGTGCCATTGTTACCACTGTTCCAAGTATAACATACATTGTCATTGTTACCACTGTTCCAAGTATAACATACAGTGTCGTTGTTACCACTGTTTCAAGTGTGTGTGTGTGTGTGTATATATATATATATATATATATAATTGTTACCACTATTTCAAGTCACCTTATTATTAGTCCAGAAAATAATATAGTAAGCCCCTTGGGCATTTACAAAATAAAATTTTCTAGCCTGAAATGCATTTAAATGTCATTTAAGTTTTCAAAACTTAGAAATACGGCTGGGATTGCAACACAACATTTTTAACCTTGGACTGAAGTTAGATGATATGTTAATCATGCTAAGCAGTAATATCAATCCTCGAAGGATTTTACAAGTTGGCACAAAGCCCCAAACATGGCATCAAGCCCAGTAAAATCAATAAAGTATGTATATCAATCACAAGTGTAGTGTAAACATCATATGGGATGGACCAAGTCACAATCCCCAATAATATCCGACCCCGCACTTATCGTGGAATGCGTGTCACGCCTCCATATAGCGTTACAATGTGAAAGTCCGGGGTTTCAAACCCTTAGAACAACATTTACATCTATTACTCACCGCTAACCGGTCAAATACTACTCTGCGATGCCCTTTTCTTTCGTATCGACATCCTCGTGCGTCGAATCTGGCCTAAACAACAACGAATACATTACAATAGGCTAAGGGAATATAATCCAATAAAAAAGTCTCGAAAAATATTGAAATTCACAAAACCCGAGCCCCGGGCCCACTTCTCGAAAAATTACGAAAGTCACATCACCAGATTTATCGTCTTGCCACGAGTCTATAGATATAAAATTTATCAAAATCGGAGTTCATTTGACCCTTCAAATCACAAAATCTTTTTTTCAAATGCCTAGACCTAAATCCTCAATTTCCTACAATTTTCATTCTCAAATCCATATATTTAACTTGGAAATAAGTAGAAGCAACTTACCTTTGATGCTTGATGAAATCCCCCTTGAAATTCTCTCCAAAATAATCCAAACCAAATGAAATAAATGAACGAAATGAACCAAATTCGTGTATAAAAGAATCTGCCCGTGCTTCGTCGACTTGTACCTTGCACTTGTGCTATACAAGTTGTACATCCTATTAAAATTATTCCTTATCGGACACCTTCTATATAAACACCAATAACGTCTTGTATTAATATCCAAATGACAAACGGTATGAAGATTTAGAAACTAGAATCAAAGATATTTAATTTGATAGGTTGTACACCATATAACTCTTTATATATCCCGAGATATGAGCTTCTAAAGTGCATCGCAAATTATGCCGAAATTGTTCCAGCAGCCCTTTTCGATCCATCATAACTTTAATTACAGATGTCCAAATTACAATTTCTTTAGATTTCTAGAAACTAGATACAAAGGGCTACAACTTTTGTTTTTGAATCATCTCAACATTCCTTGTAGATTAAACGATATAGGCCTCCAAAGTACACTCCATGATTCTGTCCAAAACATTTATGCAGAAAATTGCAGCAGAATTTTCTGCAACTTTTTCTCTTCTTTTTGGTTCGAATTTCATTCCGTTAACCTTCCGAAATCCACCCGAGGCCCTCAAGACCTTAACAAATTATATCAACATGTCACACAAGATTATTCGAAGTTTTTCCAACCTTCAAAACACCCAAAATAACATTAAAACATCAAATCATTATCGGATTCAAGCCTAAGAATCTCAAGAACTTCCAAATTCCACATCCGATGCCGAAACACATCAAAACTAGTCCGAATGACCTCAAATTTTGCAGAAAAGTCCAAAATGATATAAAAAAGCAACAACAACTCTCGGAATTCCATTCCGACCCTCGGAGCAAATCTCACCTATCAACCGGAATTTGCCAAAATACTAACTTTGCCAATTCAAGCTTAATTCTACACCGGTCATCACAAAAATACTTCGGAAACACTCCTAAGTCCCAAATCACCTAACAAAGCTATCCGAACCATAAAATTCGCATTTCGAGCGCTCTAACACATAAGTCAATATCCGGTTGACTTTTCCAATTTAAGCTTCCTTAAAAGAGACTAAGTGTCTCAAACCTTACCAAAATAATTCCGGAATTACTTCAAATTTTGCACACAAGTCACATTTGACATTACAGACTTGGCCCAACTTTCGGGATCGCATTACGACCCTGATATCAAAATTTCCTCTTCCAGTCGAATTTTCTAAAAAACCTTCAAATTCTTATCTTTAGCCAAACGACTCCAAAATGACGTAGAACCTCCGAATTCCCTTCCGATCGCGCTCCCAAATCCAGAATCACCATACGGAGCTACTCCCAGTCCCGGAATATCAAACAGACATCAATAACATAGAAATGTATTTTAAGTCAAACCGATGCAATTTCTTCTAAAATGCTATCTTCCACAATAGTTGCCAAAATGCTACCGGGTTATCCAAAACAGATCCGAGCATACGCCCAAGTCCAAAAACATCATACGAACCTTCTGAAACCTTCGGACCCCGATTCCGAGGTCGTTTTCTCAAAATTCCAATCCTAGTTCATTTCTTCAATTTTAAGCTTTCAAAATGAGAATTTCCATTAAGATTTGACTCCAAACTTTCTGAATTTTAATTCTGATCATACACACAAGTCAATATACATGAGATGAAACTGCTCATCGGCTCAAACTGCTAAATGACGCGGCGGCGCTCAAAACGACCGAATCGGGTCGTTACAATCTCCCCCACTTGAACATACATTTCCTCGAATGTGCTGAGAACTACACTGAAGTAGTCTGAAATTACTTGTTTGACACATCATGCACCTTCCCGTGCTACCACTACTCGGTTGAGCACATTAGCTCGGTAATTTTGTAGATATAATTCTTTATCAAGCAAATAAGCTATTAGGCCAAATTCCAACATCCTGAATTTCCTGCCAAGTTTGTTTCCATCATACGACCACCATATAATCTCCGCATACTGTATCCAAACACTATTGCATAACTTTGTTGAGTTCACATTTTGCATAACTTTACTCATAGGACCACAATAACATTCTTTAAACATAATAGTCGAAATTCCACAAATCTGCTGCTCCCATTGCATCTCATGACCTATACAGGTCTTGCTCTAGTTTATTTTTTTTAACACTGATACGACTGAAGAGATGTGCTGAAATTCACAACCAACTGCTGCATCAACAATTCATTGGATCTACACTCCTGACAAGTTCCATTACCTTGTCCCAAACCAAAGAATGATATTTTCTCTATAATATACTTCATATAATCAATTTGCACTGACCCCAAATCTAGTAAACTCGTCTCACCCAGTACGAACTGCTAAGGCAATAAGCCACCTTAGACATAATCAAAAGTCCCACAAGACGCCACAATGTGCCAGTATGCCATCAATTCGAATGCGATACAAAAGGAAGGCGAACTCTAGGAGGAACTACTCAACTCGCACACTAACATAGACTTCCTCAGAAAAAAATGAAACATAACACACAAAAGCAAATATGGGCACTGAACTGAACATCACACTGTTGCGGCGCAAAACCTGATCCGAACAACATACCCATGGCGGGCTGCCACCCGATCCAGATATAGAACTCACATAAGGAGATGTACGTCGAGCTGAATAGCTCATCACATCAAAATACTGAATATCGGTCATAAACACACTAAGGTGAATAATATCATTCCCAAGGAAACATATAGCACTATAGGCTATAAACTCAAGCACAACTGAGGTGCGATACATGATCTAAGTCTCAAGAGCCATCCTGCTCATATAACATCACCGCTGAGCAAAATCTCAACACATAAGGAATTTACCAAGCCGTCTCACAACTCATATGGCGCAATATATCTTTAGATGAATTAACTGACCATGAAATAAGACCGCGACTATCCTTCCATAAAGAGCGCATTGCTGAAATAAACACAACTGGCCTGACGTAAGGCTCACTTCCACATTTAAATCTATCCACCGACCTCAAGTCGATCCTGTTCGTGCGAAGCTAGGCCAATAATCTTTAACAGGTCCATAACCCAATAAACAGAGTGCCCTCCAGTCATAAATTCTCAAATAGATGATATTATCAAAATTCTCATACTTGGTTTAAATTTCTAATTAATCAAGTGACTACATGTCACACTTATACAATCTTCCCGTGGGACAAACTCCCACCATCTTTCGAAATAATTAACGGGCATGCAGATTCAAACCACTGGCTGCACTAACGCTGAAAAGCGATCAGGAATCCCTAACCATGATGCAAGGCCTTTCTCACAGAACACCAATCTCAGGTGATACTGACGACAATGCCCATCTTACTCAAAATACTGAAACTGCTTTCCTGCTTATCTGAGCTCTTGACATCACATTCATTGACCAAACTGTGACCTTGGTCCTTACTTCAAATTCCATACTACTCATTGCACCTCACGTGCCGATATACAATAGACACGATCTCCATCACAACAATGGAACCGATGATAGGCTAATACTTCATCACATAAGACTTTCCATTTAACTCACTTCAGGAGAACTATAGAACCATACAGGCGAATCCTCATAACCGTCGAATATGCCAATCTCTAAGTAGTGGTGTAAGCCACCATAGCCCTTTCCGGGATCTGCCTACTCATAACAGTCCCTAACAGAAGAATGATTCAGAATAACATCAATCACTACGGACAACAAGCCTCACACTCACCGCCACAAATCACATGCATAACTCGATCACGCTGAACGAACCGATCACTGGCACCAATATGACAACTCAACTATGGCTAATCAATCTACTTCCTTCCAGTTTATCCTTGAATTCCTTAGAAATAAGAATATCTCCCTTCAACACCTAACTTATTCAAACCGCACTCAACCCGAGTGACCTTAAATCATCAGACCATGCTGTCTCAAAAAACATGACCATTTCATGTCTCTCAAATGCTACACTGCAAGTCAAAACATCATAGAACATTCTGTGTCTTTCTTTATAAGCTGCTTCAAAAGCTTGACTCTTAACTGTACTCATAGACTCTGAATCATCAGGCACCGCACTTTGCCTCTTGAATTCACTAGGACCGCAGTTGAGAGCCACCCGGATCTGACTTGGCCCCGAATGCAACCAACTCTATTGAATTTTATAACATATGAATACCCTCTTGATAAAGTACCCAGAGGGATCACTTCCCTCGAAGCCTGCGCCTATACGAGGTATAAATCATGAATCTTCCCTCAAGTCTAAACATGACCTAATAAGGCTAACCATAGCATGCATTCAACAATTCATTTACTCAAATTACCACTCATGACCCTTTTTGTAGCTGCAATAACCCATCAATACGCTAATAACCAGAATTCACGCAGGTAATTAACTATGCAACCCAATCGTAAGCGGTGGGACTCTCCCACTTAGCTAAAAGACACTATTATACGACTCTCGAACACATTAGAACCATTCTCTCAAGTCATTTACTCTTATTCAAACTGCAATTCACCTGATCCAATGAACATAACCACTCGTGCCTCATTAGAACTCTGACACCATAGCGTATGACCTCATTCCAATACAACCAAACATCTTCCCGCTCCATGCATCGAGCATTCTGTACCAATGACAGCTTAAGACATACTGTGATTCTCACAAATCTATGAAACACCATGTAGCCTTTGTCAAAGTTCTCCCTCAGCCGTGCCATCTTCGTACAAATTTTCGCAACCAGAGCTGATTCGCTAGAATGCCTCGAACCGTAACCAACATAAGACATGACCGTACAATTATCTAATTAATAGCAAACTCCCCAACTTGGCTCGAAATCATAGATCCCAACACATATACTCTATTGCTGCCGTAATACCATGGTGAGATTAAACTCACTCCTTCATAAGCTTGTGGAAACATGAATCATCGGAAATTTAAACTCTTCTGCATTTTTTTTTGCGTTCACTAACACAATAGTTAAGCCCTCTATTTAGGTGACAAAATTTTTACGAAGTCCCAAATTTTTCAAAAATTTCGACAGAGTTTCCTTTTCAATTGGGCCTATCCACCTGACAGAGAATCATCAAAATTATCCTAACAACACATCCACAACTTGACAAAGCATCAGAATGAAAATGAAACACTTAATAGTCCACCTATCATCCAGCAAGTCTCCATCATCACTTCCAAGTCATATAGATACATCTCACAGTTGTAACATACTCATCACGTAGCTATCCATCCATCATTCCGACTAATAGGGACAACACCGAACATAGTTCAAAACACTTGCTTACATAATCAGCACCTCGGTGTTCAAGCCATAGGAAAAGATATGGCCTCAAGTCCTCCAGACTAGCCTAACAACAAACTCACAAAGATTACACCTCGCCCCTCGATCGGGGAATTACAAGCCATCAAGGCACATCTAATATCGAGCATTCGTTTACGCATACGAATACGTGGAAGGAACTATAAAAGTTACTTTTTAAAGATGAATCAAGGACGCACGATAAGATTTCAAGAATGTGAAGTTTTCCTAAAGGATCTGCAGCCTCCCGAGGATAAGTACAGACGTCTCCGTACCGATCCGAGAGACTCTACTAAACCGGCTCATGACTCGCGAGACCAAGTAACCTAGGCTCTGATTCCAACTTGTCACGACCCAAAATCCCGATCATGATAGCGCCCAGCACACTACTAGGTAAGCCCGACCATTATTCACACTTAACCCAATTTGTAAAAAGCTGATAGAAATATCAATGAATTCAAAATCAAGTATTGAAGAGTTTAACAAAATACACAACACAATCTCACTAGGACCTGGTTTCACGAATATGAGCCTCTAGAATACAGATTGTCACCCTGATACATAGTGTATCCAAAGTATGGAAATACGGAAATAAAAAGGATAGGATATGAGGGAAGAAATCAATGTTGCGAACGCCGTGCAGCTACCTTGATACTCTCAAAATGCTGGATCTACCGATCAACTAGATCTACTGTGCCTGAGACTGCCTTGGATCTGCACACAAGGTGCAGGAAGTAAAGTGAGTACTCCGGCCCAGTGAGTAATACAATAAAATACAAATACATGAATGCAATGCAAGTGAGAGTACATTCCAGTACCCACTGCGGCGTGCAACTCGAGCCATCCATAATTATTTATCGTCGACGACGCTCACTAGGGGTGTGTACAGACTCCGGAGGGGCTCCTATAGCCTAAGCGCAATATATTGGTCAATCAATGTTACATGACCGGTCAGCCAATGTTACCTGACCAATTTATATTATACAGTGCCATTGTTACCACTGTTCCAAGTATAACATACAGTGTCATTGTTACCACTGTTCCAAGTATAACATACAGTGTCGTTGTTACCACTGTTTTAAGTGTGTGTGTGTGTGTGTGTATATATATATATATATATATATATATTACTTGTCATTGTTACCATTGTTTCAAGTCACCTTATTATCAGTCCAGAAAATAATATAGTAAGCCCCTTGGGCATTTACAAAATCAAAGTTTCAACCCTGAAATGCATTTAAATGTCATTTAAGTTTTCAAAACTTAGAAATACGGCTGGGTTTGCAAAATAGCATTTTTAACCTTCGACTGAAGTTAGATGATATGTAAATCATGGTAAGCAGTAATATCAATCCTCGAAGGATTTTACCAGTCGGCACAAAGCCCCAAACATGGCATCAAGCCCAGTAATATCAATAAAGTATGTGTATCAATCACCAATGTAGTATAAACATTATACGGGATAGACCAAGTCACAATCCCCAATAATATTCGAACCCGCACTCCTCGTGGAATGCGTGTCACATCTCAATATAGCGTTACGATGTGAAAGTCCGGGGTTTCAAACCCTCAGAACAGCACTTACATCTATTAATCACCTCTAACCGGTCAAATACTACTCCGAGATGCCCTTTCCTTTCGTATCGACCTCCTCGTGCGTCGAATGTGGCCTAAACAACAATAAATACATTACAATAGGCTAATGTAACATAACTCAATCAAGAAGACTCGAAAAATATTGAAACTCACAAAATTTGCAAAACTCGAGCCCCGCGCCCACTTTTCGAAAAATTATGAAAGTCACATCACCGGATTCCTCGTCTTGTCACGAGTCCGTACATATAAAACTTATCAAAATCGGAGTTCGTTTGACCCCTCAAATCACCAAATCTTATTTTCAAATCCCTAGGCCTAAATACTCAATTTTTCTACAATGTTCATGCTCAAATCCATATATTTAACTTTGAAATAAGTAGAAACAACTTACATTTGATGCTTGATGAAATACCCCTTGAAATATCTCCAAAATCATCCAAACCAAATGACATAAATGAAAGAAATGAACCAAATTCGTGTATAAAAGAATCTGCCCATGCTTCGTTGAATTGTACCTTACATTTGTGCTATACAAGTTGTACATCCAATTAAAATTATTCCTCGTCGGATACCTTTTATTTAAACACCCATAACATCTTGTATTAATATCCAAATGACAAATGGTTTGAAGATTTAGAAACTAGACTCAAAGATCTTTAATTTGATAGGTTGTGTACCATATGAATCTTTATATATCCCGAGATATGAGCTTCTAAAGTTCATATTCTGCCAAAATTGCTCCAGCAGTCCTTTTCAATCCATCATAACTTTAATTACAGATTTCCAAATTACGATTTCTTTAGATTTCTGGAAACTAAACACAAAGGGCTACACATTTCATTTTTAAATCATCTCAAAATTCCTTGTAGAGAAAAAGATATAGGCCTCCAAAGTACGCTCCACGATTCTGTCCAAAACATTTCTGCAGAAAATTGCAGTAGAATTTTCTGCAACTTTTTCTCTTCTTTTTTTGTTCGAATTTCATTCCATTACAACAACAACAACAACCCAGTATGATCCCACTTAGTGGGGTTTGGGGAGGGTAGTGTGTACGCAGACCTTAACCCTACCCTTGGGTAGAGAGACTGTTTCCAAATAGACCCCCGGCATCCTTCCCTCCAAGAACTTCCCACCTTGCTCTTGGGGAGACTCGAACTCACAACCTCTCGGTTGGAAGTGGGGGTTGCTTACCATCGAATTTCATTCAATTAATCTTCCTAAATCCACCGAGGCCCTCGGGACCTTAACCAATTATATCAACATGTCCCAAAATATTATTCAAACTTGTTCCAACCTTCAAAACAACCAAAATAACATCAAAACATCAAATCATCATCGGATTCAAGCCTAAGAATCTCAAGAACGTTCAAATTCTACATCCGATGTCGAAACAAGTCAAAACTAGTCCGAATGACCTCAAATTTTGCAGAAAGGTCCAAAATGATATAACAAAGCTACAGAAACTCTCGGAATTCCATTCCGACCCTCGGATCGAAATCTCACCAATCAACCGGAATTCGCCAAAATACTAACTTTGTATAGCTTAATTCTATACCGGTCATCACAAAAATATTTCGGACACACTCCTAAGTCCCAAATCACCTAACAAAGCTATCCGAACCATAAAATTTGCATTTTGAGTGCTCTAACACATAAGTCAATATCCGGTTGACTTTCCCAACTTAAGCTTTCTTAAAAGAGACTAAGTGTCTCAAACCTTACCAAAATCATTCCGGAGTTACTTCAAATTTTCCACACAAGGTAAATTCGACATTACAGACTTGTCCCAACTTTCGAAATCACATTCCAACCCCGATATCAAAATTTCCTCTTCAGGTCGAATGTTTTCAAAAACCTTCAAATTTCTAGCTTTAGCCAAACGGCTCCAAAATGACCTACGAACCTCCGAATTCACTACCGATCGTGCTCCTAAATCTAGAATCACCATACGAAGCTACTCCCAGTCCCGGAATCCCAAATGGACATCAATAACACTGAAATGCATTTTAAGCCAAACTGATGCAATTTCTTCTACAATGCCAAAACGCTACCGGGTTATCCAAAACCCGATCTAGGCATACGCCCAAGTCCGAAATCATCATACGAACCATCTGGAACCTTCAGATCCCGATTTCGAGGTCGTTTACTCAAAACTCCAATCCTAGTTCATTTTTCAATTTTAAGCTTTCAAAATGAGAATTTCCATTTAGATTTGACTCCAATATTTCTGAATTTTAATTCTAACAATACACATAAGTCAATATACCTGAGATGAAACTGCTCATGGCCTCAAACTGCTGAATGACGCATCGGAGCTCAAAACGACCGGTCTAGTCATTACAATAAATCATCATACTAGGTCCATTTTGTTGTGATCTTAGGAGAAAGATTCATCGGACTCAAATTTGATATCTTAGGAGAAAATTTCATCGGACCAAGATTGTATCAGGAGGGAAATCCATCAGACTAGGACTTTTTATCCTAGGAGGAAAATGTAAAGATCAAAGATTTGAGAAACTTACCTTCATAATTTCTTCTTTTCTTTTCTTTTTCCTTTGCACTGCTTTGCTCCTGTTTTATCTTTCAAACAAAGAAAACTTTATCAGTTTTAAAAAATGGTGTCTGATTTGGGCCTTGCTGGGATGGCTCACTGCTTTAAAAGCCCGTGTTGTCTTCCCTCGAGACTGTTGGGATAACATTGTTGGGGAATTACTTACTTACCTGCTGGGGATAATACCACTGGTGGAATCTCCTTTCTTCCCCTCCTTTTCTCTTCTTTTTTTTTTTCAAAATTTTTATTTTCTCTCAACACTGCTGGGATAAAAGTTTTATCATCTGGGGATAATGTTGCTGAGGATAGCACTGCTGGGGGGAATTTTATTCCTTCAAAATTGGTGCTTCATTCTTCTGGATGCTATTGGGGATAACACTGGCTTTTGCTTTTTTCAAACACCAACTTCATCCTTTTGTTCTGTCCGCTAAGGATACAACTTCCTTCATTAAAACTTGTTACTCTCCTTCTTTCAACATTGCTGGGGATAACACTTGTTCCAAATGATTTCCCTTGTGTTATATAGCTTCTTCCAAGACTACTTTACCTAAAGCTGGTGTTTTCCTTCTTCCAAAACTGCTGGGGGTAATACTGGTTCAAAGCCCACTTTCCTTAAGACTTGTAATATTTTCTTTATCCCCCAAGTGGATACTTGATTTCCATAAAAGTTTCAAAATAAAAAGAAAATTTTCTTCTTCGGTTTGATAATCTTTCTTGTATCATGCTTTTCTGCCATCAATGACATTTCCCTTCCCTGTTTCACATCAAAGAAAAGTTTGGTCAGTTTGAAACGTGGTGAGTGGTTGTGCCAGTTCTGCTGGGGATGATTTTTTCCTTTCTCCTTCCCTGCTCTGCGTTCCATTACACTATCAAAACTTGCTGGGGATGATATTCTTGCTGATCTTAGAATGACTTGCCCTTCTTTGTGTCGTTCAGCCATCTTGAAACTCGGTCGATAACTTCCTTCCCTTTTGATGATTCTTTATTCACAAACATCTCACCGTTGTTTTCCATTTGAATAGGGATCCCCACATTCCTATTACTATTGAATCCGCTTGAGGATCTTGCATGTTTTACTGATGAACCGCTTTCTTCATTCATCTGTGTCACTGAAAAACCTTTTCTGCTGGGCATATTCCCCCTCTTTGGTGGCATAGCTTGGGAACTGGCATTTCCCGGCCTTTGAACACTGGTCAAAAAGTCTTTCTTAGGACTGTAATGTGAGATTTGGGATATGATAGAATGAACGGGTATTTAAAGGCTCAAAAACAAAATAATTTGGGTTCAAAATTTACAATCTTTGGAATGAGATTATTTTATAATAATCACAATTCCCCCCCCCCCCCCCCCCTGTTTTTTGCTTGGGGATTTTTTGATTTTTCCTTACATCGTGACCGAGCTGTGAAGCGCCTACGTATCCACTTTGAGGAATCTGGTCAAACGCAGTTCTCAATTCCTTGTTTCTAATTTTCCCTTTCACTTGTTGTTTTTCCTTTCTTTTTCTTTTCTTTATCTCTTTTTCTTTTCTTGTTGTTTTGTTGTTTTCCTTTTCTTTTTTCTTTTCTTTTTCTTCTATGTTTGTGTTCCTAATCTTTGCTACTGATTCCGAAAGAGGAATATGAAAGAAAATAAATAAGGCTCAAAGAGTTAACAAAGGATAAAGTGTTTAGATAGCAGAAATAAAATGTCTTCGCCATTCCAATCTTCAAAACATGCGTAGCACAAACAACATAATTGACATTCGCCATATGTTCTGATTCTGACATATCCGCACATCTGTCTTTTCATTTGTCACCTTTAAAGCACCGTTGGGAAACACTCTTACTCTCATTATCATGGACGAATCTTATGTCAATTTGGCGAATCTTGCCTTTAACAATTTTCTTTACGTTTTACTTGCCCTAGTTTCTCATGAGTCGGGCTTCAAATGATCTCAAACTGCTCTTATTTTCCTTAAGTGTCCCGATCATCTCCCAATGATTTTATGATTAACTTTTAAGATTATGCCCAAACTGTATGCGCATGTCATGTCACTAGAATCGACGCTGAACAAAATGATAAAAGAACTAAACGAAAAGATGACTGGAAATAATAAAAGACCGGGTTTTACATTAGACAAACGGTGAAATGGTTTGAATAACAAAACAAATAAAAACAAACCAAAATACAATCCCGAAACAAACTCCCTAAGCATTTCGTTATCTCTTTGCTTGACTTTACAGAGGTCTCATTTTCTGGTATTGATTTTGATGGCCCCAGCTTGAGCTTTTACGATGTCATCTGCAAGCATAGCAAACAAATCAATAGAATTAAGGGTATGGGTTGTGATACCATATCGTTTCTCCTTTAAACAGGGTTTTCCCAAACGTTTTTGGTTGTCTCCACTCGATTTCGTTATCTTCCAAGTTATTTCCCTTCATGGCACACGTGTAGGAGGTCATATGTTCATTTGGATCTTTGGTCCCATTATACTTTGGAATTTCGGGCATATGGAACTTCCTTGGGATCGGCCTCGGAGCTGCGCTCGCGGGGAAAGGCTTTTGGAAAAACTTCTTGGAATCAAGACTTTCAATATTAGGGGTGCTCCTAGGATTTGATCAACCCTGGAGTTATAGGTCTCCAATTTTTTTGTCGTTGGATTCGATTTTCTTTTCTCCTGATTCCACCCGTTTTGTCAGTTCCGCAAGCGTCCTTATTATCTCGGGGTTGGTCCCTGGTTTATCTTCACCCGGTCTCTCTATGGCCGGTTCATTTCTGTGAGTGTTTTTACGGGATGGTTCGGGCTCAACTCTGTTGGGGGCTCAACTTTGGTTATGCAATTGGACTATTGCTGCCTGTTCAGCATGCAACATTTCTAAGATCACCCGCAAGTTGATCCCATCACCTTCTCCATTGCACTCCGGGCTACTGACTGGGCTCCCCCGCAAATGCTATTTCCGGGGACGACTAGCAAGTTTGCTTCATTAGCTACATGTGAGTTAGCATCGGTCGTTTCCGTGGCTGGATCTCCGTTGGGGTCAGCAGGGCATACCTCGTTGCTGGATACTACATTGTTGTTCTCGCCATAGTGGCCGGACTTAGAATCAACGCCCAAATGGGCAGATTGGGGGTTTGACGTTTTTAATTTGACCTGAAATTAAAAACTCAAGGAACAAGCATAAAATAGAGTTTGCTATGAAAATTTCTATCAAATTGCCACTACTATCCTTAGCTCACTGTGCGTGCCAAACTATTTACCCTAAAAAACAGATAACAATTGAATTTATATGTGGTTTTAAGGATATGTGGATTAATCCAATACAAACAATAAATGTCGTTAGATTAAATAGATAAAAGATGTAATAAATTGGCAAACCAATACGCAGAGTTATCCCAAACTCAGTAACAGCTTAACGAAGTGCATGTCTTGATTCTGAGCTCACACTAATGAGTAGCTGATGAACAAAAGCAAGAACTTTGGATAACAGAGAGAATAAGAATATATTACTTTGATATGCGTGTTACAATATTCTCTATAAATAACAAGCTTTTCCCTATATATAGTAGGGGAGTTTTACCCTAATTACAATCTAAAAAAGGCAAAAATCTTCCATTTTTCCGATAACTGATTTTCCGCCGATACGAGCCGAGATTCAAGTCGTGATATCAGGCACGGATATCACGACCCTTTGTTAGTCGTGCGCAGCTGCTTGGTAATGCTCTCAGAAATCTCAATCCTTAAATCAGACCTCGAGGATATAGCCCCTATATCCCCGAGGGCAGCTAACCCCGATATATTAGTCACATTCCTGCTCCGTTTGGTTCACCGGGAAATCGAGTCATGCAGCGGGCTCGATTTTACCCATATATACCACCTCTTTTTAATGAGTTACTTTTCTCTAGTTCCACCAATTTTCGCTCCCAAGTAGCACGTTCATAATCGCTGCAATTTATTTTATGGAAAATTAATCTTTACATTGTTTACTATATTTATATTTTCTTATATACAAACTTACAAGGGGTACTCTAATTAATTATTGGTAATATTATTATAATGTTTACATACAGATTGATTTATTATTCTCAAGAACATATATTTCATCATACCAAACACATGAACCGCGCGATGTGGATTCAATAATTAAACTTTCAAAATTTGCATGCCAGGAACGTGCTAATCATAACTACCCTTTGACAAGTAATTAGATCAGAACAAACCGACAAAGAACTAAAACACAAGTCCAAATCCAATTCTAATCCTTCAAAAGATAGCCTATAACCGCAGTGAAAACCTATACACATCTTGGGGATTATAGAGTTCAATGGAAAAACTAGAAATTCGAGGATACATTATCAGTCCTAAGCTGATCTACCTTGCAAACACAGTCGAATTAAATAAGTTAAGTTCTACAATCCTATTGTCAACAGGCAATGAAACATTTAACATGCTAAGGAAAACTTCATTTGCTCGGCAGCTAATCCTTTTTTTATTCGATAACCGAGACCAGTAGGCACACGGCTCGAAACTTGGTGAATAATGAACCACCCTGTACTCTTCTCCACTTAAATATCATGCTTTAGATCGAGCCAGGATTTGAATCCTGGACCTGCGTCTAACCCCTGAACAGACATTGTGCGCCCCGCTACTCTCCTCCGCTTAAATACCCGGCTTTAGTTCGCTACAGGATTCGAATTCGTGACATGCGTCTAACCCACTTATCACACAATGTGCTCTTATTACCAAACCAAAGCCCTGGGCTGTTCTGCAGCTAATACTAAGACATAGATTGCCTCCTTCTACATGGGGTAGACTTGGTTTCCCCTGCATTTGACGATGATGGGCTTTCTGATGTATCCGAACTGCCATTCTCACTTAGTCTATCTTTATTTGACCATAGTTTTGAGAACATTTTTTTGGATATGATTGAACCCTTCACTTTGCTACCATCAACTTTTTCCGCATTTGTTTTCATGTCGTTCAAGTTACTACCGTTGTTACCTTCCCTGTCTCTCAATCTTAGAGAAGCAAGCTCACCTTTCAAAGCTTTAAGTTCCTTGGCAGTGGGCACAGCATCCCAATCTTCGTCGGTGTTGGATGTAACAGAAGTGGAGCTCCCGTGAGATCCCAACGGGAGCAAAGCCTTAACTGATCTAGTTAGGTCGGGAGTGCTGCCACCGCCAGATGATGTTGTGGCTCTGACTTGTTCAAAGAACAGAACTTGTACAACTACTCGCAAAGGAAGGCGCTCGTTCTGTACAGCATGCATGCAGGCCTCAGCTGATAGCTTCCTGCAGTCCATCAGCGTGCAAATTCTTTTTCTCTCGCTTTTGGTAATCCCAGGATGTTCCTACCAAAAGAAAATAATGATGATTCATAATCCTTGACGAAAAATCCTTCACAAAAATTTGGTGTGTTTCACTAATTCACTCAATTTAATTGAGATACTCAAGCATACATAGTTCAAAAAAGAGAAATGCAAAAGGGTACCTTGAGATACATGTCAATAGCGCGGTAAATTCCATCATGGGAAGGCCTGGAGAAACCAGATACCAACTCTGCAACATTGACAAATTTCAATAATGGTAGGTTTGGATCTTTAGCAACTTCAGCAAGGTATCCGTCAATTATCCTAGCCACCTTAACCTTGGAACGATCTGGTGCAAACACAGGCCGTATATCCTGGAATCTATTATCTGCTGGATAATTACTCTGACCGTTCTTTTGATGGAGCATGAACTGCTCTACGAGGTCTTGTACTAGGTCAATATCGAACATAATAGTTTCACTATCTGGAGCTCGAATTAGAAGGTCACCTACTGTTGCCTCTTCCAGCTGCAGGCCAGCCCTCCTCTTCAGTTCACTTCTCACTGTTTGTCCACATTCCAATTCAATAGATGCTTGCAGCAATCGGATCAAGAAACCACACGAAACACCATTTTTCTCTTTGGGCAATAACCAAGTAATCATATCAACCAGGTACCGATACTTTTCAGGATCACTTCCCTTTATTTTATTCTTACTGAATCCAGGTAATCTTCGGTTGGCATATGCTTTCAACGCTTCACCTATTGCTTCTGGAGACATCCTTCCTTTTGTTTTTATGGTTGTTATGACCCGTTTATACAAGTCAATATGAAGCTCGCAAAGGTCCTCAACCCACCAGTCTTCTGGAACAAGCTGTTTCTTGTTCACTACGTCGCAGTGCAGATCAATTTCATTTTCAGATAGAAGCTTCTTATGGTAATAAGTATAAGACCAGTCCACCTTTGACGCATCTATGGAAGCTTTAGATGCGACGGAATCCAGGCAATGACTAACGATCTTTAGTTCCTCGCACCAGGGAAGAAAAGCTTTTGTGGTCTGAAGAACAATGATCGAGTCTTTCCAGCTCCGAAAGATGCTAGATGTAAGAAAAACTTCAATCTTGTAGATAAGATTTCCCTTCTCAACTGTCTCGTACATTTCCAAGTACTCTGCTGCACAACGAGATGCAACGACATTATATGCATTCAAAGTTACTGTCATACCATAACAGAACTTAGCGCATACTTCAAAAGCAGCAGGTCCACCAGGTATATCATGGATGTTGATTTCATCGCTGTTTTCCTCATTTGTACTGGCAACCAACTTCTGCAAGCGATAACTCTTCGACAGAAGGGGAAACTGGAGAAAGTTATATTGCAATCAGTGTTATCGGAAAATATTTTTGGCTGGAGAAGATAGTATATTTGGTATTTCTCATGCAGAAAACAGTCGAAAAATTTGGAATGGCTAAGGCTACATACCTTGTGGAGGTAAAATTTCACATCTCCAACATTGATAACCATGTCAGTTTCCAATTCAGTTGCTACATACCTGAATATATACAAAGTTCATACATCATATGGCTAGTGAAAAACTTAGCAAACAATCTTCAATTAAAACTATCCACATCACTTCTCTCTGAAAAAGATTTCAACAAGATCAACACGGTATGAGACTATTAGCTCAAAAGAACACAACTAGAATTATAAACACTGATACCAGTACAATTGAGTTAAGAGGCATCAAATTTATCAGGCTAGAATGAAATAGACCAGATATCGAAAGCAATAAACGCCTCACTATCTATCTTGCTTTGTATACGTCTGTCATAATATTAGAAAAGAGGTCAGGAACCAAGTATAAAGTCGGTGATGCAAGTTAATTCTTGTGTGATAGGTAAAGCAACTAGAAATACTTGCTTTTGGCGATACTTTTGCTCCACGATAAATTAATTGCTCAAGGAAACTAATATTCAATAGGAGCTCTTCGAAAGGCCAATTGAAAACTATAAACATAAAGGTCCAGTTAGTTTGAAAAAGGAAACATTTTTCAAGATCACAATTTTCTTGAATCATTTCCTGATGTTTGATTGTCTAAAATTGTTAAAAGCATATGTTTTCAAGAAAAATATATAATATCTAATAGGCGTGTATGTCATTTATGAAACTTTATCTGTTGCCACTCCGTATCACATTGCTCCTACCGATATACAACAACAGCAACAACAACCTAAAAAAAGCCAGTGTAGTCCCACCAAGTGGGGTCTAGGTAGGGTAGTGTGTATGATAAAACTTTATTTTTAATTTTTGATACTCATAAACATCTTTAAACAATACGTACCTGCCAAACCAACCACTATCAGAATTTCAATTTTTTACTAAACCAAAGAGTTGAAGATTGATTTAAGCAATGATAACCGCAAAAGCATTTTTTTACTAACTAGCAAAATTCTTATGTATGATGTTCTTATCAGTGAGAGGAAGAACTGGCCTAAATGAAGACAATAATACTTCACAGCCGTAGCCATATGGTAATAGAGAAGTACTACAACAACAACAACAACTCAGTATAATCCCACTTAGTGGGGTCTGGGGAGGGTAGTGTGTACGCAGACCTTACCACTACCATTGGGTAGAGAGGCTGTTTCCAAATAGACCCCCGGCATCATTCCCTCCAAGAACTTCCCACCTTCCTTTTTCCCACCTTCCTCTTGGGGAGACTCGAACTCACAACCTCTCGGTTGGAAGTGGGGGTTGCTTACCATCAGAGCAACCCCTCTTGTCGTAATAGAGAAGTACATCATCTGGAAATGATTTCACATTATCAATGATTTTTAACCTTCCATAGTTGGCTATTATTTTACCAAGTAACCTATTAATTAACAAGTGACCTGATTGTGTAAATGGTTTCTATACCATTTTAGCGCATCAAACTTAAACTCAGGTAGAAATAAGACATATATGCAGAATAAACAAATCCAAAAACAAGAGTATACTAGGAAAGAACTAAACAATATTCACCAAATTAAGTCCATTATTCACCTGATATTATCTCCTTCAGTCTGAATCTGGTCAGGTTTCGATCCAAGTTTCATAAACTTCATCTTCGGGGACAAATTCTCTTCACCTCCGGTATTTCAATTCAGAGCTTTCCACCAATTCAGCAAACAAAAAGAAGGAAATGACTCTTCAACTCAGAACTCACGACGTTTAAATTCTGAATCCGCCAATGCTCGTATTTAAGACGCAACAAACAGACTCTGCGTCTGGCAAAAAATGCTAATTATAGTTCTGAAAATCTGAGGCAATCCCACTTGCTGTCCACTGACACCACCGCCCTTCCACTAATTCTTTATCTTCAAAATTCCTCCACTCTAAATGTTTATTTATTTTAGAAAATTTCCAAATTTCCTTTTTTTGAGAAAACAATTAGCAAATACCAGAATCAACATTCCTCTGAAATAGAAAAACCTGTCACAGCAAAAGACACATCAGAATGATATGAACTGAAGAGCACCACTAAAACTTTCAACAAAAAGCATCAACTTATTCTGGAAAATTGTACAAATATGAACAAACACACACTACCACCAAAAAAAAGTGGTTCATATTGGCAATGGAAAAAGTAAATTCCTAAAACGTAGCATCTCAACAAACATAACACGACACTAGACGTGGATGGAGTTTATATACTATGTGTTCAACACTTTAACTGCCATCTTTTCAACATGAAGTACAGATATACAACAACAACCAGTAAAATTCACAAGCGGGGTTTAGGGAGTGTAAAGTGTGCGCACAACTTACCCCTACCCGAGGTAGTACCAGGTATTAGAGAGGTTATTTCTCCGGCTTAAAAAGATGAAAAGAGAGAATAGAAATAATGACATGAAGTATAAATATATATTTAAAAAATTTACTAAAATTTCAACAATCATTAAATTCTGAACACATAATTACAGTAGTATAGTACCATGAATTCAGCGTCAAGAAACTTAAAAGTCGAATCTATCAAGTTCAAAAATCATGAACTCTGCTTATAACACAACATATAATGAAAACAAGCCAAAAAGAAAACCAAGAAACCATCAGAAGGGCTCAAACCCCATTTGCAAAAACTGATCTAAAATCAGAAAATATATACATATAATATACATAATATATACATACCAAAGAAAAACTTACTGAACATGCATTGGGAAAAAACATAAGAGAAGAAAAATGGATTTTTTTACTATTCATTATCTACAGGACTCACCAAAGAAGCTGTTAAATTAATTTTCATGCAGAGCACATAAAAATTTCAGCTACGTATGAGAAGGAAAAGAGCATTTGAAAAACAGTGCAAATACAGTGTAAAAGCATTAAGTGACGTGAAGTAGCACAACATTGAAAGAAAATCCAAGAACCACCTTCAATTGCTCACCACTAGTATTATTATTAGTACTATTTAGCTATCACAACCAACAAAAACACAAAACAATGACCCATCAAAAAGATAAGTTGTTTTCCCAATTTTTTGCCTGCCACAACACCAACACAATGTTCTCACAAAAATCCAAAGCTCAGAATGTTTCCAAAATCTTATCTTTCACTTCACTTTAGAATCAGCACCACTGCCCCCACCGCCACTTCTTACTTTTTACTATTTTTCTCTCCGCACAAAAACAGAATTCAAGAAAATTACTCTCTTCCTTCCATCTTATAGGATTGTATTTAATATAATAAAAATGTAAGAAAGAATAAAAAGAAATATTTTCGAAGTTTGTAAATTAAGATTCGTCATAAATATTTTTATAACTAACAAATTTTTTAATAAAAAGTATGCGATACGAAATTTGTGTTAAATTATTTCTATATATAAAAAGTTAGCGGTGAGCACTTTTCACTTCCAACTACCAGGTTTTAAGTTCGAGTCACCCTAAAAGCAAGATGGACAGGGGCGGAGGGAGGGGCGCAAGGGTGTTCACTTCGCCGAAAGACAAAATTTATTTTTTCTCTATATATTAAATATTGAAAACCCTTAACACAAGATAAATGCTTGGTTTAATTGCAAGGGTGTTCAAAATGTATAGAAGATCTCATGTTTAATTCCTGTGAGCTGCAATCCAATTTTTTTGAACACCCGTAGTATATATTCTTAGTAATGCAAATATTAATCCTTTTGTTTCATATTTTTTGAGATACTTTTCTTTTTAGTATGTTTCAAAATAAATAATATATTTTTAAATTTAAAAATAATTTAACTTTTAACTTTAAACTCTTCATTTTGACTTATGAACAAAATTTTAACATTGCTCCAAAAACTCACATTCTTTATTAGAAGGAAGTGATAAAAAAAAATAACGCTTTTAAACCAATTAAAAAGGAAGTGTGTGATTGAGGGGTAAGAGCAAAACAAAGAATAGCGGTATTTTGCTTCCTTCTAACTGTGTTTCAGTGGGGTTAGCTTCTTTTTTGCAACATGAGCTAATAAGGATCGTTTAATATCTCTCTTTTTGTGAAAATTGTTCTACAGCGTCAGGCACGCCAATCTGACATACTCGAATTTGTCGCCCCCTTTTTTCCCCAAATAAACAAGATTAGCTTTTTGTTTAAACGAGAGATAACGACCACTCTGCCTACTTTGATGATAATAGTGGTTTCCATCTCATTTCTATAGTTATCTTTTTCTTACCAATTTATTCTAGACTTTAATTACTTTTATGCATTGACAAAAGAAATAATATTATTATAATACTATTTATAAAATAATTATCAGTAATTGTTCCTGATAAATATTTTTTTTTTGCCATAGATGTGAAAGTGTCAAAATACAACGGTCGAATCATATTTTTCTTTGTGAAGTTGGGCATAAATTCTATAAGTTTTTTAATAAGTATAACATATTCGAAAGTACGTGAATAATATCATAAATAAGTATAATTAATAATTGGAGATGACAAAGTGATTGACGCTGGGGTTGATTTTCTACCTTTATCAAGTCATGAGTAGCATGAAAATGCACACGCAAAAGAAAAGATAAGCTCTAGGCTTTGATGGCCATAAATGGTCGACCATGTGGTAGGCACAAATAAATCATGAGAATTGACCCTTAGGACTACGGTGAGATGATAAAGGAATGGACATTGTTACTAATTCTAACCTTATACACTAGCTTATATATGATCTTGTACAGTTTTACACATTATAAAAATGCAAATAATTCACATTTCTATTGAAGTGGGATTTAACACCACTTGCCTGGACCAGATATGTAAAGTATGAACAATATAAGTTGGGGCCTAACATCACGTGTATCAAAATAATGGATGGGTATGACTTGATGTCATGATGAGAAAATTAATATTGAGTTTACCTTAACCCCAAAATACAGTTCATGAGGTGAATATTATCTAAAACTATACATTTGTATATCCACAACCTCATTGATGTTGGAACTCAACAATAGACCTTTGGATCGTGGTGGTACGCTACATGAAATTTGAGGGAGAAATTATTAGGTGTATAATTTAAGTTTATTTTGTAGTTGAAAGATTCTTGTATGACAATTACTTTTAAAAAAACAATATCACAGCATAGTAAAAAAACAAAGGAGGGGAAGGGGGGGGGGGGGTTTCGGGGGTTGGACTTATATATATATATGTGTGTGTGTGTGAAATTCGAATTTAAATTAAAAATAAAATTTATATTTTTTTATCATGTTATCATATTTAATTCAATTAATGATCATATGCAATCATGTTAGGTACTTTTATTATTATTTTTAATTATTTAAATACTATTTCGCCTCTAGCAAAAAAAATTACTATGTATACTTATAAAACTCTTTCATATTTAAAAGCCTATAAATATAGTTCTTTGAAATACTGTAGCTAGATTTGAATAAAACGAAATTCTTTCACAATAAATGCAATATATAGAGTACATGTCTATGTTTATCTAAATAACAAAACGGATTTACAAAATCAAATAAAAGTATACCTATATATATAATAATGTAAACATACATGTTGGGAAAAGAAACATTACAAAATCAGTTAATATTAAAAAAAAGTTATTTTTTTTTTGAAGAATATTTGTTTGAAGAGTCAATTTGCATAAAATGAAGATCAAACAAATAACAAAACTTTGACTATACAATAGCTATCATTAATTTCAATTTAGCACATTCAAGGAATTGATGTTATAAGCTTACCCTTTCATTTAGCTGTAGTCAAGCCAATATTGCAAGGGTATAATATTTTTTTAGTAAAGAATATTAGTTTTGAATCATTAGATTATGTGAAAGTTTTCTTTTCCAAACTCAACATGGAGAAATTGGTTTCTAATTGATAGTTTCTATAACGACTTTTAAGTGTAACAAAGACTATATATAAAGAAAAAATTGGTATGATGTGAATTTTTTTAAAAATGTAAACAAATTATTTCAATTTTTTTCTTTCTTTAATTCATAGATAATAAAAAAAAAGATATTCTTGAACATTAGTAGAGAATTTTAATAATATTATAATAGAAGTTATATCATGGATAAACTCAAAAAATCGAAATCTTATGAAATATTTACATAATATCCGGCATATTTTGTTATATACTTTTTATAGCTAATATAAATAGATGATATACCGACAACATACAATTATACATATAATATATATGGATTATATAAATTACACATCATCAAATTTTAAATTTAAGTGGTCGAGTGAACATCTATTTAGGCTGATTAAATAAAGCTAAAAGATATAAAATAATTTCACCTAAGACTAAAAATATAATTAATTTCATATGTAAACAATATATTAAAACTCATCCTTTTATAGTGAAATAAATTAATTTTTTGCAACAAAGAAATAGTGAAATAAAAAATAAGATAAAATAAAATAAATATTGAAAAAAATGTTAAAAAGATCTAAAAACGAGAAATAAAAGATGACAACAAATTTCTTCTTATGTTTCATCTATGTTGAATATAAAAAATTTAAAATTTAATCTCTTCGATTTCAAATATTTTTTTCAACTCAGATATATAGATTATAAGATAAAGATATCTTAGAATATTTTTTTAATTTACATTATGTGTTATTTTTTAAAAACTACTATTACTAACAAACTGATATGATATTCGAATTTGAATTTAAGTACAATTTGAGTATTTGCATTGAGAGTAAGCTAAGTATGGCACCGAAAAATAAACTACTTGATAATTTTAAGACAATACACGCAATATTTTATAATAATAATAAACTAATTTAATGTTTAATAATTTAATATTTTTGTATATAATGTATTAAAAATTCAAATTCTGGGACTTGGGATATCGATAAGCTTAAAGTAGAATTATATTAAAATAAATTCGGTCAAAGAATTATTTAAAAAAAAACATAGCTAATTAAAGTAAACTTTAAATTAAAAATAATATCTTTCACTTTATTATATATATTAAAAGATAAAATCATACCGAATAAGAGTAAAGTCATGTTAACTACAAGGTGGTCCTGTGGATATCCACTCTCCATCTAATGGACAAATTGTGGCCACCTCCCCTTTTCTCTTTCCCGTAAAGTCTTTCTCATTATACTTCAACTTCTCGCACGCCAATGCCCCAAATCCAAACTTTCCTTGTTATTCTACGCTATATTCTTGGGATTTTTACGCATTCCTATACAGTGGCATTGAGCTATGTAATTAACCTTTTTGCTAAGATTATTCTTTTCACTCATCGCATTGTTCTCCTTTCAAATCAATCATCCCTTTTCCATTGACATAACAGAGTTTAAATCAATACGAGTTTTAAAAAGATATATAGAAATGTGTTTCACACTTATAATTTTAAACCTATCATAATATTTTTGTAATTATAAAAAATATTTCATTAATAATAAAATAAAAAACCTAAAGTTAAATTGATTAACTTTACGTGCCAACTACTACGCGTACCCTAATACTTCGGCAAACAAAAGGAAAACATATTGTCATGTTAGAGAGAGAAGCTCTGCCTTCTCTCTAAGCCTACTGCTTCATCTTCTCTGCTCTTCTGTGTAGGTAAATTAATCTATACTGAAGGGTGATATGGCGAGAGGGAGAGACCGACCTAAGAAAGTTTTAGTAGCAATTTATGCTCACAACAATGTTCCCCCAAAATCTGATACCACTGTACCACAATCGACTGATACTGTTTCATTGCAATCAACTGCAGATACTGGTCCATTGCCTCATGCAACTGCTGTAGTGCAACCATCTGGAGTTTCTGATCTATCCACTGGTAAGGATGGGGATAATCTAAAATCTGTTACTGTTCCATTGGTTTCTGATATGTTGACCCAGTCGGGGAAGCTTCCTGTTCAAAATGCAAATCTGCCCCCCCTTCCTACTAAGGATGTTCAAGAGGAGATAAGGAATGTCCCCATGCAGAATACTGTCCAACCACCAGTTTCAGAGGTGACTAATACAGCATCCACGGGATGGGCAAATCTCTTCCAGAAGAATAGATTTGCATCAAATGGTATGGTATTGGAATATATCCCCCCAACTATACTTGATGGTAAGCCTGTTGGTCAATTGATGAAGGAGGGTGTAGAGGAAGAAGAACAAAAATGGAAGAGTGCTTTAGTAATTTTTGTGTTTGGGAATGGACCAGGTTTTAATGCAATGAAACGATTTATTAACCTTCACTAGTCACATGTCCCAGAACCAGAATTATTTTATCATGAAGAGGGTTATTATGTGGCCAAATTCCTAACTATAGAAGATGCTAAGGAAGTGATGTGTGCTGGACCATATACTATTGCTAATAGACCTATGATTTTGAAACAATGGTCTGCTGATTTCGATTTTACTGCTGAGTTTCCCAGTGATATTCCTTTGTGGGTGAAGTTACCTAACCTCCCAATGTCCTGCTGGGGTATTAAATCCTTAAGTAGGATAGCCAGTGTCCTTGGTAGACCTATTTTTGCTGATGAATGTACTACTAAGCAGACAAGGATTTCTTTTGCTCGTATGCTCATTGAGGTCAATGTTTCCAAAGTTCTACCAACTGAGATTGAACTTATAGATCCAAATGGTAAAAGATTTGTTCAGGCTGTCTCTTATGATTGGAAGCCAGCATATTGTGAAAAGTGTCTTATGGTTGGTCATAATTGCTTAGCTGTCCACAAACCTCCTCCTAATCACAAGCCTAAAACTGTTCAACAATGGAGACCTAAAGTGATAAATGAAGTTCCTATGCAGCCTCAAGATAGTCCCAAACAGCAGATTATACCTGATCAGATGGTACTTCCTGCAGTACTTACTGATAATGTAGGAAACAATGAATGTTTCATACAGGTGGATAAGGGTAAACAGACTCATTCTCCAGTGTTTAACCTTTCAAACTTTTCCCCACTATCTCCTATGGTGTTGAGTAATAGATTTCAAAGTATGTCAGAGAGTAGACTTGGGCACCCCCCTGATAAAGGGGGTCCTAGCTATACTCAATGAAGTTGTTAGTTTGGAATATTAGAGGTGTAAATAAGAGGTATAAACAAAAGGAAGCTAAGGCATATTTTAGACAAAATAACTTTAATATTGTTAGTTTAGTAGAAACAAAGGTCAAAGAACAGAATGCAGGGAGAATAACTAACAGTTTAGTACCTGGCTGGAAGTTGATGGCTAACTATAAGGACTCCCCTAATGGTAGAATCTGGATTTTATGGGATGATCAGAAGATTAATGTCACTGGCATACAAGAAGGTGATCAATTTCTTCATTGTAGTATCAAGACTCTTGCAGAAGATCTGGTTTGTTTCCTCACTGTAGTCTATGGTTATAATGGTTTGGGCCAAAGGAAGGTATTGTGGCAACATATCCAAAATCTTGCTATTGGTATAAATGATCCTTGGCTGGTTGCAGGTGATTTCAATGCAGTCCTGTCTATTACTGATAGACAGTCATGTAACCAGGTTACTCAAGCTGAAATTCAAGATTTCTCCTAATGTATTCATACTGCTGAACTTGCTGAATTGCCTTGGAAAGGGTCCTTTTTCACTTGGTCTAATAAACAAACTGGCTCAGATAGAGTGTGTAGTAGATTGGATAGAATGTTTGGTAATTATGAATGGATGTTTAAGTGGAGTCATGTACAGACTGTATATGACCCTCCTCTAATATCTGATCATAATCCAATGGTTCTTACTGTTTATGAAGATCACAGGATCAGAAAATCCCCTTTCAGATTTTATAATGCATGGACTAATCACAAAGATTTTCAGTACATTATCAAAGATCATTGGAAAGAAGATACTGATCACTGTACTCTCAAGGATGTTTGGATCAACCTCAAGGCACTCAAACCTTCTCTTAAATCTCTAAATGTTAGAGAATTTAAGAACATCACCCAAAGAATTGAGGATAGTAGGAGGGAGTTGATGGATATTCAAAATCAGATGAGCTTACAATTTACTGATGAGTTACAGGTTAAAGAAAAGGATTTGATCTTGAAGCTGGAGAAATGGTCAATGATTGAAGAGAATATTCTACAACAGAAGTCCAGAGCCAGATGGATTCAATTGGGAGACTCAAATAATAAGTACTTTCATGCTTTACTGAAAGAAAGAAATCATTACAACAGTATAACAGAATTGTTCACAGCAGATGGCACCAGAATTACTAATCCAGATTCAATTAAAGATGAGATCAAGACTTTTTACAAATCTTTGATGGGTACATCTGCTTCCTCCTTACCAGCAATTAACAGGTATTATATGGATAATGGTCCTAAACTCTCATATAACCAGATGCAACAATTAACTGCTGATGTTACTTAAGATGAAATTGTAAACAGCCTAAAATCCATAGGTGATAACAAAGCCCCAGGTATTGATGGATTTAATGCTACTTTTTTCAAACAAACATGGAATATTACTGGTAATCAGATTATAAAGGCTGTTAAGGACTTCTTCCAGAATAGTAGAATGTATAAACCTGTCAACTGTGCCTCACTCACCCTGATTCCTAAAGTGCCTAATCCTAAGTCAGTGAAGGATTACAGACCAATTGCCTGTTGTTCAATTCTCTACAAGTTAATCTCCAAGATACTAGCCAACAGATTACATAAATGCATTGATAGTATCATTAGTGATTCACAGGCAGGTTTCATTCCAGGCAGGAAAGTTGCAGATAACATCATTCTAGCATATGAGCTGATCAAACATTATAACATATCTCATGTCTCTCCTAGGTGTATGATCAAGATAGACTTACAAAAGGCATATGATTCTGTAGAGTGGATTTTTCTACAACAAGTCATGGAAGACTTACACTTTCCAGGCACATTTATAAGATTGACTATGGAATGTGTTCAAACAGTGAGCTATACTATAATGGTCAATGGGGAAAGCACTGAACCCTTCCCAGCAGCTAAAGGCTTGAGACAGGGTGATCCAATCTCTCCATTCTTATTTGCTATAGTGATGGAATACCTTAGTAGAGGCCTTGTGGAGCTAAAGAAAGATCCTGATTTCCTTTTCCATCCTGGCTGTAAAAAACTTAGTATTACTCATCTGAGCTTTGCTGATGATTTATTACTCTTTGCAAAAGGTGACTTGAAGGCTGTCATTACCATGTTTAGATACTTCTCCCACTTTACTAAGGCTTCTGGAATGACTGAAAACCTTAGTAAGAGTTCTGTCTACTTTGGAGGTGTTGCTGCTGATGTTCAACAACATATTGTTAACCATCTTGGATATGTTTATGGTGAGCTTCCTTTTAAATATCTGGGAGTTCCCCTAACTACCAAGAAAATGTCAATGGCAACCTTTGGTAGATAGGGTCACTGCTAGGATTACCTCCTGGACTGCTAGGAAGTTATCCTATGCAGGCAGAGTGCAGCTGGTCCAGTCAGTCCTTTTTGGCATTCAAGCTTATTGGGCTCAGATTTTTCTCATTCCTTCTAAAATTTTAAAGATGCTGAATGCAGTTTGTAGATCTTATATCTGGACAGGTTCAGCTATTATAACAAAAAAATCATATGTAGCCTGGGAAAGGATCTGCTTACCTAAATCTGCTGGTGGTTTGAATATCATGAACCTGCAAATGTGGAACAAAGCTGCCATCACAAAGTTAGGTTGGGATTTGTCCAAAAAGAAGGATGTGCTATGGGTAAAATGGATTCATGCAGTTTATATAAAACAACAACAATTACAGTCTTTAATCATTCCTAACCAAGCTAGTTGGATGGTTAGGAAGATTATAACTGCTACTGTTGCATTGCAACAATACAATTTGGTGCACCAGTCTGCTTGTTCTATAAGGCAGCTGTATTTATTACAGATTGGTCAGTTACCAAGGGTTGTATGGAAGAACTTAACTATCCAAAACCATGCTAGACCAAAGGCTGTTTTCAACCTTTGGCTGATAGTGCAGGACAGATTGCCTACAAAAGACAGAATGGAACAGTGGAAGCTCAAGATGGATACAACATATGAATTATGTCATCTGGATAAGGAAACAAGAGATCACTTGTTTTTCTCTTGTCCCTTTATTGCAGTAATAAGGTGTCAAATTTTTCAGTGGTTCTCCATTCCTTATGTCACTCACCAGAATTGGGAGGAGCAATTACAATGGATCATTCTCAAGTCCAAAGGAAAAACTGGTCGTGCTCATCTGATCAAGTTGATTTTTGCTGAAATGCTCTATCACATTTGGTTAGAAAGAAACTCAAGAGTGTTTAACAACACATCCTGTTCCAGTGGCCAGATTCTTAGACAACTAGCATATATATGCCATGCTCGGAGTCCTCTTAGAGTTTAGTCTTCAATTTAGACTAGTATTTCAGTTTGTAGTGGATTAGTGTTTTGCTACCTGAGAATAGTCAGCTGTATTTGCTGCCTATAGCTTTGTAAAGAACTCATTTGGTGATTAATACAAAGATTTTAATTACAAAAAAAAAAAAAGAAAACTTTACGTGCCCAAATTCTCCAAGAGAACGCGAGCATATTTACTCCTCATTTCTGACTAAAGGTTTAAAATTATGTTCCATTAGAGCTTCATTAGGTATCAAGGAAAAAAATGAAAATTATACACACACACACTCTTTCTCTTTGATGTTTTGAAAGATTTTAAGTTATATTCCATAAATTCTGTGATAGTAGATTATTTATTGCTATTTATCAGGTAATGAAATTATTTCTTATCAAAGAGATATACATTCATTCACCTTAACATATACTCCTTCCGTCCCCTTTATCGGTTATATTAGCTTTTTTCATACCCGTTAAAAAATTATTTTCTATTTAGACCCAACACGTTTTATTTATACACCTGCACCACAATCCTTCTCTTAGTTAAAGATTTTGAGTTTGAACTTTGAGTATTTTATTAAAAAGTATTTTATCTTTTAATGCATAATTTTATGCAAATTTAAATTTAATCAAACTTCAATACAAATATTAAATATTAGGTGGGATGGGAAGCATCCATGCAAAGACGTTATCGAATTCCTAATAAACATTATTAGCATGAAGAACTAGTGGCTTTGATTGAACCCTTTGGAGTGGTAATTAATGCCAAGAAACATCCCGTCCACGACAGTTGGTCGGATGTTTGATTAGTTGATTTGCTTCCGTAGCGACATCACTATAATTTTAGTCAATCTAACAATTATTCTTGTCATTTGTAAATATGCGTGATTATCGTAAAAATAATAATAATAATTAAATTTGTTCATATGACTTTAAAAATAATTGATCTATTTTTATGTTAGTTGTTAAGAAGTTGATGCTAGATATGTTAAGTTTAAAGTTGAAACGCGAGCTAAAACGAAGTTATAATCAAACCAGGGGATTAGCTATTTGGGCCTCAGACTGACCGATGCGGGGCCTCGAGGTCGATACCTGGGCTCGGGCTCGAGTTATCGGGGATAATCGGAAAAGGGTTAGCAGTATGGATAAAATTAAAAGAAGCTCTTTATGGCCACTGACAAGCAATAAATGAAGAATAAGTATGAAAGTTATAAATATGAGCAAAATGGTCGAGAGAATATGTTAGAGAGAGAAAGAGAGAGAGAGAGTTATAATTTATCTCGTGTAGAATAGTTGGAGCAACAAAAGCTTCTCTTACAAAATGGTACGGATCCCCTTTATATAGGAGGGGAATCCCAATTCAGTACGAAAAGCATTAATTACAAAGATATGGAGATGAGGCGGCTAGACGTGACACCTTGATACAAGTTACTGGGCAGGCCGAATTTTTCAGACTTAGCCGCTTCCTTGGGAACTCCCCATTTTTACTCTAGCCTCGATCGATATTCGCTTTAGGCCGGGCCTCGACGAGCTTCGATGGAGGGAACTCTTTCACCGCTTCGCGCCCTTGAGGCCTCGAGGTGTTCTTCTGAAATGAACTAGTAGCAAGAAATTGGACCCTCTGATTTTGCCGCATACAGATAGTCTCCGTATTTCCTAGAACGAAGCGATGGGAAAAGATTATGATGCTCGACTCCTCGGGCTTCCTGCGATGACATCATGCCGATGACACAACCTATGGCGTGAGTTTTCACCATAATTGGGATATCCTATATACTTGTCTTTTCGATGCCATTCAATGCACTATCGATTCTCGTTCTTCAAAGTGACAATATCGTCATCGATTCAGTTATTCAAGAATACATTAATTGTATATGCCGATCAGTTTTTCTAATACATTGATGGTCGTGTCATTACCTCTTAGAAATGGGGGTATTATGGCGTTAACTATCTATCCAAGTGCCTTCCTCCATTCATTCACCCATTTCTTCTCACCATCTTTCGTTATTGTTAATCACTATGTTTGGAGTTCATGGCTTTAAGGTTTTGGCAATATTCTCATCAGCTGTGGTGGCATTCAGCCTGAGCTTCCCCTTGTCGAGCGAGATCATACCATCTTTTCGTTGTTGTTGTTATTGTTACACTGATAATGTTGTCCTTATTTGCTCGGGACGATGATACATGAGTGGACGACTTCCTTCAATCTAGAAGGGCATTTGGACTTTACACCCCTGCTAGGGAGAGTGTTCGGACTATACACCGTTGCTCACTCTCCTACCCTAGCCTGATGTGGCACTTAATCCCTTGGGTTTTTTCCCAAGGGATAAAATGGCACAACCGACCGCTGCGGCTGGGCCCACCGAATCTTCAACCTTTGGCTCTGGCAGATTATGTCTCTTTTTTCTGCCTCTTCTACATCCTCCCCCTTTCCTCTTCTTCATCTTCTCCCTCCGCAATGTTACACCATAGGATCGAGCTGAGAACCTAGGGGAGGAGGCGATCGAAGGAATTTCCTTCGAGGATATGAGCTTGAGAGGTGGCGATCGAAGGAATTTCCTTCGAGGATGCAAGCTCGAGGAGGTGGCGCCTAGAGATGCTGCTACGGGAGATGAACCTTCAAGGGTAGACTAGGCCCCTAGGCTTTCACTATGGGTGTGCACCCCTTCGCTTCTTTGTTTCTGTGTAAGGACCCCTTATGGGTTTTTATAATCATATGTATGGAACCAAATGCTTACGAACATGAAGATACAAGTGTTTCCTCGACTTTCGTCTTTGATGCTTGCCATGTTCTTTTACATTTATGGGAATTCTGAATGTATGCCTTTGCTGACCGCTGTCAATAGCTAACCCGGGTTTGAGTATTCTTTTCGGTCTTTGGTTGATAGACACATCTCCTCTCTAATCCCACCGTCGTTCCTCGGACTAAGCTTGAATTGGTCCGATAGACTCGGCTGTCGGGACCCTCGAGTCACATGGGAACAGTACCTCAATCCTTGAAATTTTTTAGAGTATCGCTGAGTGAGGGTTAGATTTTACACATCTGGAAACTTGCTTTGAAATTGGTATAGATAACCTTTTAAGGCATTGTATATAGGTCCCTGATGAGGGGTTGCCCATATTTACGCGATGTCCTGAGGTCGAGCCCTCATGGATAGAGCTCGAAGTGCTTATTTTTCTCTTTGGGCGAAACCTTCGAGGTCGTATACCATCTCAAACTCTATAACGGTGCTAAAGGCTCTTTGGAGCCCAACTTCCCTCCTTGGAGGAGATTCTCTGGATTGAGTATCATCTTTAGATTGGAGACGATATTGCTGGCTTCTTAAAGCCTAACTTCTTGTTGATGGGGGTCCTCGAGGTCGGGTACCATCTCGGGACTAGAGATGATATTTTTGGCTTCTTGAGCCTAACTTCTTATTGATGGAGGTCCTCGAGGTCGGGTACCACCTCGAGACTAGAGGTAACGTCGTTAGACCGGAGATGACGTTATTGGCTTCTTAGAGCTTGACTTCTTTTCAATGGAGGTGCTCGAGGTTGGGTACAATCTCGGGACTAGAGATGATGTTGTTGGATCCTTGGACCATAACTTCTTATTGATGGAGGTCCTCAAGGTTGGGTACCAGCTTGGGATTCGCATCGAAGCCTTTGGCCTCCAGGGGTCTAACTTGGGTAGGCGGACCTTTGTTGTATACCTACATATATATGGGGTCACTTCCGCTTCTTGGGAGGTCCCACTGTTTTAGATAGCTATTCTTCCATTTCAGCGTTGAGTCCTTCGTTGCCTTAGCATCAGAGTGTTTGTGTATGTTCTCACTTTAGTTCTCTAGTCTTTGCATATCCATGACTGCTACTTTAGGGCCTTCTCGGAAGATAGGGGAGAGTTCTACTCCTCGTGCTCAGGATCCACGGGAGTTTACCTTGAAGACTATGTCTTTTATAAGAGAGGAGAACCTTGAGTTGGTGAGGAGAGGCTGCGGATGGGTTGACGGGGTAGCGTTACAGGTGCTTTCCCCGAATGAGGGTATCACGGACCTTGTCGATGGACTCCTTAATGTGTTCATGCACCCTTTCGCACTGGGCCCCTTGATAGGGTCGTGCTCGACTTCTATTTGAAGTATCAGATTACTTTGGCATAGATACATCTATCATTTTGGCGAATAGTGTTTATGATGAGGTTCTTTGCAGAAAAGGAAGGGCACGAATTCACACTCAACCATCTCGTCAGGCTGTACCTGCCCTTTTATTATCGAGGTCTGCAAACCTTGCGGTGTCGTTCTTCCACGCCCTTTGTTGTTGAAAATTAGGAAGATGGAGATCAGGAGTGGATTAGTCAGTTCGTCCAGATCCGTACGGCTAACATTATTCCTATGGAACTTATGCCATTCCTAGAGGAATGGAATTACACACGTGAGTGGAGAGTCCCGTGCTTTCTCAGATTTGCTCATGGTGGAAGTTAGTTACATAATCATTTTTCCTCCTTTTCGCAGCAATTTCATGGGCACTAGGTGAAGTTCCTGATCTGTCTGGTTGGGTTTGGAAGATATCGACCCACTCGACTTGCGACGAGCGTAGGTGGCGAGTTGTGTCCCAGGGCAGATGGGAAGTAAAACATCACGATATGTGTGTATAGTGCTTTTTCCTTGTCCCTCGTTCATTTGAGAGACCTTTTTCCTTTTTCACGTATTAATCTCGCCGTCGTAGGTATCAGAGAATCTCCAAGGGCGAGGTTATGCTCCAACAAATAAGGGGAAGGGTTTCCAACATTCGAGCTAAAAGACAGAAATAATAAATGGGACATGTATTTGTAGGGCGATGGCGCTTACAGCAAGGCAAAATAGGGCTGAGTTTTTGAGAAGGAAACATCTTCCGAGCCTGTTGCACCCGAAGTTTTTGGTTCTGGAGAGATGGATCCTTCGCGCAATTGTGCTTCTATCGGGATTGATTCTTCCAGGGCCGAGGGGACTAGATTAACAGAGGTGTGCTCAGACTTCGAGGAAGTCCGCCAGCTTCACTTTGCGGTGAGCTTTGGCACAGGCCTTCCGAATCTCGCGTCTTCCCTTATTTATCGAGCTTTTCTTTTGTAGGCCTTTGACATGCTCAGGTCTGAGCTGCTCAGTCATGGGGCTAGGTTCCAGAAAGCTCTGCATGAGGGTAGGTCCCTTAGGCTCCTTTGCGAGGAGAAGGAAGTTGAGTTGGCACACTGGCGATATGGGGCGTACTGGAGCTCAAATTACGAGAGCTATTTGATGGAGCAGGTAACTTCCCGTCCCGGGTGTGTACACGTTTTGCTTTTTAACTTCTATGGTTATCTCTTCGCATATCCCAGCTGTAGAAAAAGATGGAGGCCCTGGAACATCTTAGGGGTAAAGCCAGCCAAATCAAGAATGACTGTGACGAGCCACAAGCTCGGGCGCAGGTTCAAGCTTCAAATAAGAAAGGTGCCTTGGCTAAAGTTCCTGCCTTCGAGGTCCAAATCTTCTTAGCTCATGATAATGCTTCAGTTCAAGCGGATATGATCACGAAGCTCAAATACAAACTTTCAAAGGTCAGGGCTGAGATTGTTGATGCTCGGACCGAAGCAACAGTGAGCCGGACTAAGGCTGATCAGGAGATGGCGATTTATTTGAAGGATGCTACCGATGCGCAAGCCTAATTGAAGAGGGTCATCGATCATGGTGAGAGGATCAAGGAATATGCTTGTTGCAAATCCCGAAGAAAGGTTCTCGAAGAGATCGGTGCTAGGGGTTTTGTTCTCCCAAAAGAGTTCGCACAACCAAGGGCGGATGAGCATGGTGCTCGGTTACTCCTGTGTGACATCGAGGAGAGTACAGATGAGGCCGATAGGCTGTAGCTTTCAGGGGCGAGCCTTACACTTTTTCCATTTTGTATGTGATATCTTCAGAGCGTATTTGTATATGGAGAATGCACTTTTTCGTATATGTAAATAAAAGAAAACTTGTGGGTTTATTTCTTCTGTACCTTTTTCTGTTTTGTTTTTGACCAGGTTGACTGGTTTCAGAGTTGGTGAGAATCCTTATATTTGTGATATGGCCTTGGGGCTCATTAGGCAGCCTGGGGCTCTTACGCGCTCGATCGATGCGACCTTTAGTGTAAGCTGGCATTAGAGTTCTTATGCTTTTGCTTAAATATTTTGGGTTTAGTCTCCAAGTCAGGTTTCGACTCGAGCTCGTTGGACCCTCAAGCATTTGTGTTTGCATGGACGGGTGACAATGGCTCTTACACCTTTGATCGAAGCGATCTTTTATGTGCGTGGCCCTAAGGCTTGTTAGGCTGGCGACGATGGCTCTTATGCCTTCGGCCGATGTGGCCTTTTAATGTATGCTGATGACAATGGCTCTCACGCTTTGGGTCGAAGCGACCTTTTAATGTAAGCTGGCGAAAATAGCTCTCACGCTTTGCCCTTAGGCATGTATAGTTAACTATTTTGGGTCCGGTCTTTGAATTGGGTTACGACTCGAGCTCATTTTGACCCTCAAGTTTTCATATTTTAAGCTGGCGGCAATGGCTCTTACACTTACGGTCGATGCGACCTTTTAGTATGTGTGGTCCCGAGGCTCATTAGGCTGGCAATAATGACTTTTTCAGCTTGGTTGATGTGACCTTTTATGTGGGTTTTATTTTCCTATCGTTAAGGATTTTGAATTAAATTTTTCCTAACTCGTCATCTTTTCGAGAAGAACCTCGATTTCGAGTAACATGCGGCGATGTTCGAGCATCTCGGGAGGTTTGGCTCGTAGGCTGAGTAGCTCAAAGCCTTGTTATTTGGAGCTAACATGGTCGAAGCTCTTTTTCCTGTCGAGGGTAGCCTGTTTAACGGGTTCTTTTCGAAGTAGATTCTAAGTAATGGCCTATGATTTCTAAGAGACGATCGGGCTCCCCGAGCCGCGTTAATTCGGCTGATACAGCCGTGTGGGAGCCATTTTTGGTCCCGAGTGTAGTAGTTTTAGACGTCTATATCGAGGGTATACCTTGTTAGGGGTCTTACAAATTCGATATATAGCCTAAACTTCGGGATCAAGTTTATGCATGTAGTAAGGTTTTTGAAATTTGTATGCCTTTTGAGGTCTTAAGGTTTTGTTGCTACTTGGAACAAGTATGATTCATGACTTGTTTCTGGTCTTAAAGTTTGTGTTGATACTTGGTACAAGTATGATTCATGTCTTGCTTGAGGTCTTACAGTTTGTATTGATGCTTGGTACAAGTATGATTTGTGCCTTGCTTGAGGTCTTACAGTTTGTGTTGATGCTTGGTACAAGTATGATTTGTTCCTTGCTTAAGGTCTTACAATTTTTGTTATTGCCTTGTGTAAGTTTTACAAGATCGAGTCTTCCTGCTCGTTACAGCCTCAAGTTTTTTAATGAATGGCGATTGGGGCAGTCTCCGAGTCATAGAGTTTGTTTAGGCTCGAGAGCCATTACTCATAAGCTTGGAATTGCCTCATTGAGGGCTTACGATTTTGGAGATTCCTACCCTGAGGTCATGACGCCAGTCTACTAGTGTTTGAGACATTTTTCTTTCCTGGAGATGTTTCGTGATTTTTGTGCTGCCTCATTATGGGCTTATGAGTTTGGAATTTTGACCCCGAGGTCATGCGGGTGCTGAGTTGTTGACACCAGTCTCCGAGTATTTCAGGGCGTTCTCGATGGAGGGATATTTACTGTGAAAATGCTGAGTTTCCTTTGGAGTACGATATGCTTTGGAAAAATGAATTCTTTGATTGCTTGGCACAAGTACATGTTATTTTGTTGCCGCAAATCCAGTTTATACGGACATGGTTCATTTGACAGATTGGCCCGTACATCATTTCCTATTGTAACCTTTCTCGGCGTTTCTCGATTTTTCCGATTAGATGACCTTTTGAGGGGATGCCCTCCAGTGTTCGTGGTTGATTGCAAAAAAATCCTTGAATACTATTTGAATCCCCCTTAGGTAGCATGTAGGTGTTTCCTCGTAAAAACCCTTGCCGGTAAAACCAATTTCGGGACAAAAACTCGATCGAAAGAAAAGAGTGCTACGGATGCTCTTAAAGCCTTGAGGTCTTCGGGTTGGGTTAACACTTCCGACTGCTTTGATCAGGAACCTGCATATGGGTTAATGTAAAATAATGAAAAGGGGGTGGTCGTACCTTATCGTGGGATGCGCCGACGATGTTTCGAGGTTTGATGTGTCCCTGTTGCTTGTAGCGAGGACTCGGTACGGTCCTCTACTGTGTTTAATCGGGCTTAGCCGAAGATGTAGTTTGATTATCCTTTGGTTCTTTCAAGAATAGAGATAGTGGTGCCGGCGTTACATCATGCACCGCGAACATTTCCCTTGCTGCGTGTTGTTCCCTATAGATGGTGTTAACCCCATCCTTTGTCGGGATTTCATCATTTGGTGGAGGGTGGATGGTACCGCTCTCATGCAGTGTATGCACAGTTTCCCGAATAAGGCGTTATATCTCATTTCTCCTTCAATGATAAGGAATCTAACATTTTAGGTCGTCAGACCACGCTGACCGGGAGAGTGATCTCTCATTTCGTTGTTTCATTTGCTGTGTTGAATCTGTTAAGGACTCGAGTGGCAGGCACGGGTTGGTATTGCAGTCCGAGATGCTCTATTACCCTTGACCTGATAATGTTGGTCGAGCTACCTGGATCTACGAGTACATATTTTATTTGAAATGAATTAACGAGGAAAGAGATTACTAGTGCGTCGTTATGAGGTTGGGACAAGGTTTTGGACTCCGCCTCGCTAAATGTGAGTGCATCTTGGGTACATATCCCAGGGTTTGCTTTTTCCTGGTGATGGATATTTTTTCTTCTTATCATGGGTTCCTGGGGAGTGTCGACGCCCACCAATATCATGTGGATAACATGTTATGGCTCATTTGTTTCGTTCTTGTTGGCTGCCTCACTTTCTGGAACTAATTTTTAGCCCGATCGCTCAAAAATTATCGGAGGCGACCTTTATTAAGTAGCATGTACACTTCCTCTCGGAGCTGGTGGCAATCTTTCATCCTATGGTCGTGCGTATTATGAAATTCACATACTAAGTAGTGATACCTCTAGGAAGGATCCGACTGAATAGGCCTGGACCATCTGGTGTCTCTGATTTTGCTGATGGAGAACATGATATCCGAGACATCGACGTATAAGTTGTATTCTGATAGGCGAGGTGCCCCTGTTGTCCCTGTGTTCCTATTGAATCCGGATCTGTTGATGAGTCCCCGAGGTTTTTTCCTCGGTTCACCAATCGATCGTTGCGAGGCATATTGCGTCTTGGGGAATTCCTCCAATATTTGGGGTACGACTGATACCTCTCTTTGTTCGGTTTTGACTCCTTCGCCATGGGCCTGCTTGGATGTACTGAGCCCGAGGGGCCTCTCAACTGGTCATCCTCGACCTTGATCTTTGACTGATACCGGTTGTGGACGTTCGACCATGTTACGACGGAATACTCGATCAGATTCTATTTTAACTGCCTTGAGGCCACTAAGCTTTGTTCATTCAGGCCTTGAGTAAAGGCATGCATCTCCTAGTCGTCGGAGACCGAGGGTAGTTCCATTCGTTCCATTTGAAGCGAGATAAGAATTCTCGCAGCATTTCATTCTCTCTCTGCTTGATCTTGAATACGTCGGACTTCCTTAATGCTACTTTGATGGAACCAGCGTGTGCCTTTACAAAGGAGTCTGCTAGTATGGAAAATGAGTCTATGGAGTTGGGAGCTAGGTTGTCATACCACATCATGGACCCTTTCGAGAGTGTTTGCTCAAACTTTTTCAGTAAGACAGACTCGATCTCGTCATCATTTATGTCGTTGTTATAGGCAGTGACGTGTTTGTTGGTATCCCGTTGTATTTTCGGGGGTTCTTGCATTCTGACTTCATTGGAATGGGTTTCGGAGTCGCTTCTTCTGGGAACGGCCGTTGCATGAACTTCTTCAAATCTATACCTTTCAGGACCGGGGGTGCGCCCGAAATTTGGTCGACCCTGAAGTTATGGTATGATCGGCTATCGATCTGTTGTTGCTCCATCTCTCCGGTACGTGTTTGGCTGGGGGAGTAGGTCCCGATGCTACTGTGCTGGGAGTCTTCCGGTGGCTTTGCAGTTGAGCGATAGCTAGCTGTTGTGCATGCAATATTTCAAAAAATATGAAGGCTAACTTCCCGTTCTTCCCGAGCTGGGGTTTTTTGGGCTTCCTATTCGTCACCATGTTGTTTGCTCTTCTCGGTGTGTGAGGTTTCATCGACCTGCTGTGCGTCTTGTGAATCCACGTGCACTGGATTCGGTCCAAGTGCGTTATTGGTGTTCTGTGGTGGCGCACCAACAACTGGAAAAACCACACCTTTTTCTCCTTAGTTTTCAAGGTTTTCGTTCTCGACTCTGTTCACTGAGCAAGACATTTTGACCTGAAACCGAAGATCTTGGACAAGAAAAAGTGTGAAAGATAACTTGCGTTATGTAGCGAAACTAGTAAGAGAATAATCACTATTATTTTTAGCCCCACGGTTGGCGCCAAACTATTTACCCCAAAAATGGTAATAACAATTAAATTTTTTGATGGGTCTCAGAAAGTAAATGATCTATTTTTATGCTAGTTGTTAAGTAGTTGATGCTAGATATATGAAGTTTAAAGATGAATCGCGAGCTAAAATGGAGTTATAATAGAACCGAAGGGTTAGCTATTTGGACCTCGGACAGACCGATGTGGGGCCTCGAGGTCGATCACTGGGCTCGGGCTCGAGCTATCGGGGATAATCCGGAAAGGGCTAACAGTTAGGATAAAATTAAGGGAGGCTCTTTATGGCCAATGAAAAGGAATGGATGAAGAACAAGTATGGAAGTAATAAATAGGAGCAATAAGATCGAGAGCATATGTTAGAAAGAGAGAGAGAGAAAGAGAGAGAGAGAGAGAGAGAGAGAGAGAGAGTTATTATTTATCTCGTGTAGAATAGTTGGAGCAACCGCAACTTCCCTTATAAAATGGTAAGGATCCCCCTTATACAGGAGGAGAATCCCAATACGGTACGAAAAGCATTAATTACAAAGATATAGAGATGTAGCGGTTAGACGTGGTACCTTGATACAGGTTCTGGGCAGGCCGGTTTTGTCAAACTTAGCCGCATGCCTTGGGAACTCCCCATTTTTACTCTAGCCTCGATCGATATTCCCTTTAGGGCCTCGACGAGATTCAAGGGAGGAAATTCGATAACCACTTTGCGTCCTCGAGACCTCGAGGTGTTCTTCTGAAATGAACTAGTAGCAAGAAATTGGACCCTCTGATTTTGTCGCTCATATTGCACTCATGGATTTTCTTCCTTCCATGAAGTCCTTAGACATATGTTCTCTCCCTTTTGTCAAAATTTTACATGGACTTAAGTTATATCTCAGGAAGATTATAAAAAATTTAAACTATCACAACTGTAATAGTATTTTATATATTATTAATTATAAAGTTTATATCTAGCCAACTTGTGGCCATGCGCCTTAAAAAACAAAAAAACAGCATAGTGCATTAAACTTTCTCTATATATAAGTTTCGAAAAAAAATCGAACCATAAAAATTTATCGTATACAGTCTTATCCTACCACTATCTCCTACCATTCATCCAGAGGCTCTTTCCATGTCTATCTTGTGAAAATGAGTTCTCTTTCAGTTTGAAAAAATTGATTTGCACCTATTGTTTGTGGTTTGACTTTTTTTTTTCTTTGAAAATGGAGCAATTTTATTTGCTTTCAGGAATAAATTTATTATTTTTTTAATCATCAAGCGGACCATAAATTGATATCAGAATTAAAAAATCATCAAGCGGACCATTTTTAATCATCACTATATCCTACTTCCTTAAGGTACGTCCTTCGAGATTGACATACCAATCTCTAAATAATGTAAAAATGTATCGTGTGAGAAGGAAGAAAACATAGTAATTAAACCATAAATCCTTTATGTATTAAGGTGGATTAAACTGTATCTTTGCAGCGGAGTGAACTTCATTTACATTCCAAACTTTATTTTTAATATTAAATTCTCCTTTCAATTTTGAGCAATTGACGTTTTGCCCTAGACAATTTCAATCCCCTCTCTATGTATATTATATTTGATTACTTTATTTCTTTTACCTGTTATTTCAAATTTTATTATAAATTCAAATTTAAGTTCATTATAATATAAATAGAATCAGCCCTTTTATGAATTTCTTACAAGATCAACAACTTTTGTGTGAATGTTATTTAATATTGTGTACATTAAGTGTGTGTATATATATATATATATATATATATATTATGCATGCATGTATGTATTTGAGTTTTTATCGGCATTGATGAAATGCTTCTAAGTTATCATTTAAAATTCATTTGAAATAAAATAGATCATTTTGTAGAAACTTGTTATAACCTCTACCTCTATTTTTAGTGATTCTTTTGATTGTGCAGCATTCACTATCTTCTACTCTCAATTGTATAAATAGATTTTTGAGTTTAGTTTGCTATTAATAAAATTATTGATACAAGTAAATTATTTTAATTTATTTTTTATTCTGCTAATTTCATCATCATTCAATTAATGTCATTAAATTCTATGCTTGATTCTTTTTTTTTTCCTTTTTTCTCTTTTATAAAATAAAATTTATTTGTGTCATAGATAAGTCCGTAAGGTAAATTTAAAAAATTTAAAACTGTCATGGTATTAGAAAGAGTTAAAAAGAAAAAAGATAATTATTAATAATCTAGAGCATAGAGGGTAAATAAACATTTTAAATGTTAATTGAGGTAGAAGGAGGAGAATGCAAATTTGTTTCCGTGAGAAATGCCAATCATTCAAAGTTGAAATAGCAGTTTAATTTTTAAAACAAAATTTAGAAATTGTTGTGAAATAATATAAAAGACAAGAACAATATAGAGAGAATATGGAGAGGAGTATTCTTATTGATACTTGGGATGGTTTACAATGGAATAGAAGCCCTATATTTATAGGGAGGTGGTGACTTAGCCACCAAGTAGTAAACCCTAGAATCTCTCTAAATATAGACATTCACCTTAAATAGAGTTCTATTTATAACACTCCCCCTTGAATGTCTATTCAACAATGTGCCTCGTTAAAACCTTAAAACCAAAACCCAATGGGAAAAATTAAAGAGAAGGAAAAAGAGTACACATGTTTGAATATGCGCCTATTGGTTGCCTCGTTAAAAACCTCGCAAGGAAAACCCAGTTGGGACAAAACCTTGTAAGGGAAAAAGAGTGCAACACGCATTAACTCCCCCTGATAAGAACATCAATTTATATCCTTGAGCATTTGCATTCCAATCTTGTGCACCATCTTCAAAACAATCTTTGGTAGATGTTTGATAAATAAATCAACCATATTGACTTGAATAAATATTCCGCACCTTGAAATCATCATTCTTGATAGATATGAACATCTTCGTATAATGTCGTGGAATGAATCTTCAATATCTTCATAGATGTATTCTCAATGCCATCATGCTTATAGTTATAGCAAGATACATATGTACACAAATTGTACTTAGGATGTGGTACTTCAGGACCAAGAATTGTGTATGCTTCAAGCAACTTAAATCTTTCAAGTTAAGTCATATAAATCACATAATAGACTTTAGATGCATATCAAGTTTTCATGTCATGCTAAACAAATAAGATATCGAAAACTGATTATACATATCTTTGACTTTATACTTTCAAGTATTTGAAGTACATGTCCAAATCTACATGTCTTTCATATGGAATCAAGTATTTGTCTATACGCTTTAAGCGTATCAAAGACTTAGTCCTTTTGGGACTTAATATGAGCATTTGTAGTGAGAATATAGTTACTTTCTTTGGGTCAGCAAATGCGTATAGCATGCTTTGCAATATGTTGCAATTGAATTATCCATTTTATGAACTTCAGGTTCATATCATGATATTCGGGGATTTACATATACAAATGATAATTCATCCCATGTAACCTTTTCTCAAGTGTTTATCATGTCTCCCCCTCATGTTAGAAAAGCTAACTTGTTTCCTCAACTTTGAGAAATCATCTTTGTGCATTATCATGTCAATATACACAGCACATTAATAATAAGATGAAATTATTTGGTTCCTGACCCTGAACCACTTGTGAGGGGAGAATATACTCTCGTATACAACGTATATCAAACTGATATATATAACTTTGTTCTCATAAGAAACAGTTTAGCTATTAAGTGGAAGCACTCAATAATTATCTTGCTAAACCAACTTTGATATAAACCAACTTATCAAGATGAATATCTTGAGTAGAGAATCTAGAAATTATGCTCGAAGTTAGATTAATGAGCAATTTACCTCGCAAGCACCGGCCAGGCTGCGGGTTAATAACAATTGCGCATGTAACCATTTCATAGATGCATCATATGTGGTATACATGGCAGGTGAATGGGCCCATATTCACCTTTGATATTTTCAGAATTTATGGGCTTCAACCCGAACTCTTTAGTTGGTCAGTTCATTAATGAGAACAAGTGATACAAGAGAATTCGTAAAGAACTTTCTAGTTCTTTAATATTCACCTATGTGAATTTGCACATCATACTTAAAATGAGATGGCTAACACGAATGCCAACTGAATAAATTATCAATATTGGTAAACTTCAAATTTACACCATGACATATGCACTTATCAATAAACTTCAGGTTTATTATGACATGGGTTTTTATACCAATAGATATCCACTTTATTGTGGCATTCTTTCGTTTGTGTAGTACAAACTGGAGAACAAAGCGGGTAGCCTTTCATATACAAATTACCCCGCTACAAGTTGTAGTAATAGGAGATATCAAATCCTTCCTTTATTTATAGTCTCAATATAATCAATCGCTTTCGCGTGTACTTTGGAAACTGAATAAGTTTCTTTGAGACTTACTACAGCACAATACTCAATTGTCTTTCTCCAACATAGTAATAATTGGCTCTTCTAGAGCTCTCAATTAATTTTGTACTACCACAGATTCATCAACATCCATGTGGTGAATATCTTTCTTAAAGAGAAAGTTATACCATTATGGTCATGTCAAACTTACATGCAATATATGTTTCTTGCATTATCGTTGTCCTTTAATAGTCATATTTCCAAAATACTTTGGCGTACAATAGGTACGTGACCAACGATCATTCATGCCATATATATAGCCAACATGCTTAACACCATTAGGTGTTTCAACTATAGGGCCAAAAACTTCACGTTTTGCCAGCGAATTCAATTCTGATTGAATTGCTTCTTGCCACTTTGGCCAATCATGTCTTTTTCGACATTCTTCAACAGATTGAGGTTCGAGATCCTCACATTCTTGCATAATGCTAGATGCGACATTATAAGCAAAGACATTATCCACCACTATATCCACTCGATTAATATTTGCCTCAATATTGATTGGATTTATGGATAGTTCCGTATTTTCCAGAGCCTCGGGCTCAATGGATTCTTCATGAATCTCAGAATTTGTTAAATCATGAATTTCCTCATAAGATTCTTTCGTAGTGTCATTTTTATCATTTGCTTTCCTCTTTCTAGGATTTCGATCTTTAGAACCTAATGGCCTGCCACACTTCAGGCGTGCATTTGACTCATTGGATATGACACTAGATGATTGTCCAACAGGGACATCAATACGGATTGGAACATTTTCCGCGGGGATGTGGGATTTCGTTATCCTTTTCAAGTCCGTAAATGCGTCAGGCATTTGATTTGCTATTCTTTGCAAATGGATAATCTTTTGTACCTTTCTTTCACAAATAGAGGTATGTGGATCAAGATGAGATAATGATGCATTTTTCCACAAAATTTCCCGTTTGGTTTCACCAACTTCTCCCCCTAATTTTGGGAAAAGTGTCTCATCAAATTGACAGTCTGCAAATCGTGCAAATCTCCTGTCAATGTTTCGAGGTAGCGAATTAATGGAGGGCGATTCAAACTCAACATATATTCCTAACCTTCTTTGCAGACCCATTTTGGTGTGGTATGACGGTGCTACAGGCACATATACTACGCATCCAACAATTCTTAAATGGGATATATTTGGTTCATGACCCAAAACCAATTGCAACGGGGAATATTTGTGACAATTCGTCAGTCAGAGACGAACTAGCATTGCTGCATGCAAAATGGCGTGACCCCAAACCGAAGTGGGCAGCCTCGTTTTCATGAGTAAATGAGGTATTCAAGATTATACTCATGTATTGTCTCTATCTGATATCCATTTTGAATGATATCTTTAAAACTCAACAAGTTCCTTTTAGACTTGGAGGAGAACATTTTGACTGATATCATTAAAACTCAACAAGTTCTTCTTAGACTTGGAGGAGAACATTGCATTCTCTAAAATATCGTTCCTTTAGGCAGAGTTATAGTTGCTCTTCAGGAGCCTTCAATCAATTTAATTCCCATAGTTTGCCATACAAAAGAAAATATACGAACATGAGAATAAACAAATTCAGTCCGTTTGTTTCATACTTAAACAATATTTTCGAAATCTGCTGAGGTTATTCGACTAACTAAATCAGATAGTCAATTATTTGTTTTCCATGAAAATTTGAGTTTAAGCATTTTCTTAAAACAATCGATTGTTAAACACTCACAATCGATTGTTGAACATTGACAATCGATTGTTAAACACACACAATCGATTATTTGCTATTTTGAAAAACTTCAGATCACACTGTCTTAAGACAATCGATTGTTAAACATAGACAATCGATTGTTGACTATTTTGAAAAAATTCCAGATCACACTGTCTTAAGACAATCGATTATTAAAAATAGACAATCGATTGTTGGCTATTTTGAAAAATTCCAGAGCACACTGTCTTAAGACAATCGATTATTAAAAATAGACAATCGATTGTTGGCTATTTTGAAAAATTCCAGAGCACACTGTCTTAAGACAATCGATAGTTAAATATAGACAATCGATTGTTGGCTATTTTGAAAAATTTTAGAGCACACTGTCTTAAGACAATCGATTGTTAAATGTAGACAATCGATTGTTGGCTATTTTGAAAAATTCCAGAGCACACTGTCTTAAGACAATCGATTGTTAAACATATACAATCGATTGTTGAACATTGACAATCGATTGTTGAACATTGACAATCGATTGTTTTGCAGTTTTAATGCGAAATATTAGATAATCGACTAACTGTTAGGTTAGTCGATTACCGCTACTGGAAAATAAAAATATTATTGAAATCTGAGCATATTGAAACATTCTAAAGAACTAATACTAACATTATATCATAAACTAACTAATACGAGCTGATACTAATGACTATTAGTTTATTCACTAACTATTACAAATAAGTGAAATAAAATCAAACAACTCCATCTTCTTTCATCACAGATCCATCACCGATTAGGTGGTCTATTTTCCCCTCAGGGTGCTCAAAGAAGTCTGCCACATTCAAGTGGGTGATGTCAAAATTGTCGTCAGAGACAAAATTTGTTTCAGGGCATTTACTCTTTAGAGATGCTTTGACAAGGCTCAACCAAATGTCTTGGTACACGGCAAATTTTCGCCACCTAGTGCCATTTTCCACCGCAACGATAACATATAGTTTATGAACTATTTGCTTTTGGATTCTCATCGTATCGTGCTTGTGGCAGAGTGACCAACTTCAGGTTGTCATATCTCTCCTTTAAGCCATTCCACAAGATAGGTGGATCTTTGACTGTGATATATTCAATTTTCAAACCTTCATCAAGGTGATGGCGCAAGTAAATCAAGGCCTTAGCACAGTTTCAAACCTTCATCAAGGCGATGGCGCAAGAAAATCAAGGCCTTAGCATAGTCTTGGGTGGATGAATTATTTCTGTTTTTAATGGCGTCTCCAAGACCCATAGCATCTAAGTGGATTTCAGCATCCAACACCCATGCCATATAGTTCTTGCCCGAAATTTCAAGGGCAACGAACTTTTCTTTTCATAATGTCAGACATAAAACAAATTTACATCAAGAGCGTGTTCATACTTACGGGCTCTATTACAATTATCACATTCACTTCAGGGAATGGATCATAATCATGTGCTATCTCATGTCAAATATTACTTTCATAAAGTGAAAGATTATTTTGAGAATCTTTGTTATTCTCATTATCACAATAATGACGATTATAATTTCGTCTATTGCCACGTCCACATCCATTGATACCTTTACGGTAATAATTTTGTCTTCTTTCAGACGATTATTCAATGTTTTCTTCTTTCGTTCTTTCTGTTTTCTTTTCAACGTTTTTCTTCTATTTTCCGTATAGAAGATTTTGGGATTTGATTGCGGCAGAACCTCATGTGAAACCCTACACAAACAAAAGTTAAGACAATCGAAAATTTCAATTGGTTAGAGACTCGTGCTGATAACGTGTTATGAAATAATATAAAAGACAAGAACAATATAGAGAGAATATGGAGAGGAGTATTCTTATTGATACTTGGGATGGTTTACAATGGAATAGAAGCCCTATATTTATAGGGAGGTGGTGACTTAGCCACCAAGTAGTAAACCCTAGAATCTCTCTAAATATAGACATTCACCTTAAATAGAGTTCTATTTATAACAGAAATGTAAATAACTTTTCAGCCCTCTCAGACTTTAGATACTTGATTCAGAATTATGCCAATTCCAAATGTCCAGCTGAATCATTACGTCATGTAACTGTTAATCATTCGTGCTAAAACTGCTACTTATTTTTGTAATTTCACTTTATTTTAAGTTAAATATTTTGTTAAATTCATACGAACGTGTCCGTAGAGGGTGGTAGTATTAGGATATATTGTGTTGTGTATCTTTTTATTATTGGTAGATATTCTCTCATTATTGTACAGTCCTATAGTTGGTAGGATTTGATATTGTACAGTCCTATTGTTGGTAGGATTTGATATTGTACAGTCCTATAGTTGGTAGGATTTGATACCTCTCTGTACTCTATATATACCTTTGTGAGCAATACAAGAAAATCAATTCTCCCAAAACTCTCTACATGGTATCATACGCCAGTGGCTTATCGCCAAAGAAACCCTAATTCTTCCTTCCAGCGCCGCCGACCTTCTCGGTCCACCGCCTCTCTCCAGCGTCTTGCCGCGCCGCCGCTGCACTAACCGGCAGCCCTCTCTCTCTCGACGTCGATCAGCGCCTTCTCTCCTTTGCCTCGCGCTTCATGGCCGCTACGACATCAAACGATCTTCTCCCGCCGGTTGCCATCAATGCATCGGCTCAGATCCCACTCAAATTGGATTCTACTAATTACCTGGCGTGGAAATTCCAATTCCGAACCCTTCTTACGGGTTACGACCTCCTCGGCTTCTTGGACGGATCAAAGCCGTGCCCACCAGCCACTATCGTCGACAAGGAGGTGACTTCCTCCAATCCAGCATATCCTTACTGGATTTGCCAGGACAATCTTATTCTCAGTGCCATCATCTCATCGATCACACCGACAATCGTCTCCTTTATTTCCGCTGTGGAAACCTCTAAAGAGGCCGGGGACATCCTCGCGCGCACATACGTCACTGCTTCTCGTGGTCGTATCATGGCTCTCAAACAGCAGCTCCATAATCCGGTAAAAGGTTCTAAATCTGTTACTGATTTTATGCACGGTATTCGCGTGATTGTGGATGAATTATCTCTCCTGGGTGTTATTGTTGATTCTGAGGATCTTGTCATTAAGGTTCTCAATGGCCTTGATGATCCGTATATGGAGCTCTCTCATGCCATCCAAGCCCGCGAATCTCCCATCTCTTTTGCTGAATTACATGACAAGCTGTTAAGCATGGAGGCTCAGATTACTGCTCGTGCGCCTGCCACCTCCGCCGCATCTGATTTGGCTCCGTCGGCTGTCTTCATCGCCGGACAACAGTCCAGCCGTAACCGCTTCGGTGGCCGCGGGCGCGGACGGGGCAGCCGTGGTTCATCCTCCGGTCGCTGTGGTTACTCCAACAATGGCCAATCTCGCGGGTACAATGGGAAGTGCTAGCTCTGCAGTGAATTGAACCCCTTTACGGTGGACCACTGCCGCAGCCAGCATACGCTCCGCCGTCTTATCCGGCTGCTCACATAGCCCGTCACTCTCCGACAATACCCTCTACATCCGATTGGATCCTGGACTCTGGTTCCACATAACCACTGATCTTGCCAACATGTCTTTTCACAGTCCTTACACTGGTTTCGATGATGTGGTTATTGGTAACGGTAAAGGTTTGAAAATTACACATACTGGACAACTTATCAGTTATTCCTTTCTGTTATTGGCTGGGGCTGTCTGTGTTCCACATATGCGTAAAAATTTGATCTCTGTTGCTCAATTATGTCGTCACAATGATGTTCATGTTATTTTTTCTGATACTGATTTTCAGGTGAAGGATCGTCGCACGTGGGCAACACTCGTCAGCGGCCCACGTAGGGCCAACGCCTACTACTGGCCGGCGGCTTCCCGTCTACCGTCCGCCCTCACGGCACAAAAGCTCTCTGCGTCATTGTGGCATTCTCGGTTTGGTCATCCGTTAGCCAAAATCCTGCGTCATTTGGTGTCCTCTAGCAGTCTAGCGTCCAGTAGTGTGTCTGATTTTGCTTGTGTATCTTGCAAGCTTCATAAGTGTCATAAGTTACTCTTTTCTGACTCAAGTTTATCTTCTACTGCTCCGCTACAGCTTATTTTTTCTGATGTATGGACCTCTCCAATTATTTCTAATGAAAGATTTAAATATTATGTCATTTTTGTTGATCATTTTTCTAAGTATGTTTGGTTATTTCATTTACGCTGTAAATTTGATGTCTTACAAACCTTCCCCACTTTTAAATCCATTGTAGAAAAATATTTCTCTGCTAAAATCATTACTCTGTATACTGATAATGGGGGTGAATTCCTAGCTATACGCTTTTTTCTTGCCTCCAATGGCATCTCACATCTCACTTTACCTCCTCATACACCTCAGCACAATGGCTATGCTGAACGCCGTCACCGTCATATTGTCGATACTGGTCTCACTCTCCTTCATTCTGCCTCTGTACCTCTCATTTACTGGCCTTATGCCTTTGCCACAGCAGTCTATCTCATTAATCGTCTTCCCAAGACAAATCTCTCGATGCTCTCCTCCTTTGAGTCTCTCTTCCATAGGCGCCCCAACCTTGCCAAACTGCGTGTCTTCGGCTGTCAATGCTTCCCTTGGCTTCGGCCCTACACCTCACAAAAAATGGAACCCAGATCTCGTGCCTGTGTCTTCTTCGGTTACTCTACTACTCAAAGCGCATATCTATGCTTTGATCCCTCAACGTCTAAAATCTTCGTCTCGCGTCATGTCACTTTCCATGAAGATATCTTCCCGTTCTCCAAATTGTCTAACCCCGAGTCTCCTCCTGTACCCATTGCGGTCTCCCTAGACGTCCTTCCGCTGCCTCCGCCATTACCTGCCGCCGCTCCCACTCGCGATCCTTCACCGGACGCACCGCCGACGCCAACGCTCGCGCCATCAGCGCCTCTTACGGCACCGCCAGCTGCCCCCCCCGCCGCTACACCCACTATGCTGCCACCTTCATCCTCTCAGGGTGGTCATCACATGCAAACTCGCAGCAAAAATAACATCTTTACGCCCAACAAGAAGGTTGGTATGTCTGTTGTAACCTCTCCAGCTGCTACAGAATCTCAGACTTTGTCTAGTGCTATGTCTGATGAGCGCTGGCGCGATGCTATGTCATTGGAGTTTGATTCTCTGCTATGGAATGGCACCTGGGATCTTGTTCCGCCTGATTCTTCACACAATGTTGTGGGCTGCAAGTGCGTTTATCGTATCAAACGAAAGCCTGAAGGTACTGTGGACAAGTTCAAAGCCCGGCTTGTTGCGAAAGGTTTTCATCAGCGTCCAGTTGTAGACTTCCAGGAGACTTTCAGTCCGGTTATTTTCGGGAACTGTGCGTTTGGTTCTCAGTCTAGCTATATCCAAGGGCTGGCCTCTTCGTCAAATGGATGTGAACAATGCCTTCCTCCACGGGAGACTTACAGAGGCTGTTTATATGGCACAACCACCGAGTTTTGTTGACAAAGCCTATCCATCTTATGTCTGTAAGTTACAGAAAGCTATTTATGGTCTCAAACAGGCACCCCGGGCATGGTACAGTGAGCTCCGCCAATGCCTCTTGGCTATGGGTTTCGTCAGCAATACCTCTGACACTTCGCTCTTCGTCTTTCAGCATTCTGGTATTACAGCCTATTTTTTGGTATATGTTGATGATCTCATATTGACTGGTAGTGACTGCTTACTTGAATCGTGTGATAGACTCTCTTGGGACTAAATTTTCTCTTAAAGACATGGGTGATCTAAGCTACTTTCTTGGTGTTGAAGATCTGCACAGCTCCAAGGGGTGTTTTCTTTCTCAGCGTAAATATGTTTTTGATCTTTTGACTCGTCACAATATGCTGGAATCCAACCCTGTTCAGACGCCAACAGCGGCGTCCACCCGCTTCCATCTGGCCGATGGCTCGGCTCCTGCAGACGGATCCGCCTACCGACAGGCCCTTGAGGGCCTCAAGTATCTCTCCTTCACTCGTCCTGATATCTCCTTTGCTGTGAATAAACTCTCACAGTTCATGCACACTCCTACTGTCACTCATTAGGGTGCAATTAAGCGCCTCTTCCGGTATCTGAATGGGATGCGTGACTTTGGAGTCTGGCTTGCGTCCTTCATCTGCTATACCTCTGCATTGTTTTCTGATGCCTATTGGGGTGGAAACTGTGATGACCGCTCCTCGACTGGTGGCTATGTTGTCTTTCTGGGGCCTAATCCTATTTCTTGGAGCTCCAAAAAGCAGCGTTCCGTTGTACGATCTTCTACTGAGGCTGAATATCGTGCCATTGCTTCTGCTGCCGCTGAAGTCCGTTGGCTTCATTCCTTGCTGCGCGAGCTTCATGTCCCTCTTCTGGCTGCTCCTGTTATTTACAGCGACAACATTGGCGCCACTTACCTCTGTGCCAACCCTGTATTTCATTCGCGCATGAAACACATCTCCATTGATTATCACTTTGTTTCGTCAATTGGTTCAGAATGGGTCTCTTCGTGTTGCTCACGTATCCTCTGTTGATCAGCTTGCTGACGCTCTCACCAAGCACTTATCTTGTCCTCGGCTTCTTCTGCTGATGTCCAAGATTGGCGTGTCCTCCGGCCCTCCATCTTGATGGAGCGTATTAGGATATATTGTGTTGTGTATCTTTTATTATTGGTAGATATTCTCTCATTATTGTACAATCCTATTGTTGGTAGGATTTGATATTGTACAGTCTTATTGTTGGTAGGATTTGATATTATACAGTCCTATAGTTGGTACGATTTGATACCTCTCTGTACTCTATATATACCTTTGTGAGCAATACAAGAAAATTAATTCTCCCAGAACGCTCTACAGGTAGAACAAGAATCTCAAATTAAATTATCGAAATTATATTTATAATGTTTCATATGGAGTGACCAATGATGCTTAAACATAATGTAAAGTACAAAGCTGTAAAGTACAAAGCAAAGCAAAGACAGCGAAGTTGCAAACTGCAGTTGCTGGAGCAAGGAACATTAAGTAATGATGATCGTAAGTGTGTTTAAAAGATTGAACTACACCAGAATATTATTTTAATTCTTGCTTAGTCATAATCGCATGCATTAATTATCATTATCATCTTTATCATTATTTCAATATCTACTATCATTATTCATTATCAAGGATGTATGAGGGAATGATCAGGATCTCTTTTCACCCTTAATTAGAAGTATCAGAGTAATAATAATAACAACACCAACAATAACAAATTTAGTGTAATTTTACAAGTGGTATCTGAATAAAATAGTGTATACGCAACGGTTATTTTCGACAGACCCTCGGCTCGATATCGAAATTGAAATATGATAATGAATTTTTTTCTTTTAAGAGCTTTATCCCTCCCATAGCCCTATGTACACTAGTAGGCCAACCTTATGCGAGTTTAAATTAGTCGGCTAGTTGGTTTTGTTTAAATACAAGGGAAAAAACCATCATTATTCAGCAAAAAGTTTAGTAGTTTTATAGTGACAAGATTCGTTCAATGAATATGCAAGAGTTAAGCTGCCGCAATTCCTCACCTTTAAGCCTCAATAGCCATATATTATTTTATTCAATGGATTATGCAAAAAAAAATGTTGCTTTACAAAAAGTCTAAAACAACGTTATTTCTTAGACCAAATAAAGGAATCCAGCCACTCATTTCAAAGCTGAAAAGGAGAAACTGTTAGCCATTCCCACAGGGAGTAGGGGACCAAAAACTAAGGAACTTAGTAACTTTTGAGTTCTACAGGCTTTAGTTTCTGTAAAGTAATGCTTAGTGAGGCCTAATATATTGTTATTATTAATTTTTCCAAGTCTTGTTGTTTAAAGAGTTAGAAATTGACTTTGCAATTTGAAGGTTCTTCCGATTAAAAAAAATGATGCAAATCTTTTACATAGAAACGTTACAATATACGTAGCATTGAGATTTTGATAATTAATAAAGTTTGTTCACATGCAAATGTACGAAGAACCAATTGCTCAACATAGTTGCTTAACTGCTCTAAGAACCAGCTTCTCAGAGTAAAGGACGAGCTCCTCATGGTTGATGATTGAATGTTTTTGTAAGACATTAACTTTATTTCAAAGTTACCCAGATCCGAATTTGGTGGAAGAAGACTGCTACACATAATAAGAGTTATAAGATACGAATAAATAAGTGAGAGACATGATTCTCAAGACTTCTGGACTCCTTGGAACATTGGGAGTCATATCAAACAAGAAGCTGACTACGCATAGGACTCCTAGAAGATCTTGGAGTCCAAGAATTTAAATACTATCCATCTGGACTGTTGTGCATATTCTTTTGCACATCATTTGAAGAACTATATTTTCACACTCTAGTCGAGTACCAATGTTGTGCTCTTCTTGAGTCAGTCTAGTGAATGTGTCTTAGAAAATGGAGTTGTAATCAAAGTGTCACAAATATTTGGTGAGTTGGAGTGAGTGTTTACTTTACAGGTTAGAGTAATTTGTAAATCAAATAGTTCTAGTAAAAGTGATTTGAAGTTGAAATTCCTATATAGTAGGCTGTGATTTTTGCACCTTTGAGCCAAGTGATTTTTCACATAAAATTATTGTCTTTTACGTTACTGTTTATTCTATTTCACGGAGTATTGTAAAGAGGCAAGTTCTTTAATAATTCAGAAGGGCACTCAAACTAATAATCGGTATCAGAGCATGTTCTCACACACACAAGGCTAACACCTAGAGATATCTTGGAAGAAAAATGAGCGCTCCACCCGAAATTAATGAAGGACAATCAAGTACTAGACCCTTCTTCTTCAATAAAAAATATTATAGTTGGTGGAAAGCTAGGATGAAAGATTTTCTGATAACTGAAGATTATGAACTATGGATCATAGTGAACCAAGGTCCGTTAACTCCCACTAAACAAAATGTGCAAACTGAAACAGTTCCAAAGGACTCCTCTAAATTTGTGGCATCTGATTTCAGAATGATGGAGAAGAATGCAAAGAGTAAGAAGATCCTTATCTGTGGACTTGGTCCTGATGAGTACAACAGAATATCTGCTTACTACAATGCAAAGGAAATTTGGGATGCACTCCAAACTCCTCATGAAGGAACAAATGAAGTGATCAAGGATATAATTATTTATAAGAAACTTTGAGCTCTTTTCCATGAAGGATTCTAAGCTCATCCAGGAGATGATGACTAATGTTACCATAATAACTAGTGAACTGAAATCACTTGGAATGATGTTCACATCAGAAGAATTTGTTAAAAGTTCTAAGGATCCTTCTCATAGGAATCAAATGTCACAGTTATTCAGGAAGCAAGGAGCTGGGTAAGATCTCACTCGATGAGTTGGTTGGAAATTTAAAGACTCATGAAATGAGAAAGATAAAACTGCGTAAGGAAGAACTAAAGAGGGATAAGGACTTGGTCCTTAAAGCATCTGAGGAAGATGAATCTGGCAGTAATGATCCTAACCTAGCATTGTTTGTTAAGTCCAAGAAGTTCACGAAGAACTCCAAAAATGCATCAGAGAGAGAGAGAGAGAGAGAGAGAGAGAGAGAGAGAGAGAGTGGTAAGCCTAAGCAAATCAACAAAGCTAATTATGATGTGTGCTACAAATGTAGCAAGCTAGACCACATGGTCTGAAATTGAGTGGAGGAAAGAATGAGCTGAAAAGAAAAACGGGAAAAGGTGAAAGAAAAAATTCCCAACAAAGAAAAAATCCTAGGTAAAGGATTCACTTAAGCAATAAAGCAGGCCTTTCTAGCCGCATATGAGGATATTGAAAGTGATAAAGAGGAAAATAAGGAGTATAAGACCATAAGTCTCTATGTTGTAATTGATGAACATTAGACAGTGGAGATAGAACCTCTAGTACAACTTGGAATGCACATTGGAAGACCTCATCTATTTGACGGAAATCACTATGATGAATGGAAAATGCGTATGGAAATGTTCCTTCAGGCCACTGACTTTGACCTATGGAAAATTGTCAGTCATAGACAGTCATCCCTACCAAAATGGATGGTGAAGGTGACGAATGTAACCAGATAGAATAAGAATATGATGATGAAGATCGTCAAATAATTAAGAAAAATACTAAAGGAAAGGACCTGCTTTACAGAAGTATGCCCAAAAATGTTTTCTACAATATGTCCTCTTGCATATTTGCCCATAACATATTGAGGACCTTGGAAACTTGTTTTGGAGATAAAAATATTGAAATGGTAATGATGGCTATTGAAGAAAGCCAAACGAAAGAAGAAGTGATGCGAATGATGGTCATGAGTGATTCAGAGGCTCAAGATGATACAAGTCGGGTAAGTATCTCTAACTTGAAAGAAAACATTCATGATATGTCTAAAAAATAAGTGATGGTCATAATTATTACCAGGATAAGGGAAATGGACAAAATGAGTACTGGAAATGACTAGTTAATAACCAACTTTTCATGTGTCAAATTTGATCTCAAAGAACTTGAATCTGACAAAGCTGATCTTATAGAACATGTCAAAGACCTTAAGAATTTTGTTCTCAAGCTCACTTCTAAAAATGAGAAGTCATTTGATACACATAGTAAGGGGAAAATGAGTGATCGGTAGGATAAGCTTGAAGAGGAAGTAAAAAGGGCTAAAGATAGTCTATGTGATGCTGAATGTAGGAATAAAGTCTTGCAAGAAAATCTAGAAAAAGGCTAATTATGAACTATCTAGACTAAGAAAATGGCATAGATCCTCCGATGCTTTGAATTGGCTAAATGAAAATTGCAATACTAGCAAAATCTGGAATTGACTACAGAAAACCTGCTCCCAAATTTGATCTAAAGTATGTAGGAATTTCAGATAATAAAATATGCACTCATTGTGGAAAGGCGGGACACGTTAGAGATACATATCTGCCTTAATTCATGCTCACTTTAAGAATACCTTTGGTCTTTCTAAAAATACGAAGAATGAAGAGGAGCTAAAAGCCAAACTTCATGTCCATACTAAGTGGATTAAGGTTAACAAGAAAATATCTACTAATCCTATTCCCTTCTGGTCAAGAAGAGATCTAATTCATAAGAGATCTAATTCATCTTTTTTCAAATAAAAAAGGACCTAAACTTGTCTGGATTCCCAAGACTAACTTGTGATTTTTGGTGCACGCTAAAGTGAATGGAAATAATCAAGACTGATATTTAGACAATGGATGCTCAAGACATATGACTGGAGAAAAGAAAAACTTTCTCTCGTTGACAGCCTTCCAAAGAGGGAGTGTATCATTTCTAAATAGAAAAAGGACCAGATAACATGTATTGGTAAGTTCGGCAAGTCACTCTCTCATGTTATATAAGATGTGTATTATGTCAGATGCCTCAAACATAGTCTTCTTAGCATATCCCAAATGTGTAATAAAGGAAATAAGGTGAAACTCAACTCCAAAATCTGCATTGCCACTAAGCTTGATACGGATGGAATTTTGTTAAAATGTAAGAGACATAACAATGTTTACAAGACATCCATTATTTCTCTTTGTCAAAGTGATTATACATGCTTATGTTTAGTTGAAGATGATCCACTATTATGTCATAGAAGAATGGGTCATGCCAGTCTTTCTCTATTTAATAATTTGGCAGCAAAGGACTTGGTCCTTAGCCTACTAAAAGTTGAGTTCTCATTAAACATGGCTTGTAATGCCTGTACTAGAAGGAAACATGTAAGGTCTTTTAATCTGAAAAGGTTGTCAGCACCTCCAAACCTATAAGAACTCCTTCATATGGACCTATGTAGACCAATAATAGTGAGGAGCAGAGGAGGTAAAGAAGTATATTTTTGTCATTGTAGATGGCTTTTCCAAGTACAAATGGACTCAATTTTTGGAATCTAAAGTTGAAACTTTTGATGATTTCTGTGTGTGTGTCAGAATGGTCCAACAGAAACTGGGTTGTAATATATTAAGTATAAGAGCAGACCATGGAACTGAGTTTGTAAATTTTAAATTTCTCGAGTTCTATAACACACACGACATTTATCATAAATTCTCGGCACCTAGAACTCCATAACAAAATGGTGTTTTAGAAAGAATAGATCTCTAGAAGGCATGAGAAGGACCATGCTGATTGCTAGTGGACTTCCTAAGAGCTTCTGGATTAAGGTAGTCAATACAGCTTGTTACTTGCTAAACAAATGCATGGTCAGACTTATTCTTGAGAAAACTTCCTATGAGTTACTTCGAGGGAGAAAGCCCAATGTCACTCACTTGAGAGAACTTAGGTGCAAATATTTTATACACAATAATGACAAAGAAGGTCTAGGAAAGTTTGATGACATAAATGATGAAGGAATTTTCTTGGGTTACTCTCTACATAGTAAGGCCTACAAAATTTTAACTAAAAGAACTATGTGTATTAAAGAAAATGTTCATGTTATATTTGAGAATCAAACAACTTGGTTAAGAAATGTTTGCAGGATGAAGATTATAACATAGAACTCACTGGTGAATGAGCTCCTAAGGAACATGAACCTCAACCTAAAGATGGATCCAGAGATCATAAGGAAGTTGACAATGAACATGAGGAATGAGAAAAAAAGAGAACCACTCTGACTGCTAACCAGATTGATAAAGCTATACCTACTGAATATGTTCCTTTGGGTCCCTCCTTGTGTGAACCATCTCTAGGAATGCAGATTAGGCCATGGAAACATCAAAGTTCACATTCTTGAGAACACCATATATGATCCTAATGCAGGAGTGCAAACTAGGTCGTATCAGAGAAATCTATGTGCACTCGCAACATTCCTCTCATAGGTCGAACCTAAGAACATCAAGGAAGCTCTAAAGGATCCAAATTGGATTATAGACATGCAAGAGGAGCTGAATCAATTTGAAAGAAGCAAGGTCCGACACTTGATACAAAGAACCAAGAGGAGAACTATTATAGGTAGCAAATGGGAGTGAAGAAATGCGCTGGATGAACAAGGAAATATCATAAGGAACAAGGCCAGATTGATGGTTCAGGGACACAATCAAGAGGAAGGAATTGACAATGATTGCAACTGTAGCTAGAATGGAATCTATAAGAATGCTAATAACTTTTGCTGCACACATGGATTTCAACTTATATCAGATAGACGTAAAGGGCGCATTCCCAAACGTTTATGTGAGGAGGAAGTGTTTGTTAAACAACCTTCTAGGTTTGACAGTGTAGAATTTCATGACCGTGTTCAAGTTGGACAAAGCCCTACATGGATTGAAACAGGATCCAAGAACTTGGTATGAAAGACATTTAAAATTCCTCTTCACCAAGAACTTTGTAAGAGGAAAGGTGGACAACACTCTATTTCTTAGGAGCAAAGGCAAGAATATTCTGATTATTCAAGTATATGTGGATGACATTATCTTTGGAGGTACTAATGAAGCAATGTGCAAGGAATTTGCTGAGATGATTGGGAATGAATTTGAAATGAGCATGATGGGTGAATTGAACTTCTTTCTAGGGTTGCAAATCAAGAAAAAACTTACTGGAACCATGATACATCAGCAAAAATACATCAAGGAACCGCTATAGAAATTCAACATGGACTTATCTAAGTCTATTGACACTCATATTGTCATTGCAACAAAGCTGGACCTTGATGAATAAGGGAAAAATATTGAACATAAGTTATATTAAGGAAAGATCGGTCAATGTTGTATCTCACAGCAAGCAAACCTGGTATAATATTCAGTGTGAGATTGTGTGCAAGATTTCAGGCAAATGCAAAAGAGTCTCTGCTGAAGACTTAAGGGGCACCTGATCTGTACCTATAGTATCCAAGAGGGTATATCTTTGATCTAGTTGGTTATGCCGACGCTGCCTATGAAAGTTTTCATGTTAATAGGAAAAGCCCTTTAGGAACAACACATTTTCTAAGTTCTTGTCTGGTGTCTTGGGGAACAAAGAAGCAGAAATCACTGGCTTTATCCATAGTTGAGGCAGAATATGTGACAGCAACATCTTGCTGTGCTCAGTTGTTGTGGATAAAACAACATCTAAGGGACTATGATATTTTTGTTAATTGTGTTCCTATTTTATGTGACAACGCTGGTGCCATAAATATTTCTAAAAATATATGTCAGCACAAGAAAATCAAGCACATTGACATTAGACACAAGGTTATCAAAGATAATGTTGAAAAAGGAAATATCTCAATTAACTTCTATAAAATGAAGATCAAATTGCAGATATTTTTACTAAAACTCTATGTAGGAATCACTTTAAAAGGAATTGACTTGAATTAGGTCTAATGAATACTTCAAACAAGCTGAACCCCTGTGATTGGCTAGAAAAAGTATAATTAGGTGTAGATATTCAAGTACAATGTGTTTGAATAAGTCTCGTGTTTGTATTAGGCACATTCACTTGCCTAGAAAAATCTAGCCGACAACCATGTTGTATGATACTAACAAGTGGTGCTGAAGCTTTATTAGAGAAATGAGTAAGGATTTATTAAGGAGTTGGTTCTTTGACTCAAGTACGTGCTATCTTGTATTAATTCACTTGGGCTTAGTTCCTAAATTACTGATATGCTCAGACTTTCTAATCATGTTAGTATCACTCCTAGTTTTCATCTAGTTAAACATTAAGGGGAAATCTTAGAGCAATTAGAGTTTAATTACTTCTGAAATCCTAACAACCAAAGGACTCGTAATTAGAGTCTCGTTAAAACGTAAATTTGGTCTCTCTCTCTCTCTCTCTCTCTCTCTCTCTCTCTCTCTCTCTCTTTCTCTTCCAATCAAATCAGGAGTAACATATTTAAAAGTCCCTCAAAATCACTTTCTTAGACCTTACCATTTATCTCAAACCCTAAGCAAGAATCAAGAAATAATTCTCCCTTTTCCTTAATCAATTTTCCTCTCCTATCACCATGCCTAGATCCAGCCAAACCTCTTCGAAAGCTAAATCATCATTCAAGGCTGAAGCCAAATCCAAGAACATAAATCCCAAATAAAACAAAAGTGTCAAATCATCAAGTGAACCTGCACCCACATCTTCTTCATCTCCATCAATATCCTCAACTGTACCTACACCATCATCCCATGTTCCTGCTGCTCTCACCATCCCCACCTCCACTGGCTCTTCACTTCAAAAGCCAAACATCATGCATCGTTGCCTACTTCGAAAAACACCTGTATGTTACCAAGATAAGGGCTACTCTAAGAAAATCTATTAAGCATGACATATGAGTTCCTGATGCTGCTGCTAAAGTAGAAACAATGGTTAAGGAAGTCGTGGTTCAAGGGGAATCAATGCCAGCTACTACAAGTCATGTAACACTCCCTCCCTCAAAATTGGAAGTTTTGGTATCCGCTATAGACGTTACACAATTAGATACTATCTCACCCATAAGTGGAGCAACCCAATATAGAAAGTAATGCAGCAACTCTGGAGAAAAGGTTAGATACCACTGTCGACGCCCCTATTTTTTAAGGGTGATAAGCGGGTTTTGATATTATGGGTGAAATGACTCTTTTATCCCCTTTCGTGGAAATTGGGTTATGGATTCTGGAGATTTGTCACCTAATGATTATAGTACATTAGGACACTTTAAAAGAAAAGAAGAAGATTTTGAAAGAAAACCAGAGTTCGGGTAAGGGCTTGAGATTATCTCGAGGGGAAGGTGTTAGGCACCCCTCAAGATCCACTAGTGTGGTTCCCGACCGTGATTAGTTGTGACTTTAAGAAGAGTAGGAGTAAACAAGAAACGTATGCAAGTTGAAAATTTTGAAAGAAGAAAGACAGAAGTTATTCTGAAAGAGAAATTTAAGTTGAAAACATTAATCTAAGACAAAACATTGATAAATAAAGAAGGGGAAATGGGTCTTAGGGTTAAATATAATATGGATCACTTTGGAGCAATACCCAGCAATCATTCTCACATGAGATATTAGTGCACCAGTCATCATATCCATATTTTACCCTTCCCACCCCGTTAAGGTATTTATACGCGGTTAGTATCATTTTACTTATTGCATGCTAGTAGTCGCCCCAACCTATCAGTCCTGGGTATTAGGACTTCTAATCCTAAAAGGGGAAGAAAGGGATGGGGCTTTGCATGGCGTTCCAAAGGATAAAAGTCTAATTCGTCATTCAAAACAGATACCAAGTAGGGGAAAGAACAACAAGACAAATTAAGGCTCAAAGAAACCCTTTAAACAGATAACATATAGTTTAGCATGTCTTGCATATACTTGTTTGGTCTTATATTAAAATTAAGCGATGGACGGATTAGTTTAACACATAGAATTAAATAAAAGGTCTACATAAGACAACTTGGATCCAATCATTACGATCTGGAGTATTTTGCCGAATTATTAATTAAGGACTACAGAGACAAGTTTGAAAGAAGCATAAATCTGTAGAAGTTCAGAAAGGTTTTGGGAAATCACTAGAACTGTTTAAGGAAATTTACAACAGAGTTTCAGGAGTTAAGTGTTCATAAAAGTGGGCGGGAGTTTGAAAGTTGTTTTTTTCTTGAATGTAACTTCAGGAATAGAAATTCAGACAGAGAATCAATAAAATAATTTTAGGAGCGCGTGTTTATTAAATTGCAGACAGGTTTGGACGAATTCGTTGAAAAACATTGAAATGGTTGCCAGATTACATGCTTATAACTCGAGCAAACTTGAGATCCAATAGGCAGGATATCTACTTCGATTTTTATTTACTCAATACTATTTTAAACGTTTCTGGCAGACGAGAGTTGTGTTACCCTATGGTTTACCTATTTTCTTATGCAATTCTATAGGCATGATTTCTATATGCTTGAATGAAGAAGAATGCAAGTCTATAGACATGATCTCTAGCTGATTCAAACGTTAAAAGCATATAGGCATGATATCTAGGCGATTCAAAGTATTAAATCATATAGGCATGATTTCTAGGTGATTTAAAGTAGTAATTGATTTAAAGTAGTAAAAGTCCTATAGACATGATTTACCATTTAACATGCAAACAACTAAATACCCCTCCCATACCCTTTACTACCTTATTCCCCAAGTTTCATTACAAAGTTACTATTACAAAGCCAAAGTAAAATAAAAATACATCATAGTCCACAGCTAGATCCAAAATGTCTAATGCAATCTTGATATCCAATTCATGTGTTTTACCAAATCCAGGTTCCAAATTCCAAGGCCTTCTCTTAGAGTGTTTCAAAGTTCCGAGGAGCTTCAAGAGCCCGGGAAATGCTTGCAACCTAAAGAGTGAATGTTTTAACAAAGTAGTGCAATGTGTGGAATTACCAGCCCTTAGGCATCCAAGTTTAGAGGGAGCTCTAGGGTCCCTAAGCATGGCTTACCAGAGGGGGTAGAACTTAAAAGCTAGGAGTAGGTGTAAAGTGAGAGAGGAACCTTAGCCGGAGGTGGTCATACCCAGCCATGGCATAGACTGGCACACCCCTAACCTCTTGCTCAAATTCAAACAAATAAGAGCAGACTCTTATAGAGTCAAACTCAAGTCTGAATGGTGATCAGGACACCAACAGGCCCAATTAGAGCTCAGCGCATTGGGAGGAAAGGGAATGGGAAAGCAATCGAGGAAAGACTCAGAAAATTCTAGTTCTGGATCATAGACAACAATTTCTAGTGCTGCTATGACCCAGGACAATACTCACATACAAATGGAATAGGGGGAGAGGGATTAAGCATAACATAAAGAGATATAGCATGCTTGAAGGTAATTACATAGTGCAGGAAAGCATAAATAAACATACAAAGAAAGAAGGGGTAGAAGCAGAGAATCTGAACATATAACAAGGATACTATTTAACATAGAAAAACATACAAGTTGTAAATTCTAGGACAACAGAATAGTAACAACAAACAAACAGCCAGCAACAACAGGAACAGACTCAAGAAAACTCCCCAAGTGCTTAGATGTTCAGACAGCAGGAAGTACATATGTAGAATGCTCAGTAGTTAGTGTATTAAAATAGAGAGTAGTAATGGTAGTAGCAAAGGATTTCAAGACAGAGAGGTGAATTGTGATTTTGATTTGTAGTTAGAATTCGATGATAATGTGAAAACAAGAGCATATATTTATACTTGAAATCAGACATTCAATCAAGGAAAGAAAATTAATCGAGTATCAATCAAGATCAATCAATTAACAGAGGTTCCTTTAATTAAAAAATACCAATTTGATTAGTAAAGGACCAGAAATATTTAAGGAAATGGGATCAAATAAACAACATTGTGCATAGTATACAAATAAGGGTAGATACATAAAAGTTATTTAAGGAAAAGTTTTTGAAATACATGGTTTGTGGAAAATAAGGTAAGAAGACCCATTAACAAACAGTAAATCAAAACGTCTGAGATTCTTATACGAATAAATATAGTTTGAAAAAAAGGGTTTTACTTAGGTCGAGTCACGGGCAAAAATGGAAAGAAATCAATCAAGCTATATTCAGAAGAAATTTTGAACTAATTGCAAATTTAAAAAACCATTTTAGGGGGAATTCATAGTATATAAGTAGCATACGAACACATCAACATGAAAGAAGACTGTACCGTCATTGTAAAGAATCAATGGCAAAATCCAGTGTAGAAAAGCATTTGGCAAAAGGTCAGAACCATATGAAAAAACAGAGATGACTTTCAGAAATTGAAATCAAACTAGTTCAGAGGTTAGAACATGCAAGTCACATACAAGTGGTCCGAAAACCCCCAAATTCTAGGGTTTTTGTCATTAATCCAGTGTAGGGATGAAAACAAACAAATCAGATAAGAGCAAACTCAGAAAAACCCAAAAGAACTCAATCATTCCGTGAAAACATGCTGAGGGAAAATACAGTGAAAGAAAAATACAAGGAAACATTAAGAGGAAACATAGTAGAAGAAAACACATAGGACTCAAAGTAGAAACAAACAAGAGTCACAATTGGACGAATACAGTAAGAACACCACATAAAATCACAGTAGAATGAGTAAAATCAACGAAACCCTAAATCAGAGAAGATGAACAGCTTTTGAGAGAAAACTTTTGAAAGAGATTTAAGAAATTGTTTGAAAACCTTAAGACAAACATGGATCTAGAGTAGATCTAGAGAAATATAGGAAAACTATGAAGGGCTAGCGTTTTGGAAGAACCCTAGAAGTGAGAAAGGCCTCAAAAAGGTTTGCTCTGAGCCAGGTGAGCCATAGATAGGCTCAGTGGACCAGGACATGCCAGAGATAGCTGTGAAACTTGAATCGGCGAAGATCTGAGAGAATATCTTCAAGGTCATACCTTGAATCTTCCAGTAGCAGGTGTACAAGAGCACTTGGAGGTGAGTACAGGCCACCTAGGGCTTGGGGATGCCATGGATTCCGGTGAAACATGGTGGAAAACCGGGGGGAGAAGGCTAGGGCTTCGGAGGGGCTAGAGAGAATTTAAGAGTACAAGGGTTTGAGGGCAGTGGTCAAAATGAAAATGAGAGATAGGGTTACAGGTTGGTAAGTTAAAAAGGAAATAAAGGTTATGGGCCGTTGATAAAAGAT